>CM042331.1:6879162-8292912 GCA_023566125.1 Zingel zingel
ACAAAAAAGTTGACAAAAGTCACAAAATGCGACTAAAATGTCTCAACAAAGGTGACAAAAATGCACAACAAATTTGACCAAAACGTCACATAATTTGACACAAATCAGAACAAAATTGACAAAAACGTCACAAAAATGCAACTAAAATATCTCAACAAAGTTGACAAAAACGTCACAAAAAATTTGACACAAACGCACAACAAAATTGACAAAAACGTTACAAATAAGTTGACAAAAAAAGTCACAAAATTGTGACTAAAATGTCTCAACAAAGTTGACAAAAAAGCACAACAAAATTGACAAAAAGTTACAAAAAAAGTTTTAAAAAACGTCACAAAAAAGTTGATAAAAACGTCACAAAATTGCGACTAAAATGTCTCAACAAAGTTGACAAAAATGCACAACAAAATTGACCAAAACGTCACATAATTTGACACAAATCAGAACAAAATTGACAAAAACGTCACAAAAATGTGACTAAAATATCTCAACAAAGTTGACAAAAACGTCACAAAAAATTTGACACAAACGCACAACAAAATTGACAAAAACGTTACAAATAAGTTGACAAAAAAAGTCACAAAATTGCGACTAAAATGTCTCAATAAAGTTGACAAAAAAGCACAACAAAATTGACAAAAAGTTACATAAAAGTTTACAAAAACGTCACAAAAAAAGTTGACAGAAGTCACAAAATTGAAACTAAATTGTCTCAACAAAGTTGACAAAAACGCACAACAAAATTGACAAAAAGTCACAAAAAATTTGACACGAATGCACAACAAAATTGACAAAAACGTCACAAAATGTGACTAAAATGTCTCAAAGTTGACAAAAATGCACAAAAAAGTTGACAAAAAGTCACAAAATGCGACTAAAATGTCTCAACAAAGGTGACAAAAATGCACAACAAATTTGACCAAAACGTCACATAATTTGACACAAATCAGAACAAAATTGACAAAAACGTCACAAAAATGCAACTAAAATATCTCAACAAAGTTGACAAAAACGTCACAAAAAATTTGACACAAACGCACAACAAAATTGACAAAAACGTTACAAATAAGTTGACAAAAAAAAGTCACAAAATTGCGACTAAAATGTCTCAACAAAGTTGACAAAAAAGCACAACAAAATTGACAAAAACATCACAAAAAATTTGACACAAACGCACAACAAAATTGACAAAAAGTTACAAATAAGTTGACAAAAACGCACAACAAAATTGACATAAAGTTACATAAAAGTTTACAAAAACGCACAACAAAATTGACAAAAACGTTACAAATACGTTTACAAAACGTCACAAAAAAAGTTGACAAAAACGTCACAAAAATGCGACTAAAATGTCTCAACAAAGTTGACATAAAAGTTTACAAAAACGCACAACAAAATTGACCAAAACGTCACAAAAAATTTGACACAAACGCACAACAAAATTGACAAAAACGGTACAAATTAGTTGACAAAAAAAGTCACTAAATTGCGACTAAAATGTTTCAACAAAGTTGACAAAAAAGCACAGCAAAATTGACACAAACGCACAACAAAATTGACAAAAACGTCACAAAATTGCGACTAAAATGTCTCAACAAAGTTGACAAGAAAGCACAACAAAATTGACAAAAAGTTACATAAAAGTTTACAAAAACGCACAACAAAATTGACAAAAAAGTTTACAAAAAGTCACAAAAAAGTTGACAAAAATGTCACAAAATTGAAACTAAATTGTCTCAACAAAGTTGACAAAAACGCACAACAAAATTGACAAAAAGTTACATAAAAGTTTACAAAAACGTACAACAAAATTGACCAAAACGTCAAAAAAATTTGATACAAACGCACAACAAAATTGACAAAAAGTTACAAAAAAGTTTACAAAACGTCACAAAAAAGTTGACAAAAATGTCACAAAATTGAAACTAAATTGTCTCAACAAAGTTGACAAAAACGGACAACAAAATTGACAAAAAGTTACATAAAAGTTGACAAAAATGTACAACAAAATTGACCAAAACGTCAAAAAAATTTGATACAAACGCACAACAAAATTGACAAAAATGTTACAAATAAGTTGACAAAAACGTCACAAAATTGCGACAAAAATGTCTCAACAAAGTTGACAAAAATGCACAACAAATTTGACAAAAACGTCACAAAAAAATTTGACACAAACGCACAACAAAGTTGACAAAAACGCACAACAAAATTGACAAAAAGTTACATAAGTTTACAAAAACGCACAACAAAATTGACCTAAACGTCAAAAAAATTTGATACAAATGCACAACAAAATTGACAAAAACGTTACAAATAAGTTGACAAAAACGTCACAAAATTGCGATTAAAATGTCTCAACAAAGTTGACAAAAATGCACAACAAAATTGACAAAAAGTTACAAAAAAGATTACAAAACGTCACAAAAAAGTTGACAAAAATGTCACAAAATTGAAACTAAATTGTCTCAACAAAGTTGACAAAAACGCACAACAAAATTGACCAAAACGTCACAAAAAATTTGACACAAAGGCACAACAAAATTGACAAAAATGTTACAAATAAGTTGACAAAAACATCACAAAATTGCGACTAAAATGTCTCAACAAAGTTGACAAAAATGCACAACAAATTTGACAAAACCGTTACAAATGAGTTGACAAAAAGTCACAAAATGCGACTAAAATGTGTCAACAAAGTTGACAAAAATGCACAACAAATTTTACACAAACGTCACAACAAAGTTGACAAAAACGCACAACAAAATTGACAAAAAGTTACATAAAAGTTTAGAAAAACGCACAACAAAATTGACCAAAACGTCAAAAAAATTTGACACAAACGCACAACAAAATTGACAAAAACGTTACAAATAAGTTGCCAAAAAAAGTCACAAAATTGCGACTAAAATGTCTCAACAAAGTTGACAAAAAAGCACAACAAAATTGACAAAAAGTTACATAAAACTTTACAAAAACGCACAACAAAATTGACCAAAACGTCAAAAAAATTTGATACAAACGCACAACAAAATTGACAAAAACGTTACAAATAAGTTGAAAAAAACGTCACAATATTGCGACTAAAATGTCTCAACAAAGTTGACAAAAATGCACAACAAAATTGACCAAAACGTGACAATAAATTTGACACAAACGCACAAAAAAATTGACTTAACCGTTACAAATGAGTTGACAAAAAAGTCACAAAATTGCAAATAAAATGTCTCAACAAAGTTGACAAAAACGCACAAAAAAGTTGACAAAAAGTCACAAAAAATTTTACACAAACGTCACAAAAAAGTTGACAAAAATGTCACAAAATTGAAACTAAATTGTCTCAACAAAGTTGACAAAAACGCACAACAATATTGACAAAAAAATTACAAAAAAGTTGACAAAAAAGTCACAAAAAGGCGACAAAAACATGTTAAAATAGGCAACAAAAAAGTTGACACAAACGTACAACAATATTGACAAAAAAATTACAAAAAAGTTGACAAAAAAGTCACAAAATTTCCTACTAAAATGTCTAAAGAAAGTTGACAAAAATGCGCAACAAAATTGACCAAAACGTCACAAAAAATTTTACACAAACTCACAACAAAATTGACAAGTTACAAAAAAGTTGACAAAAACGTCACAAAAATGTGACTAAAATGTCTCAACGTTGACCAAAACGTCACAAAAATTTTTACACAAACGCACAACAAAATTGATAAAAAGTTACAAAAAAGTTGACAAAACGTCACAAAAATGTGACTAAAATGTATCAACAAAGTTGACTAAAACGTCATAAAAAAGTTGACACAAACGCACCACAAAATTGACAAAAAGTTACAAAAAAAGTTTACAAAAACGTCACAAAAAAGTTGACAAAAACGTCACAAAAATGTGACTAAAATGTCTCAACAAAGTTGACAAAAACGCACAAAAAATTTGACAAAAACGTCTCAAAAATGCGACAAAATCATCTAAAAATAGGCAACAAAGAAGTTGACACAGACGCACAACAAAATTGACAAAAATGTTACAAAAAAGTTGACAAAAAAGTCACAACATTTCCTACTAAAATGTGTCAAGAAATTTGACAAAAATGCACAAAAAGGCGACAAAAACATGTTAAAATAGGCAACAAAAAAGTTGACACAAACTCACAACAATATTGACAAAAAAATTACAAAAAAGTTGACAAAACGTCACAAAAAAGTTGACAAAAACGTCACAAAAATGCGACTAAAATGTCTCAACAAAGTTGACATAAAAGTTTACAGGAACGCACAACAAAATTGACCAAAACGTCACAAAATATTTGACACAAACGCACAACAAAATTGACAAAAACGTTACAAATAAGTTGACAAGTCACAAAATTGCGACTAAAATGTCTCAACAAAGTTGACAAAAATGCACAACAAAATTGACCAAAACGTCACAAAAAATTTGACACAAACGCACAACAAGGTTGACAAAAACTCACACAAAAAGGTTGACAAAAATGTCACAACAAATTTTACACAAACGCACAACAAAATTGACAAAACCGTTATGAATAAGTTGACAAAAACGTCACAAAAATGTGACTAAAATGTTTCAACAAAGTTGACAAAAATGCACAAAAAAGTTGACAAAAAGTCACAAAAAATTTTACACAAACGTCACAAAAAAGTTGACAAAAATGTCACAAAAATGTGACTAAAATGTCTCAACAAAGTTGACACAGACGCACAACAAAATTGACAAAAATGTTACAAAAAGTCACAAAATTTCCTACTAAAATGTCTCAAGAAATTTGACAAAAATGTACAAAAAAGGCGACAAAAACATGTTAAAATAGGCAACAAAAAAGCTGACACAAACGCACAACAATATTGACAAAAAAATTACAAAAAAGTTGACAAAAAAGTCATAAAATTGCGACTAAAATGACTCAACAAAGTTGACAAAAATGCACAACAAAATTGACAAAAAGTTACAATAAAGTTTACAAAAACGTCACAAAAATGTGACTAAAATGTTTCAACAAAGTTGACAAAAACGCACAAAAAAATTTGAAAAAAAACGCACAAAAAAAGTTGACAAAAATATCTAAAAATAGGCAACAAAAAAGTTGACACAAACGCACAACAATATTGACAAAATTTTTTTTAAAAAGTTGACAAAAAAAGTCATAAAATTGCGACTAAAATGTCTCAACAAAGTTGACAAAAATGCACAACAAAATTGACCAAAACGTCACAAAGAATTTTACACAAACGCACCACAAAATTGACAAGTTACAAAAAAGTTGACAAAAACGTCACAAAAATGTGACTAAAATGTCTCAACAAAGTTGACAAAAACGTCACAAAAAAGTTGACACAAACGCACCACAAAATTGACAAGTTACAAAAAATTTGACAAAAAACGTCTCAAAAATGTGACAAAAACATCTAAAAATAGGCAACAAAAACCTCTAAAAATAGGCAACAAAAACCTCTAAAAATAGGCAACAAAAAAGTTGACAAAAACGTCACGAATAAAAAGACAAAGACGTCTAAAAATAGGCAACAAAAAAAGTTGACAAAAACGTCACGAAAAAGAGATAAAAAAAATGTCTAAAAATAGGCAACAAAAAAAGTTGACAAAAACATCACAAAAAAAGTGACAACGTCTCAGAAAGGGACAAAGACGTCAAAAAATTGGCGACAAAAAAGTTGACAAAAACGTCTAAAAGTAGGCAAAAAAAAAAGCAACAAAAACGTCTAAAAATAGGCAACAAAAAAAGTTGAGAAAAACGTCACGAAAAAGAGATAAAAAACGTCTTAAAATAGGCAACAAAAAAGTTGACAAATACATCACAAAAAATGTGACAACGTCTCAGAAAGGGACAAAGACGTCAAAAAATTGGCGACAAAAAAGTTGACAAAAACGTCTAAAAATAGGCAACAAAAAAGTTGACAAATACATCACTAAAAAAGTGACAACGTCTCAGAAAGGGACAAAAACGTCTAAAAATAGGCAACAAAAAAGTTGACAAAAACTTCTAAAAATAGGCAACAAAAAAGTTGACAAAAACGTCTAAAAATAGGCAACAAAAAAAGTTGACAAACCCATCACAAAAAAAGTGACAACGTCTCAGAAAGGGACAAAAACGTCTAAAAAAAGGCAACAAAAAGTTGACAAATACATCACTAAAAAAGTGACAACGTCTCAGAAAGGGACAAAAACGTCTAAAAATAGGCAACAAAAAAGATGACAAAAACGTCACGAAAAAAATCGACAAAGACATCTAAAAATAGGGGAAAAAAAGTTGACAAAAACGTCTAAAAAAAAGCGACAACAACGTCTCAGAAATGGACAAAAACATCTCACAAAAGGGACAAAAAAAGTCTAAAAATTGGCACCAAAAAAGTTGACAAAAACGTCACAAAAAAGCAACAAAAACGTCTAAAAAATAGGCAACAAAAAAAGTTGAGAAAAACGTCACAAAAAAGCGACAACAACGTCTCAGAAATGGACAAAAACGTCTAAAAATAGGCAACAAAAAAAGCAACAAAAACGTCTAAAAATAGGGGAAAAAAGTTGACAAAAACGTCTAAAAAAAGCGACAACAACGTCTCAGAAATGGACAAAAACATCTCACAAAAGGGACAAAAAAAAGTCTAAAAATTGGCACCAAAAAAGTTGACAAAAACGTCTAAAACTAGGCAACAAAAAAGATGACAAAAACGTCACAAAAAAAGTGACGTCTCAGAAATGGACAAAAACGTCTCACACAGGGACAAAAAAAGTCTAAAAATAGGCAACAAAAAAGTTGACAAAAACGTCTAAAAATAGGCAACAAAAAAGTTGACAAAAACGTCCAAAAATTGGCAACAAAAAAGTTGACAAAAACGTCACGAATAAAAAGACAAAGACGTCTAAAAATAGGCAACAAAAAAGTTGACAAAAACGTCTAAAAAAAGCGACAACGTCTCAGAAATGGACAAAAACGTCTAACACAGGGACAAAAAAGTCTAAAACTTGGCACCAAAAAAGTTGACAAAAACGTCACAAAAAAGCAACAAAAACGTCTAAAAATAGGCAACAATAAAGTTGACAAAAACGTCTAAAAATAGGCAACAAAAACGTCTAAAAATAGGCAACAAAAAAGTTGACAAAAACGTCCAAAAATTGGCAACAAAAAAGTTGACAAAAACGTCACGAATAAAAAGACAAAGACGTCTAAAAATAGGCAAAAAAAAAAGTTGACAAAAACGTCACGGAAAAGAGATAAAAAAAAACGTCTAAAAATAGGCAACAAAAAAAGTTGACAAAAACATCACAAAAAAAGTGACAACGTCTCAGAAATGGACAAAAACGTCAAAAAGTAGGCAACAAAAATGTCTAAAAATAGGCAACAAAAAAGTTGACAAAATCATCACAAAAAAGCAACAAAAACTTCTAAAAATAGGCAACAAAAAAGTTGACGTCACAAAAAAAGTGACAACGTCTTAGAAAGGGACAAAAACGTCTCACAAAAGGGACAAAAACGTCTAAAAATAGGCAACAAAAAAGATGACAAAAACGTTGACAAAAAAGTTGACAAAATCACAAAAAAGCAACAAACTTCTAAAAATAGGCAACAAAAAAGTTGACAAAAACGTCTAAAAATAGGCAACAAAAAAGTTGACAAAAACGTCTAAAAATAGGCAACAAAAAAGTTGACAAAAACGTCTAAAAATAGGCAACAAAAAAGTTGACAAAAAAAGTCTAAAAATAGGCAACAAAAAAGATGACAAAAACGTCACGAAACAAGCAAAAAAAAAAAGTCTACAAATAAGCAACAAAAAAGTTGACAAAAACGTCACAAAAAAGCTACAAAAACTTCTAAAAATAGGCAACAAAAAAAGTTGACAAAAACATCACAAAAATAGCTACAAAAAAGTTGACAAAAACGTCAAAAAAAAGCGATTAAAATGTCTCAACAAAGTTGACAAAAATGCACAACAAAATTGACAAAAAGTTACAAAAAAGATTACAAAACGTCACAAAAAAGTTGACAAAAATGTCACAAAATTGAAACTAAATTGTCTCAACAAAGTTGACAAAAACGCACAACAAAATTGACCAAAACGTCACAAAAAATTTGACACAAAGGCACAACAAAATTGACAAAAATGTTACAAATAAGTTGACAAAAACATCACAAAATTGCGACTAAAATGTCTCAACAAAGTTGACAAAAATGCACAACAAATTCGACAAAACCGTTACAAATGAGTTGACAAAAAGTCACAAAATGCGACTAAAATGTGTCAACAAAGTTGACAAAAACGCACAACAAAATTGACAAAAAGTTATATAAAAATTGACCATAACGTCAAAAAAATTTGATACAAACGCACAACAAAATTGACAAAAATGTTACAAATAAGTTGACAAAAACGTCACAAAAAGGCGACAAAAACATGTTAAAATAGGCAACAAAAAAGTTGACACAAACGTACAACAATATTGACAAAAAAATTACAAAAAAGTTGACAAAAAAGTCACAAAATTTCCTACTAAAATGTCTAAAGAAAGTTGACAAAAATGCGCAACAAAATTGACCAAAACGTCACAAAAAATTTTACACAAACTCACAACAAAATTGACAAGTTACAAAAAAGTTGACAAAAACGTCACAAAAATGTGACTAAAATGTCTCAACGTTGACCAAAACGTCACAAAAATTTTTACACAAACGCACAACAAAATTGATAAAAAGTTACAAAAAAGTTGACAAAACGTCACAAAAATGTGACTAAAATGTATCAACAAAGTTGACTAAAACGTCATAAAAAAGTTGACACAAACGCACCACAAAATTGACAAAAAGTTACAAAAAAAGTTTACAAAAACGTCACAAAAAAGTTGACAAAAACGTCACAAAAATGTGACTAAAATGTCTCAACAAAGTTGACAAAAACGCACAAAAAATTTGACAAAAACGTCTCAAAAATGCGACAAAATCATCTAAAAATAGGCAACAAAGAAGTTGACACAGACGCACAACAAAATTGACAAAAATGTTACAAAAAAGTTGACAAAAAAGTCACATTTCCTACTAAAATGTGTCAAGAAATTTGACAAAAATGCACAAAAAGGCGACAAAAACATGTTAAAATAGGCAACAAAAAAGTTGACACAAACTCACAACAATATTGACAAAAAAAATTACAAAAAAGTTGACAAAACGTCACAAAAAAGTTGACAAAAACGTCACAAAAATGCGACTAAAATGTCTCAACAAAGTTGACATAAAAGTTTACAGGAACGCACAACAAAATTGACCAAAACGTCACAAAATATTTGACACAAACGCACAACAAAATTGACAAAAACGTTACAAATAAGTTGACAAGTCACAAAATTGCGACTAAAATGTCTCAACAAAGTTGACAAAAATGCACAACAAAATTGACCAAAACGTCACAAAAAATTTGACACAAACGCACAACAAGGTTGACAAAAACTCACACAAAAAGGTTGACAAAAATGTCACAACAAATTTTACACAAACGCACAACAAAATTGACAAAACCGTTATGAATAAGTTGACAAAAACGTCACAAAAATGTGACTAAAATGTTTCAACAAAGTTGACAAAAATGCACAACAAAATTGACCAAAACGTGACAAAAATTTGACACAAACGCACAACAAAATTGACCAAAACGTCACAAAACATTTGACACAAATCAGAACAAAATTGACAAAAACGTCACAAAAATGCGACTAAAATATCTCAACAAAGTTGTCAAAAACGCACAACAAAATTGACCAAAACGTTACAAAAAAGTTGACAAAAACGTCACAAAAAGGCGACAAAAACCTCTAACAATAAGCAACTAAAAAGTTGTCACAAACGCACACAAAAGGTTGACAAAAACGTCACAAAAAATTTGACACAAACGCAAAACAAAATTGACAAAAAGTTACAACAAAGTTGTGAAAAAAAGTCACAAAATTGCTACTAAAATGTCTCAACAAAGTTGACAAAAACGTCACAAAAGGGCGACAAAAACATCTAAAAATAGGCAACAAAAAAAGTTGACACAAACGCACAACAAAATTGACAAAACCGTTATGAATAAGTTGACAAAAACGTCACAAAAATGTGACTAAAATGTTTCAACAAAGTTGACAAAAATGCACAACAAAATTGACCAAAACGTGACAAAAATTTGACACAAACGCACAACAAAATTGACCAAAACGTCACAAAACATTTGACACAAATCAGAACAAAATTGACAAAAACGTCACAAAAATGCGACTAAAATATCTCAACAAAGTTGTCAAAAACGCACAACAAAATTGACCAAAATGTCACAAAAATGTGACTAAAATGTCTCAACAAAGTTGACCAAAACGTCATAAAAAAGTTGACACAAACGCACCACAAAATTGACAAAAAGTTACAAAAAAAGTTTACAAAAACGTCACAAAAAAGGTGACAAAAACGTCACAAAAATGTGATTAAAATGTCTCAACAAAGTTGACACAGACGCACAACAAAATTGACAAAAATGTTACAAAAAGTCACAAAATTTCCTACTAAAATGTCTCAAGAAATTTGACAAAAATGTACAAAAAAGGCGACAAAAACATGTTAAAATAGGCAACAAAAAAGCTGACACAAACGCACAACAATATTGACAAAAAAATTACAAAAAAGTTGACAAAAAAGTCATAAAATTGCGACTAAAATGACTCAACAAAGTTGACAAAAATGCACAACAAAATTGACAAAAAGTTACAATAAAGTTTACAAAAACGTCACAAAAATGTGACTAAAATGTTTCAACAAAGTTGACAAAAACGCACAAAAAATTTGAAAAAAACGCACAAAAAAAGTTGACAAAAATGTCACAAAAAGGCGACAAAAATATCTAAAAATAGGCAACAAAAAAGTTGACACAAACGCACAACAATATTGACAAAATTTTTTTATAAAAGTTGACAAAAAAAGTCATAAAATTGCGACTAAAATGTCTCAACAAAGTTGACAAAAATGCACAACAAAATTGACCAAAACGTCACAAAGAATTTTACACAAACGCACCACAAAATTGACAAGTTACAAAAAAGTTGACAAAAACGTCACAAAAATGTGACTAAAATGTCTCAACAAAGTTGACAAAAACGTCACAAAAAAGTTGACACAAACGCACCACAAAATTGACAAGTTACAAAAAATTTGACAAAAAACGTCTCAAAAATGCGACAAAAACATCTAAAAATAGGCAACAAAAACGTCTAAAAATAGGGGAAAAAAGTTGACAAAAACGTCTAAAAAAAGCGACAACAACGTCTCAGAAATGGACAAAAACATCTCACAAAAGGGACAAAAAAAAAAGTCTAAAAATTGGCACCAAAAAAGTTGACAAAAACGTCTAAAACTAGGCAACAAAAAAGATGACAAAAACGTCACAAAAAAAGTGACGTCTCAGAAATGGACAAAAACGTCTCACACAGGGACAAAAAAAGTCTAAAAATAGGCAACAAAAAAGTTGACAAAAACGTCTAAAAATAGGCAACAAAAAAGTTGACAAAAACGTCCAAAAATTGGCAACAAAAAAGTTGACAAAAACGTCACGAATAAAAAGACAAAGACGTCTAAAAATAGGCAACAAAAAAGTTGACAAAAACGTCACAAAAAAGCAACAAAAACGTCTAAAAATAGGCAACAATAAAGTTGACAAAAACGTCTAAAAATAGGCAACAAAAACGTCTAAAAATAGGCAACAAAAAAGTTGACAAAAACGTCCAAAAATTGGCAACAAAAAAGTTGACAAAAACGTCACGAATAAAAAGACAAAGACGTCTAAAAATAGGCAAAAAAAAAAGTTGACAAAAACGTCACGGAAAAGAGATTAAAAAAAACGTCTAAAAATAGGCAACAAAAAAAGTTGACAAAAACATCACAAAAAAAGTGACGTCTCAGAAATGGACAAAAACGTCAAAAAGTAGGCAACAAAAATGTCTAAAAATAGGCAACAAAAAAGTTGACAAAATCATCACAAAAAAGCAACAAAAACTTCTAAAAATAGGCAACAAAAAAGTTGACATAAACATCTAAAAATAGGCAACAAAAAAGTTGACGTCACAAAAAAAGTGACAACGTCTTAGAAAGGGACAAAAACGTCTCACAAAAGGGACAAAAACGTCTAAAAATAGGCAACAAAAAAGATGACAAAAACGTTGACAAAAAAGTTGACAAAATCACAAAAAAGCAACAAAAACTTCTAAAAATAGGCAACAAAAAAGTTGACAAAAACGTCTAAAAATAGGCAACAAAAAAGTTGACAAAAACGTCTAAAAATAGGCAACAAAAAAGTTGACAAAAAAAGTCTAAAAATAGGCAACAAAAAAGATGACAAAAACGTCACAAAAAAGCTACAAAAACTTCTAAAAATAGGCAACAAAAAAAGTTGACAAAAACATCACAAAAATAGCTACAAAAAAGTTGACAAAAACGTCAAAAAAAAGCGACAACAATGTCTCAGAATTGGACAAAAACATCAAAAAATTGGCAAAAAAAAGTTGACAAAAACGTCACAAAAAAGCAACAAAAACTTCTAAAAAAAAGGCAACAAAAAAAGTTGACAAAACGTCTAAAAATAGGCAACAAAAAAGTTGACAAAAAAGTCAAAAAATAGGCAACAAAAAAAGATGACAAAAACGTCACGAAACAAGCAAAAAAAAGTACAAATAAGCAACAAAAAAAGTTGACAAAAACGCCCAACAAAATTGACAAAAAATTACAAAAACGCGACTAAAATGTCTCAAGTTGACAAAAACGCACAACAACATTGACAAAAACGTCAAACAAGTTGACTAAAACTAAAAATGGCAACAAAAAAGTTGACAAAAACGCATTAAAAAGTTGACAAAAATGTCTAAAAAGAGGCAACAAAAAGTTGACAAAACGTCACAAAATAGTTGACAAAAACGCACAACAACATTGACAAAAACGTCACAAAAAAGTTGATAAAAATGTCTAAAAATAAAAAGTTGAAAAAATTGTCAAAAAAGTTGACAAAAATGTCTAAAAATAGAAAACAAAAAAGTTGACAAAAACGTCTAAAAATAGGCAACAAAAAAGTTGACAAAAACGTTACGAAAAAAGCGACAAAGACGTCTAAAAATAGGCAACACACTGGAAAAAAGGTCACTCCAAAAATAAGCAAAAAACAATAATTAATACAAGATATTTCTGCTTGTAATAAGCAAAAAAATCTGCCAATGGAACAAGTGAAAATTCTCGGTAAGATTTCTTGAAATAAAAGAAATAAGCCTTACTTCTCCTCAAAAGTAGCATCTTCTTTTTGTCATCCCGTTTGTTTCAAGTGTATTTAACTAATGTTTAGTTCTATAATTGTTACACTGTTCTAGATCTAAGTCCATCACCTACTTGAAATGAGATTAGAAACTGGCATTTTGAGACAAAATGTCTTGAAGTTTGCATTCCTGACTCGTGTTAGGCAGTGCTCTTTTGCCATAATAAGCCGTAATTTAACATCCTGTCATCATCTCAAGTGCATTTACCTTATTGTAAGCTCTACAAAAGTAATACTGTTCTAGATTCAAGACATTCACCTACTAGATTCAAGATATTAACTACTTCTTATAAAGACAGAAAAAATTAAAACTAGTCTTGCAGTTAACCAACTTTCTGTTTTATTTAAACAGCAAAAAGTCCCAGAGGACTGCATAAAAGGGAAACAGCATCATTTTCCTCAACATTTTGGCTCACAGTATTTATGGAACTGCAATATGAAAACACAGCAGAACACGCCAAATATGTGAGCGAGTTAAGGCCGGATCCAAACATCTGACCAATGTACCTCTCAATACACGTACCAAATCTGTGCTTTGCACAGGCACTCTCAAGGCATATAGACAAACTAGGCACACTAAAACTGCTCCACCTGTGACATTCATTCTTAATACAAATGCTTAATATTGTAACATTCAAATTAAAAGGTTCTGGCCTTACATGAACTAGTCTCTCAATACACCATTAACCATTGTTAACACCATCATTAAGGATGCACCATACTGGTGCATACTGGACTTTTTGCAGATATCAAATATGTTAATATTTTACAACTCAACTGGACAATGACCGATAGCGCTATGTTCACTTTTATCCCAACCTAACTGCTTAGTCAATTTACTCTTTCACAGTAGATGCGCCTAAATTAGTGACTATATCTGCTGGACAATTAGTTGTTTAAACTTAATAACTGAAAAGTTAAAATAAACTTAAACTAAAGCATAATCTGCACTGAATTGTGCAAACACAAAAATATAACATCACAGAATAAAAAAAACACGGCATGTTGGCTAATATTGTCGTGCACCCCAAATTAACACTGGGCTAACTTAGCCAAATTCCGACCAAGAATCAAAAGCAGTGAACATGGACTGTAGTACCCTTGGAGGGAGAGAGGAAGTGCTATCCTACACTATATCTGACCACTGGTTTTATTGGCCAATAAAAGCTTTCCACTCAGCCATGCTCTTCTTGTAAGACAACGTGAGATCTCTCTCATGGATTTTGTCTAAGAGGACCTCTGTCTGTATGACTGAAAGCAGAGTGGCTACACACTTCGGATAAGTCAGGTGTAGGGTATAATAGTAGGCCATAAGGTATAAAGCACTCTCGGTAAGCTTGTCTTTTGGAAAGGTGGTTATTGGACGGACTGACTATCAGGACTGGGCAGGAGAGAGGGCGTTTCTTCAAGTAGGAATTGGGGTCTTCTGTTTCCTGTAACATAACAGACATCCTTCTGTCAGGATCATGCATAGAGGGTTGTTTACAAACATAACTTTACAAAGCAAAATTCTGACAAATGTTAACAGTACTGAGAAAGCTCCATCTGAAAGTGCTGTTTTTAACTATCCCCAATGCATTTACTGTTTACACACATCTAGCCTTCCAAAAGAACTAATAACCAAGGCTAGGCTAGTCTTGCTTGGTTATCATTAGTGATAAAACCTGCTACCATGTAATGCACCCATTTTTGTACATACCGTGACATAGCAAAGACATCTACCCAGTGAAAATTCTCTTTCTAAAAACAAATCTTTTAGGTGTCTTTGAAGGCTTAAAACATACAGTATGTGAATAGGAAATACATTGGGAGTCGTCAGGGGCAGCACCTTCAGTTATAATTTTTTCCGATACTGCAGTCAAAATGATCCCGCAACATTTTACACAGCTCACCTCGAGGACATGCACCAGAGCCTCGCTGGCATTTCGTACCCTCTTTGGAGGAGCAGACGTGGAGGGGATCAGTGATGGCAGCACACGTAGGAGCTCAAGAGCCTGTTCAGCTGTACAGGAAAAGATTTATTACTTAAACATTTTGACAAAGTGCACAAGGTCAAATCTGATCAAAAAGGTATACAACAGACACAATGCTTATATAAAAAAAAAAATATTATTATAATAATTAAAAAAAAAAAAACATTCAGCAAATTCACATGCCTGAAGGTCCACCCTAAACCCTATTCACTAATAACACCAAAACAGCATTCCTTACCTTTGTCCATTCCCATTGGGGGTTTCAGCGCCTTTTTCCATACAACAAAAAACTGCACCTTCTGGCAGAAGTCATGCCATCTTCCCTTCAGTTCATCGATGAAGTTGGTATTATCCTTATCCAAAATGCGTTGAAGCTCCTACATCACCTATGAAATATCAAATATACCAATACAGACATTTGAATATATCATTTAAGAGAAAATTGGTATTTTAAACATCGTGTGTGATACCATGGTTTTAAATCATGCACAGTCAATAATGACTTACATGTCCAACATCCTTGAAACAAGGATATGCTTCTAGAACCTTCTCATGTCTGTCCTCCTCGCGAATGGTATTTGAATCAATGAATGCTCTTCTGGCTACAAATTCAAAATCCAAGAGATGAGAGACATCCTGGTGGTTTGGATTTTTTCTTTTATACAAAGTTTGTAGGGTCTTGTAGTGCTTGGCCAAGGTTGCTGGACTGTAGGTGTCTAGACTGTCAACATCTGCAGACTTGTTAGCTGTAAGACACAAAAATACATAATTAATATGCCTCAGTTTAAAAAAAAGTTCATCTCATGTTGTTGCATGACATTTTTTGTATAATAAATGCATGAGAACTATTTGCTCAAAACTCATATGGTCATGCAATCACATACAATTGCATGTAGGCACACAAGTACACCCCTACAAAGATGCGCACACCCCCACTACACACATGAGGCAGTTGGACAAACTCACCATCAGGACTGGAGAGGGCAGATGGTGCTTCTTCAGGTAGGCTTTGGGATCTTCTTTTTCCTTCAACACATAACCAACATATTTCTGATAGGATAATGTACTTTAAGGATCATTTCGGTATTTTGGAAGCAAAAATTACATTCAATTAAAAAGAGCAAAAATGACACTAATGAGACACATGGGTTTTAAATACATAACATTATTTGATATACTGGAAAGGTTACAGGAAGTATTGTTGCACAGTAGACCGATACTAAAAAGGTACTGCTGTACCCAGCTGTTCAAAATGATACAATACCAGATTTCTGTTAAAACTTAATTTCTACAATAATGTTAAAAAAATAATAAAACAGTACAAATGTAGTGCAAATACCTATCCCCTGATGTACATTTTAAAGCCGTTTACTTCTGTCATGTCAGGACAATCAGGTTTATTAGTTTATCTAAAATATAAATACCTCACAAGGGCAAATATGTAAATGCAAAGTTGAAACTCACCTTCTAACTCACTTTCTTTACTGTCTGAGCCTGGGCTGCCACTTCCTTCTGTGGACCGATCTAGAATGATTGAGTCACTTGAATCCATTTCATCTGTGTCTGTTGGCTACTCAAGACGGCGCTTCTTTGTAGAGCTGCAAAGATTAGTAACTTAATCAATTAGTTGTCAACTACTAAATCAATCCATCTGACTATTTGTATAGCACTTTTCATACAAACAAAACGTAACACAAAGTGCTTTGTAATAAAAAGCTATATCCCCCACACACATCCAAAGCAATTACTTTGTAGTCAAACACTAAAATAAGAGCACTCATTAAAAACGGGAAGTGAGGAAACACTAGAGACAGATCACCCAGGACATTGACATGATTGATAATTTTTCTTCTTTTTTTTTCTCATGTCCAAATATGATTTAAGCTTCTCAAATGTGAATATTGTCTAGCTTCTTTAGTCCTCTATGACAGTGAAATTAATATCTTAAGGTTGTGGACCAAACAAGACTTTTGAGGACATGACCTTGGACTTTATATTGACAAGACAACTGATCAATTAAATTAATCTTGAAAATGATTAACATGGAGAATCTTTGATGAAAATAGTCATTAGTTACAGCTCACCTCTTTGAATGTCTCCCATCTGGAGTTCTTTTTTGGGGGGGATCTCACACATTGCAATCTTTTGTATGTGTGTGTACACAGTGACCTGCACAAGACATTTAATACAGTTTTCAAATCGCTACTAAAAATGTCCTACATGAAACAGTCATCAACTGGATGCATTTCACTTACCCATGTGAGGCCTTGGTCCTGCAGCATGGGGTAGTACAGTACTATTCTCTTTGCCATTGCTGTAATTTCTGGCTTTGATGGGTATCTGTGTGATTCTCCATCCCCCTTTGCCCTCAGGATTGCAATCATACTGGTCATGGTGTTTCGAATGAGCCGGCATCTGAGCTCCTTTGACATCTGGCAGTTGCGCTGTTCACCTCTCTTTGACAGCTCAAAGTACTGTTTTGTACTTTGCAGGACTTGCGTTCACAGGAGTGGATGTCTGAACTGCACGATAATTTTGAGTGTTCTTGGCCAGACTCCTGTAAAATAAAAGATAATGAACTACTGCAAAAAGCAACTTTTGTTGTGACAACACAAAATGCAATGTAGCATTGACAGCTCTGAACATGTATAAATATGCAATATTCCATTGCATGGGTGAAATCGCTTACATCAACTAACTGAACACCTAACAATTCATCTAAACTGAATTGAACACACATGTAGACTACCATGCCTGTTCCAAAAACACTGTGCTGTTGTTATTGTAGCTCAATGTGCTGCTGCCAACTTAAATAGGTGGTTAGTTTAGGCCACTTAACTGAGAAACTGACCTCCTCCGATGCACCATGACAGGCACGCCAGACCGCTTTTCTCCGTAAAAAGTTCTCTGGGCCTGGGAAAAGATCTCGCAAGTCTTCACGAGACAGGGTGCTCATCATTGTCTCTGTGATGTTTGCAGCTATGAAAACATTAGAAGACAAACATAGCAAGATGAAACAGTGAAAACAGCTAGAAATTAAACTTCATGAGACTATTAGGCCGGCTACACCAGTGTGTAGCCGTGTGTAGCTGCGTCGCGTGAGCGTGGCATTTCTGTTGCGTGGCGGCTGCGTGGATTTTTCTGTCTTAACACCAGAAACGTGTCTGACGCGGCGCTGGAGCTGCATCAGACAGGTTTCTGGTGTGTAAAGACATAAAAAAATCCAGCCGCCACACAACAGAAACGCCACGCAGCCAGCCACGGAGACGACGCTGAACTTGGCTCCACATTCGCTCCGGTTCTCTTCAAGTTTCGATTCCACCTTAAAGAAATGCCCGTTTTAGCCATTGGGTGGCAGTGTTTATCGCAAAATCGAGCTATTTTGCATCAGTGCAGATCACAGCTTTATGTATGTATGTGTATCTATCTATCTATCTATCTATCTATCTATCTATCTCTTTTTTTTATAGCCTACACTTGTATACACTTTACACACTTGATTTTGTTGAATCTGTTTGAATGAAAGCCAAAAATCTTATAAATTATATTTAAAAAGTCACAAATTCTCATGAATTATTGAGCAAATCCAGCTCAGAGTCGACATGTTGACATATTTTGACAATTATATTGCAACAATTGCTGACTTTGCACTGCCCCCTAGCGGCCAAATACGGTTGTCCGTTGGTTTTCTCACCTGATTCGCATACTACAAATCATAATGTTTCCAATGATGCCCCATATGTCCATATCTACTGTAGAATTATGGAGAAAATCCAGCTCAAAATCGACATGTTGACGTATTTTGACAATTATATTGCAACAATTGCTGACTTTGCACTGCCCCCTAGCGGCCAAATACGGTTGTCCGTTGGTTTTCTCACCTGATTCACATACTACAAATCATAATGTTTCCAATGATGCCCCATATGTCCATATCTACTGTAGAATTATGGAGAAAATCAAGGTCAAAAATACACAATTTGACAATTACATTGCACCAGATGCTGACTTTGCACTGCCCCCTAGCGGCCAAATACGGTTGTCCGTTGGTTTTCTCACCTGATTCACATACTACAAATCATAACGTTTCCAATGATGCTCCATATGTCCATATCTACTGTAGAATTATGGAGAAAATCCAGCTCAAAATCGACATGTTGACGTATTTTGACAATTATATTGCAACAATTGCTGACTTTGCACTGCCCCCTACCAGCCAAATACGGTTGTCCGTTAATTTTCTCACCCGATTCACATACTACAGATCATAACGTTTCCAATGATGCCCCATATGTCCATATCTACTGTAGAATTATGGAGAAAATCAAGGTCAAAAATACACAATTTGACAATTACATTGCACCAGATGCTGACTTTGCACTGCCCCCTAGCGGCCAAATACGGTTGTCCGTTGGTTTTCTCACCTGATTCACATACTACAAATCATAATGTTTCCAATGATGCCCCATATGTCCATATCTACTGTAGAATTATGGAGAAAATCAAGGTCAAAAATACACAATTTGACAATTACATTGCACCAGATGCTGACTTTGCACTGCCCCCTAGCGGCCAAATACGGTTGTCCGTTGGTTTTCTCACCTGATTCACATACTACAAATCATAACGTTTCCAATGATGCCCCATATGTCCATATCTACTGTAGAATTATGGAGAAAATCAAGGTCAAAAATACACAATTTGACAATTACATTGCACCAGATGCTGACTTTGCACTGCCCCCTAGCGGCCAAATACGGTTGTCCGTTGGTTTTCTCACCTGATTCACATACTACAAATCATAATGTTTCCAATGATGCCCCATATGTCCATATCTACTGTAGAATTATGGAGAAAATCAAGGTCAAAAATACACAATTTGACAATTACATTGCACCAGATGCTGACTTTGCACTGCCCCCTAGCGGCCAAATACGGTTGTCCGTTGGTTTTCTCACCTGATTCACATACTACAAATCATAACGTTTCCAATGATGCCCCATATGTCCATATCTACTGTAGAATTATGGAGAAAATCCAGCTCAAAATCGACATGTTGACGTATTTTGACAATTATATTGCAACAATTGCTGACTTTGCACTGCCCCCTAGCGGCCAAATGCGGTTGTCCGTTGGTTTTCTCACCTGATTCACATACTACAAATCATAATGTTTCCAATGATGCCCCATATGTCCATATCTACTGTAGAATTATGATAACCAGCTTAGTATATAAATTTAGATACCTCATTGGCTGCTGATGTATGTCATATAGACGTTACTAGTATAACTAGAGCTGCCACACACCAGTTGGTCACTAGTTTCCTAGTGACCAACAGTCTTCACAGTTTATGAATTTAGCAGGAACAAAATGGCGCGAGTAACAGGAGCGAAAATTCACTTTGCTTTTGGTCTGAACACAACATGATATACATTATTCCCAAAGCGCAATTCAGTTCCTACAGTTCACAGACCACACATAACACTTCACTCAACAGGTGACAGAAGGAGCGTGATGTGACAAATGGGAGAAAGAGTTTGAGGCCCACAGTGCTGCTGTAGGGTCACATGTGGAGCAGCACCAGGAAGCAATTAGCTTCTTTTTTTAGCTTCAATTAGGCCTCTGCATTCGTACGTTCATATATGATAAAGAATAATATTTGCATACATTACCCCTTAAAATCGACACTGCGACATCATCCAATTCTTCCATGCTGTTAGCTAGCTGACTTACATAGCTAGCTAGCTCCGCTAACGTTAGCTCGCTGTCTCTGTTCGGCTGCAACGATACACAATAAACACTGAAAACACATTGAAACGTCGATAACATTCAAAAGGTGTGCGATGTGAACTTCAAAGAATGAGCACTGGATACAGCGCTTTCATTTACTTGCAATGGAACACGTCAATCCTAGTTACCGTCCTTTTCCCTGTGACATCTTCCAACATGGTTTGGCGTTGCTTCATATGCTACATATTTGTGGCATTGACTCTGAAACAACTTTTGAGTCACATTGACACCTTGCACAGTCGCAGCTCTGACTTTCGCGTCGTGTGCGGGATTGATGGCTGTCCAAGTGAGTATAGGGTGTATAACTCCTACTATCACGTGAAGCTGACACGCGCATCATCTTCTCCAAGTTGAAGCGGCGGAGGACGAAGGACGGACTCGCCACGGTTTTCCGGGAGCAGGTGAAAGGACATCCGTAAACGACCAAACTACTGCAAGCCCTGTAGCTGAAGCGGAGGGCTCAAGCATCGTCATTCCAGCGGTAAGTCGTTACACAAGCTACAATTTAACGTAACATTGATTTAGGTCAACTGTGCTTGATCCAAGCACGTGTTTGTTTTTGTCAATGACAGGCTCAGGTTGTAATTTTAAGTAAAGCAGTGTTGAAAGTAATGAGTTACTGTAATTCCACTACTTTTGTCAGTAACGAGTAATCGAACAAGTAACTCAAATACAACTAGCCTACTGAGATTTAAATCGGCTAGTTAATGGTTACATTTATGTTGACAAACGCAGCCTACCGCCCCACAGATTGTCCACTTATGATGTAATGTCTAATGCTGAATTTGATATGCAGTAATTGGTAAATTAATTCACTTATTTGATTATTAGTTTAATTTGTTTAGTTTAATTATCAGTTATGTAATTGTTACCAGACTTCATTGAAAAAAATCAGTAACTGTAATGTTATTCATTTAAACAACAAATTAAAAATTACAGGTTATCCTTCAACAGTTTGAATCAAGCATAGAGGCTGCAATATGTGTATTATTAGCTTATCATTCACAGAGTTATAACCGGCAGGTGAGAAGTGTCTTCATGACAGTGTGTGACAGGAAGGTATCTCCTTATAGCTTATTGGAATACAAGTTCAGTTCAAAGACCTTTAGTAATGTTAATTTATTGACAAGAGAGCAAGTGAAGGGATACAATTTAGTACGTGTGTCAATCTTAACACTCATTAAGTACAGATTTTTTCTGATGCTGTCAAAGTCATTGTTTTTTTTTTGTAGTACTGTTTTGTTTAGTTTTTATTAGTTGTTTTTGTTGTTATTTTACATACTCAAAATAAAGACACCAATCAGTAAAAATACACCCATCTTGTACATTTTTTTTTTATAGGAAGAAATCTAGTTAGCTAGCTTACCCAGGTAGTTGTCAGATTGTCTGGTGGTGCTACTTACAAATGCCTTATATTTTCCCTGTTTTAATAGATAGGTTTGTTGTTAATCTCTTTCAGAGTGGATTTCAAGAAGATGGAGAGGGTCGCATGAATGTTGACCTTTCTAAACATGCAACTGCATTTCTTCGCCAGAGAAACCCATCGACTGACACAGGTAATTTATACCATTGCTTTTCCAATTAATTATATTTCATTTTTAGTAGTTAAAATCAATAAGCTTAAACTGTAGAATGACTTAGCCACTGTTCAGACCTGGTATCTTGGTTGATCCGATCACAGGTGGACAGCTAAAGGTATGTCAGAGAAACACCTGACATCAGAATGTGTCTCCACATGCTTCTTCATTGATCTCACTTCCCCGCTATATATGCAAATGTTCACGTGCTTTGCTTACAAAATCTGCCCATCCACTATATTTGTTGAGCATGAGCTAAGAATAGAGACAACATAATATAACCAACACTTACACTTTTATTCAGCACTGTCCCCTTGTGATCCTATTGCTCAAAATGCATTTTAAGACCAAGTGTAAACAAGGTCTTAAAGCTGCAGAAGGCAATATTATTTCATGATAGTTTAGTTTTTGATCATTGCATGTCACTAACAATATGTAATTGAAGGGTTACTTTAAAAAAAAAAGTATCTGTGAGTTTGCATGTATATGAATTTTATAATGTAGTATTTTTTTGTTTTCTACTCCCCAGAGAGCTGTTAAACAAATGGTGAGTGGAGTCCAGCAATATCAGGCTGCATTATTGGAGCACCTAAAACAGCAAATGAGCAACATGATTGAGAGACATTCTAGGGACCTGGATCAACTAAAGAGTGATGCAATGGGGATATTTGACCAGTTTGTTGACCCTTTCTGTCAAATTGCTTCCACCCATTTGCAGGATAAGACAATCAAAGAACTGTTAGAACCAGTTGAACCAGATGTTTTGTCAACAAAAGTTGACAAAACATCACAAAAAGCAACAAAAACGTCTGAGACGTTGTCGTCGCTAATTTTAGACGTTTGTCAACTTTTTTGTTGCCTATTTTTAGACCTTTTTGTCGCCTATTTGACGTTTTTCTCAACTTTTTTGTTGCCTATTTTTAGACGTCTTTCTCGATGTTTTTTTTCGCTTTTTTGTCACGTTTTGATCAACGTTTTTGTTGCCTATTTTTTGACGCCTATTTTTAGACGTTTTTGTCGCTTTTTGGTAACGTTTTTGTCAACTTTTTTTGTTGCCTATTTTTGGACGTTTTTGTCAACTTTTTTATTGCCTATTTTTAGAAGTTTTGTCAACTTTTTTGTTGCTTATTTTTAGACGTTTTTGTCAACTTTTTTGTTGCCTATTTTTAGAAGTTTTTGTCAACTTTTTTGTTGCCTACTTTTAGACGCCTTTGTCGCTTTTTTCGTGACGTTTTTGTCAACTTTTTTGTTGCCTACTTTTAGACGTTTTTGTCAACTTTTTTGTTGCCTATTTTTAGACGTTTTTGTAGCTTTGTGAGACGTTTTTGTCCAGAAATTGACAAAAAGTTACATATAATTTGACACAAACGCACAACAAAATTGACAAAAACGCACAGAAAAGGCGAAAAAAACATCACAACAAAGTTGACAAAAACTTCACAAAAAAATAGACAAAAACGTCACAAAAATGTGACTAAAATGTTTCAACAAAGTTGACAAAAATGCACAACAAAATTGACCAAAACGTGACAAAAATTTGACACAAACGCACAACAAAATTGACAAAAACGTTACAAATAAGTTGACAAAAACGTCACAAAAATGTGTCTAAAATGTCTCAACAAAGTTGACAAAAATGCAAAACAAAATTGACCAAAACGTCACAAATAATTTGACACAAATCAGGACAAAATTGTCAAAAACGTCACAAAAATGCGACTAAAATATCTCAACAAAGTTGACAAAAATGCACAACAAAATTGACAAAAAGTTACATAAAAGTTTACAAAAACGCACAACAAAATTGACAAAAACGTCACAAAAATGCGACTAAAATATCTCAACAAAGTTGACACAATCGCACAACAAAATTGACAAAAACGTTACAAATACGTTAACAATAAAGTCACAAAATTGCAACTAAAATGTCTCAAAGTTGACAAAAACGCACAAAAAAGTTGACAAAAACGTCTCAAATTTGACACAAACGCACAACAAAATTGACAAAAACGTTACAAATAATTTGACAAAAACGTCAAAAATGTGACTAAAATGTCTCAAAATTGACAAAAACGTCACAAATAATTTGACAAGTCACAAAATTGCGACTAAAATGTCTCAACAAAGTTGACAAAAATGCACAACAAAATTGACCAAAACGTGATAAAAAATTTGACACAATCGCACAACAAAATTGACAAAAACGTTACAAATAAGTTAACAATAAAGTCACAAAATTGCAACTAAAATGTCTCAAAGTTGACAAAAACGCACAAAAAAGTTGACAAAAACGCACAAAAAAGTTGACAAAAACGTCACAAAAAATGACACAAATGCACAACAAAATTGACAAAAAGTTACAAAAAAGTTAACAAAAACGTTACAAATAAATTGACCAAAACGTCACAAAAAATTTGACATAAACGCACAACAAAATTGACAAAAACGTCACAAAATTGCGACTAAAATGTCTCAACAAAGTTGACAAAACGCACAACAAAATTGACAAAAACGTTACAAATAAGTTGATAAAAAAGTCACAAAATTGCGACTAAAATGTCTCAAAGTTGACAAAAACGCACAAAAAATTTGACAAAAACGCACAAAAAAGTTGACAAAAACGACACAAATGCACAACAAAATTGACAAAAAGTTACAAAAAAGTTTACAAAACGTCACACAAAAGTTGACAAAAACATCACAAAAATGCGACTAAAATGTCTCAACAAAGTTGACAAAAACGCAGAACAAAATTGACCAAAACGTCACAAAAAATTTGACACAAACGCACAACAAAATTGACAAAAAGTTACAAAAAAAGTTACATTTCCTACTAAAATGTCTCAAGAAATTTGACAAAAATGCACAAAAAAGTTGACAAAAACGTCACAAAAAGGCGACAAAAACATGTTAAAATAGGCAACAAAAAAGTTGACACAAACACATAACAATATTGACAAAAAAATTACAAAAAAGTTGACCAAAACGTCACAAAAATTTTTTACACAAACTCACAACAAAATTGATAAAAAGTTACAAAACAGTTGACAAAAACGTCACAAAAATGTGACTAAAATGTCTCAACAAAGTTGACAAAAAAGTTGACACAAACGCACCACAAAATTGACAAGTTACAAAAAAAGTTTACAAAAACGTCACAAAAAAGTTGACAAAAACGTCACAAAAATGTGACTAAAATGTCTCAAAGTTGACCAAAACGTCACAAAATTTTATACACAAACGCACAACAAAATTGATAAAAAGTTACAAAAAAGTTGACAAAAACGTCACAAAAATGTGACTAAAATGTCTCAACAAAGTTGACCAAAACGTCATAAAAAAGTTGACACAAACGCACCACAAAATTGACAAAAAGTTACAAAAAAGTTGACAAAAATGTTTCAAAAATGTGACTAAAATGTCTCAACAAAGTTGACCAAAACGTCATAAAAAAGTGACAAACGCACAACAAAATTGATAAAAAGTTACAAAAAAGTTGACAAAAACGTCACAAAAATGTGACTAAAATGTATCCACAAAGTTGACCAAAACGTCATAAAAAAGTTGACACAAACGCACCACAAAATTGACAAAAAGTTACAAAAAAGTTGACAAAAACGTCACAAAAATGTGACTAAAATGTCTCAAAGTTGACCAAAATGCACAACAAAATTGACCAAAAAAGTTGACAAAAACGCACAACAATATTGACAAAAAAATTACAAAAAAGTTGACAAAAACGTCACAAAAATGTAACTTAAATGTCTCAACAAAGTTGACAAAAACGTCACAAAAAAGTTGACACAAACGCACAACAAAATTGACAAAAATGTTACAAAAAAGTTACATTTCCTACTAAAATGTCTCAAGAAATTTGACAAAAATGCACAAAAAAGTTGACCAAAACGTCACAAAATTTTTTTACACAAACTCACAACAAAATTGATAAAAAGTTACAAAACAGTTGACAAAAACGTCACAAAAATGTGACTAAAATGTCTCAAGAAAGTTGACAAAAACGTCACAAAAAAGTTGACACAAACGCACCACAAAATTGACAAGTTACAAAAAAAGTTTACAAAAACGTCACAAAAAAGTTGACAAAAACGTCACAAAAAAGTTGACAAAAACGTCACAAAAATGTGACTAAAATGTCTCAAAGTTGACCAAAACGTCACAAAATTTTTTACACAAACGCACAACAAAATTGATAAAAAGTTACAAAAAAGTTGACAAAAACGTTACAAAATTTCCTACTAAAATGTCTCAAGAAAGTTGACAAAAATGCACAAAAAGGCGACAAAAACATGTTAAAATAGGCAACAAAAAAGTTGACACAAACGCACAACAATATTGACAAAAAAATTACAAAAAAGTTGACAAAAGTCACAAAATTTCCTACTAAAATGTCTCAAAGTTGACAAAAATGCACAAAAAAGTTGACAAAAAAGTCACAAAAATGTGACTAAAATGTCTCAACAAAGTTGACAAAAACGTCATAAAAAAGTGACACAAACGCACCACAAAATTGACAAAAAGTTACAAAAAAAGTTGACAAAAACGTCACAAAAATGTGACTAAAATGTCTTAACAAAGTTCACCAAAACGTCATAAAAAAGTGACACAAACGCACCACAAAATTGACAAAAAGTTACAAAAAAAGTTTACAAAAACGTCACAAAAAATTTGACAAAAACGTCTCAAAATTGCGACAAAAACATCTAAAAATAGGCAACAAAGAAGTTGACACAGACGCACAACAAAATTGACAAAAATGTTACAAAAAAGTTGACAAAAAAGTCACAACATTTCCTACTAAAATGTCTCAAGAAATTTGACAAAAATGCACAAAAAAGTTGACAAAAACGTCACAAAAAGGCGACAAAAACATGTTAAAATAGGCAACAAAAAAGTTGACACAAACGCACAACAATATTGACAAAAGAATTACAAAAAAGTTGACAAAAAAAGTTATAAAATTGCGACTAAAATGTCTCAACAAAGTTGACAAAAATGCACAGCAAAATTGACCAAAACGTCACAAAAATTTTTACACAAACGCACAACAAAATTGATAAAAAGTTACAAAAAAGTTGACAAAAACGTCACAAAAATGTGACTAAAATGTCTCAAAGTTGACCAAAACGTCACAAAATTTTTTACACAAACGCACAACAAAATTGATAAAAAGTTACAAAAAAGTTGACAAAAACGTCACAAAAATGTGACTAAAATGTCTCAACAAAGTTGACCAAAACGTCACAAAAAAGTTGACAAAAACGTCACAACAAAATTGATAAAAAGTTACAAAAAAGTTGACAAAAACGTCACAAAAATGTGACTAAAATGTCTCAACAAAGTTGACCAAAACGTCATAAAAAAGTGACAAATGCACAACAAAATTGATAAAAAGTTACAAAAAAGTTGACAAAAACGTCACAAAAATGTGACTAAAATGTCTCAAAGTTGACCAAAACGTCACAAAATTTTTTACACAAACGCACAACAAAATTGATAAAAAGTTACAAAAAAGTTGACAAAAACGTCACAAAAATGTGACTAAAATGTCTCAACAAAGTTGACCAAAACGTCACAAAAAAGTTGACAAAAACGTCACAAAAATGTGACTAAAATGTCTCAAAGTTGACCAAAACGTCATAAAAAAGTGACAAAAGCACAACAAAATTGATAAAAAGTTACAAAAAAGTTGACAAAAACGTCACAAAAATGTGACTAAAATGTCTCAACAAAGTTGACCAAAACGTCATAAAAAAGTTGACACAAATGTCACAAAAATGTGACTAAAATGTCTCAACAAAGTTGACCAAAACGTCAAAAAAAAGTGACACAAACGCACCACAAAATTGACAAAAACGTCACAAAAAAGTTGACAAAAACGTCATAAAAATGTGACTAAAATGTCTCAACAAAGTTGACAAAAACGCACAAAAAATTTGACAAAAACGTCTCAAAAATGCGACAAAAACATCTAAAAATAGGCAACAAAGAAGTTGACACAGACGCACAACAATATTGACAAAAAATTACAAAAAAGTTGACAAAAGTCACAAAATTTCCTACTAAAATGTCTCAAAGTTGACAAAAATGCACAAAAAAGTTGACAAAAAAGTCACAAAAATGTGACTAAAATGTCTCAACAAAGTTGACAAAAACGTCATAAAAAAGTGACACAAACGCACCACAAAATTGACAAAAAGTTACAAAAAAGTTGACAAAAACGTCACAAAAATGTGACTAAAATGTCTCAAAGTTGACAAACGTCATAAAAATTTTACACAAACGCACAACAAAATTGATAAAAAGTTACAAAAAAGTTGACAAAAACGTCACAAAAATGTGACTAAAATGTCTCAACAAAGTTGACAAAAACGTCACAAAAAAGTTGACAAAAACGTCACAAAAATGTGACTAAAATGTCTCAACAAAGTTGACAAAAGCGCACAAAAAATTTGACAAAAACGTCTCAAAAATGCGACAAAAACATCTACAAATATGCAACAAAGAAGTTGACACAGACGCACAACAAAATTGACAAAAATGTTATAAAAAAGTTGACAAAAAAGTCACAACATTTCCTACTAAAATGTCTCAAGAAATTTGACAAAAATGCACAAAAAAGTTGACAAAAACGTCACAAAAAGGCGACAAAAACATGTTAAAATAGGCAACAAAAAAGTTGACACAAACGCACAACAATATTGACAAAAAAATTACAAAAAAGTTGACAAAAGTCACAAAATTTCCTACTAAAATGTCTCAAGAAAGTTGACAAAAATGCACAAAAAAGTTGACAAAAATGTCACAAAAAGGCGACAAAAACATGTTAAAATAGGCAACAAAAAAGTTGACACAAACGCACAACAATATTGACAAAAAAATTACAAAAAAGTCATAAAATTGCAACTAAAATGTCTCAACAAAGTTGACAAAAACGTCACAAAAAAGTTGACACAAACGCACAACAAAATTGACAAAAATGTTACAAAAAAGTTACATTTCCTACTAAAATGTCTCAAGAAATTTGACAAAAATGCACAAAAAAGTTGACAAAAACGTCACAAAAAGGCGACAAAAACATGTTAAAATAGGCAACAAAAAAGTTGACACAAACGCATAACAATATTGACAAAAAAATTACAAAAAAGTTGACAAAATTGCGACTAAATTGTCTCAACAAAGTTGACAAAAATGCACAACAAAATTGACCAAAACGTCACAAAAATGTGACTAAAATGTCTCAAAGTTGACTAAAACGTCACAAAATTTTTTACACAAACGCACAACAAAATTGATAAAAAGTTACAAAAAAGTTGACAAAAACGTCACAAAAATGTGACTAAAATGTCTCAACAAAGTTGACCAAAACGTCATAAAAAAGTGACAAACGCACAACAAAATTGATAAAAAGTTACAAAAAAGTTGACAAAAACGTCACAAAAATGTGACTAAAATGTCTCAAAGTTGACCAAAACGTCATAAAAATTTTACACAAACGCACAACAAAATTGATAAAAAGTTACAAAAAAGTTGACAAAAACGTCACAAAAATGTCTCAACAAAGTTGACAAAAATGTCACAAAAAAGTTGACAAAAACGTCACAAAAATGTGACTAAAATGTCTCAACAAAGTTGACAAAAACGCACAAAAAATTTGACAAAAACGTCTCAAAAATGCGACAAAAACATCTAAAAATAGGCAACAAAGAAGTTGACACAGACGCACAACAAAATTGACAAAAATGTTACAAAAAAGTTGACAAAAAAGTCACAAAATTTCCTACTAAAATGTCTCAACAAAGTTGACAAAAATGCACAACAAAATTGACCAAAACGTCACAAAAATTTTTACACAAACGCACAACAAAATTGATAAAAAGTTACAAAAAAGTTGACAAAAACGTCACAAAAATGTGACTAAAATGTCTCAAAAAATTTTACACAAACGCACCACAAAATTGATAAAAAGTTACAAAAAAGTTGACAAAAACGTCACAAAAATGTGACTAAAATGTCCCAACAAAGTTGACAAAAACGTCACAAAAAAGTTGACACTAACGCACCACAAAATTGACAAGTTACAAAAAAGTTTACAAAAACGTCACAAAAATGTGACAAATTGTCTCAAAGTTGACCAAAACGTCAAAAATTTTTACACAAATGCACAAAAAAATTGATAAAAAGTTACAAAAAAGTGACTAAAATGTATCAACAAAGTTGACCAAAACGTCATAAAAAAGTTGACACAAACGCACCACAAAATTGACAAAAAGTTACAAAAAAAGTTGACAAAAAAGTCACAACATTTCCTACTAAAATGTCTCAAGAAATTTGACAAAAATGCACAAAAAAGTTGACAAAAACGTCACAAAAAGGCGACAAAAACATGTTAAAATAGGCAACAAAAAAAGTTGACACAAACGCACAACAATATTGACAAAAAAATTACAAAAAAGTTGACAGTCACAAAATTTCCTACTAAAATGTCTCAAGAAAGTTGACAAAAATGCACAAAAAAGTTGACAAAAAAAGTTATAAAATTGCGACTAAAATGTCTCAACAAAGTTGACAAAAATGCACAACAAAATTGACCAAAACGTCACAAAAATTTTTACACAAACGCACAACAAAATTGATAAAAAGTTACAAAAAAGTTGACAAAAACGTCACAAAAATGTGACTAAAATGTCTCAAAGTTGACCAAAACGTCACAAAAATTTTTACACAAACGCACAACAAAATTGATAAAAAGTTACAAAAAAGTTGACAAAAACGTCACAAAAATGTGAATAAAATGTCCCAACAAAGTTGACAAAAACGTCACAAAAAAGTTGACACAAACGCACCACAAAATTGACAAGTTACAAAAAAGTTTACAAAAACGTCACAAAAATGTGACAAATTGTCTCAAAGTTGACCAAAACGTCACAAAAATTTTTACACAAACGCACAACAAAATTGATAAAAAGTTACAAAAAAAGTTTACAAAAACGTCTCAACAAAGTTGACAGAAACGCACAAAAAATTTGACAAAAACGTCTCAAAAATGCGACAAAAACATCTAAAAATAGGCAACAAAGAAGTTGACACAGACGCACAACAAATTTGACAAAAGTGCACAAAAAAGTTTACAAAAACGTCACAAAAAAGTTGACAAAAACGTCACAAAAATGTGACTAAAATGTCTCAAAGTTGACCAAAACGTCACAAAAATTTTTACACAAACGCACAACAAAATTGATAAAAAGTTACAAAAAAGTTGACAAAAACGTCACAAAAATGTGACTAAAATGTCTCAAAAAATTTTACACAAACGCACCACAAAATTGATAAAAAGTTACAAAAAAGTTGACAAAAAAGTCACAACATTTCCTACTAAAATGTCTCAAGAAATTTGACAAAAATGCACAAAAAAGTTGACAAAAACGTCACAAAAAGGCGACAAAAACATGTTAAAATAGGCAACAAAAAAAGTTGACACAAACGCACAACAATATTGACAAAAAAATTACAAAAAAGTTGACAAAAAAAGTCATAAAATTGCGACTAAAATGTCTCAAAGTTGACAAAAATGCACAACAAAATTGACCAAAACGTCACAAAAAATTTTACACAAACGTCACAAAAATGTGACTAAAATGTCTCAAAGTTGACCAAAACGTCACAAAAATGTGACTAAAATGTATCAACAAAGTTGACCAAAACGTCATAAAAAAGTGACACAAACGCACCACAAAATTGACAAAAAGTTACAAAAAAAGTTTACAAAAAAGTCACAAAAAAGTTGACAAAAACGTCACAAAAATGTGACTAAAATGTCTCAACAAAGTTGACAAAAACGCACCAAAAATTTGACAAAAACGTCTCAAAAATGCGACAAAAACATCTAAAAATAGGCAACAAAGAAGTTGACACAGACGCACAACAAAATTGACAAAAATGTTACAAAAAAGTTGACAAAAAAGTCACAACATTTCCTACTGAAATGTCTCAAGAAATTTGATAAAAATGCGCAAAAAAGTTGACAAAAACGTCACAAAAAGGCAACAAAAACATGTTAAAATAGGCAACAAAAAAGTTGACACAAACGCACAATATTGATAAAAAGTTACAAAAAAGTTGACAAAAACGTCACAAAAATGTGACTAAAATGTCTCAACAAAGTTGACCAAAACGTCATAAAAAAGTGACACAAACACACCACAAAATTGAGAAAAAGTTACAAAAAAGTTGACAAAAACGTCTCAAAAATGTGACTAAAATGTCTCAACAAAGTTGACCAAAACGTCATAAAAAAGTGACACAAACGCACCAGAAAATTGAGAAAAAGTTACAAAAAAAGTTGACAAAAACGTCACAAAAATGTGACTAAAATGTCTCAACAATATTGACAAAAAAAATTACAAAAAAGTTGACAAAAAAATCACAAAATTTCCTACTAAAATGTCTCAAGAAAGTTGACAAAAATGCACAAAAAAGTTGACAAAAACGTCTCAAAAAGGCGACAAAAACATCTAAAAATAGGCAACAAAAAAGTTGACACAAACGCACAACAAAATTGTCAAAATGTTACAAAAAAGTTGACAAAAATGTCACAAAAATGTGACAAATTGTCTCAAAGTTGACCAAAACGTCACAAAAATTTTTACACAAACTCACAACAAAATTGAGAAAAAGTTACAAAAAAGTTGACAAAAACGTCACAAAAATGTGACTAAAATGTCTCAACAAAGTTGACAAAAACGCACAAAAAAGTTGACACAAACGCACCACAAAACTGACAAAAATGTTACAAAAAAGTTGACAAAAAAGTCACAAAAAAGTTAACAAAAACGTCTCAGAAATGCGACAAAAACATCTAAAAATAGGCAACAAAAAGGTTGACACAGACGCACAATAAAATTGACAAAAATGTTACAAAAAAGTCACAACATTTCCTACTAAAATGTCTCAAGAAATTTGACAAAAACGCACATAAAATTTGACAAAAATGTCTCAAAAAGGCGACAAAAACATCTAAAAATAGTCAACAAAAAAGTTGACAAACGCACAACAATATTGACAAAAGAATTACAAAAAAGTTGACAAAAACGTCACAAAAAGGTGACAAAAACATCTAAAAATAGTCAACAAAAAAGTTGACAAAAATGTCTCAAAAAGGCGACAAAAACATCTAAAGATAAGCAACAAAAAGGTTGACACAGACGCACAACAAAATTGACAAAAATGTTACAAAAAAGTCACATTTCCTACTAAAATGTCTTAAGAAATTTGACAAAAATGTACAAAAAAGTTGACAAAAACGTCACAAAAAGGCGACAAAAACATGTTAAAATGGGCAACAAAAAAGTTGACACAAACGCACAACAAAATTGATAAAAAGTTACAAAAAAGTTGACAAAAACGTCACAAAAATGTGACTAAAATGTCTCAACAAAGTTGACAAAAACGTCACAAAAAATTTTACACAAACGCACCACAAAATTGACAAAAAGTTACAAAAAAGTCACAAAATTGTGACTAAAATGTCTCAACAAAGTTAACAAAAACGTCACAAAAAATTTGACACAAACGCACCACAAAATTGACAAAAAGTTACAAAAAAGTTTACAAAAACGTCACAAAAATGTGACTAAAATGTCTCAACAAAGTTGACAAAAACGCACAAAAAATTTGAAAAAAACGTCACAAAAAGGCGACAAAAACATCTAAAGATAAGCAAAAAAAAGTTGAAACAAACGCACAACAAAATTGATAAAAAGTTACAAAAAAGTTGACAAAAACGTCACAAAAATGTGACTAAAATGTCTCAACAAAGTTGACAAAAACATCACAAAAAAGTTGACACAAACGCACCACAAAATTGACAAGTTACAAAAAAGTTTACAAAAACGTCACAAAAAGGCGACACAAACATCTAAAAATAGGCTACAAAAAAGTTGACACAAACGCACAACAAAATTGACAAAAATGTTTCAAAAAAGTCACAAAATTTCCTACTAAAATGTCTCAAATTTGACAAAAATGCACAAAAAGTTGAGAAAAACGTCACAAAAAGGCGACAAAAACATGTTAAAATAGGCAACAAAAAAGCTGACAAACGCACAACAATATTGACAAAAAAATTACAAGAAAGTTGACAAAAAAGTTATAAAATTGCGACTAAAATGTCTCAACAAAGTTGACAACAATGCACAACAAAATTGATCAAAACGTCACAAAAAATTTGACACAAACGCACAACAAAATTGACAAAAAGTTACAAAAAAAGTTTAAAAAAACGTCACAAAAAAGTTTACAAAAACGTCACAAAATTGCGACTAAAATGTCTCAACAAAGTTGACAAAAACGCACAACAAAATTGACCAAAACGTCACAAAAAATTTGACACAAACGCACAACAAAATTGACAAAAACGTTACAAATAAGTTGACAAAAACGTCACAAAATGTGACTAAAATGTCTCAACAAAGTTGACAAAAATGCACAACAAAATTGACAAAAAGTTACATAAGTTTACAAAAACGACCAAAACGTCACAAAAAATTTGACACAAATCAGAACAAAATTGACAAAAATGCGACTAAAATGTCTCAACAAAGTTGACAAAAATGCACAACAAAATTGACCAAAACGTGACAAAAAATTTGACACAAACGCACAACAAAATTGACAAAACCGTTACAAATGAGTTGACAAAAAAAGTCACAAAATTGCAAATAAAATGTCGCAACAAAATTGACAAAAAGTTACAAATAAGTTGACAAAAACGTCACAAAATTGCGACTAAAATGTCCCAACAAAGTTGACAAAAAAGCACAAAAACGTCACAAAAAATGACACAAACGCACAATAAAATTGACAAAGTTACAAAAAAGTTTACAAAACGTCACAAAAAAGTTGACATAAAAGTTTACATGAACGCACAACAAAATTGACCAAAACGTCACAAAATATTTGACACAAACGCACAAAAAAATTGACAAAAACGTTACAAATAAGTTGAAAAAAACGTCACAAAATTGCAACTAAAATGTCTCAACAAAGTTGACAAAAATGCACAACAAAATTGAGCAAAATGTCACAAATAATTTGACACAAATCAGAACAAAATTGACAAAAACGTCACAAGAATGCGACTAAAATATCTCAAAGTTTACAAAACGTCACAAAAAAGCGACTAAAATGTCTCAAAGTTGGCAAAAACGCACAACAAAATTGACCAAAACATCACAAAAACTTTGACACAAACGCACAACAAAATTGACAAAAAGTTACAAAAAAGTTTACAAAACGTCACAAAAAAGCGACTAAAATGTCTCAACAAAGTTGGCAAAAATGCACAACAAAATTGACCAAAACGTGATAAAAAATTCGAAACAAACTCAGAACAAAATTGACAAAAACGTTACAAATAAGTTAAAAAAAAAAGTCACAAAATTGTGACTATAATGTCTCAAAGTTGACAAAAACGCACAAAAAAGTTGACAAAAACGTCACAAAAATGCGACTAAAATGTCTCAACAAAGTTGACATAAAAGTTTACATGAACGCACAACAACATTGACCAAAACGTCACAAAATATTTGACACAAACGCACAACAAAATTGACAAAAACGTTACAAATAAGTTGACAAAACAAGTCACAAAATTGCGACTAAAATGTCTCAACAAAGTTGACAAAAACGCACAACAAAATTGACCAAAACGTCAAAAAAATTTGATACAAACGCAAAACAAAATTGACAAAAACGTTACAAATAAGTTGACAAAAAAGTCACAAAATTGTGACTAAAATGTCAACAAAGTTGACAAAAACACACAAAAAAGCTGACAAAAACGTGACAAAAAATTTGACACAAACGCACAACAAAATTGACAGTTACAAAAAAAGTTTAAAAAAACGTCACAAAAAAGTTGACAAGAACGTCACAAAATTGCGACTAAAGTGTCTCAACAAAGTTGACAAAAAGTTAGAAAAAGTTTAGAAAAATGTTAAAAAAAATTGACAAAAACGTCACAAAAATGTGACTAAAATGTCTCAAAGTTGACAAAAATGCACAACAAAATTGACAAAAAGTTACAAAAAAGTTGACAAAAACGTCACAAAATGCGACTAAAATGTCCCAACAAAGTTGACAAAAAAGCACAAAAATGTCGACAAAAACTTCACAAAAAATTTGATACAAACGCACAACAAAATTGACCAAAACGTCACAAATAAGTTGACAAAAGTCACTAAAAATTTGACACAAACGTCACAAAAATGCGACTAAAATGTCTCAACAAAGTTGACATAAAAGTTTACATGAACGCACAACAAAATTGACCAAAACGTCACAAGAATGCGACTAAAATATCTCAAAGTTGACAAAAACGTCACAAAAAATTTGACACAAACGCACAACAAAATTGACAAAAACGTTATGAATAAGTTGACAAAAACGTCACAGAAAAGTTTACAAAAACGTCACAAAATTTCGACTAAAATGTCTCAACAAAGTTGACAAAAACGCACAACAAAATTGACCAAAACGTCACAAAAAATTTGACACAAACGCTCAACAAAATTGACAAAAACGTTATGAATAAGTTGACAAAAACGTCACAAAAATGTGACTAAAATGTTTCAACAAAGTTGACAAAAATGTACAACAAAATTGACCAAAACGTGACAAAAATTTGACACAAACGCACAACAAAATTGACAAAAACGTTACAAATAAGTTGACAAAAAAAGTCACAAAATTGCGACTAAAATATCTCAACAAAGTTCTCAAAAACGCACAAAAAAGCTGACAAAAACGTCACAAAAATGTGACTAAAATGTCTCAACAAAGTTGACAAAAATGCAAAACAAAATTGACCAAAACGTCAAAAATGCGACTAAAATATCTCAACAAAGTTGTCAAAAACGTCACAAAATGCGACTAAAATGTCTCAACAAAGTTGACATAAAAGTTTACAAAAACGCACAACAAAATTGACCAAAACGTTACAAAAAATTTGACACAAACGCACAACAAAATTGACAAACACATTACAAATAAGTTGACAAAAACGTCACAAAATTGCAACTAAAATGTCTCAACAAAGTTGACAAAAATGCAAAACAAAATTGACCAAAACGTCACAAAAATGCGACTAAAATATCTCAACAAAGTTGTCAAAAACGCACAAAAAAGCTGACAAAAACGTCACAAAAAAGCTGACAAAAACGTCAAAAAATTTGACACAAACGCACAACAAAATTGACAAAAAGTTACAAAAAAAGTTTTAAAAAACGTCACAAAAAAGTTGACAAGAACGTCACAAAATTGCGACTAAAATGTCTCAACAAAGTTGACAAAAACGCACAACAAAATTGGCAAAAACGTCAAAAAAGTTGACAAAAACGTCACAAAAATGTGACTAAAATATCTCAAAGTTGACAAACGTACAACAAAATTGACAAAAACGTCAAAAAAAAGTTGACAAAAACGTCACAAAAAAAATTTGACAAAAACATCTAAAAAATAGGCAACAAAGAAGTTGACAAAAGTCACAAAATTTCCTACTAAAATGTCTCAAGAAATTTGACAAAAATGTACAAAAAAAGTTGACAAAAACGTCACAAAAAGGTGACAAAAACATGTTAAAATAGGCAACAAAAAAGTTGACACAAACGCACAACAATATTGACAAAAAATTACCAAAAAGTTGACAAAAAAAGTCATAAAATTGCGACTAAAATGTCTCAACAAAGTTGACAAAAATGCACAACAAAATTGACCAAAACGTCACAAAAAATTTTACACAAACTCACAACAAAATTGATAAAAAGTTACAAAAAAGTTGACAAAAAACGTCACAAAAATGTGACTAAAATGTCTCAACAAAGTTAACAAAAACGTCACAAAAAGTTGACACAAACGCACCACAAAATTGACAAGTTACAAAAAAGTTGACAAAAACGTCACAAACTCACAACAAAATTGATAAAAAGTTACAAAAAAGTTGACAAAAACATCACAAAAATGTGACTAAAATGTCTCAAAGTTGACAAAAACGTCACAAAAAAAGTTGACACAAACGCACCACAAAATTGACAAGTTACAAAAAAGTTTACAAAAACGTCACAAAAAAAGTTGACAAAAACGTCACAAAAATGTGACTAAAATGTCTCAAAGTTGACCAAAACGTCACAAAAGTTGACAAAAAAGGTCACAAAAATGCGACAAAAAAATTCTAGAAATAGGCAAAAAAAAGTTGACAACATCACGAAAAAAGCGACAAAGACGTCTAAAAATAGGCAACAAAAAAGTCGACAAAAAAGTCACGAAACAAGCGATAAAAACGTCTCTGAAATGTACAAAAAACGTCTAAAAATTGGTAACAAAAAAGTGGACAAAAACGTCTAAAAATAGGCAAAAAAGTTGACAAAAACGTCTAAAAATAGGCAACAAAAAAGTTGACAAATACATCACTAAAAAAGTGACAACGTCTCAGAAAGGGACAAAAACGTCTAAAAATAGGCAACAAAAAAGTGGACAAAAACGTCTAAAAATAGGCAAAAAAGTTGACAAAAACGTCTAAAAATAGGCAACAAAAAAAGTTGACAAAAACATCACAAAAAAAGTGACAACGTCTCAGAAAGGGACAAAGACGTCAAAAAATTGGCGACAAAAAAGTTGACAAAAACGTCTAAAAGTAGGCAACAAAAAAGCAACAAAAACGTCTAAAAATAGGCAATAAAAAAGATGACAAAAACGTCACGAAAAAAATCGACAAAGACATCTAAAAATAGGGGAAAAAAAGTTGACAAAAACGTCTAAAAAAAAGCGACAACAACGTCTCAGAAATGGACAAAAACATCTCACAAAAGGGACAAAAAAAGTCTAAAAATTGGCACCAAAAAAGTTGACAAAAACGTCACAAAAAAAGTGACTAAAATGTCTCAACAAAGTTGACCAAAACGTCATAAAAAAGTGACTAAAATGTATCAACAAAGTTGACCAAAACGTCATGAAAAAGTTGACACAAACGCACCACAAAATTGACAAAAAGTTACAAAAAAGTTGACAAAAACGTCTCAAAAATGTGACTAAAATGTTTCAACAAAGTTGACAAAAACGTCACAAAAAAGTTGACACAAACGCACCACAAAATTGACAAGTTACAAAAAAGTTTACAAAAACGTCACAAAAAAGTTGATAAAAACGTCACAAAAAGGCGACAAAAACATCTAAAAATAGGCAACAAAAAGTTGACACAAACGCACAACAAAATTGACAAAAACGTTATAAAAAAGTTGACAAAAAAGTCACAACATTTCCTACTAAAATGTCTCAAGAAATTTGACAAAAATGCACAAAAAAGTTGACAAAAACGTCACAAAAAGGCGACAAAAACATGATAAAATAGGCAACAAAAAAGTTGACACAAACGCACAACAATATTGACAAAAAAATAACAAAAAAGTTGACAAAAATGCACAACAAAATTGACCAAAACGTCACAAAATTTTTTTACACAAACTCACAACAAAATTGATAAAAAGTTACAAAAAAGTTGACAAAAACATCACAAAAATGTGACTAAAATGTCTCAACAAAGTTGACAAAAACGTCACAATAAAGTTGACAAAAACGTCTGAATATAGGCAACAAAAAAGTTGACAAAAACGTCCAAAAATTGGCAACAAAAAAGTTGACAAAAACGTCACGAATAAAAAGACAAAGACGTCTAAAAATAGGCAACAAAAAAAAGTTGACAAAAACGTCACGGAAAAGAGATAAAAAAAAAAAAACGTCTAAAAATAGGCAACAAAAAAGCAACAAAAACATCTAAAAATAGGCAACAAAAAAGTTGACGTCACAAAAAAAGTGACAACGTCTTAGAAAGGGACAAAAACGTCTCAGAAATTGACAAAAACGTCTAAAAAAAGGCAACAAAAAGTTGACAAATACATCACTAATAAAGTGACGTCTCAGAAAGGGACAAAAACGTCTCACAAAAGGGACAAAAACGTCTAAAAATAGGCAACAAAAAAGTTGACAAAAACGTCTAAAAATAGGCAACAAAAAAAGTTGACAAAAAAAGTCTAAAAATAGGCAACAAAAAAGTTGACAAAAAAGTCAAAAAATAGGCAACAAAAAAGTCAAAAAATAGGCAACAAAAAAGTTGACAAAAACGTCAAGAAACAAGCAAAAAAAAAAAAAAAAAAAGTCTACAAATAAGCAACAAAAAAGTTGACAAAAATGTCTAAAAATAGCGACAACGTCTCAGAAAGGGACAAAAACTTCTAAAAAAAGGCAACAAAAAAGGCAACAAAAACGTCTAAATATAGGCAACAAAAAAGATGACAAAAACGTCAAAAAATAGGCAACAAAAAAGTTGACAAAAAAGTTGACAAAAAAAGCAACAAAGAAGTCTAAAAATAGGCAACAAAAAAGTTGACAAAACGTCACAAAATAGTTGACAAAAACGCACAACAACATTGACAAAAATGTCTAAAAATAGAAAACAAAAAAGTTGACAAAAACGTTACGAAAAAAGCGACAGACGTCTAAAAATAGGCAACACACTGGAAAAAAGGTCACTCCAAAAATAAGCAAAAAATAATAATTAATACAAGATATTTCTGCTTGTAATAAGCAAAAAAATCTGCCAATGGAACAAGTGAAAATTCTCGGTAAGATTTCTTGAAATAAAAGAAATAAGCCTTACTTCTCCTCAAAAGTAGCATCTTCTTTTTGTCATCCCGTTTGTTTCAAGTGTATTTAACTAATGTTTAGTTCTATAATTATTACACTGTTCTAGATCTAAGTCCATCACCTACTTGAAATGAGATTATAAACTGGCATTTTGAGACAAAATGTCTTGAAGTTTGCATTCCTGACTCGTGTTAGGCAGTGCTCTTTTGCCATAATAAGCCGTAATTTAACATCCTGTCATCATCTCAAGTGCATTTACCTTATTGTAAGCTCTACAAAAGTAATACTGTTCTAGATTCAAGACATTCACCTACTAGATTCAAGATATTAACTACTTCTTATAAAGACAGAACAAATTAAAACTAGTCTTGCATTTAACCAACTTTCTGTTTTATTTAAACAGCAAAAAGTCCCACAGGACTGCATAAAAGGGAAACAGCATCATTTTCCTCAACATTTTGGCTCACAGTATTTATGGAACTGCAATATGAAAACACAGCAGAACACGCCAAATATGTGAGCGAGTTAAGGCCGGATCCAAACATCTGACCAATGTACCTCTCAATACACGTACCAAATCTGTGCTTTGCACAGGCACTCTCAAGGCATATAGACAAACTAGGCACACTAAAACTGCTCCACCTGTGACATTCATTCTTAATACAAATGCTTAATATTGTAACATTCAAATTAAAAGGTTCTGGCCTTACATGAACTAGTCTCTCAATACACCATTAACCATTGTTAACACCATCATTAAGGATGCACCATACTGGTGCATACTGGACTTTTTGCAGATATCAAATATGTTAATATTTTACAACTCAACTGGACAATAACCGATAGCGCTATGTTCACTTTTATCCCAACCTAACTGCTTAGTCAATTTACTCTTTCACAGTAGATGCGCCTAAATTAGTGACTATATCTGCTGGACAGTTGTTTAAACTTAATAACTGAAAAGTTAAAATAAACTTAAACTAAAGCATAATCTGCACTGAATTGTGCAAACACACAAAAATATAACATCACAGAATAAAAAAAACACGGCATGTTGGCTAATATTGTCGTGCACCCCAAATTAACACTGGGCTAACTTAGCCAAATTCCGACCAAGAATCAAAAGCAGTGAACATGACTGTAGTACCCTTGGAGGGAGAGAGGAAGTGCTATCCTACACTATATCTGACCACTGGTTTTATTGGCCAATAAAAGCTTTCCACTCAGCCATGCTCTTCTTGTAAGACAACGTGAGATCTCTCTCATGGATTTTGTCTAAGAGGACCTCTGTCTGTATGACTGAAAGCAGAGTGGCTACACACTTCGGATAAGTCAGGTGTAGGGTATAATAGTAGGCCATAAGGTATAAAGCACTCTCGGTAAGCTTGTCTTTTGGAAAGGTGGTTATTGGACGGACTGACTATCAGGACTGGGCAGGAGAGAGGGCGTTTCTTCAAGTAGGAATTGGGGTCTTCTGTTTCCTGTAACATAACAGACATCCTTCTGTCAGGATCATGCATAGGGGGTTGTTTACAAACATAACTTTACAAAGCAAAATTCTGACAAAAGTTAACAGTACTGAGAAAGCTCCATCTGAAAGTGCTGTTTTTAACTATCCCCAATGCATTTACTGTTTACACACGTCTAGCCTTCCAAAAGAACTAATAACCAAGGCTAGGCTAGTCTTGCTTGGTTATCATTAGTGATAAAACCTGCTACCATGTAATGCACCCATTTTTGTACATACCGTGACATAGCAAAGACATCTGACCCAGTGAAAATTCTCTTTCTAAAAACAAATCTTTTAGGTGTCTTTGAAGGCTTAAAACATACAGTATGTGAATAGGAAATACATTGGGAGTCGTCAGGGGCAGCACCTTCAGTTATAATTTTTTCCGATACTGCAGTCAAAATGATCCCGCAACATTTTACACAGCTCACCTCGAGGACATGCACCAGAGCCTCGCTGGCATTTCGTACCCTCTTTGGAGGAGCAGACGTGGAGGGGATCAGTGATGGCAGCACACGTAGGAGCTCAAGAGCCTGTTCAGCTGTACAGGAAAATATTTATTACTTAAACATTTTGACAAAGTGCACAAGGTCAAATCTGATCAAAAAAGGTATACAACAGACACAATGCTTATATAAAAAAAAAAATATTATTATAATAATTAAAAAAAAACATTCAGCAAATTCACATGCCTGAAGGTCCACCCTAAACCCTATTCACTAATAACACCAAAACAGCATTCCTTACCTTTGTCCATTCCCATTGGGGGTTTCAGCGCCTTTTTCCATACACCAAAAAACTGCACCTTCTGGCAGAAGTCATGCCATCTTCCCTTCAGTTCATCAATGAAGTTGGTATTATCCTTATCCAAAATGCGTTGAAGTTCCTACATCACCTATGAAATATCAAATATACCAATACAGACATTTGAATATATCATTTAAGAGAAAATTGGTATTTTAAACATCGTGTGTGATACCATGGTTTTAAATCATGCACAGTCAATAATGACTTACATGTCCAACATCCTTGAAACAAGGATATGCTTCTAGAACCTTCTCATGTCTGTCCTCCTCGCGAATGGTATTTGAATCAATGAATGCTCTTCTGGCTACAAATTCAAAATCCAAGAGATGAGAGACATCCTGGTGGTTTGGATTTTTTCTTTTATACAAAGTTTGTAGGGTCTTGTAGTGCTTGGCCAAGGTTGCTGGACTGTAGGTGTCTAGACTGTCAACATCTGCAGACTTGTTAGCTGTAAGACACAAAAATACATAATTAATATGCCTCAGTTTAAAAAAAAGTTCATCTCATGTTGTTGCATGACATTTTTTGTATAATAAATGCATGAGAACTATTTGCTCAAAACTCATATGGTCATGCAATCACATACAATTGCATGTAGGCACACAAGTACACCCCTACAAAGATGCGCACACCCCCACTACACACATGAGGCAGTTGGACAAACTCACCATCAGGACTGGAGAGGGCAGATGGTGCTTCTTCAGGTAGGCTTTGGGATCTTCTTTTTCCTTCAACACATAACCGACATATTTCTGATAGGATAATGTACTTTAAGGATCATTTTGGTATTTTGGAAGCAAAAATTACATTCAATTAAAAAGAGCAAACATGACACTAATGAGACACATGGGTTTTAAATACATAACATTATTTGATATACTGGAAAGGTTATATATATATATATATATATATATATATATATATATATATATATATATATATATATATATATATATATATATATATATATAGTTGCACAGTAGACAGATGCTAAAAAGGTACTGCTGTACCCAGCTGTTCAAAATGATACAATACCAGATTTCTGTTCAAACTTAATTTCTATAATAATGTTAAAAAATAATAAAACAGTACAAATGTAGTGCAAATACCTATCCCCTGATGTACATTTTAAAGCATTTTACTTCTGTCATGTCAGGACTGTCATCTTGACCAATAAAGTGAGTTTATTAGTTTATCTAAAATATAAATACCTCCCAAGGGCAAATATGTAAATGCAAAGTTGAAACTCACCTTCTAACTCACTTTCTTTATTGTCTGAGCCTGGGCTGCCACTTCCTTCTGTGGACCGATCTAGAATGATTGTTGAGTCACTTGAATCCATTTCATCTGTGTCTGTTGGCTGCTCAAGACGGCGCTTCTTTGTAGAAAGATTAGTCACTTAATCAATTAGTTGTCAACTACTAAATCAATCCATCTGACTTTATTTGTATAGCACTTTTCATACAAACAAAACGTAACATAAAGTGCTTTGTAATAAAAAGCAATATCCCCCACACACATCCAAAGCAATTACTTTGTAGTCAAACACTAAAATAAGAGCACTCATTAAAAACGGGAAGTGAGGAAACACTAGAGACAGATCACCCAGGACATTGACATGATTGATAATTTTTCTTCTTTTTTTTTCTCATGTCCAAATATGATTTAAGCTTCTCAAATGTGAATATTGTCTAGCTTCTTTAGTCCTCTATGACAGTGAAATTAATATCTTAAGGTTGTGGACCAAACAAGACTTGAGGACATGACCTTGGACTTTATATTGAAAAGACAACTGATCAATTAAATTAATCTTGAAAATGATTAACATATGAATCTTTGATGAAAATAGTCATTAGTTACAGCTCACCTCTTTGAAGGTCTCTCATCTGGAGTTCTTTTTTGGGGGGATCTCACATTTTGCAATCTTTTGTATGTGTGTGTACACAGTGACCTGCACAAGACATTTAATACAGTTTTCAAATCGCTACTAAAAATGTCCTACATGAAACAGTCATCAACTGGATGCATTTCACTTACCCATGTATGGAGGCCTTGGTCCTGCAGCATGGGGTAGTACAGTACTATTCTCTTTGCCATTGCTGTAATTTCTGGCTTTGATGGGTATCTGTGTGATTCTCCATCCCCCTTTGCCCTCAGGATTGCAATCATACTGGTCATGGTGTTTCGAATGAGCCGGCATCTGAGCTCCTTTGACATCTGGCAGTTGCGCTGTTCACCTCTCTTTGACAGCTCAAAGTACTGTTTTGTACTTTGCAGGACTTGCGTTCACAGGAGTGGATGTCTGAACTGCACGATAATTTTGAGTGTTCTTGGCCAGACTCCTGTAAAATAAAAGATAATGAACTACTGCAAAAAGCAACATTTTTTTTTGTGACAACACAAAATGCAATGTAGCATTGACAGCTCTGAACATGTATAAATATGCAATATTCCATTGCATGGGTGAAATCGCTTACATCAACTAACTGAACACCTAACAATTCATCTAAACTGAATTGAACACACATGTAGACTACCATGCCTGTTCCAAAAACACTGTGCTGTTGTTATTGTAGCTCAATGTGCTGCTGCCAACTTAAATAGGTGGTTAGTTTAGGCCACTTAACTGAGAAACTGACCTCCTCCGATGCACCATGACAGGCACGCCAGACCGCTTTTCTCCGTAAAAAGTTCTCTGGGCCTGGGAAAAGATCTCGCAAGTCTTCACGAGACAGGGTGCTCATCATTGTCTCTGTGATGTTTGCAGCTATGAAAACATTAGAAGACAAACATAGCAAGATGAAACAGTGAAAACAGCTAGAAATTAAACTTCATGAGACTATTAGGCCGGCTACATCAGTGTGTAGCCGTGTGTAGCTGCGTCGCGTGAGCGTGGCATTTCTGTTGCGTGGCGGCTGCGTGGATTTTTCTGTCTTAACACCAGAAACGTGTCTGACGCGGCGCTGGAGCTGCATCAGACAGGTTTCTGGTGTGTAAAGACATAAAAAAATCCAGCCGCCACACAACAGAAACGCCACGCAGCCAGCCACGGAGACGACGCTGAACTTGGCTCCACATTCGCTCCGGTTCTCTTCAAGTTTCGATTCCACCTTAAAGAAATGCCCGTTTTAGCCATTGGGTGGCAGTGTTTATCGCAAAATCGAGGTATTTTGCATCAGTGCAGATCACAGCTTTATGTATGTATGTATGTATGTGTATCTATCTATCTATCTATCTATCTATCTATCTATCTATCTTTTTTTTATAGCCTACACTTGTATACACTTTATACACTTGATTTTGTTGAATCTGTTTGAATGAAAGCCAAAAATCTTATAAATTATATTTAAAAAGTCACAAATTCTCATGAATTATTGAGAAAATCCAGCTCAGAGTCGACATGTTGACATATTTTGACAATTATATTGCAACAATTGCTGACTTTGCACTGCCCCCTAGCGGCCAAATACGGTTGTCCGTTGGTTTTCTCACCTGATTCACATACTAAAAATCATAACGTTTCCAATGATGCCCCATATGTCCATATCTACTGTAGAATTATGGAGAAAATCCAGCTCAAAATCGACATGTTGACGTATTTTGACAATTATATTGCAACAATTGCTGACTTTGCACTGCCCCCTACCAGCCAAATACGGTTGTCCGTTAATTTTCTCACCTGATTCACATACTACAGATCATAACGTTTCCAATGATGCCCCATATGTCCATATCTACTGTAGAATTATGGAGAAAATCAAGGTAAAAAATACACAATTTGACAATTACATTGCACCAGATGCTGACTTTGCACTGCCCCCTAGCGGCCAAATACGGTTGTCCGTTGGTTTTCTCACCTGATTCACATACTACAAATCATAATGTTTCCAATGATGCCCCATATGTCCATATCTACTGTAGAATTATGGAGAAAATCAAGGTCAAAAATACACAATTTGACAATTACATTGCACCAGATGCTGACTTTGCACTGCCCCCTAGCGGCCAAATACGGTTGTCCGTTGGTTTTCTCACCTGATTCACATACTACAAATCATAACGTTTCCAATGATGCCCCATATGTCCATATCTACTGTAGAATTATGGAGAAAATCCAGCTCAAAATCGACATGTTGACGTATTTTGACAATTATATTGCAACAATTGCTGACTTTGCACTGCCCCCTAGCGGCCAAATACGGTTGTCCGTTGGTTTTCTCACCTGATTCACATACTACAAATCATAATGTTTCCAATGATGCCCCATATGTCCATATCTACTGTAGAATTATGGAGAAAATCAAGGTAAAAAATACACAATTTGACAATTACATTGCACCAGATGCTGACTTTGCACTGCCCCCTAGCGGCCAAATACGGTTGTCCGTTGGTTTTCTCACCTGATTCACATACTACAAATCATAATGTTTCCAATGATGCCCCATATGTCCATATCTACTGTAGAATTATGGAGAAAATCAAGGTCAAAAATACACAATTTGACAATTACATTGCACCAGATGCTGACTTTGCACTGCCCCCTAGCGGCCAAATACGGTTGTCCGTTGGTTTTCTCACCTGATTCACATACTACAAATCATAACGTTTCCAATGATGCCCCATATGTCCATATCTACTGTAGAATTATGGAGAAAATCCAGCTCAAAATCGACATGTTGACGTATTTTGACAATTATATTGCAACAATTGCTGACTTTGCACTGCCCCCTAGCGGCCAAATACGGTTGTCCGTTGGTTTTCTCACCTGATTCACATACTACAAATCATAATGTTTCCAATGATGCCCCATATGTCCATATCTACTGTAGAATTATGGAGAAAATCAAGGTCAAAAATACACAATTTGACAATTACATTGCACCAGATGCTGACTTTGCACTGCCCCCTAGCGGCCAAATACGGTTGTCCGTTGGTTTTCTCACCTGATTCACATACTACAAATCATAATGTTTCCAATGATGCCCCATATGTCCATATCTACTGTAGAATTATGATAACCAGCTTAGTATAGAAATTTAGATACCTCATTGGCTACTGATGTATGTCATATAGACGTTACTAGTATAACTAGAGCTGCCACACACCAGTTGGTCACTAGTTTCCTAGTGACCAACTAGCTAGTCTTCACAGTTTATGAATTTAGCAGGAACAAAATGGCGCGAGTAACAGGAGCGAAAATTCACTTTGCTTTTGGTCTGAACACAACATGATATACATTATTCCCAAAGCGCAATTCAGTTCCTACAGTTCACAGACCACACATAACACTTCACTCAACAGGTGACAGAAGGAGCGTGATGTGACAAATGGGAGAAAGAGTTTGAGGCCCACAGTGCTGCTGTAGGGTCACATGTGGAGCAGCACCAGGAAGCAATTAGCTTCTTTTTTTAGCTTCAATTAGGCCTCTGCATTCGTACGTTCATATATGATAAAGAATAATATTTGCATACATTACCCCTTAAAATCGACACTGCGACATCATCCAATTCTTCCATGCTGTTAGCTAGCTGACTTACATAGCTAGCTAGCTCCGCTAACGTTAGCTCGCTGTCTCTGTTCGGCTGCAACGATACACAATAAACACTGAAAACACATTGAAACGTCGATAACATTCAAAAGGTGTGCGATGTGAACTTCAAAGAATGAGCACTGGATACAGCGCTTTCATTTACTTGCAATGGAACACGTCAATCCTAGTTACCGTCCTTTTCCCTGTGACATCTTCCAACATGGTTTGGCGTTGCTTCATATGCTACATATTTGTGGCATTGACTCTGAAACAACTTTTGAGTCACATTAACACCTTGCACAGTCGCAGCTCTGACTTTCGCGTCGTGTGCGGGATTGATGGCTGTCCAAGTGAGTATAGGGTGTATAACTCCTACTATCACGTGAAGCTGACACGCGCATCATCTTCTCCAAGTTGAAGCGGCGGAGGACGAAGGACGGACTCGCCACGGTTTACCGGGAGCAGGTGAAAGGACATCCGTAAACGACCAAACTACTGCAAGCCCTGTAGCTGAAGCGGAGGGCTCAAGCATCGTCATTCCAGCGGTAAGTCGTTACACAAGCTACAATTTAACGTAACATTGATTTAGGTCAACTGTGCTTGATCCAAGCACGTGTTTGTTTTTGTCAATGACAGGCTCAGGTTGTAATTTTAAGTAATAGCAGTGTTGAAAGTAATGAGTTACTGTAATTCCACTACTTTTGTCAGTAACGAGTAATCGAACAAGTAACTCAAATACAACTAGCCTACTGAGATTTAAATCGGCTAGTTAATGGTTACATTTATGTTGACAAACGCAGCCTACCGCCCCACAGATTGTCCACTTATGATGTAATGTCTAATGCTGAATTTGATATGCAGTAATTGGTAAATGAATTCACTTATTTGATTATTAGTTTAATTTGTTTAGTTTAATTATCAGTTATGTAATTCAGTTACCAGACTTCATTGAAAAAAAATCAGTAACGGTAATGTTATTCATTTAAACAACAAATTAAAAATTACAGGTTATCCTTCAACAGTTTGAATCAAGCATAGAGGCTGCAATATGTGTATTATTAGCTTATCATTCACAGAGTTATAACCGGCAGGTGAGACATGTCTTCATGACAGTGTGTGACAGGAAGGTATCTCCTTATAGCTTATTGGAATACAAGTTCAGTTCAAAGGCCTTTAGTAATGTTAATTTGACAAGAGAGCAAGTGAAGGGATACAATTCAGTATGTGTGTCAATCTTAACACTCATTAAGTACAGATTTTTTCTGATGCTGTCAAAGTCATTGTTTTTTTTTTTGTAGTACTGTTTTGTTTAGTTTTTATTAGTTGTTTTTGTTGTTATTTTACATACTCAAAATAAAGACACCAATCAGTAAAAATACACCCATCTTGTACATTTTTTTATAGGAAGAAATCTAGTTAGCTAGCTTACCCAGGTAGTTGTCAGATTGTCTGGTGGTGCTACTTACAAATGCCTTATATTTTCCCTGTTTTAATAGATAGGTTTGTTGTTAATCTCTTTCAGAGTGGATTTCAAGAAGATGGAGAGGGTCGCATGAATGTTGACCTTTCTAAACATGCAACTGCATTTTTTCTTCAAGCCAGAGAAACCCATCGACTGACACAGGTAATTTATACCATTGCTTTTCCAATTAATTATATTTCATTTTTAGTAGTTAAAATCAATAAGCTTAAACTGTAGAATGACTTAGCCACTGTTCAGACCTGGTATCTTGGTTGATCCGATCACAGGTGGACAGCTAAAGGTATGTCAGAGAAACACCTGACATCAGAATGTGTCTCCACACATTTTTTTTGTCAACTTTTTTGTTGCCTATTTTTAGAAGTTTTTGTCAACTTTTTTGTTGCCTACTTTTAGACGTCTGTCAACTTTTTTGTTGCCTATTTTTAGACGTTTTTGTAGCTTTGTGAGACGTTTTTGTCCAGAAATTGACAAAAAGTTACATAAAATTTGACACAAACTCACAACAAAATTGACAAAAACGCACAAAAAAGGCGACAAAAACGTCACAACAAAGTTGACAAAAACTTCACAAAAAAATAGACAAAAACGTCACAAAAATGTGACTAAAATGTCTCAACAAAGTTGACATAAAAGTTTACATAAACGCACAACAAAATTGACCAAAATGTCACAAAATATTTGACACAAACGCACAACAAAATTGACAAAAACGTTACAAATAAGTTGACAAAAACGTCACAAAATTGCAACTAAAATGTCTCAACAAAGTTGACAAAAACGCACAACAAAATTGACCAAAACGTCACAAATAAGTTGACAACAAAAGTCACAAAATTGCGACAAAAATGTCTCAACAAAGTTGACACAAACGCACAAAAAAATTGACAAAACGTCACAAAAAAAGTTGACAAAAACGTCACAAAAATGAGTCTAAAATGTCTCAACAAAGTTTACAAAAATGCACAACAAAATTGACCAAAATGTCACAAAAATTTTGATTCAAACGCACAACAAAATTGACAAAAACGTTACAAATAAGTTGACAAAAAGTTACAAAAAAAGTTTACAAAAACGCACAATAAAATTGACCAAAACATTATAAATAAGTTGACAAAAACGTCACAAAAATGTGACTAAAATGTCTCAACAAAGTTGACAAAAACGCACAACAAAATTGACAAAAAGTTACATTAAAGTTTACAAAAACGCACAACAAAATTGACCAAAACGTCAAAAAAAGTTGACACAAACGCACAACAAAATTGACAAAAACGTCACAAAATGTGCTTAAAATGTCTCAACAAAGTTGACAAAAATGCACAACAAAATTGACCAAAACGGGGAAAAAAATTTGACACAAACGCACAACAAAATTGACAAAAACGTCACAAAAAATTTGACATAAACGCACAACAAAATTGACCAAAACGTCACAAAAAATTTGATACAAACGCACAACAAAATTGACCAAAACGTCACAAAAATGCGACTAAAATATCTCAACAAAGTTGTGAAAAACGCACAAAAAAGCTGACAAAAACGTCACAAAAAATTTGACACAAACGCACAACAAAATTGACAAAAACGTTACAAATAAGTTGACAAAAACGTCACAAAATGTGCTTAAAATATCTCAACAAAGTTGACAAAAACGCACAACAAAATTGACAAAAAGTTACATAAAAGTTTACAAAAACGCACAACAAAATTGACAAAAACGTTACAAATAAGTCGACAAAAACGTCTCAACGAAGTTGACATAAAAGTTTACAAAAACGCACAACAAAATTGACCAAAACGTCACAAAAAATTTGATACAAACGCACAACAAAGTTGACAAAAACGTCACAAAAAATGCGAGAAAAACATCTAAAAATAGGCAACTAAGAAGGCGACAAAAATGTCACAACAAAGTTGACAAAAAGTGACAAAGATGTAAGAAAAAACGCACAAAAATGCGACTAAAATGTCTCAATAAAGTTGACAAAAACGCACAAAAAAGCTGACAACAACGTCACAAAAAATTTGACACAAACGAACAAAATTGACAAAAAGTTACCAAAAAGTCACAAAATTGCGACTAAAATGTCTCAAAGTTGACAAAAACGCACAACAAAATTGACCAAAACGTCAGAAAAAATTTGACACAAACGCACAACAAAATTGACAAAAACGTTACAAATAAGTTGACAAAAAAAGTCAAAAAATTGCGACTAAAATGTCTCAACAAAGTTGACAAAAACGCACAACAAAATTGACAAAAAGTTACATAAAAGTTTACAAAAACGCACAACAAAATTGACAAAAACGTTACAAATAAGTTGACAAAACGTCACAAAAAAGTTGACAAAAACGTCTCAACGAAGTTGACATAAAAGTTTACAAAAACGCACAACAAAATTGACCGAAACGTCACAAAAAATTTGACACAAACGCACAACAAAATTGACAAAAAGTTACATAAAAGTTTACAAAAACGCACAACAAAATTGACCAAAACGTCAGAAAAAATTTGACACAAACGCACAATAAAATTGACAAAAACGTTACAAATAAGTTGACAAAAACGTCACAAAATGTCTCAACAAAGTTGACAAAAACGCACAACAAAATTGACAAAAAGTTACATAAAAGTTTACAAAAACGCACAACAAAATTGACAAAACGTCACAAAAAAGTTGACAAAAACGTCTCAACGAAGTTGACATAAAAGTTTACAAAAACGCACAACAAAATTGACCGAAACGTCACAAAAAATTTGACACAAAGGCACAACAAAATTGACAAAAACTTTACAATAAGTTGACAAAAAAGTCACAAAATGCAACTAAAATGTCTCAACAAAGTTGACAAAAATGCAAAACAAAATTGACCAAAACGTCACAAAAATGCGACTAAAATGTCTCAATAAAGTTGACAAAAACGCACAAAAAAGCTGACAACAACGTCACAAAAAATTTGACACAAACGAACAAAATTGACAAAAAGTTACCAAAAAAGTTTAAAAAAACGTCACAAAAAAGTTTAAAAAAACGTCACAAAATTGCGACTAAAATGTCTCAACAAAGATGACAAAAACGGACAACAAAATTGACCAAAACGTGACAAAAAATTTGACACAAACGCACAACAAAATTGACAAAAACGTTACAAATAAGTTGACAAAAAAAGTCACAAAATTGCGACTAAATTGACTCAACAAAGTTGACAAAAACGCACAACAAAATTGACAAAAAGTTACATAAGTTTACAAAAACGCACAAAAAAATTTGATACAAACGCACAACAAAATTGACAAAAACGTTACAAAAAAGTTGACAAAAAATTCACAAAATTGCGACTAAAATATCTCAACAAAAATGACAAAAACGGACAACAAAATTGACCAAAACGTGACAAAAAATTTGACACAAACGCACAACAAAATTGACAAAAAATTACATAAAAGTTTACAAAAACGCACAACAAAATTGACAAAAACGTTACAAATAAGTCGACAAAAACGTCTCAACGAAGTTGACATAAAAGTTTACAAAGACGCACAACAAAATTGACCAAAACGTCACAAAAAATTTGATACAAACGCACAACAAAATTGACAAAAACGTTACAAAAAAGTCACAAAATTGCGACTAAAATGTCTCAAATTTGACAAAAACGCACAACAAAATTGACCAAAACGTCAGAAAAAATTTGACACAAACGCACAACAAAATTGACAAAAACGTTACAAATAAGTTGACAAAAAAAGTCAAAAAATTGCGACTAAAATGTCTCAACAAAGTTGACAAAAACGCACAACAAAATTGACAAAAACGTTACAAATAAGTTGACAAAACGTCACAAAAAAGTTGACAAAAACGTCTCAACGAAGTTGACATAAAAGTTTACAAAAACGCACAACAAAATTGACCGAAACGTCACAAAAAATTTGACACAAAGGCACAACAAAATTGACAAAAACTTTACAATAAGTTGACAAAAAAGTCACAAAATGCGACTAAAATGTCTCAACAAACTTGACAAAAACGTCACAAAAAATGCGAGAAAAACATCTAAAAATAGGCAACTAAGAAGGCGACAAAAACGTCACAACGAAGTTGACAAAAAGTGACAAAGATGTAAGAAAAAACGCACAAAAATGCGACTAAAATGTCTCAAAGTTGACAAAAACGCACAACAAAATTGACAAAAACGTTACAAATGAGTTGACAAAAACGTCACAAAATGTGCTTAAAATATCTCAACAAAGTTGACAAAAATGCACAACAAAATTGACCAAAACGGGGAAAAAAATTTGACACAAACGCACAACAAAATTGACAAAAAGTTACAAAAAAGTTGACAAAAATGTCACAAAATTGCGACTAAAATGTCTCATCAAAGTTGACAAAAACGTCACAAAAAATTTGACACAAACGCACAACAAAATTGACAAAAAGTTACAAAAAAAGTTTAAAAAAACGTCACAAAATTGCAACTAAAATGTCTCAACAAAGTTGACAAAAACGCACAACAAAATTGACCAAAACATGACAAAAAATTTGACACAAACGCACAACAAAATTGACAATAACGTTACAAATAAGTTGACAAAAAATTCACAAAATTGCGACTAAAATATCTCAACCAAGTTGTCAAAAAAGCACAAAAAAGCTGACAAAAACGTCATAAAAAATTTGACACAAACGCACAACAAAATTGACAAAAACTTTACAAATAAGTTGACAAAAACGTCAAAAAATTGCGACTAAAATGTCCCAACAAAGTTGACAAAAAAGCACAAAAATGTCGACAAAAACGTCACAAAATTTTTTATATAAACACACAACAAAATTGACAAAATCGTTACAAATAAGTTGACAAAAAAAGTCACAAAATTGCGACTAAAATGTCTCAACAAAATTGAAAAAAAGTTACATAAAACTTTACAAAAACGCACAACAAAATTGACAAAAACGTCACAAAATTGCGACTAAAATGTCTCAACAAAGTTGACAAAAACGCACAACAAAATTGACCAAAACATGACAAAAAATTTGACACAAACGCACAACAAAATTGACAATAACGTTACAAATAAGTTGACAAAAAATTCACAAAATTGCGACTAAAATATCTCAACAAAGTTGACAAAAATGCACAGCAAAATTGACAAAAACGTTACAAGTAAGTTGACAAAAAAGTCAAAAAATTGCGACTAAAATGTCACAACAAAATTGACAAATACGTTACATATAAGTTGACAAAAACGTCACAACAATGTGACTAAAATGTCTCAAAGTTGACAAAAACGTCACAAATAATTTGACACAAATCAGAACAAAATTGACAAAAACGTCACAAAAATGCGACTAAAATATCTCAACAAAGTTGTCAAAACGAACAACAAAATTGACAAAAACTTTACAATAAGTTGACAAAAAAGTCACAAAATGCGACTAAAATGTCCCAACAAAGTTGACAAAAAAGCACAAAAATGTCGACAAAAACGTCACAAAAAAATTTATATAAACACACAACAAAATTGAAAAAATCGTTACAAATAAGTTGACAAAAAAAGTCACAAAATTGCGACTAAAATGTCTCAACAAAGTTGACAAAAATGCACAACAAAATTGACCAAAACGTGATAAAAAAATTGACACAAACGCATAACAAAATTGACAAAAACGTTACAAATAAGTTAACAAAAAAGTCACAAAATTGCGACTAAAATGTCTCAAAGTTGACAAAAACGCATAAAAAAGTTGACAAAAACGTCACAAAAAATGACAAATGCACAACAAAATTGACAAAAAGTTACAAAAAAGTTTACAAAACGTCACAAAAAAGTTGACAAAAACGTCTCAACAAAGTTGACATAAGTTTACAAAACGCACAACGAAATTGACCAAAACGTCACAAAAACTTTGACACAAACGCACAACAAAATTGACAAAAACGTTACAAAAATGTGACTAAAATGTCTCAACAAAGTTGACAAAAACGCACAACAAAATTGACCGAAACGTCACAAAAAATTTGACACAAAGGCACAACAAAATTGACAAAAACTTTACAATAAGTTGACAAAAAAGTCACAAAATGCGACTAAAATGTCTCAACAAAGTTGACAAAAATGCAAAACAAAATTGACCAAAACGTCATAAAAATGCGACTAAAATGTCTCAACAAAGTTGACAAAAATGCACAACAAAATTGACAAAAAGTTACATAAAAGTTTACAAAAACGCACAACAAAATTGACAAACGTTACAAATAAGTCGACAAAAACGTTACAAAAAAGTCACAAAATTGCGACTAAAATGTCTCAACAAAGTTGACAAAAACGTCACAAAAAATGCGAGAAAAACATCTAAAAATAGGCAACTAAGAAGGCGACAAAAACGTCACAACAAAGTTGACAAAAAGTGACAAAGATGTAAGAAAAAACGCACAAAAATGCGACTAAAATGTCTCAATAAAGTTGACAAAAACGCACAAAAAAGCTGACAAAAACGTCACAAAAAATTTGACACAAACGAACAACAAAATTGACAAAAAGTTACAAAAAAAGTTTAAAAAAACGTCACAAAAAAGTTTAAAAAAACGTCACAAAATTGCGACTAAAATTTCTCAACAAAGTTGACAAAAACGCACAACAAAATTGACCAAAACGTGACAAAAAATTTGACACAAACGCACAACAAAATTGACAAAAACGTTACAAATAAGTTGACAAAAAAGTCACAAAATTGCGACTAAAATGTCTCAATAAAGTTGACAAAAACGCACAAAAAAGCTGACAAAAACGTCACAAAAAATTTGACACAAACGCACAACAAAATTGACAAAAAGTTACAAAAAAAGTTTAAAAAAACGTCACAAAAAAGTTTAAAAAAACGTCACAAAATTGCGACTAAAATGTCTCAACAAAGTTGACAAAAACGCACAACAAAATTGACCAAAACGTGACAAATAAGTTGAAAAAAACGTCACAAAATGTGCTTAAAATGTCTCAACAAAGTTGACAAAAACGTTACAAAAAAGTCACAAAATTGCGACTAAAATGTCTCAACTAAGTTGACAAAAACGTCACAAAAAATGCGAGAAAAACATCTAAAAATAGGCAACTAAGAAGGCGACAAAAACGTCACAAAAAAGTTGACAAAAAGTGACAAAGATGTAAGAAAAAACGCACAAAAATGCGACTAAAATGTCTCAATAAACTTGACAAAAACGCACAAAAAAGCTGACAAAAACGTCACAAAAAATTTGACACAAACGCACAACAAAATTGACAAAAAGTTACAAAAAAAGTTTAAAAAAACGTCACAAAAAAGTTTAAAAAAACGTCACAAAATTGCGACTAAAATGTCTCAACAAAGTTGACAAAAACGCACAACAAAATTGACCAAAACTTGACAAAAAATTTGACACAAACGCACAACAAAATTGACAAAAATGTTACAAATAAGTTGACAAAAAATTCACAAAATGGCGACTAAAATATCTCAACAAAGTTTTCAAAAACGCACAAAAAAGCTGACAAAAACGTCACAAAAAATTTGACACAAACGCACAACAAAATTGACAAATACGTTACATATAAGTTGACAAAAACGTCACAAAAATGTGACTAAAATGTCTCAAAGTTGACAAAAATGCACAACAAAATTGACAAAAACGTCACAAATAATTTGACACAAATCAGAACAAAATTGACAAAAACGTCACAAAAATGCGACCAAAATATCTCAACAAAGTTGTCAAACGTCACAAAAAAGTTGACAAAAACGTCACAAAAAAGTTGACAAAAACGTCACAAAATTGCGACTAAAATGTCTCAACAAAGTTGACAAAACGCACAACAAAATTGACAAAAACTTTACAATAAGTTGACAAAAAAGTCACAAAACGACTAAAATGTCCCAACAAAGTTGACAAAAAAGCACAAAAATGTCGACAAAAACGTCACAAAAAATTTGATATAAACACACAACAAAATTGACAAAATCGTTACAAATAAGTTGACAAAAAAGTCACAAAATTGCGACTAAAATGTCTCAACAAAGTTGACAAAAACGCACAACAAAATTGACAAAAAGTTACATAAAAGTTTATAAAAACGCACAACAAAATTGACAAAAACGTCACAAAAATGTGACTAAAATGTCTCAACAAATTTGACAAAAATGCACAACAAAATTGACCAAAACGTGATAAAAAATTTGACACAAACGCACAACAAAATTGACAAAAACGTTACAAATAAGTTAACAAAAAAGTCACAAAATTGCGACTAAAATGTCTCAACAAAGTTGACATAAGTTTACAAAACGCACAACGAAATTGACAAAACGTCACAAAAAATTGACACAAACGCACAACAAAATTGACAAAAACGTTACAAATAAGTTGACAAAAAACTCACAAAAATGTGACTAAAATGTCTCAACAAAGTTGACAAAAATGCACAACAAAATTGACAAAAACGTCACAAATAATTTGACACAAATCAGAACAAAATTGACAACGTCACAAAAATGTGACTAAAATGTCTCAACAAAGTTGACAAAAATGCACAACAAAATTGACCGAAACGTCACAAAAAATTTGACACAAAGGCACAACAAAATTGACAAAAACTTTACAATAAGTTGACCAAAAAGTCACAAAATGCGACTAAAATGTCTCAACAAAGTTGTGAAAAACGCACAAAAAAGCTGACAAAAACATCACAAAAAAGTTGACAAAAAAGTTTACAAAAACGCACAACAAAATTGACCAAAACGTGACAAAAAATTTGACACAAATGCACAACAAAATTGACAAAAACGTTACAAATAAGTTGACAAAAAAAGTCACAAAATTGCGACTAAAATGTCTCAACAAAGTTGACAAAAACGCACAACAGAATTGACAAAAAGTTACATAAAAGTTTACAAAAACGCACAACAAAATTGACCAAAACATCACAAATAATTTGACACAAATCAGAACAAAATTGACAAAACGTCACAAAAATGCGACTAAAATGTCTCAATAAAGTTGACAAAAACGTCACAAAAATGTGACTAAAATGTCTCAACAAAGTTGTCAAAAACGCACAAAAAAGTTGACAAAAACGTTACAAAATTGCGACTAAAATGTCTCAACAAAGTTGACAAAACGCACAACAAAATTGACAAAAACTTTACAATAAGTTGACAAAAAAGTCACAAAATGCGACTAAAATGTCTCAACAAAGTTGACAAAAACGTCACAAAAATGTGACTAAAATGTCTCAACAAAGTTGACAAAAATGCACAACAAAATTGACCAAAACGTGATAAAAAATTTGACACAAACGCATAACAAAATTGACAAAAACGTTACAAAAAAGTTGACAAAAAAGTCACAAAATTGCGACTAAAATGTCTCAACAAATTGACAAAAACGCACAACAAAATTTAACAAAAACGTCACAAAAAGGCGACAAAAACATCTAAAAATAGGCAACAAAAAAGATGACACAAAAGCACAACAAAATTGAAAAAAACGTTACAAAAAAGTTGACAAAAAAGTCACAAAGTTGCCACTAAAATTTCTAAACAAAGTTGACAAAAACGCACAAAAATTTAAAAAAAACGTCACAAAATTGCGACTAAAATGTCTCAACAAAGTTGACGAAAATGCACAACAAAATTGACAACAACGTCACAAAAATGCGACTAAAATATCTCAACAAAGTTGTCAAAAACGCACAACAAAGTTGACAAAAACGTCACAAAATTGCGACTAAAATGTCTCAACAAAGTTGACAAAAATGCACAACAAAATTGACCAAAACATCACAAATAATTTGACACAAATCAGAACAAAATTGACAAAACGTCACAAAAATGCGACTAAAATATCTCAACAAAGTTGTCAAAAACGCACAAAAAAGTTGACAAAAACGTTACAAAATTGCGACTAAAATGTCTCAACAAAGTTGACAAAATGCACAACAAAATTGACAAAAACTTTACAATAAGTTGACAAAAAAAGTCACAAAATGCGACTAAAATGTCTCAACAAATGACAAAAACGCACAACAAAATTGACAAAAACGTCACAAAAATGTGACTAAAATGTCTCAACAAAGTTGAGAAAAATGCACAACAAAATTGACCAAAACGTGATAAAAAATTTGACACAATCGCACAACAAAATTGACAAAAACGTCACAAAAAATTTGACACGAACGCACAACAAAATTGACAAAAACGTTACAAATAAGTTGACAAAAACGTCACAAAAATGTGACTAAAATGTCTCAAAGTTGACATAAACGCACAAAAAAGTTGACAAAAACGTCACAAAAAATGACACAAATGCACAACAAAATTGACAAAAAGTTACATAAAAGTTTACAAAACGCACAACGAAATTGACCAAAACGTCACAAAAAATTTGACACAAACGCACAACAAAATTGACAAAAACGTTACAAATAAGTTGACAAAAAAAGTAAAAAAATGTGACTAAAATGTCTCAACAAAGTTGACAAAAACGCACAACAAAATTGACAAATATGTTACATATAAGTTGACAACGTCACAAAAATGTGACTAAAATGTCTCAAAGTTGACACAAATCAGAACAAAATTGACAAAAACGTCACAAAAATGCGACTAAAATATCTCAACAAAGTTGTCAAAAACGCACAAAAAAGTTGACAAAAACGTCACAAAAAAGTTACAAAATTGCGACTAAAATGTCTCAACAAAGTTGACAAAAAAGCACAAAAATGTCGACAAAAACGTCACAAAAAATTTGATATAAACACACAACAAAATTGACAAAAACGTTACAAATAAGTTGACAACAAAAGTCACAAAATTGCGACTAAAATGTCTCAACAATGTTGACAAAAACGCACAACAAAATTGACAAAAACGTCACAAAAATGTGACTAAAATGTCTCAACAAAGTTGACAAAAATGCACAACAAAATTGACCAAAACGTGATAAAAAATTTGACACAAACGCACAACAAAATTGACAAAAACATTACAAGTAAGTTGACAAAAACGTCACAAAAATGTGACTAAAATGTCTCAACAAAGTTGACAAAAATGCACAACAAAATTGACCAAAACGTGATAAAAAATTTGACACAAACGCACAACAAAATTGACAAAAACGTTACAAAAAAGTTTACAAAACGTCACAAAAATACGACTAAAATGTCTCAACAAAGTTGACATAAAAGTTTACAAAACGCACAACGAAATTGACCAAAACGTCACAAAAAATTTGACACGAACGCACAACAAAATTGACAAAAACGTTACAAATAAGTTGACAAAAACGTCACAAAAATGTGACTAAAATGTCTCAAAGTTGACATAAACGCACAAAAAAGTTGACAAAAACGTCACAAAAAATGACACAAATGCACAACAAAATTGACAAAAAGTTACATAAAAGTTTACAAAACGCACAACGAAATTGACCAAAACGTCACAAAAAATTTGACACAAACGCACAACAAAATTGACAAAAACGTTACAAATAAGTTGACAAAAAAAGTCAAAAAATGTGACTAAAATGTCTCAACAAAGTTGACATAAAAGTTTACTTAAACGCACAACAAAATTGACAAAAAAATCACAAAATTGCAACTAAAATGTCTCAACAAAATTGACAAAAACGTCACAAAAATGTGACTAAAATGTCTCAACAAAATTGACAAAAAGTTACCTAAAAAGTTTAAAAAAACGTTACAAATAAGTTGACAAAAACGTCACAAAAATGTGACTAAAATGTCTCAAAGTTGACATAAACGCACAAAAAAGTTGACAAAAACGTCACAAAAAATGACACAAATGCACAACAAAATTGACAAAAAGTTACATAAAAGTTTACAAAACGCACAACGAAATTGACCAAAACGTCACAAAAAATTTGACACAAACGCACAACAAAATTGACAAAAACGTTACAAATAAGTTGACAAAAAAAGTCAAAAAATGTGACTAAAATGTCTCAACAAAGTTGACAAAAACGCACAACAAAATTGACAAATATGTTACATATAAGTTGACAACAACGTCACAAAAATGTGACTAAAATGTCTCAAAGTTGACAAAAATGCACAACAAAATTGACAAAAACGTCACAAATAATTTGACACAAATCAGAACAAAATTGACAAAAACGTCACAAAAATGAGACTAAAATATCTCAACAAAGTTGTCAAAAACGCACAAAAAAGTTGACAAAAACGTCACAAAAAAGTTACAAAATTGCGACTAAAATGTCTCAACAAAGTTGACAAAAAAGCACAAAAATGTCGACAAAAACGTCACAAAAAATTTGATATAAACACACAACAAAATTGACAAAAACGTTACAAATAAGTTGACAACAAAAGTCACAAAATTGCGACTAAAATGTCTCAACAATGTTGACAAAAACGCACAACAAAATTGACAAAAACGTCACAAAAATGTGACTAAAATGTCTCAACAAAGTTGACAAAAATGCACAACAAAATTGACCAAAACGTGATAAAAAATTTGACACAAACGCACAACAAAATTGACAAAAACATTACAAGTAAGTTGACAAAAACGTCACAAAAATGTGACTAAAATGTCTCAACAAAGTTGACCAAAATGCACAACAAAATTGACCAAAACGTGATAAAAAATTTGACACAAACGCACAACAAAACTGACAAAAACGTTACAAATAAGTTGACAAAAACGTCACAACAAAATTGACAAAAACGTCACAAAAATGTGACTGAAATGTCTCAAAGTTGACAAAAATGCACAACAAAATAGACAATAACGTCACAAATAATTTGACACAAATCAGAACAGAATTGACAAAAACGTCACAAAAATGCGACTAAAATATCTCAACAAAGTTGTCAAAAACGCACAAAAAAGTTGACAAAAACGTCACAAAATTGCGACTAAAATGTCTCAACAAATGACAAAAACGCACAACAAAATTGACAAAAACGTTACAAATAAGTTGACAAAAACGTCACAAAATTGCAACTAAAATGTCTCAACAAAGTTGACATAAAAGTTTACAAAACGCACAACAAAATTGACCAAAACGTCACAAAAACTTTAACACAAACGCACAACAAAATTGACGAAAACGTTACAAATAAGTTGACAAAAACGTCACAAAAATGTGACTAAAATGTCTCAACAAAGTTGACAAAAATGCAAAAAAAAGTTGACAAAAACGTCACAAAAAATTTGACACAAACGCACAACAAAATTGACAAAAAGTTATAAAAAAAGTTTACAAAAAGTCACTAAAAAGTTGACAAAAACTTCACAAAAAAGTTGACAAAAACGTCACAAAATTGCGAATAAAATGTCTCAACAAAGTTGACAAAAACGCACAACAAAATTTACCAAAACGTCACAAATTTGATACAAACGCACAACAAAATTGACAAAAACGTCACAAAATTGCAACTAAAATGTCTCAACAAAGTTGACAAAAATGCACAACAAAATTGACCAAAACGTCACAAATAATTTGACACAAATCGGAACAAAATTGACAAAAACGTCACAAAAATGCGACTAAAATGTCTCAACAAAGTTGACAAAAACGCACAACAAAATTGACAAAAAGTTACATAAAAGTTTACAAAAACGCACAACAAAATTGACCAAAACGTCAGAAAAAATGTGACTAAAATGGCTCAACAAAGTTGACAAAAATGCACAACAAAATTGAACAAAACGTCACAAAAAATTTGACACAAACGCACAACAAAATTGACAAAAACGTTACAAATAAGTTGACAAAAACGTCACAAAATTGCGACTAAAATATCTCAACAAAGTTGACAAAAACGTCACAAAATTGCGACTAAAATATCTCAACAAAGTTGACAAAAACGCACAAAAAAGTTGAAAAAAAAACGTCACAAAAAATGACACAAACGCACAACAAAATTGACAAAAACGTCACAATAAATTTGACACAAACGCACAACAAAATTGACAAAAATTTACAAAAAAAGTTTAAAAAAACGTCACAAAAAAGTTGACAAAAACGTCACAAAATTGCAACTAAAATGTCTCAACAAAGTTGACAAAAATGCACAACAAAATTGACCAAAACGTGACAAAAAATTTGACACAAACGCACAACAAAATTGAGAAAACCGTTACAAATGAGTTGACAAAAAAGTCACAAAATTGCAAATAAAATGTCTCAACAAAGTTGACAAAAACGCAAAAAAAGTTGACAAAAAGTCACAAAAAATTTTACACAAACGCACAACAAAATTGACAGTTACAAAAAAGTTTACAAAACGTCACAAAAAAGTTGACAAAAATGTCACAAAATTGAAACTAAATTGTCTCAACAAAGTTGACAAAAACGCACAACAAAATTGACCAAAAGTCACAAAAAATTTGACACAAACGCACAACAAAATTGACAAAAACGTTACAAATAAGTTGACAAAAACGTCACAAAATGTGACTAAAATGTCTCAACAAAGTTGACAAAAATTCACCAAAAAGTTGACAAAAAGTCACAAAAAATTTTAAACAAACGCACAACAAAATTGACAAAAAGTTACATAAAAGTTTACAAAAACGCACAACAAAATTGACCAAAACGTCAGAAAAAATTTGACACAAACGCACAACAAAATTGACAAAAACGTCACAAAAATGTGACTAAAATGGCTCAACAAAGTTGACAAAAATGCACAACAAAATTGAACAAAACGTCACAAAAAATTTGACACAAACGCACAACAAAATTGACAAAAACGTTACAAATAAGTTGACAAAAACGTCACAAAATTGCGACTAAAATATCTCAACAAAGTTGACAAAAACGTCACAATAAATTTGACACAAACGCACAAAAAAGTTGAAAAAAAACGTCACAAAAAATGACACAAACGCACAACAAAATTGACAAAAAGTTACAAAAAAGTTGACAAAAACGTCACAAAAATGCGACTAAAATGTCTCAACAAAGTTGACATAAAAGTTTACATAAACGCACAACAAAATTGACCAAAACGTCAGAAAAAATTTAACACAAACGCACAACAAAATTGACAAAAACGTTACAAATAAGTTGACAAAAAAGTCACAAAATTGCGACTAAAATGTCTCAACAAAATTGACCAAAACGTGACAAAAAATTTGACACAATCGCGCAACAAAATTGAGAAAACCGTTATAAAAAAGTTGACAAAAAGTCACAAAAAATTTTACACAAACGCACAACAAAATTGACAAAGTTACAAAAAAGTTTACAAAACGTCACAAAAAAGTTGACAAAAATGTCACAAAATTGAAACTAAATTGTCTCAACAAAGTTGACAAAAACGCACAACAAAATTGACCAAAAGTCACAAAAAATTTGACACAAACGCACAACAAAATTGACAAAAACGTTACAAAAAAAGTTTAAAAAAACGTCACAAAAAAGTTGACAAAAACGCACAACAAAATTGACAAAAAGTTACATAAAAGTTTACAAAAACGCACAACAAAATTGACAAACGTCACAAAAATGTGATTAAAATGTCTCAATAAAGTTGACACAAACGCACAACAAAATTGACAAAAACGTTACAAATAAGTTAACAAAAACATCACAAAAATGCGACTAAAATGTCTCAACAAAGTTGACATAAAAGTTTACTTAAACGCACAACAAAATTGACAAAAACGTCACAAAATTGCAACTAAAATGTCTCAACAAAGTTGACAAAAACGTCACAAAAAATTTGACACAAATCAGAACAAAATTGACAAAAACGTCACAAAAATGCGACTAAAATATCTCAACAAAGTTGACCAAAACGTCACAAAATATTTGACACAAACGCACAACAAAATTGACAAAAACGTTACAAATAAGTTGACAAAAAATGTCACAAAATTGACAAAAAGTTACATAAAAGTTTACAAAAACGCACAACAAAATTGACCAAAACGTCAGAAAAAATTTAACACAAACGCACAACAAAATTGACAAAAACTTTACAAATAAGTTGACAAAAAAGTCACAAAATTGCGACTAAAATGTCTCAACAAAGTTGACAAAAACGCACAACAAAATTGACAAAAAGTTACATAAAAGTTTACAAAAACGCACAACAAAATTGACCAAAACGTCAGAAACAATTTGACACAAACGCACAACAAAATTGACAAAAACGTCACAAAAATGCGACTAAAATATCTCAACAAAGTTGTCAACAACGCACAAAAAATTTGACACAAACGCTCAACAAAATTGACAAAAACGTTACAAAAATGTGACTAAAATGTTTCAACAAAGTTGACAAAAATGCAAAACAAAATTGACCACAACGTCACAAGAAATTTGACACAAATCAGAACAAAATTGACAAAAACGTCACAAAAATGCGACTAAAATATCTCAACAAAGTTGTCAATAACGCACAAAAAAACTGACAAAAACGTCACAAAAAATTTGACACAAACGCACAACAAAATTGACAAAAACGTCACAAAATTGCAACTAAAATGTTTCAACAAAGTTGACAAAAACGCACAACAAAATTGACAAAAAGTTACATAAAAGTTTACAAAAACGCACAACAAAATTGACAAAAACGTCACAAAAATGTGACGAAAATGTCTCAACAAAGTTGACAAAAATGCACAACAAAATTGACCAAACGTGATGAAAAAATTTGACACAAACGCACAACAAAATTGACAAAAACGTTACAAATAAGTTAACAAAAAAGTCACAAAATTGCGACTAAAATGTCTCAAAGTTGACAAAAACGCACAAATAAGTTAACAAAAACGTCACACAAATGCGACTAAAATGTCTCAACAAAGTTGACATAAAAGTTTACATAAACGCACAACAAAATTGACTAAAAAGTCACAAAAAATTTGACACAAACGCACAACAAAATTGACAAAAACGTTACAAATAAGTTGACAAAAACGTCACAAAATGTGACTTAAATGTCTCAACAAAGTTGACAAAAATGCACAACAAAATTGACAAAAAGTTACATAAAAGTTTACAAAAACGCACAACAAAATTGACTAAAAAGTCACAAAAAATTTGACACAAACGCACAACAAAATTGACAAAAACGTTACAAATAAGTTGACAAAAACGTCACAAAATGTGACTAAAATGTCTCAATAAAGTTGACAAAAATGCACAACAAAATTGACCAAAACGTGACAAAAAATTTGATACAAACGCACAACAAAATTGACAAAACCGTTAAAAATGAGTTGACAAAAAAGTCACAAAATTGCAAATAAAATGTCTCAACAAAGTTGACAAAAACGCACAACAAAATTGACCAAAACGTCTCAAATAATTTGACACAAATCAGAACAAAATTGACAAAAACGTCACAAAAATGCGACTAAAATATCTCAACAAAGTTGACAAAAACGTCACAAAAAATTTGACACAAACGCACAACAAAATTGACAAAAAGTTACAAAAAAAGTTTAAAAAAACGTCACAAAAAAGTTTACAAAAACGTCAAATTGCGACTAAAACATTACAACAAAGTTGACAAAAAGTGACAAAGATGTAACAAAAAATGCACAAAATGCGACTAAAATGTCTCAACAAAGTTGACAAAAACGCACAACAAAATTGTGACTAAAATGTCTCAACAAAGTTGACAAAAATGCACAACAAAATTGACACAAACGCACAACAAAATTGACAACGTTACAAATAAGTTGACAAAAACGTCACAAAAATGCGACTAAAATGTCTCAACAAAGTTGACAAATGCAGAACAAAATTGACCAAAACGTCACAAAAATGCGACTAAAATATCTCAACAAAGTTGTCAAAAACGTCACAATAAATTTGACACAAACGCACAACAAAATTGACAAAAAGTTACAAAAAAAGTTTAAAAAAACGTCACAAAAAAGTTGACAAAAACGTCACAAAATTGCGACTAAAATGTCTCAACAAAGTTGACAAAAACGCACAACAAAATTGACCAAAACGTCACAAAAAATTTGACACAAACGCACAAGAAAATTGACAAAAACGTTACAAATAAGTTGACAAAAAAAGTCACAAAATTGCGACTAAAATGTCTCAACAAAGTTGACAAAAATGCACAACAAAATTGACCAAACGTGATAAAAAAATTTGACACAAACGCACAACAAAATTGACAAAAACGTTACAAATAAGTTAACAAAAAAAGTCACAAAATTGCGACTAAAATGTCTCAACAAAGTTGACATAAAAGTTTACATAAACGCACAACAAAATTGACCAAAACGTCACAAAATATTTGACACAAACGCACAACAAAATTGACAAAAACTTTACAAATAAGTTGACAAAAAAGTCACAAAATGTGACTAAAATGTCTCAACAAAGTTGACAAAAACGTCACAAAAAAGGCGAGAAAAACATCTAAAAATAGGCAACAAAGAAGGCGACAAAAACATCACAACAAAGTTGACAAAAAGTGACAAAGATGTAACAAAAAATGCACAAAATGCGACTAAAATGTCTCAACAAAGTTGACAAAAACGCAAAAAGTTGACAAAAACGTCACAATAAATTTGACACAAACGCACAACAAAATTGACAAAAAGTTACAAAAAAAGTTTAAAAAAACGTCACAAAAAAGTTGACAAAAACGTCACAAAATTGCGACTAAAATGTCTCAACAAAGTTGACAAAAACGCACAACAAAATTGACCAAAACGTCACAAAAAATTTGACACAAACGCACAAGAAAATTGACAAAAACGTTACAAATAAGTTGACAAAAAAAGTCACAAAATTGCGACTAAAATGTCTCAACAAAGTTGACAAAAATGCACAACAAAATTGACCAAACGTGATAAAAAATTTTGACACAAACGCACAACAAAATTGACAAAAACGTTACAAATAAGTTAACAAAAAAAGTCACAAAATTGCGACTAAAATGTCTCAACAAAGTTGACATAAAAGTTTACATAAACGCACAACAAAATATTTGACACAAACGCACAACAAAATTGACAAAAACTTTACAAATAAGTTGACAAAAAAGTCACAAAATGTGACTAAAATGTCTCAACAAAGTTGACAAAAACGTCACAAAAAAGGCGAGAAAAACATCTAAAAATAGGCAACAAAGAAGGCGACAAAAACATCACAACAAAGTTGACAAAAAGTGACAAAGATGTAACAAAAAATGCACAAAATGCGACTAAAATGTCTCAACAAAGTTGACAAAAACGCAAAAAGTTGACAAAAACGTCACAAAAAATTTGACACAAACGCACAACAAAATTGACAAAAACGTTACAAATAAGTTGACAAAAACGTCACAAAAATGTGACTAAAATGTCTCAACAAAGTTGACAAATGCAGAACAAAATTGATAAAAACGTCACAAAAATGCGACTAAAATATCTCAACAAAGTTGTTAAAAACGCACAAAAAAGCTGACAAAAACGTTACAAATAAGTTGACAAAAACGTCACAAAATGTGACTAAAATGTCTCAACAAAGTTGACAAAAATGCACAACAAAATTAACCAAAACGTGACAAAAAATTTGACACAAACGCACAACAAAATTGACAAAAAGTTACAAAAAAGTTAACAAAAATGTCACAAAATTGAAACTAAATTGTCTCAACAAAGTTGACAAAAATGCACAACAAAATTGACCAAAACGTCACAAAAAATTTGACACAAAGGCACAACAAAATTGACAAAAAGTTACAAAAAAGTTTAAAATAAAGTCACAAAAAAGTTGACACAAACGCACAACAAAATTGACAAAAACGTTACAAATAAGTTGACAAAAACGTCACAAAATGTGCTTAAAATGTCTCAACAAAGTTGACAAAAACGCACAACAAAATTGATAAAAAGTTACATAAAAGTTGACAGAAACGCACAACAAAATTGACCAAAACATCAGAAAAAATTTTACACCAACGCACAACAAAATTGACAAAAACGTTACAAATAAGTTGACAAAAACGTCACAAAATTGAAACTAAATTGTCTCAACAAAGTTGACAAAAACGCACAACAAAATTGACCAATACGTCACAAAAAATTTGACACAAAGGCACAACAAAATTGACAAAAAGTTACAAAAAAGTTGACAAAAACGCACAAACAAAATTGACAAAACGTCAAAAAAAAGTTGACAAAAACGTCACAACAAAATTGACAAAACGTCACAAAAAAGTTGACAAAAACGCACAAACAAAATTGACAAAACGTCAAAAAAAAGTTGACAAAAACGTCACAAAATTGCGACTAAAATGTCTCGACAAAGTTGACAAAAACGCACAAAAAAGTTGACAAAAACGTCACAAAAAGGCAACAAAAACATCTAAAAATAGGCATCAAAAAAGTTGACACAAAAGTACAACAAAATTGACAAAAACGTTACAAATAAGTTGACTACAAAGTCAAAAAATTGCGACTAAAATGTCTCAACAAAGTTGACAAAAACGCACAACAAATTGACCAAAAACTCACAAAAAATTTGACAAAAACGTCAAAAAGGCGACAAAAACATCTAAAAATAGGCAACAAAGAAGGCGACAAAAACATCACAACAAAGTTGACAAAAAGTGACAAAGATGTAACAAAAAATGCACAAAATGCGACTAAAATGTCTCAACAAAGTTGACAAAAACGCACAAAGTTGACAAAAACGTCACAAAAAATTTGACACAAACGCACAACAAAATTGACAAAAACGTTACAAAGAAGTTGACAAAAACGTCACAAAATTGTGACTAAAATGTCTCAACAAAGTTGACAAAAAGTTACATAAAAGTTTACAAAAACGCACAACAAAATTGACCAAAACGTCACAAATATGACACAAACGCACAACAAAATTGACAACAACGTTACAAATAAGTTGACAAAAACGTCACAAAAATGTGACTAAAATGTCTCAACAAAGTTGACAAAAATGCAGAACAAAATTGACAAAAACGTCACAAAAATGCGACTAAAATATCTCAACAAAGTTGTTAAAAACGCACAAAAAAGCTGACAAAAACGTCACAAAAAATTTGACACAAACGCACAACAAAATTGACAAAAACGTTTCAAAAAAGTTAACAAAAAAGTCACAAAATTGCGACTAAAATGTCTCAACAAAGTTGACAGAAACGCACAACAAAATTGACCAAAACATCAGAAAAAATTTTACACCAACGCACAACAAAATTGACAAAAACGTTACAAATAAGTTGACAAAAACGTCACAAAATTGAAACTAAATTGTCTCAACAAAGTTGACAAAAACGCACAACAAAATTGACCAATACGTCACAAAAAATTTGACACAAAGGCACAACAAAATTGACAAAAAGTTACAAAAAAAGTTACAAAAAAGTTGACACAAACGCACAACAAAATTGACAAAAACGTCACAAAATTGCGACTAAAATGTCTCAACAAATTGACAAAAAGTTACATAAAAGTTTACAAAAACGCACAACAAAATTGACAAAAACTTTACAAATAAGTTGACAAAAAAGTCACAAAATTGCGACTAAAATGTCTCAACAAAGATGACAAAAACGCACAACAAAATTGACAAAAAGTTACATAAAAGTTTACAAAAACGCACAACAAAATTGACCAATACGTCAGAAAAAATTTGACACAAACGCACAACAAAATTGACAAAAACGTTATGAATAAGTTGACAAAAACGTCACAAAAATGTGACTAAAATGTTTCAACAAAGTTGACAAAAATGCAAAACAAAATTGACCAAAACGTCACAAATAATTTGACACAAATCAGAACAAAATTGACAAAAACGTCACAAAAATGCGACTAAAATATCTCAACAAAGTTGTCAAAAACGCACAAAAAATTTGACACAAACGCACAACAAAATTGACAATGTTACAAATAAGTTGATAAAAAAAGTCACAAAATTGCGACAAAAATGTCTCAACAAAGTTGACAAAAACGCACAAAAAAGTTGACAAAAACGTCACAAAATTGCAACTAAAATGTCTCAACAAAGTTGACAAAAACGCACAACAAAATTGACAAAAACGTTACAAATAAGTTGACAAAAACGTCACAAAATTGCAACTAAAATGTCTCAATAAAATTGACAAAAAGTTACAAAAAAGTTTACAAAACGTCACAAAAATGCAACTAAAATGTCTCAACAAAGTTGACATAAAAGTTGACAAAAATGCACAACAAAATTGACCAAAACGTCACAAATAATTTGACACAAATCAGAACAAAATTGACAAAAACGTCACAAAAATGCGACTAAAATATCTCAACAAAGTTGACAAAAACGTCACAAAAAAGTTGAAAAAAACGTCACAAAATTGCGACTAAAATGTCCCAACAAAGTTGACAAAAATGCACAACAAAATTGACCAAAACGTGATAAAAAATTTCACACAAACGCACAACAAAATTGACAAAAACGTTACAAATAAGTTAACAAAAAAGTCACAAAATTGCGACTAACATGTCTCAAAGTTGACACAAACACAGAACAAAATTGACAAAAAGTTACAAAAAAAGTTTAAAAAAAACGTCACAAGAAAGTTTACAAAAACGTCACAAAATTGCGACTAAAATGTCTCAACAAAGTTGACAAAAACGCACAACAAAATTGACCAAAACGTCACAAAAAATTTGACACAAACGCACAACAAAATTGACAAAAAGTTACAAAAAAGTTTACAAAACGTCACAAAAAAGTTGACAAAAAAAGTCACAAAATTGCGACTAAAATGTCTCAACAAATTGACAAAAACGCACAACAAAATTGACAAAAAGTTACATAAAAGTTTACAAAAACGCACAACAAAATTGACCAACTCGTCAGAAAAAATTTGACACAAACACACAACAAAATTGACAAAAACGTTATGAATAAGTTGACAAAAACGTCACAAAAATGTGACTAAAATGTTTCAACAAAGTTGACAAAAATGCAGAACAAAATTGACAAAAACGTCACAAAAATGCGACTAAAATATCTCAACAAAGTTGTTAAAAACGCACAAAAAAGCTGACAAAAACGTCACAAAAAATTTGACACAAACGCACAACAAAATTGACAAAAACGTTACAAATAAGTTAACCAAAAAGTTACAAAATTGCGACTAAAATGTCTCAACAAAGTTGACAAAAACGCACAACAAAATTGACAAAAAGTTACAAAAAAGTTTACAAAACGTCACAAAAAAGTTGACAAAAAAAGTCACAAAATTGCGACTAAAATGTCTCAACAAATTGACAAAAAGTTACATAAAAGTTTACAAAAACGCACAACAAAATTGACCAAAACGTCAGAAAAAATTTAACACAAACGCACAACAAAATTGACAAAAACTTTACAAATAAGTTGACAAAAAAAGTCACAAAATTGCGACTAAAATGTCTCAACAAAGTTGACAAAAACGCACAACAAAATTGACAAAAAGTTACATAAAAGTTTACAAAAACGCACAACAAAATTGACCAACACGTCAGAAAAAATTTGACACAAACACACAACAAAATTGACAAAAACGTCACAAAAATGCGACTAAAATATCTCAACAAAGTTGTCAAAAACGCACAAAAAAACTGACAAAAACGTCACAAAAAATTTGACACAAACGCACAACAAAATTGACAATAACGTTACAAATAAGTTGATAAAAAAAGTCACAAAATTGCGACAAAAATGTCTCAACAAAGTTGACAAAAACGCACAAAAAAGTTGACAAAAACGTCACAAAATTGCAACTAAATTGTCTCAACAAAGTTGACAAAAACGCACAACAAAATTGACAAAAACGTCACAAAAACTTTGACAAAAACGTTACAAATAAGTTGATAAAAAAGTCACAAAATTGCGACAAAAATGTCTCAACAAAATTGACTAAAAAGTCACAAAAAATTTGTCACAAACGCACAACAAAATTGACAAAAACGTTACAAATAAGTTGACAAAAACGTCACAAAATGTGACTAAAATGTCTCAACAAAGTTGACAAAAATGCACAACAAAATTGACCAAAACGTGACAAAAAATTTGACACAAACGCACAACAAAATTGACAAAACCGTTACAAATGAGTTGACAAAAAAGTCACAAAATTGCAAATAAAATGTCTCAACAAAGTTGACAAAAATGAACAAAAAAGTTGACAAAAAGTCACAAAAAATTTTACACAAAAGCACAACAAAATTGACAAAAAGTTACAAAAAAGTTTACAAAACGTCACAAAAAAGTTGACAAAAATGTCACAAAATTGAAACTAAATTGTCTCAACAAAGTTGACAAAAATGCACAACAAAATTGACCAAAACGTCACAAATAATTTGACAAAAACGTCACAAAAATGCGACTAAAATATCTCAACAAAGTTGTCAAAAACGCACAAAAAAACTGACAAAAACGTCACAAAAAATTTGACACAAACGCACAACAAAATTGACAATAACGTTACAAATAAGTTGATAAAAAAAGTCACAAAATTGCGACTAAAATGTCTCAAAGTTGACAAAAACGCACAAAAAAGTTGACAAAAACGTCACAAAATTGCAACTAAATTGTCTCAACAAAGTTGACAAAAACGCACAACAAAATTGACAAAAACGTTACAAATAAGTTGACAAAAACGTCACAAAATTGCAACTAAAATGTCTCAACAAAGTTGACAAAAACGCACAACAAAATTGACCAAAACGTCACAAAAACTTTGACAAAAACGTTACAAATAAGTTGATAAAAAAGTCACAAAATTGCGACAAAAATGTCTCAACAAAATTGACAAAAAGTTACAAAAAAGTTTACAAAACGTCACAAAAAAGTTGACAAAAACGTCACAAAAATGCGACTAAAATGTCTCAACAAAGTTGACATAGAAGTTTACAAAACGTACAACGAAATTGACCAAAACGTCACAAAAAATTTGTCACAAACGCACAACAAAATTGACAAAAACGTTACAAATAAGTTGACAAAAACGTCACAAAAATGTGACTAAAATGTCTCAACAAAGTTGACAAAAATGCACAACAAAATTGACAAAAACGTCACAAATAATTTGACACAAATCAGAACAAAATTGACAATGTCACAAAAATGCGACTAAAATATCTCAACAAAGTTGACAAAAACGCACAACAAAATTGACCAAAACGTCACAAAAATTTGATACAAACGCACAACAAAATTGACAAAAACGTTACAAATAAGTTGACAAAAAAAGTCAAAAAAATGTGACTAAAATGTCTCAACAAAGTTGACAAAAATGCACAACAAAATTGACCAAAACGTGACAAAAAAATTTGACACAAACGCACAACAAAATTGACAAAAACGTTACAAATAAGTTGACATAAACGTCACAAAAATGTGACTAAAATGTTTCAACAAAGTTGTCAAAAACGCACAAAAAAACTGACAAAAACGTCACAAATAAGTTGATAAAAAAAGTCACAAAATTGCGACAAAAATGTCTCAACAAAGTTGACAAAAATGTCTCAACAAAGTTGACAAAAACGCACAACAAAATTGACAAAAACGTTACAAATAAGTTGACAAAAACGTCACAAAATTGCAACTAAATTGTCTCAACAAAGTTGACAAAAACGCACAACAAAATTGACCAAAACGTCACAAAAACTTTGACAAAAACGTTACAAATAAGTTTATAAAAAAGTCACAAAATTGCGACAAAAATGTCTCAACAAAATTGACGAAAAGTTACAAAAAAGTTTACAAAACGTCACAAAAAAGTTGACAAAAACGTCACAAAAATGCGACTAAAATGTCTCAACAAAGTTGACAAAAATGCACAAAAAAGTTGACAAAACGTCACAAAAAATTTGATACAAACGCACAACAAAATTGAAAAAAATGTTACAAATAAGTTGACAAAAAAAGTCAAAAAAATGTGACTAAAATGTCTCAACAAAGTTGACAAAAATGCACAACAAAATTGACCAAAACGTGACAAAAAAATTTGACACAAACGCACAACAAAATTGACAAAAACGTTACAAATAAGTTGACATAAACGTCACAAAAATGTGACTAAAATGTCTCAACAAAGTTGACAAAAATGCAAAACAAAATTGACCAAAACGTCACAAATAATTTGACACAAATCAAAACAAAATTGACAAAAACGTCACAAAAATGCGACTAAAATATCTCAACAAAGTTGTCAAAAACGCACAAAAAAACTGACAAAAACGTCACAAAAAATTTGACACAAACGCACAACAAAATTGACAAAAACGTTACAAATGAGTTGACAAAAACGTCACAAAATGTGACTAAAATGTCTCAACAAAGTTGACAAAAATGCACAACAAAATTGACAAAAAGTTACATAAAAGTTTACAAAAACGCACAACAAAATTGACTAAAAAGTCACAAAAAATTTGACACAAACGCACAACAAAATTGACAAAAACGTTACAAATAAGTTGACAAACGTCACAAAATGTGACTAAAATGTCTCAACAAAGTTGACAAAAATGCACAACAAAATTGACCAAAATGTGACAAAAAAGTTTACAAAACGTCACAAAAAAGTTGACAAAAATGTCACAAAATTGAAACTAAATTGTCTCAACAAAGTTGACAAAAACGCACAACAAAATTGACAAAAAGTTACAAAAAAAGTTTACAAAACGTCACAAAAAAGTTGACAAAAATGCACAACAAAATTGACCAAAACGTGACAAAAAATTTGACACAAAGGCACAACAAAATTGACAAAAACTTTACAATAAGTTGACAAAAAAGTCACAAAATTGCGACTAAAAACAGTCACAAAATTGCGACTAAAATATCTCAACAAAGTTGACACAAACGCACAACAAAATTGACAAAAAGTTAGAAAAAAGTTTACAAAACGTCACTAAAAAGTTGACAAAAACGTCACAAAAATGCGACTAAAATGTCTCAACAAAGTTGACAAAAATGCACAAAAAAGTTGACAAAACGTCACAAAAAATTTGACACAAATGCACAACAAAATTGACAAAAAGTTACAAAAAAAGTTTAAAAAAACGTCACAAAATTGCGACTAAAATGTCTCAACAAAGTTGACAAAAATGCAAAACAAAATTGACCAAAACGTCACAAAAAATTTGACAAAAAAAGTCACAAAAATGTGACTAAAATGTCTCAACAAAGTTGACAAAAATGCACAACAAAATTGACAAAAAGTTACATAAAAGTTTACAAAAACGCACAACAAAATTGACCAAAACGTCACAAAAAATTTGACACAAACGCACAACAAAATTGACAAAAACAGTACAAATAAGTTGACAAAAAAAGTAACAAAATTTCGACTAAAATGTCTCAACAAAGTTGACAAAAACGCACAACAAAATTGACCAAAACTTCAAAAATATTTGATACAAACGCACAACAAAATTGACAAAAACGTTACAAATAAGTTGACAAAAAAGTCACAAAATTGCGACTAAAATGTCTCAACAAAGTTTACAAAAACGCACAACAAAATTGACCAAAACTTCAAAAAAATTTGATACAAACGCACAACAAAATTGACAAAAAAGTTACAAATAAGTTGACAAAAAAGTCACAAAATTGCGACTAAAAACAGTCACAAAATTGCGACTAAAATGTCTCAACAAAGTTGACACAAACGTACAACAAAATTGACAAAAAATTACAAAAAAGTTTACAAAACGTCACTAAAAAGTTGACAAAAATGTCACAAAATTGAAACTAAATTGTCTCAACAAAATTGACAAAAACGCACAACAAAATTGACAAAAAGTTACATAAAAGTTTACAAAAACGCACAACAAAATTGACAAAAACGTCACAAAAATGTGACTAAAATGTCTCAACAAAGTTGACAAAAATGCACAACAAAATTGACCATAACGTTACAAATAAGTTGACAAAAAAAGTCACAAAATTGCGACTAAAATGTCTCAACAAAGTTGACAAAAACGCACAACAAAATTGACAAAAAGTTACATAAAAGTTTACAAAAACGCACAACAAAATTGACCAAAACGTCACAAAAACTTTGACAAAAACGTCACATAATTTGACACAAGTCAGAACAAAGTTGACAAAAACGTCACAAAAAATTTGAAACAGAGGCATAACAAAATTGACAAAAAAGTCACAAAATGCGACTAAAATGTCTCAACAAAGTTGACATAAAAGTTTACTTAAACGCACAACAAAATTGACCAAAACGTCACAAAAACTTTGACAAAAACGTTACAAATAAGTTGATAAAAAAGTCACAAAATTGCGACAAAAATGTCTCAACAAAATTGACGAAAAGTTACAAAAAAGTTTACAAAACGTCACAAAAAAGTTGACAAAAACGTCACAAAAATGCGACTAAAATGTCTCAACAAAGTTGACAAAAATGCACAAAAAAGTTGACAAAACGTCACAAAAAATTTGATACAAACGCACAACAAAATTGAAAAAAATGTTACAAATAAGTTGACAAAAAAAGTCAAAAAAATGTGACTAAAATGTCTCAACAAAGTTGACAAAAATGCACAACAAAATTGACAAAAAGTTACATAAAAGTTTACAAAAACGCACAGCAAAATTGACTAAAAAGTCACAAAAAATTTGACACAAACGCACAACAAAATTGACAAAAACGTTACAAATAAGTTGACAAAAACGTCACAAAATGTGACTAAAATGTCTCAACAAAGTTGACAAAAAAGCACAACAAAATTGACCAAAACGTGACAAAAAATTTGACACAAACGCACAACAAAATTGACAAAAAGTTACAAAAAAGTTTACAAAACGTCACAAAAAAGTTGACAAAAATGTCACAAAATTGAAACTAAATTGTCTCAACAAAGTTGACAAAAACGCACAACAAAATTGACAAAACCGTTACAAATGAGTTGACAAAAAAGTCACAAAATTGCAAATAAAATGTCTCAACAAAGTTGACAAAAACGCACAAAAAAGTTGACAAAAAGTCACAAAATTTAAACTAAATTGTCTCAACAAAGTTGACAAAAACGCACAACAAAATTGACAAAAACGTTACAAATAAGTTGACAAAAACGTCACAAAATTGCGACTAAAATGTCTCAACAAAGTTGACAAAAATGCAAAACAAAATTGACCAAAACGTCACAAAAAATTTGACAAAAAAAGTCACAAAAATGTGACTAAAATGTCTCAACAAAGTTGACAAAAATGCACAACAAAATTGACAAAAAGTTACATAAAAGTTTACAAAAACGCACAACAAAATTGACCAAAACGTCACAAAAAATTTGACACAAACGCACAACAAAATTGACAAAAACAGTACAAATAAGTTGACAAAAAAAGTAACAAAATTTCGACTAAAATGTCTCAACAAAGTTGACAAAAACGCACAACAAAATTGACCAAAACTTCAAAAATATTTGATACAAACGCACAACAAAATTGACAAAAACGTTACAAATAAGTTGACAAAAAAGTCACAAAATTGCGACTAAAATGTCTCAACAAAGTTTACAAAAACGCACAACAAAATTGACCAAAACTTCAAAAAAATTTGATACAAACGCACAACAAAATTGACAAAAAAGTTACAAATAAGTTGACAAAAAAGTCACAAAATTGCGACTAAAAACAGTCACAAAATTGCGACTAAAATGTCTCAACAAAGTTGACACAAACGTACAACAAAATTGACAAAAAATTACAAAAAAGTTTACAAAACGTCACTAAAAAGTTGACAAAAATGTCACAAAATTGAAACTAAATTGTCTCAACAAAATTGACAAAAACGCACAACAAAATTGACAAAAAGTTACATAAAAGTTTACAAAAACGCACAACAAAATTGACAAAAACGTCACAAAAATGTGACTAAAATGTCTCAACAAAGTTGACAAAAATGCACAACAAAATTGACCATAACGTTACAAATAAGTTGACAAAAAAAGTCACAAAATTGCGACTAAAATGTCTCAACAAAGTTGACAAAAACGCACAACAAAATTGACAAAAAGTTACATAAAAGTTTACAAAAACGCACAACAAAATTGACCAAAACGTCACAAAAACTTTGACAAAAACGTCACATAATTTGACACAAGTCAGAACAAAGTTGACAAAAACGTCACAAAAAATTTGAAACAGAGGCATAACAAAATTGACAAAAAAGTCACAAAATGCGACTAAAATGTCTCAACAAAGTTGACATAAAAGTTTACTTAAACGCACAACAAAATTGACCAAAACGTCACAAAAACTTTGACAAAAACGTTACAAATAAGTTGATAAAAAAGTCACAAAATTGCGACAAAAATGTCTCAACAAAATTGACGAAAAGTTACAAAAAAGTTTACAAAACGTCACAAAAAAGTTGACAAAAACGTCACAAAAATGCGACTAAAATGTCTCAACAAAGTTGACAAAAATGCACAAAAAAGTTGACAAAACGTCACAAAAAATTTGATACAAACGCACAACAAAATTGAAAAAAATGTTACAAATAAGTTGACAAAAAAAGTCAAAAAAATGTGACTAAAATGTCTCAACAAAGTTGACAAAAATGCACAACAAAATTGACAAAAAGTTACATAAAAGTTTACAAAAACGCACAGCAAAATTGACTAAAAAGTCACAAAAAATTTGACACAAACGCACAACAAAATTGACAAAAACGTTACAAATAAGTTGACAAAAACGTCACAAAATGTGACTAAAATGTCTCAACAAAGTTGACAAAAATGCACAACAAAATTGACCAAAACGTGACAAAAAATTTGACACAAACGCACAACAAAATTGACAAAAAGTTACAAAAAAGTTTACAAAACGTCACAAAAAAGTTGACAAAAATGTCACAAAATTGAAACTAAATTGTCTCAACAAAGTTGACAAAAACGCACAACAAAATTGACAAAACCGTTACAAATGAGTTGACAAAAAAGTCACAAAATTGCAAATAAAATGTCTCAACAAAGTTGACAAAAACGCACAAAAAAGTTGACAAAAAGTCACAAAAAATTTTACACAAACGCACAACAAAATTGACAAAAAGTTACAAAAAAGTTTACAAAACGTCACAAAAAAGTTTACAAAAATGTCACAAAATTGAAACTAAATTGTCTCAACAAAGTTGACAAAAACGCACAACAAAATTGACAAAAACGTTACAAATAAGTTGACAAAAACGTCACAAAATGTGACTAAAATGTCTCAACAAAGTTGACAAAAATGCACAACAAAATTGACCAAAACGTGACAAAAAATTTGACACAAACGCACAACAAAATTGACAAAACCGTTACAAATGAGTTGACAAAAAAGTCACAAAATTGCAAATAAAATGTCTCAACAAAGTTGACAAAAACGCACAAAAAAGTTGACAAAAAGTCACAAAAAATTTTTCACAAACGCACAACAAAATTGACAAAAAGTTACAAAAAAGTTTACAAAACGTCACAAAAAAGTTGACAAAAATGTCACAAAATTTAAACTAAATTGTCTCAACAAAGTTGACAAAAACGCACAACAAAATTGACAAAAACGTTACAAATAAGTTGACAAAAACGTCACAAAATTGCAACTAAAATGTCTCAACAAAGTTGACACAAACGCACAACAAAATTGACAAAAACAGTACAAATAAGTTGACAAAAAAAGTAACAAAATTTCGACTAAAATGTCTCAACAAAGTTGACAAAAACGCACAACAAAATTGACCAAAACTTCAAAAATATTTGATACAAACGCACAACAAAATTGACAAAAACGTTACAAATAAGTTGACAAAAAAGTCACAAAATTGCGACTAAAATGTCTCAACAAAGTTTACAAAAACGCACAACAAAATTGACCAAAACTTCAAAAAAATTTGATACAAACGCACAACAAAATTGACAAAAAAGTTACAAATAAGTTGACAAAAAAGTCACAAAATTGCGACTAAAAACAGTCACAAAATTGCGACTAAAATGTCTCAACAAAGTTGACACAAACGTACAACAAAATTGACAAAAAATTACAAAAAAGTTTACAAAACGTCACTAAAAAGTTGACAAAAATGTCACAAAATTGAAACTAAATTGTCTCAACAAAATTGACAAAAACGCACAACAAAATTGACAAAAAGTTACATAAAAGTTTACAAAAACGCACAACAAAATTGACAAAAACGTCACAAAAATGTGACTAAAATGTCTCAACAAAGTTGACAAAAATGCACAACAAAATTGACCATAACGTTACAAATAAGTTGACAAAAAAAGTCACAAAATTGCGACTAAAATGTCTCAACAAAGTTGACAAAAACGCACAACAAAATTGACAAAAAGTTACATAAAAGTTTACAAAAACGCACAACAAAATTGACCAAAACGTCACAAAAACTTTGACAAAAACGTCACATAATTTGACACAAGTCAGAACAAAGTTGACAAAAACGTCACAAAAAATTTGAAACAGAGGCATAACAAAATTGACAAAAAAGTCACAAAATGCGACTAAAATGTCTCAACAAAGTTGACATAAAAGTTTACTTAAACGCACAACAAAATTGACCAAAACGTCACAAAAACTTTGACAAAAACGTTACAAATAAGTTGATAAAAAAGTCACAAAATTGCGACAAAAATGTCTCAACAAAATTGACGAAAAGTTACAAAAAAGTTTACAAAACGTCACAAAAAAGTTGACAAAAACGTCACAAAAATGCGACTAAAATGTCTCAACAAAGTTGACAAAAATGCACAAAAAAGTTGACAAAACGTCACAAAAAATTTGATACAAACGCACAACAAAATTGAAAAAAATGTTACAAATAAGTTGACAAAAAAAGTCAAAAAAATGTGACTAAAATGTCTCAACAAAGTTGACAAAAATGCACAACAAAATTGACAAAAAGTTACATAAAAGTTTACAAAAACGCACAGCAAAATTGACTAAAAAGTCACAAAAAATTTGACACAAACGCACAACAAAATTGACAAAAACGTTACAAATAAGTTGACAAAAACGTCACAAAATGTGACTAAAATGTCTCAACAAAGTTGACAAAAATGCACAACAAAATTGACCAAAACGTGACAAAAAATTTGACACAAACGCACAACAAAATTGACAAAAAGTTACAAAAAAGTTTACAAAACGTCACAAAAAAGTTGACAAAAATGTCACAAAATTGAAACTAAATTGTCTCAACAAAGTTGACAAAAACGCACAACAAAATTGACAAAAACGTTACAAATAAGTTGACAAAAACGTCACAAAATGTGACTAAAATGTCTCAACAAAGTTGACAAAAATGCACAACAAAATTGACCAAAACGTGACAAAAAATTTGACACAAACGCACAACAAAATTGACAAAACCGTTACAAATGAGTTGACAAAAAAGTCACAAAATTGCAAATAAAATGTCTCAACAAAGTTGACAAAAACGCACAAAAAAGTTGACAAAAAGTCACAAAAAATTTTACACAAACGCACAACAAAATTGACAAAAAGTTACAAAAAAGTTTACAAAACGTCACAAAAAAGTTTACAAAAATGTCACAAAATTGAAACTAAATTGTCTCAACAAAGTTGACAAAAACGCACAACAAAATTGACAAAAACGTTACAAATAAGTTGACAAAAACGTCACAAAATGTGACTAAAATGTCTCAACAAAGTTGACAAAAATGCACAACAAAATTGACCAAAACGTGACAAAAAATTTGACACAAACGCACAACAAAATTGACAAAACCGTTACAAATGAGTTGACAAAAAAGTCACAAAATTGCAAATAAAATGTCTCAACAAAGTTGACAAAAACGCACAAAAAAGTTGACAAAAAGTCACAAAAAATTTTTCACAAACGCACAACAAAATTGACAAAAAGTTACAAAAAAGTTTACAAAACGTCACAAAAAAGTTGACAAAAATGTCACAAAATTTAAACTAAATTGTCTCAACAAAGTTGACAAAAACGCACAACAAAATTGACAAAAACGTTACAAATAAGTTGACAAAAACGTCACAAAATTGCAACTAAAATGTCTCAACAAAGTTGACAAAAACGCACAACAAAATTGACTAAAACGTCACAAAAACTTTGACAAAAACGTTACAAATAAGTTGATAAAAAAGTCACAAAATTGCGACAAAAATGTCTCAACAAAATTGACAAAAAGTTACAAAAAAGTTTACAAAACGTCACAAAAAAGTTGACAAAAATGCACAACAAAATTGACCAAAACGTGACAAAAAATTTGACACAAAGGCACAACAAAATTGACAAAAACTTTACAATAAGTTGACAAAAAAGTCACAAAATGCACAACAAAATTGACCAAAACGTCTCAAATAATTTGACACAAATCAGAACAAAATTGACAAAAACGTCACAAAAATGCGACTAAAATATCTCAACAAAGTTGACAAAAATGCACAACAAAATTGACAAAAAGTTACAAAAAAGTTTACAAAACGTCACAAAAATGCGACTAAAATATCTCAACAAAGTTGACAAAAACGTCACAAAAAATTTGACACAAACGCACAACAAAATTGACAAAAAGTTACAAAAAAGTTTACAAAACGTCACAAAAAAGTTGACAAAAATGTCACAAAATTGAAACTAAATTGTCTCAACAAAGTTGACAAAAACGCACAACAAAATTGACAAAAACGTTACAAATAAGTTGACAAAAACGTCACAAAATGTGACTAAAATGTCTCAACAAAGTTGACAAAAATGCACAACAAAATTGACCAAAACGTGACAAAAAATTTGACACAAACGCACAACAAAATTGACAAAACCGTTACAAATGAGTTGACAAAAAAGTCACAAAATTGCAAATAAAATGTCTCAACAAAGTTGACAAAAACGCACAAAAAAGTTGACAAAAAGTCACAAAAAATTTTACACAAACGCACAACAAAATTGACAAAAAGTTACAAAAAAGTTTACAAAACGTCACAAAAAAGTTTACAAAAATGTCACAAAATTGAAACTAAATTGTCTCAACAAAGTTGACAAAAACGCACAACAAAATTGACAAAAACGTTGCAAATAAGTTGACAAAAACGTCACAAAATGTGACTAAAATGTCTCAACAAAGTTGACAAAAATGCACAACAAAATTGACCAAAACGTGACAAAAAATTTGACACAAACGCACAACAAAATTGACAAAACCGTTACAAATGAGTTGACAAAAAAGTCACAAAATTGCAAATAAAATGTCTCAACAAAGTTGACAAAAACGCACAAAAAAGTTGACAAAAAGTCACAAAAAATTTTTCACAAACGCACAACAAAATTGACAAAAAGTTACAAAAAAGTTTACAAAACGTCACAAAAAAGTTGACAAAAATGTCACAAAATTTAAACTAAATTGTCTCAACAAAGTTGACAAAAACGCACAACAAAATTGACAAAAACGTTACAAATAAGTTGACAAAAACGTCACAAAATTGCAACTAAAATGTCTCAACAAAGTTGACAAAAACGCACAACAAAATTGACTAAAACGTCACAAAAACTTTGACAAAAACGTTACAAATAAGTTGATAAAAAAGTCACAAAATTGCGACAAAAATGTCTCAACAAAATTGACAAAAAGTTACAAAAAAGTTTACAAAACGTCACAAAAAAGTTGACAAAAATGCACAACAAAATTGACCAAAACGTGACAAAAAATTTGACACAAAGGCACAACAAAATTGACAAAAACTTTACAATAAGTTGACAAAAAAGTCACAAAATGCACAACAAAATTGACCAAAACGTCTCAAATAATTTGACACAAATCAGAACAAAATTGACAAAAACGTCACAAAAATGCGACTAAAATATCTCAACAAAGTTGACAAAAATGCACAACAAAATTGACAAAAAGTTACAAAAAAGTTTACAAAACGTCACAAAAATGCGACTAAAATATCTCAACAAAGTTGACAAAAACGTCACAAAAAATTTGACACAAATGCACAACAAAATTGACAAAAAGTTACAAAAAAAGTTTAAAAAAACGTCACAAAATTGCGACTAAAATGTCTCAACAAAGTTGACAAAAATGCAAAACAAAATTGACCAAAACGTCACAAAAAATTTGACAAAAAAGTCACAAAATGCGACTAAAATGTCTCAACAAAGTTGACATAAAAGTTTACTTAAACGCACAACAAAATTGACCAAAACGTTTAAAATTGCAACTAAAATGTCTCAACAAAGTTGACAAAAACGTCACAAAAAATTTGACACAAATCAGAACAAAATTGACAAAAACGTCACAAAAATGCGAATAAAATGTCTCAACAAAGTTGACATAAAAGTTTACTTAAACGCACAACAAACTTGACAAAAACGTCACAAAAATGCGACTAAAATATCTCAACAAAGTTGACAAAAATGTCACAAAAAATTTGACACAAACGCACAACAAAATTGACAAAAACGTTACAAATAAGTTGACAAAAAGTTACATAAATGTTTACAAAAACGCACAACAAAATTGACAAAAACGTCACAAAAATGTGACTAAAATGTATCAACAAAGTTGACAAAAACGCACAACAAAATTGACAAAAAATTTGACACAAACGCACAACAAAATTGACAAAAACGTCAAAAAGTTACAAAAATGCGACTAAAATATCTCAACAAAGTTGACAAAACGCACAAAAAAGTTGACAAAAACGTCACAAAATTGCAACTAAAATGTCTCAACAAATTTGACACAAACGCACAACAAAATTGACAAAACCGTTACAAATGAGTTGACAAAAAAGTCACAAAATTGCAAATAAAATGTCTCAACAAAGTTGACAAAAACGCACAAAAAAGTTGACAAAAAGTCACAAAAAATTTTACACAAACGCACAACAAAATTGACAAAAAGTTACAAAAAAGTTTACAAAACGTCACAAAAAAGTTGACAAAAATGTCACAAAATTTAAACTAAATTGTCTCAACAAAGTTGACAAAAACGCACAACAAAATTGACAAAAACGTTACAAATAAGTTGACAAAAACGTCACAAAATTGCAACTAAAATGTCTCAACAAAGTTGACAAAAACGCACAACAAAATTGACTAAAACGTCACAAAAACTTTGACAAAAACGTTACAAATAAGTTGATAAAAAAGTCACAAAATTGCGACAAAAATGTCTCAACAAAATTGACAAAAAGTTACAAAAAAGTTTACAAAACGTCACAAAAAAGTTGACAAAAATGCACAACAAAATTGACCAAAACGTGACAAAAAATTTGACACAAAGGCACAACAAAATTGACAAAAACTTTACAATAAGTTGACAAAAAAGTCACAAAATGCACAACAAAATTGACCAAAACGTCTCAAATAATTTGACACAAATCAGAACAAAATTGACAAAAACGTCACAAAAATGCGACTAAAATATCTCAACAAAGTTGACAAAAATGCACAACAAAATTGACAAAAAGTTACAAAAAAGTTTACAAAACGTCACAAAAATGCGACTAAAATATCTCAACAAAGTTGACAAAAACGTCACAAAAAATTTGACACAAATGCACAACAAAATTGACAAAAAGTTACAAAAAAAGTTTAAAAAAACGTCACAAAATTGCGACTAAAATGTCTCAACAAAGTTGACAAAAATGCAAAACAAAATTGACCAAAACGTCACAAAAAATTTGACAAAAAAGTCACAAAATGCGACTAAAATGTCTCAACAAAGTTGACATAAAAGTTTACTTAAACGCACAACAAAATTGACCAAAACGTTTAAAATTGCAACTAAAATGTCTCAACAAAGTTGACAAAAACGTCACAAAAAATTTGACACAAATCAGAACAAAATTGACAAAAACGTCACAAAAATGCGAATAAAATGTCTCAACAAAGTTGACATAAAAGTTTACTTAAACGCACAACAAACTTGACAAAAACGTCACAAAAATGCGACTAAAATATCTCAACAAAGTTGACAAAAACGTCACAAAAAATTTGACACAAACGCACAACAAAATTGACAAAAACGTTACAAATAAGTTGACAAAAAGTTACATAAATGTTTACAAAAACGCACAACAAAATTGACAAAAACGTCACAAAAATGTGACTAAAATGTATCAACAAAGTTGACAAAAACGCACAACAAAATTGACAAAAAATTTGACACAAACGCACAACAAAATTGACAAAAACGTCAAAAAGTTACAAAAATGCGACTAAAATATCTCAACAAAGTTGACAAAACGCACAAAAAAGTTGACAAACGTCACAAAATTGCGACTAAAATGTCTCAACAAAGTTGACAAAACGCACAACAAAATTGACAAAAACTTTACAATAAGTTGACAAAAAAGTCACAAAATGCGACTAAAATGTCCCAACAAAGTTGACAAAAAAGCACAAAAATGTCGACAAAAACGTCACAAAATTTGATATAAACACACAACAAAATTGACAAAATCGTTACAAATAAGTTGACAAAAAAAGTCACAAAATTGCGACTAAAATGTCTCAACAAAGTTGACAAAAACGCACAACAAAATTGACCAAAACTTCAAAAATATTTGATACAAAGTTACATAAAAGTTTACAAAAACGCACAACAAAATTGACAAAAACGTCACAAAAATGTGACTAAAATGTCTCAACAAAGTTGACAAAAATGCACAACAAAATTGACCAAAACGTGATAAAAAATTTGACACAAACGCACAACAAAATTGACAAAAACGTTACAAATAAGTTGATAAAAAAGTCACAAAATTGCGACTAAAATGTCTCAAAGTTGACAAAAACGCACAAAAAAGTTGACAAACGTCACAAAAAATGACACAAATGCACAACAAAATTGACAAAAGTTACAAAAAAGTTTACAAAACGTCACAAAAAAGTTGACAAAAACGTCACAAAAATGCGACTAAAATGTTTCAACAAAGTTGACAAAACGCACAACGAAATTGACCAAAACGTCACAAAAAATTTGACACAAACGCACAACAAAATTGACAAAAACGTTACAAATAAGTTGACAAAAACGTCACAAAAATGTATCAACAAAGTTGATAAAAATGCACAACAAAATGGACAAAAACGTCACAAATAATTTGACACAAATCAGAACAAAATTGACAACGTCACAAAAATGCGACTAAAATATCTCAACAAAGTTGTCAAAAACGCACAACAAAATTGACAAAAAGTTACAAAAAAAGTTTACAAAAAGTCACTAAAAAGTTGACAAAAACTTCACAAAAATGTGACTAAAATGTCTCAACAAAGTTGACAAAAATGCACAAAAATGTCGACAAAAACGTCACAAAAAATTTGATACAAACGCACAACAAAATTGACAAAAACGTTACAAATAAGTTGACAAAAAAATTCACAAAATTGTGACTAAAATGTCTCAACAAAGTTGACAAAAACGCACAACAAAATTGACAAAAAGATACATAAAAGTTTACAAAAACGCACATCAAAATTGACAAAAAATTTGACAGAAACGTTACATATAAGTTGACACAAATCAGAACAAAATTGACAAAAACGTCACAAAATTGCAACTAAAATGTCTCAACAAAGTTGACAAAAACGCACAACGAAATTGACCAAAACGTCACAAAAAATTTGACACAAATGCACAACAAAATTGACAAAAACGTTACAAATAAGTTGACAAAAACGTCTCAACAAAGTTGACAAAAACACACAACAAAATTGACAAAAAGTTACGTAAAAGTTTACAATAACGCACAAAAAAGCTGACAAAAACGTCACAACAAATTTGACACAAACGCACAACAAAATTGACAAAAACTTACAACAAAAGTTTAAAAAAACGTCACAAAAGTTTAAAAAAAGTCACAAAATTGCGACTAAAATGTCTCAACAAAGTTGACAAAAATGCACAGCAAAATTGACCAAAACGTCACTAAAAATTTGACATAAACGCACAACAAAATTGACCAAAACGTTACAAATAAGTTGACAAAAAAAGTCACAAAATTGCGACTAAAATGTCTCAACAAAGTTGACAAAAACGCACAACAAAATTGACAAAAAGTTACATAAAAGTTTACAAAAACGCACAACAAAATTGACAAAAACGTCACAAAAATGTGACTAAAATGTCTCAACAAAGTTGACAAAATGCACAACAAAATTGACCAAAACGTGATAAAAAAATTTGACACAAACGTATACAAAATTGACAAAAACGTTACAAATAAGTTAACAAAAAAGTCACAAAATTGCGACTAAAATGTCTCAAAGTTCACAAAAACGCACAAAAAATTTTACACAAACGCACAACAAAATTGACAAAAAGTTACAAAAGAGTTTACAAAATGTCACAAAAAAGTTGACAAAAACTTCACAAAATGTGACTAAAATGTCTCAACAAAGTTGACAAAAACGCACAACAAAATTGACCAAAAGTCACAAAAATTTGACACAAACGCACAACAAAATTGACAAAAACGTTACAAATAAGTTGACAAAAACGTCACAAAATGTGACTAAAATGTCTCAACAAAGTTGACAAAAATGCACAAAAAAGTTGACAAAAAGTCACAAAAAATTTTACACAAACGCACAACAAAATTGACAAAAAGTTACAAAAAAAGTTTAAAAAAACGTCACAAAAAAGTTGACAAAAACGCACAACAAAATTGACCAAAACGTCACAAAAAATTTGACACAAACGCACAACAAAATTGACAAAGACGTTACAAATAAGTTGACAAAAAAGTCACAAAATTGCGACTAAAATGTCTCAACAAAGTTGACAAAAACGCACAACAAAATTGACAAAAAGTTACATAAAAGTTTACAAAAACGCACAACAAAATTGACCAAAACGTCACAAAAATTTGACACAAACGCACAACAAAATTGACAACGTTACAAATAAGTTGACAAAAACGTCACAAAAATGTGACTAAAATGTCTCAACAAAGTTGACAAATGCAGTAAAAAATTGACAAAAACGTCACAAAAATGCGACTAAAATATCTCAACAAAGTTGTTAAAAACGCACAAAAAAGCTGACCAAAACGTCACAAAAAATTTGACACAAAGGCACAACAAAATTGACAAAAAGTTACAAAAAAAGTTTAAAATAAAGTCACAAAAAAGTTGACACAAACGCACAACAAAATTGACAAAAACGTTACAAATAAGTTGACAAAAACGTCACAAAATGTGCTTAAAATGTCTCAACAAAGTTGACAAAAACGCACAACAAAATTGACAAAAAGTTACATAAAAGTTTACAAAAACGCACAAAAAAATTGACAAAACGTCACAAAAAAGTTGACAAAAACGCACAACAAAATTGACAAAACGTCACAAAAAAGCTGACAAAAACGTCACAACAAAATTGACAAAAACGTCACAAAATTGCGACTAAAATGTCTCAACAAAGTTGACAAAAACGCACAACAAATTGACCAAAAACTCACAAAAAAATTTGACAAAAACGCACAAAAAAATTTAACAAAAACGTCACAAAAAGGCGACAAAAACATCTAAAAATAGGCAACAAAATTTGACACAAAGACACAACAAAATTGACAAAAACGTTACAAATAAGTTGACAAAAACGTCACAAAATTGCAACTAAAATGTCTCGACAAAGTTGACACAAACGCACAACAAAATTGACCAAAACGTCAGAAAACATTTGACACAAACGCACAACAAAATTGACAAACGTTACAAATGAGTTGACCAAAAAGTCACAAAATTGCGACAAAAACATCTAAAAATAGGCATCAAAAAAGATGACAAACGCACAACAAAATTGACAAAAAGTTACATAAATGTTTACAAAAATGCACAACAAAATTGACAAAAACGTCACAAATAATTTGACACAAATCAGAACAAAATTGACAAAAACGTCACAAAAATGCGACTAAAATATCTCAACAAAGTTGTAAAAAACGCACAAAAGTTGACAAAAACGACACAAACGCACAACAAAATTGACAAAAAGTTACAAAAAAGTTTACAAAACGTCACTAAAAACTTGACAAAAATGTCACAAAATTGAAACTAAATTGTCTCAACAAAATTGACAAAAACGCACAACAAAATTGACCAAACCCACAAAAAATTTGATACAAACGCACAACAAAATTGACAAAAACGTTACAAATAAGTTGACAAAAAAAGTCACAAAATTGCGACTAAAATGTCTCAACAAAGTTGACAAAAACGCACAACAAAATTGATAAAAAGTTATATAAAAGTTGACAAAAATGCACAACAAAATTGACCAAAACGTCACAAAAAATTTTACATAAACTCACAACAAAATTGATAAAAAGTTACAAAAAAGTTGACAAAAACGTCACAAAAATGTGACTAAAATGTCTCAACAAAGTTGACCAAAACATCATAAAAAAGTTGACACAAACGCACCACAAAATTGACAAAAAGTTACAAAAAAGTTGACAAAAAAGTCACAACATTTCCTACTAAAATGTCTCAAGAAATTTGACAAAAATGCACAAAAAAGTTGACAAACGTCACAAAAAGGCGACAAAAACATGTTAAAATAGGCAACAAAAAAGTTGACACAAACGCACAACAATATTGTCAAAAAAGTTGACAAAGTCACAAAATTTCCTACTAAAATGTCTCAAGAAAGTTGACAAAAAAAAATTACAAAAAAGTTGACAAAAAAAAATTCATAAAATTGCAACTAAAATGTCTCAACAAAGTTGACAAAAATGCACAACAAAATTGACCAAAACGTCACAAAAATTTTTACACAAACTCACAACACAATTGATAAAAAGTTACAAAAAAGTTGACAAAAACGTCACAAAAATGTGACTAAAATGTCTCAACAAAGTTGACAAAAACGTCACAAAAAAGTTGACACAAACGCACCACAAAATTGACAAGTTACAAAAAAAGTTGACAAAAACGTCACAAAAATGTGACTAAAATGTCTCAACAAAGTTGACAAAAACGCACAACAAAATTGACACAAACGCACCACAAAATTGACAAGTTACAAAAAAAGTTTACAAAAACGTCACAAAAAAAGTTGACAAAAACGTCACAAAATTGCGACTAAAATGTCTCAAAGTTGACAAAAACGTCACAAAAGGCGAGAAAAACATCTAAAAATAGGCAACAAAGAAGGCGACAAAAACGTCACAACAAAGTTGACAAAAAGTGACAAAGATGTAACAAAAAACGCACAAAAATGCGACTAAAATGTCTCAACAAAGTTGACAAAAACGCACAACAAAATTGACAAAAACTTCAAAAAAATTTGATACAAACGCACAACAAAATTGACAAAAACGTTACAAATAAGTTGACAAAAAAGTCACAAAATTGCCACTAAAATTTCTCAACAAAGTTGACAAAAACGTCACAAAAAATTTGACACAAACGCACAACAAAATTGACAAAAACGTTACAAATAAGTTGACAAAAAAGTCACAAAATTGCCATTAAAAATGTCTCAACAAAGTTGTCAAAAACGTCACAAATTGCAACTAAAATGTCTCAACAAAGTTGACAAAAACGCACAACAAAATTGACCAAAACGTCACAAAAACTGACACAAACGCACAACAAAATTGACAAAAACGTTACAAATAATTTGACACAAATCAGAACAAAATTGACAAAAACGTCACAAAAATGCGACTAAAATATCTCAACAAAGTTGAGAAAAAAGCACAAAAATGTCGACAAAAACGTCACAAAAAATTTGATACAAACGCACAACAAAATTGACAAAAACGTTACAAATAAGTTGACAAAAAAAGTCACAAAATTGCGACTAAAATGTCTCAAAGTTGACAAAAACGCACAACAAAATTGACAAAAATCTTACAAATAAGTTGACAACAACGCACAACAAATTTGACCAAAACGTCACAAAAAATTTGACACAAACGCACAACAAAATTGACAAAAACCTTACAAATAAGTTGACAAAAAAGTCACAAAATTGCGACTAAAATGCCTCAACAAAGTTGACAAAAACGCACAACAAAATTGACCAAAATGTTACAAAAAAGTTTACTGAAACGTCACAAAAAATTTTACACAAACTCACAACAAAATTGATAAAAAGTTACAAAAAATTTTACACAAACGTCACAAAAATGTGACTAAAATGTCTCAACAAAGTTGACCAAAACGTCATAAAAAAGTGACACAAACGCACCACAAAATTGACAAAAAGTTACAAAAAAAGTTTACAAAAACGTCAAAAATGTGACTAAAATGTTTCAACAAAGTTGACAAAAACGCACAAAAAATTTGAAAAAAAGCTTACAAATAAGTTGACAAAAAAGTCACAAAGTTGACATCAACGCACAAAAAAGTTGACAAAAACGTCAGAAAAATTTGACACAAACGCACAACAAAATTGACAACGTTACAAAAAAGTTGACAAAAACGTCACAAAAATGTGACTAAAATGTCTCAACAAAGTTGACATAAAAGTTTACATGAACGCACAACAAAATTGACCAAAACGTCACAAATAATTTGACACAAATCAGAACAAAATTGACAAAAACATCTCAAAGTTGACAAAAACATCACAAAAAATTCGACACAAACGCACACCAAAATTGACAAAAAGTTACAAAAAAAGTTTAAAACAACGTCACAAAAAAGTTGACAAAAACGTCACAAAATTGCGACTAAAATGTCTCAACAAAGTTGACAAAAACGCACAACAAAATTGACAAAAACGTCAAAAAAATTTGATACAAACGCACAACAAAATTGACAAAAACGTTACAAATAAGTTGACAAAAGTCACAAAAATGTTACTAAAATGTCTCAACAAAGTTGACAAAAACGCACAAAAAAGTTGACCAAAACGTCACAAAAAATTTGACACAAACGCACAACAAAATTGACAAAAACGTTACAAAAACAGTTTTAAAAAAAGTCACAAAAAAGTTGACAAAAACGTCACAAAATTGCAACTAAAATGTCTCAACAAAGTTGACAAAAACGCACAACAAAATTGACACAAACGCACAACAAAATTGACAAAAACGTTACAAATAAGTTGACAAAAAAAGTCACAAAATTGCGACTAAAATGTCTCAACAAAGTTGACAAAAACGCACAACAAAATTGATAAAAAGTTATATAAAAGTTGACAAAAATGCACAACAAAATTGACCAAAACGTCACAAAAAATTTTACATAAACTCACAACAAAATTGATAAAAAGTTACAAAAAAGTTGACAAAAACGTCACAAAAATGTGACTAAAATGTCTCAACAAAGTTGACCAAAACATCATAAAAAAGTTGACACAAACGCACCACAAAATTGACAAAAAGTTACAAAAAAGTTGACAAAAAAGTCACAACATTTCCTACTAAAATGTCTCAAGAAATTTGACAAAAATGCACAAAAAAGTTGACAAACGTCACAAAAAGGCGACAAAAACATGTTAAAATAGGCAACAAAAAAGTTGACACAAACGCACAACAATATTGTCAAAAAAGTTGACAAAGTCACAAAATTTCCTACTAAAATGTCTCAAGAAAGTTGACAAAAAAAAATTACAAAAAAGTTGACAAAAAAAAATTCATAAAATTGCAACTAAAATGTCTCAACAAAGTTGACAAAAACGCACAAAAAATTTGAAAAAAAGCTTACAAATAAGTTGACAAAAAAGTCACAAAGTTGACATCAACGCACAACAAATTTGACCAAAACGTCACAAAAAATTTGACACAAACGCACAACAAAATTGACAAAAAGTTACAAAAAAGTTGACAAAAAAGTCACAAAATTGCGACTAAAATGCCTCAACAAAGTTGACCAAAACGTCACAAAAAATTTGACACAAACGCACAACAAAATTGACAAAATGTTACAAAAAAGTTTACAATAAAGTTGACTAAAATGTTTCAACAAAGTTGACAAAAACGCCCAACATTGACAAAAAAGTCACAAGAAAGTTGATAAAAATTAGTTGAAAAAAAAGCACAACAAAATTGACAAAAACATTTAAAAAAAAGTTGACAAAAATGTCTAAAAAGAGGCAACAAAAAGTTGACAAAACGTCACAAAAAAGTTGACAAAAACGTCACAATAAAGGTGACAAAGTCACAAAAAAGGCGAATAAACATCTAAAAATAGGCAACAAAAAAGGCGACAAAAGTTGATAAAAATGTCTAAAAATAAAAAAGTTGAAAAAAATTCAAAAAAGTTGAAAAATGTCTAAAAAGAGGCAACAAAAGAAGTTGACAGAAACGTCACAAAAAAAGTTGACAAAAACGCAAAACAATATTGACAAAACGTTACAAAAAAGTTGACAAAAATGTCTAAAAATAGGCAACAAAAAAGTTGACACAAAAGTTGACAAATAGTAACAAAAACGTCACAAAAAAAGAGACAAAAACATGACAAAAAAAGTTGACAAAAACGTGACAAAAAAGTTGAAAAAAAAGTCATAAAAAATGTAACAAAACGTCAAAAAAGTTGAAAGAAATGTATAAAAAGAGGCAACAAAAAAAGTTGACAAAAACGCATTAAAAAGTTGACAAAAAAAGTCAAAAAAATTGACAAAAATGCACAACATTGACAAAAACGTCACAAAAAAAGTTGATAAAAATGTCTAAAAATAAAAAGTTGAAAAAATTGTCACAAAAAAGTTGACAAAAACGCACAACAACATTGACAAAAATGTCTAAAAATAGAAAACAAAAAAGTTGACAAAAACGTCTAAAAATAGGCAACAAAAAAGTTGACAAAAACGTTACGAAAAAAGCGACAAAGACGTCTAAAAATAGGCAACACACTGGAAAAAACGTCACTCCAAAAATAAGCAAAAAATAATAATTAATACAAGATATAAATAAATTATATTTAAAAAGTCACAAATTCTCATGAATTATTGAGCAAATCCAGCTCAGAGTCGACATGTTGACATATTTTGACAATTATATTGCAACAATTGCTGACTTTGCACTGCCCCCTAGCGGCCAAATACGGTTGTCCGTTGGTTTTCTCACCTGATTCGCATACTACAAATCATAATGTTTCCAATGATGCCCCATATGTCCATATCTACTGTAGAATTATGATAACCAGCTTAGTATATACATTTAGATACCTCATTGGCTGCTGATGTATGTCATATAGACGTTACTAGTATAACTAGAGCTGCCACACACCAGTTGGTCACTAGTTTCCTAGTGACCAACTAGCTAGTCTTCACAGTTTATGAATTTAGCAGGAACAAAATGGCGCGAGTAACAGGAGCGAAAATTCACTTTGCTTTTGGTCTGAACACAACATGATATACATTATTCCCAAAGCGCAATTCAGTTCCTACAGTTCACAGACCACACATAACACTTCACTCAACAGGTGACAGAAGGAGCGTGATGTGACAAATGGGAGAAAGAGTTTGAGGCCCACAGTGCTGCTGTAGGGTCACATGTGGAGCAGCACCAGGAAGCAATTAGCTTCTTTTTTTAGCTTCAATTAGGCCTCTGCATTCGTACGTTCATATATGATAAAGAATAATATTTGCATACATTACCCCTTAAAATCGACACTGCGACATCATCCAATTCTTCCATGCTGTTAGCTCCGCTAACGTTAGCTCGCTGTCTCTGTTCGGCTGCAACGATACACAATAAACACTGAAAACACATTGAAACGTCGATAACATTCAAAAGGTGTGCGATGTGAACTTCAAAGAATGAGCACTGGATACAGCGCTTTCATTTACTTGCAATGGAACACGTCAATCCTAGTTCAAATCCAAGTCGGTCCCATATAACGTTAGTTTACGCCCACATTCTCATTTGCAGCACCTAACTGGCGGGTGTAACCATAGTAACGAGTTTTTACGGCAGTCTTGCTCTAGCTACCTACCTGTGCCTGTGATCAGTTTACCGTCCTTTTCCTTAAAATCGACACTGCGACATCATCCAATTCTTCCATGCTGTTAGCTAGCTAGCTAGTTAGTTAGCTCCGCTAACGTTAGCTCGCTGTCTCTGTTCGGCTGCAACGATACACAATAAACACTGAAAACACATTGAAACGTCGATAACATTCAAAAGGTGTGTGATGTGAACTTCAAAGAATGAGCACTGGATACAGCGCTTTCATTTACTTGCAATGGAACACGTGACAAAAATTTGACACAAACGCACAACAAAATTGACAAAAACGTTACAAATAAGTTGACAAAAACGTCACAAAAATGTGACTAAAATGTCTCAACAAAGTTGACAAAAACGCACAACAAAATTGACAAAAGTTACATAAAAGTTTACAAAAACGCACAACAAAATTGACCAAAACGTCACAAAAATTTGACACAAACGCACAACAAAATTGACAACAACGTTACAAATAAGTTGACAAAAACGTCACAAAATGTGACTAAAATGTCTCAACAAAGTTGACAAAAGTGTACAAAAACGCACAACAAAATTGACCAAAACGTTACAAAAAAGTCACAAAATTGCGACTAAAATGTCTCAACAAAGTTGACAAAAACGCACAACAAAATTGACAAATACGTTACATATAAGTTGACAAAAACGTCACAAAATTGCGACTAAAATGTCTCAACAAAGTTGTCAAAACGCACAACAAAATTGACAAAAACTTTACAATAAGTTGACAAAAAAGTCACAAAATGCGACTAAAATGTCCCAAAAAAAGTTGACAAAAATGCAAAACAAAATTGACCAAAACGTCACAAATAATTTGACACAAATCAGAACAAAATTGACAAAAACGTCACAAAAATGCGACTAAAATGTCTCAACAAAGTTGACAAAAATGCACAACAAAATTGACCAAAACGGGGAAAAAATTTTGACACAAACGCACAACAAAATTGACAAAAAGTTACAAAAAAGTTGACAAAAATGTCACAAAATTGCGACTAAAATGTCTCAACAAAGTTGACAAAAACGCACAACAAAATTGACCGAAACGTCCCAAAAAAATTTGACACAAACGCACAACAAAATTGACAAAAAGTTACAAAAAAAGTTTAAAAAAACGTCACAAAAAAGTTTAAAAAAACGTCACAAAAAAGTTGACAAAAACGTCACAAAAGTGCGACTAAAATGTCTCAAAGTTGACAAAAACGCACAACAAAATTGACCAAAACGTCAGAAAAAATTTGACACAAACGCACAACAAAATTGACAAAAACGTTACAAATAAGTTGACAAAAAGTTACAAAAATGTGACTAAAATGTCTCAACAAAGTTGACAAAAATGCACAGCAAAATTGACCAAAACGTCGGAAAAAATTTGACATAAACGCACAACAAAGTTGACAAAAAGTTACATAAAAGTTTACAAAAACGCACAACAAAATTGACAAAAACGTTACAAATGAGTTGACAAAAACGTCACAAAAATGTGACTAAAATGTCTCAACAAAGTTGACAAAAATGCACAGCAAAATTGATCAAAACGTCGGAAAAAATTTGACATAAACGCACAACAAAATTGACAAAAACGTTACAAATAAGTTGACAAAAAAAGTCAAAAAATTGCGACTAAAATGTCTCAACAAAGTTGACATAAACGCACAACAAAATTGACCAAAACGTCAGAAAAAATTTGACACAAACGCACAACAAAATTGACAAAAACGTTACAAATAAATTGACAAAAAAAGTCACAAAATGTGCTTAAAATGTCTCAACAAAGTTGACAAAAACGCACAACAAAATTGACAAAAAGTTACATAAAAGTTTACAAAAACGCACAACAAAATTGACAAAAACCTTACAAATAAGTTGACAAAACTTCACAAAGAAGTTGACAAAAACGTCTCAACAAAGTTGACATAAAAGTTTACAAAAACGCACAACAAAATTGACCAAAACGTCACAAAAAATTTGATACAAACGCACAACAAAATTGACAATAACGTTACAAAAAAGTCACAAAATTGCGACTAAAATGTCTCAACAAAGTTGACAAAAACGCACAACAAAATTGACAAATACGTTACATATAAGTTGACAAAAACGTCACAAAAATGTGACTAAAATGTCTCAAAGTTGACAAAAATGCACAACAAAATTGACAAAAACGTCACAAATAATTTGACACAAATCAGAACAAAATTGAAAAAAACGTCACAAAAATGCGACTAAAATATCTCAACAAAGTTGTCAAAAACGTCACAAAAAAGTTGACCAAAACGTCAGAAAAAATTTGACACAAACGCACAATAAAATTGATAAAAACGTTACAAATAAGTTGACAAAAACGTCACAAAAATGTGACTAAAATGTCTCAACAAAGTTGCCAAAAATGCACAGCAAAATTGACAAATACGTTACATATAAGTTGACAAAAACGTCACAAAAATGTGACTAAAATGTCTCAAAGTTGACAAAAACGTCACAAATAATTAGACACAAATCAGAACAAAATTGACAAACGTCACAAAAATGCGACTAAAATGTCCCATCAAAGTTGACAAAAAAGCACAAAAATGTCGAAAAAACGTCACAAAAAATTTGATATAAACACACAACAAAATTGACAAAATCGTTACAAATAAGTTGACAAAAAAAGTCACAAAATTGCGACTAAAATGTCTCAACAAAGTTGACAAACGCACAACAAAATTGACAAAAACGTTACAAATAAGTTGACAAAAAAGTCACAAAATTGCGACTAAAATGTCTCAAAGTTGACAAAAACGCTCAACAAAATTGACCAAAACGTCACAAAAAATTTGACACAAACGCACAACAAAATTGACAAAAAGTTACATAAAAGTTTACAAAAACGCACAACAAAATTGACCAAGACGTCAGAAAAAATTTGACACAAACGCACAACAAAATTGACAAAAACGTTACAAATAAGTTGACAAAAAAAGTCAAAAAATTGCGACTAAAATGTCTCAACAAAGTTGACAAAAACGCACAACAAAATTGACAAAAACGTTACAAATAAGTTGACAAAAACATCACAAAATGTGCTTAAAATGTCTCAACAAAGTTGACAAAAACGCACAACAAAATTGACAAAAAGTTACATAAAAGTTTACAAAAACGCACAACAAAATTGACAATAACGTTACAAATAAGTTGACAAAACGTCACAAAAAAGTTGACAAAAACGTCTCAACGAAGTTGACATAAAAGTTTACAAAAACGCACAACAAAATTGACCAAAACGTCGGAAAAAAATTGACACAAACGCACAACAAAATTGACAAAAACGTTACAAATAAGTTGACAAAAAAAGTCAAAAAATTGCGACTAAAATGTCTCAACAAAGTTGACAAAAACGCACAACAAAATTGACCAAAATGTCACAAAAAATTTGATAAAAACGCACAACAAAATTGACAATAACGTTACAAAAAAGTCACAAAATTGCGACTAAAATGTCTCAACAAAGTTGACAAAAACGTCACAAAAAATGTGAGAAAAACATCTAAAAATAGACAACTAAGAAGGCGACAAAAACGTCACAACAAAGTTGACAAAAAGTGACAAAGATGTAAGAAAAAACGCACAAAAATGCGACTAAAATGTCTCAATAAAGTTGACAAAAACGCACAAAAAAGCTGACAAAAACGTCACAAAAAAATTTGACACAAACGCCCAACAAAATTGACAAAAAGTTACAAAAAAAGTTTAAAAAAACGTCACAAAATTGCGACTAAAATGTCTCAACAAAGTTGACAAAAACGCACAACAAAATTGACCAAAACGTGACAAAAAATTTGACACAAACGCACAACAAAATTGACAAAAACGTTACAAATAAGTTGACAAAAAAAGTCACAAAATTGCGACTAAAATGTCTCAACAAAGTTGACAAAAACGCACAACAAAATTGACAAAAAGTTACATAAGTTTACAAAAACGCACAACAAAATTGACCAAAACGTCAAAAAAAATTTGATACAAACGCACAACAAAATTGACAAAAACGTTACAAATAAGTTGACAAGTCACAAAATTGCGACTAAAATGTCACAACAAAATTGACAAATACGTTACATATAAGTTGATATAAACACACAACAAAATTGACAAACGTTACAAATAAGTTGACAAAACGCACAACAAAATTGACAAAAATGTTACATATAAGTTGACAAAAACGTCACAAAAAATTTGACAAAAACGTGATAAAAAATTTGACACAAACGCACAACAAAATTGACAAAAACGTCACAAAAAATGACAAATGCACAACAAAATTGACAAAAAGTTACAAAAAAGTTAACAAAAACGTTACAAATAAATTGACCAAAACGTCACAAAAAATTTGACAAACGCACAACAAAATTGACAAAAACGTTACAAATAATTTGACACAAATCAGAACAAAATTGACAAAAACGTCACAAAAATGCGACTAAAATATCTCAACAAAGTTGTCAAAAACGCACAAAAAAGTTGACAAAAACGTCACAAAATTGCGACTAAAATGTCTCAATAAAGTTGACAAAACGCACAACAAAATTGACAAAAACTTTACAATAAGTTGACAAAAAATTCACAAAATGCGACTAAAATGTCCCAACAAAGTTGACAAAAAGTTACAAAAAAGTTTACAAAACGTCACAAAAAAGTTGACAAAAACGTCACAAAAATGCGACTAAAATGTCTCAACAAAGTTGACAAAAAGTTACAAAAAAGTTTACAAAACGTCACAAAAATTTGACACAAACGCACAACAAAATTGACAAAAACGTTACAAATAAGTTGACAAAAAAAGTCATAAAATGTCTCAACAAAGTTGACAAAAACGCACAACAAAATTGACCAAAACGTCACAAAAAATTTGACACAAACGCACAACAAAATTGACAAAAAGTTACATAAGTTTACAAAAACGCACAACAAAATTGACCAAAACGTCACAAAAAATTTGACACAAACGCACAGCAAAATTGACCAAAACGTCACAAAAAATTTGACATAAACGCAGAACAAAATTGACAAAAACGTTACAAAAATGTGACTAAAATGTCTCAACGTTGACAAAAATGCACAACAAAATTGACAAAAACGTCACAAATAATTTGACACAAATCAGAATAAAATTGACAAAAACTTCACAAAATTGCGACTAAAATATCTCAACAAAGTTGTCAAAAACGCACAAAAAAGTTGACAAAAACGTCACAAAAAAGTTGACAAAAACGTCACAAAATTGCGACTAAAATGTCTCAACAAAGTTGACAAAACGCACAACAAAATTGACAAAAACTTTACAATAAGTTGACAAAAAAGTCACAAAATGCGACTAAAATGTCCCAACAAAGTTGACAAAAATGCACAACAAAATTGACAAAAACGTTACAAATAAGTTAACAAAAAAGTCACAAAATTGCGACTAAAATGTCTCAACAAAGTTGACAAAAATGACCAAAACGTGATAAAAAATTTGACACAAACGCACAACAAAATTGACAAAAACGTCACAAAAATGTGACTAAAATGTCTCAACAAAGTTGACAAAAATGCACAACAAAATTGACCAAAATGTGATAAAAAATTTGACACAAACGCACAACAAAATTGACAAAAACGTTACAAATAAGATAACAAAAAAGTCACAAAATTGCGACTAAAATGTCTCAAAGTTGACACAAACGCACAACAAAATTGACAAAAACGTTACAAAAAAAGTTTAAAAAAACGTCACAAAAAAGTTTACAAAAACGTCACAACAAAGTTCACATAAAAGTTTACAAAACGCACAACGAAATTGACCAAAACGTCACAAAAATGTCTCAACAAAATTGACAATAACGTTACAAAAAAGTCACAAAATTGCGACTAAAATGTCTCAACAAAGTTGACAAAAACGTCACAAAAAATGTGAGAAAAACATCTAAAAATAGACAACTAAGAAGGCGACAAAAACGTCACAACAAAGTTGACAAAAACATTACAAATAAGTTGACAAAAAAGTCAAAAAATTGCGACTAAAATGTCTCAACAAAGTTGACAAAAACGCACAACAAAATTGACAAAAACGTTACAAAAAAAGTTTAAAAAAACGTCACAAAAAAGTTTACAAAAACGTCACAAAATTGCGACTAAAATATCTCAACAAAGTTGTCAAAAACGCACAAAAAAGTTGACAAAAACGCACAACAAAATTGACAAAAAATTTGACACAAACGCACAACAAAATTGACAAAAACGTCACAAATAATTTGACACAAATCAGAACAAAATTGACAAAAACGTCACAAAATTGCGACTAAATGTCTGAACAAAGTTGACAAAACGCACAACAAAATTGACAAAAATGTTACATATAAGTTGACAAAAACGTCACAAAAAATTTGACAAAAACGTGATAAAAAATTTGACACAAACGCACAACAAAATTGACAAAAACGTTACAAATAAGTTAACAAAAAAGTCACAAAATTGCGACTAAAATGTCTCAAAGTTGACAAAAACGCACAAAAAAGTTGACAAAAACGCACAAAAAAGTTGACAAAAACGTCACAAAAAATGACAAATGCACAACAAAATTGACAAAAAGTTACAAAAAAGTTAACAAAAACGTTACAAATAAATTGACAAAAAAGTCACAAAATGCGACTAAAATGTCCCAACAAAGTTGACAAAAAAGCACAAAAATGTCGACAAAAACGTCACAAAAAATTTGATATAAACACAACAAAATTGACAAAAACGTTACAAATAAGTTGACAAAAACGCACAACAAAATTGCGACTAAAATGTCTCAACAAAGTTGACAAAAACGCACAACAAAATTGACAAAAAGTTAAATAAAAGTTTACAAAAACGCACAACAAAATTGACAAAAACGTCACAAAAATGTGACTAAAATGTCTCAACAAAGTTGACAAAAAATGCACAGCAAAATTGACCAAAACGTCACAAAAAATTTGACAAACGCACAACAAAATTGACAAAAACGTTACAAATACGTTGACAAAAAAAGTCAAAAAATTGCGACTAAAATGTCTCAACAAAGTTGACAAAAACGCACAACAAAATTGACAAATACGTTACATATAAGTTGACAAAAACGTCACAAAAATGTGACTAAAATGTCTCAAAAGTTGACAAAAATGCACAACAAAGTTGTCAAAAACGCACAAAAAAGTTGACAAAAACGTTACAAAAAAAGTTTAAAAAAACGTCACAAAAAAGCGACTAAAATGTCTCAACAAAGTTGACATAAAAGTTTACAAAACGCACAACGAAATTGACCAAAACGTCACAAAAAATTTGACACAAACGCACAACAAAATTGACAAAAACGTCACAAAAATGCGACTAAAATGTCTCAACAAAGTTGACAAAAACGCACAACAAAATTGACAAAAAGATACATAAAAGTTTACAAAAACGCACAACAAAATTGACAAAAACGTTACAAATAATTTGACACAAATCAGAACAAAATTGACAAAAACGTCACAAAAATGCGACTAAAATATCTCAACATAGTTGTCAAAAACGCACAAAAAAGTTGACAAAAACGTCACAAAAAAGTTGACTAAAATGTCTCAACAAAGTTGACAAAAACGCACAACAAAATTGACAAAAACGTTACAAATAAGTTGATAAAAAAGTCACAAAATTGCGACAAAAATGTCTCAACAAAATTGACAAAAAGTTACAAAAAAGTTTACAAAACGTCACAAAAAAGTTGACAAAAACGTCACAAAAATGCGACTAAAATGTCTCAACAAAGTTGACATAAGTTTACAAAACGCACAACAAAATTGACAAAAAGTTACATAAAAGTTTACAAAAACGCACAACAAAATTGACCAAAACGTCACAAAAAATTTGACACAAACGCACAGCAAAATTGACCAAAACGTCACAAAGAATTTGACATAAACGCAGAACAAAATTGACAAAAACTTTACAATAAGTTGACAAAAAAGTCACAAAATGCGACTAAAATGTCCCAACAAAGTTGACAAAAATGCACAACAAAATTGACAAAAACGTCACAAAAAATTTGATATAAACACACAACAAAATTGACAAAAACGTTACAAATAAGTTGACAAATACGCACAACAAAATTGCGACTAAAATGTCTCAACAAAGTTGACAAAAACGCACAACAAAATTGACAAAAAGTTACATAAAAGTTTACAAAAACGCACAACAAAATTGACAAAAACGCACAACAAAATTGACAAAAAGTTACATAAAAGTTAACAAAAACGTTACAAATAAATTGACCAAAACGTCACAAAAAATTTGACATAAACGCACAACAAAATTGACAAAAACGTTACAAATAAGTTAACAAAAAAGTCACAAAATTGCGACTAAAATGTCTCAAAGTTGACAAAAACTCACAAAAAAGTTGACAAAAACGTCACAAAAAATGACAAATGCACAACAAAATTGACAAAAAGTTACAAAAAAGTTAACAAAAACGTTACAAATAAATTGACCAAAACGTCACAAAAAATTTGACATAAACGCACAACAAAATTGACAAAAACGTTACAAATAAGTTGACAGAAAAAGTCAAAAAATTGCGACTAAAATGTCTCAACAAAGTTGACAAAAACGCACAACAAAATTGACAAATATGTTACATATAAGTTGACAAAAACGTCACAAATAATTTGACACAAATCAGAACAAAATTGACAAAAACGTCACAAAAATGCGACTAAAATATCTCAACAAAGTTGTCAAAAACGCACAAAAAAGTTGACAAAACGTCACAAAATTGCGACTAAAATGTCTCAATAAAGTTGACAAAACGCACAACAAAATTGACAAAAACTTTACAATAAGTTGACAAAAAAGTCACAAAATGCGACTAAAATGTCCCAACAAAGTTGACAAAAAGTTACAAAAAAGTTTACAAAACGTCACAAAAAAGTTGACAAAAACGTCACAAAAATGCGACTAAAATGTCTCAACAAAGTTGACAAAAAGTTACAAAAAAGTTTACAAAACGTCACAAAAATTTGACACAAACGCACAACAAAATTGACAAAAACGTTACAAATAAGTTGACAAAAAAAGTCATAAAATGTCTCAACAAAGTTGACAAAAACGCACAACAAAATTGACCAAAACGTCACAAAAAATTTGACACAAACGCACAACAAAATTGACAAAAAGTTACATAAGTTTACAAAAACGCACAACAAAATTGACCAAAACGTCACAAAAAATTTGACACAAACGCACAGCAAAATTGACCAAAACGTCACAAAAAATTTGACATAAACGCAGAACAAAATTGACAAAAACGTTACAAAAATGTGACTAAAATGTCTCAACGTTGACAAAAATGCACAACAAAATTGACAAAAACGTCACAAATAATTTGACACAAATCAGAATAAAATTGACAAAAACTTCACAAAATTGCGACTAAAATATCTCAACAAAGTTGTCAAAAACGCACAAAAAAGTTGACAAAAACGTCACAAAAAAGTTGACAAAAACATCACAAAATTGCGACTAAAATGTCTCAACAAAGTTGACAAAACGCACAACAAAATTGACAAAAACTTTACAATAAGTTGACAAAAAAGTCACAAAATGCGACTAAAATGTCCCAACAAAGTTGACAAAAATGCACAACAAAATTGACAAAAACGTTACAAATAAGTTAACAAAAAAGTCACAAAATTGCGACTAAAATGTCTCAAAGTTGACACAAACGCACAACAAAATTGACAAAAACGTTACAAAAAAAGTTTAAAAAAACGTCACAAAAAAGTTTACAAAAACGTCACAACAAAGTTGACATAAAAGTTTTCAAAACGCACAACGAAATTGACCAAAACGTCACAAAAATGTCTCAACAAAATTGACAAAAAGTTACATAAAAGTTTACAAAAACTCACAACAAAATTGACAATAACGTTACAAAAAAGTCACAAAATTGCGACTAAAATGTCTCAACAAAGTTGACAAAAACGTCACAAAAAATGTGAGAAAAACATCTAAAAATACACAACTAAGAAGGCGACAAAAACGTCACAACAAAGTTGACAAAAACATTACAAATAAGTTGACAAAAAAGTCAAAAAATTGCGACTAAAATGTCTCAACAAAGTTGACAAAAACGCACAACAAAATTGACAAAAACGTTACAAAAAAAGTTTAAAAAAACGTCACAAAAAAGTTTACAAAAACGTCACAAAATTGCGACTAAAATGTCTCAACAAAGTTGACAAAAACGCACAACAAAATTGACAAAAAATTTGACACAAACGCACAACAAAATTGACAAAAACGTCACAAATAATTTGACACAAATCAGAACAAAATTGACAAAAACGTCACAAAATTGCGACTAAATGTCTGAACAAAGTTGACAAAACGCACAACAAAATTGACAAAAATGTTACATATAAGTTGACAAAAACGTCACAAAAAATTTGACAAAAACGTGATAAAAATTTTGACACAAACGCACAACAAAATTGACAAAAACGTTACAAATAAGTTAACAAAAAAGTCACAAAATTGCGACTAAAATGTCTCAAAGTTGACAAAAACGCACAAAAAAGTTGACAAAAACGCACAAAAAAGTTGACAAAAACGTCACAAAAAATGACAAATGCACAACAAAATTGACAAAAAGTTACAAAAAAGTTAACAAAAACGTTACAAATAAATTGACAAAAAAGTCACAAAATGCGACTAAAATGTCCCAACAAAGTTGACAAAAAAGCACAAAAATGTCGACAAAAACGTCACAAAAAATTTGATATAAACACAACAAAATTGACAAAAACGTTACAAATAAGTTGACAAAAACGCACAACAAAATTGCGACTAAAATGTCTCAACAAAGTTGACAAAAACGCACAACAAAATTGACAAAAAGTTAAATAAAAGTTTACAAAAACGCACAACAAAATTGACAAAAACGTCACAAAAATGTGACTAAAATGTCTCAACAAAGTTGACAAAAATGACCAAAACGTGATAAAAAATTTGACACAAACGCACAACAAAATTGACAAAAACGTTACAAATAAGTTAACAAAAAAGTCACAAAATTGCGACTAAAATGTCTCAAAGTTGACACAAACGCACAACAAAATTGACAAAAAATTTGACACAAACGCACAACAAAATTGACAAAAACGTTACAAAAAAAGTTTAAAAAAACGTCACAAAAAATTTGACAAACGCACAACAAAATTGACAAAAAAGCACAAAAATGTTGACAAAAACGTCACAAAAAATTTGATATAAACACACAACAAAATTGACAAAAACGTTACAAATAAGTTGACAAAAACGCACAACAAAATTGCGACTAAAATGTCTCAACAAAGTTGACAAAAACGCACAACAAAATTGACAAAAAGTTACATAAAAGTTTACAAAAACGCACAACAAAATTGACAAAAACGTCACAAAAATGTGACTAAAATGTCTCAACAAAGTTGACAAAAACGCACAACAAAATTGACAAAAAATTTGACACAAACGCACAACAAAATTGACAAAAACGTTACAAATAAGTTGACAAAAAAAGTCATAAAATGTCTCAACAAAGTTGACAAAAACGCACAACAAAATTGACCAAAACGTCACAAAAAATTTGACACAAACGCACAACAAAATTGACAAAAAGTTACATAAAAGTTTACAAAAACGCACAACAAAATTGACCAAAACGTCACAAAAAATTTGACACAAACGCACAAAAAAATTGACAAAAACGTCACAAAAATGTGACTAAAATGTCTCAACAAAGTTGACAAAAATGCACAGCAAAATTGACCAAAACGTCACAAAAAATTTGACATAAACGCACAAAAAAATTGACAAAAACGTTACAAATAAGTTGACACAAATCAGAACAAAATTGACAAAAACTTCACAAAAATGCGACTAAAATATCTCAACAAAGTTGTCAAAAACGCACAAAAAAGTTGACAAAAACGTCACAAAATTGCGACTAAAATGTCTCAACAAAGTTGACAAAACTCATAACAAAATTGACAAAAACTTTACAATAAGTTGACAAAAAAGTCACAAAATGCGACTAAAATGTCCCAACAAAGTTGACAAAAAAGCACAAAAATGTCGACAAAAACGTCACAAAAAATTTGATATAAACACACAACAAAATTGACAAAAACGTTACAAATAAGTAAACAAAAACGCACAACAAAATTGCGACTAAAATGTCTCAACAAAGTTGACAAAAACGCACAACAAAATTGACAAAAAATTACATAAAAGTTTACAAAAACGCACAACAAAATTGACAAAAACGTAACAAAAATGTGACTAAAATGTCTCAACAAAGTTGACAAAAATGACCAAAACGTGATAAAAAGTTTGACACAAACGCACAACAAAATTGACAAAAACGTTACAAATAAGTTAACAAAAAAGTCACAAAATTGCGACTAAAATGTCTCAAAGTTGACACAAACGCACAACAAAATTGACAAAAACGTTACAAAAAAAGTTTAAAAAAACGTCACAAAAAAGTTTACAAAAACGTCACAAAATTGCGACTAAAATATCTCAACAAAGTTGTCAAAAACGCACAAAAAAGTTGACAAAAACGTCACAAAAAAGTTGACAAAAACGTCACAAAATTGCGACTAAAATGTCTCAACAAAGTTGACAAAACGCACAACAAAATTGACAAAAACTTTACAATAAGTTGACAAAAAAGTCACAAAATGCGACTAAAATGTCCCAACAAAGTTGACAAAAAAGCACAAAAATGTTGACAAAAACGTCACAAAAAATTTGATATAAACACACAACAAAATTGACAAAAACGTTACAAATAAGTTGACAAAAACGCACAACAAAATTGCGACTAAAATGTCTCAACAAAGTTGACAAAAACGCACAACAAAATTGACAAAAAGTTACATAAAAGTTTACAAAAACGCACAACAAAATTGACAAAAACGTCACAACAAAGTTGACAAAAACGCACAACAAAATTGACAAAAAATTTGACACAAACGCACAACAAAATTGACAAAAACGTTACAAATAAGTTGACAAAAAAAGTCATAAAATGTCTCAACAAAGTTGACAAAAACGCACAACAAAATTGACCAAAACGTCACAAAAAATTTGACACAAACGCACAACAAAATTGACAAAAAGTTACATAAAAGTTTACAAAAACGCACAACAAAATTGACCAAAACGTCACAAAAAATTTGACACAAACGCACAAAAAAATTGACAAAAACGTCACAAAAATGTGACTAAAATGTCTCAACAAAGTTGACAAAAATGCACAGCAAAATTGACCAAAACGTCACAAAAAATTTGACATAAACGCACAAAAAAATTGACAAAAACGTTACAAATAAGTTGACACAAATCAGAACAAAATTGACAAAAACTTCACAAAAATGCGACTAAAATATCTCAACAAAGTTGTCAAAAACGCACAAAAAAGTTGACAAAAACGTCACAAAAATGTGACTAAAATGTCTCAACAAAGTTGACAAAAATGACCAAAACGTGATAAAAAATTTGACACAAACGCACAACAAAATTGACAAAAACGTTACAAATAAGTTAACAAAAAAGTCACAAAATTGCGACTAAAATGTCTCAAAGTTGACACAAACGCACAACAAAATTGACAAAAACGTCACAAATAATTTGACACAAATCAGAACAAAATTGACAAAAACTTCACAAAAATGCGACTAAAATATCTCAACAAAGTTGTCAAAAACGCACAAAAAAGTTGACAAAAACGTCACAAAATTGCGACTAAAATGTCTCAACAAAGTTGACAAAACGCACAACAAAATTGACAAAAACTTTACAATAAGTTGACAAAAAAGTCACAAAATGCGACTAAAATGTCTCAACAAAGTTGTCAAAAACGCACAAAAAAATTGACAAAAACGTCACAAAAATGTGACTAAAATGTCTCAACAAAGTTGACAAAAATGCACAGCAAAATTGACCAAAACGTCACAAAAAATTTGACATAAACGCACAAAAAAATTGACAAAAACGTTACAAATAAGTTGACACAAATCAGAACAAAATTGACAAAAACTTCACAAAAATGCGACTAAAATATCTCAACAAAGTTGTCAAAAACGCACAAAAAAGTTGACAAAAACGTCACAAAATTGCGACTAAAATGTCTCAACAAAGTTGACAAAACGCATAACAAAATTGACAAAAACTTTACAATAAGTTGACAAAAAAGTCACAAAATGCGACTAAAATGTCCCAACAAAGTTGAGAAAAAAGCACAAAAATGTCGACAAAAACGTCACAAAAAATTTGATATAAACACACAACAAAATTGACAAAAACGTTACAAATAAGTAAACAAAAACGCACAACAAAATTGCGACTAAAATGTCTCAACAAAGTTGACAAAAACGCACAACAAAATTGACAAAAAGTTACATAAAAGTTTACAAAAACGCACAACAAAATTGACAAAAACGTCACAAAAATGTGACTAAAATGTCTCAACAAAGTTGACAAAAATGACCAAAACGTCACAAAAAATTTGACACAAACGTCACAAAAAAGTTGACAAAAACGTCACAAAATTGCGACTAAAATGTCTCAACAAAGTTGACAAAACGCATAACAAAATTGACAAAAACGTTACAAATAAGTTAACAAAAAAGTCACAAAATTGCGACTAAAATGTCTCAAAGTTGACACAAACGCACAACAAAATTGACAAAAACGTTACAAAAAAAGTTTAAAAAAAAGTCACAAAAAAGTTTACAAAAACGTCACAACATTGCGACTAAAATGTCTCAACAAAGTTGACAAAAACGCACAACAAAATTGACCAAAACGTCACAAAAAATTTGACACAAACGCACGACAAAATTGACAAAAACGTCACAAAAATGTGACTAAAATGTCTCAACAAAGTTGAAAAAAATGCACAGCAAAATTGACCAAAACGTCACAAAAAATTTGACATAAACGCACAAAAAAATTGACAAAAACGTTACAAATAAGGTGACAAAAAAAGTCAAAAAATTGCGACTAAAATGTCTCAACAAAGTTGACAAAAACGCACAACAAAATTGACAAATACATTACATATAAGTTGACAAAAACATCACAAAAATGTGACTAAAATGTCTCAAAGTTGACAAAAATGCACAACAAAATTGACAAAAACGTCACAAATAATTTGACACAAATCAGAACAAAATTGACAAAAACTTCACAAAAATGCGACTAAAATATCTCAACAAAGTTGTCAAAAACGCACAAAAAAGTTGACAAAAACGTCACAAAATGCGACTAAAATGTCCCAACAAAGTTGACAAAAAAGCACAAAAATGTCGACAAAAAGTCACAAAAAATTTGATATAAACACACAACAAAATTGACAAAAACGTTACAAATAAGTTGACAAAAACGCACAACAAAATTGACAAAAAGTTACATAAAAGTTTACAAAAACGCACAACAAAATTGACAAAAACGTTACAAATAAGTTGACAAAAACGCACAACAAAATTGCGACTGAAATGTCTCAACAAAGTTGACAAATACGCACAACAAAATTGACAAAAAGTTACATAAAAGTTTACAAAAACGCACAACAAAATTGACAAAAACGTCACAAAAATGTGACTAAAATGTCTCAACAAAGTTGACAAAAATGCACAACAAAATTGACCAAAACGTGATAAAAAATTTGACACGAACGCACAACAAAATTGACAAAAACGTTACAAATAAGTTAACAAAAAAGTCACAAAATTGCGACTAAAATGTCTCAAAGTTGACACAAACGCACAACAAAATTGACAAAAACGTTACAAAAAAAGTTTAAAAAAACGTCACAAAAAAGATTACAAAAACGTCACAAAAATGCGACTAAAATGTCTCAACAAAGTTGACATAAAAGTTTACAAAACGCACAACGAAATTGACAAAAAATTTGACACAAACGCACAACAAAATTGACAAAAACGTTACAAATAAGTTGACAAAAAAAGTCATAAAATGTCTCAACAAAGTTGACAAAAACGCACACCAAAATTGACAAAAAGTTACATAAGTTTACAAAAACGCACAACAAAATTGACCAAAACGTCACAAAAAATTTGACACAAACGCACAACAAAATTGACAAAAAGTTACATAAAAGTTTACAAAAACGCACAACAAAATTGACCAAAACGTCACAAAAAATTTGACACAAACGCACAACAAAATTGACAAAAACTTCACAAAAATGCGACTAAAATATCTCAACAAAGTTGTCAAAAACGCACAAAAAAGTTGACAAAAACGTCACAAAAAAGTTGACAAAAACGTCACAAAATTGCGACTAAAATGTCTCAACAAAGTTGACAAAAACGCACAACAAAATTGACAAAAACGTCACAAAAAATTTGACACAAACGCACAACAAAATTGACAAAAACGTTACAAATAAGTTGACAAAAACGCACAACAAAATTGCGACTAAAATGTCTCAACAAAGTTGACAAAAACGCACAAGAAAATTGACAAAAACGTCACAAAAATGTCTCAACAAAATTGACAAAAAGTTACATAAAAGTTTACAAAAACGCACAACAAAATTGACAAAAACGTCACAAAAATGTGACTAAAATGTCTCAACAAAGTTGACAAAAATGCACAACAAAATTGACCAAAATGTGATAAAAAATTTGACACAAACGCACAACAAAATTGACAAAAACGTTACAAATAAGTTAACAAAAAAGTCACAAAATTGCGACTAAAATGTCTCAAAGTTGACACAAACGCAAAACAAAATTGACAAAAACGTTACAAAAAAAGTTTAAAAAAACGTCACAAAATTGCGACTAAAATGTCTCAAAGTTGACACAAACGCACAACAAAATTGACAAAAAATTTGACACAAACGCACAACAAAATTGACAAAAACGTTACAAATAAGTTGACAAAAAAAGTCATAAAATGTCTCAACAAAGTTGACAAAAACGCACAACAAAATTGACCAAAACGCCACAAAAAATTTGACACAAACGCACAACAAAATTGACAAAAACGTCACAAAAATGTGACTAAAATGTCTCAACAAAGTTGACAAAAATGCACAGCAAAATTGACCAAAAGGTCACAAAAAATTTGACATAAACGCACAAAAAAATTGACAAAAACGTTACAAATAAGTTGACAAAAAAAGTCAAAAAAATGCGACTAAAATTTCTCAACAAAGTTGACAAAAACGCACAACAAAATTGACAAAAAGTTACATAAAAGTTTACAAAAACGCACAACAAAATTGACAAAAACGTCACAAAAATGTGACTAAAATGTCTCAACAAAGTTGAAAAAAATGCACAACAAAATTGACCAAAACGTGATAAAAAATTTGACACAAATCAGAACAAAATTGACAAAAACGTCACAAAAATGCGACTAAAATGTCTCAAAGTTGACACAAACGCACAACAAAATTGACAAAAACGTCACAAATAATTTGACACAAATCAGAACAAAATTGACAAAAACGTCACAAAAACGCGACTAAAATATCTCAACAAAGTTGTCAAAAACACACAAAAAAGTTGACAAAAACGTCACAAAATTGCGACTAAAATGTCTCAACAAAGTTAACAAAACGCACAACAAAATTGACAAAAACTTTACAATAAGTTGACAAAAAAGTCACAAAATTGCGACTAAAATGTCTCAACAAAGTTGACAAAAATGCACAACAAAATTGACCAAAACGTGATAAAAAATTTGACACAAACGCACAATAAAATTGACAAAAACGCACAAAAAAGTTGACAAAAACGTCACAAAAAAAGACACAAATGCACAACAAAATTGACAAAAAGTTACAAAAAAGTTTACAAAACGTCACAAAAATGCGACTAAAATGTCTCAACAAAGTTGACAAAAACGCACAACAAAATTGACAAATACATTACATATAAGTTGACAAAAACGTCACAAAAATGTGACTAAAATGTCTCAAAGTTGACAAAAATGCACAACAAAATTGACAAAAACGTCACAAATAATTTGACACAAATCAGAACAAAATTGACAAAAACTTCACAAAAATGCGACTAAAATATCTCAACAAAGTTGTCAAAAACGCACAAAAAAGTTGACAAAAACGTCACAAAAAAGTTGACAAAAACGTCACAAAATTGCGACTAAAATGTCTCAACAAAGTTGACAAAACGCACAACAAAATTGACAAAAACTTTACAATAAGTTGACAAAAGTCACAAAATGCGACTAAAATGTCCCAACAAAGTTGACAAAAAAGCACAAAAATGTCGAAAAAACGTTACAAATAAGTTGACAAAAACGCACAACAAAATTGACAAAAAGTTACATAAAAGTTTACAAAAACGCACAACAAAATTGACAAAAACGTCACAAAAATGTGACTAAAATGTCTCAACAAAGTTGACAAAAATGCACAACAAAATTGACCAAAACGTGATAAAAAATTTGACACAAACGCACAACAAAATTGACAAAAACGTTACAAATAAGTTAACAAAAAAGTCACAAAATTGCGACTAAAATGTCTCAAAGTTGACACAAATGCACAACAAAATTGACAAAAACGTTACAAAAAAAGATTAAAAAAACGTCACAAAAAAGTTTACAAAAACGTCACAAAATTGCGACTAAAATGTCTCAACAAAGTTGACACAAACGCACAACAAAATTGACAAAAACGTTACAAATAAGTTGACAAAAAAAGTCATAAAATGTCTCAACAAAGTTGACAAAAACGCACAACAAAATTGACAAAAACGTTACAAATAAGTTGACAAAAAGTCAAAAAATTGCGACTAAAATGTCTCAACAAAGTTGACAAAAACGCACAACAAAATTGACAAAAACGTCACAAAAATGCGACTAAAATATCTCAACAAAGTTGTCAAAAACGCACAAAAAAGTTGACAAAAACGTCACAAAAAAGTTGACAAAAACGTCACAAAATTGCGACTAAAATGTCTCAACAAAGTTGACAAAACGCACAACAAAATTGACAAAAACTTTACAATAAGTTGACAAAAAAGCACAAAAATGTCGACAAAAACGTCACAAAAAATTTGATATAAACACACAACAAAATTGACAAAAATGTTACAAATAAGTTGAAAAAAACGCACAACAAAATTGCGACTAAAATGTCTCAACAAAGTTGAAAAAAATGCACAACAAAATTGACCAAAACGTGATAAAAAATTTGACACAAATCAGAACAAAATTGACAAAAACGTCACAAAAATGCGACTAAAATATCTCAACAAAGTTGTCAAAAAATTTGACACAAACGTTACAAATAAGTTGACAAAAAAAGTCAAAAAATTGCGACTAAAATGTCTCAACAAAGTTGACACAAACGCACAACAAAATTGACAAAAACGTCACAAATAATTTGACACAAATCAGAACAAAATTGACAAAAACGTCACAAAAATGCGACTAAAATGTCTCAAAGTTGACACAAACGCACAACAAAATTGACAAAAACGTTACAAAAAAAGATTAAAAAAACGTCACAAAAAAGTTTACAAAAACGTCACAAAATTGCGACTACAATGTCTCAACAAAGTTGACAAAACGCACAACAAAATTGTCAAAAACTTTACAATAAGTTGACAAAAAAGTCACAAAATTGCGACTAAAATGTCTCAACAAAGTTGACAAAAATGCACAACAAAATTGACCAAAACGTGATAAAAAATTTGACACAAAACGCACAAAAAAGTTGACAAAAACGTCACAAAAAAAGACACAAATGCACAACAAAATTGACAAAAAGTTACAAAAAAGTTTACAAAACGTCACAAAAAAGTTGACAAAAACGTCACAAAAATGCGACTAAAATGTCTCAACAAAGTTGACAAAAACGCACAACAAAATTGACAAATACATTACATATAAGTTGACAAAAACGTCACAAAAATGTGACTAAAATGTCTCAAAGTTGACAAAAATGCACAACAAAATTGACAAAAACGTCACAAATAATTTGACACAAATCAGAACAAAATTGACAAAAACTTCACAAAAATGCGACTAAAATATCTCAACAAAGTTGTCAAAAACGCACAAAAAAGTTGACAAAAACGTCACAAAAAAGTTGACAAAAACGTCACAAAATTGCGACTAAAATGTCTCAACAAAGTTGACAAAAAAGCACAAAAATGTCGACAAAAACGTTACAAATAAGTTGACAAAAACGTACAACAAAATTGACAAAAAGTTACATAAAAGTTTACAAAAACGCACAACAAAATTGACAAAAACGTCACAAAAATGTGACTAAAATGTCTCAACAAAGTTGACAAAAATGCACAACAAAATTGACCAAAACGTGATAAAAAATTTGACACAAACGCACAACAAAATTGACAAAAACGTTACAAATAAGTTAACAAAAAAGTCACAAAATTGCGACTAAAATGTCTCAAAGTTGACACAAACGCACAACAAAATTGACAAAAACGTTACAAAAAAAGATTAAAAAAACGTCACAAAAAAGTTTACAAAAACGTCACAAAATTGCGACTAAAATGTCTCAACAAAGTTGACAAAAACGCACAACAAAATTGACAAAAAATTTGACACAAACGTTACAAATTAGTTGACAAAAAGTCAAAAAATTGCGACTAAAATGTCTCAACAAAGTTGACAAAAACGCACAACAAAATTGACAAAAACGTCACAAATAATTTGACACAAATCAGAACAAAATTGACAAAAACTTCACAAAAATGCGACTAAAATATCTCAACAAAGTTGTCAAAAACGTCACAAAAAAGTTGACAAAAACGTCACAAAATTGCGACTAAAATGTCTCAACAAAGTTGACAAAACGCACAACAAAATTGACAAAAACTTTATAATAAGTTGACAAAAAAGTTACAAAATGCGACTAAAATGTCCCAACAAAGTTGACAAAAAAGCACAAAAATGTCGACAAAAACGTTACAAATAATTTGACAAAAACGCACAACAAAATTGCGACTAAAATGTCTCAACAAAGTTGTCAAAAACACACAACAAAATTGACAAAAACGTCACAAAAATGTGACTAAAATGTCTCAACAAAGTTGACAAAAATGCACAACAAAATTGACCAAAACGTGATAAAAAATTTGACACAAACGCACAACAAAATTGACAAAAACGTTACAAATAAGTTAACAAAAAAGTCACAAAATTGCGACTAAAATGTCTCAAATTTGACACAATCGCACAACAAAATTGACAAAAACGTTACAAAAAAAGTTTAAAAAAACGTCACAAAAAAGTTTACAAAAACGTCACAAAAATGAGACTAAAATGTCTCAACAAAGTTGACATAAAAGTTTACAAAACGCACAACGAAATTGACAAAAACGTCATAAAAAATTTGACACAAACGCACAACAAAATTGACAAAAACATTACAAATAAGTTGACAAAAACGTCACAAAAATGTCTCAACAAAGTTGACAAAAAGTTACATAAAAGTTTACAAAAACGCACAAAAAAGTTGACAAAAACGTCACAAAATTGCGACTAAAATGTCTCAACAAAGTTGACAAAAATGCACAACAAAATTGACCAAAACGTGATAAAAAATTTGACACAAACGCACAACAAAATTGACAAAAAGTTACAAAAAAGTTTACAAAACGTCACAAAAAAGTTGACAAAAACGTCACAAAAATGCGACTAAAATGTCTCAACAAAGTTGACAAAACGCACAACAAAATTGACAAAAAGTTACATAAAAGTTTACAAAAACGGACAACAAAATTGACAAAAACGTCACAAAAATGTGACTAAAATGTCTCAACAAAGTTGACATAAAAGTTTACAAAACGCACAACGAAATTGACCAAAACGTCACAAAAAATTTGACACAAACGCACAACAAAATTGACAAAAACGTTACAAATAAGTTGACAAAAACGTCACAAAAATGTCTCAACAAAGTTGACAAAAAGTTACATAAAAGTTTACAAAAACGCACAACAAAATTGACAAAAACATCACAAAAATGTCTCAAAGTTGACAAAAAGTTACATAAAAGTTTACAAAAACGCACAACAAAATTGACAAAAACGTCACAAAAATGTCTCAAAATTGACAAAAAGTTACATAAAAGTTGACAAAAATGCACAACAAAATTGACAAAAAATTTGACACAAACGCACAACAAAATTGACAAAAACGTTACAAATAAGTTGACAAAAAAAGTCATAAAATGTCTCAACAAAGTTGACAAAAACGCACAACAAAATTGCGACTAAAATGTCTCAACAAAGTTGACAAAACGCACAACAAAATTGACCAAAACGTGATAAAAAATTTGACACAAACGCACAACAAAATTGACAAAAACGTTACAAATAAGTTAACAAAAAAGTCACAAAATTGCGACTAAAATGTCTCAACAAAGTTGACAAAAACGCACAACAAAATTGACAAAAACGTTACAAAAAAAGATTAAAAAAACGTCACAAAAAAGTTTACAAAAACGTCACAAAATTGCGACTAAAATGTCTCAACAAAGTTGACAAAAACGCACAACAAAATTGACAAAAAATTTGACACAAACGCACAACAAAATTGACAAAAACGTTACAAATAAGTTGACAAAAAAAGTCAAAAAATTGCGACTAAAATGTCTCAACAAAGTTGACAAAAACGCACAACAAAATTGACAAAAACGTTACAAATTAGTTGACAAAAAGTCAAAAAATTGCGACTAAAATGTCTCAACAAAGTTGACAAAAACGCACAACAAAATTGACAAAAACGTCACAAATAATTTGACACAAATCAGAACAAAGTTGTCAAAAACGTCACAAAAAAGTTGACAAAAACGTCACAAAATTGCGACTAAAATGTCTCAACAAAGTTGACAAAACGCACAACAAAATTGACAAAAACGTCACAAAAATGTGACTAAAATGTCTCAACAAAGTTGACAAAAATGCACAACAAAATTGACAAAAACCTTACAAAAAAAGTTTAAAAAAACGTCACAAAAAAGTTTACAAAAACGTCACAAAAATGAGACTAAAATGTCTCAACAAAGTTGACAAAAACGCACAACAAAATTGACAAAAAATGTGACACAAACGCACAACAAAATTGACAAAAACGTTACAAATAAGTTGACAAAAAAAGTCATAAAATGTCTCAACAAAGTTGACAAAAACGCACAACAAAATTGACCAAAACGTCACAAAAAATTTGACACAAACACACAACAAAATTGACAAAAAGTTACATAAAAGTTTACAAAAACGCACAACAAAATTGACAAAAACGTCACAAAAATGTGACTAAAATGTCTCAACAAAGTTGACAAAAATGCACATCAAAATTGACCAAAACGTCACAAAAAATTTGACATAAACGCACAACAAAATTGACAAAAACGTTACAAATAAGTTGACAAAAAAAGTCAAAAAATTGCGACTAAAATGTCTCAACAAAGTTGACAAAAACGCACAACAAAATTGACAAATACGTCACAAAAAAGTTTAAAAAAACGTCACAAAATTGCGACTAAAATGTCTCAACAAAGTTGACAAAAACGCACAACAAAATTGACAAAAAATTTGACACAAACGCACAACAAAATTGACAAAAACGTTACAAATAAGTTGACAAAAAAAGTCATAAAATGTCTCAACAAAGTTGACAAAAACGCACAACAAAATTTACCAAAACGTCACAAAAAATTTGACACAAACGCACAACAAAATTGACAAAAAGTTACATAAAAGTTTACAAAAACGCACAACAAAATTTACCAAAACGTCACAAAAAATTTGACACAAACGCACAACAAAATTGACAAAAACGTCACAAAAATGTGACTAAAATGTCTCAACAAAGTTGACAAAAATGCACAGCAAAATTGACCAAAACGTCACAAAAAATTTGACATAAACGCACAACAAAATTGACAAAAACGTTACAAATAAGTTGACAAAAAAAGTCAAAAAATTGCGACTAAAATGTCTCAACAAAGTTGACATAAATGCACAACAAAATTGACAAAAACGTTACAAATAAGTTGACAAAAAAAGTCAAAAAATTGCGACTAAAATGTCTCAACAAAGTTAACATAAACGCACAACAAAATTGACAAAAACGTTACAAATAAGTTGACACAAATCAGAACAAAATTGACAAAAACTTCACAAAAATGCGACTAAAATATCTCAACAAAGTTGTCAAAAACGCACAAAAAAGTTGACAAAAACGTCACAAAATTGCGACTAAAATGTCTCAACAAAGTTGACAAAACGCACAACAAAATTGACAAAAACTTTACAATAAGTTGACAAAAAAGTCACAAAATGTGACTAAAATTTCCCAACAAAGTTGACAAAAAAGCACAAAAATGTTGACAAACGTCACAAAAAATTTGATATAAACACACAACAAAATTGACAAAAACGCACAACAAAATTGCGACTAATATGTCTCAACAAAGTTGACAAAAACGCACAACAAAATTGACAAAAAGTTACATAAAAGTTTACAACAACGCACAACAAAATTGACAAACGTCACAAAAATGTGACTAAAATGTCTCAACAAAGTTGACAAAAATGCACAACAAAATTGACCAAAACGTGATAAAAAATTTGACACAAACGCACAACAAAATTGACAAAAACGTTACAAAAAAAGTTTAAAAAAAGTCACAAAAAAGTTTACAAAAACGTCACAAAAATGCGACTAAAATGTCTCAACAAAGTTGACATAAAAGTTTACAAAACGCACAACGAAATTGTCCAAAACGTCACGAAAAATTTGACACAAACGCACAACAAAATTGACAAAAAATTTGACACAAACGCACAACAAAATTGACAAAAACGTTACAAATAAGTTGACAAAAAAAGTCATAAAATGTCTCAACAAAGTTGACAAAAACGCACAACAAAATTTACCAAAACGTCACAAAAAATTTGACACAAACGCACAACAAAATTGACAAAAAGTAACATAAAAGTTTACAAAAACGCACAACAAAATTGACCAAAACGTCACAAAAATGTGACTAAAATGTCTCAACAAAGTTGACAAAAATGCACAGCAAAATTGACCAAAACGTCACAAAAAATTTGACATAAACGCACAACAAAATTGACAAAAACGTTACAAATAAGTTGACAAAAAAAGTCAAAAAATTGCGACTAAAATGTCTCAACAAGTTTACAAAAACGCACAACAAAATTGACAAAAACGCACAAAAAAGCTGACAAAAACGTCACGAAAAATTTGACACAAACGCACAGCAAAATTGACAAAAACTTACAAGTTTAAAAAAACGTCACAAAAAAGTTTAAAAAAACGTCACAAAATTGCGACTAAAATGTCTCAACAAAGTTGACAAAAACGCACAACAAAATTGACAAAAAATTTGACACAAACGCACAACAAAATTGACAAAAACGTTACAAATAAGTTGACAAAAAAAGTCATAAAATGTCTCAACAAAGTTGACAAAAACGCACAACAAAATTTTCCAAAACGTCACAAAAAATTTGACACAAACGCACAACAAAATTGACAAAAACGTCACAAAAATGTGACTAAAATGTCTCAACAAAGTTGACAAAAATGCACAGCAAAATTGACCAAAACGTCACAAAAAATTTGACATAAACGCACAACAAAATTGACAAAAACGTTACAAATAAGTTGACAAAAAAAGTCAAAAAATTGCGACTAAAATGTCTCAACAAAGTTGACATAAACGCACAACAAAATTGACAAAAACGTTACAAATAAGTTGACAAAAAAAGTCAAAAAATTGCGAATAAAATGTCTCAACAAAGTTGACAAAAATGCACAACAAAATTGACAAAAACGTCACAAATAATTTGACACAAATCAGAACAAAATTGACAAAAACTTCACAAAAATGCGACTAAAATATCTCAACAAAGTTGTCAAAAACGCACGAAAAAGTTGACAAAAACGTCACAAAAATGTCGACAAAAATGTCACAAAAAATTTGATATAAACACACAACAAAATTGACAAAAACGTCACAAATAATTTGACACAAATCAGAACAAAATTGACAAAAACTTCACAAAAATGCGAATAAAATATCTCAACAAAGTTGACAACAAAAGCACAAAAATGTCGACAAAAACGTCACAAAAAATTTGATATAAACACACAACAAAATTGACAAAAACGCACAACAAAATTGCGACTAAAATGTCTCAACAAAGTTGACAAAAACGCCCAACAAAATTGACAGAGTTACATAAAAGTTTACAAAAACGCACAACAAAATTGACAAATACGTCACAAAAATGTGACTAAAATGTCTCAACAAAGTTGACAAAAATGCACAACAAAATTGACAAAAACGTTACAAAAAAAGTTTAAAAAAAGTCACAAAAAAGTTTACAAAAACGTCACAAAAATGCGACTAAAATGTCTCAACAAAGATGACATAAAAGTTTACAAAACGCACAACGAAATTGTCCAAAACGTCACAAAAAATTTGACACAAACGCACAACAAAATTGACAAAAACGTTACAAATAAGTTGACAAAAAAAGTCACAAAATTGCGACTAAAATTTCTCAACAAAGTTGACAAAAACGCACAACAAAATTGACAAAAACGTTACATATAAGTTGACAAAAACGTCACAAAAATGTGACTAAAATGTCTCAAAGTTGACAAAAATGCACAACAAAATAGACAAAAACGTCACAAATAATTTGACACAAATCAGAACAAAATTGACAAAAACGTCACAAAAATGCGACTAAAATATCTCAACAACGTTGTCAAAAACGCACAAAAAAGTTGACAAAAACGTTACAAATAAGTTGATAAAAAAGTCACAAAATTGCGACAAAAATGTCTCAACAAAATTGACAAAAAGTTACAAAAAAGTTTACAAAACGTCACAAAAAAGTTGACAAAAACGTTACAAATAAGTTGATAAAAAAGTCACAAAATTGCGACTAAAATGTCTCAACAAAGATGACATAAGTTTACAAAACGCACAACGAAATTGACCAAAACGTCACAAAAAATTTGACACAAACGCACAACAAAATTGACAAAAACTTACAAGTTTAAAAAAACGTCACAAAAAAGTTTAAAAAAACGTCACAAAATTGCGACTAAAATGTCTCAACAAAGTTGACAAAAACGCACAACAAAATTGACAAATACGTTACATATAAGTTGACAAAAACGTCACAAAAATGTGACTAAAATGTCTCAAAGTTGACAAAAATGCACAACAAAATTGACAAAAACGTCACAAAAATGCGACTAAAATATCTCAAAAAAGTTGACAAAAACGTCACAAAAAAGTTGATAAAAACGTCACAAAATTGCGACTAAAATGTCTCAACAAAGTTAACAAAACGCACAACAAAATTGACAAAAACGTTACAAATAAGTTGACAAAAACGCACAACCAAATTTCGACTAAAATGTCTCAACAAAGTTGACAAAAACGCACAACAAAATTGACAAAAAGTTACATAAAAGTTTACAAAAACGCACAACAAAATTGACCAAAACGTCAGAAAAAATTTGACACAAACGCACAACAAAATTGACAAAAATGTTACAAATAAGTTGACAAAAACGTGACTAAAATGTCTCAACAAAATTGACAAAAACGTTACAAATAAGTTGACAAAAAAAGTCAAAAAATTGCGACTAAAATGTCTTAAAGTTGACAAAAACGCACAACAAAATTGACAAAAACGTTACATATAAGTTGACAAAAACGTCACAAAAATGTGACTAAAATGTCTCAAAGTTGACAAAAACGCACAACAAAATTGACAAAAACTTTACAATAAGTTGACAAAATAGTCACAAAATGCGACTAAAATGTCCCAACAAAGTTGACAAAAAAGCACAAAAATGTCGACAAAAACGTCACAAAAAATTTGATATAAACAGACAACAAAATTGACAAAAACGTTACAAATAAGTTGACAAAAACGCACAACAAAATTGCGACTAAAATGTCTCAACAAAATTGACAAAAACGCACAACAAAATTGACAAAAAGTTACATAAAAGTTTACAAAAACGCACAACAAAATTGACAAAAACGTCACAAAAATGTGACTAAAATGTCTCAACAAAGTTGACAAAAATGGACAACAAAATTGACCAAAACGTGATAAAAAATTTGACACAAAAGCACAACAAAATTGACAAAAATGTTACAAATAAGTTGACAAAAAAAGTCACAAAATTGCGACTAAAATTTCTCAACAAAGTTGACAAAAACGCACAACAAAATTGACAAAAACGTTACATATAAGTTGACAAAAACGTCACAAAAATGTGACTAAAATGTCTCAAAGTTGACAAAAATGCACAACAAAATAGACAAAAACGTCACAAATAATTTGACACAAATCAGAACAAAATTGACAAAAACGTCACAAAAATGCGACTAAAATGTCTCAACAAAGTTGACAAAAACGCACAACAAAATTGACCAAAACGTCACAAAAAATTTGACACAAACGCACAACAAAATTGACAAAAAGTTACATACAAGTTTACAAAAACGCACAACAAAATTGACAAAAACGTCACAAAAATGTGACTAAAATGTCTCAACAAAGTTGACAAAAATGCACAACAAAATTGACCAAAACGTGATAAAAAATTTGACACAAAAGCACAACAAAATTGACAAAAATGTTACAAATAAGTTGACAAAAAAAGTCACAAAATTGCGACTAAAATTTCTCAACAAAGTTGACAAAAACGCACAACAAAATTGACAAAAACGTTACATATAAGTTGACAAAAACGTCACAAAAATGTGACTAAAATGTCTCAAAGTTGACAAAAATGCACAACAAAATAGACAAAAACGTCACAAATAATTTGACACAAATCAGAACAAGATTGACAAAAACGTCACAAAAATGCGACTAAAATGTCTCAACAAAGTTGACAAAAACGCACAACAAAATTGACCAAAACGTCACAAAAAATTTGACACAAACGCACAAAAAAATTGACAAAAAGTTACATACAAGTTTACAAAAACGCACAACAAAATTGACAAAAAAGTAACAAATAAGTTGACAAAAACGTGACTAAAATGTCTCAACAAAGTTGACAAAATTGCACAACAAAATTGACAAAAACGCACAAAAAAGCTGACAAAAACGCACAGCAAAATTGACAAAAACTTACAAGTTTAAAAAAACGTCACAAAAAAGTTTAAAAAAACGTCACAAAATTGCGACTAAAATGTCTCAACAAAGTTGACAAAAACGCACAACAAAATTGACAAAAAATTTGACACAAACGCACAACAAAATTGACAAAAACGTTACAAATAAGTTGACAAAAAAAGTCATAAAATGTCTCAACAAAGTTGACAAAAACGCACAACAAAATTTTCCAAAACGTCACAAAAAATTTGACACAAACGCACAACAAAATTGACAAAAACGTCACAAAAATGTGACTAAAATGTCTCAACAAAGTTGACAAAAATGCACAGCAAAATTGACCAAAACGTCACAAAAAATTTGACATAAACGCACAACAAAATTGACAAAAACGTTACAAATAAGTTGACAAAAAAAGTCAAAAAATTGCGACTAAAATGTCTCAACAAAGTTGACATAAACGCACAACAAAATTGACAAAAACGTTACAAATAAGTTGACAAAAAAAGTCAAAAAATTGCGAATAAAATGTCTCAACAAAGTTGACAAAAATGCACAACAAAATTGACAAAAACGTCACAAATAATTTGACACAAATCAGAACAAAATTGACAAAAACTTCACAAAAATGCGACTAAAATATCTCAACAAAGTTGTCAAAAACGCACAAAAAAGTTGACAAAAACGTCACAAAATTGCGACTAAATTATCTCAACAAAGTTGTCAAAAACGCACGAAAAAGTTGACAAAAACGTCACAAAAATGTCGACAAAAATGTCACAAAAAATTTGATATAAACACACAACAAAATTGACAAAAACGTCACAAATAATTTGACACAAATCAGAACAAAATTGACAAAAACTTCACAAAAATGCGAATAAAATATCTCAACAAAGTTGACAAAAAAAGCACAAAAATGTCGACAAAAACGTCACAAAAAATTTGATATAAACACACAACAAAATTGACAAAAACGCACAACAAAATTGCGACTAAAATGTCTCAACAAAGTTGACAAAAACGCCCAACAAAATTGACAAAGAGTTACATAAAAGTTTACAAAAACGCACAACAAAATTGACAAATACGTCACAAAAATGTGACTAAAATGTCTCAACAAAGTTGACAAAAATGCACAACAAAATTGACCAAAACGTGATAAAAAATTTGACACAAACGCACAACAAAATTGACAAAAACGTTACAAAAAAAGTTTAAAAAAAGTCACAAAAAAGTTTACAAAAACGTCACAAAAATGCGACTAAAATGTCTCAAAGTTGACACAAACGCACAACAAAATTGACAAAAACGTTACAAAAAAAGTTTAAAAAAAGTCACAAAAAAGTTTACAAAAACGTCACAAAAATGCGACTAAAATGTCTCAACAAAGATGACATAAAAGTTTACAAAACGCACAACGAAATTGTCCAAAACGTCACAAAAAATTTGACACAAATGCACAAAAAAATTGACAAAAACGTTAAAAATAAGTTGACAAAAAAAGTCACAAAATTGCGACTAAAATTTCTCAACAAAGTTGACAAAAACGCACAACAAAATTGACAAAAACGTTACATATAAGTTGACAAAAACGTCACAAAAATGTGACTAAAATGTCTCAAAGTTGACAAAAATGCACAACAAAATAGACAAAAACGTCACAAATAATTTGACACAAATCAGAACAAAATTGACAAAAACGTCACAAAAATGCGACTAAAATATCTCAACAACGTTGTCAAAAACGCACAAAAAAGTTGACAAAAACGTTACAAATAAGTTGATAAAAAAGTCACAAAATTGCGACAAAAATGTCTCAACAAAATTGACAAAAAGTTACAAAAAAGTTTACAAAACGTCACAAAAAAGTTGACAAAAACGTTACAAATAAGTTGATAAAAAAGTCACAAAATTGCGACTAAAATGTCTCAACAAAGATGACATAAGTTTACAAAACGCACAACGAAATTGACCAAAACGTCACAAAAAATTTGACACAAACGCACAACAAAATTGACAAAAACTTACAAGTTTAAAAAAACGTCACAAAAAAGTTTAAAAAAACGTCACAAAATTGCGACTAAAATGTCTCAACAAAGTTGACAACGCACAACAAAATTGACAAAAAATTTGACACAAACGCACAATAAAATTGACAAAAACGTCACAAAAAATTTGACACAAACGCACAACAAAATTGACAATAACGTTACAAATAAGTTGATAAAAAAAGTCACAAAATTGCGACAAAAATATCTCAAAGTTGACAAAAACGCACAAAAAAGTTGACAAAAACGTCACAAAATTGCAACTAAATTGTCTCAACAAAGTTGACAAAAACGCACAACAAAATTGACAAAAACGTTACAAATAAGTTGACAAAAACGTCACAAAATTGCAACTAAAATGTCTCAACAAAGTTGACAAAAACGCACAACAAAATTGACCAAAACGTCACAAAAACTTTGACAAAAACGTTACAAATAAGTTGATAAAAAAGTCACAAAATTGCGACAAAAATGTCTCAACAAAATTGACAAAAAGTTACAAAAAAGTTTACAAAACGTCACAAAAAAGTTGACAAAAACGTCACAAAAATGCGACTAAAATGTCTCAACAAAGTTGACATAGAAGTTTACAAAACGTACAACGAAATTGACCAAAACGTCACAAAAAATTTGACACAAATCAGAACAAAATTGACAAAAACGTTACAAATAAGTTGACAAAAAAAGTCAAAAAAATGTGACTAAAATGTCTCAACAAAGTTGACAAAAATGCACAACAAAATTGACAAAAACGTCACAAATAATTTGACACAAATCAGAACAAAATTGACAAAAACGTTACAAATAAGTTGACAAAAAAAGTCAAAAAAATGTGACTAAAATGTCTCAACAAAGTTGACAAAAATGCACAACAAAATTGACCAAAACGTGACAAAAAAATTTGACACAAACGCACAACATAATTGACAAAAACGTTACAAATAAGTTGACATAAACGTCACAAAAAAGTGACTAAAATGTCTCAACAAATTGACAAAAAGTTACATAAAAGTTTACAAAAACGCACAACAAAATTGACCAAAACGTCAGAAAAAATTTAACAAACGCACAACAAAATTGTCAAAAACTTTACAAATAAGTTGACAAAAAAGTCACAAAATTGCGACTAAAATGTCTCAACAAAGTTGACAAGAACGCACAACAAAATTGACCAAAACGTCACAAATAATTTGACACAAATCAGAACAAAATTGACCAAAACGTCAGAAAAAATTTGACACAAACGCACAACAAAATTGACAAAAACGTTATGAATAAGTTGACAAAAACGTCACAAAAATGTGACTAAAATGTTTCAACAAAGTTGACAAAAATGCAAAACAAAATTGACCAAAACGTCACAAATAATTTGACACAAATCAGAACAAAATTGACAAAAACGTTACAAATAAGTTTACAAAAACGCACAACAAAATTGACTAAAAAGTCACAAAAAATTTGTCACAAACGCACAACAAAATTGACAAAAACGTTACAAATAAGTTGACAAAAACGTCACAAAATGTGACTAAAATGTCTCAATAAAGTTGACAAAAATGCACAACAAAATTGACCAAAACGTGACAAAAAATTTGACACAAACGCACAACAAAATTGACAAAACCGTTAAAAATGAGTTGACAAAAAAGTCACAAAATTGCAAATAAAATGTCTCCACAAAGTTGACAATAACGCACAAAAAAGTTGACAAAAAGTCACAAAAAATTTTACACAAACGCACAACAAAATTTACAAAACGTCACAAAAAAGTTGACAAAAATGTCACAAAATTGAAACTAAATTGTCTCAACAAAGTTGACAAAAACGCACAACAAAATTGACCAAAACGTCTCAAATAATTTGACACAAATCAGAACAAAATTGACAAAAATGTTACAAAAAAGTTGACAAAAACGTCACAAAAAGGCGACAAAAACATGTTAAAATAGGCAACAAAAAAGCTGACACAAACGCACAACAATATTGACAAAAAAATCACAAAAAAGTTGACAAAGTCATAAAATTGCAACTAAAATGTCTCAACAAAGTTGACAAAAAGTGACAAAGATATAACAAAAAATGCACAAAATGCGACTAAAATGTCTCAACAAAGTTGACAAAAACGCACAAAGTTGACAAAAAGTTACATAAAAGTTTACAAAAACGCACAACAAAATTGACCAAAACGTCAGAAAAAATTTAACACAAACGCACAACAAAATTGACAAAAACTTTGCTAATAAGTTGACAAAAAAGTCACAAAATTGCGACTAAAATGTCTCAACAAAGTTGACAAAAACGCACAACAAAATTGACAAAAAGTTACATAAAAGTTTACAAAAACGCACAACAAAATTGACCAAAACGTCAGAAAAAATTTAACAAACGCACAACAAAATTGACAAAAACTTTACAAATAAGTTGACAAAAACGTCACAAAAATGTGACTAAAATGTTTCAACAAAGTTGACAAAAATGCAAAACAAAATTGACCAAAACGTCACAAATAATTTGACACAAATCAGAACAAAATTGACAAAAACGTCACAAAAATGCGACTAAAATATCTCAACAAAGTTGTCAATAACGCACAAAAAAACTGACAAAAACGTCACAAAAAATTTGACACAAACGCACAACAAAATTGACAAAAACGTTCCAAATAAGTTGACAAAAACGTCACAAAATTGCGACCAAAATGTCTCAACAAAGTTGACAAAAACGCACAACAAAATTGACCAAAACGTCACAAATTTGATACAAACGCACAACAAAATTGACAAAAACGTCACAAAATTGCAACTAAAATGTCTCAACAAAGTTGACAAAAATGCACAACAAAATTGACCAAAACGTCACAAATAATTTGACACAAATCAGAACAAAATTGACAAAAACGTTACAAAAATGCGACTAAAATATCTCAACAAAGTTGACAAAAATGTCACAATAAATTTGACACAAACGCACAACAAAATTGACAAAAAGTTACAAAGAGTTTAAAAAAACGTCACAAAAGTTGATAAAAACGTCACAAAATTGCGACTAAAATGTCTCAACAAAGTTGACAAAAACGCACAACAAAATTGACAAAAACGTTACAAAAAAGTTTACAAAACGTCTCAACAAAGTTGACATAAAAGTTTACATAAACGCACAACAAAATTGACAAAAAAGTTACAAATAAGTTAACAAAAAAGTCACGAAATTGCGACTAAAATGTCTCAAAGTTGACAAAAAGTTACAAAAAAGTTGACAAAACGTCACAAAAAAGTTGACAAAAAAAGTCACAAAATTGCGACTAAAATGTCTCAACAAATTGACAAAAAGTTACATAAAAGTTTACAAAAACGCACAACAAAATTGACCAAAACGTCAGAAAAAATTTAACACAAACGCACAACAAAATTGACAAAAACTTTACAAATAAGTTGACAAAAAGTCACAAAATTGCGACTAAAATGTCTCAACAAAGTTGACAAAAACGCACAACAAAATTGACAAAAAGTTACATAAAAGTTTACAAAAACGCACAACAAAATTGACCAACACGTCAGAAAAAATTTGACACAAACACACAACAAAATTGACAAAAACGTTATGAATAAGTTGACAAAAACATCACAAAAATGTGACTAAAATGTTTCAACAAAGTTGACAAAAATGTCACAAAAATGCGACTAAAATATCTCAACAAAGTTGTTAAAAACGCACAAAAAAGCTGACAAAAACGTCACAAAAAATTTGACACAAACGCACAACAAAATTGACAAAAACGTTCCAAATAAGTTGACAAAAACGTCACAAAATTGCGACTAAAATGTCTCAACAAAGTTGACAAAAACGCACAACAAAATTGACCAAAACGTCACAAATTTGATACAAACGCACAACAAAATTGACAAAAACGTCACAAAATTGCAACTAAAATGTCTCAACAAAGTTGACAAAAATGCACAACAAAATTGACCAAAACGTCACAAATAATTTGACACAAATCAGAACAAAATTGACAAAAACGTTACAAAAATGCGACTAAAATATCTCAACAAAGTTGACAAAAATGTCACAATAAATTTGACACAAACGCACAACAAAATTGACAAAAAGTTACAAAGAGTTTAAAAAAACGTCACAAAAGTTGATAAAAACGTCACAAAATTGCGACTAAAATGTCTCAACAAAGTTGACAAAAACGCACAACAAAATTGACAAAAACGTTACAAAAAAGTTTACAAAACGTCTCAACAAAGTTGACATAAAAGTTTACATAAACGCACAACAAAATTGATAAAAAAGTTACAAATAAGTTAACAAAAAAGTCACGAAATTGCGACTAAAATGTCTCAAAGTTGACAAAAAGTTACAAAAAAGTTGACAAAACGTCACAAAAAAGTTGACAAAAAAAGTCACAAAATTGCGACTAAAATGTCTCAACAAATTGACAAAAAGTTACATAAAAGTTTACAAAAACGCACAACAAAATTGACCAAAACGTCAGAAAAAATTTAACACAAACGCACAACAAAATTGACAAAAACTTTACAAATAAGTTGACAAAAAGTCACAAAATTGCGACTAAAATGTCTCAACAAAGTTGACAAAAACGCACAACAAAATTGACAAAAAGTTACATAAAAGTTTACAAAAACGCACAACAAAATTGACCAACACGTCAGAAAAAATTTGACACAAACACACAACAAAATTGACAAAAACGTTATGAATAAGTTGACAAAAACATCACAAAAATGTGACTAAAATGTTTCAACAAAGTTGACAAAAATGTCACAAAAATGCGACTAAAATATCTCAACAAAGTTGTTAAAAACGCACAAAAAAGCTGACAAAAACGTCACAAAAAATTTGACACAAACGCACAACAAAATTGACAAAAACGTTACAAAAAAGTTAACAAAAACGTCACAAAAATGTGACTAAAATGTCTCAACAAAGTTGACAAAAACGCACAACAAAATTGACAAAAACGTTACAAATAAGTTGACAAAAACGTCACAAAATTGCAACTAAAATGTCTCAACAAAGTTGACAAAAACGCACAACAAAATTGACCAAAACGTCACAAAAACTTTGACAAAAACGTCACAAAAATGCGACTAAAATGTCTCAACAAAGTTGACATAGAAGTTTACAAAACGTACAACGAAATTGACCAAAACGTCACAAAAAATTTGACACAAACGCACAACATAATTGACAAAAACGTTACAAATAAGTTGACAAAAACGTCACAAAAATGTGACTAAAATGTCTCAACAAAGTTGACAAAAATGCACAACAAAATTGACAAAAACGTCACAAATAATTTGACACAAATCAGAACAAAATTGACAACGTGACAAAAATGCACAAAAAAGTTGACAAAACGTCACAAAAAATTTGATACAAACGCACAACAAAATTGACAAAAACGTTACAAATAAGTTGACAAAAAAAGTCAAAAAAATGTGACTAAAATGTCTCAACAAAGTTGACAAAAATGCACAACAAAATTGACCAAAACGTGACAAAAAAATTTGACACAAACGCACAACAAAATTGACAAAAACGTTACAAATAAGTTGACATAAACGTCACAAAAAAGTGACTAAAATGTCTCAACAAAGTTGACAAAAATGCAAAACAAAATTGACCAAAACGTCACAAATAATTTGACACAAATCAAAACAAAATTGACACAAATCAAAACAAAATTGACAAAAACGTCACAAAAATGCGACTAAAATATCTCAACAAAGTTGTCAAAAACGCACAAAAAAACGGACAAAAACGTCACAAAAAATTTGACACAAACGCACAACAAAATTGACAAAAACGTTACAAATGAGTTGACAAAAACGTCACAAAATGTGACTAAAATGTCTCAACAAAGTTGACAAAAATGCACAACAAAATTGACAAAAAGTTACATAAAAGTTTCCAAAAACGCACAACAAAATTGACTAAAAAGTCACAAAAAATTTGTCACAAACGCACAACAAAATTGACAAAAACGTTACAAATAAGTTGACAAAAACGTCACAAAATGTGACTAAAATGTCTCAACAAAGTTGACAAAAATGCACAACAAAATTGACCAAAACGTCACAAATAATTTGACACAAATCAAAACAAAATTGACAAAAACGTCACAAATGATTTGACAAAAAAGTCACAAAATTGCAAATAAAATGTCTCAACAAAGTTGACAAAAACGCACAAAAAAGTTGACAAAAGTCACAAAAAATTTTACACAAAAGCACAACAAAATTGACAAAAAGTTACAAAAAAGTTTACAAAACGTCACAAAAAAGTTGACAAAAAAAGTCACAAAATTGCGACAAAAATATCTCAAAGTTGACAAAAACGCACAAAAAAGTTGACAAAAACGTCACAAAATTGCAACTAAATTGTCTCAACAAAGTTGACAAAAACGCACAACAAAATTGACAAAAACGTTACAAATAAGTTGACAAAAACGTCACAAAATTGCAACTAAAATGTCTCAACAAAGTTGACAAAAACGCACAACAAAATTGACCAAAACGTCACAAAAACTTTGACAAAAACGTTACAAATAAGTTGATAAAAAAGTCACAAAATTGCGACAAAAATGTCTCAACAAAATTGACAAAAAGTTACAAAAAAGTTTACAAAACGTCACAAAAAAGTTGACAAAAACGTCACAAAAATGCGACTAAAATGTCTCAACAAAGTTGACATAGAAGTTTACAAAACGTCACAAAAAAGTTGACAAAAACGTCACAAAACTGCGACTAAAATGTCTCAACAAAGTTGACATAGAAGTTTACAAAACGCACAAAAAAACTGACAAAAACGTCACAAAAAATTTGACACAAACGCACAACAAAATTGACAATAACGTTACAAATAAGTTGATAAAAAAAGTCACAAAATTGCGACAAAAATATCTCAAAGTTGACAAAAACGCACAAAAAAGTTGACAAAAACGTCACAAATAATTTGACACAAACGCACAACAAAATTGACAAAAACGTTACAAATAAGTTGACATAAACGTCACAAAAATGTGACTAAAATGTTTCAACAAAGTTGACAAAAATGCAAAACAAAATTGACCAAAACGTCACAAATAATTTGACACAAACGCACAACAAAATTGACAAAAACGTTACAAATAAGTTGACATAAACGTCACAAAAATGTGACTAAATTGTCTCAACAAAGTTGACAAAAACGCACAACAAAATTGACAAAAACGTTACAAATAAGTTGACAAAAACGTCACAAAATTGCAAATAAAATGTCTCAACAAAGTTGACAAAAACGCACAACAAAATTGACCAAAACGTCACAAAAACTTTGACAAAAACGTTACAAATAAGTTGATAAAAAAGTCACAAAATTGCGACAAAAATGTCTCAACAAAATTGACAAAAAGTTACAAAAAAGTTTACAAAACGTCACAAAAAAGTTGACAAAAACGTCACAAAAATGCGACTACAATGTCTCAACAAAGTTGACATAGAAGTTTACAAAACGTACAACGAAATTGACCAAAACGTCACAAAAAATTTGACACAAACGCACAACATAATTGACAAAAACGTTACAAATAAGTTGACAAAAACGTCACAAAAATGTGACTAAAATGTCTCAACAAAGTTGACAAAAATGCACAACAAAATTGACAAAAACGTCACAAATAATTTGACACAAATCAGAACAAAATTGACAGTCACAAAAATGCGACTAAAATATCTCAACAAAGTTGACAAAAACGCACAACAAAATTGACCAAAACGTCACAAAAATTTGATACAAACGCACAACAAAATTGACAAAAAAGTTACAAATAAGTTGATAAAAAAAGTCACAAAATTGCGAAAAAAATGTCTCAACAAAATTGACAAAAAGTTACAAAAAAGTTTACAAAACGTCACAAAAAATTTGATACAAACGCACAACAAAATTGACAAAAAGTTACATAAAAGTTTACAAAAACGCACAACAAAATTGACTAAAAAGTCACAAAAAATTTGACACAAACGCACAACAAAATTGACAAAAATGTTACAAATAAGTTGACAAAAACGTCACAAAATGTGACTAAAATGTCTCAACAAAGTTGAAAAAAATGCACAACAAAATTGACCAAAACGTGACAAAAAATTTTACACAAACGCACAACAAAATTGACAAAAAGTTACAAAAAAGTTTACAAAACGTCACAAAAATGCGACTAAAATATCTCAACAAAGTTGACAAAAACGTCACAAAAAATTTGACACAAATGCACAACAAAATTGACAAAAAGTTACAAAAAAAGTTACAAAATTGCGACTAAAATGTCTCAACAAAGTTGACAAAAATGCAAAACAAAATTGACGAAAACGTCACAAAAAATTTGACACAGAGGCACAAAAAAATTGACAAAAAAGTCACAAAATGCGACTATAATGTCTCAACAAAGTTGACAAAAACGTCACAAAAAATTTGACACAAATGCACAACAAAATTGACAAAAAGTTACAAAAAAAGTTTAAAAAAACGTCACAAAAAAGTTGATAAAAACGTCACAAAATTGCGACTAAAATGTCTCAACAAAGTTGACAAAAACGCACCACAAAATTGACCAAAACGTCACAAAAAATTTGACAAAAAAAGTCACAAAAATGTGACTAAAATGTCTCAACAAAGTTGACAAAAACGCACAACAAAATTGACCAAAACTTCAAAAATATTTGATACAAACGCACAACAAAATTGACAAAAACGTTACAAATAAGTTGACAAAAAAGTCACAAAATTGCGACTAAAAACAGTCACAAAATTGCGACTAAAATGTCTCAACAAAGTTGACACAAACGCACAACAAGATTGACAAAAACGTCACAAAAATGTGACTAAAATGTCTCAACAAAGTTGACAAAAATGCACAACAAAATTGAACAAAACGTGATAAAAAAATTTGACACAAACGTATACAAAATTGACAAAAACGTTACAAATAAGTTAACAAAAAAGTCACAAAATTGCGACTAAAATGTCTCAAAGTTGACAAAAACGCACAAAAAATTGTACACAAACGCACAACAAAATTGACAAAAAGTTACAAAAGAGTTTACAAAACGTCACAAAGTTGACAAAAACGTCACAAAATGTGACTAAAATATCTCAACAAAGTTGACAAAAACGTCACAAAAAATTTGACACAAATGCACAACAAAATTGACAAAAAGTTACAAAAAAAGTTTAAAAAAACGTCACAAAAAAGTTGATAAAAACGTCACAAAATTGCGACTAAAATGTCTCAACAAAGTTGACAAAAACGCACAACAAAATTGACCAAAAGTCACAAAAATTTGACACAAACGCACAACAAAATTGACAAAAACGTCACAAAATGTGACTAAAATGTCTCAACAAAGTTGACAAAAATGCACAAAAAAGTTGACAAAAACGCACAACAAAATTGACCAAAACGTGATAAAAAATTTGACACAAACGCACAACAAAATTGACAAAAACGTTACAAATAAGTTAACAAAAAAGTCACAAAATTGCGACTAAAATGTCTCAAAGTTGACAAAAACGCACAAAAAAGTTGACAAAAACGTCACAAAAAATGACACAAATGCACAACAAAATTGACAAAAACGTCACAAATAATTTGACACAAATCAGAAGATAATTGACAACAACGTCACAAAAATGCAACTAAAATATCTCAAAGTTGACAAAAATGCACAACAAAATTGACAAAAACATTACAAGTAAGTTGACAAAAACGTCACAAAAATGTGACTAAAATGTCTCAACAAAGTTGACAAAAATGCACAACAAAATTGACCAAAACGTGATAAAAAATTTGACACAAACGCACAACGAAATTGACAAAAACGTTACAAATAAGTTGACAAAAACGTCACAAAAAAGTTGACAAAAACGTCACAAAAATACGACTAAAATGTCTCAACAAAGTTGACATAAAAGTTTACAAAACGCACAACGAAATTGACCAAAACGTCACAAAAAATTTGACACGAACGCACAACAAAATTGACAAAAACGTTACAAATAAGTTGACAAAAACGTCACAAAAATGTGACTAAAATGTCTCAAAGTTGACATAAACGCACAAAAAAGTTGACAAAAACGTCACAAAAAAATGACACAAATGCACAACAAAATTGCCAAAAAGTTACATAAAAGTTTACAAAACGCACAACGAAATTGACCAAAACGTCACAAAAAATTTGACACAAACGCACAACAAAATTGACAAAAAGTTACATAAAAGTTTACAAAAACGCACAACAAAATTGACCAAAACGTCACAAAAAATTTGACATAAACGCACAACAAAATTGAAAAAAACGTTACAAAAATGTGACTAAAATGTCTCAACAAAGTTGACAAAAATGCGCAACAAAATTGACAAAAACGTCACAAATAATTTGACACAAATCAGAACAAAATTGACAACAACGTCACAAAAATGCGACTAAAATATCTCAACAAAGTTGTCAAAAACGCACAAAAAAGTTGACAAAAACGTCACAAATTTGATACAAACGCACAACAAAATTGACAAAAAGTGACATAAAAGTTTACACAAACTCACAACAAAATTGACAAAAACGTCACAAAAATGTGACTAAAATGTCTCAACAAAATTGACAAAAAGTTACCTAAAAAGTTTAAAAAAACGTTACAAATAAGTTGACAAAAACATCACAAAATGTGACTAAAATGTCTCAATAAAGTTGACAAAAATGCACAACAAAATTGACCAAAACGTGACAAAAAATTTGACACAAACGCACAACAAAATTGACAAAACCGTTAAAAATGAGTTGACAAAAAAGTCACAAAATTGCAACTAAAATTTCTCAACAAAGTTGACAAAAACGCACAAAATTGCAACTAAATTGTCTCAACAAAGTTGACAAAAACGCACAACAAAATTGACCAAAACGTCACAAAAACTTTGACAAAAACGTTACAAATAAGTTGACAAAAACGTCACAAAAATGCGACTAAAATGTCTCAACAAAGTTGACAAAAATGCACAAAAAAGTTGACAAAACGTCACAAAAAAATTGATACAAACGCACAACAAAATTGACAAAAACGTTACAAATAAGTTGACATAAACGTCACAAAAATGTGACTAAAATGTCTCAACAAAGTTGACAAAAATGCAAAACAAAATTGACCAAAACGTCACAAATAATTTGACACAAATCAAAACAAAATTGACAAAAACGTCACAAAAATGCGACTAAAATATCTCAACAAAGTTGTCAAAAACGCAAAAAAAAACTGACAAAAACGCACAACAAAATTGACACAAACGTTACAAATGAGTTGACAAAAACGTCACAAAATGTGACTAAAATGTCTCAACAAAGTTGACAAAAATGCACAACAAAATTGACAAAAAGTTACATAAAAGTTTACAAAAACGCACAACAAAATTGACTAAAAAGTCACAAAAAATTTGACACAAACGCACAACAAAATTGACAAAAACGTTACAAATAAGTTGACAAAAACGTCACAAAATGTGACTAAAATGTCTCAACAAAGTTGACAAAAATGCACAACAAAATTGACCAAAACGTGACAAAAAATTTGACACAAACGCACAACAAAATTGACAAAACCGTTACAAATGAGTTGACAAAAAAGTCACAAAATTGCAAATAAAATGTCTCAACAAAGTTGACAAAAAGTCACAAAAAATTTTACACAAACGCACAACAAAATTGACAAAAAGTTACAAAAAAGTTTACAAAACGTCACAAAAATGCGACTAAAATATCTCAACAAAGTTGACAAAAACGTCACAAAAAATTTGACACAAATGCACAACAAAATTGACAAAAAGTTACAAAAAAAGTTTAAAAAAACGTCACAAAAAATTTGACAAAAAAAGTCACAAAAATGTGACTAAAATGACTCAACAAAGTTTACAAAAACGCACAACAAAATTGACCAAAACTTCAAAAAAATTTGATACAAACGCACAACAAAATTGACAAAAAAGTTACAAATAAGTTGACAAAAAAGTCACAAAATTGCGACTAAAAACAGTCACAAAATTGCGACTAAAATGTCTCAACAAAGTTGACAAAAATGCACAACAAAATTGACAAAAAGTTACAAAAAAAGTTTAAAAAAACGTCACAAAATTGCGACTAAAAACAGTCACAAAATTGCGACTAAAATGTCTCAACAAAGTTGTCAAAAACGCACAAAAAAGTTGACAAAAACGTCACAAAAAATTTGACACAAACGCTCAACAAAATTAACAAAAACGTTATGAATAAGTTGACAAAAACGTCACAAAAATGTGACTAAAATGTTTCAACAAAGTTGACAAAAATGCACAACAAAATTGACCAAAAGTCACAAAAATTTGACACAAACGCACAACAAAATTGACAAAAACGTTACAAATAAATTGACAAAAACGTCACAAAAATGTGATTAAAATGTCTCAACAAAGTTGACACAAACGCACAACAAAATTGACAAAAACGTTACAAATAAGTTAACAAAAAAGTCACAAAATTGCGACTAAAATGTCTCAACAAAGTTGACATAAAAGTTTACTTAAACGCACAACAAAATTGACCAAAACGTCACAAAATTGCAACTAAAATGTCTCAACAAAGTTGACAAAAACGTCACAAAAAATTTTACACAAATCAGAACAAAATGGACAAAAACGTCACAAAAATGCGACTAAAATATCTCAACAAAGTTGACAAAAACGTCACAAAAAATTTGACACAAACGCACAACAAAATTGACAAAAAGTTACAAAAAAAGTTTAAAAAAACTTAACAAAAAAGTTGAAAAAAACGTCACAAAATAGCGACTAAAATGTCTCAACAAAGTTGACAAAAACGCACAACAAAATTGACCAAAACGTCACAAAAAATTTGACACAAACGCACAACAAAATTGACAAAAACGTTACAAATAAGTTGACAAAAAAAGTCAAAAAATTGCGACTAAAATGTCTCAACAAAGTTGACAAAAACGCACAACAAAATTGACCAAAACGTTACAAATAAGTTGACAAAAAGATACATAAAAGTTGACAAAAACGCACAACAAAATTGACAAAAAATTTGACACAAACGCACAACAAAATTGACCAAAACGTCACAAAAAATTTGATACAAACGCACAACAAAATTGACAAAAAAGTTACAAATAAATTGACAAAAACGTCACAAAAATGTGATTAAAATGTCTCAACAAAGTTGTCAAAAACGCACAACAAAATTGACAAAAAGTTACATAAAAGTTTACAAAAACGCACAACAAAATTGACAAAAACGTCACAAAAATGTGACTAAAATGTCTCAACAAAGTTGACAAAAATGCACAACAAAATTGACCAAAACGTGATAAAAAATTTGACACAAACGCACAACAAAATTGACAAAAACGTTACAAATAAGTTAACAAAAAAGTCACAAAATTGCGACTAAAATGTCTCAAAGTTGACAAAAACGCACAAAAAAGTTGACAAAAACGTCACAAAAAATGACACAAATGCACAACAAAATTGACAAAAACGTCACAAATAATTTGACACAAATCAGAAGATAATTGACAACAACGTCACAAAAATGCAACTAAAATATCTCAAAGTTGACAAAAATGCACAACAAAATTGACAAAAACGTTACAAATAAGTTTACAAAACGTCACAAAAAAGTTGACAAAAACGTCACAAAAATACGACTAAAATGTCTCAACAAAGTTGACATAAAAGTTTACAAAACGCACAACGAAATTGACCAAAACGTCACAAAAAATTTGACACGAACGCACAACAAAATTGACAAAAACGTTACAAATAAGTTGACAAAAACGTCACAAAAATGTGACTAAAATGTCTCAAAGTTGACATAAACGCACAAAAAAGTTGACAAAAACGTCACAAAAAAATGACACAAATGCACAACAAAATTGCCAAAAAGTTACATAAAAGTTTACAAAACGCACAACGAAATTGACCAAAACGTCACAAAAAATTTGACACAAACGCACAACAAAATTGACAAAAACGTTACAAATAAGTTGACAAAAACGTCACAAAAATGTGACTAAAATGTCTCAACAAAGTTGACAAAAATGCGCAACAAAATTGACAAAAACGTCACAAATAATTTGACACAAATCAGAACAAAATTGACAACAACGTCACAAAAATGCGACTAAAATATCTCAACAAAGTTGTCAAAAACGCACAAAAAAGTTGACAAAAACGTCACAAATTTGATACAAACGCACAACAAAATTGACAGTTACTAAAAAGTTGACAAAAACTTCACAAAAAAGTTGACAAAAACGTTACAAAATTGCGACTAAAATATCTCAACAAAGTTGACAAAAACGTCACAAAAAATTTGACAAAAACGCACAACAAAATTGACAAAAAGTTACATAAAAGTTTACAAAAACGCACAACAAAATTGACAAAAACGTCACAAAAATGTGACTAAAATGTCTCAACAAAATTGACAAAAAGTTACCTAAAAAGTTTAAAAAAACGTTACAAATAAGTTGACAAAAACGTCACAAAATTGCAACTAAAATTTCTCAACAAAGTTGACAAAAACGCACAAAATTGCAACTAAATTGTCTCAACAAAGTTGACAAAAACGCACAAAAACATTGACAAAAACGTTACAAATAAGTTGACAAAAACGTCACAAAAATGCGACTAAAATGTCTCAACAAAGTTGACAAAAATGCACAAAAAAGTTGACAAAACGTCACAAAAAAATTGATACAAACGCACAACAAAATTGACAAAAACGTTACAAATAAGTTGACATAAACGTCACAAAAATGTGACTAAAATGTCTCAACAAAGTTGACAAAAATGCACAACAAAATTGACAAAAAGTTACATAAAAGTTTACAAAAACGCACAACAAAATTGACTAAAAAGTCACAAAAAATTTGACACAAACGCACAACAAAATTGACAAAAACGTTACAAATAAGTTGACAAAAACGTCACAAAATGTGACTAAAATGTCTCAACAAAGTTGACAAAAATGCACAACAAAATTGACCAAAACGTGACAAAAAATTTGACACAAACGCACAACAAAATTGACAAAACCGTTACAAATGAGTTGACAAAAAAGTCACAAAATTGCAAATAAAATGTCTCAACAAAGTTGACAAAAACGCACAAAAAAGTTGACAAAAAGTCACAAAAAATTTTACACAAACGCACAACAAAATTGACAAAAAGTTACAAAAAAGTTTACAAAACGTCACAAAAAAGTTGACAAAAATGTCACAAAATTGAAACTAAATTGTCTCAACAAAGTTGACAAAAATGCACAACAAAATTGACCAAAACGTGACAAAAAATTTGACACAAAGGCACAACAAAATTGACAAAAACTTTACAATAAGTTGACAAAAAAGTCACAAAATGCACAACAAAATTGACCAAAACGTCTCAAATAATTTGACACAAATCAGAACAAAATTGACAAAAACGTCACAAAAATGCGACTAAAATATCTCAACAAAGTTGACAAAAATGCACAACAAAATTGACTAAAACGTGACAAAAAATTTGACACAAACGCACAACAAAATTGACAAAACAGTTACAAATGAGTTGACAAAAAAGTCACAAAATTGCAAATAAAATGTCTCAACAAAGTTGACAAAAAGTCACAAAAAATTTTACACAAACGCACAACAAAATTGACAAAAAGTTACAAAAAAGTTTACAAAACGTCACAAAAATGCGACTAAAATATCTCAACAAAGTTGACAAAAACGTCACAAAAAATTTGACACAAATGCACAACAAAATTGACAAAAAGTTACAAAAAAAGTTTAAAAAAACGTCACAAAATTGCGACTAAAATGTCTCAACAAAGTTGACAAAAATGCAAAACAAAATTGACCAAAACGTCACAAAAAATTTGACACAGAGGCACAAAAAAATTGACAAAAAAGTCACAAAATGCGACTAAAATGTCTCAACAAAGTTGACAAAAACGTCACAAAAAATTTGACACAGAGGCACAAAAAAATTGACAAAAAAGTCACAAAATGCGACTAAAATGTCTCAACAAAATTGACAAAAACTTTACAATAAGTTGACAAAAAGCACAAAAATGTCGACAAAAACGTCACAAAATTTGATATAAACACACAACAAAATTGACAAAAAGTTACAAAAAAAGTTTAAAAAAACGTCACAAAAAAGTTGATAAAAACGTCACAAAATTGCGACTAAAATGTCTCAACAAAGTTGACAAAAATGCACAACAAAATTGACCAAAACGTGACAAAAAATTTGACACAAAGGCACAACAAAATTGACAAAAACTTTACAATAAGTTGACAAAAAAGTCTCAACAAAGTTGACAAAAACGCACAACAAAATTGACAAAAAGTTACATAAAAGTTTACAAAACGCACAACGAAATTGACCAAAACGTCACAAAAAATTTGACACGAACGCACAACAAAATTGACAAAAACGTTACAAATAAGTTGACAAAAACGTCACAAAAATGTGACTAAAATGTCTCAAAGTTGACATAAACGCACAAAAAAGTTGACAAAAACGTCACAAAAAAATGACACAAATGCACAACAAAATTGCCAAAAAGTTACATAAAAGTTTACAAAACGCACAACGAAATTGACCAAAACGTCACAAAAAATTTGACACAAACGCACAACAAAATTGACAAAAACGTTACAAATAAGTTGACAAAAACGTCACAAAAATGTGACTAAAATGTCTCAACAAAGTTGACAAAAATGCGCAACAAAATTGACAAAAACGTCACAAATAATTTGACACAAATCAGAACAAAATTGACAACGTCACAAAAATGCGACTAAAATATCTCAACAAAGTTGTCAAAAACGCACAAAAAAGTTGACAAAAACGTCACAAATTTGATACAAACGCACAACAAAATTGACAAAAACGTTACAAATAAGTTGACAAAAACGTCACAAAAATGTGACTAAAATGTCTCAAAGTTGACATAAACGCACAAAAAAGTTGACAAAAACGTCACAAAAAAATGACACAAATGCACAACAAAATTGCCAAAAAGTTACATAAAAGTTTACAAAACGCACAACGAAATTGACCAAAACGTCACAAAAAATTTGACACAAACGCACAACAAAATTGACAAAAACGTTACAAATAAGTTGACAAAAACGTCACAAAATGTGACTAAAATGTCTCAACAAAGTTGACAAAAATGCACAACAAAATTGACCAAAACGTGACAAAAAATTTGACACAAACGCACAACAAAATTGACAAAACCGTTACAAATGAGTTGACAAAAAAGTCACAAAATTGCAAATAAAATGTCTCAACAAAGTTGACAAAAACGCACAAAAAAGTTGACAAAAAGTCACAAAAAATTTTACACAAACGCACAACAAAATTGACAAAAAGTTACAAAAAAGTTTACAAAACGTCACAAAAAAGTTGACAAAAATGTCACAAAATTGAAACTAAATTGTCTCAACAAAGTTGACAAAAATGCACAACAAAATTGACCAAAACGTGACAAAAAATTTGACACAAAGGCACAACAAAATTGACAAAAACTTTACAATAAGTTGACAAAAAAGTCACAAAATGCACAACAAAATTGACCAAAACGTCTCAAATAATTTGACACAAATCAGAACAAAATTGACAAAAACGTCACAAAAATGCGACTAAAATATCTCAACAAAGTTGACAAAAATGCACAACAAAATTGACTAAAACGTGACAAAAAATTTGACACGAACGCACAACAAAATTGACAAAAACGTTACAAATAAGTTGACAAAAACGTCACAAAAATGTGACTAAAATGTCTCAAAGTTGACATAAACGCACAAAAAAGTTGACAAAACAGTTACAAATGAGTTGACAAAAAAGTCACAAAATTGCAAATAAAATGTCTCAACAAAGTTGACAAAAAGTCACAAAAAATTTTACACAAACGCACAACAAAATTGACAAAAAGTTACAAAAAAGTTTACAAAACGTCACAAAAATGCGACTAAAATATCTCAACAAAGTTGACAAAAACGTCACAAAAAATTTGACACAAATGCACAACAAAATTGACAAAAAGTTACAAAAAAAGTTTAAAAAAACGTCACAAAATTGCGACTAAAATGTCTCAACAAAGTTGACAAAAATGCAAAACAAAATTGACCAAAACGTCACAAAAAATTTGACACAGAGGCACAAAAAAATTGACAAAAAAGTCTCAAAATGCGACTAAAATGTCTCAACAAAGTTGACAAAAACGTCCCAAAAAATTTGACACAGAGGCACAAAAAAATTGACAAAAAAGTCACAAAATGCGACTAAAATGTCTCAACAAAATTGACAAAAACTTTACAATAAGTTGACAAAAAGCACAAAAATGTCGACAAAAACGTCACAAAATTTGATATAAACACACAACAAAATTGACAAAAAGTTACAAAAAAAGTTTAAAAAAACTTCACAAAAAAGTTGATAAAAACGTCACAAAATTGCGACTAAAATGTCTCAACAAAGTTGACAAAAATGCACAACAAAATTGACCAAAACGTGACAAAAAATTTGACACAAAGGCACAACAAAATTGACAAAAACTTTACAATAAGTTGACAAAAAAGTCTCAACAAAGTTGACAAAAACGCACAACAAAATTGACAAAAAGTTACATAAAAGTTTACAAAAACGCACAAAAAAGCTGACAAAAACGTCACAAAAAATTTGACACAAACGCACAACAAAATTGACAAAAACGTCACAAAAGTTTAAAAAAAGTCACAAAATTGCGACTAAAATGTCTCAACAAAGTTGACAAAAATGCACAGCAAAATTGACCAAAACGTCACCAAAAAATTTGACAAAAAAAGTCACAAAAATGTGACTAAAATGTCTCAACAAAGTTGACAAAAACGCACAACAAAATTGACCAAAACTTCAAAAATATTTGATACAAACGCACAACAAAATTGACAAAAAAGTTACAAATAAGTTGACAAAAAAGTCACAAAATTGCGACTAAAAACAGTCACAAAATTGCGACTAAAATGTCTCAACAAAGTTGACAAAAAGTCACAAAAAATTTAACAAAAACGCACAACAAAATTGACAAAAAGTTACAAAAAAGTTTACAAAACGTCACTAAAAAGTTGACAAAAATGTCACAAAATTGAAACTAAATTGTCTCAACAAAATTGACAAAAACGCACAACAAAATTGACAAAAAGTTACATAAAAGTTTACAAAAACGCACAACAAAATTGACAAAAACGTCACAAAGATGTGACTAAAATGTCTCAACAAAGTTGACAAAAATACACAACAAAATTGACCAAAACGTGATAAAAAAATTTGACACAAACGTATACAAAATTGACAAAAACGTTACAAATAAGTTAACAAAAAAGTCACAAAATTGCGACTAAAATGTCTCAAAGTTGACAAAAACGCACAAAAAATTGTACACAAACGCACAACAAAATTGACAAAAAGTTACAAAAGAGTTTACAAAACGTCACAGAGTTGACAAAAACGTCACAAAATGTGACTAAAATATCTCAACAAAGTTGACAAAAACGTCACAAAAAATTTGACACAAATGCACAACAAAATTGACAAAAAGTTACAAAAAAAGTTTAAAAAAACGTCACAAAAAAGTTGATAAAAACGTCACAAAATTGCGACTAAAATGTCTCAACAAAGTTGACAAAAATTCACAACAAAATTGACAAAAAGTTACAAAAAAAGTTTAAAAAAACGTCACAAAATTGCGACTAAAATGTCTCAACAAAATTGACCAAAACGTCACAAAAAATTTGACACAAACGCTCAACAAAATTAACAAAAACGTTATGAATAAGTTGACAAAAACGTCACAAAAATGTGACTAAAATGTTTCAACAAAGTTGACAAAAATGCACAACAAAATTGACCAAAAGTCACAAAAATTTGACACAAACGCACAACAAAATTGACAAAAACGTTACAAATAAGTTGACAAAAACGTCACAAAATGTGACTAAAATGTCTCAACAAAGTTGACAAAAATGCACAAAAAAGTTGACAAAAAGTCACAAAAAATTTTACACAAACGCACAACAAAATTGACAAAAAGTTACAAAAAAAGTTTAAAAAAACGTCACAAAATTGCGACTAAAATGTCCCAACAAAGTTGACAAAAAAAAGCACAAAAATGTCGACAAAAACGTCACAAAAAATTTGATACAAACGCACAACAAAATTGACAAAAACGTTACAAATAAGTTGACAAAAAAAGTCACAAAATTTCGACTAAAATGTCTCAACAAAATAGACAAAAACGTCACAAAAATGCGACTAAAATATCTCAACAAAGTTGTCAAAAACGCACAAAAAAGTTGACAAAAACGTCACAAATAAGTTGATAAAAAAGTCACAAAATTGCGACAAAAATGTCTCAACAAAATTGACAAAAAGTTACAAAAAAGTTTACAAAACGTCACAAAAAAGTTGACAAAAACATCACAAAAATGCGACTAAAATGTCTCAACAAAGTTGACATAAGTTTACAAAACGCACAACGAAATTGACCAAAACGTCACAAAAAATTTGACACAAACGCACAACAAAATTGACAAAAACGCACAAAAAAGCTGACAAAAACGTCACGAAATATTTGACACAAACGCACAGCAAAATTGACAAAAACTTACAAGTTTAAAAAAACGTCACAAAAAAGTTTAAAAAAACGTCACAAAATTGCGACTAAAATGTCTCAACAAAGTTGACAAAAAATTTGACACAAACGCACAACAAAATTGACAAAAACGTTACAAAAAAGTTGACAAAAAAAGTCAAAAAATTGCGACTAAAATGTCTCAACAAAGTTGACAAAAACGCACAACAAAATTGACAAATACGTTACATATAAGTTGACAAAAACGTCACAAAAATGTGACTAAAATGTCTCAAAGTTGACAAAAATGCACAACAAAATTGACAAAAACGTCACAAATAATTTGACACAAATCAGAACAAAATTGACAAAAACGTCACAAAAATGCGACTAAAATATCTCAACAAAGTTGTCAAAAACGCACAAAAAAGTTGACAAAAACGTTACAAAAAAAGTTTAAAAAAACGTCACAAAAAAGTTTACAAAAACGTCACAAAAATGCGACTAAAATGTCTCAACAAAGTTGACATAAAAGTTTACAAAACGCACAACGAAATTGACCAAAACGTCACAAAAATGCGACTAAAATGTCTCAACAAAGTTGACACAAACGCACAACAAAATTGACAAAAACGTTACAAATAAGTTGACAAAAAAGTCAAAAAATTGCGACTAAAATGTCTCAACAAAGTTGACAAAAACGCACAACAAAATTGACAAAAACGTTACATATAAGTTGACAATAACGTCACAAAAATGTGACTAAAATGTCTCAAAGTTGACAAAAATGCACAACAAAATTGACAAAAACGTCACAAATAATTTGACACAAATCAGAACAAAATTGACAAAAACGTCACAAAAATGCGACTAAAATATCTCAACAAAGTTGTCAAAAACGCACAAAAAAGTTGAGAAAAACGTCACAAAAAAGTTGACTAAAATGTCTCAACAAAGTTGACAAAAACGCACAACAAAATTGACCAAAACGTCACAAAAACTTTGACACAAACGCACAACAAAATTGACAAAAACGTTACAAATAAGTTGATAAAAAGTCACAAAATTGCGACAATAATGTCTCAACAAAATTGACAAAAAGTTACAAAAAAGTTTACAAAACGTCACAAAAATGCGACTAAAATGTCTCAACAAAGTTGACAAAAACGCACAACAAAATTGACAAAAAATTTGACACAAACGCACAACAAAATTGACCAAAACTTCACAAAAAATTTGACACAAACGCACAACAAAATTGACAAAAACGTCACAAAAATGTGACTAAAATGTCTCAACAAAGTTGACAAAAATGCACAGAGAAATTGACCAAAACGTCACAAAAAATTTGACATAAACGCACAAAAAAATTGACAAAAACGTTACAAATAAGTTGACAAAAAAAGTCAAAAAATTGCAACTAAAATGTCTCAACAAAGTTGACAAAAACGCACAACAAAATTGACAAATACGTTACATATAAGTTGACAAAAACGTCACAAAAATGCGACTAAAATGTCTCAACAAAGTTGACAAAACGCACAACAAAATTGACAAAAACTTTACAATAAGTTGACAAAAAAGTCACAAAATGCGACTAAAATTTCCCAACAAAGTTGACAAAAAAGCACAAAAATGTCGACAACAACGTCACAAAAAATTTGATATAAACACAACAAAATTGACAAAAACGTCACAAAAATGTGACTAAAATGTCTCAACAAAGTTGACAAAAATGCACAACAAAATTGACAAAAACGTTACGAATAAGTTAACAAAAACGTCACAAAAATGTGACTAAAATGTCTCAACAAAGTTGACAAAAATGCACAACAAAATTGACAAAAACGTCACAAAAATGTGACTAAAATGTCTCAACAAAGTTGACAAAAATGCACAACAAAATTGACCAAAACGTGATAAAAAATTTGACACAAACGCACAACAAAATTGACAAAAACGTTACAAATAAGTTAACAAAAAAGTCACAAAATTGCGACTAAAATGTCTCAAAGTTGACACAAACGCACAACAAAATTGACAAAAACGTTACAAAAAAAGTTTAAAAAAACGTCACAAAAAAGTTTACAAAAACGTCACAAAATTGCGACTAAAATGTCTCAACAAAGTTGACAAAAACGCACAACAAAATTGACAAAAACGTTACAAATAAGTTGACAAAAAGTTACATAAAAGTTTACAAAAACGCCCAACAAAATTGACAAAAACGTCACAAAAATGTCTCAACAAAATTGACAAAAAGTTACATAAAAGTTTACAAAAACGCACAACAAAATTGACAAAAACGTCACAAAAATGTGACTAAAATGTCTCAACAAAGTTGACAAAAACGTGATAAAAAATTTGACACAAACGCACACCAAAATTGACAAAAACGTTACAAATAAGTTAACAAAATTGCGACTAAAATATCTCAAAGTTGACACAAACGCACAACAAAATTGACAAAAACTTTACAATAAGTTGACAAAAGTCACAAAATGCGACTAAAATGTCCCAACAAAGTTGACAAAAAAGCACAAAAATGTCGACAAAAACGTCACAAAAAATTTGATATAAACACACAACAAAATTGACAAAAACGTTACAAATAAGTTGACAAAAAAGTCACAAAATTGCGACTAAAATGTCTCAAAGTTGACAAAAATGCACAACAAAATTGACAAAAAATTTGACACAAACGCACAACAAAATTGACAAAAACGTTACAAATAAGTTGACAAAAAAAGTCATAAAATGTCTCAACAAAGTTGACAAAAATGCACAACAAAATTGACCAAAACGTCACAAAAAATTTGACACAAACGCACAACAAAATTGACAAAAAGTTACATAAAAGTTTACAAAAACGCACAACAAAATTGACCAAAACGTCACAAAAAATTTGACACAAACGCACAAAAAAATTGACAAAAACGTTACAAATAAGTTGACAAAAAAAGTCAAAAAATTGCGACTAAAATGTCTCAACAAAGTTGACAAAAACGCACAACAAAATTGACAAATACGTTACATATAAGTTGACAAAAACGTCACAAAAATGTGACTAAAATGTCTCAAAGTTGACAAAAATGCACAACAAAATTGACAAAAACGTCACAAATAATTTGACACAAATCAGAACAAAATTGACAAAAACTTCACAAAAATGCGACTAAAATATCTCAATAAAGTTGTCAAAAACGCACAAAAAAGTTGACAAAAACGTCACAAAAAAGTTGACAAAAACGTCACAAAATTGCGACTAAAATGTCTCAACAAAGTTGACAAAACGCATAACAAAATTGACAAAAACTTTACAATAAGTTGACAAAAAAGTCACAAAATGCGACTAAAATGTCCCAACAAAGTTGACAAAAAAGCACAAAAATGTCGACAAAAACGTCACAAAAAAATTTGATATAAACACAACAAAATTGACAAAAACGTTACAAATAAGTTGACAAAAACGCACAACAAAATTGCGACTAAAATGTCTGAACAAAGTTGACAAAAACGCACAACAAAATTGACAAAAAGTTACATAAAAGTTTACAAAAACGCACAACAAAATTGACAAAAACGTCACAAAAATGTGACTAAAATGTCTCAACAAAGTTGACAAAAATGCACAACAAAATTGACAAAAACGTTATGTATAAGTTAACAAAAACGTCACAAAAATGTCTCAACAAAGTTGACAAAAAGTTACATAAAAGTTTACAAAAATGCACAACAAAATTGACAAAAACGTCACAAAAATGTCTCAACAAAATTGACAAAAAGTTACATAAAAGTTTACAAAAACGCACAACAAAATTGACAAAAACGTCACAAAAATGTGACTAAAATGTCTCAACAAAGTTGACAAAAATGCACAACAAAATTGACCAAAACGTGATAAAAAATTTGACACAAACGCACAACAAAATTGACAAAAACGTTACAAATAAGTTAACAAAAAAGTCACAAAATTGCGACTAAAATGTCTCAAAGTTGACACAAACGCACAACAAAATTGACAAAAACGTTACAAAAAAAGTTTAAAAAAACGTCACAAAAAAGTTTACAAAAACGTCACAAAATTGCGACTAAAATGTCTCAACAAAGTTGACAAAAACGCACAACAAAATTGACAAAAACGTTACAAATAAGTTGACAAAAAAAGTCATAAAATGTCTCAACAAAGTTGACAAAAACGCACAACAAAATTGCGACTAAAATGTCTCAACAAAGTTGACAAAAACGCACAACAAAATTGACAAAAAGTTACATAAAAGTTTACAAAAACGCACAACAAAATTGACAAAAACGTCACAAAAATGTGACTAAAATGTCTCAACAAAGTTGACAAAAATGCACAACAAAATTGACAAAAACGTCACAAAAATGTGACTAAAATGTCTCAACAAAGTTGACAAAAATGCACAACAAAATTGACAAAAACGTTACAAAAAAAGTTAAAAAAAAAACGTCACAAAAAAGTTTACAAAAACGTCACAAAAATGCGACTAAAATGTCTCAACAAAATTGACATAAAAGTTTACAAAACGCACAACGAAATTGACCAAAACGTCACAAAAAATTTGACACAAACGCACAACAAAATTGACAAAAACGTTACAAATAAGTTGACAAAAACATCACAAAAATGTCTCAACAAAGTTGACAAAAAGTTACATAAAAGTTTACAAAAACGCACAACAAAATTGACAAAAACGTCACAAAAATGTCTCAACAAAATTGACAAAAAGTTACATAAAAGTTTACAAAAACGCACAACAAAATTGACAAATACGTTACATATAAGTTGACAAAAAAAGTCATAAAATGTCTCAACAAAGTTGACAAAAATGCACAACAAAATTGACAAATACGTTACATATAAGTTGACACAAATCAGAACAAAATTGACAAAAACTTCACAAAAATGCGACTAAAATATCTCAACAAAGTTGACAAAAAAGCACAAAAATGTGACTAAAATGTCTCAAAGTTGACAAAAATGCACAACAAAATTGACAAAAACGTCACAAATAATTTGACACAAATCAGAACAAAATTGACAAAAACTTCACAAAAATGCGACTAAAATATCTCAACAAAGTTGACAAAAAAGCACAAAAATGTCGACAAAAACGTTACAAATAAGTTGACAAAAACTCACAACAAAATTGACAAAAACGTCACAAAAATGTGACTAAAATGTCTCAACAAAGTTGACAAAAATGCACAACAAAATTGACCAAAACGTGATAAAAAATTTGACACAAACGCACAACAAAATTGACAAAAACGTTACAAATAAGTTGACAAAAAAAGTCATAAAATGTCTCAAAAAAGTTGACAAAAACGCACAACGAAATTGACCAAAACGTCACAAAAAATTTGACACAAACGCACAACAAAATTGCCAAAAACGTTACAAATAAGTTGACAAAAACGTCACAAAAATGTCTCAACAAAGTTGACAAAAAGTTACATAAAAGTTTACAAAAACGCACAACAAAATTGACAAAAACGTCACAAAAATGTGACTAAAATGTCTCAACAAAGTTGACAAAAATGCACAACAAAATTGACAAAAACGTCACAAATAATTTGACACAAATCAGAACAAAATTGACAAAAACTTCACAAAAATGCGACTAAAATATCTCAACAAAGTTGTCAAAAACGCACAAAAATGTTGAGAAAAACGTCACAAAAAAGTTGACAAAAACGTCACAAAGTTGACAAAACGCACAACAAAATTGACAAAAACTTTACAATAAGTTGACAAAAAAGTCACAAAATGCGACTAAAATGTCCCAACAAAGTTGACAAAAAAGCACAAAAATGTCGACAAAAACGTAACAAAAAATTTGATATAAACACACAACAAAATTGACAAAAACGTTACAAATAAGTTGACAAAAACGCACAACAAAATTGCGACTGAAATGTCTCAACAAAGTTGACAAAAACGCACAACAAAATTGACAAAAAGTTACATAAAAGTTTACAAAAACGCACAACAAAATTGACAAAAACGTCACAAAAATGTGACTAAAATGTCTCAACAAAGTTGACAAAAATGCACAACAAAATTGACAAAAACGTTACGAATAAGTTAACAAAAAAGTCACAAAATTGCGACTAAAATGTCTCAAAGTCGACACAAACGCACAACAAAATTGACAAAAACGTTACAAAAAAGTGACTAAAATGTCTCAACAAAGTTGACAAAAATGCACAACAAAATTGACAAAAACGTCACAAATAATTTGACACAAATCAGAACAAAATTGACAAAAACTTCACAAAAATGCGACTAAAATATCTCAACAAAGTTGTCAAAAACGCACAAAAAAGTTGACAAAAACGTCACAAAAAAGTTGACAAAAACGTCACAAAAATGTCTCAACAAAGTTGACAAAAAGTTACATAAAAGTTTACAAAAACGCACAACAAAATTGACAAAAACGTCACAAAAATGTGACTAAAATGTCTCAACAAAGTTCACAAAAATGCACAACAAAATTGACCAAAACGTGATAAAAAATTTGACACAAACGCACAACAAAATTGACAAAAACGTTACAAATAAGTTAACAAAAAAGTCACAAAATTGCGACTAAAATGTCTCAAAGTTGACACAAACGCACAACAAAATTGACAAAAACGTTACAAAAAAAGTTTAAAAAAACGTCACAAAAAAGTTTACAAAAACGTCACAAAATTGCGACTAAAATGTCTCAACAAAGTTGACAAAAACGCACAACAAAATTGACAAAAAATTTGACACAAACGCACAACAAAATTGAAAAAAACGTTACAAATAAGTTAACAAAAAAGTCACAAAATTGCGACTAAAATGTCTCAAAGTTGACACAAATGCACAACAAAATTGACAAAAACGTTACAAATAAGTTGACAAAAACGTCACAAAAATGTCTCAACAAAGTTGACAAAAAATTACATAAAAGTTTACAAAAACGCACAACAAAATTGACAAAAACGTCACAAAAATGTCTCAACAAAATTGACAAAAAGTTACATAAAAGTTTACAAAAACGCACAACAAAATTGACAAAAACGTCACAAAAATGTGACTAAAATGTCTCAACAAAGTTGACATAAAAGTTTACAAAACGCACAACGAAATTGACCAAAACGTCACAAAAAATTTGACACAAACGCACAACAAAATTGACAAAAATGTTACAAATAAGTTGACAAAAACGTCACAAAAATGTCTCAACAAAGTTGACAAAAAGTTACATAAAAGTTGACACAAACGCACAACAAAATTGACAAAAACGTCACAAATAATTTGACACAAATCAGAACAAAATTGACAAAAACGTCACAAAAATGCGACTAAAATATCTCAACAAAGTTGTCAAAAACACACAAAAAAGTTGACAAAAACGTCACAAAAAAGTTGACAAAAAAGTCACAAAATTGCAACTAAAATGTCTCAACAAAGTTGACAAAAATGCACAGCAAAATTGACCAAAATGTCACAAAAAATTTGACATAAACGCACAAAAAAATTGACAAAAACGTTTCAAAAATGTGACTAAAATGTCACAAAGTTGACAAAAACGCACAACAAAATTGACAAAAATGTTACAAATAAGTTGACAAAAACGCACAACAAAATTGCGACTAAAATGTCTCAACAAAGTTGACAAAAACGCACAACAAAATTGACAAAAACTTTACAATAAGTTGACAAAAGTCACAAAATGCGACTAAAATGTCCCAACAAAGTTGACAAAAACGCACAAAAAAGTTGACAAAAACGTCACAAAAAAGTTGACAAAAACGTCACAAAATTGCGACTAAAATGTCTCAACAAAGTTGACAAAACGCACAACAAAATTGACAAAAACTTTACAATAAGTTGACAAAAGTCACAAAATGCGACTAAAATGTCCCAACAAAGTTGACAAAAAAGCACAAAAATGTCGACAAAAACGTTACAAATAAGTTGACAAAAACGCACAACAAAATTGACAAAAAGTTACATAAAAGTTTACAAAAACGCACAACAAAATTGACAAAAACGTCACAAAAATGTGACTAAAATGTCTCAACAAAGTTGACAAAAATGCACAACAAAATTGACCAAAACGTGATAAAAAATTTGACACAAACGCACAACAAAATTGACAAAAAAGTTACAAATAAGTTAACAAAAAAGTCACAAAATTGCGACTAAAATGTCTCAAAGTTGACACAAAAGCACAACAAAATTGACAAAAACGTTACAAATAAGTTGACAAAAAAAGTCATAAAATGTCTCAACAAAGTTGACAAAAACGCACAACAAAATTGACAAAAAGTTACATAAAAGTTTACAAAAACGCACAACAAAATTGACAAAAACGTCACAAAAATGTAACTAAAATGTCTCAACAAAGTTGACAAAAATGCACAACAAAATTGACCAAAACGTGATAAAAAATTTGACACAAACGCACAACAAAATTGACAAAAACGTTACAAATAAGTTAACAAAAAAGTCACAAAATTGCGACTAAAATGTCTCAAAGTTGACACAATCGCACAACAAAATTGACAAAAACGTTACAAAAAAAGTTTAAAAAAACATCACAAAAAAGTTTACAAAAACGTCACAAAAAAGTTTACAAAAACGTCACAAAAATGCGACTAAAATGTCTCAACAAAGTTGACAAAACGCACAACAAAATTGACAAAAACTTTACAATAAGTTGACAAAAAAGTCACAAAATTGCGACTAAAATGTCTCAACAAAGTTGACAAAAATGCACAACAAAATTGACCAAAACGTGATAAAAAATTTGACACAAACGCACAACGAAATTGACAAAAACGCACAAAAAAGTTGACAAAAACGCACAAAAAAGTTGACAAAAACGTCACAAAAATGCGAATAAAATGTCTCAACAAAGTTGACATAAAAGTTTACAAAACGCACAACGAAATTGACCAAAACGTCACAAAAAATTTGACACAAACGCACAACAAAATTGACAAAAACGTCACAAAAATGTGACTAAAATGTCCCAACAAAGTTGACAAAAAAGCACAAAAATGTCGACAAAAACGTTACAAATAAGTTGACAAAAACGCACAACAAAATTGAGACTAAAATGTCTCAACAAAGTTGACAAAAACGCACAACAAAATTGACAAAAAGTTACATAAAAGTTGACAAAAACGCACAACAAAATTGACAAAAACGTCACAAAAATGTAACTAAAATGTCTCAACAAAGTTGACAAAAATGCACAACAAAATTGACCAAAACGTGATAAAAAATTTGACACAAACGCACAACAAAATTGACAAAAACGTTACAAATAAGTTAACAAAAAAGTCACAAAATTGCGACTAAAATGTCTCAAAGTTGACACAATCGCACAACAAAATTGACAAAAACGTTACAAAAAAAGTTTAAAAAAACATCACAAAAAAGTTTACAAAAACGTCACAAAAAAGTTTACAAAAACGTCACAAAAATGCGACTAAAATGTCTCAACAAAGTTGACAAAACGCACAACAAAATTGACAAAAACTTTACAATAAGTTGACAAAAAAGTCACAAAATTGCGACTAAAATGTCTCAACAAAGTTGACAAAAATGCACAACAAAATTGACCAAAACGTGATAAAAAATTTGACACAAACGCACAACGAAATTGACAAAAACGCACAAAAAAGTTGACACAAACGCACAACAAAATTGACAAAAACGTCACAAAAATATGACTAAAATGTCCCAACAAAGTTGACAAAAAAGCACAAAAATGTCGACAAAAACGTTACAAATAAGTTGACAAAAAAAGTCATAAAATGTCTCAACAAAGTTGACAAAAACGCACAACAAAATTGACCAAAACGTCACAAAAAATTTGACACAAACGCACAACAAAATTGACAAAAAGTTACATAAAAGTTTACAAAAACGCACAACAAAATTTACCAAAACGTCACAAAAAATTTGACACAAACGCACAACAAAATTGACAAAAAAGTCACAAAAATGTGACTAAAATGTCCCAACAAAGTTGACAAAAATGCACAGCAAAATTGACCAAAACGTCACAAAAAATTTGACATAAACGCACAACAAAATTGACAAAAACCTTACAAATAAGTTGACAAAAAAAGTCAAAAAATTGCGACTAAAATGTCTCAACAAAGTTGACAAAAACGCACAACAAAATTGACAAAAACTTTACAATAAGTTGACAAAAGTCACAAAATGCGACTAAAATGTCCCAACAAAGTTGACAAAAAAGCACAAAAATGTCGACAAAAACGTCAACAAAAAAGTTGACAAAAACGTCACAAAATTGCGACTAAAATGTCTCAACAAATGACAAAAACGCACAACAAAATTGACAAAAACGTTACAAATAAGTTGACAAAAACGTCACAAAAATGTGACTAAAATGTCTCAAAGTTGACAAAAATGCACAACAAAATTGACAAAAACGTCACAAATAATTTGACAAAACGCACAACAAAATTGACAAAAACTTTACAATAAGTTGACAAAAAAGTCACAAAATGTGACTAAAATGTCCCAAAAAAGTTGACAAAAAAGCACAAAAATGTCGACAAAAACGTCACAAAAAATTTGATATAAACACACAACAAAATTGACAAAAACGCACAACAAAATTGACAAAAAGTTACATAAAAGTTTACAAAAACGCACAACAAAATTGACAAACGTCACAAAAATGTGACTAAAATGTCTCAACAAAGTTGACAAAAATGCACAACAAAATTGACCAAAACGTGATAAAAAATTTGACACAAACGCACAACAAAATTGACAAAAACGTTACAAATAAGTTAACAAAAAAGTCACAAAATTGCGACTAAAATGTCTCAACAAAGTTGACATAAAAGTTTACAAAACGCACAACGAAATTGACCAAAACGTCACAAAAAATTTGACACAAACGCACAACAAAATTGACAAAAACGTTACAAATAAGTTGACAAAAACGTCACAAAAATGTCTCAACAAAGTTGACAAAAACGTCACAAAATTGCGACTAAAATGTCTCAACAAAGTTGACAAAACGCACAACAAAATTGACAAAAACGCACAAAAAAGTTGACAAAAACGTCACAAAAAAAGACACAAATGCACAACAAAATTGACAAAAAGTTACAAAAAAGTTTACAAAACGTCACAAAAAAGTTGACAAAAACGTCACAAAAATGCGACTAAAATGTCTCAACAAAGTTGACATAAAAGTTTACAAAACGCACAACGAAATTGACCAAAACGTCACAAAAAATTTGACACAAACGCACAACAAAATTGACAAAAACGTTACAAATAAGTTGACAAAAAAAGTCACAAAATTGCGACTTAAATGTCTCAACAAAGTTGACAAAAAGTTACAAAAAAAGTTTACAAAAAGTCACTAAAAAGTTGACAAAAACTTCACAAAAATGTGACTAAAATGTCTCAAAAAATTTGACACAAACGCACAACAAAATTGACAAAAACGTTACAAATAAGTTGACAAAAAAAGTCAAAAAATTGCGACTAAAATGTCTCAACAAAGTTGACAAAAAAGCACAACAAAATTGACAAATACGTTACATATAAGTTGACAAAAACGTCAAAAAATTTGACACAAACGCACAGCAAAATTGACAAAAACTTACAAGTTTAAAAAAACGTCACAAAAAAGTTTAAAAAAAACGTCACAAAATTGTGACTAAAATGTCTCAACAAAGTTGACAAAAACGCACAACAAAATTGACCAAAACGTCACAAAAAATTTGACACAAACGCACAACAAAATTGACAAAAACGTCACAAAAATGTGACTAAAATGTCTCAACAAAGTTGACAAAAACGCACAACAAAATTGACCAAAACGTCACAAAAAATTTGACACAAACGCACAACAAAATTGACAAATACGTTACATATAAGTTGACAAAAACGTCACAAAAATGTGACTAAAATGTCTCAAAGTTGACAAAAATGCACAACAAAATTGACAAAAACGTCACAAATAATTTGACAAAACGCACAACAAAATTGACAAAAACTTTACAATAAGTTGACAAAAAAGTCACAAAATGTGACTAAAATGTCCCAACAAAGTTGACAAAAACGTTACAAATAAGTTGACAAAAAAAGTCACAAAATTGCGACTAAAATGTCTCAACAAAGTTGGCAAAACGCACAACAAAATTGAAAAAAACTTTACAATAAGTTGACAAAAAAGTCACAAAATGCGACTAAAATGTCCCAACAAAGTTGACAAAAAAGCAGAAAAATGTCGACAAAAACGTCACAAAAAATTTGATATAAACACACAACAAAACTGACAAAAACGTTACAAATAAGTTGACAAAAGCGCACAACAAAATTGACAAAAAGTTACATAAAATTTTACAAAAGCGCACAACAAAATTGACAAAAACGTCACAAAAATGTGACTAAAATGTCTCAACAAAGTTGACAAAAATGCACAACAAAATTGACCAAAACGTGATAAAAAATTTGACACAAACGCACAACAAAATTGACAAAAACGTTACAAATAAGTTAACAAAAAAGTCACAAAATTGCGACTAAAATGTCTCAAAATTGACCCAAACGCACAACAAAATTGACAAAAACGTTACAAATAAGTTAACAAAAAAGTCAAAAAATTGCGACTAAAACGCTCAACAAAATTGACAAAAACGTCACAAATAATTTGACAAAAATCAGAACAAAATTGACAAAAACGTCACAAAAATGCGACTAAAATATCTCAACAAAGTTGTCAAAAACGCACAAAAAAGTTGACAAAAACGTCACAAAATTGCGACTAAAATGTCTCAACAAAGTTGACAAAACGCACAACAAAATTGACAAAAAGTTACAAAAAAGTTTACAAAACGTCACAAAAAAGTTGACAAAAACGTCACAAAAATGCGACTAAAATGTCTCAACAAAGTTGACATAAAAGTTTACAAAACGCACAACGAAATTGACCAAAACGTCACAAAAAATTTGACACAAACGCACAACAAAATTGACAAAAACGTTACAAATAAGTTGACAAAAAAAGTCACAAAATTGCGACTTAAATGTCTCAACAAAGTTGACAAAAAGTTACAAAAAAAGTTTACAAAAAGTCACTAAAAAGTTGACAAAAACTTCACAAAAATGTGACTAAAATGTCTCAAAAAATTTGACACAAACGCACAACAAAATTGACAAAAACGTTACAAATAAGTTGACAAAAAAAGTCAAAAAATTGCGACTAAAATGTCTCAACAAAGTTGACAAAAAAGCACAACAAAATTGACAAATACGTTACATATAAGTTGACAAAAACGTCACAAAAAAGTTTAAAAAAAACGTCACAAAATTGACCAAAACGTCACAAAAAATTTGACACAAACGCACAACAAAATTGACAAAAACGTCACAAAAATGTGACTAAAATGTCTCAACAAAGTTGACAAAAACGCACAACAAAATTGACCAAAACGTCACAAAAAATTTGACACAAACGCACAACAAAATTGACAAATACGTTACATATAAGTTGACAAAAACGTCACAAAAATGTGACTAAAATGTCTCAAAGTTGACAAAAATGCACAACAAAATTGACAAAAACGTCACAAATAATTTGACAAAACGCACAACAAAATTGACAAAAACTTTACAATAAGTTGACAAAAAAGTCACAAAATGTGACTAAAATGTCCCAACAAAGTTGACAAAAAAGCACAAAAATGTCGACAAAAACGTCACAAAAAATTTGATATAAACACACAACAAAATTGACAAAAACGCACAACAAAATTGCGACTAATATGTCTCAACAAAGTTGACAAAAACGCACAACAAAATTGACAAACGTCACAAAAATGTGACTAAAATGTCTCAACAAAGTTGACAAAAAATTTGACACAAACGCACAACAAAATTGACAAAAACGTCACAAAAAATTTGACACAAACGCACAACAAAATTGACAAAAACGTTACAAATAAGTTGACAAAAACGTCACAAAAATGTCTCAACAAAGTTGACAAAAACGTCACAAAATTGCGACTAAAATGTCTCAACAAAATAGACAAAAACGTCACAAATAATTTGACACAAATCAGAACAAAATTGACAAAAACGTTACAAATAAGTTGACAAAAACGTCACAAAAATGTCTCAACAAAGTTGACAAAAACGTCACAAAATTGCGACTAAAATATCTCAACAAAGTTGTCAAAAACGCACAAAAAAGTTGACAAAAACATCACAAAATTGCGACTAAAATGTCTCAACAAATGACAAAAACGCACAACAAAATTGACCAAAACGTCACAAATAATTTGACAAAAACGTCACAAAAATGCTACTAAAATGTCTCAACAAAGTTGACAAAAACGCACAACAAAATTGACAAAAAATTTGACACAAACGCACAACAAAATTGACAAAAACGTCACAAAAACTTTGACACAAACGCCAAACAAAATTGACAAAAACGTTACAAATAAGTTGATAAAAAAGTCACAAAATTGCGACAAAAATGTCTCAACAAAATTGACAAAAAGTTACAAAAAAGTTTACAAAACGTCACAAAAAAGTTGACAAAAACATCACAAAAATGCGACTAAAATGTCTCAACAAAGTTGACATAAGTTTACAAAACGCACAACAAAATTGACAAAAACGTTACAAATAAGTTGACAAAAACGTCACAAAAATGTGACTAAAATGTCTCAAAGTTGACAAAAATGCACAACAAAATTGACAAAAACGTCACAAATAATTTGACAAAACGCACAACAAAATTGACAAAAACTTTACAATAAGTTGACAAAAAAGTCACAAAAATGTGACTAAAATGTCTCAACAAAGTTGACAAAAACTTTACAATAAGTTGACAAAAAAGTCACAAAATTGCGACTAAAATGTCTCAACAAAGTTGACAAAAACGCACAACAAAATTGACAAATACGTTACATATAAGTTGACAAAAACGTCACAAAAATGTGACTAAAATGTCTCAAAGTTGACAAAAATGCACAACAAAATTGACAAAAACGTCACAAATAATTTGACACAAATCAGAACAAAATTGACAAAAACTTCACAAAAATGCGACTAAAATATCTCAACAAAGTTGTCAAAAACGCACAAAAAAGTTGACAAAAACGTCACAAAAAAGTTGACAAAAACGTCACAAAAAAGTTGACAAAAACGTCACAAAATTGCGACTAAAATGTCTCAACAAATGACAAAAACGCACAACAAAATTGACAAAAACGTTACAAATAAGTTGACAAAAACGTCACAAAATTGCAACTAAAATGTCTCAACAAAGTTGACAAAAACGCACAACAAAATTGACAAAGAGTTACATAAGTTTACAAAAACGCACAACAAAATTGACAAAAACGTCACAAAAATGTGACTAAAATGTCTCAACAAAGTTGACAAAAATGCACAACAAAATTGACCAAAACGTGATAAAAAATTTGACACAAACGCACAACAAAATTGACAAAAACGTTACAAATAAGTTAACAAAAAAGTCACAAAATTGCGACTAAAATGTCTCAAAGTTGACACAAACGCACAACAAAATTGACAAAAACGTTACAAAAAAAGTTTAAAAAAAGTCATAAAAAAGTTTATAAAAACGTCAGAAAAATGCGACTAAATTGTCTCAACAAAGTTGACATAAAAGTTTACAAAACGCACAACGAAATTGTCCAAAACGTCACAAAAAATTTGACACAAACGCACAACAAAATTGACAAAAACGTTACAAATAAGTTGACAAAAAAAGTCACAAAATTGCGACTAAAATTTCTCAACAAAGTTGACAAAAACGCACAACAAAATTGACAAAAACGTTACATATAAGTTGACAAAAACGTCACAAAAATGTGACTAAAATGTCTCAAAGTTGACAAAAATGCACAACAAAATAGACAAAAACGTCACAAAAATGCGACTAAAATATCTCAACAACGTTGTCAAAAACGCACAAAAAAGTTGACAAAAACGTTACAAATAAGTTGATAAAAAAGTCACAAAATTGCGACAAAAATGTCTCAACAAAATTGACAAAAAGTTACAAAAAAGTTTACAAAACGTCAAAAAAAGTTGACAAAAACGTTACAAATAAGTTGATAAAAAAGTCACAAAATTGCGACTAAAATGTCTCAACAAAGTTGACATAAGTTTACAAAACGCACAACGAAATTGACCAAAACGTCACAAAAAATTTGACACAAACGCACAACAAAATTGACAAAAACTTACAAGTTTAAAAAAACGTCACAAAAAAGTTTAAAAAAACGTCACAAAATTGCGACTAAAATGTCTCAACAAAGTTGACAACAACGCACAACAAAATGGACAAAAAATTTGACACAAACGCACAACAAAATTGACAAAAACGTCACAAAAAATTTGACACAAACGCACAACAAAATTGACAAAAAGTTACATAAAAGTTTACAAAAACGCACAACAAAATTGACCAAAACGTCACAAAAAATTTGACACAAACGCACAACAAAATTGACAAAAACGTTACAAAAATGTGACTAAAATGTCTCAACAAAGTTGACAAAAATTCACAGCAAAATTGACCAAAACGTCACAAAAAAATTGACATAAACGCACAACAAAATTGACAAAAACGTTACAAATAAGTTGACAAAAAAAGTCAAAAAATCGCGACTAAAATGTCTCAACAAAGTTGACAAAAACGCACAACAAAATTGACAAAAACGTCACAAAAATGCGACTAAAATATCTCAAAAAAGTTGACAAAAACGTCACAAAAAAGTTGACAAAAACGTCACAAAATTGCGACTAAAATGTCCCAACAAAGTTGACAAAAAAGCACAAAAATGTCGACAAAAACGTCACAAAAAATTTGATATAAACAGACAACAAAATTGACAAAAACGTTACAAATAAGTTGACAAAAACGCACAACAACATTGCGACTAAAATGTCTCAACAAAGTTGACAAAAACGCACAACAAAATTGACAAAAAGTTACATAAAAGTTTACAAAAACGCACAACAAAATTGACAAAAACGTCACAAAAATGTGACTAAAATGTCTCAACAAAGTTGACAAAAATGCACAACAAAATTGACCAAAACGTGATAAAAAATTTGACACAAACGCACAACAAATTGACAAAAACGTTACAAATAAGTTAACAAAAAAGTCACAAAATTGCGACTAAAATGTCTCAAAGTTGACACAAACGCACAACAAAATTGACAAAAAGTTACAAAAAAAGTTTAAAAAAACGTCACAAAAAAGTTTACAAAAACGTCACAAAATTGCGACTAAAATGTCTCAACAAAGTTGACAAAAACGCACAACAAAATTGACCAAAACGTCACAAAAAATTTGACACAAACGCACAACAAAATTGACAAAAAGTTACATACAAGTTTACAAAAACGCACAACAAAATTGACCAAAACGTCAGAAAAAATTTGACACAAACTTACAACAAAATTGACAAAAACGTGACTAAAATGTCTCAACAAAGTTGACAAAATTGCACAACAAAATTGACAAAAACGTCACAAAAATGTGACTAAAATGTCTCAAAGTTGACAAAAATGCACAACAAAATTGACAAACGTCACAAAAATGCGACTAAAATATCTCAACAAAGTTGTCAAAAACGCACAAAAAAGTTGACAAAAACGTCAAAAAATTGCGACTAAAATATCTCAACAAAGTTGACAAAAACGCACAACAAAATTGACCAAAACGTCACAAAAATTTGACACAAACGCACAACAAAATTGACAAAAACGTTACAAATGAGTTGATAAAAAAGTCACAAAATTGCGAAAAAAATGTCTCAACAAAATTGACAAAAAGTTACAAAAAAGTTTAAAAAACGTCACAAAAAAGTTGACAAAAACGTCACAAAAATGTGACTAAAATGTCCCAACAAAGTTGACAAAAAAGCACAAAAATGTCGACAAAAACGTCACAAAAAATTTGATATAAACAGACAACAAAATTGACAAAAACATTACAAATAAGTTGACAAAAACGCACAACAAAATTGACAAAAAGTTACATAAAAGTTTACAAAAACGCACAACAAAATTGACAAAAACGTCACAAAAATGTGACTAAAATGTCTCAACAAAATTGACCAAAACGTGATAAAAAATTTGACACAAACGCACAACAAAATTGACAAAAACGTTACAAATAAGTTAACAAAAAAGTCACAAAATTGCAACTAAAATGTCTCAAAGTTGACACAAACGCACAACAAAATTGACAAAAAGTTACAAAAAAAGTTTAAAAAAACGTCACAAAAAAGTTTACAATAACGTCACAAAATTGCGACTAAAATGTCTCAACAAAGTTGTCAAAAATGCACAAAAAAGTTGACAAAAACGTCACAAAATTGCGACTAAAATGTCTCAACAAAGTTGACAAAAACGCACAACAAAATTGACCAAAACGTCAGAAAAAATTTGACACAAACGCACAACAAAATTGACAAAAACGTGACTAAAATGTCTCAACAACGTTGACAAAATTGCACAACAAAATTGACAAAAACGTCACAAAAATGTGACTAAAATGTCTCAAAGTTGACAAAAATGCACAACAAAATTGACAAACGTCACAAAAATGCGACTAAAATATCTCAACAAAGTTTTCAAAAACGCACAAAAAAGTTGACAAAAACGTCACAAAATTGCGACTAAAATATCTCAACAAAGTTGACAAAAACGCACAACAAAATTGACCAAAACGTCACAAAAATTTGACACAAACGCACAAAAAAATTGACAAAAACGTTACAAATAAGTTGACAAAAAAAGTCAAAAAAATGTGACTAAAATGTGTCAACAAGTTGACAAAAATGCACAACAAAATTGACCAAAACGTGACAAAAAAATTTAACACTAACGCACAACAAAATTGACAAAAACGTTACAAATGAGTTGATAAAAAAGTCACAAAATTGCGAAAAAAATGTCTCAACAAAATTGACAAAAAGTTACAAAAAAGTTTAAAAAACGTCACAAAAAAGTTGACAAAAACGTCACAAAAATGTGACTAAAATGTCCCAACAAAGTTGACAAAAAAGCACAAAAATGTCGACAAAAACGTCACAAAAAATTTGATATAAACAGACAACAAAATTGACAAAAACGTTACAAATAAGTTGACAAAAACGCACAACAAAATTGCGACTAAAATGTCTCAACAAAGTTGACACAAACGCACGACAAAATTGACAAAAACGTTACAAATAAGTTAACAAAAAAGTCACAAAATTGCGTTTAAAATCTCTCAACAAAGTTGTCAAAAATGCACAAAAAAGTTGACAAAAACGTCACAAAATTGCGACTAAAATGTCTCAACAAAGTTGACAAAAACGCACAACAAAATTGACCAAAACGTCACAAAAAATTTGACACAAACGCACAACAAAATTGACAAAAAGTTACATACAAGTTTACAAAAACGCACAACAAAATTGACCAAAACGTCAGAAAAAATTTGACACAAACGCACAACAAAATTGACCAAAACGTTACAAATAAGTTGACAAAAACGTGACTAAAATGTCTCAACAAAGTTGACAAAATTGCACAACAAAATTGACAAAAACGTCACAAAAATGTGACTAAAATGTCTCAAAGTTGACAAAAATGCACAACAAAATTGACAAACGTCACAAAAATGCGACTAAAATATCTAAACAAAGTTGTCAAAAACGCACAAAAAAGTTGACAAAAACGTCACAAAATTGCGACTAAAATATCTCAACAAAGTTGCCAAAAACGCACAACAAAATTGACCAAAACGTCACAAAAATTTGATACAAACGCACAACAAAATTGACAAAAACGTTACAAATAAGTTGACAAAAACGTCACAAAAATGTGACCAAAATGTCTCAACAAAGTTGACATAAAAGTTTACAAAACGCACAACAAAATTGACAAAAAGTTACAAAAAAAGTTTAAAAAAACGTCACAAAAAAGTTGACAAAAACGTCACAAAAATGTGACCAAAATGTCTCAACAAAGTTGACATAAAAGTTTACAAAACGCACAACAAAATTGACAAAAAGTTACAAAAAAAGTTTAAAAAAACGTCACAAAAAAGTTTACAAAAACGTCACAAAATTGCGACTAAAATGTCTCAACAAAGTTGTCAAAAATGCACAACAAAATTGACCAAAACGTCACAAAAAATTTGACACAAACGCACAACAAAATTGACAAAAACGTGACTAAAATGTCTCAACAAAGTTGACAAAATTGCACAACAAAATTGACAAAAACGTCACAAAAATGTGACTAAAATGTCTCAACAAAGTTGACAAAATTGCACAACAAAATTGACAAAAACGTCACAAAAACGTGACTAAAATGTCTCAACAAAGTTGACAAAAATGCACAACAAAATTGACCAAAACGTGACAAAAAAATTTGACACTAACGCACAACAAAATTGACAAAAACGTTACAAATGAGTTGATAAAAAAGTCACAAAATTGCGAAAAAAATGTCTTAACAAAATTGACAAAAAGTTACAAAAAAGTTTAAAAAACGTCACAAAAAAGTTGACAAAAACGTCACAAAAATGTGACTAAAATGTCCCAACAAAGTTGACAAAAAAGCACAAAAATGTCGACAAAAACGTCACAAAAAATTTGATATAAACAGACAACAAAATTGACAAAAACGTTACAAATAAGTTGACAAAAACGCACAACAAAATTGCGACTAAAATGTCTCAACAAAGTTGACAAAAACGCACAACAAAATTGACAAAAAGTTACATAAAAGTTTACAAAAACGCACAACAAAATTGACAAAAACGTCACAAAAATGTGACTAAAATGTCTCAACAAAATTGACCAAAACGTGATAAAAAATTTGACACAAACGCACAACAAAATTGACAAAAACGTTACAAATAAGTTAACAAAAAAGTCACAAAATTGCGACTAAAATGTCTCAAAGTTGACACAAACGCACAACAAAATTGACAAAAACGTTACAAAAAAGTTGACAAAAACGTCACAAAAATGTGACTAAAATATCTCAACAAAGTTGACAAAAACGTCACAATAAATTTGACACAAACGCACAACAAAATTGACAAAAACGTTACAAATGAGTTGATAAAAAAGTCACAAAATTGCGAAAAAAATGTCTTAACAAAATTGACAAAAAGTTACAAAAAAGTTTAAAAAACGTCACAAAAAAGTTGACAAAAACGTCACAAAAATGTGACTAAAATGTCCCAACAAAGTTGACAAAAAAGCACAAAAATGTCGACAAAAACGTCACAAAAAATTTGATATAAACAGACAACAAAATTGACAAAAACGTTACAAATAAGTTGACAAAAACGCACAACAAAATTGCGACTAAAATGTCTCAACAAAGTTGACAAAAACGCACAACAAAATTGACAAAAAGTTACATAAAAGTTTACAAAAACGCACAACAAAATTGACAAAAACGTCACAAAAATGTGACTAAAATGTCTCAACAAAATTGACCAAAACGTGATAAAAAATTTGACACAAACGCACAACAAAATTGACAAAAACGTTACAAATAAGTTAACAAAAAAGTCACAAAATTGCGACTAAAATGTCTCAAAGTTGACACAAACGCACAACAAAATTGACAAAAACGTTACAAAAAAGTTGACAAAAACGTCACAAAAATGTGACTAAAATATCTCAACAAAGTTGACAAAAACGTCACAATAAATTTGACACAAACGCACAACAAAATTGACAAAAAGTTACAAAAAAAAAGTTTAAAAAAACGTCACAAAAAAGTTGACAAAAACGTCACAATATTGCGACTAAAATGTCTCAACAAAATTAACAAAACGCACAACAAAATTGACAAAAACTTTACAATAAGTTGACAAAAAAGTCACAAAAATGTGACTAAAATGTCTCAACAAAGTTGACAAAAACGTGATAAAAATTTTGACACAAACGCACAACAAAATTGACAAAAAAAGTTTACAAAAACTTCACAAAAAAGTTGACAAAAACGTTACAAAATTGCAACTAAAATGTCTCAACAAAGTTGACAAAAACGCACAACAAAATTGACAAAAAGTTACATAAGTTTACAAAAACGCACAACAAAATTGACAAAAACGTGACACTAAATTTGACACAAACGCACAACAAAATTGACTAAACCGTTACAAATGAGTTGACAAAAATGTAACAAAATTGCAACTAAAATGTCTCAACAAAGTTGACACAAACGCACAACAAAATTGACAAAAAGTTACAAAAAAAGTTTACAAAAACTTCACAAAAAAGTTGACAAAAACGTTACAAAATAGCGACTAAAATATCTCAACAAAGTTGACAAAAACGCACAACAAAATTGACCAAAACGTTACAAATAGGTTGATAAAAAAGTCACAAAATTGCGAAAAAAATGTCTCAACAAAATTGACAAAAAGTTACAAAAAAGTTTACAAAACGTCACAAAAAAGTTGACTAAAATGTCTCAACAAAGTTGACATAAAAGTTTACAAAACGCACAACGAAATTGACCAAAACGTCACAAATAATTTGACACAAATCAGAACAAAATTGACAAAAACGTCACAAAAATGCGACTAAAATATCTCAACAAAGTTGACAAAAACGTCACAATAAATTTGACACAAACGCACAACAAAATTAACAAAAAGTTACAAAAAAAAAGTTTAAAAAAACGTCACAAAAAAGTTGACACAAACGCACAACAAAATTGACAAAAACGTTACAAATAAGTTGACAAAAACGTCAGAAAATGTGACTAAAATGTCTCAACAAAGTTGACAAAAATGCACAACAAAATTGACAAAAAGTTACATAAAAGTTTACAAAAACGCACAACAAAATTGACTAAAAAGTCACAAAAAATTTGATACAAACGCACAACAAAATTGACAAAAACGTTACAAATAAGTTGACAAAAACATCACAAAATGTGACTAAAATGTCTCAACAAAGTTGACAAAAATGCACAACAAAATTGACCAAAACGTCACAAATAATTTGACACAAATCAGAACAAAATTGACAAAAACGTCACAAAAATGCGACTAAAATATCGCAACAAAGTTGTCAAAAACGCACAAAAAAGCTGACAAAAACGTCACAAAAGATTTGACACAAACGCACAACAAAAAATTGACAAAAACGTTACAAATAAGTTGACAAAAACGTCACAATATTGCGACTAAAATGTCTCAACAAAGTTGACAAAAATGCACAACAAAATTGACCAAAACGTGACAAAAAATTTGACACAAACGCACAACAAAATTGACAAAACCGTTACAAATGAGTTGACAAAAAAGTCACAAAATTGCAAATAAAATGTCTCAACAAAGTTGACAAAAAGTCACAAAAAATTTTACACAAACGCACAACAAAATTGACAAAAAGTTCCAAAAATTTTACAAAACGTCACTAAAAAGTTGACAAAAATGTCACAAAATTGAAACTAAATTGTCTCAACAAAATTGACAAAAACGCACAACGAAATTGACCAAAACGTCACAAAAAATTTGACACAAAGGCACAACAAAATTGACAAAAACTTTACAATAAGTTGACAAAAAAGTCACAAAATGCAACTAAAATGTCTCAACAAAGTTGACAAAAACGCACAACAAAATTGACAAAAAGTTACATAAAAGTGTACAAAAACGCACAACAAAATTGACAAAAACGTCTCAACAAAGTTGACAAAAATGCACAACAAAATTGACCAAAACGTGGTAAAAAAAATTGACACAAACGTATACAAATTGACAAAACCGTTACAAATAAGTTAACAAAAAAGTCACAAAATTGCGACTAAAATGTCTCAAAGTTGACAAAAACGCACAAAAAATGAAACAAACGCACAACAAAATTGACAAAAAGTTACAAAAAAGTTTACAACACGTCACAAAAATGCGACTAAAATGTCTCAACAAAGTTTACATAAACGCACAACAAAATTGACCAAAACGTCACAAAATATTTGACACAAACGCACAACAAAATTCACAAAAACGTTACAAATAAGTTGACAAAAACGTCACAAAATTGCAACTAAAATGTCTCAACAAAGTTGACAAAAATGCACAACAAAATTGACACAAACGCACAACAAAATTGACAAAAAGTTACATAAAAGTTTACAAAAATGCACAACAAAATTGACAAAACCGTTACAAATGAGTTGACAAAAAAGTCACAAAATGCGACTAAAATGTCTCAACAAAGTTGACAAAAATGCACAAAAAAGTTGACAAAAAGTCACAAAAAATTTTACACAAACGCACAACAAAATTGACAAAAACTTTACAATAAGTTGACAAAAAAGTCACAAAATGAGACTAAAATGTCTCAACAAAGGTGACAAAAATGCACAACAAATTTGACCAAAACGTCACATAATTTGACACAAATCAGAACAAAATTGACAAAAACGTCACAAAATGCAACTAAAATATCTCAACAAAGGTGACAAAAATGCACAACAAATTTGACCAAAACGTCACATAATTTGACACAAATCAGAACAAAATTGACAAAAACGTCAAAAAAATGCGACTAAAATATCTCAACAAAGTTGACAAAAACGTCACAAAAAATTTGACACAAACGCACAACAAAATTGACAAAAAGTTACAAAAAAAGTTTAAAAAAACGTCACAAAAAAGTTGATAAAAACGTCACAAAATTGCGACTAAAATGTCTCAACAAAGTTGACAAAAATGCACAACAAAATTGACAAAAAGTTACATAAAAGTTTACAAAAACGCACAACAAAATTGACCAAAACGTCAAAAAAATTTGATACAAACGCACAACAAAATTGACAAAAACGTTACAAATAAGTTGACAAAAAAGTCACAAAATTGCAACTAAAATGTCTCAACAAAGTTGACAAAAACGCACAACAAAATTGACAAAAAGTTACAAAAAAGTTTACAACACGTCACAAAAAAGTTGACAAAAACGTCACAAAAATGCGAGTAAAATGTCTCAACAAATTTGACATAAAAGTTCACATAAACGCACAACAAAATTGACCAAAACGTCACAAAATATTTGACACAAACGCACAACAAAATTGACAAAACCGTTACAAATAAGTTGACAAAAACGTCACAAAATTGCAACTAAAATGTCTCAACAAAGTTGACAAAAATGCTCAACAAATTTGACCAAAACGTCACATAATTTGACACAAATCAGAACAAAATTGACAAAAACGTCACAAAAATGCAACTAAAATATCTCAACAAAGTTGACAAAAACGTCACAAAAAATTTGACACAAACGCACAACAAAATTGACAAAAACGTTACAAATAAGTTGACAAAAACGTCACAAAATTGCGACTAAAATGTCTCAACAAAGTTGACAAAAATGCACAACAAAATTGACCAAAACGTGACAAAAAATTTGACAAAAACGCACAACAAAATTGACAAAAAGTTACAAAAAAGTTTACAACACGTCACAAAAAAGTTGACAAAAACGTCACAAAAATGCGAGTAAAATGTCTCAACAAATTTGACATAAAAGTTCACATAAACGCACAACAAAATTGACCAAAACGTCACAAAATATTTGACACAAACGCACAACAAAATTGACAAAACCGTTACAAATAAGTTGACAAAAACGTCACAAAATTGCAACTAAAATGTCTCAACAAAGTTGACAAAAATGCTCAACAAATTTGACCAAAACGTCACATAATTTGACACAAATCAGAACAAAATTGACAAAAACGTCACAAAAATGCAACTAAAATATCTCAACAAAGTTGACAAAAACGTCACAAAAAATTTGACACAAACGCACAACAAAATTGACAAAAACGTTACAAATAAGTTGACAAAAACGTCACAAAATTGCGACTAAAATGTCTCAACAAAGTTGACAAAAATGCACAACAAAATTGACCAAAACGTGACAAAAAATTTGACAAAAACGCACAACAAAATTGACAAAACCGTTACAAATGAGTTGACAAAAAAGTCACAAAATTGCAAATAAAATGTCTCAACAAAGTTGACAAAAACGCACAAAAAAGTTGACAAAAAGTCACAAAAAATTTTACACAAACGCACAACAAAATTGACAAAAAGTTACAAAAAAAGTTTACAAAACGTCACAAAATGCGACTAAAATGTCTCAACAAAATTGACAAAAATGCACAACAAAATTGACCAAAACGTCACATAATTTGACACAAATCAGAACAAAATTGACAAAAACGTCACAAAAATGCGACTAAAATATCTCAACAAAGTTGACAAAAACGTCACAAAAAATTTGACACAAACGCACAACAAAATTGACAAAAAGTTACAAAAAAAGTTTAAAAAAACGTCACAAAAAAGTTGATAAAAACGTCACAAAATTGCGACTAAAATGTCTCAACAAAGTTGACAGAAACGCACAACAAAATTGACAAAAAGTTACATAAAAGTTTACAAAAACGCACAACAAAATTGACCAAAACGTCAAAAAAATTTGATACAAACGCACAACAAAATTGACTAAACCATTACAAATGAGTTGACAAAAAAGTCACAAAATTGCAAATAAAATGTTTCAACAAAGTTGACAAAAACGCACAAAAAAGTTGACAAAAAGTCACAAAAAATTTGACATAAACGCACAAAAAAGTTGACAAAAAGTCACAAAAAATTTTACACAAACGCACAACAAAATTGACAAAAAGTTACAAAAAAGTTTACAAAACGTCACAAAAAAGTTGACAAAAATGTCACAAAATTGAAACTAAATTGTCTCAACAAAGTTGACAAAAACGCACAACAAAATTGACAAAAAGTTACAAAAAAGTTTACAAAACGTCACAAAAAAGTTGACAAAAATGTCACAAAATTGAAACTAAATTGTCAACAAAATTGACAAAAAGTTACAAAAAAGTTTACAAACCGTTACAAATGAGTTGACAAAAAAGTCACAAAATTGCAAATAAAATGTTTCAACAAAGTTGACAAAAACGCACAAAAAAGTTGACAAAAAGTCACAAAAAATTTGACATAAACGCACAACAAAGTTGACAAAAACGCACAACAAAATTGACAAAAAGTTACATAAAAGTTTACAAAAAACGCACAACAAAATTGACCAAAACGTCAAAAAAATTTCATACAAACGCACAACAAAATTGACAAAAACGTTACAAATAAGTTGACAAAAACGTCACAAAATTGCGACTACAATGTCTCAACAAAGTTGACAAAAATGCACAACAAAATTGACCAAAACGTGACAAAAAATTTGACAAAAATGCACAACAAAATTGACAAAAACGTTACAAATAAGTTGACAAAAACGTCACAAAATGCGACTAAAATGTTTCAACAAAGTTGACAAAAACGCACAACAAAATTGACAAAAAGTTACAAAAAAGATTACAAAACGTCACAAAAAAGTTGACAAAAATGTCACAAAATTGAAACTAAATTGTCTCAACAAAGTTGACAGAAACGCACAACAAAATTGACAAAAAGTTACATAAAAGTTTACAAAAAACGCACAACAAAATTGACCAAAACGTCAAAAAAATTTGATACAAACGCACAACAAAATTGACAAAAACGTTACAAATAAGTTGACAAAAACGTCACAAAAAAGTTGACAAAAAGTCACAAAATGCGACTAAAATGTCTCAACAAAGTTGACAAAAATGCACAACAAAATTGACCAAAACATCACATAATTTGACACAAATCAGAACAAAATTGACAAAAACGTCACAAAAAAGTTGATAAAAACGTCACAAAATTGCGACTAAAATGTCTCAACAAATTTGACAAAAACGCACAACAAAATTGACAAAAAGTTACATAAGTTTACAAAAACGCACAACAAAATTGACAAAAACGTCTCATCAAAGTTGACAAAAATGCACAACAAAATTGACCAAAACGTGGTAAAAAAATTTGACACAAACGTATACAAAATTGACAAAAACGTTACAAATAAGTTGACAAAAAAGTCACAAAATTGCGACTAAAATGTCTCAACAAAGTTGACAAAAACGCACAACAAAATTGACAAAAAGTTACATAAAAGTTTACAAAAACGCACAACAAAATTGACCAAAAGTCACAAAAAATTTGACACAAACGCACAACAAAATTGACAAAAACTTCTCAACAAAGTTGACAAAAATGCACAACAAAATTGACCAAAACGTGGTAAAAAAATTTGACACAAACGTATACAAAATTGACAAAAACGTTACAAATAAGTTTATAACACATCACAAAAAAGTTGACAAAAACGTCACAAAAATGCGACTAAAATGTCTCAACAAAGTTGACATAAACGCACAACAAAATTGACAAAAAGTTACATAAAAGTTTACAAAAACGCACAACAAAATTGACCAAAACGTCAAAAAAAATTGATACAAACGCACAACAAAATTGACAAAAACGTTACAAATAAGTTGACAAAAAAAGTCACAAAATTACGACTAAAATGTCTCAACAAAGTTGACAAAAACGCACAACAAAATTGACAAAAAGTTACATAAAAGTTTACAAAAACGCACAACAAAATTGACAAAAACTTCTCAACAAAGTTGACAAAAATGCACAACAAAATTGACCAAAACGTGGTAAAAAAATTTGACACAAATGTATACAAAATTGACAAAAACGTTACAAATAAGTTTATAACACATCACAAAAAAGTTGACAAAAACGTCACAAAATTGCGACTAAAATGTCTCAAAGTTGACAAAAACGTCACAAAAATGCGACTAAAATGTCTCAACAAAGTTGACATAAAAGTTTACATAAACGCACAACAAAATTGACCAAAACGTTACAAAAAAGTTTACAAAACGTCACAAAAAAGTTGACAAAAATGCACAACAAAATTGACACAAACGCACAACAAAATTGACAAAAAGTTACAAAAAAGTTTACAAAACGTCACAAAAAGCTGACAAAAGTCACAAAATTGAAACTAAATTGTCTCAACAAAGTTGACAAAAACGCACAACAAAATTGACAAAAAGTTACATAAAAGTTTACAAAAACGCACAACAAAATTGACTAAAAGTCACAAAAAATTTGACACAAACGCACAACAAAATTGACAAAAACTTTACAATAAGTTGACAAAAAAGTCACAAAATGCGACTAAAATGTCTCAACAAAGGTGATACAAATGCACAACAAAATTGACCAAAACGTGACAATAAATTTGACACAAACGCACAACCAAATTGACTAAACCGTTACAAATGAGTTGACAAAAATGTCACAAAATTGCAAATAAAATGTCTCAACAAAGTTGACAAAACGCACAAAAAAGTTGACACAAACGCACAACAAAATTGACAAAAAGTTACAAAAAAAGTTTTAAAAAACTTCACAAAAAAGTTGATAAAAACGTCACAAAATTGCGACTAAAATGTCTCAACAAAGTTGACAAAAACGCACAACAAAATTGACAAAAAGTTACATAAAAGTTTACAAAAACGCACAACAAAATTGACCAAAACATCAAAAAAATTTGATACAAACACACAACAAAATTGACAAAAACGTTACAAATAAGTTGACAAAAAAGTCACAAAATTGCGACTAAAATGTCTCAACAAAGTTGACAAAAACGCACAACAAAATTGACAAAACCGTTACAAATGAGTTGACAAAAAAGTCACAAAATTGCAAATAAAATGTCTCAACAAAGTTGACAAAAACGCACAAAAAAGTTGACAAAAAGTCACAAAAAATTTTACACAAACGCACAACAAAATTGACAAAAAGTTACAAAAAAGTTTACAAAACGTCACAAAAAAGAAACTAAATTGTCTCAACAAAGTTGACAAAAACGCACAACAAAATTGATAAAAACGTGACAAAAAATTTGACAAAAATGCACAACAAAATTGACAAAACCGTTACAAATGAGTTGACAAAAAAGTCACAAAATGCGACTAAAATGTCTCAACAAAGTTGACAAAAATGCACAACAAATTTGACAAAAACGTCACAAAAAAATTTGACACAAATACACAAAGTTGACAAAAATGCACAACAAAATTGACAAAAAGTTACATAAGTTTACAAAAACGCACAACAAAATTGACCAAAACGTCAAAAAAATTTGATAAACGCACAACAAAATTGACAAAAACATTACAAATAAGTTGACAAAAACGTCACAAAATTGCGATTAAAATGTCTCAACAAAGTTGACAAAAATGCACAACAAAATTGACAAAAAGTTACAAAAAAGATTACAAAACGTCACAAAAAAGTTGACAAAAATGTCAAAAAATTGAAACTAAATTGTCTCAACAAAGTTGACAAAAACGCACAACAAAATTGACAAAAACTTTACAATAAGTTGACAAAAAAGTCACAAAATGCGACTAAAATGTCTCAACAAAGTTGACAAAAATGCACAACAAAATTGACCAAAACGTCACATAATTTGACACAAATCAGAACAAAATTGACAAAAACGTCACAAAAATGCGACTAAAATATCTCAACAAAGTTGACAAAAACGTCACAAAAAATTTGACAAAAACGCACAACAAAATTGACCAAAACGTGACAATAAATTTGACACAAACACACAACAAAATTGACTAAACAGTTACAAATGAGTTGACAAAAAAGTCACAAAATTGCAAATAAAATGTTTCAACAAAGTTGACAAAAACGCACAACAAAATTGACAAAAAGTTACATAAAAGTTTACAAAAACGCACAACAAAATTGACAAAAACGTTACAAATAAGTTGACAAAAACGTCACAAAATTGCGACTAAAATGTCTCAACAAAGTTGACAAAAATGCACAACAAAATTGACCAAAACGTGACAAAAAATTTGACAAAAACGCACAACAAAATTGACAAAACCGTTACAAATGAGTTGACAAAAAAGTCACAAAATGCGACTAAAATGTCTCAACAAAGTTGACAAAAATGCACAACAAATTTGACAAAAACGTCACAAAAAAATTTGACACAAACGCACAACAAAGTTGACAAAAACGCACAACAAAATTGACAAAAAGTTACATAAAAGTTTACAAAAACGCACAACAAAATTGACCAAAACGTCAAAAAAAATTGATACAAACGCACAACAAAATTGACAAAAACGTCACAAAATTGCGACTAAAATGTCTCAACAAAGTTGACAAAAATGCACAACAAAATTGACCAAAACGTGACAATAAATTTGACACAAACGCACAACAAAATTGACTAAACCGTTACAAATGAGTTGACAAAAAAGTCACAAAATTGCAAATAAAATGTTTCAACAAAGTTGACAAAAACGCACAAAAAATTTGACAAAAAGTCACAAAAAATTTTACACAAACGCACAACAAAATTGACAAAAAGTTACAAAAAAGATTACAAAACGTCACAAAAAAAGTTGACAAAAATGTCACAAAATTGAAACTAAATTGTCTCAACAAAGTTGACAAAAACGCGCAACAAAATTGACAAAAAGTTACATAAAAGTTTACAAAAACGCACAACAAAATTGACAAAACCGTTACAAATGAGTTGACAAAAAAGTCACAAAATGCGACTAAAATGTCTCAACAAAGTTGACAAAAATACACAACAAATTTGACAAAAACGTCACAAAAAAATTTGACACAAACGCACAACAAAGTTGACAAAAACGCACAACAAAATTGACAAAAAGTTACATAAAAGTTTACAAAAACGCACAACAAAATTGACAAAAACGTCTCAACAAAGTTGACAAAAATGCACAACAAAATTGACCAAAACGTGGTAAAAAAATTTGACACAAACGTATACAAAATTGACAAAAACGTTACAAAAAAGTTAACAAAAAAGTCACAAAATTGCGACTAAAATGTCTCAAAGTTGACAAAAACGCTAAAAAAAATGACACAAACGCACAACAAAATTGACAAAAAGTTACAAAAAAGTTAACACGTCACAAAAAAGTTGAAAAAAAACGTCACAAAAATGCGACTAAAATGTCTCAACAAAGTTGACATAAAAGTTTACATAAACGCACAACAAAATTGACCAAAACGTCACAAAATATTTGACACAAACGCACAACAAAATTGACAAAAACGTTACAAAATTGCAACTAAAATGTCTCAACAAAGTTGACAAAAATGCACAACAAATTGACACAAACGCACAACAAAATTGTCAAAAAGTTACAAAAAAGTTTACAAAACGTCACAAAAAAAGTTGACAAAAACGTCACAAAATTGCGACTAAAATGTCTCAACAAATTTGACAAAACCGTTACAAATGAGTTGACAAAAAAGTCACAAAATGCGACTAAAATGTGTCAACAAAGTTGACAAAAACGCACAACAAAATTGACAAAAATGTTACAAAAAAGTTGACAAAAGTCACAAAATTTCCTACTAAAATGTCTCAAGAAAGTTGACAAAAATGCACAAAAAAGTTGACAAAAACGTCACAAAAAGGCGACAAAAACATGTTAAAATAGGCAACAAAAAAGTTGACACAAACGCACAACAAAATTGACAAAAACGTTACAAATAAGTTGACAAAAAAAGTCACAAAATTGAGACTAAAATGTCTCAACAAAGTTGACAAAAAAGCACAACAAAATTGACAAAAAGTTACATAAAAGTTTACAAAAACGCACAACAAAATTGACCAAAACGTCAAAAAAATTTGATACAAACGCACAACAAAATTGACAAAAACATTACAAATAAGTTGAAAAAAACGTCACAATATTGCGACTAAAATGTCTCAACAAAGTTGACAAAAATGCACAACAAAATTGACCAAAACGTGACAATAAATTTGACACAAACGCACAAAAAAATTGACAAAAATGTCACAAAAAATTTGACACAAACGCACAACAAAATTGACATAAAGTTACATAAAAGTTTACAAAAACGCACAACAAAATTGACAAAAACGTTACAAATACGTTTACAAAACGTCACAAAAAAAGTTGACAAAAACGTCACAAAAATGCGACTAAAATGTCTCAACAAAGTTGACATAAAAGTTTACAAAAATGCACAACAAAATTGACCAAAACGTCACAAAAAATTTGACACAAACGCACAAGAAAATTGACAAAAACGGTACAAATGAGTTGACAAAAAAAGTCACAAAATTGCGACTAAAATGTCTCAACAAAGTTGACAAAAACGCACAACAAAATTGACAAAAAGTTACATGAAAGTTTACAAAAACGCACAACAAAATTGACAGAAACGTGATAAAAAATTCGACACAAACGCACAACAAAATTGACAAAAACTTCATAAATTTGCGACTAAAATGTCTCAAAGTTGACAAAAACGCACAAAAAAGTTGACAAAAACGTCACAAAAAATGACACAAAAGCACAATAAAATTGACAAAGTTACAAAAAAGTTTACAAAACGTCACAAAAAAGTTGACAAAAACGTCACAAAAATGCGACTAAAATGTCTCAACAAAGTTGACATAAAAGTTTACATGAACGCACAACAAAATTGACCAAAACGTCACAAAATATTTGACACAAACGCATAAAAAAATTGACAAAAACGTTACGAAAATTTGACAAAAACGTCACAAAATATTTGACAAAAACGCACAACAAAATTGACAAAAACGTTACAAAAATGTCACAAAATTGCGACTAAAATGTCTCAAAGTTGACAAAAACGTCACAAAAAAGGCGAGAAAAACATCTAAAAATAGGCAACAAAGAAGGCGACAAAAACGTCACAACAAAGTTGACAAAAAGTGACAAAGATGTAACAAAAAACGCACAAAAATGCGACTAAAATGTCTCAACAAAGTTGACAAAAACGCACAACAAAATTGACCAAAACGTCACAAAAAATTTGACACAAACGCACAACAAAATTGACAAAAACGGTACAAATGAGTTGACAAAAAAAGTCACAAAATTGCGACTAAAATGTCTCAACAAAGTTGACAAAAACGCACAACAAAATTGACAAAAAGTTACATAAAAGTTTACAAAAACGCACAACAAAATTGACCAAAACTTCAAAAAAATTTGATACAAACGCACAACAAAATTGACAAAAACGTTACAAATAAGTTGACAAAAACGTCACAAAATTGCGATTAAAATGTCTCAAAGTTGACAAAAATGCACAACAAAATTGACAAAAAGTTACAAAAAAAGATTACAAAACGTCACAAAAAAGTTGACAAAAATGTCACAAAATTGAAAGTAAATTGTCTCAACAAAGTTGACAAAAATGCACAACAAAATTGACCAAAACGTCACAAAAAATTTGACACAAAGGCACAACAAAATTGACAAAAACTTTACAATAAGTTGACAAAAAAGTCACAAAATGCGACTAAAATGTCTCAACAAAGTTGACAAAAATGCACAAAAAAGTTGACAAAAAGTCACAAAATGCGACTAAAATGTCTCAACAAAGGTGACAAAAATGCACAACAAATTTGACCAAAACGTCACAATTTGACACAAATCAGAACAAAATTGACAAAAACGTCACAAAAATGTGACTAAAATATCTCAACAAAGTTGACAAAAACGTTACAAATAAGTTGACAAAAAAAGTCACAAAATTGCGACTAAAATGTCTCAACAAAGTTGACAAAAAAGCACAGCAAAATTGACACAAACGCACAACAAAATTGACAAAAACGTCACAAAATTGCGACTAAAATGTCTCAACAAAGTTGACAAGAAAGCACAACAAAATTGACAAAAAGTTACATAAAAGTTTACAAAAACGCACAACAAAATTGACAAAAACGTTACAAATAAGTTGACAAAAACGTCACAAAATTGCGACTAAAATGTCTCAACAAAGTTGACAAAAATGCACAACAAAATTGACCAAAACGTGACAAAAAATTTGACAAAAACGCACAACAAAATTGACAAAACCGTTACAAATGAGTTGACAAAAAAGTCACAAAATGCGACTAAAATGTCTCAACAAAGTTGACAAAAATGCACAACAAATTTGACAAAAACGTCACAAAAAAATTTGACACAAACGCACAACAAAGTTGACAAAAACGCACAACAAAATTGACAAAAAGTTACATAAAAGTTTACAAAAACGCACAACAAAATTGACCAAAACGTCAAAAAAAATTGATACAAACGCACAACAAAATTGACAAAAACGTCACAAAATTGCGACTAAAATGTCTCAACAAAGTTGACAAAAATGCACAACAAAATTGACCAAAACGTGACAATAAATTTGACACAAACGCACAACAAAATTGACTAAACCGTTACAAATGAGTTGACAAAAAAGTCACAAAATTGCAAATAAAATGTTTCAACAAAGTTGACAAAAACGCACAAAAAATTTGACAAAAAGTCACAAAAAATTTTACACAAACGCACAACAAAATTGACAAAAAGTTACAAAAAAGATTACAAAACGTCACAAAAAAAGTTGACAAAAATGTCACAAAATTGAAACTAAATTGTCTCAACAAAGTTGACAAAAACGCGCAACAAAATTGACAAAAAGTTACATAAAAGTTTACAAAAACGCACAACAAAATTGACAAAACCGTTACAAATGAGTTGACAAAAAAGTCACAAAATGCGACTAAAATGTCTCAACAAAGTTGACAAAAATACACAACAAATTTGACAAAAACGTCACAAAAAAATTTGACACAAACGCACAACAAAGTTGACAAAAACGCACAACAAAATTGACAAAAAGTTACATAAAAGTTTACAAAAACGCACAACAAAATTGACAAAAACGTCTCAACAAAGTTGACAAAAATGCACAACAAAATTGACCAAAACGTGGTAAAAAAATTTGACACAAACGTATACAAAATTGACAAAAACGTTACAAAAAAGTTAACAAAAAAGTCACAAAATTGCGACTAAAATGTCTCAAAGTTGACAAAAACGCTAAAAAAAATGACACAAACGCACAACAAAATTGACAAAAAGTTACAAAAAAGTTAACACGTCACAAAAAAGTTGAAAAAAAACGTCACAAAAATGCGACTAAAATGTCTCAACAAAGTTGACATAAAAGTTTACATAAACGCACAACAAAATTGACCAAAACGTCAAAAAAATTTGATACAAACGCACAACAAAATTGACAAAAACGTGACAATAAATTTGACACAAACGCACAAAAAAATTGACAAAAATGTCACAAAAAATTTGACACAAACGCACAACAAAATTGACATAAAGTTACATAAAAGTTTACAAAAATGCACAACAAAATTGACCAAAACGTGACAATAAATTTGACACAAACGCACAAAAAAATTGACAAAAATGTCACAAAAAATTTGACACAAACGCACAACAAAATTGACATAAAGTTACATAAAAGTTTACAAAAACGCACAACAAAATTGACAAAAACGTTACAAATACGTTTACAAAACGTCACAAAAAAAGTTGACAAAAACGTCACAAAAATGCGACTAAAATGTCTCAACAAAGTTGACATAAAAGTTTACAAAAATGCACAACAAAATTGACCAAAACGTCACAAAAAATTTGACACAAACGCACAAGAAAATTGACAAAAACGGTACAAATGAGTTGACAAAAAAAGTCACAAAATTGCGACTAAAATGTCTCAACAAAGTTGACAAAAACGCACAACAAAATTGACAAAAAGTTACATGAAAGTTTACAAAAACGCACAACAAAATTGACAGAAACGTGATAAAAAATTCGACACAAACGCACAACAAAATTGACAAAAACTTCATAAATTTGCGACTAAAATGTCTCAAAGTTGACAAAAACGCACAAAAAAGTTGACAAAAACGTCACAAAAAATGACACAAAAGCACAATAAAATTGACAAAGTTACAAAAAAGTTTACAAAACGTCACAAAAAAGTTGACAAAAACGTCACAAAAATGCGACTAAAATGTCTCAACAAAGTTGACATAAAAGTTTACATGAACGCACAACAAAATTGACCAAAACGTCACAAAATATTTGACACAAACGCATAAAAAAATTGACAAAAACGTTACGAAAATTTGACAAAAACGTCACAAAATATTTGACAAAAACGCACAACAAAATTGACAAAAACGTTACAAAAATGTCACAAAATTGCGACTAAAATGTCTCAAAGTTGACAAAAACGTCACAAAAAAGGCGAGAAAAACATCTAAAAATAGGCAACAAAGAAGGCGACAAAAACGTCACAACAAAGTTGACAAAAAGTGACAAAGATGTAACAAAAAACGCACAAAAATGCGACTAAAATGTCTCAACAAAGTTGACAAAAACGCACAACAAAATTGACCAAAACGTCACAAAAAATTTGACACAAACGCACAACAAAATTGACAAAAACGGTACAAATGAGTTGACAAAAAAAGTCACAAAATTGCGACTAAAATGTCTCAACAAAGTTGACAAAAACGCACAACAAAATTGACAAAAAGTTACATAAAAGTTTACAAAAACGCACAACAAAATTGACCAAAACTTCAAAAAAATTTGATACAAACGCACAACAAAATTGACAAAAACGTTACAAATAAGTTGACAAAAACGTCACAAAATTGCGATTAAAATGTCTCAAAGTTGACAAAAATGCACAACAAAATTGACAAAAAGTTACAAAAAAAGATTACAAAACGTCACAAAAAAGTTGACAAAAATGTCACAAAATTGAAAGTAAATTGTCTCAACAAAGTTGACAAAAATGCACAACAAAATTGACCAAAACGTCACAAAAAATTTGACACAAAGGCACAACAAAATTGACAAAAACTTTACAATAAGTTGACAAAAAAGTCACAAAATGCGACTAAAATGTCTCAACAAAGTTGACAAAAATGCACAAAAAAGTTGACAAAAAGTCACAAAATGCGACTAAAATGTCTCAACAAAGGTGACAAAAATGCACAACAAATTTGACCAAAACGTCACAATTTGACACAAATCAGAACAAAATTGACAAAAACGTCACAAAAATGTGACTAAAATATCTCAACAAAGTTGACAAAAACGTTACAAATAAGTTGACAAAAAAAGTCACAAAATTGCGACTAAAATGTCTCAACAAAGTTGACAAAAAAGCACAGCAAAATTGACACAAACGCACAACAAAATTGACAAAAACGTCACAAAATTGCGACTAAAATGTCTCAACAAAGTTGACAAGAAAGCACAACAAAATTGACAAAAAGTTACATAAAAGTTTACAAAAACGCACAACAAAATTGACCAAAACGTCAAAAAAATTTGATACAAACGCACAACAAAATTGACAAAAACGTTACAAATAAGTTGACAAGAACGTCACAAAATTGCGACTAAAATGTCTCAACAAAGTTGACAAAAATGCACAACAAAATTGACCAAAACGTGACAATAAATTTGACACAAACGCACAAAAAAATTGACTTAACCGTTACAAATGAGTTGACAAAAAAGTCACAAAATTGCAAATAAAATGTCTCAACAAAGTTGACAAAAACGCACAAAAAAGTTGACAAAAAGTCACAAAAAATTTTACACAAACGTCACAAAAAAGTTGACAAAAATGTCACAAAATTGAAACTAAATTGTCTCAAAGTTGACAAAAACGCACAACAAAATTGACAAAAAGTTATATAAAAATTGACCATAACGTCAAAAAAATTTGATACAAACGCACAACAAAATTGACAAAAATGTTACAAATAAGTTGACAAAAACGTCACAAAAAGGCGACAAAAACATGTTAAAATAGGCAACAAAAAAGTTGACACAAACGTACAACAATATTGACAAAAAAATTACAAAAAAGTTGACAAAAAAGTCACAAAATTTCCTACTAAAATGTCTCAAGAAAGTTGACAAAAATGCGCAACAAAATTGACCAAAACGTCACAAAAAATTTTACACAAACTCACAACAAAATTGACAAGTTACAAAAAAGTTGACAAAAACGTCTCAAAAATGTAACTAAAATGTATCAACAAAGTTGACCAAAACGTCATAAAAAAGTTGACACAAACGCACCACAAAATTGACAAAAAGTTACAAAAAATTTGACAAAAATGTCTCAAAAATGTAACTAAAATGTCTCAACAAAGTTGACCAAAACGTCATAAAAAGTGACACAAACGCACCACAAAAGACAAAAAGTTACAAAAAAAGTTTACAAAAACGTCACAAATAAGTTGACAAAAACGTCACAAAAATGTGAGTAAAATGTCTCAACAAAGTTGACAAAAACGCACAGAAAAATTTGACAAAAACGTCTCAAAAATGTGACAACATCTAAAAATAGGCAACAAAAAAGTTGCCACAAACGCACAACAATATTGACAAAAAAATTACAAAAAAGTTGACAAAAAAAGTCATAAAATTGCGACTAAAATGTCTCAACAAAGTTGACAAAAATGCACAACAAAATTGACCAAAACGTCATAAAAAAATTTACACAAACTCACAACAAAATTGATAAAAAGTTACAAAAAAAGTTGACAAAAACGTCACAAAAATGTGACACAAACGCACCACAAAATTGACAAAAAGTTACAAAAAAAGTTTACAAAAAAGTCAAAAAAAAGTTGACAAAAACATCACAAAAATGTGACTAAAATGTCTCAACAAAGTTGACAAAAACGCACCAAAAATTTGACAAAAACGTCTCAAAAATGCGACAAAAACATCTAAAAATAGGCAACAAAGAAGTTGACACAGACGCACAACAAAATTGACAAAAATGTTACAAAAAAGTTGTCAAAAAAGTCTCAAAATTGCGACTAAAATGTCTCAACAAAATTGACAAAAACGTCACAAAAAAGTTTCCAAAAACGCACAACAAAATTGACCAAAACGTTACAAAAAAGTTTACAGAAACGTCACAAAAAAGTTGACAAAAACGTCACAAAAATGTGACTAAAATGTCTCAAAAAAGTTGACAAACGCAAAACAAAATTGAAAAAAACGTTACAAAAAAGTTGACAAAAAAGTCACAAAATTGCGACTAAAATGTCTCAACAAAGTTGACAAAAACGCACAAAAAATTTGACAAAAACGTCTCAAAAATGCGACAAAAACATCTAAAAATAGGCAACAAAAAAGTTGACACAGACGCACAACAAAATTGACAAAAATGTTTCAAAAAAGTTGACAAAAAAGTCACAAAATTTCCTACTAAAATGTCTCGAGAAATTTGACAAAAATGCACAAAAAAGTTGACAAAAACATGTTAAAATAGGCAACAAAAAAGCTGACACAAACGCACAACAATATTGACAAAAAAGTCATAAAATTGCGACTAAAATGTCTCAACAAAGTTGACAAAAATGCACAACAAAATTGACCAAAACGTCACAAAAATTTTTACACAAACTCACAACAAAATTGATAAAAAGTTACAAAAAAGTTGACAAAAACGCACCACAAAATTGACAAGTTACAAAAAAGTTGACAAAAACGTTACAAAAATGTGACTAAAATGTCTCAACAAAGTTGACCAAAACGTCATAAAAAAGTTGACACAAATGCACCACAAAATTGACAAAAAGTTACAAAAAAGTTGAGAAAAACGTCTCAAAAATGTGACTAAAATGTCTCAACAAAGATGACAAAAACGTCAAAAAAGTTGACAAAAACGTCACAAAAATGTGACTAAAATGTCTCAACAAAATTGACCAAACGTCATAAAAGACAAAAAGTTACAAAAAAAGTTTACATAAACGTCACAAAAATGTGACTAAAATTTTTCAACAAAGTTGACAAAAATGCACAACAAAATTGACCAAAACGTGACAAATATTTGACACAAACGCACAACAAAATTGACAAAAACGTTACAAATAAGTTGACAAAAACGTCACAAAAATGTGACTAAAATATCTCAACAAAGTTGTCAAAAACGCACAAAAAAGCTGACAAAAACGTCACAAAAAAATTGACAAACGCACAACAAAATTGACAAAACCGTTACAAATGAGTTGACAAAAAAAGTCAAAAAATTGCAAATGAAATGTCTCAACAAAGTTGACAAAAACGCACAAAAATGTTTACAAAACGTCACAAAAAAGTTGACAAAAATGTCACAAAATTTAAATTAAATTGTCTCAACAAAGTTGACAAAAATGCACAACAAAATTTACAAAAAGTTACATAAAAGTTTACAAAAACGCACAACAAAATTGACCAAAACGTCAAAAAAATTTGATACAAACACACAACAAAATTGATAAAAACGTTACAAATAAGTTGACAAAAACGTCACAAAAATGTGACTAAAATGTTTCAACAAAGTTGACAAAAATGCACAACAAAATTGACCAAAACGTGACAAAAATTTGACACAAACGCACAACAAAATTGACCAAAACGTCACAAAACATTTGACACAAATCAGAACAAAATTGACAAAAACGTCACAAAAATGCGACTAAAATATCTCAACAAAGTTGTCAAAAACGCACAACAAAATTTACCAAAACGTGATAAAAAATTCGACACAAACGCACAACAAAATTGACAAAAACGTTACAAATAAGTTAACAAAAAAGTCACAAAATTGCGACTAAAATGTCTCAGAGTTGACAAAAACGCACAAAAAAGTTGACAAAAACTTCACAAAAAATGACACAAACGCACAATAAAATTGACAAAGTTACAAAAAAGTTTACAAAACGTCACAAAAAAGTTGACAAAAACGTCACAAAAATGCGACTAAAATGTCTCAACAAAGTTGACATAAAAGTTTACAGGAACGCACAACAAAATTGACCAAAACGTCACAAAATATTTGACACAAACGCACAACAAAATTGACAAAAACGTTACAAATAAGTTGACAAGTCACAAAATTGCGACTAAAATGTCTCAACAAAGTTGACAAAAATGCACAACAAAATTGACCAAAACGTCACAAAAAATTTGACACAAACGCACAACAAGGTTGACAAAAACTCACACAAAAAGGTTGACAAAAATGTCACAACAAATTTTACACAAACGCACAACAAAATTGACAAAACCGTTAGGAATAAGTTGACAAAAACGTCACAAAAATGTGACTAAAATGTTTCAACAAAGTTGACAAAAATGCACAACAAAATTGACCAAAACGTGACAAAAATTTGACACAAACGCACAACAAAATTGACCAAAACGTCACAAAACATTTGACACAAATCAGAACAAAAGTGACAAAAACGTCACAAAAATGCGACTAAAATATCTCAACAAAGTTGTCAAAAACGCACAACAAAATTGACAAAAACGTCACAAAAAATTTGACACAAACGCAAAACAAAATTGACAAAAAGTTACAACAAAGTTGTGAAAAAAAGTCACAAAATTGCTACTAAAATGTCTCAACAAAGTTGACAAAAACGTCACAAAAGGGCGACAAAAACATCTAAAAATAGGCAACAAAAAAAGTTGACACAAACGCACAACAAAATTGACAAACGTTACAAAAAGTTGACAAAAACATGTTAAAATAGGCAACAAAAAAGTTGACACAAACGCACAACAAATTTGACCAAAACGTCACAAAAAATTTGACACAAACGCACAACAAAATTGACAAAAACCTTACAAATAAGTTGACAAAAAAAGTCACAAAATTGCGACTAAAATGCCTCAACAAAGTTATCAAAAACGCACAACAAAATTGACCAAAACGTTACAAAAAAGTTTACAGAAACGTCATAAAAAAGTTGACAAAAATCTCTAAAAATAGGCAACAAAAAAGTTGACACAAACGCACAACAATATTTACAAAATAATTACAAAAAAGTTGACAAAAAAGTCATAAAATTGCGACTAAAATGTCTCAACAAAGTTGACAAAAACACACAACAAAATTGACCAAAACGTCACAAAAAATTTTACACAAACGCACAACAAAATTGATAAAAAGTTACAAAAAAGTTGACAAAAACGTCACAAAAAAGTTGACACAAACGCACAACAAAATTGACAACGTTACAAAAAAGTTGACAAAAAAGTCACAAAATTGCGACTAAAATGTCTCAACAAAGTTGACAAAAAAGCACAAAAAAGTTGACCAAAACGTCACAAAAATTTTGACAACAACGCACAACAAATTTGACCAAAACGTCACAAAAAAATTGACACAAACGCACAACAAAATTGACAAAAATGTTACAAAAAAGTTTACAGAAACACGTCACAAAAAAGTTGACAAAAATGTCACAAAATTGCGACTAAAATGCCTCAACAAAGTTGACAAAAACACACAAAAAATTTGACAAAAACGTCTCAAATGCGACAAAAACATCTAAAAATAGGCAACAAAGAAGTTGACACAGACGCACAACAAAATTGACAAAAATGTTTCAAAAAAGTTGACAAAAAAGTCACAACATTTCCTACTAAAATGTCTCAAGAAATTTGACAAAAATACACAAAAAAGTTGACAAAAACGTCACAAAAAGGCGACAAAAACATGTTAAAATAGGCAACAAAAAAGCTGACACAAACGCACAACAATATTGACAAAAAATTTTTTTAAAAGTTGACAAAAAAAGTCATAAAATGTCTCAACAAAGTTGACAAAAATGCACAACAAAATTGACCAAAACGTCACGAAGAATTTTACACAAACGCACCACAAAATTGACAAGTTACAAAAAAGTTGACAAAAACGTCACAAAAATGTGACTAAAATGTCTCAACAGTTGACCAAAACATCATAAATAAGTTGACACAAACGCACCACAAAATTGACAAAAAGTTACAAAAAAGTTGACAAAAACGTCTAAAAAATGTGACTAAAATGTCTCAACAAAGTTGACAAAAACGTCTCAAAAATGCGACAAAAACATCTAAAAATAGGCAACAAAAACCTCTAAAAATAGGCAACAAAAACCTCTAAAAATAGGCAACAAAAAAGTTGACAAAAACGTCACGAATAAAAAGACAAAGACGTCTAAAAATAGGCAACAAAAAAAGTTGACAAAAACGTCACGAAAAAGAGATAAAAAAAATGTCTAAAAATAGGCAACAAAAAAGTTGACAAAAACTTCTAAAAATAGGCAACAAAAAAGTTGACAAAAACGTCACGAAAAAAACGACACCAACGTCTCACAAAGGGACAAAAAAAAAGTCTAAAAATAGGCAACAAAAAAGTTGACAAAAACGTCACGAATAAAAAGACAAAGACGTCTAAAAATAGGCAACAAAAAAAGTTGACAAACCCATCACAAAAAAAGTGACAACGTCTCAGAAAGGGACAAAGACGTCAAAAAATTGGCGACAAAAAAGTTGACAAAAACGTCTAAAAGTAGGCAACAAAAAAGCAACAAAAACGTCTAAAAATAGGCAACAAAAAAGTTGACATAAACATCTAAAAATAGGCAACAAAAAAGTTGACGTCACAAAAAAAGTGACAACGTCTTAGAAAGGGACAAAAACGTCTAAAAAAAGGCAACAAAAAGTTGACAAATACATCACTAAAAAAGTGACAATGTCTCAGAAAGGGACAAAAACGTCTAAAAATAGGCAACAAAAAAGATGACAAAAACGTCACGAAAAAAATCGACAAAGACATCTAAAAATAGGGGAAAAAAAGTTGACAAAAACGTCTAAAAAAAGCGACAACAACGTCTCAGAAATGGACAAAAACATCTCACAAAAGGGACAAAAAAAGTCTAAAAATTGGCACCAAAAAAGTTGACAAAAACGTCTAAAAATAGGCAACAAAAACGTCTAAAAATAGGCAACAAAAAAGTTGACAAAAACGTCTAAAAATAGGCAACAAAAAAGTTGACAAAAACGTCCAAAAATTGGCAACAAAAAAGTTGACAAAAACGTCACGAATAAAAAGACAAAGACGTCTAAAAATAGGCAAAAAAAAAGTTGACAAAAACGTCTAAAAATAGGCAACAAAAATGTCTAAAAATAGGCAACAAAAAAGTTGACAAAATCATCACAAAAAAGCAACAAAAACTTCTAAAAATAGGCAACAAAAAAGTTGACATAAACATCTAAAAATAGGCAACAAAAAAGTTGACGTCACAAAAAAAGTGACAACGTCTAAGAAAGGGACAAAAACGTCTCAGAAATTGACAAAAAAGTCTAAAAAAGGCAACAAAAAGTTGACAAATACATCACTAATAAAGTGACAACGTCTCAGAAAGGGACAAAAACGTCTCACAAAAGGGACAAAAACGTCTAAAAATAGGCAACAAAAAAGTTGACAAAAACGTCTAAAAATAGGCAACAAAAAAGATGACAAAAACGTCAAAAATAGGCAACAAAAAAGTTGACAAAAAAGTTGACAAAAAAGTTGACAAAATCACAAAAAAGCAACAAAAACTTCTAAAAATAGGCAACAAAAAAATTGACAAAAACGTCTAAAAATAGGCAACAATAAAGTTGACAAAAACGTCTAAAAATAGGCAACAAAAACGTCTAAAAATAGGCAACAAAAAAGTTGACAAAAACGTCTAAAAATAGGCAACAAAAAAGTTGACAAAAAAGTTGACAAAAAAGTTGACAAAATCACAAAAAAAGCAACAAAAACTTCTAAAAATAGGCAACAAAAAATTGACAAAAACGTCTAAAAATAGGCAACAATAAAGTTGACAAAAACGTCTAAAAATAGGCAACAAAAACGTCTAAAAATAGGCAACAAAAAAGTTGACAAAAACGTCTAAAAATAGGCAACAAAAAAGTTGACAAAAACGTCTAAAAATAGGCAACAAAAAAGTTGACAAAAACGTCACGAAACAAGCAAAAAAAAAAAAAGTCTACAAATAAGCAACAAAAAAGTTGACAAAAACGTCACAAAAAAGCTACAAAAACTTCTAAAAATAGGCAACAAAAAAAGTTGACAAAAACATCACAAAAATAGCTACAAAAAAGTTGACAAAAACGTCAAAAAAAAGCGACAACAACGTCTCAGAATTGGACAAAAACATAAAAAAATTGGCAAAAAAAAGTTGACAAAAACGTCACAAAAAAGCAACAAAAACGTCTAAAATAGGCAACAAAAAAGTTGACAAAAACGTCACAAAAAAGCTACAAAAACTTCTAAAAAAAGGCAACAAAAAAAGTTGACAAAAACATCTAAAAATAGCGACAACGTCTCAGAAAGGGAGAAAAACGTCACAAAAAAACTACAAAAAACTTCTAAAAAAAAGGCAACAAAAAAAGTTGACAAAACGTCTAAAAATAGGCAACAAAAAAGTTGACAAAAAAGTCAAAAAATAGGCAACAAAAAAAGATGACAAAAACGTCACGAAACAAGCAAAAAAAAAGTCTACAAATAAGCAACAAAAAAAGTTGACAAAAACGTCAAAAAAGCTACAAAAACTTCTAAAAAAAGGCAACAAAAAAAGTTGACAAAAACGCAAAACAATATTGACAAAACGTTACAAAAAAGTTGACAAAAATGTCTAAAAATAGGCAACAAAAAAGTTGACACAAAAGTTGACAAATAGTAACAAAAACATCACAAAAAAAGAGACAAAAACATCACAAAAAAAGTTGACAAAAACGTACAACATTGACAAAAACTTCACAAATAAGTAGATAAAAATGTCTAAAAATGACACAAAAGTTGAACACAACGTCACAAAAAATGTGACAAAAACCTCAGTAAAAGTTGAACAAATGGCTAAAGAGAGGCAACAGAAGAAGTTGACAAAAACGTGACAAAAAAAGATGAAAAAAAAGTCACAAAAAATGTAACAAAACGTCAAAAAAGTTGAAAGAAATGTATAAAAAGTGGCAACAAAAGAAGTTGACAAAAACGCCCAACAAAATTGACAAAAAATTACAAAAACGCGACTAAAATGTCTCAAGTTGACAAAAACGCACAACAACATTGACAAAAACGTCAAACAAGTTGACTAAAACTAAAAATGGCAACAAAAAAAGTTGACAAAAACGCATTAAAAAGTTGACAAAAATGTCTAAAAAGAGGCAACAAAAAGTTGACAAAACGTCACAAAATAGTTGACAAAAATGCACAACAACATTGACAAAAACGTCACAAAAAAGTTGATAAAAATGTCTAAAAATAAAAAGTTGAAAAAATTGTCACAAAAAAGTTGACAAAAATGTCTAAAAATAGAAAACAAAAAAGTTGACAAAAACGTCTAAAAATAGGCAACAAAAAAGTTGACAAAAACGTCTAAAAATAGGCAACAAAAAAGTTGACAAAAACGCAAAACAATATTGACAAAACGTTACAAAAAAGTTGACAAAAATGTCTAAAAATAGGCAACAAAAAAGTTGACACAAAAGTTGACAAATAGTAACAAAAACATCACAAAAAAAGAGACAAAAACATCACAAAAAAAGTTGACAAAAACGTACAACATTGACAAAAACTTCACAAATAAGTAGATAAAAATGTCTAAAAATGACACAAAAGTTGAACACAACGTCACAAAAAATGTGACAAAAACCTCAGTAAAAGTTGAACAAATGGCTAAAAAGAGGCAACAGAAGAAGTTGACAAAAACGTGACAAAAAAAGATGAAAAAAAAGTCACAAAAAATGTAACAAAACGTCAAAAAAGTTGAAAGAAATGTATAAAAAGTGGCAACAAAAGAAGTTGACAAAAACGCCCAACAAAATTGACAAAAAATTACAAAAACGCGACTAAAATGTCTCAAGTTGACAAAAACGCACAACAACATTGACAAAAACGTCAAACAAGTTGACTAAAACTAAAAATGGCAACAAAAAAGTTGACAAAAACGCATTAAAAAGTTGACAAAAATGTCTAAAAAGAGGCAACAAAAAGTTGACAAAACGTCACAAAATAGTTGACAAAAACGCACAACAACATTGACAAAAACGTCACAAAAAAGTTGATAAAAATGTCTAAAAATAAAAAGTTGAAAAAATTGTCAAAAAAGTTGACAAAAATGTCTAAAAATAGAAAACAAAAAAGTTGACAAAAACGTCTAAAAATAGGCAACAAAAAAGTTGACAAAAACGTTACGAAAAAAGCGACAAAGACGTCTAAAAATAGGCAACACACTGGAAAAAAGGTCACTCCAAAAATAAGCAAAAAACAATAATTAATACAAGATATTTCTGCTTGTAATAAGCAAAAAAATCTGCCAATGGAACAAGTGAAAATTCTCGGTAAGATTTCTTGAAATAAAAGAAATAAGCCTTACTTCTCCTCAAAAGTAGCATCTTCTTTTTGTCATCCCGTTTGTTTCAAGTGTATTTAACTAATGTTTAGTTCTATAATTGTTACACTGTTCTAGATCTAAGTCCATCACCTACTTGAAATGAGATTAGAAACTGGCATTTTGAGACAAAATGTCTTGAAGTTTGCATTCCTGACTCGTGTTAGGCAGTGCTCTTTTGCCATAATAAGCCGTAATTTAACATCCTGTCATCATCTCAAGTGCATTTACCTTATTGTAAGCTCTACAAAAGTAATACTGTTCTAGATTCAAGACATTCACCTACTAGATTCAAGATATTAACTACTTCTTATAAAGACAGAAAAAATTAAAACTAGTCTTGCAGTTAACCAACTTTCTGTTTTATTTAAACAGCAAAAAGTCCCAGAGGACTGCATAAAAGGGAAACAGCATCATTTTCCTCAACATTTTGGCTCACAGTATTTATGGAACTGCAATATGAAAACACAGCAGAACACGCCAAATATGTGAGCGAGTTAAGGCCGGATCCAAACATCTGACCAATGTACCTCTCAATACACGTACCAAATCTGTGCTTTGCACAGGCACTCTCAAGGCATATAGACAAACTAGGCACACTAAAACTGCTCCACCTGTGACATTCATTCTTAATACAAATGCTTAATATTGTAACATTCAAATTAAAAGGTTCTGGCCTTACATGAACTAGTCTCTCAATACACCATTAACCATTGTTAACACCATCATTAAGGATGCACCATACTGGTGCATACTGGACTTTTTGCAGATATCAAATATGTTAATATTTTACAACTCAACTGGACAATGACCGATAGCGCTATGTTCACTTTTATCCCAACCTAACTGCTTAGTCAATTTACTCTTTCACAGTAGATGCGCCTAAATTAGTGACTATATCTGCTGGACAATTAGTTGTTTAAACTTAATAACTGAAAAGTTAAAATAAACTTAAACTAAAGCATAATCTGCACTGAATTGTGCAAACACACAAAAATATAACATCACAGAATAAAAAAAACACGGCATGTTGGCTAATATTGTCGTGCACCCCAAATTAACACTGGGCTAACTTAGCCAAATTCCGACCAAGAATCAAAAGCAGTGAACATGGACTGTAGTACCCTTGGAGGGAGAGAGGAAGTGCTATCCTACACTATATCTGACCACTGGTTTTATTGGCCAATAAAAGCTTTCCACTCAGCCATGCTCTTCTTGTAAGACAACGTGAGATCTCTCTCATGGATTTTGTCTAAGAGGACCTCTGTCTGTATGACTGAAAGCAGAGTGGCTACACACTTCGTATAAGTCAGGTGTAGGGTATAATAGTAGGCCATAAGGTATAAAGCACTCTCGGTAAGCTTGTCTTTTGGAAAGGTGGTTATTGGACGGACTGACTATCAGGACTGGGCAGGAGAGAGGGCGTTTCTTCAAGTAGGAATTGGGGTCTTCTGTTTCCTGTAACATAACAGACATCCTTCTGTCAGGATCATGCATAGAGGGTTGTTTACAAACATAACTTTACAAAGCAAAATTCTGACAAATGTTAACAGTACTGAGAAAGCTCCATCTGAAAGTGCTGTTTTTAACTATCCCCAATGCATTTACTGTTTACACACATCTAGCCTTCCAAAAGAACTAATAACCAAGGCTAGGCTAGTCTTGCTTGGTTATCATTAGTGATAAAACCTGCTACCATGTAATGCACCCATTTTTGTACATACCGTGACATAGCAAAGACATCTACCCAGTGAAAATTCTCTTTCTAAAAACAAATCTTTTAGGTGTCTTTGAAGGCTTAAAACATACAGTATGTGAATAGGAAATACATTGGGAGTCGTCAGGGGCAGCACCTTCAGTTATAATTTTTTCCGATACTGCAGTCAAAATGATCCCGCAACATTTTACACAGCTCACCTCGAGGACATGCACCAGAGCCTCGCTGGCATTTCGTACCCTCTTTGGAGGAGCAGACGTGGAGGGGATCAGTGATGGCAGCACACGTAGGAGCTCAAGAGCCTGTTCAGCTGTACAGGAAAAGATTTATTACTTAAACATTTTGACAAAGTGCACAAGGTCAAATCTGATCAAAAAGGTATACAACAGACACAATGCTTATATAAAAAAAAAATATTATTATAATAATTAAAAAAAAAAAAACATTCAGCAAATTCACATGCCTGAAGGTCCACCCTAAACCCTATTCACTAATAACACCAAAACAGCATTCCTTACCTTTGTCCATTCCCATTGGGGGTTTCAGCGCCTTTTTCCATACAACAAAAAACTGCACCTTCTGGCAGAAGTCATGCCATCTTCCCTTCAGTTCATCGATGAAGTTGGTATTATCCTTATCCAAAATGCGTTGAAGCTCCTACATCACCTATGAAATATCAAATATACCAATACAGACATTTGAATATATCATTTAAGAGAAAATTGGTATTTTAAACATCGTGTGTGATACCATGGTTTTAAATCATGCACAGTCAATAATGACTTACATGTCCAACATCCTTGAAACAAGGATATGCTTCTAGAACCTTCTCATGTCTGTCCTCCTCGCGAATGGTATTTGAATCAATGAATGCTCTTCTGGCTACAAATTCAAAATCCAAGAGATGAGAGACATCCTGGTGGTTTGGATTTTTTCTTTTATACAAAGTTTGTAGGGTCTTGTAGTGCTTGGCCAAGGTTGCTGGACTGTAGGTGTCTAGACTGTCAACATCTGCAGACTTGTTAGCTGTAAGACACAAAAATACATAATTAATATGCCTCAGTTTAAAAAAAAGTTCATCTCATGTTGTTGCATGACATTTTTTGTATAATAAATGCATGAGAACTATTTGCTCAAAACTCATATGGTCATGCAATCACATACAATTGCATGTAGGCACACAAGTACACCCCTACAAAGATGCGCACACCCCCACTACACACATGAGGCAGTTGGACAAACTCACCATCAGGACTGGAGAGGGCAGATGGTGCTTCTTCAGGTAGGCTTTGGGATCTTCTTTTTCCTTCAACACATAACAGACATATTTCTGATAGGATAATGTACTTTAAGGATCATTTCGGTATTTTGGAAGCAAAAATTACATTAATTAAAAAGAGCAAAAATGACACTAATGAGACACATGGGTTTTAAATACATAACATTATTTGATATACTGGAAAGGTTACAGGAAGTATTGTTGCACAGTAGACCGATACTAAAAAGGTACTGCTGTACCCAGCTGTTCAAAATGATACAATACCAGATTTCTGTTAAAACTTAATTTCTATAATAATGTTAAAAAAATAATAAAACAGTACAAATGTAGTGCAAATACCTATCCCCTGATGTACATTTTAAAGCCGTTTACTTCTGTCATGTCAGGACTGTCGTCTTGACCAATAAAGTGGGTTTATTAGTTTATCTAAAATATAAATACCTCACAAGGGCAAATATGTAAATGCAAAGTTGAAACTCACCTTCTAACTCACTTTCTTTACTGTCTGAACCTGGGCTGCCACTTCCTTCTGTGGACCGATCTAGAATGATTGTTGAGTCACTTGAATCCATTTCATCTGTGTCTGTTAGCTGCTCAAGACGGCGCTTCTTTGTAGAGCTGCAAAGATTAGTCACTTAATCAATTAGTTGTCAACTACTAAATCAATCCATCTGACTTTATTTGTATAGCACTTTTCATACAAACAAAACGTAACACAAAGTGCTTTGTAATAAAAAGCAATATCCCCCACACACATCCAAAGCAATTACTTTGTAGTCAAACACTAAAATAAGAGCACTCATTAAAAACGGGAAGTGAGGAGACACTAGAGACAGATCACCCAGGACATTGACATGATTGATAATTTTTCTTCTTTTTTTTTCTCATGTCCAAATATGATTTAAGCTTCTCAAATGTGAATATTGTCTAGCTTCTTTAGTCCTCTATGACAGTGAAATTAATATCTTAAGGTTGTGGACCAAACAAGACTTTTGAGGACATGACCTTGGACTTTATATTGACAAGACAACTGATCAATTAAATTAATCTTGAAAATGATTAACATGGAGAATCTTTGATGAAAATAGTCATTAGTTACAGCTCACCTCTTTGAATGTCTCCCATCTGGAGTTCTTTTTTGGGGGGGATCTCACACATTGCAATCTTTTGTATGTGTGTGTACACAGTGACCTGCACAAGACATTTAATACAGTTTTCAAATCGCTACTAAAAATGTCCTACATGAAACAGTCATCAACTGGATGCATTTCACTTACCCATGTATGGAGGCCTTGGTCCTGCAGCATGGGGTAGTACAGTACTATTCTCTTTGCCATTGCTGTAATTTCTGGCTTTGATGGGTATCTGTGTGATTCTCCATCCCCCTTTGCCCTCAGGATTGCAATCATACTGGTCATGGTGTTTCGAATGAGCCGGCATCTGAGCTCCTTTGACATCTGGCAGTTGCGCTGTTCACCTCTCTTTGACAGCTCAAAGTACTGTTTTGTACTTTGCAGGACTTGCGTTCACAGGAGTGGATGTCTGTCGCATGGGTGATGCATTAAAGGAAGAACTGCACGATAATTTTGAGTGTTCTTGGCCAGACTCCTGTAAAATAAAAGATAATGAACTACTGCAAAAAGCAACTTTTGTTGTGACAACACAAAATGCAATGTAGCATTGACAGCTCTGAACATGTATAAATATGCAATATTCCATTGCATGGGTGAAATCGCTTACATCAACTAACTGAACACCTAACAATTCATCTAAACTGAACACACATGTAGACTACCATGCCTGTTCCAAAAACACTGTGCTGTTGTTATTGTAGCTCAATGTGCTGCTGCCAACTTAAATAGGTGGTTAGTTTAGGCCACTTAACTGAGAAACTGACCTCCTCCGATGCACCATGACAGGCACGCCAGACCGCTTTTCTCCGTAAAAAGTTCTCTGGGCCTGGGAAAAGATCTCGCAAGTCTTCACGAGACAGGGTGCTCATCATTGTCTCTGTGATGTTTGCAGCTATGAAAACATTAGAAGACAAACATAGCAAGATGAAACAGTGAAAACAGCTAGAAATTAAACTTCATGAGACTATTAGGCCGGCTACACCAGTGTGTAGCCGTGTGTAGCTGCGTCGCGTGAGCGTGGCATTTCTGTTGCGTGGCGGCTGCGTGGATTTTTCTGTCTTAACACCAGAAACGTGTCTGACGCGGCGCTGGAGCTGCATCAGACAGGTTTCTGGTGTGTAAAGACATAAAAAAATCCAGCCGCCACACAACAGAAACGCCACGCAGCCAGCCACGGAGACGACGCTGAACTTGGCTCCACATTCGCTCCGGTTCTCTTCAAGTTTCGATTCCACCTTAAAGAAATGCCCGTTTTAGCCATTGGGTGGCAGTGTTTATCGCAAAATCGAGCTATTTTGCATCAGTGCAGATCACAGCTTTATGTATGTATTTGTATCTATCTATCCATCCATCTATCCATCTATCCATCTATCTATCTATCTATCTATCTATCTTTTTTTTATAGCCTACACTTTACACACTTGATTTTGTTGAATCTGTTTGAATGAAAGCCAAAAATCTTATAAATTATATTTAAAAAGTCACAAATTCTCATGAATTATTGAGCAAATCCAGCTCAGAGTCGACATGTTGACATATTTTGACAATTATATTGCAACAATTGCTGACTTTGCACTGCCCCCTAGCGGCCAAATACGGTTGTCCGTTGGTTTTCTCACCTGATTCGCATACTACAAATCATAATGTTTCCAATGATGCCCCATATGTCCATATCTACTGTAGAATTATGGAGAAAATCCAGCTCAAAATCGAAATGTTGACGTATTTTGACAATTATATTGCAACAATAGCTGACTTTGCACTGCCCCCTAGCGGCCAAATACGGTTGTCCGTTGGTTTTCTCACCTGATTCACATACTACAAATCATAATGTTTCCAATGATGCCCCATATGTCCATATCTACTGTAGAATTATGGAGAAAATCAAGGTCAAAAATACACAATTTGACAATTACATTGCACCAGATGCTGACTTTGCACTGCCCCCTAGCGGCCAAATACGGTTGTCCGTTGGTTTTCTCACCTGATTCACATACTACAAATCAATGTTTCCAATGATGCCCCATATGTCCATATCTACTATAGAATTATGGTGAAAATCCAGCTCAAAATCGACATGTTGAAGTATTTTGACAATTATATTGCAACAATTGCTGACTTTGCACTGCCCCCTAGCGGCCAAATATGGTTGTCCGTTGGTTTTTTCACCTGATTCACATACTACAAATCATGTTTCCAATGATGCCATATGTCCATATCTACTGTAGAATTATGGAGAAAATCAAGGTAAAAAATACACAATTTGACAATTACATTGCACCAGATGCTGACTTTGCACTGCCCCCTAGCGGCCAAATACGGTTGTCCGTTGGTTTTCTCACCTGATTCACATACTACAAATCATGTTTCCAATGATGCCCCATATGTCCATATCTACTGTAGAATTATGGAGAAAATCCAGCTCAAAATCGACATGTTGACGTATTTTGACAATTATATTGCAACAATTGCTGACTTTGCACTGCCCCCTACCAGCCAAATACGGTTGTCCGTTAATTTTCTCACCTGATTCACATACTACAAATCATAATGTTTCCAATGATGCCATATGTCCATATCTACTGTAGAATTATGGAGAAAATCCAGCTCAAAATCGACATGTTGACGTATTTTGACAATTATATTGCAACAATTGCTGACTTTGCACTGCCCCCTAGCGGCCAAATACGGTTGTCCGTTGGTTTTCTCACCTGATTCACATACTACAAATCATAATGTTTCCAATGATGCCCCATATGTCCATATCTACTGTAGAATTATGGAGAAAATCAAGGTCAAAAATACACAATTTGACAATTACATTGCACCAGATGCTTATTTTGTACTGCCCCCTAGCGGCCAAATACGGTTGTCCGTTGGTTTTCTCACCTGATTCACATACTACAAATCATAATGTTTCCAATGATGCCCCATATGTCCATATCTACTATAGAATTATGGAGAAAATCAAGGTCAAAAATACACAATTTGACAATTACATTGCACCAGATGCTTATTTTGTACTGCCCCTAGCGGCCAAATACGGTTTTCCGTTGGTTTTCTCACCTGATTCACATACTACAAATCATAATGTTTCCAATGATGCCCCATATGTCCATATCTACTGTAGAATTATGGAGAAAATCAAGGTCAAAAATACACAATTTGACAATTACATTGCACCAGATGCTTATTTTGTACTGCCCCCTAGCGGCCAAATACGGTTGTCCGTTGGTTTTCTCACCTGATTCACATACTACAAATCATGTTTCCAATGATGCCCCATATGTCCATATCTACTGTAGAATTATTGAGAAAATCCAGCTCAGAGTCGACATGTTGACATATTTTGACAATTATATTGCAACAATTGCTGATTTTGCACTGCCCCCTAGCGGCCAAATACGGTTGTCCGTTGGTTTTCTCACCTGATTCACATACTACAAATCATAATGTTTCCAATGATGCCATATGTCCATATCTACTGTAGAATTATGGAGAAAATCAAGGTAAAAAATACACAATTTGACAATTACATTGCACCAGATGCTGACTTTGCACTGCCCCCTAGCGGCCAAATACGGTTGTCCGTTGGTTTTCTCACCTGATTCACATACTACAAATCATGTTTCCAATGATGCCCCATATGTCCATATCTACTGTAGAATTATGGAGAAAATCCAGCTCAAAATCGACATGTTGACGTATTTTGACAATTATATTGCAACAATTGCTGACTTTGCACTGCCCCCTACCAGCCAAATACGGTTGTCCGTTAATTTTCTCACCTGATTCACATACTACAAATCATAATGTTTCCAATGATGCCATATGTCCATATCTACTGTAGAATTATGGAGAAAATCCAGCTCAAAATCGACATGTTGACGTATTTTGACAATTATATTGCAACAATTGCTGACTTTGCACTGCCCCCTAGCGGCCAAATACGGTTGTCCGTTGGTTTTCTCACCTGATTCACATACTACAAATCATAATGTTTCCAATAATGCCCCATATGTCCATATCTACTGTAGAATTATGGAGAAAATCAAGGTCAAAAATACACAATTTGACAATTACATTGCACCAGATGCTTATTTTGTACTGCCCCCTAGCGGCCAAATACGGTTGTCCGTTGGTTTTCTCACCTGATTCACATACTACAAATCATAATGTTTCCAATGATGCCCCATATGTCCATATCTACTGTAGAATTATGGAGAAAATCAAGGTCAAAAATACACAATTTGACAATTACATTGCACCAGATGCTTATTTTGTACTGCCCCTAGCGGCCAAATACGGTTGTCCGTTGGTTTTCTCACCTGATTCACATACTACAAATCATAATGTTTCCAATGATGCCCCATATGTCCATATCTACTGTAGAATTATGGAGAAAATCAAGGTCAAAAATACACAATTTGACAATTACATTGCACCAGATGCTTATTTTGTACTGCCCCCTAGCGGCCAAATACGGTTGTCCGTTGGTTTTCTCACCTGATTCACATACTACAAATCATAATGTTTCCAATGATGCCCCATATGTCCATATCTACTGTAGAATTATGATAACCAGCTTAGTATATACATTTAGATACCTCATTGGCTGCTGATGTATGTCATATAGACGTTACTAGTATAACTAGAGCTGCCACACACCAGTTGGTCACTAGTTTCCTAGTGACCAACTAGCTAGTCTTCACAGTTTATGAATTTAGCAGGAACAAAATGGCGCGAGTAACAGGAGCGAAAATTCACTTTGCTTTTGGTCTGAACACAACATGATATACATTATTCCCAAAGCGCAATTCAGTTCCTACAGTTCACAGACCACACATAACACTTCACTCAACAGGTGACAGAAGGAGCGTGATGTGACAAATGGGAGAAAGAGTTTGAGGCCCACAGTGCTGCTGTAGGGTCACATGTGGAGCAGCACCAGGAAGCAATTAGCTTCTTTTTTAGCTTCAATTAGGCCTCTGCATTCGTACGTTCATATATGATAAAGAATAATATTTGCATACATTACCCCTTAAAATCGACACTGCGACATCATCCAATTCTTCCATGCTGTTAGCTAGCTGACTTACATAGCTAGCTAGCTCCGCTAACGTTAGCTCGCTGTCTCTGTTCGGCTGCAACGATACACAATAAACACTGAAAACACATTGAAACGTCGATAACATTCAAAAGGTGTGCGATGTGAACTTCAAAGAATGAGCACTGGATACAGCGCTTTCATTTACTTGCAATGGAACACGTCAATCCTAGTTACCGTCCTTTTCCCTGTGACATCTTCCAACATGGTTTGGCGTTGCTTCATATGCTACATATTTGTGGCATTGACTCTGAAACAACTTTTGAGTCACATTGACACCTTGCACAGTCGCAGCTCTGACTTTCGCGTCGTGTGCGGGATTGATGGCTGTCCAAGTGAGTATAGGGTGTATAACTCCTACTATCACGTGAAGCTGACACGCGCATCATCTTCTCCAAGTTGAAGCGGCGGAGGACGAAGGACGGACTCGCCACGGTTTTCCGGGAGCAGGTGAAAGGACATCCGTAAACGACCAAACTACTGCAAGCCCTGTAGCTGAAGCGGAGGGCTCAAGCATCGTCATTCCAGCGGTAAGTCGTTACACAAGCTACAATTTAACGTAACATTGATTTAGGTCAACTGTGCTTGATCCAAGCACGTGTTTGTTTTTGTCAATGACAGGCTCAGGTTGTAATTTTAAGTAAAGCAGTGTTGAAAGTAATGAGTTACTGTAATTCCACTACTTTTGTCAGTAACGAGTAATCGAACAAGTAACTCAAATACAACTAGCCTACTGAGATTTAAATCGGCTAGTTAATGGTTACATTTATGTTGACAAACGCAGCCTACCGCCCCACAGATTGTCCACTTATGATGTAATGTCTAATGCTGAATTTGATATGCAGTAATTGGTAAATTAATTCACTTATTTGATTATTAGTTTAATTTGTTTAGTTTAATTGTCAGTTATGTAATTGTTACCAGACTTCATTGAAAAAATCAGTAACTGTAATGTTATTCATTTAAACAACAAATTAAAAATTACAGGTTATCCTTCAACAGTTTGAATCAAGCATAGAGGCTGCAATATGTGTATTATTAGCTTATCATTCACAGAGTTATAACCGGCAGGTGAGACATGTCTTCATGACAGTGTGTGACAGGAAGGTATCTCCTTATAGCTTATTGGAATACAAGTTCAGTTCAAAGACCTTTAGTAATGTTAATTTATTGACAAGAGAGCAAGTGAAGGGATACAATTTAGTACGTGTGTCAATCTTAACACTCATTAAGTACAGATTTTTTCTGATGCTGTCAAAGTCATTGTTTTTTTTTGTAGTACTGTTTTGTTTAGTTTTTATTAGTTGTTTTTGTTGTTATTTTACATACTCAAAATAAAGACACCAATCAGTAAAAATACACCCATCTTGTACATTTTTTTTATAGGAAGAAATCTAGTTAGCTAGCTTACCCAGGTAGTTGTCAGATTGTCTGGTGGTGCTACTTACAAATGCCTTATATTTTCCCTGTTTTAATAGATAGGTTTGTTGTTAATCTCTTTCAGAGTGGATTTCAAGAAGATGGAGAGGGTCGCATGAATGTTGACCTTTCTAAACATGCAACTGCATTTCTTCTTCAAGCCAGAGAAACCCATCGACTGACACAGGTAATTTATACCATTGCTTTTCCAATTAATTATATTTCATTTTTAGTAGTTAAAATCAATAAGCTTAAACTGTAGAATGACTTAGCCACTGTTCAGACCTGGTATCTTGGTTGATCCGATCACAGGTGGACAGCTAAAGGTATGTCAGAGAAACACCTGACATCAGAATGTGTCTCCACATGCTTCTTCATTGATCTCACTTCCCCGCTATATATGCAAATGTTCACGTGCTTTGCTTACAAAATCTGCCCATCCACTATATTTGTTGAGCATGAGCTAAGAATAGAGACAACATAATATAACCAACACTTACACTTTTATTCAGCACTGTCCCCTTGTGATCCTATTGCTCAAAATGCATTTTAAGACCAAGTGTAAACAAGGTCTTAAAGCTGCAGAAGGCAATATTATTTCATGATAGTTTAGTTTTTGATCATTGCATGTCACTAACAATATGTAATTGAAGGGTTACTTTAAAAAAAAAAGTATCTGTGAGTTTGCATGTATATGAATTTTATAATGTAGTATTTTTTTGTTTTCTACTCCCCAGAGAGCTGTTAAACAAATGGTGAGTGGAGTCCAGCAATATCAGGCTGCATTATTGGAGCACCTAAAACAGCAAATGAGCAACATGATTGAGAGACATTCTAGGGACCTGGATCAACTAAAGAGTGATGCAATGGGGATATTTGACCAGTTTATTGACCCTTTCTGTCAAATTGCTTCCACCCATTTGCAGGATAAGACAATCAAAGAACTGTTAGAACCAGTTGAACCAGAGATTGAACCAGATGTTTTGTCAACAAAAGTTGACAAAACATCACAAAAAGCAACAAAAACGTCTGAGACGTTGTCGTCGCTAATTTTAGACGTTTGTCAACTTTTTTGTTGCCTATTTTTAGACCTTTTTGTCGCCTATTTGACGTTTTTCTCAACTTTTTTGTTGCCTATTTTTAGACGTCTTTCTCAACATTTTTGTTGCCTATTTTTAGATGTTTTTTTTCGCTTTTTTGTCACGTTTTGATCAACGTTTTTGTTGCCTATTTTTTGACGTTTTTGTCAACTTTTTTGTTGCCTATTTTTAGACGTTTTTGTCGCTTTTTGGTAACGTTTTTGTCAACTTTTTTTGTTGCCTATTTTTGGACGTTTTTGTCAACTTTTTTATTGCCTATTTTTAGAAGTTTTGTCAACTTTTTTGTTGCTTATTTTTAGACGTTTTTGTCAACTTTTTTGTTGCCTATTTTTAGAAGTTTTTGTCAACTTTTTTGTTGCCTACTTTTAGACGCCTTTGTCGCTTTTTTCGTGACGTTTTTGTCAACTTTTTGTTGCCTACTTTTAGACGTCTTTGTCAACTTTTTTGTTGCCTATTTTTAGACGTTTTTGTCAACTTTTTTGTTGCCTATTTTTAGACGTTTTTGTAGCTTTGTGAGACGTTTTTGTCCAGAAATTGACAAAAAGTTACATAAAATTTGACACAAACGCACAACAAAATTGACAAAAACGCACAGAAAAGGCGAAAAAAACATCACAACAAAGTTGACAAAAACTTCACAAAAAAATAGACAAAAACGTCACAAAAAAATTGACACAAACGCACAACAAAATTGACAAAAATGTTACAAAAAAAGTTGACAAAAAATTCACAAAATTGCGACTAAAATGTCTCAACAAATTGACCAAAACGTGACAAAAAATTTGACACAAATGCACAACAAAATTGACAAAAATGTTACAAATAAGTTGACAAAAAAAGTCACAAAATTGCGACTAAAATGTCTCAACAAAGTTGACAAAAATGCACAACAAAATTGACCAAAACGTCACAAAAAATTTGACACAAACGCTCAACAAAATTAACAAAAACGTTATGAATAAGTTGACAAAAACGTCACAAAAATGTGACTAAAATGTTTCAACAAAGTTGACAAAAATGCACAACAAAATTGACCAAAACGTGACAAAAATTTGACACAAACGCACAACAAAATTGACAAAAACGTTACAAATAAGTTGACAAAAACGTCACAAAAATGTGTCTAAAATGTCTCAACAAAGTTGACAAAAATGCAAAACAAAATTGACCAAAACGTCACAAATAATTTGACACAAATCAGGACAAAATTGTCAAAAACGTCACAAAAATGCGACTAAAATATCTCAACAAAGTTGACAAAAATGCACAACAAAATTGACAAAAAGTTACATAAAAGTTTACAAAAACGCACAACAAAATTGACAAAAACGTCACAAAAATGCGACTAAAATATCTCAACAAAGTTGACAAAAACGCACAAAAAAGTTGACAAAAACGCACAAAAAAGTTGACAAAAACGTCACAAAAATGTGACTAAAATGTCTCAAAGTTGACAAAAACGTCACAAATAATTTGACACAAATCAGAACAAAATTGACAAAAACGTCACAAAAATGCGAATAAAATATCTCAACAAAGTTGTCAAAACGCACAACAAAATTGACAAAAACTTTACAATAAGTTGACAAAAAAGTCACAAAATGCGACTAAAATGTCCCAACAAAGTTGACAAAAAAGCACAAATGTCGACAAAAACGTCACAAAAAATTTGACACAAACGCAAAACAAAATTAACAAAAAGTTACAAAAAAAGTTTAAAAAAACGTCACAAAAAAGTTTACAAAAACGCACAACAAAATTGACCAAAACGTCAGAAAAAATTTGACACAAACGAACAACAAAATTGACAAAAACGTTACAAATAAGTTGACAAAAACTTCACAAAAATGTGACTAAAATGTTTCAACAAAGTTGACAAAAATGCACAACAAAATTGACCAAAACGTGACAAAAATTTGACACAAACGCACAACAAAATTGACAAAAACGTTACAAATAAGTTGACAAAAACGTCACAAAAATGTGTCTAAAATGTCTCAACAAAGTTGACAAAAATGCAAAACAAAATTGACCAAAACGTCACAAATAATTTGACACAAATCAGGACAAAATTGTCAAAAACGTCACAAAAATGCGACTAAAATATCTCAACAAAGTTGACAAAAATGCACAACAAAATTGACAAAAAGTTACATAAAAGTTTACAAAAACGCACAACAAAATTGACAAAAACGTCACAAAAATGCGACTAAAATATCTCAACAAAGTTGACAAAAACGCACAAAAAAGTTGACAAAAACGCACAAAAAAGTTGACAAAAACGTCACAAAAATGTGACTAAAATGTCTCAAAGTTGACAAAAACGTCACAAATAATTTGACACAAATCAGAACAAAATTGACAAAAACGTCACAAAAATGCGAATAAAATATCTCAACAAAGTTGTCAAAACGCACAACAAAATTGACAAAAACTTTACAATAAGTTGACAAAAAAGTCACAAAATGCGACTAAAATGTCCCAACAAAGTTGACAAAAAAGCACAAATGTCGACAAAAACGTCACAAAAAATTTGACACAAACGCAAAACAAAATTGACAAAAAGTTACAAAAAAAGTTTAAAAAAACGTCACAAAAAAGTTTACAAAAACGCACAACAAAATTGACCAAAACGTCAGAAAAAATTTGACACAAACGAACAACAAAATTGACAAAAACGTTACAAATAAGTTGACAAAAACTTCACAAAAATGTGACTAAAATGTCTCAACAAAGTTGACAAAAATGCACAGCAAAATTGACCAAAACGTCGGAAAAAATTTGACATAAACGCACAACAACATTGACAAAAAGGTTACAAATAAGTTGACAAAAACGTCACAAAAATGTGACTAAAATGTCTCAACAAAGTTGACAAAAATGCAAAACAAAATTGACCAAAACGACACAAATCAGAACAAAATTGACAAAAACGTCACAAAAATGCGACTAAAATATCTCAACAAAGTTGTCAAAAACGCACAAAAAAGCTGACAAACGTCACAAAAAATTTGACAAAAAGTTACAAAAAAAGTTTAAAAAAACGTCACAAAAAAGTTGACAAAAACGTCTCAAATTTGACACAAACGCACAACAAAATTGACAAAAACGTTACAAATAAGTTGACAAAAACGTCAAAAATGTGACTAAAATGTCTCAAAATTGACAAAAACGTCACAAATAATTTGACAAGTCACAAAATTGCGACTAAAATGTCTCAACAAAGTTGACAAAAATGCACAACAAAATTGACAAATACGTGATAAAAAATTTGACACAATCGCACAACAAAATTGACAAAAACGTTACAAATAAGTTAACAATAAAGTCACAAAATTGCAACTAAAATGTCTCAAAGTTGACAAAAACGCACAAAAAAGTTGACAAAAACGCACAAAAAAGTTGACAAAAACGTCACAAAAAATGACACAAATGCACAACAAAATTGACAAAAAGTTACAAAAAAGTTAACAAAAACGTTACAAATAAATTGACCAAAACGTCACAAAAAATTTGACATAAACGCACAACAAAATTGACAAAACGTCACAAATAATTTGACACAAATCAGAACAAAATTGACAAAAACGTCACAAAAATGCGACTAAAATATCTCAACAAAGTTGTCAAAAACGCACAAAAAAGTTGACAAAAACGTCACAAAATTGCGACTAAAATGTCTCAACAAAGTTGACAAAACGCACAACAAAATTGACAAAAACGTTACAAATAAGTTGATAAAAAAGTCACAAAATTGCGACTAAAATGTCTCAAAGTTGACAAAAACGCACAAAAAATTTGTCAAAAACGCACAAAAAAGTTGACAAAAACGACACAAATGCACAACAAAATTGACAAAAAGTTACAAAAAAGTTTACAAAACGTCACACAAAAGTTGACAAAAACATCACAAAAATGCGACTAAAATGTCTCAACAAAGTTGACAAAAACGCAGAACAAAATTGACCAAAACGTCACAAAAAATTTGACACAAACGCACAACAAAATTGACAAAAAGTTACAAAAAAAGTTACATTTCCTACTAAAATGTCTCAAGAAATTTGACAAAAATGCACAAAAAAGTTGACAAAAACGTCACAAAAAGGCGACAAAAACATGTTAAAATAGGCAACAAAAAAGTTGACACAAACGCATAACAATATTGACAAAAAAATTACAAAAAAGTTGACCAAAACGTCACAAAAATTTTTTACACAAACTCACAACAAAATTGATAAAAAGTTACAAAACAGTTGACAAAAACGTCACAAAAATGTGACTAAAATGTCTCAACAAAGTTGACAAAAAAGTTGACACAAACGCACCACAAAATTGACAAGTTACAAAAAAAGTTTACAAAAACGTCACAAAAAAGTTGACAAAAACGTCACAAAAATGTGACTAAAATGTCTCAAAGTTGACCAAAACGTCACAAAATTTTTTACACAAACGCACAACAAAATTGATAAAAAGTTACAAAAAAGTTGACAAAAACGTCACAAAAATGTGACTAAAATGTCTCAACAAAGTTGACCAAAACGTCATAAAAAAGTTGACACAAACGCACCACAAAATTGACAAAAAGTTACAAAAAAGTTGACAAAAATGTTTCAAAAATGTGACTAAAATGTCTCAACAAAGTTGACCAAAACGTCATAAAAAAGTGACAAACGCACAACAAAATTGATAAAAAGTTACAAAAAAGTTGACAAAAACGTCACAAAAATGTGACTAAAATGTATCCACAAAGTTGACCAAAACGTCATAAAAAAGTTGACACAAACGCACCACAAAATTGACAAAAAGTTACAAAAAAGTTGACAAAAACGTCACAAAAATGTGACTAAAATGTCTCAAAGTTGACCAAAATGCACAACAAAATTGACCAAAAAAGTTGACAAAAACGCACAACAATATTGACAAAAAAATTACAAAAAAGTTGACAAAAAAGTCATAAAATTGCAACTAAAATGTCTCAACAAAGTTGACAAAAACGTCACAAAAAAGTTGACACAAACGCACAACAAAATTGACAAAAATGTTACAAAAAAGTTACATTTCCTACTAAAATGTCTCAAGAAATTTGACAAAAATGCACAAAAAAGTTGACAAAAACGTCACAAAAATGTGACTAAAATGTCTCAAAGTTGACCAAAACGTCACAAAAAATTTTACACAAACGCACAACAAAATTGATAAAAACTTACAAAAAAGTTGACAAAAACGTCTCAAAAATGTGACTAAAATGTCTCAACAAAGTTGACTAAAACATCATAAAAAAAGTGACACAAACGCACCACAAAATTGACAAAAAGTTACAAAAAAAGTTTACAAAAACGTCACAAAAAAGTTGACAAAAACGCACAACAATATTGACAAAAAAATTACAAAAAAGTTGACAAAAAAGTCATAAAATTGCGACTAAAATGTCTCAACAAAGTTGACAAAAACGTCACAAAAAAGTTGACCAAAACGTCACAAAAAATTTTACACAAACTCACAACAAAATTGATAAAAAGTTACAAAACAGTTGACAAAAACGTCACAAAAATGTGACTAAAATGTCTCAACAAAGTTGACAAAAACGTCACAAAAAAGTTGACACAAACGCACCACAAAATTGACAAGTTACAAAAAAAGTTTACAAAAACATCACAAAAAAGTTGACAAAAACGTCACAAAAATGTGACTAAAATTTCTCAACAAAGTTGACAAAAACGTCACAAAAATGTGACTAAAATGTCTCAACAAAGTTGACAAAAACGCACAAAAAATTTGACAAAAACGTCTCAAAAATGCGACAAAAACATCTAAAAATAGGCAACAAAGAAGTTGACACAGACGCACAACAAAATTGACAAAAATGTTACAAAAAAGTTGACAAAAAAGTCACATTTCCTACTAAAATGTCTCAAGAAATTTGACAAAAATGCACAAAAAAGTTGACAAAAACGTCACAAAAAGGCGACAAAAACATGTTAAAATAGGCAACAAAAAAGTTGACACAAACGCACAACAATATTGACAAAAAAATTACAAAAAAGTTGACAAAAAAGTCATAAAATTGCGACTAAAATGTCTCAACAAAGTTGACAAAAACGTCACAAAAAAGTTGACACAAACGCACAAAAAAAGTTTACAAAAACGTCACAAAAAAGTTGACAAAAACGTCACAAAAATGTGACTAAAATGTCTCAAAGTTGACCAAAACGTCACAAAAAATTTTACACAAACGCACAACAAAATTGATAAAAAGTTACAAAAAAGTTGACAAAAACGTCTCAAAAATGTGACTAAAATGTCTCAACAAAGTTGACTAAAACATCATAAAAAAGTGACACAAACGCACCACAAAATTGACAAAAAGTTACAAAAAAAGTTTACAAAAACGTCACAAAAAAGTTGACAAAAACGTCACAAAAATGTGACTAAAATGTCTCAACAAAGTTGACAAAAACGTCACAAAAAAGTTGACACAAACGCACCACAAAATTGACAAGTTACAAAAAAAGTTTACAAAAACGTCACAAAAATGTGACTAAAATGTCTTAAAGTTGACCAAAACGTCACAAAATTTTTTACACAAACGCACAACAAAATTGATAAAAATGTTACAAAAAAGTTGACAAAAAAGTCACATTTCCTACTAAAATGTCTCAAGAAATTTGACAAAAATGCACAAAAAAGTTGACAAAAACGTCACAAAAAGGCGACAAAAACATGTTAAAATAGGCAACAAAAAAGTTGACACAAATGCACAACAAAATTGATAAAAAGTTACAAAAAAGTTGACAAAAATGTTTCAAAAATGTGACTAAAATGTCTCAACAAAGTTGACCAAAACGTCATAAAAAAGTGACAAACGCACAACAAAATTGATAAAAAGTTACAAAAAAGTTGACAAAAACGTCACAAAAATGTGACTAAAATGTATCCACAAAGTTGACCAAAACGTCATAAAAAAGTTGACACAAACGCACCACAAAATTGACAAAAAGTTACAAAAAAGTTGACAAAAACGTCACAAAAATGTGACTAAAATGTCTCAAAGTTGACCAAAATGCACAACAAAATTGACCAAAAAAGTTGACAAAAACGCACAACAATATTGACAAAAAAATTACAAAAAAGTTGACAAAAAAGTCATAAAATTGCAACTAAAATGTCTCAACAAAGTTGACAAAAACGTCACAAAAAAGTTGACACAAACGCACAACAAAATTGACAAAAATGTTACAAAAAAGTTACATTTCCTACTAAAATGTCTCAAGAAATTTGACAAAAATGCACAAAAAAGTTGACCAAAACGTCACAAAATTTTTTTACACAAACTCACAACAAAATTGATAAAAAGTTACAAAACCGTTGACAAAAACGTCACAAAAATGTGACTAAAATGTCTCAAGAAAGTTGACAAAAACGTCACAAAAAAGTTGACACAAACGCACCACAAAATTGACAAGTTACAAAAAAAGTTTACAAAAACGTCACAAAAATGTGACTAAAATGTCTCAACAAAGTTGACTAAAACGTCATAAAAAAGTGACACAAACGCACCACAAAGTTGACAAAAACGCACAAAAAATTTGACAAAAACGTCTCAAAAATGCGACAAAGACATCTAAAAATAGGCAACAAAGAAGTTGACACAGACGCACAACAAAATTGACAAAAATGTTACAAAAAAGTTGACAAAAGTCACAATTTCCTACTAAAATGTCTCAAGAAAGTTGACAAAAATGCACAAAAAATTTGACAAAAACGTCACAAAAAGGCGACAAAAACATGTTAAAATAGGCAACAAAAAAGTTGACACAAACGCACAACAATATTGACAAAAAAATTACAACAAAGTTGACAAAAAAGTCAAAAAATTGCGACTAAAATGACTCAACAAAGTTGACAAAAATGCACAACAAAATTGACCAAAACGTCATAAAAAAGTGGACACAAACGCACCACAAAATTGACAAAAAGTTACAAAAAAGTTGACAAAAACGTCTCAAAAATGTGTCTAAAATGTCTCAACAAAGTTGACTAAAACGTCATAAAAAAGTGACACAAACGCACCACAAAATTGACAAAAAGTTACAAAAAAAGTTGACAAAAAAGTCACATTTCCTACTAAAATGTCTCAAGAAATTTGACAAAAATGCACAAAAAAGTTGACAAAAACGTCACAAAAAGGCGACAAAAACATGTTAAAATAGGCAACAAAAAAGTTGACACAAACGCACAACAACATTGACAAAAAAATTACAAAAAAGTTGACAAAAAAGTCATAAAATTGCGACTAAAATGTCTCAACAAAGTTGACAAAAACGTCACAAAAAAGTTGACACAAACGCACAAAAAAAGTTTACAAAAATGTCACAAAAAAGTTGACAAAAACGTCACAAAAATGTGACTAAAATGTCTCAAAGTTGACCAAAACGTCACAAAAAATTTTACACAAACGCACAACAAAATTGATAAAAACTTACAAAAAAGTTGACAAAAACGTCTCAAAAATGTGACTAAAATGTCTCAACAAAGTTGACTAAAACATCATAAAAAAAGTGACACAAACGCACCACAAAATTGACAAAAAGTTACAAAAAAAGTTTACAAAAACGTCACAAAAAAGTTGACAAAAACGCACAACAATATTGACAAAAAAATTACAAAAAAGTTGACAAAAAAGTCATAAAATTGCGACTAAAATGTCTCAACAAAGTTGACAAAAACGTCACAAAAAAGTTGACCAAAACGTCACAAAAAATTTTACACAAACTCACAACAAAATTGATAAAAAGTTACAAAACAGTTGACAAAAACGTCACAAAAATGTGACTAAAATGTCTCAACAAAGTTGACAAAAACGTCACAAAAAAGTTGACACAAACGCACCACAAAATTGACAAGTTACAAAAAAAGTTTACAAAAACATCACAAAAAAGTTGACAAAAACGTCACAAAAATGTGACTAAAATTTCTCAACAAAGTTGACAAAAACGTCACAAAAATGTGACTAAAATGTCTCAACAAAGTTGACAAAAACGCACAAAAAATTTGACAAAAACGTCTCAAAAATGCGACAAAAACATCTAAAAATAGGCAACAAAGAAGTTGACACAGACGCACAACAAAATTGACAAAAATGTTACAAAAAAGTTGACAAAAAAGTCACATTTCCTACTAAAATGTCTCAAGAAATTTGACAAAAATGCACAAAAAAGTTGACAAAAACGTCACAAAAAGGCGACAAAAACATGTTAAAATAGGCAACAAAAAAGTTGACACAAACGCACAACAATATTGACAAAAAAATTACAAAAAAGTTGACAAAAAAGTCATAATATTGCGACTAAAATGTCTCAACAAAGTTGACAAAAACGTCACAAAAAAGTTGACACAAACGCACAAAAAAAGTTTACAAAAACGTCACAAAAAAGTTGACAAAAACGTCACAAAAATGTGACTAAAATGTCTCAAAGTTGACCAAAACGTCACAAAAAATTTTACACAAACGCACAACAAAATTGATAAAAAGTTACAAAAAAGTTGACAAAAACGTCTCAAAAATGTGACTAAAATGTCTCAACAAAGTTGACTAAAACATCATAAAAAAGTGACACAAACGCACCACAAAATTGACAAAAAGTTACAAAAAAAGTTTACAAAAACGTCACAAAAAAGTTGACAAAAACGTCACAAAAATGTGACTAAAATGTCTCAACAAAGTTGACAAAAACGTCACAAAAAAGTTGACACAAACGCACCACAAAATTGACAAGTTACAAAAAAAGTTTACAAAAACGTCACAAAAATGTGACTAAAATGTCTTAAAGTTGACCAAAACGTCACAAAATTTTTTACACAAACGCACAACAAAATTGATAAAAATGTTACAAAAAAGTTGACAAAAAAGTCACATTTCCTACTAAAATGTCTCAAGAAATTTGACAAAAATGCACAAAAAAGTTGACAAAAACGTCACAAAAAGGCGACAAAAACATGTTAAAATAGGCAACAAAAAAGTTGACACAAATGCACAACAAAATTGATAAAAAGTTACAAAACAGTTGACGAAAACGTCACAAAAATGTGACTAAAATGTCTCAACAAAGTTGACAAAAACGTCACAAAAAAGTTGACAAAAACGTCACAAAAATGTGACTAAAATGTCTCAAAGTTGACTAAAACGTCACAACAATTTTTACACAAACGCACAACAAAATTGATAAAAAGTTACAAAAAAGTTGACAAAAACGTCACAAAAATGTGACTAAAATGTCTCAACAAAGTTGACCAAAACGTCACAAAAAAGTTGACAAAAACGTCACAAAAATGTGACTAAAATGTCTCAAAGTTGACCAAAACGTCATAAAAAAGTGACAAAAGCACAACAAAATTGATAAAAAGTTACAAAAAAGTTGACAAAAACGTCACAAAAATGTGACTAAAATGTCTCAACAAAGTTGACAAAAACGCACAAAAAATTTGACAAAAACGTCTCAAAAATGCGACAAAAACATCTAAAAATAGGCAACAAAGAAGTTGACACAGACGCACAACAATATTGACAAAAAAATTACAAAAAAGTTGACAAAAGTCACAAAATTTCCTACTAAAATGTCTCAAGAAAGTTGACAAAAATGCACAAAAAGGCGACAAAAACATGTTAAAATAGGCAACAAAAAAGTTGACACAAACGCACAACAATATTGACAAAAAAATTACAAAAAAGTTGACAAAAAAGTCACAAAATTTCCTACTAAAATGTCTCAAAGTTGACAAAAATGCACAAAAAAGTTGACAAAAACGTCACAAAAATTTTTACACAAACGCACAACAAAATTGATAAAAAGTTACAAAAAAGTTGACAAAAACGTCACAAAAATGTGACTAAAATGTCTCAACAAAGTTGACCAAAACGTCATAAAAAAGTTGACACAAACGCACCACAAAATTGACAAAAAGTTACAAAAAAGTTGACAAAAACGTCTCAAAAATGTGACTAAAATGTCTTAACAAAGTTCACCAAAACGTCATAAAAAAGTGACACAAACGCACCACAAAATTGACAAAAAGTTACAAAAAAAGTTTATAAAAACGTCACAAAAAATTTGACAAAAACGTCTCAAAATTGCGACAAAAACATCTAAAAATAGGCAACAAAAAAGTTGACACAGACGCACAACAAAATTGACAAAAATGTTACAAAAAAGTTGACAAAAAAGTCACAACATTTCCTACTAAAATGTCTCAAGAAATTTGACAAAAATGCACAAAAAAGTTGACAAAAACGTCACAAAAAGGCGACAAAAACATCTAAAAATAGGCTACAAAAAAGTTGACACAAACGCACAACAAAATTGACAAAAACGTTACAAAAAAGTTGACAAAGTCACAAAATTGCGACTAAAATGCACAACAAAATTGACCAAAACGTCACAAAAAATTTGACACAAACGCACAACAAAATTGACAAAATGTTACAAAAAAGTTGACACAAACGCACAACAAAATTGACAAAAACCTTACAAATAAGTTGACAAAAAAGTCACAAAATTGCGACTAAAATGCCTCAACAAAGTTGACAAAAACGCACAAAAAATTTGACAAAAACGTCTCAAAAATGCGACAAATACATCTAAAAATAGGCAACACAAAAGTTGACACAGACGCACAACAAAATTGACAAAAATGTTTCAAAAAAGTCAAAATTTCCTACTAAAATGTCTCAAATTTGACAAAAATGCACAAAAAGTTGAGAAAAACGTCACAAAAAGGCGACAAAAACATGTTAAAATAGGCAACAAAAAAGCTGACAAACGCACAACAATATTGACAAAAAAATTACAAGAAAGTTGACAAAAAAGTTATAAAATTGCGACTAAAATGTCTCAACAAAGTTGACAAAAATGCACAACAAAATTGATCAAAACGTCACAAAAAATTTGACACAAACGCACAACAAAATTGACAAAAAGTTACAAAAAAAGTTTAAAAAAACGTCACAAAAAAGTTTACAAAAACGTCACAAAATTGCGACTAAAATGTCTCAACAAAGTTGACAAAAATGCACAACAAAATTGAGCAAAATGTCACAAATAATTTGACACAAATCAGAACAAAATTGACAAAAACGTCACAAGAATGCGACTAAAATATCTCAAAGTTGACAAAAACGTCACAAAAAATTCGACACAAACGCACAACAAAATTGACAAAAAGTTACAAAAAAAGTTGAAAAAAAGTCACAAAAATGTCACAAAATTGCGACTAAAATGTCTCAACAAAGTTGACAATAACGCACAACAAAATTGACCAAAACGTCACAAAAAATTTGACACAAACGCACAACAAAATTGACAAAAACGTTACAAATAAGTTGACAAAAAAAGTCACAAAATTGCGACTAAAAGGTCTCAACAAAGTTGACAAAAAACGCACAACAAAATTGACAAAAACGTCAAAAAAATTTGATACAAACGCACAACAAAATTGACAAAAACGTTACAAATAAGTTGACAAAAAAGTCACAAAATTGCGACTAAAATGTCAACAAAGTTGACAAAAACGCACAACAAAATTGACCAAAATGTCACAAAACATTTGACACAAATCAGAACAAAATTGACAAAAACGTCACAAAAATGCAACTAAAATATCTCAACAAAGTTGTCAAAAACGCACAAAAAAGCTGACAAAAACGTGACAAAAAATTTGACACAAACGCACAACAAAATTGACAAAGTTACAAAAAAAGTTTAAAAAAACGTCACAAAAAAGTTGACAAGAACGTCACAAAATGCGACTAAAATGTCTCAAAGTTGACAAAAACGCACAAAAAAGTTGACAAAAACGTCACAAAAAAGTTGACAAAAACGTCACAAGAATGCGACTAAAATATCTCAAAGTTGACAAAAACGTCACAAAAAATTCGACACAAACGCACAACAAAATTGACAAAAAGTTACAAAAAAAGTTTAAAAAAACGTCACAAAAATGTCACAAAATTGCGACTAAAATGTCTCAACAAAGTTGACAAAAACGCACAACAAATTTGACACAAACGCACAACAAAATTGACAAAAACGTTACAAATAAGTTGACAAAAACGTCACAAAATGTGACTAAAATGTCTCAACAAAGTTGACAAAAATGCACAACAAAATTGACAAAAAGTTACATAAAAGTTTACAAAAACGACCAAAACGTCACAAAAAATTTGACACAAACGCACAACAAAATTGACAAAAATGGTACAAATAAGTTGACAAAAAAGTAACAAAATTGCGACTAAAATGTCTCAACAAAGTTGACAAAAACGCACAACAAAATTGACAAAAAGTTACATAAAAGTTTACAAAAACGCACAACAAAATTGACCAAAACTTCAAAAAAATTTGATACAAACGCACAACAAAAGTGACAAAAACATTACAAATAAGTTGACAAAAAAGTCACAAAATTGCAACTAAAATGTCTCAACAAAGTTGACAAAAACGCACAACAAAATTGACCAAAACGTCACAAAAAATTTGACACAAATCAGAACAAAATTGACAAACGTCACAAAAATGCAACTAAAATATCTCAACAAAGTTGTCAAAAACGCACAAAAAAGCTGACAAAAACGTGACAAAAAATTTGACACAAACGCACAACAAAATTGACAAAGTTACAAAAAAAGTTTAAAAAAACGTCACAAAAAAGTTGACAAGAACGTCACAAAATGCGACTAAAATGTCCCAACAAAGTTGACAAAAAAGCACAAAAATGTCGACAAAAACGTCACAAATTGCGACTAAAATGTCTCAAAGTTGACAAAAACGCACAAAAAAGTTGACAAAAACGTCACAAAAAAGTTGACAAAAACGTCACAAGAATGCGACTAAAATATCTCAAAGTTGACAAAAACGTCACAAAAAATTCGACACAAACGCACAACAAAATTGACAAAAAGTTACAAAAAAAGTTTAAAAAAACGTCACAAAAATGTCACAAAATTGCGACTAAAATGTCTCAACAAAGTTGACAAAAACGCACAACAAATTTGACACAAACGCACAACAAAATTGACAAAAAGTTACATAAAAGTTTACAAAAACGACCAAAACGTCACAAAAAATTTGACACAAACGCACAACAAAATTGACAAAACCGTTACAAATGAGTTGACAAAAAAAGTCACAAAATTGCTAATAAAATGTCGCAACAAAATTGACAAAAAGTTACAAATAAGTTGACGAAAACGTCACAAAATTGCGACTAAAATATCTCAACAAAGTTGTCAAAAACGCACAAAAAAGCTGACAAAAACGTGACAAAAAATTTGACACAAACGCACAACAAAATTGACAAAAAGTTACAAAAAAAAGTTTAAAAAAACGTCACAAAAAAGTTGACAAAAACGTCACAAAATTGCGACTAAAATGTCTCAACAAAGTTGACAAAAACGCACAACAAAATTGACAAAAACGTCACAAAAATGTGACTAAAATGTCTCAACAAAGTTGACAAAAATGCACAACAAAATTGACCAAAACGTGATAAAAAATTTGACACAAACGCACAACAAAATTGACAAAAACGTTACAAATAAGTTTACAAAACGTCACAAAAAAGTTGACAAAAACGTCACAAAAATACGACTAAAATGTCTCAACAAAGTTGACATAAAAGTTTACAAAACGCACAACGAAATTGACCAAGACGTCACAAAAAATTTGACACGAACGCACAACAAAATTGACAAAAACGTTACAAATAAGTTGACAAAAACGTCACAACAATGTGACTAAAATGTCTCAACAAAGTTGAAAAAATGCGCAACAAAATTGACAACAACGTCACAAATAATTTGACACAAATCAGAACAAAATTGACAACGTCACAAAAATGCGACTAAAATATCTCAACAAAGTTGTCAAAAACGCACAAAAAAGTTGACAAAAACGTCACAAATTTGATACAAACGCACAACAAAATTGACAGTTACAAAAAAAGTTTACAAAAACTTCACAAAAAAGTTGACAAAAACGTTACAAAATTGCGACTAAAATATCTCAACAAAGTTGACAAAAACGTCACAAAAAATTTGACAAAAACGCACAACAAAATTGACAAAAAGTTACATAAAAGTTTACAAAAACACACAACAAAATTGACCAAAACGTCACAAAAATGTGACTAAAATGTCTCAACAAAATTGACAAAAAGTTACCTAAAAAGTTTAAAAAAACGTTACAAATAAGGTGACAAAAACGTCACAAAATGTGACTAAAATGTCTCAATAAAGTTGACAAAAATGCACAACAAAATTGACCAAAACGTGACAAAAAATTTGACACAAACGCACAACAAAATTGACAAAACCGTTAAAAATGAGTTGACAAAAAAGTCACAAAATTGCAAATAAAATGTCTCAACAAAGTTGACAAAAACACACAAAGTTGACAAAAAGTCACAAAAAATTTTACACAAACGCACAACAAAATTGACAAAAACGTCACAAAAATGTGAATAAAATGTCTCAAAGTTGACAAAAATGCACAACAAAATAGACAAAAACGTCACAAATAATTTGACACAAATCAGAACAGAATTGACAAAAACGTCACAAAAATGCGACTAAAATGTCTCAACAAATGACAAAAACGCACAACAAAATTGACAAAAACGTTACAAATAAGTTGACAAAAACGTCACAAAATTGCAACTAAAATGTCTCAACAAAGTTGACGAAAACGCACAACAAAATTGACAAAAACGTTACAAATAAGTTGACAAAAACGCCACAAAAATGCGACTAAAATGTCTCAACAAAGTTGACATAAAAGTTTACAAAACGCACAACAAAATTGACCAAAACGTCACAAAAACTTTAACACAAACGCACAATAAAATTGACAAAAACGTTACAAATAAGTTGACAAAAACGTCACAAAAATGTGACTAAAATGTCTCAACAAAGTTGACAAAAATGCAAAAAAAAGTTGACAAAAACGTCACAAAAAAATTGACACAAACGCACAACAAAATTGACAAAAAGTTATAAAAAAAGTTTACAAAAAGTCACTAAAAAGTTGACAAAAAATATCTCAACAAAGTTGACAAAAACATCACAAAATTGCGACTAAAATGTCACAACAAAGTTGACATAAAAGTTTACTTAAACGCACAACAAAATTGACAAAAAGTTACAAAAAAAAGTTGACAAAAACGTCACAAAATTGCGAATAAAATGTCTCAACAAAGTTGACAAAAACGCAGAACAAAATTTACCAAAACGTCACAAATTTGATACAAACGCACAACAAAATTGACAAAAACGTTACAAATAAGTTGACAAAAACGTCACAAAATTGCAACTAAAATGTCTCAACAAAGTTGACAAAAATGCACAACAAAATTGACCAAACGTGATAAAATTTTTTGAAACAAACGCACAACAAAATTGACAATAACGTTACAAATAAGTTAACAAAAAAATTCACAAAATTGCGACTAAAATGTCTCAAAGTTGACAAAAACGCACAAAAAAGTTGAAAAAAAAACGTCACAAAAATGCGACTAAAATTTCTCAACAAAGTTGACATAAAAGTTTACATAAACGCACAACAAAATTGACCAAAACGTCAGAAAAAATTTAACACAAACGCACAACAAAATTGACAAAAACTTTACAAATAAGTTGACAAAAAAAGTCACAAAATTGCGACTAAAATGTCTCAACAAAGTTGACAAAAACGCACAAAAAAGTTGACAAAAAGTCACAAAAAATTTTACACAAACGCACAACAAAATTGACAAAGTTACAAAAAAGTTTACAAAACGTCACAAAAAAGTTGACAAAAATGTCACAAAATTGAAACTAAATTGTCTCAACAAAGTTGACAAAAACGCACAACAAAATTGACCAAAAGTCACAAAAAATTTGACACAAACGCACAACAAAATTGACAAAAACGTTACAAATAAGTTGACAAAAACGTCACAAAATGTGACTAAAATGTCTCAATAAATTTGACACAAACGCACAACAAAATTGACAAAAAGTTACAAAAAAAGTTTAAAAAAACGTCACAAAAAAGTTGACAAAAACGTCACAAAATTGCAACTAAAATGTCTCAACAAAGTTGACAAAAATGCACAACAAAATTGACCAAAACGTTACAAAAAATTTGACACAAACGCACAACAAAGTTGACAAAAACGCACAAATAAGTTAACAAAAACGTCACAAAAATGCGACTAAAATGTCTCAACAAAGTTGACAAAAACGTCACAAAAAATTTGACACAAATCAGAACAAAATTGACAAAAACGTCACAAAAATGCGACTAAAATGTCTCAACAAAGTTGACACAAACGCACAACAAAATTGACAAAGTTACAAAAAAAGTTGAAAAAAACGTCACAAAATTGCGACTAAAATGTCTCAACAAAATTGACAAAAAGTTACATAAAAGTTTACAAAAACGAACAAAATTGACCAAAACTTCAGAAAAAATTTAACACAAACGCACAACAAAATTGACAAAAACTTTACAAATAAGTTGACAAAAAAAGTCACAAAATTGCGACTAAAATGTCTCAACAAAGTTGACAAAAATGCACCAAAAAGTTGACAAAAAGTCACAAAAAATTTTACACAAACGCACAACAAAATTGACAAAAAGTTACAAAAAAAGTTTAAAAAAACGTCACAAAAAAGTTGACAAAAACGCACAACAAAATTGACCAAAACGTCACAAAATTGCAACTAAAATGTCTCAACAAAGTTGACAAAAACGTCACAAAAAATTTGACACAAATCAGAACAAAATTGACAAAAACGTCACAAAAATGCGACTAAAATATCTCAACAAAGTTGACCAAAACGTCACAAAATATTTGACACAAACGCACAACAAAATTGACAAAAACGTTACAAATAAGTTGACAAAAAATGTCACAAAATTGACAAAAAGTTACATAAAAGTTTACAAAAACGCACAACAAAATTGACCAAAACGTCAGAAAAAATTTAACACAAACGCACAACAAAATTGACAAAAACTTTACAAATAAGTTGACAAAAAAGTCACAAAATTGCGACTAAAATGTCTCAACAAAGTTGACAAAAACGCACAACAAAATTGACAAAAAGTTACATAAAAGTTTACAAAAACGCACAACAAAATTGACTAAAAAGTCACAAAAAATTTGACACAAACGCACAACAAAATTGACAAAAACGTTACAAATAAGTTGACAAAAACGTCACAAAATGTGACTAAAATGTCTCAATAAAGTTGACAAAAATGCACAAAAAAGTTGACAAAAAGTCACAAAAAATTTTACACAAACGCACAACAAAATTTACAAAACGTCACAACAAAGTTGACAAAAACGCACAACAAAATTGACCAAAACGTCACAAAAATGCGACTAAAATGTCTCAACAAAGTTGACATAAAAGTTTACTTAAACGCACAACAAAATTGACAAAAACGTCACAAAATTGCAACTAAAATGTCTCAACAAAGTTGACAAAAACGTCACAAAAAATTTGACACAAATCAGAACAAAAATAACAAAAACGTCACAACAAAATTGACAAAAAGTTACATAAAAGTTTACAAAAACGCACAACAAAATTGACCAAAACGTCAGAAACAATTTGACACAAACGCACAACAAAATTGACAAAAACGTCACAAAAATGCGACTAAAATATCTCAACAAAGTTGTCAACAACGCACAAAAAATTTGACACAAACGCTCAACAAAATTGACAAAAATGTTATGAATAAGTTGACAAAAACGTCACAAAAATGTGACTAAAATGTTTCAACAAAGTTGACAAAAATGCAAAACAAAATTGACCAAAACGTCACAAATAATTTGACACAAATCAGAACAAAATTGACAAAAACGTCACAAAAATGCGACTAAAATATCTCAACAAAGTTGTCAATAACGCACAAAAAAACTGACAAAAACGTCACAAAAAATTTGACACAAACGCACAACAAAATTGACCAAAACGTCACGAATTTGATACAAACGCACAACAAAATTGACAAAAACGTCACAAAATTGCAACTAAAATGTTTCAACAAAGTTGACAAAAACGCACAACAAAATTGACAAAAAGTTACATAAAAGTTTACAAAAACGCACAACAAAATTGAGAAAAACGTCACAAAAATGTGACTAAAATGTCTCAACAAAGTTGACAAAAATGCACAACAAAATTGACCAAAACGCCACAAAATATTTGACACAAACGCACAACAAAATTGACAAAAACGTTCCAAATAAGTTGACAAAAAAAGTCACAAAATTGCGATTAAAATGTCTCAACAAATTGACAAAAAGTTACATAAAAGTTTACAAAAACGCACAACAAAATTGACCAAAACGTTATGAATAAGTTGACAAAAACGTCACAAAAATGTGACTAAAATGTTTCAACAAAGTTGACAAAAATGCAAAACAAAATTGACCAAAACGTCACAAATAATTTGACACAAATCAGAACAAAATTGACAAAAACGTCACAAAAATAAGACTAAAATATCTCAACAAAGTTGTCAAAAACGCACAAAAAAACTGACAAAAAGTTACATAAAAGTTTACAAAAACGCACAACAAAATTGACTAAAAAGTCACAAAAAATTTGACACAAACGCACAACAAAATTGACAAAAACGTTACAAATAAGTTGACAAAAACGTCACAAAATGTGACTAAAATGTCTCAATAAAGTTGACAAAAATGCACAAAAAAGTTGACAAAAAGTCACAAAAAATTTTACACAAACGCACAACAAAATTTACAAAACGTCACAAAAAAGTTGACAAAAATGTCACAAAATTGAAACTAAATTGTCTCAACAAAGTTGACAAAAACGCACAACAAAATTGACCAAAACGTCTCAAATAATTTGACACAAATCAGAACAAAATTGACAAAAACGTCACAAAAATGCGACTAAAATGTCTCAACAAAGTTGACATAAAAGTTTACTTAAACGCACAACAAAATTGACAAAAACGTCACAAAATTGCAACTAAAATGTCTCAACAAAGTTGACAAAAACGTCACAAAAAATTTGACACAAATCAGAACAAAATTGACAAAAACGTCACAAAAATGCGACTAAAATATCTCAACAAAGTTGACCAAAACGTCACAAAATATTTGACACAAACGCTCAACAAAATTGACAAAAATGTTATGAATAAGTTGACAAAAACGTCACAAAATTGACAAAAAGTTACATAAAAGTTTACAAAAACGCACAACAAAATTGACCAAAACGTCAGAAAAAATTTAACACAAACGCACAACAAAATTGACAAAAACTTTACAAATAAGTTGACAAAAAAGTCACAAAATTGCGACTAAAATGTCTCAACAAAGTTGACAAAAACGCACAACAAAATTGACAAAAAGTTACGTAAAAGTTTACAAAAACGCACAACAAAATTGACCAAAACGTCAGAAAAAATTTGACACAAACGCACAACAAAATTGACAAAAACGTTATGAATAAGTTGACAAAAACGTCACAAAAATGTGACTAAAATGTTTCAACAAAGTTGACAAAAATGCAAAACAAAATAGACAAAAATGTCACAAATAATTTGACACAAATCAGAACAGAATTGACAAAAACGTCACAAAAATGCGACTAAAATATCTCAACAAAGTTGTCAAAAACGCACAAAAAAGTTGACAAAAACGTCACAAAATTGCGACTAAAATGTCTTAACAAATGACAAAAACGCACAACAAAATTGACAAAAACGTTACAAATAAGTTGACAAAAACGTCACAAAATTGCAACTAAAATGTCTCAACAAAGTTGACGAAAACGCACAACAAAATTGACAAAAACGTTACAAATAAGTTGACAAAAACGCCACAAAAATGCGACTAAAATGTCTCAACAAAGTTGACAAAAACGCACAACAAAATTGACCAAAACGTCTCAAATAATTTGACACAAATCAGAACAAAATTGACAAAAACGTCACAAAAATGCGACTAAAATGTCTCAACAAAGTTGACATAAAAGTTTACTTAAACGCACAACAAAATTGACAAAAACGTCACAAAATTGCAACTAAAATGTCTCAACAAAGTTGACAAAAACGTCACAAAAAATTTGACACAAATCAGAACAAAATTGACAAAAACGTCACAAAAATGCGACTAAAATATCTCAACAAAGTTGACCAAAACGTCACAAAATATTTGACACAAACGCTCAACAAAATTGACAAAAATGTTATGAATAAGTTGACAAAAACGTCACAAAATTGACAAAAAGTTACATAAAAGTTTACAAAAACGCACAACAAAATTGACCAAAACGTCAGAAAAAATTTAACACAAACGCACAACAAAATTGACAAAAACTTTACAAATAAGTTGACAAAAAAGTCACAAAATTGCGACTAAAATGTCTCAACAAAGTTGACAAAAACGCACAACAAAATTGACAAAAAGTTACGTAAAAGTTTACAAAAACGCACAACAAAATTGACCAAAACGTCAGAAAAAATTTGACACAAACGCACAACAAAATTGACAAAAACGTTATGAATAAGTTGACAAAAACGTCACAAAAATGTGACTAAAATGTTTCAACAAAGTTGACAAAAATGCAAAACAAAATAGACAAAAATGTCACAAATAATTTGACACAAATCAGAACAGAATTGACAAAAACGTCACAAAAATGCGACTAAAATATCTCAACAAAGTTGTCAAAAACGCACAAAAAAGTTGACAAAAACGTCACAAAATTGCGACTAAAATGTCTCAACAAATGACAAAAACGCACAACAAAATTGACAAAAACGTCACAAAAAATTTGACACAAACGCACAACAAAATTGACCAAAACGTCACGAATTTGATACAAACGCACAACAAAATTGACAAAAACGTCACAAAATTGCAACTAAAATGTCTCAACAAAGTTGACGAAAACGCACAACAAAATTGACAAAAACGTTACAAATAAGTTGACAAAAACGCCACAAAAATGCGACTAAAATGTCTCAACAAAGTTGACATAAAAGTTTACAAAACGCACAACAAAATTAACCAAAACGTCACAAAAACTTTAACACAAACGCACAACAAAATTGACAAAAACGTTACAAATAAGTTGACAAAAACGTCACAAAAATGTGACTAAAATGTCTCAACAAAGTTGACAAAAATGCAAAAAAAAGTTGACAAAAACGTCACAAAAAATTTGACACAAACGCACAACAAAATTGACAAAAAGTTATAAAAAAAGTTTACAAAAAGTCACTAAAAAGTTGACAAAAACTTCACAAAATTGCGAATAAAATGTCTCAACAAAGTTGACAAAAACGCACAACAAAATTTACCAAAACGTCACAAATTTGATACAAACGCACAACAAAATTGACAAAAACGTTACAAATAAGTTGACAAAAACGTCACAAAATTGCAACTAAAATGTCTCAACAAAGTTGACAAAAATGCACAACAAAATTGACCAAAACGTCACAAAAATGCGACTAAAATATCTCAACAAAGTTGACAAAAACGTCACAATAAATTTGACAAAAAAAGTCACAAAAATGTGACTAAAATGGCTCAACAAAGTTGACAAAAATGCACAACAAAATTGAACAAAACGTCACAAAAAATTTGACACAAACGCACAACAAAATTGACAAAAACGTTACAAATAAGTTGACAAAAACGTCACAAAATTGCGACTAAAATATCTCAACAAAGTTGACAAAAACGTCACAAAATTGCGACTAAAATGTCACAACGAAGTTGACATAAAAGTTTACATAAACGCACAACAAAATTGACCAAAACGTCAGAAAAAATTTAACACAAACGCACAACAAAATTGACAAAAACTTTACAAATAAGTTGACAAAAAAAGTCACAAAATTGCGACTAAAATGTCTCAACAAAGTTGACAAAAACGCACAAAAAAGTTGACAAAAAGTCACAAAAAATTTTACACAAACGCACAACAAAATTGACAAAGTTACAAAAAAGTTTACAAAACGTCACAAAAAAGTTGACAAAAATGTCACAAAATTGAAACAAACGTTACAAATAAGTTGACAAAAACGTCACAAAATGTGACTAAAATGTCTCAACAAAGTTGACAAAAATGCACCAAAAAGTTGACAAAAAGTCACAAAAAATTTTACACAAACGCACAACAAAATTGACAAAAGTTACAAAAAAAGTTTAAAAAAACGTCACAAAAAAGTTGACAAAAACGCACAACAAAATTGATCAAAACGTCACAAAAAATTTGACACAAACGCACAACAAAATTGACAAAAACGTTACAAATAAGTTGACAAAGTCACAAAATTGCGACTAAAATGTCTCAACAAAGTTGACAAAAACGCACAACAAAATTGACAAAAACGTTACAAATAAGTTAACAAAAACGTCACAAAAATGCGACTAAAATGTCTCAACAAAGTTGACACAAACGCAGAACAAAATTGACAAAAACGTTACAAATAAGTTAACAAAAACGTCACAAAAATGCGACTAAAATGTCTCAACAAAGTTGACATAAAAGTTTACTTAAACGCACAACAAAATTGACAAAAACGTCACAAAATTGCAACTAAAATGTCTCAACAAAGTTGACAAAAACGTCACAAAAAATTTGACACAAATCAGAACAAAATTGACAAAAACGTCACAAAAATGCGACTAAAATATCTCAACAAAGTTGACAAAAACGTCACAAAAAATTTGACAAAAACGCACAACAAAATTGACCAAAACGTCACAAATAAGTTGACAAAAAAAGTCACAAAATTGCGACTACAATGTCTCAACAAAATTGACAAAAAGTTACATAAAAGTTTACAAAAACGCACAACAAAATTGACGAAAACGTCACAAAAATGTGACTAAAATGGCTCAACAAAGTTGACAAAAATGCACAACAAAATTGAACAAAACGTCACAAAAAATTTGACACAAACGCACAACAAAATTGACAAAAAGTTACAAAAAAAGTTTAAAAAAACATCACAAAATTGCGACTAAAATGTCTCAACAAAGTTGACAAAAATGCACAACAAAATTGACCAAACGTGATGAAAAAATTTGACACAAACGCACAACAAAATTGACAAAAATGTTACAAATAAGTTAACAAAAAAAGTCACAAAATTGCGACTAAAATGTCTCAAAGTTATCAAAAACGCACAAAAAAGATGACAAAAACGTCACAAAAATGCGACTAAAATGTCTCAACAAAGTTGACATAAAAGTTTACATAAACGCACAACAAAATTGACCAAAACGTCAGAAAAAATTTAACACAAACGCACAACAAAATTGACAAAAAGTTACAAAAAAAGTTTAAAAAAACGTCACAAAAAAGTTGACAAAAACGTCACAAAATTGCAACTAAAATGTCTCAACAAAGTTGACAAAAATGCACAACAAAATTGACCAAAACGTGACAAAAAATTTGACACAAACGCGCAACAAAATTGAGAAAACCGTTCGAAATGAGTTGACAAAAAAGTCACAAAATTGCAAATAAAATGTCTCAACAAAGTTGACAAAAACGCACAAAAAAGTTGACAAAAAGTCACAAAAAATTTTACACAAACGCACAACAAAATTGACAGTTACAAAAAAGTTTACAAAACGTCACAAAAAAGTTGACAAAAACGCACAACAAAATTGACCAAAACGTCACAAAAAATTTGACACAAACGCACAACAAAATTGACAAAAACGTTACAAATAAGTTGACAAAAAAGTCACAAAATTGCGACTAAAATGTCTCAACAAAGTTGACAAAAACGCACAACAAAATTGACAAAAAGTTACATAAAAGTTTACAAAAACGCACAACAAAATTGACAAACGTCACAAAAATGTGATTAAAATGTCTCAACAAAGTTGACACAAACGCACAACAAAATTGACAAAAAAGTCACAAAATTGCGACTAAAATGTCTCAAAGTTGACAAAAACGCACAAATAAGTTAACAAAAACGTCACTAAAATGCGACTAAAATGTCTCAACAAAGTTGACATAAAAGTTTACTTAAACGCACAACAAAATTGACAAACGTCACAAGATTGCAACTAAAATGTCTCAACAAAGTTGACAAAAACGTGACAAAAAATTTGACACAAATCAGAACAAAATTGACAGAAACGTCACAAAAATGCGACTAAAATATCTCAACAAAGTTGACCAAAACGTCACAAAATATTTGACACAAACGCACAACAAAATTGACAAAAACGTTACAAATAAGTTGACAAAAAATGTCACAAAATTGACAAAAAGTTACATAAAAGTTTACAAAAACGCACAACAAAATTGACCAAAACGTCAGAAAAAATTTAACACAAACGCACAACAAAATTGACAAAAACTTTACAAATAAGTTGACAAAAACGCACAACAAAATTGACCAAAACGTCAGAAACAATTTGACACAAACGCACAACAAAATTGACAAAAACGTCACAAAAATGCGACTAAAATATCTCAACAAAGTTGTCAACAATGCACAAAAAATTTGACACAAACGCTCAACAAAATTGACAAAAACGCTATGAATAAGTTGACAAAAACGTCACAAAAATGTGACTAAAATGTTTCAACAAAGTTGACAAAAATGCAAAACAAAATTGACCAAAACGTCACAAAAAATTTGACACAAACGCACAACAAAATTGACCAAAACGTCACAAATTTGATACAAACGCACAACAAAATTGACAAAAACGTCACAAAATTGCAACTAAAATGTTTCAACAAAGTTGACAAAAACGCACAACAAAATTGACAAAAAGTAACATAAAAGTTTACAAAAACGCACAACAAAATTGACAAAAACGTCACAAAAATGTGACTAAAATGTCTCAACAAAGTTCACAAAAATGCACAACAAAATTGACCAAACGTGATGAAAAAATTTGACACAAACGCACAACAAAATTGACAAAAACGTTACAAATAAGTTAACAAAAAAGTCACAAAATTGCGACTAAAATGTCTCAAAGTTGACAAAAACGCACAAATAAGTTAACAAAAACGTCACAAAAATGTGACTAAAATGTCTCAACAAAGTTGACATAAAAGTTTACATAAGCGCACAACAAAATTGACCAAAACGCCACAAAATATTTGACACAAACGCACAACAAAATTGACAAAAACGTTACAAATAAGTTGACAAAAAAAGTCACAAAATTGCGACTAAAATGTCTCAACAAATTGACAAAAAGTTACAGAAAAGTTTACAAAAACGCACAACAAAATTGACCAAAACGTCAGAAAAAATTTAACACAAACGCACAACAAAATTGTCAAAAACTTTACAAATAAGTTGACAAAAAAGTCACAAAATTGCGACGAAAATGTCTCAACAAAGTTGACAAAAACGCACAACAAAATTGATCAAAACGTCACAAAAAATTTGACACAAACGCACAACAAAATTGACAAAAACGTTACAAATAAGTTGACAAAGTCACAAAATTGCGACTAAAATGTCTCAACAAAGTTGACAAAAACGCACAACAAAATTGACAAAAACGTTACAAATAAGTTAACAAAAACGTCACAAAAATGCGACTAAAATGTCTCAACAAAGTTGACACAAACGCAGAACAAAATTGACAAAAACGTTACAAATAAGTTAACAAAAACGTCACAAAAATGCGACTAAAATGTCTCAACAAAGTTGACATAAAAGTTTACTTAAACGCACAACAAAATTGACAAAAACGTCACAAAATTGCAACTAAAATGTCTCAACAAAGTTGACATAAAAGTTTACTTAAACGCACAACAAAATTGACCAAAACGTCACAAATAATTTGACACAAATCAGAACAAAATTGTCAAAAACGTCACAAAAATAAGACTAAAATATCTCAACAAAGTTGTCAAAAACGCACAAAAAAACTGACAAAAACGTCACAAAAAAATTGACACAAACGCACAACAAAATTGACAAAAAGTTACATAAAAGTTTACAAAAACGCACAACAAAATTGACTAAAAAGTCACAAAAAATTTGACACAAACGCACAACAAAATTGACAAAAACGTTACAAATAAGTTGACAAAAACGTCACAAAATGTGACTTAAATGTCTCAACAAAGTTGACAAAAATGCACAACAAAATTGACAAAAAGTTACATAAAAGTTTACAAAAACGCACAACAAAATTTACAAAACGTCACAAAAAAGTTGACAAAAATGTCACAAAATTGAAACTAAATTGTCTCAACAAAGTTGACAAAAACGCACAACAAAATTGACCAAAACGTCTTAAATAATTTGACACAAATCAGAACAAAATTGACAAAAACGTCACAAAAATGCGACTAAAATATCTCAACAAAGTTGTCAATAACGCACAAAAAAACTGACAAAAACGTCACAAAAAATTTGACACAAACGCACAACAAAATTGACCAAAACGTCACAAATTTGATACAAACGCACAACAAAATTGACAAAAACGTCACAAAATTGCAACTAAAATGTTTCAACAAAGTTGACAAAAACGCACAACAAAATTGACAAAAAGTAACATAAAAGTTTACAAAAACGCACAACAAAATTGACAAAAACGTCACAAAAATGTGACTAAAATGTCTCAACAAAGTTCACAAAAATGCACAACAAAATTGACCAAACGTGATGAAAAAATTTGACACAAACGCACAACAAAATTGACAAAAACGTTACAAATAAGTTAACAAAAAAGTCACAAAATTGCGACTAAAATGTCTCAAAGTTGACAAAAACGCACAAATAAGTTAACAAAAACGTCACAAAAATGCGACTAAAATGTCTCAACAAAGTTGACATAAAAGTTTACATAAACGCACAACAAAATTGACCAAAACGCCACAAAATATTTGACACAAACGCACAACAAAATTGACAAAAACGTTACAAATAAGTTGACAAAAAAAGTCACAAAATTGCGACTAAAATGTCTCAACAAATTGACAAAAAGTTACATAAAAGTTTACAAAAACGCACAACAAAATTGACCAAAACGTCAGAAAAAATTTAACACAAACGCACAACAAAATTGTCAAAAACTTTACAAATAAGTTGACAAAAACGCACAACAAAATTGACAAAAAGTTACGTAAAAGTTTACAAAAACGCACAACAAAATTGACCAAAACGTCAGAAAAAATTTGACACAAACGCACAACAAAATTGACAAAAACGTTATGAATAAGTTGACAAAAACGTCACAAAATGTGACTAAAATGTTTCAACAAAGTTGACAAAAATGCAAAACAAAATTGACCAAAACGTCACAAAAATAAGACTAAAATATCTCAACAAAGTTGTCAAAAACGCACAAAAAAACTGACAAAAACGTCACAAAAAAATTGACACAAACGCACAACAAAATTGACAAAAAGTTACATAAAAGTTTACAAAAACGCACAACAAAATTGACTAAAAAGTCACAAAAAATTTGACACAAACGCACAACAAAATTGACAAAAACGTTACAAATAAGTTGACAAAAACGTCACAAAATGTGACTTAAATGTCTCAACAAAGTTGACAAAAATGCACAAAAAAGTTGACAAAAAGTCACAAAAAATTTTACACAAACGCACAATAAAATTTACAAAACGTCACAAAAAAGTTGACAAAAATGTCACAAAATTGAAACTAAATTGTCTCAACAAAGTTGACAAAAACGCACAACAAAATTGACCAAAACGTCTTAAATAATTTGACACAAATCAGAACAAAATTGACAAAAACGTCACAAAAATGCGACTAAAATGTCTCAACAAAGTTGACATAAAAGTTTACTTAAACGCACAACAAAATTGACAAAAACGTCACAAAATTGCAACTAAAATGTCTCAACAAAGTTGACAAAAACGTCACAAAAAATTTGACACAAATCAGAACAAAATTGACAAAAACGTCACAAAAATGCGACTAAAATATCTCAACAAAGTTGACCAAAACGTCACAAAATATTTGACACAAACGCACAACAAAATTGACAAAAACGTTACAAATAAGTTGACAAAAAATGTCACAAAATTGCGACTAAAATGTCTCAACAAAGTTTACAAAAACGCACAAAAAATTTGACACAAACGCACAACAAAATTGACAAAAACTTCACAAAAATGCGACTAAAATATCTCAACAAAGTTGTCAACAACGCACAAAAAATTTGACACAAACGCTCAACAAAATTAACAAAAACGTTATGAATAAGTTGACAAAAACGTCACAAAAATGTGACTAAAATGTTTCAACAAAGTTGACAAAAATGCAAAACAAAATTGACCAAAACGTCACAAATAATTTGACACAAATCAGAACAAAATTGACAAAAACGTCACAAAAATGCGACTAAAATATCTCAACAAAGTTGTCAATAACGCACAAAAAAACTGACAAAAACGTCACAAAAAATTTGACACAAACGCACAACAAAATTGACCAAAACGTCACAAATTTGATACAAACGCACAACAAAATTGACAAAAACGTCACAAAATTGCAACTAAAATGTTTCAACAAAGTTGACAAAAACGCACAACAAAATTGACAAAAAGTTACATAAAAGTTTAAAAAACGCACAACAAAATTGACAAAAACATCACAAAAATGTGACTAAAATGTCTCAACAAAGTTGACAAAAATGCACAACAAAATTGACCAAAACGCCACAAAATATTTGACACAAACGCACAACAAAATTGACAAAAACGTTACAAATAAGTTGACAAAAAAAGTCACAAAATTGCGACTAAAATGTCTCAACAAAGTTGACAAAAACGCACAACAAAATTGACAAAAAGTTTACAAAAACGCACAACAAAATTGACCAAAACGTCAGAAAAAATTTGACACAAACGCACAACAAAATTGACAAAAACGTTATGAATAAGTTGACAAAAACGTCACAAAAATGTGACTAAAATGTTTCAACAAAGTTGACAAAAATGCAAAACAAAATTGACCAAAACGTCACAAATAATTTGACACAAATCAGAACAAAATTGACAAAAACGTCACAAAAATGCGACTAAAATATCTCAACAAAGTTGTCAAAAACGCACAAAAAAACTGACAAAAACGTCACAAAATGTGACTAAAATGTCTCAACAAAATTGACCAAAACGTGACAAAAAATTTGACACAAACGCACAACAAAATTGACAAAAAGTTACAAATAAGTTGATAAAAAAGTCACAAAATTGCGACTAAAATGTCTCAACAAAGTTGACAAAAACGCACAACAAAATTGACCAAAACGTCACAAAACATTTGACACAAATCAGAACAAAATTGACAAAAATGTTACAAAAAAGTTGACAAAAAAGTCACAAAATTGCGACTAAAATGTCTCAACAAAGTTGACAAAAACGCACAACAAAATTGACAAAAAGTTACATAAGTTTACAAAAACGCACAACAAAATTGACCAAAACGTCAGAAACAATTTGACACAAACGCACAACAAAATTGACAAAAACTTCACAAAAATGCGACTAAAATATCTCAACAAAGTTGACATAAAAGTTTACATAAACGCACAACAAAATTGACCAAAATGTCACAAAATATTCGACACAAACGCACAACAAAATTGACAAAAACGTTACAAATAAGTTGTCAAAAAAAGTCACAAAATTGCGACTAAAATGTCTCAACAAATTGACAAAAAGTTACATAAAAGTTTACAAAAACGCACAACAAAATTGACCAAAACGTCAGAAAAAATTTAACAAACGCACAACAAAATTGACAAAAACTTTACAAATAAGTTGACAAAAAAAGTCACAAAATTGCGACTAAAATGTCTCAACAAAGTTGACAAAAACGCACAACAAAATTGACAAAAAGTTACGTAAAAGTTTACAAAAACGCACAACAAAATTGACCAAAACGTCAGAAAAAATTTGACAAAAACAAACAAAAAAATTGACAAAAACGTTATGAATAAGTTGACAAAAACGTCACAAAAATGTGACTAAAATGTTTCAACAAAGTTGACAAAAATGCAAAACAAAATTGACCAAAACGTCACAAATAATTTGACACAAATCAGAACAAAATTGACCAAAATGTGACAAAAAATTTGACACAAACGCACAACAAAATTTACAAAACGTCACAAAAAAGTTGACAAAAATGTCACAAAAATGCGACTAAAATATCTCAACAAAGTTGTCAAAAACGCACAAAAAAACTGACAAAAACGTCACAAAAACTTTGACACAAAGGCACAACAAAATTGACAAAAACTTTACAATAAGTTGACAAAAAAGTCACAAATAATTTGACACAAATCAGAACAAAATTGACAACGTCACAAAAATGCGACTAAAATATCTCAACAAAGTTGACAAAAATGCACAACAAAATTGACAAAAACGTTACAAATAAGTTGACAAAAAAAGTCAAAAAAATGTGACTAAAATGTCTCAACAAAGTTTACAAAACGTACAACGAAATTGACCAAAACGTCACAAAAAATTTGACACAAACGCACAACATAATTGACAAAAACGTTACAAATAAGTTGACAAAAACGTCACAAAAATGTGACTAAAATGTCTCAACAAAGTTGACAAAAATGCACAACAAAATTGACAAAAACGTCACAAATAATTTGACACAAATCAGAACAAAATTGACAATGTCACAAAAATGCGACTAAAATATCTCAACAAAGTTGACAAAAACGCACAACAAAATTTACCAAAACGTCACAAAAATTTGATACAAACGCACAACAAAATTGACAAAAACGTTACAAATAAGTTGACAAAAAAAGTCAAAAAAATGTGACTAAAATATCTCAACAAAGTTGACAAAAATGCACAACAAAATTGACAAAAAGTTACATAAAAGTTTACAAAAACGCACAACAAAATTGACTAAAAAGTCACAACAAAGTTGACAAAAATGCACAACAAAATTGACCAAAACGTGACAAAAAATTTGACACAAACGCTCAACAAAATTGACAAAAACGCTATGAATAAGTTGACAAAAACGTCACAAAAATGTGACTAAAATGTTTCAACAAAGTTGACAAAAATGCAAAACAAAATTGACCAAAACGTCACAAAAATGCGACTAAAATATCTCAACAAAGTTGTCAATAACGCACAAAAAAACTGACAAAAACGTCACAAAAAATTTGACACAAACGCACAACAAAATTGACCAAAACGTCACAAATTTGATACAAACGCACAACAAAATTGACAAAAACGTCACAAAATTGCAACTAAAATGTTTCAACAAAGTTGACAAAAACGCACAACAAAATTGACAAAAAGTAACATAAAAGTTTACAAAAACGCACAACAAAATTGACAAAAACGTCACAAAAATGTGACTAAAATGTCTCAACAAAGTTCACAAAAATGCACAACAAAATTGACCAAACGTGATGAAAAAATTTGACACAAACGCACAACAAAATTGACAAAAACGTTACAAATAAGTTAACAAAAAAGTCACAAAATTGCGACTAAAATGTCTCAAAGTTGACAAAAACGCACAAATAAGTTAACAAAAACGTCACAAAAATGTGACTAAAATGTCTCAACAAAGTTGACATAAAAGTTTACATAAGCGCACAACAAAATTGACCAAAACGCCACAAAATATTTGACACAAACGCACAACAAAATTGACAAAAACATTACAAATAAGTTGACAAAAAAAGTCACAAAATTGCGACTAAAATGTCTCAACAAATTGACAAAAAGTTACAGAAAAGTTTACAAAAACGCACAACAAAATTGACCAAAACGTCAGAAAAAATTTAACACAAACGCACAACAAAATTGTCAAAAACTTTACAAATAAGTTGACAAAAAAGTCACAAAATTGCGACGAAAATGTCTCAACAAAGTTGACAAAAACGCACAACAAAATTGATCAAAACGTCACAAAAAATTTGACACAAACGCACAACAAAATTGACAAAAACGTTACAAATAAGTTGACAAAGTCACAAAATTGCGACTAAAATGTCTCAACAAAGTTGACAAAAACGCACAACAAAATTGACAAAAACGTTACAAATAAGTTAACAAAAACGTCACAAAAATGCGACTAAAATGTCTCAACAAAGTTGACACAAACGCAGAACAAAATTGACAAAAACGTTACAAATAAGTTAACAAAAACGTCACAAAAATGCGACTAAAATGTCTCAACAAAGTTGACATAAAAGTTTACTTAAACGCACAACAAAATTGACAAAAACGTCACAAAATTGCAACTAAAATGTCTCAACAAAGTTGACATAAAAGTTTACTTAAACGCACAACAAAATTGACCAAAACGTCACAAATAATTTGACACAAATCAGAACAAAATTGACAAAAACGTCACAAAAATAAGACTAAAATATCTCAACAAAGTTGTCAAAAACGCACAAAAAAACTGACAAAAACGTCACAAAAAAATTGACACAAACGCACAACAAAATTGACAAAAAGTTACATAAAAGTTTACAAAAACGCACAACAAAATTGACTAAAAAGTCACAAAAAATTTGACACAAACGCACAACAAAATTGACAAAAACGTTACAAATAAGTTGACAAAAACGTCACAAAATGTGACTTAAATGTCTCAACAAAGTTGACAAAAATGCACAACAAAATTGACAAAAAGTTACATAAAAGTTTACAAAAACGCACAACAAAATTTACAAAACGTCACAAAAAAGTTGACAAAAATGTCACAAAATTGAAACTAAATTGTCTCAACAAAGTTGACAAAAACGCACAACAAAATTGACCAAAACGTCTTAAATAATTTGACACAAATCAGAACAAAATTGACAAAAACGTCACAAAAATGCGACTAAAATGTCTCAACAAAGTTGACATAAAAGTTTACTTAAACGCACAACAAAATTGACAAAAACGTCACAAAATTGCAACTAAAATGTCTCAACAAAGTTGACAAAAACATCACAAAAAATTTGACACAAATCAGAACAAAATTGACAAAAACGTCACAAAAATGCGACTAAAATATCTCAACAAAGTTGTCAATAACGCACAAAAAAACTGACAAAAACGTCACAAAAAATTTGACACAAACGCACAACAAAATTGACCAAAACGTCACAAATTTGATACAAACGCACAACAAAATTGACAAAAACGTCACAAAATTGCAACTAAAATGTTTCAACAAAGTTGACAAAAACGCACAACAAAATTGACAAAAAGTAACATAAAAGTTGACAAAAACGCACAACAAAATTGACAAAAAGTTACGTAAAAGTTTACAAAAACGCACAACAAAATTGACCAAAACGTCAGAAAAAATTTGACACAAACGCACAACAAAATTGACAAAAACGTTATGAATAAGTTGACAAAAACGTCACAAAATGTGACTAAAATGTTTCAACAAAGTTGACAAAAATGCAAAACAAAATTGACCAAAACGTCACAAAAATAAGACTAAAATATCTCAACAAAGTTGTCAAAAACGCACAAAAAAACTGACAAAAACGTCACAAAAAAATTGACACAAACGCACAACAAAATTGACAAAAACGTTACAAATAAGTTGACAAAAACGTCACAAAATTGCAATTAAAATGTCTCGACAAAGTTGACACAAACGCACAACAAAATTGACCAAAACGTCAGAAAACATTTGACACAAACGCACAACAAAATTGACAAACGTTACAAATGAGTTGACCAAAAAGTCACAAAATTGCGACTAAAATATCTCGACAAAGTTGACAAAAACGCACAACAAATTGACCAAAACGTCACAAAAAGGCGACAAAAACATCTAAAAATAGGCATCAAAAAAGATGACAATCGCACAACAAAATTGACAAACGTTACAAATAAGTTGACTAAAATGTCTCAACAAAGTTGACAAAAATGCACAAAAAAGTTGACAAAAAGTCACAAAAAATTTGACACAAACACACAACAAAATTGACAAAAACGTTACAAATAAGTTGACAAAAACGTCACAAAATGTGACTAAAATGTCTCAACAAAGTTGACAAAAATGCACAAAAAAGTTGACAAAAAGTCACAAAAAATTTGACACAAACGCACAACAAAATTGACCAAAACGTCACAAAACATTTGACACAAATCAGAACAAAATTGACAAAAATGTTACAAAAAAGTTGACAAAAAAGTCACAAAATTTCCTACTAAAATGTCGCAAGAAATTTGACAAAAATGCACAAAAAAGTTGACAAAAACGTCACAAAAAGGCGACAAAAACATGTTAAAATAGGCAACAAAAAAGCTGACACAAACGCACAACAAAATTGACAAAAAGTTACAAAAAAAGTTTAAAAAAACCTCACAAAAAAGTTTACAAAAACGTCACAAAATTGCGACTAAAATGTCTCAACAAAGTTGACAAAAACGCACAACAAAATTGACCAAAACGTCGCAAAAAATTTGACACAAACGCTCAACAAAATTAACAAAAACGTTACAAATAAGTTAACAAAAAAAGTCACAAAATTGCGACTAAAATGTCTCAAAGTTGACAAAAACGCACAAAAAAGTTGAAAAAAAAACGTCACAAAAAATGACACAAACGCACAACAAAATTGACAAAAAGTTACAAAAAAGTTGACAAAAACGTCACAAAAATGCGACTAAAATGTCTCAACAAAGTTGACAAAAACGCACAAAGTTGACAAAAAGTCACCAAAAATTTTACACAAACGCACAACAAAATTTTCAAAAACTTTACAATAAGTTGACAAAAAAGTCACAAATTGCGACTAAAATGTCTCAACAAAGTGGACAAAAATGCACAACAAAATTGACCAAAACGTCTCAAATAATGACACAAATCAGAACAAAATTGACAAAAACGTCACAAAAATGCGACTAAAATATCTCAACAAAGTTGACAAAAACGCACAACAAAATTGACAAAAACATTACAAATAAGTTGACAAAAACGTCACAAAAATGTGACTAAAATGTCTCAACAAAGTTGACAAAATTGCAAAACAAAATTGACCAAAACGTCACAAATAATTTGACACAAATGAGAACAAAATTGACAAAAACGTCACAAAATGTGACTAAAATGTCTCAACAAAGTTGACAAAAACGTCACAAAAAAGGCGAGAAAAACATCTAAAAATAGGCAACAAAATTTGACACAAAGACACAACAAAATTGACATAAACGTTACAAATAAGTTGACTAAAATGTCTCAACAAAGTTGACAAAAATGCACAAAAAAGTTGACAAAAAGTCACAAAAAATTTGACACAAACGCACAACAAAATTGACAAAAACATCACAAAATTGCGACTAAAATGTCTCAACAAAGTTGACAAAAACGCACAACAAAATTGACCAAAACGTCAAAAAACATTTGACACAAATCAGAACAAAATTGACAAAAATGTTACAAAAAAGTTGACAAAAAAGTCACAAAAAGGCGACAAAAACATGTTAAAATAGGCAACAAAAAAGCTGACACAAACGCACAACAATATTGACAAAAAAATTACAAAAAAAGTTTAAAAAAACCTCACAAAAAAGTTTACAAAAACGTCACAAAATTGCGACTAAAATGTCTCAACAAAGTTGACAAAAACGCACAACAAAATTGACCAAAACGTCGCAAAAAATTTGACACAAACGCTCAACAAAATTAACAAAAACGTTATGAATAAGTTGACAAAAACGTCACAAAAATGTGACTAAAATGTCTCAACAAAGTTGACAAAATTGCAAAACAAAATTGACCAAAACGTCACAAATAATTTGACACAAATGAGAACAAAATTGACAAAAACGTCACAAAATGTGACTAAAATGTCTCAACAAAGTTGACAAAAACGTCACAAAAAAGGCGAGAAAAACATCTAAAAATAGGCAACAAAGAAGGCGACAAAAACATCACAACAAAGTTGACAAAAAGTGACAAAGATGTAACAAAAAATGCACAAAATGCGACTAAAATGTCTCAACAAAGTTGACAAAAACGCACAAAGTTGACAAAAACGTCACAAAAAATTTGACACAAACGCACAACAAAATTGACAAAAACGTTACAAATAAGTTGACAAAAACGTCACAAAATTGTGACTAAAATGTCTCAACAAAGTTGACAAAAACGCACAACAAAATTGACAAAAAGTTACATAAAAGTTTACAAAAACGCACAACAAAATTGACCAAAACGTCACAAAAATTTGACACAAACGCACAACAAAATTGACAACAACGTTACATATAAGTTGACAAAAACGTCACAAAAATGTGACTAAAATGTCTCAACAAAGTTGACAAATGCAGAACAAAATTGACAAAAACGTCACAAAAATGCGACTGAAATATCTCAACAAAATTGTTAAAAACGCACAAAAAAGCTGACAAAAACGTCACAAAAAATTTGACACAAACGCACAACAAAATTGACAAAAACGTTACAAATAAGTTGACAAAAACGTCACAAAATGTGCTTAAAATGTCTCAACAAAGTTGACAAAAACGCACAACAAAATTGACAAAACGTCACAAAAAAGTTGACAAAAACGCACAACAAAATTGACAAAACGTCACAAAAAAGTTGACAAAAACGTCACAACAAAATTGACAAAAACGTCACAAAATTGCGACTAAAATGTCTCAACAAAGTTGACAAAAACGCACAACAAATTGACCAAAAACTCACAAAAAAATTTGACAAAAACGCACAAAAAAATTTAACAAAAACGTCACAAAAAGGCAACAAAAACATCTAAAAATAGGCAACAAAATTTGACACAAAGACACAACAAAATTGACAAAAACGTTACAAATAAGTTGACAAAAACGTCACAAAATTGCAATTAAAATGTCTCGACAAAGTTGACACAAACGCACAACAAAATTGACCAAAACGTCAGAAAACATTTGACACAAACGCACAACAAAATTGACAAACGTTACAAATGAGTTGACCAAAAAGTCACAAAATTGCGACTAAAATATCTCGACAAAGTTGACAAAAACGCACAACAAATTGACCAAAACGTCACAAAAAGGCGACAAAAACATCTAAAAATAGGCATCAAAAAAGATGACAATCGCACAACAAAATTGACATAAACGTTACAAATAAGTTGACTAAAATGTCTCAACAAAGTTGACAAAAATGCACAAAAAAGTTGACAAAAAGTCACAAAAAATTTGACACAAACACACAACAAAATTGACAAAAACGTTACAAATAAGTTGACAAAAACGTCACAAAATGTGACTAAAATGTCTCAACAAAGTTGACAAAAATGCACAAAAAAGTTGACAAAAAGTCACAAAAAATTTGACACAAACGCACAACAAAATTGACCAAAACGTCACAAAACATTTGACACAAACGCACAACAAAATTGACAAAAAGTTACAAAAAAAGTTTAAAAAAACCTCACAAAAAAGTTTACAAAAACGTCACAAAATTGCGACTAAAATGTCTCAACAAAGTTGACAAAAACGCACAACAAAATTGACCAAAACGTCACAAATAATTTGACACAAATGAGAATAAAATTGACAAAAACGTCACAAAATGTGACTAAAATGTCTCAACAAAGTTGACAAAAACGTCACAAAAAAGGCGAGAAAAACATCTAAAAATAGGCAACAAAGAAGGCGACAAAAACATCACAACAAAGTTGACAAAAAGTGACAAAGATGTAACAAAAAATGCACAAAATGCGACTAAAATGTCTCAACAAAGTTGACAAAAACGCACAAAGTTGACAAAAACGTCACAAAAAATTTGACACAAACGCACAACAAAATTGACAAAAACGTTACAAATAAGTTGACAAAAACGTCACAAAATTGTGACTAAAATGTCTCAACAAAGTTGACAAAAACGCACAACAAAATTGACAAAAAGTTACATAAAAGTTTACAAAAACGCACAACAAAATTGACCAAAACGTCACAAAAATTTGACACAAACGCACAACAAAATTGACAAAAAGTTACAAAAAAAGTTTAAAAAAACCTCACAAAAAAGTTTACAAAAACGTCACAAAATTGCGACTAAAATGTCTCAACAAAGTTGACAAAAACGCACAACAAAATTGACAAAAAGTTACATAAAATTTACAAAAACGCACAACAAAATTGACCAAAACGTCACAAAAATTTGACACAAACGCACAACAAAATTGACAACAACGTTACATATAAGTTGACAAAAACGTCACAAAAATGTGACTAAAATGTCTCAACAAAGTTGACAAATGCAGAACAAAATTGACAAAAACGTCACAAAAAATTTGACACAAACGCACAACAAAATTGACAAAAACGTTACAAATAAGTTGACAACAGCGTCACAAAATGTGACTAAATTGTCTCAACAAAGTTGACAAAAAAGCACAACAAAATTGACCAAAACGTCACAAAAAATTTGACACAAAGGCACAACAAAATTGACAAAAAGTTACAAAAAAAGTTTAAAATAAAGTCACAAAAAAGTTGACACAAACGCACAACAAAATTGACAAAAACGTTACAAATAAGTTGACAAAAACGTCACAAAATGTGCTTAAAATGTCTCAACAAAGTTGACAAAAACGCACAACAAAATTGACAAAAAGTTACATAAAAGTTTACAAAAACGCACAACAAAATTGACAAAACGTCACAAAAAAGTTGACAAAAACGCACAACAAAATTGACAAAACGTCACAAAAAAGTTGACAAAAACGTCACAACAAAATTGACAAAAACGTCACAAAATTGCGACTAAAATGTCTCAACAAAGTTGACAAAAACGCACAACAAATTGACCAAAAACTCACAAAAAAATTTGACAAAAACGCACAAAAAAATTTAACAAAAACGTCACAAAAAGTCGACAAAAACATCTAAAAATAGGCAACAAAATTTGACACAAAGACACAACAAAATTGACAAAAACGTTACAAATAAGTTGACAAAAACGTCACAAAATTGCAACTAAAATGTCTCGACAAAGTTGACACAAACGCACAACAAAATTGACCAAAACGTCACAAAAAGGCGACAAAAACATCTAAAAATAGGCATCAAAAAAGATGACAAACGCACAACAAAATTGACATAAACGTTACAAATAAGTTGACAAAAAAGTCACAAAACTGCGACTAAAATGTGTCAACAAAGTTGAGAAAAACGCACAACAAAATTGACCAAAACGTCAGAAAACATTTGACACAAACGCACAACAAAATTGACAAAAACATCACAAAATTGCGACTAAAATGTCTCAACAAAGTTGACAAAAACGCACAACAAAATTGCCAAAAAGTTACATAAAAGTTTACAAAACGCACAACGAAATTGACCAAAACGTCACAAAAAATTTGACACAAACGCACAACAAAATTGACAAAAAGTTACATAAGTTTACAAAAACGCACAACAAAATTGACCAAAACGTCACAAAAAATTTGACACAAACGCACAACAAAATTGACAAAAACGTTACAAAAATGTGACTAAAATGTCTCAACAAAATTGACAAAAATGCGCAACAAAATTGACAAAAACGTCACAAATAATTTGACACAAATCAGAATAAAATTGACAACAACGTCACAAAAATGCGACTAAAATATCTCAACAAAGTTGTCAAAAACGCACAAAAAAGTTGACAAAAACGTCACAAATTTGATACAAACGCACAACAAAATTGACAAAGTTACTAAAAAGTTGACAAAAACGTTACAAAATTGCGACTAAAATATCTCAACAAAGTTGACAAAAACGTCACAAAAAATTTGACAAAAACGCACAACAAAATTGACAAAAAGTTACATAAAAGTTTACAAAAACGCACAACAAAATTGACAAAAACGTCACAAAAATGTGACTAAAATGTCTCAACAAAATTGACAAAAAGTTACCTAAAAAGTTTAAAAAAACGTTACAAATAAGTTGACAAAAACGTCACAAAATGTGACTAAAATGTCTCAATAAAGTTGACAAAAATGCACAACAAAATTGACCAAAACGTGACAAAAAATTTGACACAAACGCACAACAAAATTGGCAAAAAGTTACAAAAAAAGTTTTAAAAAAGTCACAAAAAAAGTTGATAAAAACGTCACAAAAATGTGACTAAAATGTCTCAACAAAGTTGACAAATGCAGAACAAAATTGACAAAAACGTCACAAAAATGCGACTAAAATATCTCAACAAAGTTGTTAAAAACGCACAAAAAAGCTGACAAAAACGTCACAAAAAATTTGACACAAACGCACAACAAAATTGACAAAAACGTTACAAATAAGTTGACAAAAACGTCACAAATAATTTGACACAAATCAGAACAGAATTGACAAAAACGTCACAAAAATGCGACTAAAATATCTCAACAAAGTTGTCAAAAACGCACAAAAAAGTTGACAAAAACGTCACAAAATTGCGACTAAAATGTCTCAACAAAGTTGACGAAAACGCACAACAAAATTAACAAAAACGTTACAAATAAGTTGATAAAAAAGTCACAAAATTGCGACAAAAATGTCTCAACAAAATTGACAAAAAGTTACAAAAAAGTTTACAAAACGTCACAAAAAAGTTGACAAAAACGCCACAAAAATGCGACTAAAATGTCTCAACAAAGTTGACATAAAAGTTTACAAAACGCACAACAAAATTGACCAAAACGTCACAAAAACTTTAACACAAACGCACAACAAAATTGACAAAAACGTTACAAATAATTTGACACAAATCAGAACAAAATTGACAAAAACGTCACAAAAATGCGACTAAAATATCTCAACAAAGTTGACAAAAACGTCACAAAAAATTTGACACAAACGCACAACAAAATTGGCAAAAAGTTACAAAAAAAGTTTTAAAAAAGTCACAAAAAAAGTTGATAAAAACGTCACAAAATTGCGACTAAAATGTCTCAAATTTGACAAAAACGCACAACAAAATTGACCAAAACATCAAAAAATTTTGATACATACGCACAACAATATTGACAAAAACGTTACAAATAAGTTGACAAAAACGTCACAAAATTGCAATTAAAATGTCTCGACAAAGTTGACACAAACGCACAACAAATTGACCAAAACGTCACAAAAAGGCGACAAAAACATCTAAAAATAGGCATCAAAAAAGATGACAAACGCACAACAAAATTGACATAAACGTTACAAATAAGTTGACAAAAACGTCACAAAATGTGACTAAAATGTCTCAACAAAGTTGACAAAAATGCACAAAAAAGTTGACAAAAAGTCACAAAAAATTTGACACAAACGCACAACAAAATTGACAAAAACGTTACAAATAAGTTGACAAAAACGTCACAAAATGTGACTAAAATGTCTCAACAAAGTTGACAAAAATGCACAAAAAATTTGACACAAACGCACAACAAAATTGACAAAAACGTCACAAAATTGCGACTAAAATGTCTTAACAAAGTTGACAAAAACGCACAACAAAATTGACCAAAACGTGACAAAAAATTTGACAAAAAAAGTCACAAAATTTCCTACTAAAATGTCTCAAGAAATTTGACAAAAATGCACAAAAAAGTTGACAAAAACGTCACAAAAAGGCGACAAAAACATGTTAAGATAGGCAACAAAAAAGCTGACACAAACGCACAACAATATTGACAAAAAGTTACAAAAAAAGTTTAAAAAAACCTCACAAAAAAGTTTACAAAAACGTCACAAAATTGCGACTAAAATGTCTCAACAAAGTTGACAAAAACGCACAACAAAATTGACCAAAACGTCGCAAAAAATTTGACACAAACGCTCAACAAAATTAACAAAAACGTTATGAATAAGTTGACCAAAACGTCACAAATAATTTGACACAAATGAGAACAAAATTGACAAAAACGTCACAAAATGTGACTAAAATGTCTCAACAAAGTTGACAAAAATGCACAACAAAATTGACAAAAACGTCACAAAAAATTTTACACAAACTCACAACAAAATTGATAAAAAGTTACAAAAAAGTTGACAAAAACGTCACAAAAATGTGACTAAAATGTCTCAACAAAGTTGACCAAAACATCATAAAAAAGTTGACACAAACGCACCACAAAATTGACAAAAAGTTACAAAAAAGTTGACAAAAACGTCTCAGAAATGTGACTAAAATGTCTCAACAAAGTTGACCAAAACGTCATAAAAAAGTGACACAAACGCACCACAAAATTGACAAGTTACAAAAAAAGTTTACAAAAACGTCTCAAAAATGTGACAAAAACATCTAAAAATAGGCAACAAAGAAGTTGACACAGACGCAAAACAAAATTGACAAAAATGTTACAAAAAAGTTGACAAAAAAGTCACAACATTTCCTACTAAAATGTCTCAAGAAATTTGACAAAAATGCACAAAAAAGTTGACAAACGTCACAAAAAGGCGACAAAAACATGTTAAAATAGGCAACAAAAAAGTTGACACAAACGCACAACACAATTGATAAAAAGTTACAAAAAAGTTGACAAAAACGTCACAAAAAAGTTGACAAAAACGTCACAAAAATGTGACTAAAATGTATCAACAAAGTTGACCAAAACGTCATAAAAAAGTTGACAAAAACGTCACAAAAATGTGACTAAAATGTCTCAACAAAGTTGACAAAAACGCACAAAAAATTTGACAAAAACGTCTCAAAAATGCGACAAAAACATCTAAAAATATGCAACAAAGAAGTTGACACAGACGCACAACAAAATTGACAAAAATGTTACAAAAAAGTCACAACATTTCCTACTAAAATGTCTCAAGAAATTTGACAAAAATGCACAAAAAAGTTGACAAAAACGTCACAAAAAGGCGACAAAAACATGTTAAAATAGGCAACAAAAAAGTTGACACAAACGCACAACAATATTGACAAAAAAATTACAAAAAAGTTGACAAAAAAGTCACAAAATTTCCTACTAAAATGTCTCAAGAAAGTTGACAAAAATGCACAAAAAAGTTGACAAAAACGTCACAAAAAGGCGACAAAAACATGTTAAAATAGGCAACAAAAAAGTTGACACAAACGCACAACAATATTGACAAAAAAGTTGACAAAGTCACAAAATTTCCTACTAAAATGTCTCAAGAAAGTTGACAAAAAAATTACAAAAAAGTTGACAAAAAAAGTCATAAAATTGCAACTAAAATGTCTCAACAAAGTTGACAAAAATGCACAACAAAATTGACCAAAACCTCACAAAAAATTTTACACAAACTCACAACAAAATTGATAAAAAGTTACAAAAAAGTTGACAAAAACGTCACAAAAATGTGACTAAAATGTCTCAACAAAGTTGACAAAAACGTCACAAAAAAGTTGACACAAACGCACCACAAAATTGACAAGTTACAAAAAAAGTTTACAAAAACGTCACAAAAAAGTTGACAAAAACGTCACAAAAATGTGACTAAAATGTCTCAACAAAGTTGACAAAAACGCACAACAAAATTGACAAAAACGTTACAAAAAAGTCACAAAATTGCGACTAAAATGTCTCAAAGTTGACAAAAACGTCACAAAAGGGGAGAAAAACATCTAAAAATAGGCAACAAAGAAGGCGACAAAAACGTCACAACAAAGTTGACAAAAAGTGACAAAGATGTAACAAAAAACGCACAAAAATGTGACTAAAATGTCTCAACAAAGTTGACAAAAACGCACAACAAAATTGACAAAAACTTCAAAAAAATTTGATACAAACGCACAACAAAATTGACAAAAACGTTACATATAAGTTGACAAAAAAGTCACAAAATTGCCATTAAAAATGTCTCAACAAAGTTGTCAAAAACGTCACAAAAAATTTGACACAAACGCACAACAAAATTGACAAAAACGTTACAAATAAGTTGACAAAAAAGTCACAAAATTGCCATTAAAAATGTCTCAACAAAGTTGTCAAAAACGTCACAAATTGCAACTAAAATGTCTCAACAAAGTTGACAAAAACGCACAACAAAATTGACAAAAACGTCACAAAAACTGACACAAACGCACAACAAAATTGACAAAAAGTTACAAAAAAGTTTACAAAACGTCACAAAAAAGCGACTAAAATGTCACAACAAAGTTGACATAAAAGTTTAAAAAACGCACAACAAAATTGACAAAAACGTCACAAAAATTTGATACAAACGCACAACAAAATTGACAAAAACGTTACAAATAAGTTGACAAAAAAAGTCAAAAAATTGCGACTAAAATGTCTCAACAAATGACAAAAACGCACAACAAAATTGACAAAAACGTCACAAAAATGCGACTAAAATATCTCAACAAAGTTGAGAAAAAAGCACAAAAATGTCGACAAAAACGTCACAAAAAATTTGATACAAACGCACAACAAAATTGACAAAAACGTCACAAAAAAGTTGACAAAAACGTCACAAAAATGTGACTAAAATGTCCCAACAAAGTTGACAAAAAAGCACAAAAATGTCGACAAAAACGTCACAAAAAATTTGATATAAACAGACAAAAAAATTGACAAAAACGTTACAAATAAGTTGACAAAAACGCGCGACTAAAATGTCTCAACAAAGTTGACAAAAACGCACAACAAAATTGGCAAAAAGTTACATAAAAGTTTACAAAAACGCACAACAAAATTGACAAAAACGTCATAAAAATGTGACTAAAATGTCTCAACAAAATTGACCAAAACGTGATAAAAAATTTGACACAAACGCACAACAAAATTGACAAAAACGTTACAAATAAGTTAACAAAAAAGTCACAAAATTGCGACTAAAATGTCTCAAAGTTGACACAAACGCACAACAAAATTGACAAAAAGTTACAAAAAAAGTTTAAAAAAACGTCACAAAAAAGTTTACAAAAACGTCACAAAATTGCGACTAAAATGTCTCAACAAAGTTGTCAAAAATGCACAAAAAAGTTGACAAAAACGTCACAAAATTGCGACTAAAATGTCTCAACAAAGTTGACAAAAACGCACAACAAAATTGACCAAAACGTCACAAAAAATTTGACACAAACGCACAACAAAATTGACAAAAAGTTACATACAAGTTTACAAAAACGCACAACAAAATTGACCAAAACGTTACAAATAAGTTGACAAAAACGTCACAAAAATGCGACTAAAATATCTCAACAAAGTTGACAAAAACGTCACAATAAATTTGACACAAACGCACAACAAAATTGACAAAAAGTTACAAAAAAAAAGTTTAAAAAAACGTCACAAAAAAGTTGACAATAACGTCACAATATGGCGACTAAAATGTCTCAACAAAGTTAACAAAACGCACAACAAAATTGACAAAAACTTTACAATAAGTTGACAAAAAAGTCACAAAATGCGACTAAAATGTCCCATCAAAGTTGACAAAAAGTTGCATAAAAGTTTACAAAAACGCACAACAAAATTGACAAAAACGTCACAAAAATGTGACTAAAATGTCTCAACAAAGTTAACAAAAATGCACAACAAAATTGACCAAACCGTGATAAAAATTTTGACACAAACGCACAACAAAATTGACAAAAAAAGTTTACAAAAACTTCACAAAAAAGTTGACAAAAACGTTACAAAATTGCAACTAAAATGTCTCAACAAAGTTGACAAAAACGCACAACAAAATTGACAAAAAGTTACATAAGTTTACAAAAACGCACAACAAAATTGACAAAAACGTGACACTAAATTTGACACAAACGCACAACAAAATTGACTAAACCGTTACAAATGAGTTGACAAAAACGTAACAAAATTGCAACTAAAATGTCTCAACAAAGTTGACACAAACGCACAACAAAATTGACAAAAAGTTACAAAAAAAGTTTACAAAAACTTCACAAAAAAGTTGACAAAAACGTTACAAAATTGCGACTAAAATATCTCAACAAAGTTGACAAAAACGCACAACAAAATTGACAAAAAGTTACATAAGTTTACAAAAACGCACAACAAAATTGACCAAAACGTCAAAAAATTTTGATACAAACGCACAACAAAATTGACAAAAACGTTACAAATAAGTTGACAAAAACGTCACAAAATTGCGACTAAAATGTCTCAACAAAGTTGACAAAAATGCACAACAAAATTGACAAAAAGTTACAAAAAAGATTACAAAACGTCACAAAAAAGTTGACAAAAATGTCACAAAATTGAAACTAAATTGTCTCAACAAAGTTGACAGAAACGCACAACAAAATTGACAAAAAGTTACATAAAAGTTTACAAAAACGCACAACAAAATTGACCAAAACGTCAAAAAAATTTGATACAAACGCACAACAAAATTGACAAAAACGTTACAAATAAGTTGACAAAAACGTCACAAAATTGAGACTAAAATGTCTCAACAAAGTTGACAAAAACGCACAACAAAATTGACAAAACCGTTACAAATGAGTTGACAAAAAAGTCACAAAATTGCAAATAAAATGTCTCAACAAAGTTGACAAAAACGCACAACAAAATTGACCAAAACATCACATAATTTGACACAAATTTGAACAAAATTGACAAAAACGTCACAAAAAATTTGACACAAACGCACAACAAAATTGACAAAAAGTTAAAAAAAAAAGTTTAAAAAACGTCACAAAAAAGTTGATAAAAACGTCACAAAATTCGACTAAAATGTCTCAACAAAGTTGACAAAAATACACAACAAATTTGACAAAAACGTCACAAAAAAAATTGACACAAACGCACAACAAAGTTGACAAAAACGCACAACAAAATTGACAAAAAGTTACATAAAAGTTTACAAAAACGCACAACAAATTTGACCAAAACGTCAAAAAAATTTGATACAAACGCACAACAAAATTGACAAAAACGTTACAAATAAGTTGACAAAAACGTCACAAAATTGCAAATAAAATGTTTCAACAAAGTTGACAAAAACGCACAAAAAAGTTGACAAAAAGTCAAAAAAATTTGATACAAACGCACAACAAAATTGACAAAAAGTTACAAAAAAGTCTACAAAACGTCACAAAAAAAGTTGACAAAAGTCACAAAATTGAAACTAAATTGTCTCAACAAAGTTGACAAAAACGCACAACAAAATTGACAAAAAGTTACATAAGTTTACAAAAACGCACAACAAAATTGACCAAAAGTCACAAAAAATTTGACACAAATGCACAACAAAATTGACAAAAACGTCACAAAATGTGACTAAAATGTCTCAACAAAGTTGACAAAAATGCACAAAAAAGTTGACAAAAAGTCACAAAATGCGACTAAAATGTCTCAACAAAATTAACAAAAACGTTACAAATAAGTTGACAAAAACGTCACAAAATTGCGACAAAAATGCACAACAAAATTGACAAAAAAGTCACAAAATGCGACTAAAATGTCTCAACAAAGTTGACAAAAACGCACAACAAAATTGACAAAAAGTTACATAAGTTTACAAAAACGCACAACAAAATTGACCTAAACGTCAAAAAAATTTGATACAAACGCACGACAAAATTGACAAAAACGTTACAAATAAGTTGACAAAAACGTCACAAAATTGCGATTAAAATGTCTCAACAAAGTTGACAAAAATGCACAACAAAATTGACAAAAAGTTACAAAAAAGATTACAAAACGTCACAAAAAAGTTGACAAAAATGTCACAAAATTGAAACTAAATTGTCTCAACAAAGTTGACAAAAACGCACAACAAAATTGACCAAAACGTCACAAAAAATTTGACACAAAGGCACAACAAAATTGACAAAAACTTTACAATAAGTTGACAAAAAAGTCACAAAATGCGACTAAAATGTCTCAACAAAGTTGACAAAAATGCACAACAAAATTGACAAAACGTCAAAAAAATGAGACTAAAATAACTCAACAAAGTTGACAAAAACGTCACAAAAAATTTGACACAAACGCACAACAAAATTGACAAAAAGTTACATAAAAGTTTACAAAAACGTCACAAAAAAGTTGACAAAAGTCACAAAATTGAAACTAAATTGTTCAACAAAGTTGACAAAAACGCACAACAAAATTGACAAAAAGTTACATAAAAGTTTACAAAAATGTACAACAAAATTGACCAAAACGTCAAAAAAATTTGATACAAACGCACAACAAAATTGACAAAAATGTTACAAATAAGTTGACAAAAACGTCACAAAATTGCGACAAAAATGCACAACAAAATTGACCAAAACGTGACAAAAAATTTGACAAAAACGCACAACAAAATTGACAAAACCGTTACAAATGAGTTGACAAAAAAGTCACAAAATGCGACTAAAATGTCTCAACAAAGTTGACAAAAATGCACAACAAATTTGACAAAAACGTCACAAAAAAATTTGACACAAACGCACAACAAAGTTGACAAAAACGCACAACAAAATTGACAAAAAGTTACATAAGTTTACAAAAACGCACAACAAAATTGACCTAAACGTTACAAATAAGTTGACAAAAACGTCACAAAATTGCGATTAAAATGTCTCAACAAAGTTGACAAAAATGCACAACAAAATTGACAAAAAGTTACAAAAAAGATTACAAAACGTCACAAAAAAGTTGACAAAAATGTCACAAAATTGAAACTAAATTGTCTCAACAAAGTTGACAAAAATGCACAACAAAATTTACCAAAACGTCACATAATTTGACACAAATCAGAACAAAGTTGACAAAAAAGTCACAAAAAATTTGACACAAACGCACAACAAAATTGACAAAAAGTTACAAAAAAAGTTTAAAAAAACGTCACAAAAAAGTTGATAAAAACGTCACAAAATTGCGACTAAAATGTCTCAACAAAGTTGACAAAAACGCACAACAACATTGACAAAAAGTTACCTAAAAGTTTACAAAAACGCACAACAAAATTGACCAAAAGGTCAAAAAAAATTGATACAAACGCACAACAAAATTGACAAAAACGTTACAAATAAGTTGACAAAAAAGTCACAAAATTACGACTAAAATGTCTCAACAAAGTTGACAAAAACGCACAACAAAATTGACAAAAAGTTACATAAAAGTTTACAAAAACGCACAACAAAATTGACAAAAACTTCTCAACAAAGTTGACAAAAATGCACAACAAAATTGACCAAAACGTGGTAAAAAAATTTGACACAAACGTATACAAAATTGACAAAAACGTTACAAATAAGTTTATAACACATCACAAAAAAGTTGACAAAAACGTCACAAAAATGCGACTAAAATGTCTCAACAAAGTTGACATAAACGCACAACAAAATTGACAAAAAGTTACATAAAAGTTTACAAAAACGCACAACAAAATTGACCAAAACGTCAAAAAAAATTGATACAAACGCACAACAAAATTGACAAAAACGTTACAAATAAGTTGACAAAAAAGTCACAAAATTACGACTAAAATGTCTCAACAAAGTTGACAAAAACGCACAACAAAATTGAGAAAAAGTTACATAAAAGTTTACAAAAACGCACAACAAAATTGACAAAAACTTCTCAACAAAGTTGACAAAAATGCACAACAAAATTGACCAAAACGTGGTAAAAAAATTTGACACAAACGTATACAAAATTGACAAAAACGTTACAAATAAGTTTATAACACATCACAAAAAAGTTGACAAAAATGTCACAAAATTGCGACTAAAATGTCTCAAAGTTGACAAAAACGCACAAAAAATGACACAAACGCACAACAAAATTGTCAAAAAGTTACAAAAAAGTTGACAAAAACGTCACAAAAATGCGACTAAAATGTCTCAACAAAGTTGACATAAAAGTTTACATAAACGCACAACAAAATTGACCAAAACGTTACAAAAAATTTTACAAAACGTCACAAAAAAGTTGACAAAAATGCACAACAAAATTGACACAAACGCACAACAAAATTGACAAAAACTTTACAATAAGTTGACAAAAAAGTCACAAAATGCGACTAAAATGTCTCAACAAAGGTGACACAAATCAGAACAAAATTGACAAAAACGTCACAAAAATGCAACTAAATTGTCTCAACAAAGTTGACAAAAACGCACAACAAAATTGATAAAAAGTTACATAAAAGTTTACAAAACGTACAACAAAATTGACAAAAACTTTACAAATAAGTTGACAAAAACGTCACAAAATTGCGACTAAAATGTCTCAACAAAGTTGACAAAAATGCACAACAAAATTGACCAAAACTTGACAAAAAATTTGACAAAAATGCACAACAAAATTGACAAAACAGTTACAAATAAGTTGACAAAAAAGTCACAAAATGCGACTAAAATGTCTTAACAAAGTTGACAAAAATGCACAACAAATTTGACAAAAACGTCACAAAAAAATTTGACACAAATGCACAACAAAGTTGACAAAAATGCACAACAAAATTGACCAAAACGTGACAATAAATTTGACACAAACTCACAACAAAATTGACTAAACAGTTACAAATGAGTTGACAAAAAAGTCACAAAATTGCAAATAAAATGTTTCAACAAAGTTGACAAAAACGCACAACAAAATTGACAAAAAGTTACATAAAAATTTGACAAAAATGCACAACAAAATTGACAAAACAGTTACAAATAAGTTGACAAAAAAGTCACAAAATGCGACTAAAATGTCTTAACAAAGTTGACAAAAATGCACAACAAATTTGACAAAAACGTCACAAAAAAATTTGACACAAATGCACAACAAAGTTGACAAAAATGCACAACAAAATTGACCAAAACGTGACAATAAATTTGACACAAACTCACAACAAAATTGACTAAACAGTTACAAATGAGTTGACAAAAAAGTCACAAAATTGCAAATAAAATGTTTCAACAAAGTTGACAAAAACGCACAACAAAATTGACAAAAAGTTACATAAAAGTTTACAAAAACGCACAACAAAATTGACAAAAACTTCTCAACAAAGTTGACAAAAATGCACAACACAATTGACCAAAACGTGGTAAAAAAATTTGACACAAACGTATACAAAAATGACAAAAACGTTACAAATAAGTTGACAAAAAAGTCACAAAATTGCGACTAAAATGTCTCAAAGTTTACAAAAACGCACAAAAAATGACACAAACGCACAACAAAATTGTCAAAAAGTTACAAAAAAGTTTATAACATCACAAAAAAGTTGACAAAAACGTCACAAAAATGCGACTAAAATGTCTCAACAAAGTTGACATAAAAGTTTACATAAACGCACAACAAAATTGACCAAAACGTTACAAAAAAGTTTACAAAACGTCACAAAAAAGTTGACAAAAATGCACAACAAAATTGACACAAACGCACAACAAAATTGACAAAAAGTTACAAAAAAGTTTACAAAACGTCACAAAAAAGTTGACACAAACGCACAACAAAATTGACAAAAACGTTACAAATAAGTTGACAAAAAAAGTCACAAAATTGCGACTAAAATGTCTCAACAAAGTTGACAAAAATGCACAACAAAATTGACCAAAACGTGACAATAAATTTGACACAAACGCACAACAAAATTGACAAAACCGTTACAAATGAGTTGACAAAAAAGTCAAAAAATTGCAAATAAAATGTCTCAACAAAGTTGACAAAAACGCACAACAAAATTGACAAAAAGTTACAAAAAAGTTTACAAAACGTCACAAAAAAGTTGACAAAAATGTCACAAAATTGAAACTAAATTGTCTCAACAAAGTTGACAAAAACGCACAACAAAATTGACAAAAAGTTACATAAAAGTTTACAAAAATGCACAACAAAGTTGACAAAAACGCACAACAAAATTGACAAAAAGTTACATAAAAGTTTACAAAAACGCACAACAAAATTGACCAAAACGTCAAAAAAAATTGATACAAACGCACAACAAAATTGACAAAACCGTTACAAATGAGTTGACAAAAAAGTCACAAAATGCGACTAAAATGTCTCAACAAAGTTGACAAAAATACACAACAAATTTGACAAAAACGTCACAAAAAAATTTGACACAAACGCACAACAAAGTTGACAAAAACGCACAACAAAATTGACAAAAAGTTACATAAAAGTTTACAAAAACGCACAACAAAATTGACCAAAACGTCAAAAAAATTTGATACAAACGCACAACAAAATTGACAAAAACGTTACAAATAAGTTGACAAAAACGTCACAAAATTGCGACTAAAATGTTTCAACAAAGTTGACAAAAATGCACAACAAAATTGACCAAAACGTGACAATAAATTTGATACAAACGCACAACAAAATTGACAAAATGTTACAAAAAAGATTACAAAACGTCACAAAAAAGTTGACAAAAATGTCACAAAATTGAAACTAAATTGTCTCAACAAAGTTGACAAAAACGCACAACAAAATTGACAAAAAGTTACATAAAAGTTTACAAAAACGCACAACAAAATTGACCAAAACGCACAACAAAATGGACAAAAACGTCACAAAATTGCGACTAAAATGTCTCAACAAAGTTGACAAAAAGTCACAAAAAAGTTGACAAAAAGTCACAAAAAATTTTACACAAACGCACAACAAAATTGACAAAAAGTTACAAAAAAGTTTACAAAACGTCACAAAATTGAAACTAAATTGTCTCAACAAAGTTGACAAAAACGCACAACAAAATTGACAAAAAGTTACATAAAAGTTTACAAAAACGCACAACAAAATTGACAAAAACGTCTCAACAAAGTTGACAAAAATGCACAACAAAATTGACCAAAACGTGGTAAAAAAATTTGACACAAACGTATACAAAATTGACAAAAACGTTACAAATGAGTTAACAAAAAAGTCACAAAATTGCGACTAAAATGTCTCAAAGTTGACAAAAACGCAAAAAGAATGACACAAACGCACAACAAAATTGACAAAAATTTACAAAAAAGTTTACAACACGTCACAAAAAAGTTGAAAAAAAACGTCACAAAAATGCGACTAAAATGTCTCAACAAAGTTGACATAAAAGTTTACATAAACGCACAACAAAATTGACCAAAACGTCACAAAATATTTGACACAAACGCACAACAAAATTGACAAAAACGTTACAAATAAGTTGACAAAAACGTCACAAAATTGCAACTAAAATGTCTCAACAAAGTTGACAAAAATGCACAACAAATTGACACAAACGCACAACAAAATTGTCAAAAAGTTACAAAAAAGTTTACAAAACGTCACAAAAAAGTTGACAAAAGTCACAAAATTGAAACTAAATTGTCTCAACAAAGTTGACAAAAATGCACAACAAATTTGACCAAAACGTCACATAATTTGACACAAATCAGAACAAAATTGACAAAAACGTCACAAAAATGCAACTAAAATATCTCAACAAAGTTGACAAAAACTTCACAAAAAATTTGACACAAACGCACAACAAAATTGACAAAAACGTTACAAATAAGTTGACAAAAACGTCACAAAATTGCGACTAAAATGTCTCAACAAAGTTGACAAAAATGCACAACAAATTTGACATAACCGTTACAAATGAGTTGACAAAAAAGTCACAAAATGCGACTAAAATGTGTCAACAAAGTTGACAAAAATGCACAACAAATTTGACAAAAACGTCACAAAAAATTTGACAAAAAGTTACATAAAAGTTTACAAAAACGCACAACAAAATTGACCAAAACGTCAAAAAAATTTGACACAAACGCACAACAAAATTGACAAAAACGTTACAAATAAGTTGACAAAAAAAGTCACAAAATTGCGACTAAAATGTCTCAACAAAGTTGACAAAAAAGCACAACAAAATTGACAAAAAGTTACATAAAAGTTTACAAAAACGCACAACAAAATTGACCAAAACGTCAAAAAAATTTGATACAAACGCACAACAAAATTGACAAAAACATTACAAATAAGTTGAAAAAAACGTCACAATATTGCGACTAAAATGTCTCAACAAAGTTGACAAAAATGCACAACAAAATTGACCAAAACGTGACAATAAATTTGACACAAACGCACAAAAAAAATTGACTTAACCGTTACAAATGAGTTGACAAAAAAGTCACAAAATTGCAAATAAAATGTCTCAACAAAGTTGACAAAAACGCACAAAAAAGTTGACAAAAAGTCACAAAAAATTTTACACAAACGTCACAAAAAAGTTGACAAAAATGTCACAAAATTGAAACTAAATTGTCTCAACAAAGTTGACAAAAACGCACAACAAAATTGACAAAAAGTTATATAAAAATTGACCAAAACGTCACAAAAAGGCGACAAAAACATGTTAAAATAGGCAACAAAAAAGTTGACACAAAAGTACAATAGACAAAAAAAATACAAAAAAGTTGACAAAAAAGTCACAAAATTTCCTACTAAAATGTCTCAAGAAAGTTGACAAAAATGCGCAACAAAATTGACCAAAACGTCACAAAAAATTTTACACAAACTCACAACAAAATTGACAAGTTACAAAAAAGTTGACAAAAACGTCACAAAAATGTGACTAAAATGTCTCAACGTTGACCAAAACGTCACAAAAATTTTTACACAAACGCACAACAAAATTGATAAAAAGTTACCAAAAAAGTTGACAAAAACGTCACAAAAAAGTTGACAAAAACGTCACAAAAATGTGACTAAAATGTCTCAACAAAATTGACAAAAATGTTACAAAAAAGTTGACAAAAAAGTCACAACATTTCCTACTAAAATGTCTAAAGAAATTTGACAAAAATGCACAAAAAAGTTGACAAAAACGTCACAAAAAGGCGACAAAAACATGTTAAAATAGGCAACAAAAAAAGTTGACACAAACGCACAACAATATTGACAAAAAAATTACAAAAAAGTTGACAGTCACAAAATTTCCTACTAAAATGTCTCAAGAAAGTTGACAAAAATGCACAAAAAAGTTGACAAAAACGTCACAAAAAGGCAACAAAAACATGTTAAAATAGGCAACAAAAAAAGTTGACACAAACGCACAACAATATTGACAAAAAAATTACAAAAAAGTTGACACAAACGCACAACAATATTGACAAAAAAATTACAAAAAAGTTGACAGGCACAAAATTTCCTACTAAAATGTCTCAAGAAAGTTGACAAAAATGCACAACAAAATTGACCAAAACGTCACAAAAACTTTTACACAAACTCACAAAATTGATAAAAAGTTACAAAAAAGTTGACAAAAACGTCACAAAAATGTGAATAAAATGTCTCAACAAAGTTGACAAAAACGTCACAAAAAAGTTGACAAAAACGTCACAAAAATGTGACTAAAATGTATCAACAAAGTTGACCAAAACGTCATAAAAAAGTTGACACAAACGCACCACAAAATTGACAAAAAGTTACAAAAAAGTTGACAAAAATGTCTCAAAAATGTAACTAAAATGTCTCAACAAAGTTGACCAAAACGTCATAAAAAGTGACACAAACGCACCACAAAATTGACAAAAAGTTACAAAAAAAGTTTACAAAAACGTCACAAATAAGTTGACAAAAACGTCACAAAAATGTGACTGAAATGTCTCAACAAAGTTGACAAAAACGCACAGAAAAATTTGACAAAAACGTCTCAAAAATGTGACAACATCTAAAAATAGGCAACAAAGAAGTTGACACAGACGCACAACAAAATTGACAAAAATGTTACAAAAAAGTCACATTTCCTACTAAAATGTGTCAAGAAATTTGACAAAAATGCACAAAAAGGCGACAAAAACATGTTAAAATAGGCAACAAAAAAGTTGACACAAACGCACAACAATATTGACAAAAAAATTACAAAAAAGTTGACAAAAAAAGTCATAAAATTGCGACTAAAATGTCTCAACAAAGTTGACAAAAATGCACAACAAAATTGACCAAAACGTCACAAAAAAATTTACACAAACTCACAACAAAATTGATAAAAAGTTACAAAAAAGTTGACAAAAACGTCACAAAAATGTGACTAAAATGTCTCAACAAAGTTGACCAAAACGTCATAAAAAAGTGACACAAACGCACAACAAAATTGACAAAAAGTTACAAAAAAAGTTTACAAAAAAGTCACAAAAAAGTTGACAAAAACGTCACAAAAATGTGACTAAAATGTCTCAACAAAGTTGACCAAAACGTCATAAAAAAGTGACACAAACGCACAACAAAATTGACAAAAAGTTACAAAAAAAGTTTACAAAAATGTTAAAAAAAGTTGACAAAAAAAGTCACAACATTTCCTACTAAAATGTCTCAAGAAATTTGATAAAAATGCGCAAAAAAGTTGACAAAAACGTCACAAAAAGGCAACAAAAACATGTTAAAATAGGCAACAAAATTTGACACAAACGCACAACAATATTGACAAAAAAATTACAAAAAAGTTGACAATAAAGTCACAAAATTTCCTACTAAAATGTCTCAAGAAAGTTGACAAAAATGTACAACAAAATTGACCAAAACGTCACAAAAATTTTTGCACAAACTCACAACAAAATTGATAAAAAGTTACAAAAAAGTTGACAAAAACGTCACAAAAATGTGACTAAAATGTCTCAAAGTTGACAAAAACGTCACAACAAAAATGTTACAAAAAAGTTGACAAAAGTCACAACATTTCCTACTAAAATGTCTCAAGAAATTTGACAAAAATGCACAAAAAAGTTGACAAAAACGTCACAAAAAGGCGACAAAAAAACATGTTAAAATAGGCCACAAAAAAGTTGACACAAACGCACAACAAAATTGACAAAAACGTTACAAATAAGTTGACAAAAAAAGTCACAAAATTGCGACTAAAATGTCTCAACAAAGTTGACAAAAAAGCACAAAAAAGTTGACCAAAACGTCACAAAAAATTTGACAAAAACGCACAACAAAATTAACAAAAACCTTACAAATAAGTTGACAAAAAAGTCACAAAATTGCGACTAAAATGCCTCAACAAAGTTGACAAAAACGTCTCAAAAATGCGACAAAAACATCTAAAAATAGGCAACAAAAAAGTTGACACAGACGCACAACAAAATTGACAAAAATGTTTCAAAAAAGTTGACAAAAAAAGTCACAAAATTTCCTACTAAAATGTCTCAAGAAATTTGACAAAAATGTCACAAAAAGGCGACAAAAACATGTTAAAATAGGCAACAAAAAAGCTGACACAAACGCACAATATTGACCAAAAAATTACAAAAAAGTTGACAAAAACGTCACAAAAAATGTGACTAAAATGTCTCAACAAAGTTGACAAAAACGTCACAAAAAAGTTGACACAAACGCACCACAAAATTGACAAGTTACAAAAAAGTTGACAAAAACGTCACAAAAATGTGACTAAAATGTCTCAAAGTTGACCAAAACGTCACAAAAAATTTTACACAAACGCATAAAAAAATTGACAAAAACGTTACAAAAAAGTTGACAAAAAGCCACAAAATTGCCACTAAAATGTCTCAATAAAGTTGACAAAAACGCACAAAAAAGTTGACAAAAACGTCACAAAAAATTTGACACAAACGGACAACAAAATTGACAAAAACGTTACAAAAAAGTTGACAAAAAATTAACAAAATTGCGACTAACATGTCTACATTAAAGTTGACAAAAACGCACAAAAAAGTTGACAAAAACGTCACAAAAAGGCGAGAAAAACATCTAAAAATAGGCAACAAAAATGTTGACACAAACGCACAAAAAAATTTACAAAAACGTTACAAATAAGTTGACAAAAAAGTCACAAAATTGCCACTAAAGTTTCTCAACAAAGTTGACAAAAATGCACAATAAAATTGACCAAAACGTCACAAATAATTTGACACAAACGCACAACAAAATTGACAAAAATGTCACAAAAATGCGACTAAAATATCTCAACAATGTTGTCAAAAACGTCACAAATAAGTTGTCAAAAAAGTCACAAAATTGCGACTAAAATGTCTCAACAAAATTGACAAAAACGTCACAAAAAAGTTTACAAAAACGCACAACAAAATTGACCAAAACGTCACAAAAAAGTTGACAGAAACGTCACAAAAGGGCGACAAAAACATCTAAAAATAGGCAACAAAAAAAGTTGACACAAACGCACAACAAAATTGACAAAAAAGTTACATAAAAGTTTACAAAAACGCACAACAAAATTGACCAAAACGTCACAAAAAAGTTGACAGAAACGTCACAAAAAGGCGACAAAAACATCTAAAAATAGGCAACAAAAAAAGTTGACACAAACGCACAACAATATTGACAAAAAAACGTACAAAAAGTTGATAAAAAAATCATAAAATTGCGACAAAAATGTCTCAAAGTTTTCAAAAACGCACAAAAAAGCTGACAAAAACGTCATAAAAAAATTGACAACTTCACAAAAATGTGACTAAAATGTCTCAACAAAGTTGACAAAAACGCACAACAAAATTGACCAAAACGTCACAAAAAAGTTGATAAAAAAAATCACAAAATTGCGACAAAAATGTCTCAATAAAGTTGACAAAAACGCACAAAAAATTTGACACAAATGCACAACAAAATTGACAAAAAGTTACAAAAAAAGTTGATAAAGTCACAAAATTGCGACAAAAATGTCTCAATAAAGTTGACAAAAACGCACAACAAAATTGACAAAAAGTTACATAAAAGTTTACAAAACGCACAACAAAATTGACAAAAACGTCAAAAAAATGCGACCAAAATGTCTCAACAAAGTTGACAAAAATGCACAATAAAATTGACCAAAACGTCACAAACAATTTGACACAAACGCACAACAAAATTGACAAAAATGTCACAAAAATGCGACTAAAATATCTCAACAAAGTTGTCAAAAACGTCACAAAAAATTTGATACAAACGCACAACAAAATTGACAAAAACGTCACAAAAAAGTTTCCAAAAACGCACAAAAAAATTGACCAAAACGTTACAAAACAGTTTACAGAAACGTCACAAAAAAGTTGACAAAAACGTCACAAAAATGTGACTAAAATGTCTCAAAAAAGTTGACAAACGCAAAACAAAATTGACAAAACCTTACAAAAACTTTGACACAAACGCACAACAAAATTGACAAAAAGTTACAAAAAAGTTTACAAAACGTCACAAAAAGGCGACTAAAATGTCTCAACAAAGTTGGCAAAAATGCACAACAAAATTGACCAAAACGTCACAAAAACTTTGACACAAACGCACAACAAAATTGACAAAAAGTTACAAAAAAGTTTACAAAACGTCACAAAAAAGCGACTAAAATGTCTCAACAAAGTTGGCAAAAATGCACAACAAAATTGACCAAAACGTGATAAAAAATTCGAAACAAACTCAGAACAAAATTGACAAAAACGTTACAAATAAGTTAAAAAAAAAAGTCACAAAATTGTGACTATAATGTCTCAAAGTTGACAAAAACGTTACAAATAAGTTGACAAAAAAGTCACAAAATTGTGACTAAAATGTCAACAAAGTTGACAAAAACGCACAACAAAATTGACCAAAACGTCACAAAACATTTGACACAAATCAGAACAAAATTGACAAAAACGTCACAAAAATGCGACTAAAATATCTCAACAAAGTTGTCAAAAACGCACAAAAAAGCTGACAAAAACGTGACAAAAAATTTGACACAAACGCACAACAAAATTGACAAAGTTACAAAAAAAGTTTAAAAAAACGTCACAAAAAAGTTGACAAGAACGTCACAAAATTGACAAAAAGTTACAAAAAAGTTGACAAAAACGTCACAAAATGCGACTAAAATGTCCCAACAAAGTTGACAAAAAAGCACAAAAATGTCGACAAAAACGTCACAAAAAATTTGATACAAACGCACAACAAAATTGACCAAAACGTCACAAATAAGTTGACAAAAGTCACTAAAAATTTGACACAAACGCACAACAAAATTGACAAAAAGTTACAAAAAAAGATGACAAAAACGTCACAAAATGCTACTAAAATGTCCCAACAAAGTTGACAAAAAAGCACAAAAATGTCGACAAAAACGTCACAAAAAATTTGATACAAACGCACAACAAAATTGACAAAAACGTCACAAAAATGTGACTAAAATGTCTCAAAGTTGACAAAAATGCACAACAAAATTGACAAAAACGTCAAAAAAAAGTTGACAAGAACGTCACAAAATTGCGACTAAAGTGTCTCAACAAAGTTGACAAAAAGTTAGAAAAAGTTTAGAAAAATGTTAAAAAAAATTGACAAAAACGTCACAAAAATGTGACTAAAATGTCTCAAAGTTGACAAAGATGCACAACAAAATTGACAAAAAGTTACATAAAAGTTTACAAAAACGCACAACAAAAATGACAAAAACGTCACAAAAATGTGACTAAAATGTCTCAACAAAGTTGACAAAAATGCACAACAAAATTGACCAAAACGTGATAAAAAAATTCGACACAAACGCACAACAAAATTGACAAAAACGTTACAAATAAGTTAACAAAAAAGTCACAAAATTGCGACTAAAATGTCTCAAAGTTGACAAAAACGCACAAAAAAGTTTACAAAACGTCACAAAAAAGTTGACAAAAACGTCACAAAAATGCGACTAAAATGTCTCAACAAAGTTGACATAAAAGTTTACATGAACGCACAACAAAATTGACCAAAACGTCAAAAAATTTGACACAAACGCACAACAAAATTGACAAAAACGTTATGAATAAGTTGACAAAAACGTCACAGAAAAGTTTACAAAAAAGTCACAAAATTTCGACTAAAATGTTTCAACAAAGTTGACAAAAATGCACAACAAAATTGACCAAAACGTGACAAAAATTTGACACAAACGCACAACAAAATTGACAAAAACGTTACAAATAAGTTGACAAAAAAAGTCACAAAATTGCGACTAAAATATCTCAACAAAGTTCTCAAAACCGCACAAAAAAGCTGACAAAAACGTCACAAAAATGTGACACAAACGCACAACAAAATTGACAAACACATTACAAATAAGTTGACAAAAACGTCACAAAATTGCAACTAAAATGTCTCAACAAAGTTGACAAAAATGCAAAACAAAATTGACCAAAACGTCACAAAAATGCGACTAAAATATCTCAACAAAGTTGTCAAAAACGCACAAAAAAGCTGACAAAAACGTCACAAAAAAAGCTGAGAAAAACGTCAAAAAATTTGACACAAACGCACAACAAAATTGACAAAAAGTTACAAAAAAAGTTTTAAAAAACGTCACAAAAAAGTTGACAAGAACGTCACAAAATTGCGACTAAAATGTCTCAACAAAGTAGACAAAAACGCACAACAAAATTGACAAAAACGTCAAAAAAGTTGACAAAAACGTCACAAAAATGTGACTAAAATATCTCAAAGTTGACAAAAACGCACAACAAAATTGACAAAAACGTCAAAAAAGTTGACAAAAACGTCACAAAAATGTGACTAAAATTTCTCAAAGTTGACAAAAACGCACAACAAAATTGACAAAAACGTCAAAAAAGTTGACAAAAACGTCACAAAAATGTGACTAAAATATCTCAAAGTTGACAAAAACGCACAACAAAATTGACAAAAACGTCAAAAAAGTTGACAAAAACGTCACAAAAATGTGACTAAAATGTCTCAAAGTTGACAAAAACGTACAACAAAATTGACAAAAACGTCACAAAAAAAATTTGACAAAAACATCTAAAAAATAGGCAACAAAGAAGTTGACAAAAGTCACAAAATTTCCTACTAAAATGTCTCAAGAAATTTGACAAAAATGTACAAAAAAAGTTGACAAAAACGTCACAAAAAGGTGACAAAAACATGTTAAAATAGGCAACAAAAAAGTTGACACAAACGCACAACAAAATTGACCAAAACGTCACAAAAAATTTTTACACAAACTCACAACAAAATTGATAAAAAGTTACAAAAAAGTTGACAAAAACGCACCACAAAATTGACAAGTTACAAAAAAGTTGACAAAAACGTTACAAAAATGTGACTAAAATGTCTCAACAAAGTTGACAAAAACGTCACAAAAAAGTTGACAACAAACGCACCACAAAATTGACAAGTTACAAAAAAGTTTACAAAAACGTCACAAAAAAGTTGACAAAAACGTCAAAAATGTGACTAAAATGTCTCAACAAAGTTGACCAAACGTCATAAAAAAGTGACACAAACGCACCACAAAATTGACAAAAAGTTACAAAAAAAGTTTACATAAACGTCACAAAAATGTGACTAAAATTTTTCAACAAAGTTGACAAAAATGCACAACAAAATTGACCAAAACGTGACAAATATTTGACACAAACGCACAACAAAATTGACAAAAACGTTACAAATAAGTTGACAAAAACGTCACAAAAATGTGACTGAAATATCTCAACAAAGTTGTCAAAAACGCACAAAAAAGCTGACAAAAACGTCACAAAAAATTTGACAAAAATGTCACAAAATTTAAATTAAATTGTCTCAACAAAGTTGACAAAAACGCACAACAAAATTTACAAAAAGTTACAAAAAAGTTTACAAAACGTCACAAAAAAGTGACTAAAATGTCTCAACAAAGTTGGCAAAAACGCACAACAAAATTGACCAAAACGTGATAAAAAATTCGAAACAAACTCAGAACAAAATTGACAAAAACGTTACAAATAAGTTAAAAAAAAAAGTCACAAAATTGTGACTATAATGTCTCAAAGTTGACAAAAACGCACAAAAAAGTTGACAAAAAAGTCACAAAAATGCGACTAAAATGTCTCAACAAAGTTGACATAAAAGTTTACATGAACGCACAACAACATTGACCAAAACGTCACAAAATATTTGACACAAACGCACAACAAAATTGACAAAAACGTTACAAATAAGTTGACAAAACAAGTCACAAAATTGCGACTAAAATGTCTCAACAAAGTTGACAAAAACGCACAACAAAATTGACCAAAACGTCAAAAAAATTTGATACAAACGCAAAACAAAATTGACAAAAACGTTACAAATAAGTTGACAAAAAAGTCACAAAATTGCGACTAAAATGTCTCAACAAAATTGACAAAAACGTCACAAAAAAGTTTCCAAAACGTTACAAAACAGTTTACAGAAACGTCACAAAAAAGTTGACAAAAACGTCACAAAAATGTGACTAAAATGTCTCAAAAAAGTTGACAAACGCAAAACAAAATTGACAAAACCTTACAAAAACTTTGACACAAACGCACAACAAAATTGACAAAAAGTTACAAAAAAGTTTACAAAACGTCACAAAAAAGCGACTAAAATGTCTCAACAAAGTTGGCAAAAATGCACAACAAAATTGACCAAAACGTCACAAAAACTTTGACACAAACGCACAACAAAATTGACAAAAAGTTACAAAAAAGTTTACAAAACGTCACAAAAAAGCGACTAAAATGTCTCAACAAAGTTGGCAAAAATGCACAACAAAATTGACCAAAACGTGATAAAAAATTCGAAACAAACTCAGAACAAAATTGACAAAAACGTTACAAATAAGTTAAAAAAAAAAGTCACAAAATTGTGACTAAAATGTCAACAAAGTTGACAAAAACGCACAACAAAATTGACCAAAACGTCACAAAACATTTGACACAAATCAGAACAAAATTGACAAAAACGTCACAAAAATGCGACTAAAATATCTCAACAAAGTTGTCAAAAACGCACAAAAAAGCTGACAAAAACGTGACAAAAAATTTGACACAAACGCACAACAAAATTGACAAAGTTACAAAAAAAGTTTAAAAAAACGTCACAAAAAAGTTGACAAGAACGTCACAAAATTGACAAAAAGTTACAAAAAAGTTGACAAAAACGTCACAAAATGCGACTAAAATGTCCCAACAAAGTTGACAAAAAAGCACAAAAATGTCGACAAAAACGTCACAAAAAATTTGATACAAACGCACAACAAAATTGACCAAAACGTCACAAATAAGTTGACAAAAGTCACTAAAAATTTGACACAAACGCACAACAAAATTGACAAAAAGTTACAAAAAAAGATGACAAAAACGTCACAAAATGCTACTAAAATGTCCCAACAAAGTTGACAAAAAAGCACAAAAATGTCGACAAAAACGTCACAAAAAATTTGATACAAACGCACAACAAAATTGACAAAAACGTCACAAAAATGTGACTAAAATGTCTCAAAGTTGACAAAAATGCACAACAAAATTGACAAAAACGTCACAAATAAGTTGACAGAAGTCACTAAAAATTTGACACAAACGCACAACAAAATTGACAAAAAGTTACAAAAAAAGTTGACAAAAACGTCACAAAATGCGACTAAAATGTCCCAACAAAGTTGACAAAAAAGCACAAAAATGTCGACAAAAACGTCACAAAAAATTTGATACAAACGCACAACAAAATTGACCAAAACGTCACAAATAAGTTGACAAAAGTCACTAAAAATTTGACACAAACGCACAACAAAATTGACAAAAAGTTACAAAAAAAGTTGACAAAAACGTCACAAAATGCGACTAAAATGTCCCAACAAAGTTGACAAAAAAGCACAAAAATGTCGACAAAAACGTCACAAAAAATTTGACACAAACGCACAACAAAATTGACAAAAACGTTATGAATAAGTTGACAAAAACGTCACAGAAAAGTTTACAAAAACGTCACAAAATTTCGACTAAAATGTTTCAACAAAGTTGACAAAAATGCACAACAAAATTGACCAAAACGTGACAAAAATTTGACACAAACGCACAACAAAATTGACAAAAACGTTACAAATAAGTTGACAAAAAAAGTCACAAAATTGCGACTAAAATATCTCAACAAAGTTCTCAAAACCGCACAAAAAAGCTGACAAAAACGTCACAAAAATGTGACTAAAATGTCTCAACAAAGTTGACAAAAATGCAAAACAAAATTGACCAAAACGTCAAAAATGCGACTAAAATATCTCAACAAAGTTGTCAAAAACGCACAAAAAAGTTGACAAAAACGTCACAAAATGCGACTAAAATGTCTCAACAAAGTTGACATAAAAGTTTACAAAAACGCACAACAAAATTGACCAAAACGTTACAAAAAATTTGACACAAACGCACAACAAATTTGACAAACACATTACAAATAAGTTGACAAAAACGTCACAAAATTGCAACTAAAATGTCTCAACAAAGTTGACAAAAATGCAAAACAAAATTGACCAAAACGTCACAAAAATGCGACTAAAATATCTCAACAAAGTTGTCAAAAACGCACAAAAAAGCTGACAAAAACGTCACAAAAAAAGCTGAGAAAAACGTCAAAAAATTTGACACAAACGCACAACAAAATTGACAAAAAGTTACAAAAAAAGTTTTAAAAAACGTCACAAAAAAGTTGACAAGAACGTCACAAAATTGCGACTAAAATGTCTCAACAAAGTTGACAAAAACGCACAAAAAAGTTAAAAAAAAAAAGTCACAAAATTGTGACTATAATGTCTCAAAGTTGACAAAAACGCACAAAAAAGTTGACAAAAACGTCACAAAAATGCGACTAAAATGTCTCAACAAAGTTGACATAAAAGTTTACATGAACGCACAACAACATTGACCAAAACGTCACAAAATATTTGACACAAACGCACAACAAAATTGACAAAAACGTCAAAAAAGTTGACAAAAACGTCACAAAAATGTGACTAAAATATCTCAAAGTTGACAAAAACGCACAACAAAATTGACAAAAACGTCAAAAAAGTTGACAAAAACGTCACAAAAATGTGACTAAAATGTCTCAAAGTTGACAAAAACGTACAACAAAATTGACAAAAAAGTCAAAAAAGTTGACAAAAACGTCACAAAAAAGTTGACAAAAACGTCACAAAAAGGTGACAAAAACATGTTAAAATAGGCAACAAAAAAGTTGACAAAAGTCACAAAATTTCCTACTAAAATGTCTCAAGAAATTTGACAAAAATGTACAAAAAAAGTTGACAAAAACGTCACAAAAAGGTGACAAAAACATGTTAAAATAGGCAACAAAAAAGTTGACACAAACGCACAACAAAATTGACCAAAACGTCACAAAAATTTTTTACACAAACTCACAACAAAATTGATAAAAAGTTACAAAAAAGTTGACAAAAACGTTACAAAAATGTGACTAAAATGTCTCAACAAAGTTGACAAAAACGTCACAAAAAAGTTGACAACAAACGCACCACAAAATTGACAAGTTACAAAAAAGTTGACAAAAACGTCACAAAAAAGTTGACAAAAACGTCAAAAATGTGACTAAAATGTCTCAACAAAGTTGACCAAACGTCATAAAAAAGTGACACAAACGCACCACAAAATTGACAAAAAGTTACAAAAAAAGTTTACATAAACGTCACAAAAATGTGACTAAAATTTTTCAACAAAGTTGACAAAAATGCACAACAAAATTGACCAAAACGTGACAAATATTTGACACAAACGCACAACAAAATTGACAAAAACGTTACAAATAAGTTGACAAAAACGTCACAAAAATGTGACTGAAATATCTCAACAAAGTTGTCAAAAACGCACAAAAAAGCTGACAAAAACGTCACAAAAAATTTGACAAACGCACAAAAAAATTGACAAAACCGTTACAAATGAGTTGACAAAAAAAGTCACAAAATTGCAAATGAAATGTCTCAACAAAGTTGACAAAAACGCACAAAAAAGTTTACAAAACGTCACAAAAAAGTTGACAAAAATGTCACAAAATTTAAATTAAATTGTCTCAACAAAGTTGACAAAAATGCACAACAAAATTGACCAAAACGTGATAAAAAATTCGAAACAAACTCAGAACAAAATTGACAAAAACGTTACAAATAAGTTAAAAAAAAAAAGTCACAAAATTGTGACTATAATGTCTCAAAGTTGACAAAAACGCACAAAAAAGTTGACAAAAACGTCACAAAAATGCGACTAAAATGTCTCAACAAAGTTGACATAAAAGTTTACATGAACGCACAACAACATTGACCAAAACGTCACAAAATATTTGACACAAACGCACAACAAAATTGACAAAAACGTTACAAATAAGTTGACAAAACAAGTCACAAAATTGCGACTAAAATGTCTCAACAAAGTTGACAAAAACGCACAACAAAATTGACCAAAACGTCAAAAAAATTTGATACAAACGCAAAACAAAATTGACAAAAACGTTACAAATAAGTTGACAAAAAAAGTCACAAAATTGTGACTAAAATGTCAACAAAGTTGACAAAAACGCACAACAAAATTGACCAAAACGTCACAAAACATTTGACACAAATCAGAACAAAATTGACAAAAACGTCACAAAAATGCGACTAAAATATCTCAACAAAGTTGTCAAAAACGCACAAAAAAGCTGACAAAAACGTGACAAAAAATTTGACACAAACGCACAACAAAATTGACAAAGTTACAAAAAAAGTTTAAAAAAACGTCACAAAAAAGTTGACAAGAACGTCACAAAATTGCGACTAAAGTGTCTCAACAAAGTTGACAAAAAGTTAGAAAAAGTTTAGAAAAATGTTAAAAAAAATTGACAAAAACGTCACAAAAATGTCACTAAAATGTCTCAAAGTTGACAAAAATGCACAACAAAATTGACAAAAAGTTACAAAAAAGTTGATACAAACGCACAACAAAATTGACCAAAACGTCACAAATAAGTTGACAAAAGTCACTAAAAATTTGACACAAACGCACAACAAAATTGACAAAAAGTTACAAAAAAAGATGACAAAAACGTCACAAAATGCTACTAAAATGTCCCAACAAAGTTGACAAAAAAGCACAAAAATGTCGACAAAAACGTCACAAAAAATTTGATACAAACGCACAACAAAATTGACAAAAACGTCACAAAAATGTGACTAAAATGTCTCAAAGTTGACAAAAATGCACAACAAAATTGACAAAAACGTCACAAAAAAGTTGACAAGAACGTCACAAAATTGCGACTAAAGTGTCTCAACAAAGTTGACAAAAAGTTAGAAAAAGTTTAGAAAAATGTTAAAAAAAATTGACAAAAACGTCACAAAAATGTGACTAAAATGTCTCAAAGTTGACAAAAATGCACAACAAAATTGACAAAAACGTCACAAATAAGTTGACAAAAGTCACTAAGAATTTGACACAAACGCACAACAAAATTGACAAAAAGTTACAAAAAAAGTTGACAAAAACGTCACAACAAAATTGACCAAAACGTTACAAAAAATTTGACACAAACGCACAACAAAATTGACAAACACATTACAAATAAGTTGACAAAAACGTCACAAAATTGCAACTAAAATGTCTCAACAAAGTTGACAAAAATGCAAAACAAAATTGACCAAAACGTCACAAAAATGCGACTAAAATATCTCAACAAAGTTGTCAAAAACGCACAAAAAAGCTGACAAAAACGTCAAAAAAGCTGACAAAAACCTCAAAAAATTTGACACAAACGCACAACAAAATTGACAAAAAGTTACAAAAAAAGTTTTAAAAAACGTCACAAAAAAGTTGACAAGAACGTCACAAAATTGCGACTAAAATGTCTCAACAAAGTTGACAAAAACGCACAACAAAATTGACAAAAACGTCAAAAAAGTTGACAAAAACGTCAAAAAAGTTGACAAAAACGTCACAAAAATGTGACTAAAATATCTCAAAGTTGACAAAAACGCACAACAAAATTGACAAAAACGTCAAAAAAGTTGACAAAAACGTCACAAAAAAAATTTGACAAAAACATCTAAAAAATAGGCAACAAAGAAGTTGACAAAAGTCACAAAATTTCCTACTAAAATGTCTCAAGAAATTTGACAAAAATGTACAAAAAAAGTTGACAAAAACGTCACAAAAAGGTGACAAAAACATGTTAAAATAGGCAACAAAAAAGTTGACACAAACGCACAACAATATTGACAAAAAATTACCAAAAAGTCTCAACAAAGTTGACAAAAATGCACAACAAAATTGACCAAAACGTCACAAAAAATTTTACACAAACTCACAACAAAATTGATAAAAAGTTACAAAAAAGTTGACAAAAAACGTCACAAAAATGTGACTAAAATGTCTCAACAAAGTTGTCAAAAACGCACAAAAAAGTTGACAAAAAAGTCACAAAATTGCGACTAAAATGTCTCAACAAAGTTGACAAAAACTCACAACAAAATTGACCAAAACGTTACAAAAAATTTGACACAAACGCACAACAAAGTTGACAAAAATGCAAAACAAAATTGACCAAAACGTCACAAAAATGCGACTAAAATATCTCAACAAAGTTGTCAAAAACGCACAAAAAAGCTGACAAAAACGTCAAAAAAGTTGACAAAAACGTCACAAAAATGTGACTAAAATGTCTCAAAGTTGACAAAAACGTCACAAAAAGTTGACACAAACGCACCACAAAATTGACAAGTTACAAAAAAGTTGACAAAAACGTCACAAAAAAGTTGACAAAAACGTCACAAAAATGTGACTAAAATGTCTCAACAAAGTTGACCAAAACGCCATAAAAAAGTTGACACAAACGCACCACAAAATTGACAAAAGTTACAAGAAAGTTGACAAAAACGTCACAAAAAAGTTGACAAAAACGTCACAAAAATGTGACTAAAATGTCTCAACAAAGTTGACAAAAACGCACAAAAAAATTTGACAAAAACGTCTCAAAAATGCGACAGAAACATCTAAAAATAGGCAACAAAGAAGTTGATACAGACGCACAACAAAATTGACAAAAATGTTACAAAAAGTCACAAAATTTCCTACTAAAATGTCTCAAGAAATTTGACAAAAATGTACAAAAAAGGCGACAAAAACATGTTAAAATAGGCAACAAAAAAGCTGACACAAACGCACAACAATATTGACAAAAACGTCACAAAAAAGTTGACACAAACGCACCACAAAATTGACAAGTTACAAAAAAGTTTACAAAAACGTCACAAAAAAGTTGATAAAAACGTCACAAAAAGGCGACAAAAACATGATAAAATAGGCAACAAAAAAGTTGACAAAAATGCACAACAAAATTGACCAAAACGTCACAATTTTTTTTTACACAAACTCACAACAAAATTGATAAAAAGTTACAAAAAAGTTGACAAAAACGTCACAAAAAATCTACAAAAACTTCTAAAAAAAAAGGCAACAAAAAGTTGACAAAAAAGTCTAAAAATAGGCAACAAAAAAGTTGAGAAAAACGTCACGAAAAAGCAACAAGTCTAAAAATAGGCATCAAAAAAAGTTGAGAAAAACGTCACGAAAAAGAGATAAAAAAACGTCTAAACATAGGCAACAAAAAAGTTGACAAAAAAGTCTAAAAATAGGCAACAAAAAAGTTGACAAAAACGTCACGAAAAAAGTGATAAAGATGTCTAAAAATAGGCAAAAAAAGTTGACAAAAAAGTCACGAAACAAGCGATAAAAACGTCTCTGAAATGTACAAAAACGTCTAAAAATTGGTAATAAAAAAGTGGACAAAAACGTCTAAAAATAGGCAAAAAAAGTTGACAAAAACGTCTAAAAATAGGCAACAAAAAAGTTGACAAATACATCACTAAAAAAGTGACAACGTCTCAGAAAGGGACAAAAACGTCTAAAAATAGGCAACAAAAAAGTTGACAAAAACGTCTAAAAATAGGCAACAAAAAAGTTGACAAATACATCACTAAAAAAGTGACAACGTCTCAGAAAGGGACAAAAACGTCTAAAAATAGGCAACAAAAAAGTTGACAAAAACGTCACGAAAAAAGCGATAACAACGTCTCACAAAGGGACAAAAAAAAGTCTAAAAATAGGCAACAAAAAAGTTGACAAAAACGTCTAAAAATAGGCAAAAAAAATTGACAAAAACGTCTAAAAATAGGCAACAAAAAAGTTGACAAAAACGTCTAAAAATAGGCAACAAAAAAGTTGACAAAAACGTCACGAAAAAGAGATAAAAAAAACGTCTAAAAATAGGCAACAAAAAAAGTTGACAAAAACATCACAAAAAAAGTGACAACGTCTCAGAAAGGGACAAAGACGTCAAAAAATTGGCGACAAAAAAGTTGACAAAAACGTCTAAAAGTAGGCAACAAAAAAGCAACAAAAACGTCTAAAAATAGGCAACAAAAAAGTTGACAAAAACGTCACGAATAAAAAGACAAAGACCTCTAAAAATAGGCAATAAAAAAGATGACAAAAACGTCACGAAAAAAATCGACAAAGACATCTAAAAATAGGGGAAAAAAAGTTGACAAAAACGTCTAAAAAAAAGCGACAACAACGTCTCAGAAATGGACAAAAACATCTCACAAAAGGGACAAAAAAAGTCTAAAAATTGGCACCAAAAAAGTTGACAAAAACGTCACAAAAAAGTGACTAAAATGTCTCAACAAAGTTGACCAAAACGTCATAAAAAAGTGACTAAAATGTATCAACAAAGTTGACCAAAACGTCATGAAAAAGTTGACACAAACGCACCACAAAATTGACAAAAAGCTACAAAAAAGTTGACAAAAACGTCTCAAAAATGTGACTAAAATGTTTCAACAAAGTTGACAAAAACGTCACAAAAAAGTTGACACAAACGCACCACAAAATTGACAAGTTACAAAAAAGTTTACAAAAACGTCACAAAAAAGTTGATAAAAACGTCACAAAAAGGCGACAAAAACATCTAAAAATAGGCAACAAAAAGTTGACACAAACGCACAACAAAATTGACAAAAACGTTATAAAAAAGTTGACAAAAAAGTCACAACATTTCCTACTAAAATGTCTCAACAAAGTTGACAAAAATGCACAACAAAATTGACCAAAACGTCACAAAAATTTTTTACACAAACTCACAACAAAATTGATAAAAAGTTACAAAAAAGTTGACAAAAACATCACAAAAATGTGACTAAAATGTCTCAACAAAGTTGACAAAAACGTCACAATAAAGTTGACAAAAACATCTAAATATAGGCAACAAAAAAGTTGACAAAAACGTCCAAAAATTGGCAACAAAAAAGTTGACAAAAACGTCACGAATAAAAAAAAAAAAACGTCTAAAAATAGGCAACAAAAAAGCAACAAAAACGTCTAAAAATAGGCAACAAAAAAGTTGACAAAAACATCACAAAAAAGCAACAAAAACGTCTAAAAATAGGCAACAAAAAAGTTGACATAAACATCTAAAAATAGGCAACAAAAAAGTTGACATCACAAAAAAAGTGACAACGTCTTAGAAAGGGACAAAAACGTCTCAGAAATTGACAAAAACGTCTAAAAAAAGGCAACAAAAAGTTGACAAATACATCACTAATAAAGTGACGTCTCAGAAAGGGACAAAAACGTCTCACAAAAGGGACAAAAACGTCTAAAAATAGGCAACAAAAAAGTTGACAAAAACGTCTAAAAATAGGCAACAAAAAAAGTTGACAAAAAAAGTCTAAAAATAGGCAACAAAAAAGTTGACAAAAAAGTCAAAAAATAGGCAACAAAAAAGTCAAAAAATAGGCAACAAAAAAAGATGCCAAAAACGTCACAAAAAAAAGCAACAAAAACGTTTATGAATAGGCAACAAAAAAGTTGACAAAAACGTCAAGAAACAAGCAAAAAAAAAAAAAAAAAAAAAAAGTCTACAAATAAGCAACAAAAAAGTTGACAAAAATGTCTAAAAATAGCGACAACGTCTCAGAAAGGGACAAAAACTTCTAAAAAAAGGCAACAAAAAAGGCAACAAAAACGTCTAAATATAGGCAACAAAAAAGATGACAAAAACGTCAAAAAATAGGCAACAAAAAAGTTGACAAAAAAGTTGACAAAAAAAGCAACAAAGAAGTCTAAAAATAGGCAACAAAAAAGTTGACAAAACGTCACAAAATAGTTGACAAAAACGCACAACAACATTGACAAAAATGTCTAAAAATAGAAAACAAAAAAGTTGACAAAAACGTCTAAAAATAGGCAACAAAAAAGTTGACAAAAACGTTACGAAAAAAGCGACAGACGTCTAAAAATAGGCAACACACTGGAAAAAAGGTCACTCCAAAAATAAGCAAAAAATAATAATTAATACAAGATATTTCTGCTTGTAATAAGCAAAAAAATCTGCCAATGGAACAAGTGAAAATTCTCGGTAAGATTTCTTGAAATAAAAGAAATAAGCCTTACTTCTCCTCAAAAGTAGCATCTTCTTTTTGTCATCCCGTTTGTTTCAAGTGTATTTAACTAATGTTTAGTTCTATAATTATTACACTGTTCTAGATCTAAGTCCATCACCTACTTGAAATGAGATTAGAAACTGGCATTTTGAGACAAAATGTCTTGAAGTTTGCATTCCTGACTCGTGTTAGGCAGTGCTCTTTTGCCATAATAAGCCGTAATTTAACATCCTGTCATCATCTCAAGTGCATTTACCTTATTGTAAGCTCTACAAAAGTAATACTGTTCTAGATTCAAGACATTCACCTACTAGATTCAAGATATTAACTACTTCTTATAAAGACAGAAAAAATTAAAACTAGTCTTGCAGTTAACCAACTTTCTGTTTTATTTAAACAGCAAAAAGTCCCAGAGGACTGCATAAAAGGGAAACAGCATCATTTTCCTCAACATTTTGGCTCACAGTATTTATGGAACTGCAATATGAAAACACAGCAGAACACGCCAAATATGTGAGCGAGTTAAGGCCGGATCCAAACATCTGACCAATGTACCTCTCAATACACGTACCAAATCTGTGCTTTGCACAGGCACTCTCAAGGCATATAGACAAACTAGGCACACTAAAACTGCTCCACCTGTGACATTCATTCTTAATACAAATGCTTAATATTGTAACATTCAAATTAAAAGGTTCTGGCCTTACATGAACTAGTCTCTCAATACACCATTAACCATTGTTAACACCATCATTAAGGATGCACCATACTGGTGCATACTGGACTTTTTGCAGATATCAAATATGTTAATATTTTACAACTCAACTGGACAATGACCGATAGCGCTATGTTCACTTTTATCCCAACCTAACTGCTTAGTCAATTTACTCTTTCACAGTAGATGCGCCTAAATTAGTGACTATATCTGCTGGACAATTAGTTGTTTAAACTTAATAACTGAAAAGTTAAAATAAACTTAAACTAAAGCATAATCTGCACTGAATTGTGCAAACACACAAAAATATAACATCACAGAATAAAAAAAACACGGCATGTTGGCTAATATTGTCGTGCACCCCAAATTAACACTGGGCTAACTTAGCCAAATTCCGACCAAGAATCAAAAGCAGTGAACATGGACTGTAGTACCCTTGGAGGGAGAGAGGAAGTGCTATCCTACACTATATCTGACCACTGGTTTTATTGGCCAATAAAAGCTTTCCACTCAGCCATGCTCTTCTTGTAAGACAACGTGAGATCTCTCTCATGGATTTTGTCTAAGAGGACCTCTGTCTGTATGACTGAAAGCAGAGTGGCTACACACTTCGGATAAGTCAAGTGTAGGGTATAATAGTAGGCCATAAGGTATAAAGCACTCTCGGTAAGCTTGTCTTTTGGAAAGGTGGTTATTGGACGGACTGACTATCAGGACTGGGCAGGAGAGAGGGCGTTTCTTCAAGTAGGAATTGGGGTCTTCTGTTTCCTGTAACATAACAGACATCCTTCTGTCAGGATCATGCATAGGGGGTTGTTTACAAACATAACTTTACAAAGCAAAATTCTGACAAAAGTTAACAGTACTGAGAAAGCTCCATCTGAAAGTGCTGTTTTTAACTATCCCCAATGCATTTACTGTTTACACACGTCTAGCCTTCCAAAAGAACTAATAACCAAGGCTAGGCTAGTCTTGCTTGGTTATCATTAGTGATAAAACCTGCTACCATGTAATGCACCCATTTTTGTACATACCGTGACATAGCAAAGACATCTACCCAGTGAAAATTCTCTTTCTAAAAACAAATCTTTTAGGTGTCTTTGAAGGCTTAAAACATACAGTATGTGAATAGGAAATACATTGGGAGTCGTCAGGGGCAGCACCTTCAGTTATAATTTTTTCCGATACTGCAGTCAAAATGATCCCGCAACATTTTACACAGCTCACCTCGAGGACATGCACCAGAGCCTCGCTGGCATTTCGTACCCTCTTTGGAGGAGCAGACATGGAGGGGATCAGTGATGGCAGCACACGTAGGAGCTCAAGAGCCTGTTCAGCTGTACAGGAAAAGATTTATTACTTAAACATTTTGACAAAGTGCACAAGGTCAAATCTGATCAAAAAGGTATACAACAGACACAATGCTTATATAAAAAAAAAATATTATTATAATAATTAAAAAAAAAAAAACATTCAGCAAATTCACATGCCTGAAGGTCCACCCTAAACCCTATTCACTAATAACACCAAAACAGCATTCCTTACCTTTGTCCATTCCCATTGGGGGTTTCAGCGCCCTTTTCCATACAACAAAAAACTGCACCTTCTGGCAGAAGTCATGCCATCTTCCCTTCAGGTCATCGATGAAGTTGGTATTATCCTTATCCAAAATGCGTTGAAGCTCCTAGATCACCTATGAAATATCAAATATACCAATACAGACATTTGAATATATCATTTAAGAGAAAATTGGTATTTTAAACATCGTGTGTGATACCATGGTTTTAAATCATGCACAGTCAATAATGACTTACATGTCCAACATCCTTGAAACAAGGATATGCTTCTAGAACCTTCTCATGTCTGTCCTCCTCGCGAATGGTATTTGAATCAATGAATGCTCTTCTGGCTACAAATTCAAAATCCAAGAGATGAGAGACATCCTGGTGGTTTGGATTTTTTCTTTTATACAAAGTTTGTAGGGTCTTGTAGTGCTTGGCCAAGGTTGCTGGACTGTAGGTGTCTAGACTGTCAACATCTGCAGACTTGTTAGCTGTAAGACACAAAAATACATAATTAATATGCCTCAGTTTAAAAAAAAGTTCATCTCATGTTGTTGCATGACATTTTTTGTATAATAAATGCATGAGAACTATTTGCTCAAAACTCATATGGTCATGCAATCACATACAATTGCATGTAGGCACACAAGTACACCCCTACAAAGATGCGCACACCCCCACTACACACATGAGGCAGTTGGACAAACTCACCATCAGGACTGGAGAGGGCAGATGGTGCTTCTTCAGGTAGGCTTTGGGATCTTCTTTTTCCTTCAACACATAACCGACATATTTCTGATAGGATAATGTACTTTAAGGATCATTTCGGTATTTTGGAAGCAAAAATTACATTCAATTAAAAAGAGCAAAAATGACACTAATGAGACACATGGGTTTTAAATACATAACATTATTTGATATACTGGAAAGGTTACAGGAAGTATTGTTGCACAGTAGACCGATACTAAAAAGGTACTGCTGTACCCAGCTGTTCAAAATGATACAATACCAGATTTCTGTTAAAACTTAATTTCTATAATAATGTTAAAAAAATAATAAAACAGTACAAATGTAGTGCAAATACCTATCCCCTGATGTACATTTTAAAGCCGTTTACTTCTGTCATGTCAGGACTGTCGTCTTGACCAATAAAGTGGGTTTATTAGTTTATCTAAAATATAAATACCTCACAAGGGCAAATATGTAAATGCAAAGTTGAAACTCACCTTCTAACTCACTTTCTTTACTGTCTGAACCTGGGCTGCCACTTCCTTCTGTGGACCGATCTAGAATGATTGTTGAGTCACTTGAATCCATTTCATCTGTCTGTTAGCTGCTCAAGACGGCGCTTCTTTGTAGAGCTGCAAAGATTAGTCACTTAATCAATTAGTTGTCAACTACTAAATCAATCCATCTGACTTTATTTGTATAGCACTTTTCATACAAACAAAACGTAACACAAAGTGCTTTGTAATAAAAAGCAATATCCCCCACACACATCCAAAGCAATTACTTTGTAGTCAAACACTAAAATAAGAGCACTCATTAAAAACGGGAAGTGAGGAGACACTAGAGACAGATCACCCAGGACATTGACATGATTGATAATTTTTCTTCTTTTTTTTTCTCATGTCCAAATATGATTTAAGCTTCTCAAATGTGAATATTGTCTAGCTTCTTTAGTCCTCTATGACAGTGAAATTAATATCTTAAGGTTGTGGACCAAACAAGACTTTTGAGGACATGACCTTGGACTTTATATTGACAAGACAACTGATCAATTAAATTAATCTTGAAAATGATTAACATGGAGAATCTTTGATGAAAATAGTCATTAGTTACAGCTCACCTCTTTGAATGTCTCCCATCTGGAGTTCTTTTTTGGGGGGGATCTCACACATTGCAATCTTTTGTATGTGTGTGTACACAGTGACCTGCACAAGACATTTAATACAGTTTTCAAATCGCTACTAAAAATGTCCTACATGAAACAGTCATCAACTGGATGCATTTCACTTACCCATGTGAGGCCTTGGTCCTGCAGCATGGGGTAGTACAGTACTATTCTCTTTGCCATTGCTGTAATTTCTGGCTTTGATGGGTATCTGTGTGATTCTCCATCCCCCTTTGCCCTCAGGATTGCAATCATACTGGTCATGGTGTTTCGAATGAGCCGGCATCTGAGCTCCTTTGACATCTGGCAGTTGCGCTGTTCACCTCTCTTTGACAGCTCAAAGTACTGTTTTGTACTTTGCAGGACTTGCGTTCACAGGAGTGGATGTCTGAACTGCACGATAATTTTGAGTGTTCTTGGCCAGACTCCTGTAAAATAAAAGATAATGAACTACTGCAAAAAGCAACATTTTTTTTTGTGACAACACAAAATGCAATGTAGCATTGACAGCTCTGAACATGTATAAATATGCAATATTCCATTGCATGGGTGAAATCGCTTACATCAACTAACTGAACACCTAACAATTCATCTAAACTGAATTGAACACACATGTAGACTACCATGCCTGTTCCAAAAACACTGTGCTGTTGTTATTGTAGCTCAATGTGCTGCTGCCAACTTAAATAGGTGGTTAGTTTAGGCCACTTAACTGAGAAACTGACCTCCTCCGATGCACCATGACAGGCACGCCAGACCGCTTTTCTCCGTAAAAAGTTCTCTGGGCCTGGGAAAAGATCTCGCAAGTCTTCACGAGACAGGGTGCTCATCATTGTCTCTGTGATGTTTGCAGCTATGAAAACATTAGAAGACAAACATAGCAAGATGAAACAGTGAAAACAGCTAGAAATTAAACTTCATGAGACTATTAGGCCGGCTACACCAGTGTGTAGCCGTGTGTAGCTGCGTCGCGTGAGCGTGGCATTTCTGTTGCGTGGCGGCTGCGTGGATTTTTCTGTCTTAACACCAGAAACGTGTCTGACGCGGCGCTGGAGCTGCATCAGACAGGTTTCTGGTGTGTAAAGACATAAAAAAATCCAGCCGCCACACAACAGAAACGCCACGCAGCCAGCCACGGAGACGACGCTGAACTTGGCTCCACATTCGCTCCGGTTCTCTTCAAGTTTCGATTCCACCTTAAAGAAATGCCCGTTTTAGCCATTGGGTGGCAGTGTTTATCGCAAAATCGAGCTATTTTGCATCAGTGCAGATCACAGCTTTATGTATGTATTTGTATCTATCTATCCATCCATCCATCCATCCATCCATCCATCTATCTATCTATCTATCTATCTATCTATCTATCTATCTATCTATCTATCTATCTATCTATCTATCTATCTTTTTTTTATAGCCTACACTTGTATACACTTTACACACTTGATTTTGTTGAATCTGTTTGAATGAAAGCCAAAAATCTTATAAATTATATTTAAAAAGTCACAAATTCTCATGAATTATTGAGCAAATCCAGCTCAGAGTCGACATGTTGACATATTTTGACAATTATATTGCAACAATTGCTGACTTTGCACTGCCCCCTAGCGGCCAAATACGGTTGTCCGTTGGTTTTCTCACCTGATTCGCATACTACAAATCATAATGTTTCCAATGATGCCCCATATGTCCATATCTACTGTAGAATTATGGAGAAAATCCAGCTCAAAATCGAAATGTTGACGTATTTTGACAATTATATTGCAACAATAGCTGACTTTGCACTGCCCCCTAGCGGCCAAATACGGTTGTCCGTTGGTTTTCTCACCTGATTCACATACTACAAATCATAATGTTTCCAATGATGCCCCATATGTCCATATCTACTGTAGAATTATGGAGAAAATCAAGGTCAAAAATACACAATTTGACAATTACATTGCACCAGATGCTGACTTTGCACTGCCCCCTAGCGGCCAAATACGGTTGTCCGTTGGTTTTCTCACCTGATTCACATACTACAAATCATAACGTTTCCAATGATGCCCCATATGTCCATATCTACTGTAGAATTATGGAGAAAATCCAGCTCAAAATCGACATGTTGACGTATTTTGACAATTATATTGCAACAATTGCTGACTTTGCACTGCCCCCTAGCGGCCAAATACGGTTGTCCGTTGGTTTTCTCACCTGATTCACATACTACAAATCATAATGTTTCCAATGATGCCCCATATGTCCATATCTACTGTAGAATTATGGAGAAAATCAAGGTCAAAAATACACAATTTGACAATTACATTGCACCAGATGCTGACTTTGCACTGCCCCCTAGCGGCCAAATACGGTTGTCCGTTGGTTTTCTCACCTGATTCACATACTACAAATCATAATGTTTCCAATGATGCCCCATATGTCCATATCTACTGTAGAATTATGGAGAAAATCAAGGTCAAAAATACACAATTTGACAATTACATTGCACCAGATGCTGACTTTGCACTGCCCCCTAGCGGCCAAATACGGTTGTCCGTTGGTTTTCTCACCTGATTCACATACTACAAATCATGTTTCCAATGATGCCCCATATGTCCATATCTACTGTAGAATTATGATAACCAGCTTAGTATAGAAATTTAGATACCTCATTGGCTACTGATGTATGTCATATAGACGTTACTAGTATAACTAGAGCTGCCACACACCAGTTGGTCACTAGTTTCCTAGTGACCAACTAGCTAGTCTTCACAGTTTATGAATTTAGCAGGAACAAAATGGCGCGAGTAACAGGAGCGAAAATTCACTTTGCTTTTGGTCTGAACACAACATGATATACATTATTCCCAAAGCGCAATTCAGTTCCTACAGTTCACAGACCACACATAACACTTCACTCAACAGGTGACAGAAGGAGCGTGATGTGACAAATGGGAGAAAGAGTTTGAGGCCCACAGTGCTGCTGTAGGGTCACATGTGGAGCAGCACCAGGAAGCAATTAGCTTCTTTTTTTAGCTTCAATTAGGCCTCTGCATTCGTACGTTCATATATGATAAAGAATAATATTTGCATACATTACCCCTTAAAATCGACACTGCGACATCATCCAATTATTCCATGCTGTTAGCTAGCTGACTTACATAGCTAGCTAGCTCCGCTAACGTTAGCTCGCTGTCTCTGTTCGGCTGCAACGATACACCATAAACACTGAAAACACATTGAAACGTCGATAACATTCAAAAGGTGTGCGATGTGAACTTCAAAGAATGAGCACTGGATACAGCGCTTTCATTTACTTGCAATGGAACACGTCAATCCTAGTTCAAATCCAAGTCGGTCCCATATAACGTTAGTTTACGCCCACATTCTCATTTGCAGCACCTAACTGGCGGGTGTAACCATAGTAACGAGTTTTTACGGCAGTCTTGCTCTAGCTACCTACCTGTGCCTGTGATCAGTTTACCGTCCTTTTCCTTAAAATCGACACTGCGGCATCATCCAATTCTTCCATGCTGTTAGCTAGCTAGCTAGTTAGTTAGCTCCGCTAACGTTAGCTCGCTGTCTCTGTTCGGCTGCAACGATACACAATAAACACTGAAAACACATTGAAACGTCGATAACATTCAAAAGGTGTGCGATGTGAACTTCAAAGAATGAGCACTGGATACAGCGCTTTCATTTACTTGCAATGGAACACGTCAATCCTAGTTACCGTCCTTTTCCCTGTGACATCTTCCAACATGGTTTGGCGTTGCTTCATATGCTACATATTTGTGGCATTGACTCTGAAACAACTTTTGAGTCACATTGACACCTTGCACAGTCGCAGCTCTGACTTTCGCGTCGTGTGCGGGATTGATGGCTGTCCAAGTGAGTATAGGGTGTATAACTCCTACTATCACGTGAAGCTGACACGCGCATCATCTTCTCCAAGTTGAAGCGGCGGAGGACGAAGGACGGACTCGCCACGGTTTACCGGGAGCAGGTGAAAGGACATCCGTAAACGACCAAACTACTGCAAGCCCTGTAGCTGAAGCGGAGGGCTCAAGCATCGTCATTCCAGCGGTAAGTCGTTACACAAGCTACAATTTAACGTAACATTGATTTAGGTCAACTGTGCTTGATCCAAGCACGTGTTTGTTTTTGTCAATGACAGGCTCAGGTTGTAATTTTAAGTAAAGCAGTGTTGAAAGTAATGAGTTACTGTAATTCCACTACTTTTGTCAGTAACGAGTAATCGAACAAGTAACTCAAATACAACTAGCCTACTGAGATTTAAATCGGCTAGTTAATGGTTACATTTATGTTGACAAACGCAGCCTACCGCCCCACAGATTGTCCACTTATGATGTAATGTCTAATGCTGAATTTGATATGCAGTAATTGGTAAATTAATTCACTTATTTGATTATTAGTTTAATTTGTTTAATTATCAGTTATGTAATTGTTACCAGACTTCATTGAAAAAAATCAGTAACGGTAATGTTATTCATTTAAACAACAAATTAAAAATTACAGGTTATCCTTCAACAGTTTGAATCAAGCATAGAGGCTGCAATATGTGTATTATTAGCTTATCATTCACAGAGTTATAACCGGCAGGTGAGACATGTCTTCATGACAGTGTGTGACAGGAAGGTATCTCCTTATAGCTTATTGGAATACAAGTTCAGTTCAAAGGCCTTTAGTAATGTTAATTTGACAAGAGAGCAAGTGAAGGGATACAATTTAGTATGTGTGTCAATCTTAACACTCATTAAGTACAGATTTTTTCTGATGCTGTCAAAGTCATTGTTTTTTTTTTGTAGTACTGTTTTGTTTAGTTTTTATTAGTTGTTTTTGTTGTTATTTTACATACTCAAAATAAAGACACCAATCAGTAAAAATACACCCATCTTGTACATTTTTTTATAGGAAGAAATCTAGTTAGCTAGCTTACCCAGGTAGTTGTCAGATTGTCTGGTGGTGCTACTTACAAATGCCTTATATTTTCCCTGTTAGATAGGTTTGTTGTTAATCTCTTTCAGAGTGGATTTCAAGAAGATGGAGAGGGTCGCATGAATGTTGACCTTTCTAAACATGCAACTGCATTTTTTCTTCAAGCCAGAGAAACCCATCGACTGACACAGGTAATTTATACCATTGCTTTTCCAATTAATTATATTTCATTTTTAGTAGTTAAAATCAATAAGCTTAAACTGTAGAATGACTTAGCCACTGTTCAGACCTGGTATCTTGGTTGATCCGATCACAGGTGGACAGCTAAAGGTATGTCAGAGAAACACCTGACATCAGAATGTGTCTCCACATGCTTCTTCATTGATCTCACTTCCCCGCTATATATGCAAATGTACACGTGCTTTGCTTACAAAATCTGCCCATCCACTATATTTGTTGAGCATGAGCTAAGAATAGAGACAACATAATATAACCAACACTTACACTTTTATTCAGCACTGTCCCCTTGTGATCCTATTGCTCAAAATGCATTTTAAGACCAAGTGTAAACAAGGTCTTAAAGCTGCAGAAGGCAATATTATTTAATGATAGTTTAGTTTTTGATCATTGCATGTCACTAACAATATGTAATTGAAGGGTTACTTTAAAAAAAAAAGTATCTGTGAGTTTGCATGTATATGAATTTTATAATGTAGTATTTTTTTGTTTTCTACTCCCCAGAGAGCTGTTAAACAAATGGTGAGTGGAGTCCAGCAATATCAGGCTGCATTATTGGAGCACCTAAAACAGCAAATGAGCAACATGATTGAGAGACATTCTAGGGACCTGGATCAACTAAAGAGTGATGCAATGGGGATATTTGACCAGTTTGTTGACCCTTTCTGTCAAATTGCTTCCACCCATTTGCAGGATAAGACAATCAAAGAACTGTTAGAACCAGAGATTGAACCAGATGTTTTGTCAACAAAAGTTGACAAAACATCACAAAAAGCAACAAAAACGTCTGAGACGTTGTCGTCGCTAATTTTAGACGTTTATCAACTTTTTTGTTGCCTATTTTTAGACGTTTTTGTCGCCTATTTGACGTTTTTCTCAACTTTTTTGTTGCCTATTTTTAGACATCTTTCTCAGCATTTTTGTTGCCTATTTTTAGACGTTTTTGTAGCTTTGTGAGACGTTTTTGTCCAGAAATTGACAAAAAGTTACATAAAATTTGACACAAACGCACAACAAAATTGACAAAAACGCACAAAAAAGGCGACAAAAACATCACAACAAAGTTGACAAAAACTTCACAAAAAATTGGACAAAAACGTCACAAAAAATTTGACACAAACGCACAACAAAATTGACAAAAATGTTACAAAAAAAGTTGACAAAAAATTCACAAAATTGCGACTAAAATGTCTCAACAAATTGACCAAAACGTGACAAAAAATTTGACACAAATGCACAACAAAATTGACAAAAATGTTACAAATAAGTTGACAAAAAAAGTCACAAAATTGCGACTAAAATGTCTCAACAAAGTTGGCAAAAATGCACAACAAAATTGACCAAAACGTCACAAAAAATTTGACACAAACGCTCAACAAAATTAACAAAAACGTTATGAATAAGTTGACAAAAACGTCACAAAAATGTGACTAAAATGTTTCATCAAAGTTGACAAAAACGCACAACAAAATTGACAAAAGTTACATAAAAGTTTACAAAAACGCACAACAAAATTGACCAAAACGTCACAAAAATTTGACAAACGCACAACAAAATTGACAACAACGTTACAAATAAGTTGACAAAAACGTCACAAAATGTGACTAAAATGTCTCAACAAAGTTGACAAAAGTTTACAAAAACGCACAACAAAATTGACCAAAACGTTACAAAAAAGTCACAAAAATGTGACTAAAATGTCTCAACAAAGTTGACAAAAATGCAAAACAAAATTGACCAAAACGTCACAAATAATTTGACACAAATCAGAACAAAATTGACAAAAACGTCACAAAAATGCGACTAAAATGTCTCAACAAAGTTGACAAAAACGCACAACAAAATTGACCGAAACGTCACAAAAAATTTGACACAAACGCACAACAAAATTGACAAAAAGTTACAAAAAAAGTTTAAAAAAACGTCACAAAAAAGTTTAAAAAAACGTCACAAAATTGCGACTAAAATGTCTCAACAAAATTGACAAAAAGTTACATAAAGGTTTACAAAAACGCACAACAAAATTGACAAAAACGTTACAAATAAGTTGACAAAAACGTCACAAATAATTAGACACAAATCAGAACAAAATTGACAAAAACGTCACAAAAATGTGACTAAAATATCTCAACAAAGTTGTCAAAACGCACAACAAAATTGACAAAAACTTTACAATAAGTTGAGAAAAAAGTCACAAAATGCGACTAAAATGTCCCAACAAAGTTGACAAAAAAGCACAAAAGTCGAAAAAACGTCAAAAAAAATTTGATATAAACACACAACAAAATTGACAAAATCGTTACAAATAAGTTGACAAAAAAAGTCACAAAATTGCGACTAAAACGTCTCAACAAAGTTGACAAACGCACAACAAAATTGACAAAAACGTTACAAATAAGTTGACAAAAAAAGTCACAAAATTGCGACTAAAATGTCACAACAAAATTGACAAATACGTTACATATAAGTGTACAAAAACGTCACAAAAATGTGACTAAAATGTCTCAAAGTTGACAAAAATGCACAACAAAATTGACAAAAACGTCTCAAATAATTTGACACAAATCAGAACAAAATTGACAAAAACGTCACAAAAAAGTTGACAAAAACGTCACAAAAAAGTTGACAAAAACGTCACAAAAGTGCGACTAAAATGTTTCAAAGTTGACAAAAACGCACAACAAAATTGACCAAAACGTCAGAAAAAATTTGACACAAACGCACAACAAAATTGACAAAAACGTTACAAATAAGTTGACAAAAAGTTACAAAAATGTGACTAAAATGTCTCAACAAAGTTGACAAAAATGCACAGCAAAATTGACCTAAACGTCGGAAAAAATTTGACATAAACGCACAACAAAGTTGACAAAAAGTTACATAAAAGTTTACAAAAACGCACAACAAAATTGACCAAAACGTCAGAAAAAATTTGACACAAACGCACAACAAAATTGACAAAAACGTTACAAATAAGTTGACAAAAACGTCACAAAATGTGCTTAAAATGTCTCAACAAAGTTGACAAAAACGCACAACAAAATTGACAATAACGTTACAAATAAGTTGACAAAACGTCACAAAAAAGTTGACAAAAACGTCTCAATGAAGTTGACATAAAAGTTTACAAAAACGCACAACAAAATTGACAAAAACGTTACAAATAAGTTGACAAAACGTCACAAAATTGCGACTAAAATGTCTCAAAGTTGACAAAAACGCACAACAAAATTGACCAAAACGTCAGAAAAAATTTGACACAAACGCACAATAAAATTGATAAAAACGTTACAAATAAGTTGACAAAAACGTCACAAAAATGTGACTAAAATGTCTCAACAAAGTTGACAAAAATGCACGGCAAAATTGACCAAAACGTCGGAAAAAATTTGACATAAACGCATTACAAAATTGACAAAAACGTCACAAAAATGTGACTAAAATGTCTCAACAAAATTGACAAAAAGTTACCTAAAAAGTTTAAAAAAACGTTACAAATAAGTTGACAAAAACGTCACAAAATGTGACTAAAATGTCTCAATAAAGTTGACAAAAATGCACAACAAAATTGACCAAAACGTGACAAAAAATTTGACACAAACGCACAACAAAATTGACAAAACCGTTAAAAATGAGTTGACAAAAAAGTCACAAAATTGCAACTAAAATTTCTCAACAAAGTTGACAAAAACGCACAAAATTGCAACTAAATTGTCTCAACAAAGTTGACAAAAACGCACAACAAAATTGACCAAAACGTCACAAAAACTTTGACAAAAACGTTACAAATAAGTTGACAAAAACGTCACAAAAATGCGACTAAAATGTCTCAATAAAGTTGACAAAAATGCACAAAAAAGTTGACAAAACGTCACAAAAAATTTGATACAAACGCACAACAAAATTGACAAAAACGTTACAAATAAGTTGACAAAAAAAGTCAAAAAAATGTGACTAAAATGTCTCAACAAAGTTGACAAAAATGCACAACAAAATTGACCAAAACGTGACAAAAAAATTTGACACAAACGCACAACAAAATTGACAAAAACGTTACAAATAAGTTGACATAAACGTCACAAAAATGTGACTAAAATGTCTCAACAAAGTTGACAAAAATGCAAAACAAAATTGACCAAAACGTCACAAATAATTTGACACAAATCAAAACAAAATTGACAAAAACGTCACAAAAATGCGACTAAAATATCTCAACAAAGTTGTCAAAAACGCACAAAAAAACTGACAAAAACGTCACAAAAAATTTGACACAAACGCACAACAAAATTGACAAAAACGTTACAAATGAGTTGACAAAAACGTCACAAAATGTGACTAAAATGTCTCAACAAAGTTGACAAAAATGCACAACAAAATTGACAAAAAGTTACATAAAAGTTTACAAAAACGCACAACAAAATTGACTAAAAAGTCACAAAAAATTTGACACAAACGCACAACAAAATTGACAAAAACGTTACAAATAAGTTGACAAAAACGTCACAAAATGTGACTAAAATGTCTCAACAAAGTTGACAAAAATGCACAAAAAAAATGGCCAAAACGTGACAAAAAATTTGACACAAACGCACAACAAAATTGACAAAACCGTTACAAATGAGTTGACAAAAAAGTCACAAAATTGCAAATAAAATGTCTCAACAAAGTTGACAAAAACGCACAAAAAAGTTGACAAAAAGTCACAAAAAATTTTACACAAACGCACAACAAAATTGACAAAAAGTTACAAAAAAGTTTACAAAACCTCACAAAATGCACAACAAAATTGACCAAAACGTCTCAAATAATTTGACACAAATCAGAACAAAATTGACAAAAACGTCACAAAAATGCGACTAAAATATCTCAACAAAGTTGACAAAAATGCACAACAAAATTGACTAAAACGTGACAAAAAATTTGACACAAACGCACAACAAAATTGACAAAACAGTTACAAATGAGTTGACAAAAAAGTCACAAAATTGCAAATAAAATGTCTCAACAAAGTTGACAAAAACGTCACAAAAAATTTGACACAAATGCACAACAAAATTGACAAAAAGTTACAAAAAAAGTTTAAAAAAACGTCACAAAAAAGTTGATAAAAACGTCACAAAATTGCGACTAAAATGTCTCAACAAAGTTGACAAAAACGCACCACAAAATTGACCAAAACGTCACAAAAAATTTGACAAAAAAAGTCACAAAAATGTGACTAAAATGTCTCAAAGTTGACAAAAACGCACAACAAAATTGACCAAAACTTCAAAAATATTTGATACAAACGCACAACAAAATTGACAAAAACGTTACAAATAAGTTGACAAAAAAGTCACAAAATTGCAAATAAAATGTCTCAACAAAGTTGACAAAAAGTCACAAATTTTTACACAAAGGCACAACAAAATTGACAAAAAGTTACAAAAAAGTTTACAAAACGTCACAAAAATGCGACTAAAATATCTCAACAAAGTTGACAAAAACGTCACAAAAAATTTGACACAAATGCACAACAAAATTGACAAAAAGTTACAAAAAAAGTTTAAAAAAACGTCACAAAATTGCGACTAAAATGTCTCAACAAAGTTGACAAAAATGCAAAACAAAATTCACCAAAACGTCACAAAAAATTTGACACAGAGGCACAAAAAAATTGACAAAAAAGTCACAAAATGCGACTAAAATGTCTCAACAAAGTTGACAAAAACGTCACAAAAAATTTGACACAAATGCACAACAAAATTGACAAAAAGTTACAAAAAAAGTTTAAAAAAACGTCACAAAAAAGTTGATAAAAACGTCACAAAATTGCGACTAAAATGTCTCAACAAAGTTGACAAAAACGCACCACAAAATTGACCAAAACGTCACAAAAAATTTGACAAAAAAAGTCACAAAAATGTGACTAAAATGTCTCAAAGTTGACAAAAACGCACAACAAAATTGACCAAAACTTCAAAAATATTTGATACAAACGCACAACAAAATTGACAAAAACGTTACAAATAAGTTGACAAAAAAGTCACAAAATTGCAAATAAAATGTCTCAACAAAGTTGACAAAAAGTCACAAATTTTTACACAAAGGCACAACAAAATTGACAAAAAGTTACAAAAAAGTTTACAAAACGTCACAAAAATGCGACTAAAATATCTCAACAAAGTTGACAAAAACGTCACAAAAAATTTGACACAAATGCACAACAAAATTGACAAAAAGTTACAAAAAAGTTTAAAAAAACGTCACAAAATTGCGACTAAAATGTCTCAACAAAGTTGACAAAAATGCAAAACAAAATTCACCAAAACGTCACAAAAAATTTGACACAGAGGCACAAAAAAATTGACAAAAAAGTCACAAAATGCGACTAAAATGTCTCAACAAAGTTGACAAAAACGTCACAAAAAATTTGACACAAATGCACAACAAAATTGACAAAAAGTTACAAAAAAAGTTTAAAAAAACGTCACAAAAAAGTTGATAAAAACGTCACAAAATTGCGACTAAAATGTCTCAACAAAGTTGACAAAAACGCACCACAAAATTGACCAAAACGTCACAAAAAATTTGACAAAAAAAGTCACAAAAATGTGACTAAAATGTCTCAAAGTTGACAAAAACGCACAACAAAATTGACCAAAACTTCAAAAATATTTGATACAAACGCACAACAAAATTGACAAAAACGTTACAAATAAGTTGACAAAAAAGTCACAAAATTGCAAATAAAATGTCTCAACAAAGTTGACAAAAACGCACAACAAAATTGACCAAAACTTCAAAAAAATTTGATACAAACGCACAACAAAATTGACAAAAAAGTTACAAATAAGTTGACAAAAAAGTCACAAAATTGCGACTAAAAACAGTCACAAAATTGCGACTAAAATGTCTCAACAAAGTTGACACAAACGCACAACAAAATTGACAAAACCGTTACAAATGAGTTGACAAAAAAGTCACAAAATTGCAAATAAAATGTCTCAACAAAGTTGACAAAAAGTCACAAAAAATTTTACACAAACGCACAACAAAATTGACAAAAAGTTACAAAAAAGTTTACAAAACGTCACTAAAAAGTTGACAAAAATGTCACAAAATTGAAACTAAATTGTCTCAACAAAATTGACAAAAACGCACAACAAAATTGACCATAACGTTACAAATAAGTTGACAAAAAAAGTCACAAAATTGCGACTAAAATGTCTCAAAGTTGACAAACGCACAAAAAATTGTACACAAACGCACAACAAAATTGACAAAAAGTTACAAAAGAGTTTACAAAACGTCACAAAGTTGACAAAAACGTCACAAAATGTGACTAAAATATCTCAACAAAGTTGACAAAAACGTCACAAAAAATTTGACACAAATGCACAACAAAATTGACAAAAAGTTACAAAAAAAGTTTAAAAAAACGTCACAAAATTTCGACTAAAATGTCTCAACAAAGTTGACAAAAACGTCACAAAAAATTTGACACAAACGCTCAACAAAATTAACAAAAACGTTATGAATAAGTTGACAAAAACGTCACGAAAATGTGACTAAAATGTTTCAACAAAGTTGACAAAAATGCACAACAAAATTGACCAAAAGTCACAAAAATTTGACACAAACGCACAACAAAATTGACAAAAACGTTACAAATAAGTTGACAAAAACGTCACAAAATGTGACTAAAATGTCTCAACAAAGTTGACAAAAATGCACAAAAAAGTTGACAAAAAGTCACAAAAAATTTTACACAAACGCACAACAAAATTGACAAAAAGTTACAAAAAAAGTTTAAAAAAACGTCACAAAAAAGTTGACAAAAACGCACAACAAAATTGACCAAAACGTCACAAAAAATTTGACACAAACGCACAACAAAATTGACAAAAACGTTACAAATAAGGTGACAAAAAAGTCACAAAATTGCGACTAAAATGTCTCAAAGTTGACAAAAACGCACAAATAAGTTAACAAAAACGTCACAAAAATGCGACTAAAATGTCTCAACAAAGTTGACAAAAATGCACAGCAAAATTGACCAAAACGTCACTAAAAATTTGACATAAACGCACAACAAAATTGACCAAAACGTTACAAATAAGTTGACAAAAAAAGTCACAAAATTGCGACTAAAATGCCTCAACAAAGTTGACAAAAACGCACAACAAAATTGACAAAAAGTTACATAAAAGTTTACAAAAACGCACAACAAAATTGACAAAAACGTCACAAAAAATTTGACACAAACGCTCAACAAAATTAACAAAAACGTTATGAATAAGTTGACAAAAACGTCACAAAAATGTGACTAAAATGTTTCATCAAAGTTGACAAAAATGCACAACAAAATTGACCAAAACGTGACAAAAATTTGAAACAAACGCACAACAAAATTGACAAAAACGTTACAAATAAGTTGACAAAAACGTCACAAAAATGTGACTAAAATGTCTCAACAAAGTTGACAAAAACGCACAACAAAATTGACAAAAGTTACATAAAAGTTTACAAAAACGCACAACAAAATTGACCAAAACGTCACAAAAATTTGACACAAACGCACAACAAAATTGACAACAACGTTACAAATAAGTTGACAAAAAGTCACAAAATGTGACTAAAATGTCTCAACAAAGTTGACAAAAGTTTACAAAAACGCACAACAAAATTGACCAAAACGTTACAAAAAAGTCACAAAAATGTGACTAAAATGTCTCAACAAAGTTGACAAAAATGCAAAACAAAATTGACCAAAACGTCACAAATAATTTGACACAAATCAGAACAAAATTGACAAAAACGTCACAAAAATGCGACTAAAATGTCTCAACAAAGTTGACAAAAACGCACAACAAAATTGACCGAAACGTCACAAAAAATTTGACACAAACGCACAACAAAATTGACAAAAAGTTACAAAAAAAGTTTAAAAAAACGTCACAAAAAAGTTTAAAAAAAACGTCACAAAATTGCGACTAAAATGTCTCAACAAAATTGACAAAAAGTTACATAAAGGTTTACAAAAACGCACAACAAAATTGACCAAAACGTCAGAAAAAATTTGACACAAACGCACAACAAAATTGACAAAAACGTTACAAATAAGTTGACAAAAACGTCACAAATAATTAGACACAAATCAGAACAAAATTGACAAAAACGTCACAAAAATGCGACTAAAATATCTCAACAAAGTTGTCAAAACGCACAACAAAATTGACAAAAACTTTACAATAAGTTGAGAAAAAAGTCACAAAATGCGACTAAAATGTCCCAACAAAGTTGACAAAAAAGCACAAAAGTCGAAAAAACGTCAAAAAAAATTTGATATAAACACACAACAAAATTGACAAAATCGTTACAAATAAGTTGACAAAAAGTCACAAAATTGCAACTAAAACGTCTCAACAAAGTTGACAAACGCACAACAAAATTGACAAAAACGTTACAAATAAGTTGACAAAAAAAGTCACAAAATTGCGACTAAAATGTCTCAACAAAGTTGACACAAACGCACAACAAAATTGACAAATACGTTACATATAAGTTGACAAAAACGTCACAAAAATGTGACTAAAATGTCTCAAAGTTGACAAAAATGCACAACAAAATTGACAAAAACGTCTCAAATAATTTGACACAAATCAGAACAAAATTGACAAAAACGTCACAAAAATGCGACTAAAATATCTCGACAAAGTTGTCAAAAACGTCACAAAAAAGTTGACAAAAACGTCACAAAAAAGTTGACAAAAACGTCACAAAAGTGCGACTAAAATGTCTCAAAGTTGACAAAAACGCACAACAAAATTGACCAAAACGTCAGAAAAAATTTGACACAAACGCACAACAAAATTGACAAAAACGTTACAAATAAGTTGACAAAAAGTTACAAAAATGTGACTAAAATGTCTCAACAAAGTTGACAAAAATGCACAGCAAAATTGACCAAAACGTCGGAAAAAATTTGACATAAACGCACAACAAAGTTGACAAAAAGTTACATAAAAGTTTACAAAAACGCACAACAAAATTGACCAAAACGTCAGAAAAAATTTGACACAAACGCACAACAAAATTGACAAAAACGTTACAAATAAATTGACAAAAAAAGTCAAAAAATTGCGACTAAAATGTCTCAACAAAGTTGACAAAAACGCACAACAAAATTGACAAAAACGTTACAAATAAGTTGACAAAAACGTCACAAAATGTGCTTAAAATGTCTCAACAAAGTTGACAAAAACGCACAACAAAATTGACAATAACGTTACAAATAAGTTGACAAAACGTCACAAAAAAGTTGACAAAAACGTCTCAATGAAGTTGACATAAAAGTTTACAAAAACGCACAACAAAGTTGACAAAAACGTTACAAATAAGTTGACAAAACGTCACAAAATTGCGACTAAAATGTCTCAAAGTTGACAAAAACGCACAACAAAATTGACCAAAACGTCAGAAAAAATTTGACACAAACGCACAATAAAATTGATAAAAACGTTACAAATAAGTTGACAAAAACGTCACAAAAATGTGACTAAAATGTCTCAACAAAGTTGACAAAAATGCACGGCAAAATTGACCAAAACGTCGGAAAAAATTTGACATAAACGCATAACAAAATTGACAAAAACGTTACAAATAAGTTGACAAAAACGTCACAAAAATGTGACTAAAATGTCTCAACAAAGTTGACAAAAATGCACAGCAAAATTGACAAAAACGTCACAAATAATTTGACACAAATCAGAACAAAATTGACAAAAACGTCACAAAATTGCGACTAAAATGTCTCAACAAAGTTGACAAAACGCACAACAAAATTGACAAAAACTTTACAATAAGTTGACAAAAAAGCACAAAAATGTCGACAAAAACGTCACAAAAAATTTGACAAAAACGTGATAAAAAATTTGACACAAACGCACAACAAAATTGACGAAAACGTTACAAATAAGTTGACAAAAACGCACAAAAAAATTGACAAAAACGCACAAAAAAGTTGACAAAAACGTCACAAAATTGCGACTAAAATATCTCAACAAAGTTGTCAAAAACGCACAAAAAAGTTGACAAAAACGTCACAAAATTGCGACTAAAATGTCTCAACAAAGTTGACAAAACGCACAACAAAATTGACAAAAACTTTACAATAAGTTGACAAAAAAGTCACAAAATGCGACTAAAATGTCCCAACAAAGTTGACAAAAACGCACAACAAAATTGACAAAAAGTTACATAAAAGTTTACAAAAACGCACAACAAAATTGACAAAAACGTCACAAATATGTGACTAAAATGTCTCAACAAAGTTGACAAAAATGCACAACAAAATTGACAAAAATGTTACATATAAGTTGACAAAAACGTCACAAAAATGTGACTAAAATGTCTCAAAGTTGACAAAAATGCACAACAAAATAGACAAAAACGTCACAAATAATTTGACAGAAATCAGAACAAAATAGACAAAAACGTCACAAAAAAGTTGACAAAAACGTCACAAAATTGCGACTAAAATGTCTCAACAAATGACAAAAACGCACAACAAAATTGACAAAAACGTTACAAATAAGTTGACAAAAACGTCACAAAATTGCAACTAAAATGTCTCAACAAAGTTGACAAAAACGCACAACAAAATTGACCAAAACTTCACAAAAACTTTGACACAAACGAACGACAAAAACATTACAAATAAGTTGATAAAAAAGTCACAAAATTGCGACAAAAATGTCTCAACAAAATTGACAAAATTTTACAAAAAAGTGTACAAAACGTCACAAAAAAGTTGACAAAAACGTCACAACAAAATTGACAAAAACGTCACAAATAATTTGACACAAATCAGAACAAAATTGACAAAAACTTCACAAAAATGCGACTAAAATATCTCAACAAAGTTGTCAAAAACGCACAAAAAAGTTGACAAAAACGTTACAAAAAAAGTTTAAAAAAACGTCACAAAAAAGTTGACAAAAACGTCACAAAAATGCGACTAAAATGTCTCAACAAAGTTGACATAAGTTTACAAAACGCACAACGAAATTGACCAAAACGTCACAAAAAATTTGACACAAACGCACAACAAAATTGACAAAAACGTTACAAAAATGCGACTAAAATGTCTCAACAAAGTTGACAAAAACGCACAAAAAAGCTGACAAAAACGTCAAAAAATTTGACAAAAACGCACAACAAAATTGACAAATACGTTACATATAAGTTGACAAAAACGTCACAAAATTGCGACTAAAATGTCTCAACAAAGTTGACAAAAACGCACAACAAAATTGACCAAAACGTCACAAAAAATTTGACACAAACGCACAACAAAATTGACAAAAACGTCACAAAAATGTGACTAAAATGTCTCAACAAAGTTGACAAAAATGCACAGCAAAATTGACCAAAACGTCACAAAAAATTTGACATAAACGCACAACAAAATTGACAAAAACGTTACAAATAAGTTGACAAAAAAAGTCAAAAAATTGCGACTAAAATGTCTCAACAAAGTTGACAAAAACGCACAACAAAATTGACAAATACGTTACATATAAGTTGACAAAAACGTCACAAAAATGTGACTAAAATGTCTCAAAGTTGACAAAAATGCACAACAAAATTGACAAAAACGTCACAAATAATTTGACACAAATCAGAACAAAATTGACAAAAACTTCACAAAAATGCGACTAAAATATCTCAACAAAGTTGTCAAAAACGCACAAAAATGTCGACAAAAACGTCACAAAAAATTTGATATAAACACAACAAAATTGACAAAAACGTTACAAATAAGTTGACAAAAACGCACAACAAAATTGCGACTAAAATGTCTCAACAAAGTTGACAAAAACGCACAACAAAATTGACAAAAAGTTACATAAAAGTTTACAAAAACGCACAACAAAATTGACAAAAACGTCACAAAAATGTGAATAAAATGTCTCAACAAAGTTGACAAAAATGCACAACAAAATTGACCAAAACGTGATAAAAAATTTGACACAAACGCACAACAAAATTGACAAAAACGTCACAAATAATTTGACACAAATCAGAACAAAATTGACAAAAACGTCACAAAAATGCGACTAAAATATCTCAACAAAGTTGTCAAAAACGCACAAAAAAGTTGACAAAAACGTCACAAAATTGCGACTAAAATGTCTCAACAAAGTTGACAAAACGCACAACAAAATTGACAAAAACTTTACAATAAGTTGACAAAAAAGTCACAAAATGCGACTAAAATGTCCCAACAAAGTTGACAAAAACGCACAACAAAATTGACAAAAAGTTACATAAAAGTTTACAAAAACGCACAACAAAATTGACAAAAACGTCACAAATATGTGACTAAAATGTCTCAACAAAGTTGACAAAAATGCACAACAAAATTGACAAAAATGTTACATATAAGTTGACAAAAACGTCACAAAAATGTGACTAAAATGTCTCAAAGTTGACAAAAATGCACAACAAAATAGACAAAAACGTCACAAATAATTTGACAGAAATCAGAACAAAATAGACAAAAACGTCACAAAAAAGTTGACAAAAACGTCACAAAATTGCGACTAAAATGTCTCAACAAATGACAAAAACGCACAACAAAATTGACAAAAACATTACAAATAAGTTGACAAAAACGTCACAAAATTGCAACTAAAATGTCTCAACAAAGTTGACAAAAACGCACAACAAAATTGACCAAAACTTCACAAAAACTTTGACACAAACGCACGACAAAAACGTTACAAATAAGTTGATAAAAAAGTCACAAAATTGCGACAAAAATGTCTCAACAAAATTGACAAAATGTTACAAAAAAGTTTACAAAACGTCACAAAAAAGTTGACAAAAACGTCACAACAAAATTGACAAAAACGTCACAAATAATTTGACACAAATCAGAACAAAATTGACAAAAACTTCACAAAAATGCGACTAAAATATCTCAACAAAGTTGTCAAAAACGCACAAAAAAGTTGACAAAAACGTTACAAAAAAAGTTTAAAAAAACGTCACAAAAAAGTTGACAAAAACGTCACAAAAATGCGACTAAAATGTCTCAACAAAGTTGACAAAAACGCACAACAAAATTGACCAAAACGTCACAAAAAATTTGACACAAGCGCACAACAAAATTGACAAAAACGTCACAAAAATGTGACTAAAATGTCTCAACAAAGTTGACAAAAATGCACAGCAAAATTGACCAAAACGTCACAAAAAATTTGACATAAACGCACAACAAAATTGACAAAAACGTTACAAATAAGTTGACAAAAAAAGTCAAAAAATTGCGACTAAAATGTCTCAACAAAGTTGACAAAAACGCACAACAAAATTGACAAATACGTTACATATAAGTTGACAAAAACGTCACAAAAATGTGACTAAAATGTCTCAAAGTTGACAAAAATGCACAACAAAATTGACAAAAACGTCACAAATAATTTGACACAAATCAGAACAAAATTGACAAAAACTTCACAAAAATGCGACTAAAATATCTCAACAAAGTTGTCAAAAACGCACAAAAATGTCGACAAAAACGTCACAAAAAATTTGATATAAACGCAACAAAATTGACAAAAACGTTACAAATAAGTTGACAAAAACGCACAACAAAATTGCGACTAAAATGTCTCAACAAAGTTGACAAAAACGCACAACAAAATTGACAAAAAGTTACATAAAAGTTTACAAAAACGCACAACAAAATTGACAAAAACGTCACAAAAATGTGAATAAAATGTCTCAACAAAGTTGACAAAAATGCACAACAAAATTGACCAAAACGTGATAAAAAAATTTGACACAAACGCACAACAAAATTGACAAAAACGTTACAAATAAGTTAACAAAAAAGTCACAAAATTGCGACTAAAATGTCTCAACAAATGACAAAAACGCACAACAAAATTGACAAAAACGTCACAAACAATTTGACACAAATCAGAACAAAATTGACAAAAACGTCACAAAAATGCGACTAAAATATCTCAACAAAGTTGTCAAAAACGCACAAAAAAGTTGACAAAAACGCACAAAAAAGTTGACAAAAACGTCACAAAAAATGACACAAATGCACAACAAAATTGACAAAAAGTTACAAAAAAGTTTACAAAACGTCACAAAAATGCGACTAAAATGTCTCAACAAAGTTGACATAAGTTTACAAAACGCACAACAAAATTGACAAAAACGTTACAAATAAGTTGACAAAAACGTCACAAAAATGTCTCAACAAAGTTGACAAAAAGTTACAAAAAAAGTTTACAAAAAGTCACTAAAAAGTTGACAAAAACTTCACAAAAATGTGACTAAAATGTCTCAACAAAGTTGACAAAAATGCACAAAAAAAGTTGACAAAAACGTCACAAAATTGCGACTAAAATGTCCCAACAAAGTTGACAAAAAAAGCACAAAAATGTCGACAAAAACGTCACAAAAAATTTGATACAAACGCACAACAAAATTGACAAAAACGTTACAAATAAGTTGACAAAAACGTCACAAAATTGCGACTAAAATGTCTCAACAAAGTTGACAAAACGCACAACAAAATTGACAAAAACTTTACAATAAGTTGACAAAAGTCACAAAATGCGACTAAAATGTCTCAACAAAGTTGACAAAAACGCACAACAAAATTGACAAAAAATTTGACACAAACGCACAACAAAATTGATAAACGTTACAAATAAGTTGACAAAAAAAGTCATAAAATGTCTCAACAAAGTTGACAAAAACACACAACAAAATTGACCAAAACGTCACAAAAACTTTGACACAAACGCACAACAAAATTGACAAAAACGTTACAAATAAGTTGATAAAAAAGTCACAAAATTGCGACAAAAATGTCTCAAAGTTGACAAAAATGCACAACAAAATTGACAAAAACGTCACAAATAATTTGACACAAATCAGAACAAAATTGACAAAAACTTCACAAAAATGCGACTAAAATATCTCAACAAAGTTGTCAAAAACGCACAAAAAAGTTGACAAAAACGTTACAAAAAAAGTTTAAAAAAACGTCACAAAAAAGTTGACAAAAACGTCACAAAAATGCGACTAAAATGTCTCAACAAAGTTGACTTAAGTTTACAAAACGCACAACGAAATTGACCAAAACGTCACAAAAAATTTGACACAAACGCACAACAAAATTGACAAAAACGTTACAAATAAGTTGACAAAAACGTCACAAAAATGCGACTAAAATGTCTCAACAAAGTTGACAAAAAGGCACAAAAAAGCTGACAAAAACGTCACAAAAAATTTGACAAAAACGTGATAAAAAATTTGACACAAACGCACAACAAAATTGACAAAAGTTACAAAAAAGTTAACAAAAAAGTCACAAAATTGCGACTAAAATGTCTCAAAGTTGACAAACGCACAAAAAAGTTGACAAAAACGTCACAAAAAATGACACAAATGCACAACAAAATTGACAAAAAGTTACAAAAAAGTTAACAAAAACGTTACAAATAAATTGACCAAAACGTCACAAAAAATTTGACAAACGCTTATTTTTACAAATAAGTTGACAAAAAAAGTCAAAAAATTGCGACTAAAATGTCTCAACAAAGTTGACAAAAAAGCACAACAAAATTGACAAATATGTTACATATAAGTTGACAAAAACGTCACAAAAATGTGACTAAAATGTCTCAAAGTTGACAAAAATGCACAACAAAATTGACAAAAACGTCACAAATAATTTGACACAAATCAGAACAAAATTGACAAACGTCACAAAATTGCGACTAAAATGTCTCAACAAAGTTGACAAAACGCACAACAAAATTGACAAAAACTTTACAATAAGTTGACAAAAAAGTCACAAAATGCGACTAAAATGTCCCAACAAAGTTGACAAAAACGCACAACAAAATTGACCAAAACGGGACAAAAAATTTGACACAAACGCACAACAAAATTGACAAAAACGTTACAAATAAGTTGACAAAAAAGTCACAAAATTGCGAATAAAATGTCTCAACATAGTTGACAAAAACGCACAACAAAATTGACAAAAAGTTACATAAAAGTTTACAAAAACGCACAACAAAATTGACCAAAACGTCAAAAAAATTTGATACAAACGCACAACAAAATTGACAAAAACGTTACAAATAAGTTGACAAAAAATTCACAAAATTGCGACTAAAATATCTCAACAAAGTTGTCAAAAACGCACAAAAAAGCTGACAAAAACGTCACAAAAAATTTGACACAAACGCACAACAAAATTGACAGTTACAAAAAGTTTAAAAAAACGTCACAAAAAAGTTGACAAAAACGTCACAAAATTGCGACTAACATGTCTCAAAGTTGACAAAAACGCACAACAAAATTGACCAAAACGTCACAAAAAATTTGACACAAACGCACAACAAAATTGACAAAAAGTTACATAAAAGTTTACAAAAACGCACAACAAAATTGACCAAAACGTCAGAAAAAATTTGACACAAACGCACAACAAAATTGACAAAAACGTTACAAATAAGTTGACAAAAACGTCACAAAAATGTGACTAAAATGTCTCAACAAAGTTGACAAAAATGTACAGCAAAATTGACCAAAATGTCGGAAAAAAATTTGACATAAACGCACAACAAAATTGACAAAAACGTTACAAATAAGTTGACAAAAAAAGTCAAAAAATTGCGACTAAAATGTCTCAACAAAGTTGACAAAAACGCACAACAAAATTGACAAATACGTTACATATAAGTTGACAAAAACGTCACAAAAATGTGACTAAAATGTCTCAAAGTTGACAAAAACGTCACAAAAATGCGACTAAAATATCTCAACAAAGTTGTCAAAACGCACAACAAAATTGACAAAAACTTTACAATAAGTTGACAAAAAAGTCACAAAATGCGACTAAAATGTCCCAACAAAGTTGACAAAAAAGCACAAAAATGTCGACAAAAACGTCACAAAAAATTTGATATAAACACACAACAAAATTGACAAAATCGTTACAAATAAGTTGACAAAAAAAGTCACAAAATTGCGACTAAAATGTCTCAACAAAGTTGACTAACGCACAACAAAATTGACAAAAAAAGTCACAAAATTGCAACTAAAATGTCTCAACAAAGTTGACACAAACGCACAACAAAATTGACAAAAAGTTACAAAAAATTTAAAAAAGTCACAAAAAAGTTGACAAACGTCACAAAATTGCGACTAAAATGTCCCAACAAAGTTGACAAAAAAGCACAACAAAATTGACAAAAAATTTGACACAAACGCACAACAAAATTGACAAATACGTTACATATAAGTTGACAAAAACGTCACAAAAATGTGACTAAAATGTCTCAACAAAGTTGACAAAAAGGCACAAAAAAGCTGACAAAAACGTCACAAAAATGTGACTAAAATGTCTCAACAAAGTTGACAAAAATGCACAGCAAAATTGACCAAAACGTCACAAAAAATTTGACATAAACGCACAACAAAATTGACAAAAACGTTACAAATAAGTTGACAAAAAAAGTCAAAAAATTGCGACTAAAATGTCTCAACAAAGTTGACAAAAACGCACAACAAAATTGACAAATACGTTACATATAAGTTGACAAAAACGTCACAAAAATGTGACTAAAATGTCTCAAAGTTGACAAAAATGCACAACAAAATTGACAAAAACGTCACAAATAATTTGACACAAATCAGAACAAAATTGACAAAAACTTCACAAAAATGCGACTAAAATATCTCAACAAAGTTGTCAAAAACGCACAAAAAAGTTGACAAAAACGTCACAAAATTGCGACTAAAATGTCTCAACAAAGTTGACAAAACGCACAACAAAATTGACAAAAACTTTACAATAAGTTGACAAAAAAGTCACAAAATGCGACTAAAATGTCCCAACAAAGTTGACAAAAACGCACAACAAAATTGACCAAAACGGGACAAAAAATTTGACACAAACGCACAACAAAATTGACAAAAACGTTACAAATAAGTTGACAAAAGTCACAAAATGCGACTAAAATGTCTCAACAAAGTTGACAAAAACGCACAACAAAATTGACAAAAAATTTGACACAAACGCACAACAAAATTGATAAACGTTACAAATAAGTTGACAAAAAAAGTCATAAAATGTCTCAACAAAGTTGACAAAAACGCACAACAAAATTGACCAAAACGTCACAAAAACTTTGACACAAACGCACAACAAAATTGACAAAAACGTTACAAATAAGTTGATAAAAAAGTCACAAAATTGCGACAAAAATGTCTCAAAGTTGACAAAAAAGCACAACAAAATTGACAAAAACGTCACAAATAATTTGACACAAATCAGAACAAAATTGACAAAAACTTCACAAAAATGCGACTAAAATATCTCAACAAAGTTGTCAAAAACGCACAAAAAAGTTGACAAAAACGTTACAAAAAAAGTTTAAAAAAACGTCACAAAAAAGTTGACAAAAACGTCACAAAAATGCGACTAAAATATCTCAACAAAGTTGTCAAAAACGCACAAAAAAGTTGACAAAAACGTCACAAAAAAGTTGACAAAAACGTTACAAAATTGCGACTAAAATGTCTCAACAAAGTTGACAAAACGCACAACAAAATTGACAAAAACTTTACAATAAGTTGACAAAAAGTCACAAAATTGCGACTAAAATGTCCCAACTAAGTTGACAAAAAAGCACAACAAAATTGACAAAAAATTTGACACAAACGCACAACAAGATTGACAAAAACGTTACAAATAAGTTGACAAAAAAAGTCATAAAATGTCTCAACAAAGTTGACAAAAACGCACAACAAAATTGACCAAAACGTCACAAAAAATTTGACACAAACGCACAACAAAATTGACAAAAAGTTACATAAAAGTTTACAAAAACGCACAACAAAATTGACAAAAACGTCACAAAAATGTGACTAAAATGTCTCAACAAAGTTGACAAAAAATGCACAGCAAAATTGACCAAAACGTCACAAAAAAATTGACAAACGCACAACAAAATTGACAAAAACGTTACAAATAAGTTGACAAAAAAAGTCAAAAAATTGCGACTAAAATGTCTCAACAAAGTTGTCAAAACGCACAACAAAATTGACAAAAACTTTACAATAAGTTGACAAAAAAGTCACAAAATGCGACTAAAATGTCCCAACAAAGTTGACAAAAAAGCACAAAAATGTCGACAAAAACGTCACAAAAAATTTGATATAAACACACAACAAAATTGACAAAATCGTTACAAATAAGTTGACAAAAAAAGTCACAAAATTGCGACTAAAATGTCTCAACAAAGTTGACTAACGCACAACAAAATTGACAAAAACGTTACAAATAAGTTGACAAAAAAAGTCACAAAATTGCAACTAAAATGTCTCAACAAAGTTGACACAAACGCACAACAAAATTGACAAAAAGTTACAAAAAAAGTTTAAAAAAAGTCACAAAAAAGTTGACAAAAACGTCACAAAATTGCGACTAAAATGTCCCAACAAAGTTGACAAAAAAGCACAACAAAATTGACAAAAAATTTGACACAAACGCACAACAAAATTGACAAAAAGTTACATAAAAGTTTACAAAAACGCACAACAAAATTGACCAAAACGTCACAAAAAATTTGACACAAACGCACAACAAAATTGACAAAAACGTTACAAATAAGTTGACAAAAAAAGTCAAAAAATTGCGACTAAAATGTCTCAACAAAGTTGACAAAAACGCACAACAAAATTGACAAATACGTTACATATAAGTTGACAAAAACGTCACAAAAATGTGACTAAAATGTCTCAAAGTTGACAAAAATGCACAACAAAATTGACAAAAACTTTACAATAAGTTGACAAAAAGTCACAAAATTGCGACTAAAATGTCCCAACTAAGTTGACAAAAAAGCACAACAAAATTGACAAAAAATTTGACACAAACGCACAACAAGATTGACAAAAACGTTACAAATAAGTTGACAAAAAAAGTCATAAAATGTCTCAACAAAGTTGACAAAAAATGCACAGCAAAATTGACCAAAACGTCACAAAAAATTTGACAAACGCACAACAAAATTGACAAAAACGTTACAAATAAGTTGACAAAAAAAGTCAAAAAATTGCGACTAAAATGTCTCAACAAAGTTGACAAAAACGCACAACAAAATTGACAAATACGTTACATATAAGTTGACAAAAACGTCACAAAAATGTGACTAAAATGTCTCAAAGTTGACAAAAATGCACAACAAAATTGACAAAAACGTCACAAATAATTTGACACAAATCAGAACAAAATTGACAAAAACTTCACAAAAATGCGACTAAAATATCTCAACAAAGTTGTCAAAAACGCACAAAAAAGTTGACAAAAACGTTACAAAAAAAGTTTAAAAAAACGTCACAAAAAAGTTTACAAAAACGTCACAAAAATGCGATTAAAATGTCTCAACAAAGTTGACATAAAAGTTTACAAAACGCACAACGAAATTGACCAAAACGTCACAAAAAATTTGACACAAACGCACAAAAAAATTGACAAAAACGTCACAAAAATGCGACTAAAATGTCTCAACAAAGATGACAAAAACGCACAACAAAATTGACAAAAAGATACATAAAAGTTTACAAAAACGCACAACAAAATTGACAAAAACTTTACAAATAAGTTGACAAAAAAGTCAAAAAATTGCGACTAAAATGTCTCAACAAAGTTGACAAAAACGCACAACAAAATTGACAAAAACGTTACATATAAGTTGACAATAACGTCACAAAAATGTGACTAAAATGTCTCAAAGTTGACAAAAATGCACAACAAAATTGACAAAAACGTCACAAATAATTTGACACAAATCAGAACAAAATTGACAAAAACGTCACAAAAATGCGACTAAAATATCTCAACAAAGTTGTCAAAAACGCACAAAAAAGTTGACGAAAACGTCACAAAAAAGTTGACTAAAATGTCTCAACAAATTTGACAAAAACGCACAACAAAATTGACCAAAACGTCACAAAAACTTTGACACAAACGCACAACAAAATTGACAAAAACGTTACAAATAAGTTGATAAAAAAGTCACAAAATTGCGACAAAAATGTCTCAACAAAATTGACAAAAAGTTACAAAAAAGTTTACAAAACGTCACAACGAAATTGACCAAAACGTCACAAAAAATTTGACACAAACGCACAACAAAATTGACAAAAAGTTACATAAAAGTTTACAAAAACGCACAACAAAATTGACAAAAAATTTGACACAAACGCACAACAAAATTGACAAAAACGTTACAAATAAGTTGACAAAAAAAGTCATAAAATGTCTCAACAAAGTTGACAAAAACGCACAACAAAATTGACCAAAACGTCACAAAAAATTTGACACAAACGCACAACAAAATTGACAAAAACGTCACAAAAATGCGACTAAAATGTCTCAACAAAGTTGACAAAAATGCACAGCAAAATTGACCAAAACGTCACAAAAAATTTGACATAAACGCAGAACAAAATTGACAAAAACGTTAAAAATAAGTTGACAAAAAAAGTCAAAAAATTGCGACTAAAATGTCTCAACAAAGTTGACAAAAACGCACAACAAAATTGACAAATACGTTACATATAAGTTGACAAAAACGTCACAAAAATGTGACTAAAATGTCTCAACGTTGACAAAAATGCACAACAAAATTGACAAAAACGTCACAAATAATTTGACACAAATCAGAACAAAATTGACAAAAACTTCACAAAATTGCGACTAAAATATCTCAACAAAGTTGTCAAAAACGCACAAAAAAGTTGACAAAAACGTCACAAAAAAGTTGACAAAAACGTCCCAAAATTGCGACTAAAATGTCTCAAAGTTGACAAAAATGCACAACAAAATTGACAAAAACTTTACAATAAGTTGACAAAAAGTCACAAAATTGCGACTAAAATGTCCCAACTAAGTTGACAAAAAAGCACAACAAAATTGACAAAAAATTTGACACAAACGCACAACAAGATTGACAAAAACGTTACAAATAAGTTGACAAAAAAAGTCATAAAATGTCTCAACAAAGTTGACAAAAAATGCACAGCAAAATTGACCAAAACGTCACAAAAAATTTGACAAACGCACAACAAAATTGACAAAAACGTTACAAATAAGTTGACAAAAAAAGTCAAAAAATTGCGACTAAAATGTCTCAACAAAGTTGACAAAAACGCACAACAAAATTGACAAATACGTTACATATAAGTTGACAAAAACGTCACAAAAATGTGACTAAAATGTCTCAAAGTTGACAAAAATGCACAACAAAATTGACAAAAACGTCACAAATAATTTGACACAAATCAGAACAAAATTGACAAAAACTTCACAAAAATGCGACTAAAATATCTCAACAAAGTTGTCAAAAACGCACAAAAAAGTTGACAAAAACGTTACAAAAAAAGTTTAAAAAAACGTCACAAAAAAGTTTACAAAAACGTCACAAAAATGCGATTAAAATGTCTCAACAAAGTTGACATAAAAGTTTACAAAACGCACAACGAAATTGACCAAAACGTCACAAAAAATTTGACACAAACGCACAAAAAAATTGACAAAAACGTCACAAAAATGCGACTAAAATGTCTCAACAAAGATGACAAAAACGCACAACAAAATTGACAAAAAGATACATAAAAGTTTACAAAAACGCACAACAAAATTGACAAAAACTTTACAAATAAGTTGACAAAAAAGTCAAAAAATTGCGACTAAAATGTCTCAACAAAGTTGACAAAAACGCACAACAAAATTGACAAAAACGTTACATATAAGTTGACAATAACGTCACAAAAATGTGACTAAAATGTCTCAAAGTTGACAAAAATGCACAACAAAATTGACAAAAACGTCACAAATAATTTGACACAAATCAGAACAAAATTGACAAAAACGTCACAAAAATGCGACTAAAATATCTCAACAAAGTTGTCAAAAACGCACAAAAAAGTTGACGAAAACGTCACAAAAAAGTTGACTAAAATGTCTCAACAAATTTGACAAAAACGCACAACAAAATTGACCAAAACGTCACAAAAACTTTGACACAAACGCACAACAAAATTGACAAAAACGTTACAAATAAGTTGATAAAAAAGTCACAAAATTGCGACAAAAATGTCTCAACAAAATTGACAAAAAGTTACAAAAAAGTTTACAAAACGTCACAACGAAATTGACCAAAACGTCACAAAAAATTTGACACAAACGCACAACAAAATTGACAAAAAGTTACATAAAAGTTTACAAAAACGCACAACAAAATTGACAAAAAATTTGACACAAACGCACAACAAAATTGACAAAAACGTTACAAATAAGTTGACAAAAAAAGTCATAAAATGTCTCAACAAAGTTGACAAAAACGCACAACAAAATTGACCAAAACGTCACAAAAAATTTGACACAAACGCACAACAAAATTGACAAAAACGTCACAAAAATGCGACTAAAATGTCTCAACAAAGTTGACAAAAATGCACAGCAAAATTGACCAAAACGTCACAAAAAATTTGACATAAACGCAGAACAAAATTGACAAAAACGTTAAAAATAAGTTGACAAAAAAAGTCAAAAAATTGCGACTAAAATGTCTCAACAAAGTTGACAAAAACGCACAACAAAATTGACAAATACGTTACATATAAGTTGACAAAAACGTCACAAAAATGTGACTAAAATGTCTCAACGTTGACAAAAATGCACAACAAAATTGACAAAAACGTCACAAATAATTTGACACAAATCAGAACAAAATTGACAAAAACTTCACAAAATTGCGACTAAAATATCTCAACAAAGTTGTCAAAAACGCACAAAAAAGTTGACAAAAACGTCACAAAAAAGTTGACAAAAACGTCCCAAAATTGCGACTAAAATGTCTCAAAGTTGACAAAAATGCACAACAAAATTGACAAAAACTTTACAATAAGTTGACAAAAAGTCACAAAATTGCGACTAAAATGTCCCAACTAAGTTGACAAAAAAGCACAACAAAATTGACAAAAAATTTGACACAAACGCACAACAAGATTGACAAAAACGTTACAAATAAGTTGACAAAAAAAGTCATAAAATGTCTCAACAAAGTTGACACAAACGCACAACAAGATTGACAAAAACGTTACAAATAAGTTGACAAAAAAAGTCATAAAATGTCTCAACAAAGTTGACAAAAAATGCACAGCAAAATTGACCAAAACGTCACAAAAAATTTGACAAACGCACAACAAAATTGACAAAAACGTTACAAATAAGTTGACAAAAAAAGTCAAAAAATTGCGACTAAAATGTCTCAACAAAGTTGACAAAAACGCACAACAAAATTGACAAATACGTTACATATAAGTTGACAAAAACGTCACAAAAATGTGACTAAAATGTCTCAAAGTTGACAAAAATGCACAACAAAATTGACAAAAACGTCACAAATAATTTGACACAAATCAGAACAAAATTGACAAAAACTTCACAAAAATGCGACTAAAATATCTCAACAAAGTTGTCAAAAACGCACAAAAAAGTTGACAAAAACGTTACAAAAAAAGTTTAAAAAAACGTCACAAAAAAGTTTACAAAAACGTCACAAAAATGCGATTAAAATGTCTCAACAAAGTTGACATAAAAGTTTACAAAACGCACAACGAAATTGACCAAAACGTCACAAAAAATTTGACACAAACGCACAACAAAATTGACAAAAACGTCACAAAAATGCGACTAAAATGTCTCAACAAAGTTGACAAAAATGCACAGCAAAATTGACCAAAACGTCACAAAAAATTTGACATAAACGCAGAACAAAATTGACAAAAACGTTACATATAAGTTGACAAAAACGTCACAAAAATGTGACTAAAATGTCTCAACGTTGACAAAAATGCACAACAAAATTGACAAAAACGTCACAAATAATTTGACACAAATCAGAACAAAATTGACAAAAACTTCACAAAATTGCGACTAAAATATCTCAACAAAGTTGTCAAAAACGCACAAAAAAGTTGACAAAAACGTCACAAAAAAGTTGACAAAAACGTCACAAAATTGCGACTAAAATGTCTCAACAAAGTTGACAAAACGCACAACAAAATTGACAAAAACTTTACAATAAGTTGACAAAAAAGTCACAAAATGCGACTAAAATGTCCCAACAAAGTTGACAAAAAAGCACAAAAATGTCGACAAAAACGTCACAAAAAATTTGATATAAACACACAACAAAATTGACAAAAACGTTACAAATAAGTTGACAAAAACGCACAACAAAATTGCGACTAAAATGTCTCAACAAAGTTGACAAAAACGCACAACAAAATTGACCAAAACGTGATAAAAAATTTGACACAAACGCACAACAAAATTGACAAAAACGTTACAAATAAGTTAACAAAAAAGTCACAAAATTGCAACTAAAATGTCTCAAAGTTGACACAAACGCACAACAAAATTGACAAAAACGTTACAAAAAAAGTTTAAAAAAACGTCACAAAAAAGTTTACAAAAACGTCAAATTGCGACTAAAAGGTCTCAACAAAGTTGACAAAAACGCACAACAAAATTGACAAAAAATTTGACACAAACACACAACAAAATTGACAAAAACGTTACAAATAAGTTGACAAAAAAAGTCATGAAATGTCTCAACAAAGTTGATAAAAACGCACAACAAAATTGACCAAAACGTCAAAAAAAAATTTGACACAAACGCACAACAAAATTGACAAAAAGTTACATAAAAGTTTACAAAAACGCACAACAAAATTGACCAAAACGTCACAAAAAATTTGACACAAACGCACAACAAAATTGACAAAAACGTCACAAAAATGTGACTAAAATGTCTCAACAAAGTTGACAAAAATGCACAGCAAAATTGACCAAAACGTCACAAAAAATTGACATAAACGCACAAAAAAATTGACAAAAACGTTACAAATAAGTTGACAAAAAAAGTCAAAAAATTGCGACTAAAATGTCTCAACAAAGTTGACAAAAACGCACAACAAAATTGACAAATACGTTACATATAAGTTGACAAAAACGTCACAAAAATGTGACTAAAATGTCTCAAAGTTGACAAAAATGCACAACAAAATTGACAAAAACGTCACAAATAATTTGACACAAATCAGAACAAAATTGACAAAAACTTCACAAAAATGCGACAAATATCTCAACAAAGTTGTCAAAAACGCACAAAAAAATTGACAAAAACGTCACAAAAAAGTTGACAAAAACGTCACAAAATTGCGACTAAAATGTCTCAACAAAGTTGACAAAACGCACAACAAAATTGACAAAAACTTTACAATAAGTTGACAAAAAAGTCACAAAATGCGACTAAAATGTCCCAACAAAGTTGACAAAAAAGCACAAAAATGTCGACAAAAACGTCACAAAAAATTTGATATAAACACACAACAAAATTGACAAAAACGTTACAAATAAGTTGACAAAAACGCACAACAAAATTGCGACTAAAATGTCTCAACAAAGTTGACAAAAACGCACAACAAAATTGACAAAAAGTTACATAAAAGTTTACAAAAACGCACAACAAAATTGACAAAAACGTCACAAAAATGTGACTAAAATGTCTCAACAAAGTTGACAAAAATGCACAACAAAATTGACCAAAACGTGAAAAAAATTTGACACAAACGCACAACAAAATTGACAAAAACGTTACAAAAAAAGTTTAAAAAAACGTCACAAAAAAGTTTACAAAAAGTCACAAAATTGCGACTAAAATGTCTCAACAAAGTTGACAAAAACGCACAACAAAATTGACAAAAAATTTGACACAAACGCACAACAAAATTGACAAAAACGTTACAAATAAGTTGACAAAAAAAGTCATAAAATGTCTCAACAAAGTTGACAAAAACGCACAACAAAATTGACCAAAACGTCACAAAAAATTTGACACAAACGCACAACAAAATTGACAAAAAGTTACATAAAAGTTTACAAAAACGCACAACAAAATTGACCAAAACGTCACAAAAAATTTGACACAAACGCACAACAAAATTGACAAAAACGTCACAAAAATGTGACTAAAATGTCTCAACAAAGTTGACAAAAATGCACAGCAAAATTGACCAAAACGTCACAAAAAATTTGACATAAACGCACAAAAAAATTGACAAAAACGTTACAAATAAGTTGACAAAAAAAGTAAAAAAATTGCGACTAAAATGTCTCAACAAATTTGACAAAAACGCACAACAAAATTGACAAATACGTTACATATAAGTTGACAAAAACGTCACAAAAATGTGACTAAAATGTCTCAAAGTTGACAAAAATGCACAACAAAATTGACAAAAACGTCACAAATAATTTGACACAAATCAGAACAAAATTGACAAAAACTTCACAAAAATGCGACTAAAATATCTCAACAAAGTTGTCAAAAACGCACAAAAAAGTTGACAAAAACGTCACAAAAAAGTTGACAAAAACGTCACAAAATTGCGACTAAAATGTCTCAACAAAGTTGACAAAACGCACAACAAAATTGACAAAAACTTTACAATAAGTTGACAAAAAAGTCACAAAATGCGACTAAAATGTCCCAACAAAGTTGACAAAAAAGCACAAAAATGTTGACAAAAACGTCACAAAAAATTTGATATAAACACACAACAAAATTGACAAAAACGTTACAAATAAGTTGACAAAAACGCACCACAAAATTGCGACTGAAATGTCTCAACAAAGTTGACAAAAACGCACAACAAAATTGACAAAAAGTTACATAAAAGTTTACAAAAACGCACAACAAAATTGACAAAAACGTCACAAAAATGTGACTAAAATGTCTCAACAAAGTTGACAAAACGCACAACAAAATTGACAAAAACGTTACAAATAAGTTGACAAAAACGCACAACAAAATTGACAAAAAGTTACATAAAAGTTTACAAAAACGCACAACAAAATTGACAAAAACGTCACAAAAATGTCTCAACAAAATTGACAAAAAGTTACATAAGTTTACAAAAACGCACAACAAAATTGACAAAAACGTCACAAAAATGTGACTAAAATGTCTCAACAAAGTTGACAAAACGCACAACAAAATTGACAAAAACGTTACGAATAAGTTAACAAAAGTCACAAAATTGCGACTAAAATGTCTCAAAGTTGACACAAACGCACAACAAAATTGACAAAAACGTTACAAAAAAAGTTTAAAAAAACGTCACAAAAAAGTTTACAAAAACGTCACAAAAATGCGACTAAAATGTTTCAACAAAGTTGACATAAAAGTTTACAAAACGCACAACGAAATTGACCAAAACGTCACAAAAAATTTGACACAAACGCACAACAAAATTGACAAAAACGTTACAAATAAGTTGACAAAAACGTCACAAAAATGTCTCAACAAAGTTGACAAAAAGTTACATAAAAGTTTACAAAAACGCACAACAAAATTGACAAAAACGTCACAAAAATGTCTCAACAAAATTGACAAAAAGTTACATAAAAGTTTACAAAAACGCACAACAAAATTGACAAAAACGTCACAAAAATGTGACTAAAATGTTTCAACAAAGTTGACAAAAACGCACAACAAAATTGACAAATACGTTACATATAAGTTGACAAAAACGTCACAAAAATGTGACTAAAATGTTTCAACAAAGTTGACAAAAACGCACAACAAAATTGACAAAAACGTCACAAATAATTTGACACAAATCAGAACAAAATTGACAAAAACTTCACAAAAAGCGACTAAAATATCTCAACAAAGTTGTCAAAAACGCACAAAAAAGATGACAAAAACGTCACAAAAAAGTTATCAAAAACGTCACAAAATTGCGACTAAAATGTCTCAACAAAGTTGACAAAACGCACAACAAAATTGACAAAAACTTTACAATAAGTTGACAAAAAAGTCACAAAATGCGACTAAAATGTCCCAACAAAGTTGACATAAAAGTTTACAAAACGCACAACGAAATTGACCAAAACGTCACAAAAAATTTGACACAAACGCACAACAAAATTGACAAAAACGTCACAAAAATGTCTCAACAAAGTTGACAAAAAGTTACATAAAAGTTTACAAAAACGCACAACAAAATTGACAAAAACGTCACAAAAATGTCTCAACAAAATTGACAAAAAGTTACATAAAAGTTTACAAAAACGCACAACAAAATTGACAAAAACGTCACAAAAATGTGACTAAAATGTCTCAACAAAGTTGACAAAAATGCACAACAAAATTGACCAAAACGTGATAAAAAATTTGACACAAACGCACAACAAAATTGACAAAAACGTTACAAATAAGTTAACAAAAAAGTCACAAAATTGCGACTAAAATGTCTCAAAGTTGACACAAACGCACAACAAAATTGACAAAAACGTTACAAAAAAAGTTTAAAAAAACGTCACAAAAAAGTTTACAAAAACGTCACAAAATTGCGACTAAAATGTCTCAACAAAGTTGACAAAAACGCACAACAAAATTGACAAAAACGTCACAAATAATTTGACACAAATCAGAACAAAATTGACAAAAACTTCACAAAAATGCGACTAAAATATCTCAACAAAGTTGACAAAACGCATAACAAAATTGACAAAAACTTTACAATAAGTTGACAAAAAAGCACAAAAATGTCGACAAAAACGTCACAAAAAATTTGATATAAACACAACAAAATTGACAAAAACGTTACAAATAAGTTGACAAAAACGCACAACAAAATTGACAAAAAGTTACATAAAAGTTTACAAAAACGCACAACAAAATTGACAAAAACGTCACAAAAATGTCTCAACAAAATTGACAAAAAGTTACATAAGTTTACAAAAACGCACAACAAAATTGACAAAAACGTCACAAAAATGTGACTAAAATGTCTCAACAAAGTTGACAAAACGCACAACAAAATTGACAAAAACTTTACAATAAGTTGACAAAAAAGTCACAAAATGCGACTAAAATGTCCCAACAAAGTTGACAAAAAAGCACAAAAATGTCGACAAAAACGTCACAAAAAATTTGATATAAACACACAACAAAATTGACAAAAACGTTACAAATAAGTTGACAAAAACGCACAACAAAATTGCGACTGAAATGTCTCAACAAAGTTGACAAAAACGCACAACAAAATTGACAAAAAGTTACATAAAAGTTTACAAAAACGCACAACAAAATTGACAAAAACGTCACAAAAATGTGACTAAAATGTCTCAACAAAGTTGACAAAAATGCACAACAAAACTGACAAAAACGTTACGAATAAGTTAACAAAAAAGTCACAAAATTGCGACTAAAATGTCTCAAAGTTGACACAAACGCACAACAAAATTGACAAACGTTACAAAAAAAGTTTAAAAAAACGTCACAAAAAAGTTTACAAAAACGTCACAAAAATGCGACTAAAATGTCTCAACAAAGTTGACATAAAAGTTTACAAAACGCACAACGAAATTGACCAAAACGTCACAAAAAATTTGACACAAACGCACAACAAAATTGACAAAAACGTTACAAATAAGTTGACAAAAACGTCACAAAAATGTCTCAACAAAGTTGACAAAAAGTTACATAAAAGTTTACAAAAACGCACAACAAAATTGACAAAAACGTCACAAAAATGTCTCAACAAAATTGACAAAAAGTTACATAAAAGTTTACAAAAACGCACAACAAAATTGACAAAAACGTCACAAAAATGTGACTAAAATGTCTCAACAAAGTTGACAAAAATGCACAACAAAATTGACCAAAACGTGATAAAAAATTTGACACAAACGCACAACAAAATTGACAAAAACGTTACAAATAAGTTAACAAAAAAGTCACAAAATTGCGACTAAAATGTCTCAAAGTTGACACAAACGCACAACAAAATTGACAAAAACGTTACAAAAAAAGTTTAAAAAAACGTCACAAAAAAGTTTACAAAAACGTCACAAAATTGCGACTAAAATGTCTCAACAAAGTTGACAAAAACGCACAACAAAATTGACAAATACGTTACATATAAGTTGACAAAAACGTCACAAAAATGTGACTAAAATGTCTCAAAGTTGACAAAAATGCACAACAAAATTGACAAAAACGTCACAAATAATTTGACACAAATCAGAACAAAATTGACAAAAACTTCACAAAAATGCGACTAAAATATCTCAACAAAGTTGACAAAACGCATAACAAAATTGACAAAAACTTTACAATAAGTTGACAAAAAAGCACAAAAATGTCGACAAAAACGTCACAAAAAATTTGATATAAACACACAACAAAATTGACAAAAACGTTACAAATAAGTTGACAAAAACGCACAACAAAATTGACAAAAAGTTACATAAAAGTTTACAAAAACGTCACAAAAATGTGACTAAAATGTCTCAACAAAGTTGACAAAAATGACCAAAACGTGATAAAAAATTTGACACAAACGCACAACAAAATTGACAAAAACGTTACAAATAAGTTAACAAAAAAGTCACAAAATTGCGACTAAAATGTCTCAAAGTTGACACAAACGCACAACAAAATTGACAAAAACGTTACAAAAAAAGTTTAAAAAAACGTCACAAAATTGCGACTAAAATGTCTCAACAAAGTTGACAAAAACGCACAACAAAATTGACAAAAAATTTGACACAAACGCACAACAAAATTGACAAAAACGTTACAAATAAGTTGACAAAAAAAGTCATAAAATGTCTCAACAAAGTTGACAAAAACGCACAACAAAATTGACCAAAACGTCACAAAAAATTTGACACAAACGCACAACAAAATTGACAAAAAGTTACATAAAAGTTTACAAAAACGCACAACAAAATTGACCAAAACGTCACAAAAAATTTGACACAAACGCACAAAAAAATTGACAAAAACGTTACAAATAAGTTGACAAAAAAAGTCAAAAAATTGCGACTAAAATGTCTCAACAAAGTTGACAAAAACGCACAACAAAATTGACAAATACGTTACATATAAGTTGACAAAAACGTCACAAAAATGCGACTAAAATATCTCAACAAAGTTGTCAAAAACGCACAAAAAAGTTGACAAAAACGTCACAAAATTGCGACTAAAATGTCTCAACAAAGTTGACAAAACGCACAACAAAATTGACAAAAACTTTACAATAAGTTGACAAAAAAGTCACAAAATGCGACTAAAATGTCCCAACAAAGTTGACAAAAAAGCACAAAAATGTCGACAAAAACGTCACAAAAAATTTGATATAAACACACAACAAAATTGACAAAAACGTTACAAATAAGTTGACAAAAACGCACAACAAAATTGCGACTAAAATGTCTGAACAAAGTTGACAAAAACGCACAACAAAATTGACAAAAAGTTACATAAAAGTTTACAAAAACGCACAACAAAATTGACAAAAACGTCACAAAAAATTTGACACAAACGCACAACAAAATTGACAAAAACGTCACAAAAATGTGACTAAAATGTCTCAACAAAGTTGACAAAAATGCACAACAAAATTGACCAAAACGTGATAAAAAATTTGACACAAACGCACAACAAAATTGACAAAAACGTCACAAAAATGTCTCAACAAAATTGACAAAAAGTTACATATAAGTTTACAAAAACGCACAACAAAATTGACAAAAACGTCACAAAAATGTGACTAAAATGTCTCAACAAAGTTGACAAAAATGCACAACAAAATTGACCAAAACGTGATAAAAAATTTGACACAAACGCACAACAAAATTGACAAAAACGTTACAAATAAGTTAACAAAAAAGTCACAAAATTGCGACTAAAATGTCTCAAAGTTGACACAAACGCACAACAAAATTGACAAAAACGTTACAAAAAAAGTTTAAAAAAACGTCACAAAAAAGTTTACAAAAACGTCACAAAATTGCGACTAATGTCACAACAAAATTGACAAAAAATTTGACACAAACGCACAACAAAATTGACAAAAACGTTACAAATAAGTTGACAAAAACGTCACAAAAATGTCTCAACAAAGTTGACAAAAAGTTACATAAAAGTTTACAAAAACGCACAACAAAATTGACAAAAACGTCACAAAAATGTCTCAACAAAATTGACAAAAAGTTACATAAAAGTTTACAAAAACGCACAACAAAATCGACAAAAACGTCACAAAAATGTGACTAAAATGTCTCAACAAAGTTGACACAAACGCACAACAAAATTGACAAAAACGTTACAAAAAAAGTTTAAAAAAACGTCACAAAATTGCGACTAAAATGTCTCAACAAAGTTGACAAAAACGCACAACAAAATTGACAAAAAATTTGACACAAACGCACAACAAAATTGACAAGAACGTTACAAATAAGTTGACAAAAAAAGTCATAAAATGTCTCAACAAAGTTGACAAAAACGCACAACAAAATTGACCAAAACGTCACAAAAAATTTGACACAAACGCACAACAAAATTGACAAAAAGTTACATAAGTTTACAAAAACGCACAACAAAATTGACCAAAACGTCACAAAAAATTTGACACAAACGCACAACAAAATTGACAAACGTCACAAAAAATTTGACATAAACGCACAAAAAAATTGACAAAAACGTTACAAATAAGTTGACAAAAAAAGTCAAAAAATTGCGACTAAAATGTCTCAACAAAGTTGACAAAAACGCACAACAAAATTGACAAATACGTTACATATAAGTTGACAAAAACGTCACAAAAATGTGACTAAAATGTCTCAAAGTTGACAAAAATGCACAACAAAATTGACAAAAACGTCACAAATAATTTGACACAAATCAGAACAAAATTGACAAAAACTTCACAAAAATGCGACTAAAATATCTCAACAAAGTTGTCAAAAACGCACAAAAAAGTTGACAAAAACGTCACAAAAAAGTTGACAAAAACGTCACAAAATTGCGACTAAAATGTCTCAACAAAGTTGACAAAACGCACAACAAAATTGACAAAAACTTTAAAATAAGTTGACAAAAAAGTCACAAAATGCGACTAAAATGTCCCAACAAAGTTGACAAAAAAGCACAAAAATGTCGACAAAAACGTCACAAAAAATTTGATATAAACACACAACAAAATTGACAAAAACGTTACAAATAAGTTGACAAAAACGCACCACAAAGTTGACAAAAACGCACAACAAAATTGACAAAAAGTTACATAAAAGTTTACAAAAACGCACAACAAAATTGACAAAAACGTCACAAAAATGTGACTAAAATGTCTCAACAAAGTTGACAAAAATGCACAACAAAAACGTTACGAATAAGTTAACAAAAGTCACAAAATTGCGACTAAAATGTCTCAACAAAGTTGACAAAAACGCACAACAAAATTGACAAAAAATTTGACACAAACGCACAACAAAATTGACAAGAACGTTACAAATAAGTTGACAAAAAAAGTCATAAAATGTCTCAACAAAGTTGACAAAAACGCACAACAAAATTGACCAAAACGTCACAAAAAATTTGACACAAACGCACAACAAAATTGACAAAAAGTTACATAAGTTTACAAAAACGCACAACAAAATTGACCAAAACGTCACAAAAAATTTGACACAAACGCACAACAAAATTGACAAACGTCACAAAAAATTTGACATAAACGCACAAAAAAATTGACAAAAACGTTACAAATAAGTTGACAAAAAAAGTCAAAAAATTGCGACTAAAATGTCTCAACAAAGTTGACAAAAACGCACAACAAAATTGACAAATACGTTACATATAAGTTGACAAAAACGTCACAAAAATGTGACTAAAATGTCTCAAAGTTGACAAAAATGCACAACAAAATTGACAAAAACGTCACAAATAATTTGACACAAATCAGAACAAAATTGACAAAAACTTCACAAAAATGCGACTAAAATATCTCAACAAAGTTGTCAAAAACGCACAAAAAAGTTGACAAAAACGTCACAAAAAAGTTGACAAAAACGTCACAAAATTGCGACTAAAATGTCTCAACAAAGTTGACAAAACGCACAACAAAATTGACAAAAACTTTAAAATAAGTTGACAAAAAAGTCACAAAATGCGACTAAAATGTCCCAACAAAGTTGACAAAAAAGCACAAAAATGTCGACAAAAACGTCACAAAAAATTTGATATAAACACACAACAAAATTGACAAAAACGTTACAAATAAGTTGACAAAAACGCACCACAAAGTTGACAAAAACGCACAACAAAATTGACAAAAAGTTACATAAAAGTTTACAAAAACGCACAACAAAATTGACAAAAACGTCACAAAAATGTGACTAAAATGTCTCAACAAAGTTGACAAAAATGCACAACAAAAACGTTACGAATAAGTTAACAAAAGTCACAAAATTGCGACTAAAATGTCTCAAAGTTGACACAAACGCACAACAAAATTGACAAAAACGTTACAAAAAAAGTTTAAAAAAACGTCACAAAAAAGTTTACAAAAACGTCACAAAAATGCGACTAAAATGTCTCAACAAAGTTGACATAAAAGTTTACAAAACGCACAACGAAATTGACCAAAACGTCACAAAAAATTTGACACAAACGCACAACAAAATTGACAAAAACGTTACAAATAAGTTGACAAAAACGTCACAAAAATGTCTCAACAAAGTTGACAAAAAGTTACATAAAAGTTTACAAAAACGCACAACAAAATTGACAAAAACGTCACAAAAATGTCTCAACAAAATTGACAAAAAGTTACATAAAAGTTTACAAAAACGCACAACAAAATTGACAAAAACGTCACAAAAATGTGACTAAAATGTCTCAACAAAGTTGACAAAAATGCACAACAAAATTGACCAAAACGTGATAAAAAATTTGACACAAACGCACAACAAAATTGACAAAAACGTTACAAATAAGTTAACAAAAAAGTCACAAAATTGCGACTAAAATGTCTCAAAGTTGACACAAACGCACAACAAAATTGACAAAAACGTTACAAAAAAAGTTTAAAAAAACGTCACAAAAAAGTTTACAAAAACGTCAAATTGCGACTAAAATGTCTCAACAAAGTTGACAAAAACGCACAACAAAATTGACAAAAAATTTGACACAAACGCACAACAAAATTGACAAAAACGTTACAAATAAGTTGACAAAAAAAGTCATAAAATGTCTCAACAAAGTTGACAAAAACGCACAACAAAATTGACCAAAACGTCACAAAAAATTTGACACAAACGCACAACAAAATTGACAAAAACGTCACAAAAATGTGACTAAAATGTCTCAACAAAGTTGACAAAAATGCACAGAGAAATTGACCAAAACGTCACAAAAAATTTGACATAAACGCACAAAAAAATTGACAAAAACGTTACAAATAAGTTGACAAAAAAAGTCAAAAAATTGCGACTAAAATGTCTCAACAAAGTTGACAAAAACGCACAACAAAATTGACAAATACGTTACATATAAGTTGACAAAAACGTCACAAAAATGTGACTAAAATGTCTCAAAGTTGACAAAAATGCACAACAAAATTGACAAAAACGTCACAAATAATTTGACACAAATCAGAACAAAATTGACAAAAACTTCACAAAAATGCGACTAAAATATCTCAACAAAGTTGACAAAACGCATAACAAAAACGTCACAAAAAATTTGATATAAACACACAACAAAATTGACAAAAACGTTACAAATAAGTTGACAAAAACGCACAACAAAATTGACAAAAAGTTACATAAGTTTACAAAAACGCACAACAAAATTGACAAAAACGTCACAAAAATGTCTCAACAAAATTGACAAAAAGTTACATAAAAGTTTACAAAAACGCACAACAAAATTGACAAAAACGTCACAAAAATGTGACTAAAATGTTTCAACAAAGTTGACAAAAACGCACAACAAAATTGACAAATACGTTACATATAAGTTGACAAAAACGTCACAAAAATGTGACTAAAATGTTTCAACAAAGTTGACAAAAACGCACAACAAAATTGACAAAAACGTCAAATAATTTGACACAAATCAGAACAAAATTGACAAAAACTTCACAAAAATGCGACTAAAATATCTCAACAAAGTTGTCAAAAACGCACAACAAAATTGACAAAAACTTTACAATAAGTTGACAAAAAAGCACAAAAATGTCGACAAAAACGTCACAAAAAATTTGATATAAACACACAACAAAATTGACAAAAACGTTACAAATAAGTTGACAAAAAAGTCACAAAATTGCGACTAAAATGTCTCAAAGTTGACAAAAACGCACAACAAAATTGACAAAAAATTTGACACAAACGCACAACAAAATTGACAAAAACGTTACAAATAAGTTGACAAAAAAAGTCATAAAATGTCTCAACAAAGTTGACAAAAACGCACAACAAAATTGATCAAAACGTCACAAAAAATTTGACCCAAACGCACAACAAAATTGACAAAAACGTCACAAAAATGTGACTAAAATGTCTCAACAATGTTGACAAAAATGACCAAAACGTGATAAAAAATTTGACACAAACATACAACAAAATTGACAAAAACGTTACAAATAAGTTAACAAAAAAGTCACAAAATTGCGACTAAAATGTCTCAAAGTTGACACAAACGCACAACAAAATTGACAAAAACGTTACAAAAAAAGTTTAAAAAAACGTCACAAAATTGCGACTAAAATGTCTCAACAAAGTTGACAAAAACGCACAACAAAATTGACAAAAAATTTGACACAAACGCACAACAAAATTGACAAAAACGTTACAAATAAGTTGACAAAAAAAGTCATAAAATGTCTCAACAAAGTTGACAAAAACGCACAACAAAATTGACCAAAACGTCACAAAAAATTTGACACAAACGCACAACAAAATTGACAAAAAGTTACATAAAAGTTTACAAAAACGCACAACAAAATTGACCAAAACGTCACAAAAAATTTGACACAAACGCACAACAAAATTGACAAACGTCACAAAAAATTTGACATAAACGCACAAAAAAATTGACAAAAACGTCACAAAAATGCGACTAAAATATCTCAACAAAGTTGTCAAAAACGCACAAAAAAGTTGACAAAAATGTCACAAAAAAGTTGACAAAAACGTCACAAAATTGCGACTAAAATGTCTCAACAAAGTTGACAAAACGCACAACAAAATTGACAAAAACTTTACAATAAGTTGACAAAAAAGTCACAAAATGCGACTAAAATGTCCCAACAAAGTTGACAAAAAAGCACAAAAATGTCGACAAAAACGTCACAAAAAATTTGATATAAACACACAACAAAATTGACAAAAACGTTACAAATAAGTTGACAAAAACGCACCACAAAATTGCGACTGAAATGTCTCAACAAAGTTGACAAAAACGCACAACAAAATTGACAAAAAGTTACATAAAAGTTTACAAAAACGCACAACAAAATTGACAAAAACGTCACAAAAATGTGACTAAAATGTCTCAACAAAGTTGACAAAAATGCACAACAAAATTGACAAAAACGTTACGAATAAGTTAACAAAAGTCACAAAATTGCGACTAAAATGTCTCAAAGTTGACACAAACGCACAACAAAATTGACAAAAACGTTACAAAAAAAGTTTAAAAAAACGTCACAAAAAAGTTTACAAAAACGTCACAAAAATGCGACTAAAATGTCTCAACAAAGTTGACATAAAAGTTTACAAAACGCACAACGAAATTGACCAAAACGTCACAAAAAATTTGACACAAACGGACAACAAAATTGACAAAAACGTTACAAATAAGTTGACAAAAACGTCACAAAAATGTCTCAACAAAGTTGACAAAAAGTTACATAAAAGTTTACAAAAACGCACAACAAAATTGACAAAAACGTCACAAAAATGTCTCAACAAAATTGACAAAAAGTTACATAAAAGTTTACAAAAACGCACAACAAAATTGACAAAAACGTCACAAAAATGTGACTAAAATGTCTCAACAAAGTTGACAAAAATGCACAACAAAATTGACCAAAACGTGATAAAAAATTTGACACAAACGCACAACAAAATTGACAAAAACGTTACAAATAAGTTAACAAAAAAGTCACAAAATTGCGACTAAATTGTCTCAAAGTTGACACAAACGCACAACAAAATTGACAAAAACGTTACAAAAAAAGTTTAAAAAAACGTCACAAAAAAGTTTACAAAAACGTCACAAAATTGCGACTAATGTCTCAACAAAGTTGACAAAAACGCACAACAAAATTGACAAAAAATTTGACACAAACGCACAACAAAATTGACAAAAACGTTACAAATAAGTTGACAAAAGCGTCACAAAAATGTCTCAACAAAGTTGACAAAAAGTTACATAAAAGTTTACAAAAACGCACAACAAAATTGACAAAAACGTCACAAAAATGTCTCAACAAAATTGACAAAAAGTTACATAAAAGTTTACAAAAACGCACAACAAAATTGACAAAAACGTCACAAAAATGTGACTAAAATGTCTCAACAAAGTTGACAAAAACGTGATAAAAAATTTGACACAAACGCACACCAAAATTGACAAAAACGTTACAAATAAGTTAACAAAATTGCGACTAAAATATCTCAAAGTTGACACAAACGCACAACAAAATTGACAAAAACGTTACAAAAAAAGTTTAAAAAAACGTCACAAAAAAGTTTACAAAAACGTCAAAATTGCGACTAAAATGTCTCAACAAAGTTGACAAAACGCACAACAAAATTGACAAAAACTTTACAATAAGTTGACAAAAGTCACAAAATGCGACTAAAATGTCCCAACAAAGTTGACAAAAAAGCACAAAAATGTCGACAAAAACGTCACAAAAAATTTGATATAAACACACAACAAAATTGACAAAAAATTTGACACAAACGCACAACAAAATTGACAAAAACGTTACAAATAAGTTGACAAAAAAAGTCATAAAATGTCTCAACAAAGTTGACAAAAACGCACAACAAAATTGACCAAAACGTCACAAAAAATTTGACACAAACGCACAACAAAATTGACAAAAACATCACAAAAATGTGACTAAAATGTCTCAACAAAGTTGACAAAAATGCACAGCAAAATTGACCAAAACGTCACAAAAAATATGACATAAACGCACAAAAAAATTGACAAAAACGTTACAAATAAGTTGACAAAAAAAGTCAAAAAATTGCGACTAAAATGTCTCAACAAAGTTGACAAAAACGCACAACAAAATTGACAAATACGTTACATATAAGTTGACAAAAACGTCACAAAAATGTGACTAAAATGTCTCAAAGTTGACAAAAATGCACAACAAAATTGACAAAAACGTCACAAATAATTTGACACAAATCAGAACAAAATTGACAAAAACTTCACAAAAATGCGACTAAAATATCTCAAAGTTGTCAAAAACGCACAAAAAAGTTGACAAAAACGTCACAAAAAAGTTGACAAAAACGTCACAAAATTGCGACTAAAATGTCTCAACAAAGTTGACAAAACGCATAACAAAATTGACAAAAACTTTACAATAAGTTGACAAAAAAGTCACAAAATGCGACTAAAATGTCCCAACAAAGTTGACAAAAAAGCACAAAAATGTCGACAAAAACGTCACAAAAAATTTGATATAAACACACAACAAAATTGACAAAAACGTTACAAATAAGTTGACAAAAACGCACAACAAAATTGCGACTAAAATGTCTCAACAAAGTTGACAAAAACGCACAACAAAATTGACAAAAAGTTACATAAAAGTTTACAAAAACGCACAACAAAATTGACAAAAACGTCACAAAAATGTGACTAAAATGTCTCAACAAAGTTGACAAAAATGACCAAAACGTGATAAAAAATTTGACACAAACGCACAACAAAATTGACAAAAACGTTACAAATAAGTTAACAAAAAAGTCACAAAATTGCGACTAAAATGTCTCAAAGTTGACACAAACGCACAACAAATTTGACAAAAACGTTACAAAAAAAGTTTAAAAAAACGTCACAAAAAAGTTTACAAAAACGTCACAAAATTGCGACTAAAATGTCTCAACAAAGTTGACAAAAACGCACAACAAAATTGACAAAAAATTTGACACAAACGCACAACAAAATTGACAAAAACGTTACAAATAAGTTGACAAAAAAAGTCATAAAATGTCTCAACAAAGTTGACAAAAACGCACAACAAAATTGACCAAAACGTCACAAAAAATTTGACACAAACGCACAACAAAATTGACAAAAACGTTACAAATAAGTTGACAAAAACGTCACAAAAATGTCTCAACAAAGTTGACAAAAAGTTACATAAAAGTTTACAAAAACGCACAACAAAATTGACAAAAAATTTGACACAAACGCACAACAAAATTGACAAAAACGTTACAAATAAGTTGACAAAAAAAGTCATAAAATGTCTCAACAAAGTTGACAAAAACGCACAACAAAATTGATCAAAACGTCACAAAAAATTTGACACAAACGCACAACAAAATTGACAAAAACGTCACAAAAATGTGACTAAAATGTCTCAACAAAGTTGACAAAAATGACCAAAACGTGATAAAAAATTTGACACAAACATACAACAAAATTGACAAAAACGTTACAAATAAGTTAACAAAAAAGTCACAAAATTGCGACTAAAATGTCTCAAAGTTGACACAAACGCACAACAAAATTGACAAAAACGTTATAAATAAGTTGACAAAAAAAGTCATAAAATGTCTCAACAAAGTTGACAAAAAGTTACATAAAAGTTTACAAAAACGCACAACAAAATTGACAAAAACGTCACAAAAATGTCTCAACAAAATTGACAAAAAGTTACATAAGTTTACAAAAACGCACAACAAAATTGACAAAAATGTGACTAAAATGTCTCAACAAAGTTGACAAAAATGCACAACAAAATTGACCAAAACATGATAAAAATTTTGACACAAACGCACAACAAAATTGACAAAAACGTTACAAATAAGTTAACAAAAAAGTCACAAAATTGCGACTAAAATGTCTCAAAGTTGACACAAACGCACAACAAAATTGACAAAAACGTTACAAAAAAAGTTTAAAAAAACGTCACAAAAAAGTTTACAAAAACGTCACAAAATTGCGACTAATGTCTCAACAAAGTTGACAAAAACGCACAACAAAATTGACAAAAAATTTGACACAAACGCACAACAAAATTGACAAAAACGTTACAAATAAGTTGACAAAAACGTCACAAAAATGTCTCAACAAAGTTGACAAAAACGTCACAAAAATGTGACTAAAATGTCTCAACAAAGTTGACAAAAACGTGATAAAAAATTTGACACAAACGCACACCAAAATTGACAAAAACGTTACAAATAAGTTAACAAAATTGCGACTAAAATGTCTCAAAGTTGACACAAACGCACAACAAAATTGACAAAAACGTTACAAAAAAAGTTTAAAAAAACATCACAAAATTGCGACTAAAATGTCTCAACAAAGTTGACAAAAACGCACAACAAAATTGACAAAAAATTTGACACAAACGCACAACAAAATTGACAAAAACGTTACAAATAAGTTGACAAAAAAAGTCATAAAATGTCTCAACAAAGTTGACAAAAACGCACAACAAAATTGACCAAAACGTCACAAAAAATTTGACACAAACGCACAACAAAATTGACAAAAAGTTTCATAAAAGTTTACAAAAACGCACAACAAAATTGACCAAAACGTCACAAAAAATTTGACACAAACGCACAACAAAATTGACAAAAACGTCACAAAAATGTGACTAAAATGTCTCAACAAAGTTGACAAAAATGCACAGCAAAATTGACCAAAACGTCACAAAAAATTTGACATAAACGCACAAAAAAATTGACAAAAACGTTACAAATAAGTTGACAAAAAAAGTCAAAAAATTGCGACTAAAATGTCTCAAAGTTGACAAAAATGCACAACAAAATTGACAAAAACGTCACAAATAATTTGACACAAATCAGAACAAAATTGACAAAAACTTCACAAAAATGCGACTAAAATATCTCAACAAAGTTGTCAAAAACGCACAAAAAAGTTGACAAAAACGTCACAAAAAAGTTGACAAAAACGTCACAAAATTGCGACTAAAATGTCTCAACAAAGTTGACAAAACGCATAACAAAATTGACAAAAACTTTACAATAAGTTGACAAAAAAGTCACAAAATGCGACTAAAATGTCCCAACAAAGTCGACAAAAAACGTCACAAAAAATTTGATATAAACACACAACAAAATTGACAAAAACGTTACAAATAAGTTGACAAAAACGCACAACAAAATTGCGACTAAAATGTCTCAACAAAGTTGACAAAAACGCACAACAAAATTGACAAAAAGTTACATAAAAGTTTACAAAAACGCACAATAAAATTGACAAAAACGTCACAAAAATGTGACTAAAATGTCTCAACAAAGTTGACAAAAATGACCAAAACGTGATAAAAAATTTGACACAAACGCACAACAAAATTGACAAAAACGTTACAAATAAGTTAACAAAAAAGTCACAAAATTGCGACTAAAATGTCTCAAAGTTGACACAAACGCACAACAAAATTGACAAAAATGTTACAAAAAAAGTTTAAAAAAACGTCACAAAAAAGTCACAAAATTGCGACTAAAATGTCTCAACAAAGTTGACAAAAACGCACAACAAAATTGACAAAAAATTTGACACAAACGCACAAAAAAATTGACAAAAACGTTACAAATAAGTTGACAAAAAAAGTCATAAAATGTCTCAACAAAGTTGACAAAAACGCACAACAAAATTGACCAAAACGTCACAAAAAATTTGACACAAACGCACAACAAAATTGACAAAAACGTCACAAAAATGTGACTAAAATGTCTCAACAAAGTTGAAAAAAATGCACAGCAAAATTGACCAAAACGTCACAAAAAATTTGACATAAACGCACAAAAAAATTGACAAAAACGTTACAAATAAGTTGACAAAAAAAGTCAAAAAATTGCGACTAAAATGTCTCAAAGTTGACACAAACGCACAACAAATTTGACAAAAACGTTACAAAAAAAGTTTAAAAAAACGTCACAAAAATGTGACACAAATCAGAACAAAATTGACAAAAACTTCACAAAAATGTGACTAAAATATCTCAACAAAGTTGTCAAAAACGTTACAAATAAGTTGACAAAAACGCACAACAAAATTGCGACTAAAATGTCTCAGCAAAGTTGACAAAAACGCACAACAAAATTGACAAATACGTTACATATAAGTTGACAAAAACGTCACAAAAATGTGACAAAAACGCACAACAAAATTGACAAAAAGTTACATAAAAGTTTACAAAAACGCACAACAAAATTGACAAAAACGTCACAAAAATGTGACTAAAATGTCTCAACAAAGTTGACAAAAATGCACAACAAAATTGACAAAAACGTTACGAATAAGTTAACAAAAAAGTCACAAAATTGCGACTAAAATGTCTCAAAGTTGACACAAACGCACAACAAAATTGACAAAAACGTTACAAAAAAAGTTAAAAAAAAAACGTCACAAAAAAGTTTACAAAAACGTCACAAAAATGCGACTAAAATGTCTCAACAAAATTGACATAAAAGTTTACAAAACGCACAACGAAATTGACCAAAACGTCACAAAAAATTTGACAAAAACGTTACAAATAAGTTGACAAAAACGTCACAAAAATGTCTCAACAAAGTTGACAAAAAGTTACATAAAAGTTTACAAAAACGCATAACAAAATTGACAAAAACGTCACAAAAATGTCTCAACAAAATTGACAAATACGTTACATATAAGTTGACAAAAATGTCACAAAAATGTGACTAAAATGTCTCAAAGTTGACAAAAATGCACAACAAAATTGACAAAAACGTCACAAATAATTTGACACAAATCAGAACAAAATTGACAAAAACTTCACAAAAATGCGACTAAAATATCTCAACAAAGTTGTCAAAAACGCACAAAAATGTCGACAAAAACGTCACAAAAAATTTGATATAAACACACAACAAAATTGACAAAAACGTTACAAATAAGTTGACAAAAACGCACAACAAAATTGCGACTGAAATGTCTCAACAAAGTTGACAAAAACGCACAACAAAATTGACAAAAAGTTACATAAAAGTTTACAAAAACGCACAACAAAATTGACAAAAACGTTACGAATGAGTTAACAAAAGTCACAAAATTGCGACCAAAACGTCACAAAAAATTTGACACAAACGCACAACAAAATTGACAAAAACGTTACAAATAAGTTGACAAAAACGTCACAAAAATGTCTCAACAAAGTTGACAAAAAGTTACATAAAAGTTTACAAAAACGCACAACAAAATTGACAAAAACGTCACAAAAATGTCTCAACAAAATTGACAAAAAGTTACATAAAAGTTTACAAAAACGCACAACAAAATTGACAAAAACGTCACAAAAATGTGACTAAAATGTTTCAACAAAGTTGACAAAAACGCACAACAAAATTGACAAATACGTTACATATAAGTTGACAAAAACGTCACAAAAATGTGACTAAAATGTCTCAAAGTTGACAAAAATGCACAACAAAATTGACAAAAACGTCACAAATAATTTGACACAAATCAGAACAAAATTGACAAAAACGTCACAAAATTGCGACTAAAATGTCTCAACAAAGTTGACAAAACGCACAACAAAATTGACAAAAACTTTACAATAAGTTGACAAAAAAGTCACAAAATGCGACTAAAATGTCCCAACAAAGTTGACAAAAAAGCACAAAAATGTCGACAAAAACGTCACAAAAAATTTGATATAAACACACAACAAAATTGCGACTGAAATGTCTCAACAAAGTTGACAAAAACGCACAACAAAATTGACAAAAAGTTACATAAAAGTTTACAAAAACGCACAACAAAATTGACAAAAACGTCACAAAAATGTGACTAAAATGTCTCAACAAAGTTGACAAAAATGCACAACAAAATTGACCAAAACGTGATAAAAAATTTGACACAAACGCACAACAAAATTGACAAAAACGTTACAAATGAGTTAACAAAAAAGTCTCAAAATTGCGACTAAAATGTCTCAAAGTTGACACAAACGCACAACAAAATTGACAAAAACGTTACAAAAAAAGTTTAAAAAAACGTCACAAAAAGTTCACAAAAACGTCACAAAATTGCGACTAAAATGTCTCAACAAAGTTGACAAAAACGCACAACAAAATTGACAAAAAATTTGACACAAACGCACAACAAAATTGACAAAAACGTTACAAATAAGTTGACAAAAAAAGTCATAAAATGTCTCAACAAAGTTGACAAAAACGCACAACAAAATTGACAAAAACGTCACAAAAAATTTGACACAAACGCACAACAAAATTGACAAAAAGTTACATAAAAGTTTACAAAAACGCACAACAAAATTGACCAAAACGTCACAAAAAATTTGACACAAACGCACAACAAAATTGACAAAAACGTGACAAAAATGTGACTAAAATGTCTCAACAAAGTTGACAAAAATTCACAGCAAAATTGACCAAAACGTCACAAAAAATTTGACATAAACGCACAAAAAAATTGACAAAAACGTTACAAATAAGTTGACAAAAAAAGTCAAAAAATTGCGACTAAAATGTCTCAACAAAGTTGACAAAAACGCACAACAAAATTGACAAAAACGTCACAAATAATTTGACACAAATCAGAACAAAATTGACAAAAACTTCACAAAAATGCGACTAAAATATCTCAACAAAGTTGTCAAAAACGCACAAAAAAGTTGACAAAAACGTCACAAAAAAGTTGACAAAAACGTCACAAAATTGCGACTAAAATGTCTCAACAAAGTTGACAAAACGCACAACAAAATTGACAAAAACATTACAATAAGTTGACAAAAAAGTCACAAAATGCGACTAAAATGTCCCAACAAAGTTGACAAAAAAGCACAAAAATGTCGACAAAAACGTCACAAAAAATTTGATATAAACACAAAGACAAAATTGACAAAAACGCACAACAAAGTTGACAAAAACGCACAACAAAATTGACAAAAAGTTACATAAAAGTTTACAAAAACGCACAACAAAATTGACAAAAACGTCACAAAAATGTGACTAAAATGTCTCAACAAAGTTGACAAAAATGCACAACAAAATTGACAAAAACGTTACGAATAAGTTAACAAAAATCACAAAATTGCGACTAAAATGTCTCAAAGTTGACACAAACGCACAACAAAATTGACAAAAACGTTACAAAAAAAGTTTAAAAAAAGTCACAAAAAAGTTTACAAAAACGTCACAAAAATGCGACTAAAATGTCTCAACAAAGTTGACATAAAAGTTTACAAAACGCACAACGAAATTGACCAAAACGTCACAAAAAATTTGACACAAACGCACAACAAAATTGACAAAAACGTTACAAATAAGTTGACAAAAACGTCATAAAAATGTCTCAACAAAGTTGACAAAAAGTTACATAAAAGTTTACAAAAACGCACAACAAAATTGACAAAAACGTCACAAAAATGTCTCAACAAAATTGACAAAAAGTTACATAAAAGTTTACAAAAACGCACAACAAAATTGACAAAAACGTCACAAAAATGTGACTAAAATGTCTCAACAAAGTTGACAAAAATGCACAACAAAATTGACCAAAACGTGATAAAAAATTTGACACAAACGCACAACAAAATTGACAAAAACGTTACAAAAAAAGTTTAAAAAAACGTCACAAAAAAGTTTACAAAAACGTCACAAAATTTCGACTAAAATGTCTCAACAAAGTTGACAAAAACGCACAACAAAATTGACAAAATTTGACACAAACGCACAACAAAATTGACAAAAACGTTACAAATAAGTTGACAAAAAAAGTCATAAAATGTCTCAACAAAGTTGACAAAAACGCACAACAAAATTGACCAAAACGTCACAAAAAATTTGACACAAACGCACAACAAAATTGACAAAAAGTTACATAAAAGTTTACAAAAACGCACAACAAAATTGACCAAAACGTCACAAAAAATTTGACACAAACGCACAACAAAATTGACAAAAACGTCACAAAAATGTGACTAAAATGTCTCAACAAAGTTGACAAAAACGCACAACAAAATTGACAAATACGTTACATATAAGTTGACAAAAACGTCACAAAAATGTGACTAAAATGTCTCAAAGTTGACAAAAATGCACAACAAAATTGACAAAAACGTCACAAATAATTTGACACAAATCAGAACAAAATTGACAAAAACTTCACAAAAATGCGACTAAAATATCTCAACAAAGTTGTCAAAAACGCACAAAAAAGTTGACAAAAACGTCACAAAAAAGTTGACAAAAACGTCACAAAATTGCGACTAAAATGTCTCAACAAAGTTGACAAAACGCACAACAAAATTGACAAAAACTTTACAATAAGTTGACAAAAAAGTCACAAAATGCGACTAAAATGTCCCAACAAAGTTGACAAAAAAGCACAAAAATGTCGACAAAAACGTCACAAAAAATTTGATATAAACACACAACAAAATTGACAAAAACGTTACAAATAAGTTGACAAAAACGCACCACAAAATTGCGACTGAAATGTCTCAACAAAGTTGACAAAAACGCACAACAAAATTGACAAAAAGTTACATAAAAGTTTACAAAAACGCACAACAAAATTGACAAAAACGTCACAAAAATGTGACTAAAATGTCTCAACAAAGTTGACAAAAATGCACAACAAAATTGACAAAAACGTTACGAATAAGTTAACAAAAGTCACAAAATTGCGACTAAAATGTCTCAAAGTTGACACAAACGCACAACAAAATTGACAAAAACGTTACAAAAAAAGTTTAAAAAAACGTCACAAAAAAGTTTACAAAAACGTCACAAAAATGCGACTAAAATGTCTCAACAAAGTTGACATAAAAGTTTACAAAACGCACAACGAAATTGACCAAAACGTCACAAAAAATTTGACACAAACGCACAACAAAATTGACAAAAACGTTACAAATAAGTTGACAAAAACGTCACAAAAATGTCTCAACAAAGTTGACAAAAAGTTACATAAAAGTTTACAAAAACGCACAACAAAATTGACAAAAACGTCACAAAAATGTCTCAACAAAATTGACAAAAAGTTACATAAAAGTTTACAAAAACGCACAACAAAATTGACAAAAACGTCACAAAAATGTGACTAAAATGTCTCAACAAAGTTGACAAAAATGCACAGAGAAATTGACCAAAACGTCACAAAAAATTTGACATAAACGCACAAAAAAATTGACAAAAACGTCACAAAATTGCGACTAAAATGTCTCAACAAAGTTGACAAAACGCACAACAAAATTGACAAAAACTTTACAATAAGTTGATAAAAAAGTCACAAAATGCGACTAAAATGTCCCAACAAAGTTGACAAAAAAGCACAAAAATGTCGACAAAAACGTTACAAATAAGTTGACAAAAACGCACAACAAAATTGTGACTAAAATGTCTCAACAAAATTGACAAAAAGTTACATAAAAGTTTAAAAAAACGCACAACAAAATTGACAAAAACGTCACAAAAATGTGACTAAAATGTCTCAACAAAGTTGACAAAAATGCACAACAAAATTGACAAAAACGTTACGAATAAGTTAACAAAAAAGTCACCAAATTGCGACTAAAATGTCTCAAAGTTGACAGAAACGCACAACAAAATTGACAAAAACGTTACAAAAAAAGTTTAAAAAAACGTCACAAAAAAGTTTACAAAAACGTCACAAAAATGCGACTAAAATGTCTCAACAAAGTTGACAACAACGCACACCAAAATTGACAAAAACGTTACAAATAAGTTAACAAAATTGCGACTAAAATATCTCAAAGTTGACACAAACGCACAACAAAATTGACAAAAACGTTACAAAAAAAGTTTAAAAAAACGTCACAAAAAAGTTTACAAAAACGTCAAAATTGCGACTAAAATGTCTCAACAAAGTTGACAAAACGCACAACAAAATTGACAAAAAATTTGACAAAAACGCACAACAAAATTGACCAAAACGTCACAAAAAATTTGACACAAACGCACAACAAAATTGACAAAAAGTTACATAAAAGTTTACAAAAACGCACAACAAAATTGACCAAAACGTCACAAAAAATTTGAAACAAACGCACAACAAAATTGACAAAAACGTCAGAAAAATGTGACTAAAATGTCTCAACAAAGTTGACAAAAATGCACAGCAAAATTGACCAAAACGTCACAAAAAATTTGACATAAACGCACAAAAAAATTGACAAAAACGTTACAAAAATGTGACACAAATCAGAACAAAATTGACAAAAACTTCACAAAAATGTGACTAAAATATCTCAACAAAGTTGTCAAAAACGTTACAAATAAGTTGACAAAAACGCACAACAAAATTGCGACTAAAATGTCTCAGCAAAGTTGACAAAAACGCACAACAAAATTGACAAATACGTTACATATAAGTTGACAAAAACGTCACAAAAATGTGACACAAATCAGAACAAAATTGACAAAAACTTCACAAAAATGCGACTAAAATATCTCAACAAAGTTGTCAAAAACGTTACAAATAAGTTGACAAAAACACACAACAAAATTGCGACTAAAATGTCTCAACAAAGTTGACAAAAACGCACAACAAAATTGACAAAAAGTTACATAAAAGTTTACAAAAACGCACAACAAAATTGACAAAAACGTCACAAAAATGTGACTAAAATGTCTCAACAAAGTTGACAAAAATGCACAACAAAATTGACAAAAACGTTACGAATAAGTTAACAAAAAAGTCACAAAATTGCGACTAAAATGTCTCAAAGTTGACACAAACGCACAACAAAATTGACAAAAACGTTACAAAAAAAGTTAAAAAAAAAACATCACAAAAAAGTTTACAAAAACGTCACAAAAATGCAACTAAAATGTCTCAACAAAATTGACATAAAAGTTTACAAAACGCACAACGAAATTGACCAAAACGTCACAAAAAATTTGACAAAAACGTTACAAATAAGTTGACAAAAACGTCACAAAAATGTCTCAACAAAGTTGACAAAAAGTTACATAAAAGTTTACAAAAACGCATAACAAAATTGACAAAAACGTCACAAAAATGTCTCAACAAAATTGACAAATACGTTACATATAAGTTGACAAAAATGTCACAAAAATGTGACTAAAATGTCTCAAAGTTGACAAAAATGCACAACAAAATTGACAAAAACGTCACAAATAATTTGACACAAATCAGAACAAAATTGACAAAAACTTCACAAAAATGCGACTAAAATATCTCAACAAAGTTGTCAAAAACGCACAAAAATGTCGACAAAAACGTCACAAAAAATTTGATATAAACACACAACAAAATTGACAAAAACGTTACAAATAAGTTGACAAAAACGCACAACAAAATTGCGACTGAAATGTCTCAACAAAGTTGACAAAAACGCACAACAAAATTGACAAAAAGTTACATAAAAGTTTACAAAAACGCACAACAAAATTGACAAAAACGTTACGAATGAGTTAACAAAAGTCACAAAATTGCGACCAAAACGTCACAAAAAATTTGACACAAACGCACAACAAAATTGACAAAAACGTTACAAATAAGTTGACAAAAACGTCACAAAAATGTCTCAACAAAGTTGACAAAAAGTTACATAAAAGTTTACAAAAACGCACAACAAAATTGACAAAAACGTCACAAAAATGTCTCAACAAAATTGACAAAAAGTTACATAAAAGTTTACAAAAACGCACAACAAAATTGACAAAAACGTCACAAAAATGTGACTAAAATGTTTCAACAAAGTTGACAAAAACGCACAACAAAATTGACAAATACGTTACATATAAGTTGACAAAAACGTCACAAAAATGTGACTAAAATGTCTCAAAGTTGACAAAAATGCACAACAAAATTGACAAAAACGTCACAAATAATTTGACACAAATCAGAACAAAATTGACAAAAACGTCACAAAATTGCGACTAAAATGTCTCAACAAAGTTGACAAAACGCACAACAAAATTGACAAAAACTTTACAATAAGTTGACAAAAAAGTCACAAAATGCGACTAAAATGTCTCAACAAAGTTGACAAAAAAGCACAAAAATGTCGACAAAAACGTCACAAAAAATTTGATATAAACACACAACAAAATTGACAAAAACGTTACAAATAAGTTGACAAAAACGCACAACAAAATTGCGACTGAAATGTCTCAACAAAGTTGACAAAAACGCACAACAAAATTGACAAAAAGTTACATAAAAGTTTACAAAAACGCACAACAAAATTGACAAAAACATCACAAAAATGTGACTAAAATGTCTCAACAAAGTTGACAAAAATGCACAGCAAAATTGACCAAAACGTGATAAAAAATTTGACACAAACGCACAACAAAATTGACAAAAACGTTACAAATAAGTTAACAAAAAAGTCTCAAAATTGCGACTAAAATGTCTCAACAAAGTTGACAAAAACGCACAACAAAATTGACAAAAAATTTGACACAAACGCACAACAAAATTGACAAGAACGTTACAAATAAGTTGACAAAAAAAGTCATAAAATGTCTCAACAAAGTTGACAAAAACGCACAACAAAATTGACAAAAACGTCACAAAAAATTTGACACAAACGCACAACAAAATTGACAAAAAGTTACATAAAAGTTTACAAAAACGCACAACAAAATTGACCAAAACGTCACAAAAAATTTGACACAAACGCACAACAAAATTGACAAAAACGTCACAAAAATGTGACTAAAATGTCTCAACAAAGTTGACAAAAATGCACAGAGAAATTGACCAAAACGTCACAAAAAATTTGACATAAACGCACAAAAAAATTGACAAAAACGTCACAAAATGCGACTAAAATGTCCCAACAAAGTTGACAAAACGCACAACAAAATTGACAAAAACGTTACAAATAAGTTGACAAAAACGCACAACAAAATTGTGACTAAAATGTCTCAACAAAATTGACAAAAAGTTACATAAAAGTTTAAAAAAACGCACAACAAAATTGACAAAAACGTCACAAAAATGTGACTAAAATGTCTCAACAAAGTTGACAAAAACGCACAACAAAATTGACCAAAACGTCACAAAAAATTTGACACAAACGCACAACAAAATTGACAAAAACGTCACAAAAATGTGACTAAAATGTCTCAACAAAGTTGACAAAAATGCACAGCAAAATTGACCAAAACGTCACAAAAAATTTGACATAAACGCACAAAAAAATTGACAAAAACGTTACAAATAAGTTGACAAAAAAAGTCAAAAAATTGCGACTAAAATGTCTCAACAAAGTTGACAAAAACGCACAACAAAATTGACAAATACGTTACATATAAGTTGACAAAAACGTCACAAAAATGTGACTAAAATGTCTCAAAGTTGACAAAAATGCACAACAAAATTGACAAAAACGTCACAAATAATTTGACACAAATCAGAACAAAATTGACAAAAACTTCACAAAAATGCGACTAAAATATCTCAACAAAGTTGTCAAAAACGCACAAAAAAGTTGACAAAAACGTCACAAAAAAGTTGACAAAAACGTCACAAAATTGCGACTAAAATGTCTCAACAAAGTTGACAAAACGCATAACAAAATTGACAAAAACTTTACAATAAGTTGACAAAAAAGTCACAAAATGCGACTAAAATGTCCCAACAAAGTTGACAAAAAAGCACAAAAATGTCGACAAAAACGTCACAAAAAATTTGATATAAACACACAACAAAATTGACAAAAACGTTACAAATAAGTTGACAAAAACGCACAACAAAATTGCGACTAAAATCTCTCAACAAAGTTGACAAAAACGCACAACAAAAGTTACATAAAAGTTTACAAAAACGCACAACAAAATTGACAAAAACGTCACAAAAATGTGACTAAAATGTCTCAACAAAGTTGAAAAAAATGCACAACAAAATTGACCAAAACGTGATAAAAAATTTGACACAAACGCACAACAAAATTGACAAAAACGTCACAAAAAAGTTTAAAAAAACGTCACAAAAATGCGACTAAAATGTCTCAACAAAGTTGACATAAAAGTTTACAAAACGCACAACGAAATTGACCAAAATGTCACAAAAAATTTGACACAAACGCTCAACAAAATTGACAAAAACGTTACAAATAAGTTGACAAAAACGTCACAAAAATGTCTCAACAAAGTTGACAAAAAGTTACATAAAAGTTTACAAAAACGCACAACAAAATTGACAAAAACGTCACAAAAATGTCTCAACAAAATTGACAAAAAGTTACATAAAAGTTTACAAAAAACGCACAACAAAATTGACAAAAACGTCACAAAAATGTGACTAAAATGTCTCAACAAAGTTGACAAAAATGCACAACAAAATTGACCAAAACGTGATAAAAAATTTGACACAAACGCACAACAAAATTGACAAAAAGTTACATAAAAGTTTAAAAAAACGTCACAAAAAAGTCTACAAAAACGTCACAAAATTGCGACTAAAATGTCTCAACAAAGTTGACAAAAACGCACAACAAAATTGACAAAAAATTTGACACAAACGCACAACAAAATTGACAAAAACGTCACAAATAATTTGACACAAATCAGAACAAAATTGACAAAAACGTCACAAAAATGCGACTAAAATATCTCAACAAAGTTGTCAAAAACACACAAAAAAGTTGACAAAAACGTCACAAAATTGCGACTAAAATGTCTCAACAAAGTTGACAAAACGCACAACAAAATTGACAAAAATTTTACAATAAGTTGACAAAAAAGTCACAAAATTGCGACTAAAATGTCTCAACAAAGTTGACAAAAATGCACAACAAAATTGACCAAAACGTGATAAAAAATTTGACACAAACGCACAACAAAATTGACAAAAACGCACAAAAAAGTTGACAAAAACGCACAAAAAAGTTGACAAAAACGTCACAAAAATGCGACTAAAATGTCTCAACAAAGTTGACAAAAACGCACAACAAAATTGACAAATACATTACATATAAGTTGACAAAAACGTCACAAAAATGTGACTAAAATGTCTCAAAGTTGACACAAATCAGAACAAAATTGACAAAAACTTCACAAAAATGCGACTAAAATATCTCAACAAAGTTGTCAAAAACGCACAAAAAAGTTGACAAAAACGTCACAAAAAAGTTGACAAAAACATCACAAAAAAGTTGACAAAAACGTCACAAAATTGCGACTAAAATGTCTCAACAAAGTTGACAAAACGCACAACAAAATTGAAAAAAAGTTACATAAAAGTTTACAAAAACGCACAACAAAATTGACAAAAACGTCACAAAAATGTGACTAAAATGTCTCAACAAAGTTGACAAAAATGCACAACAAAATTGACCAAAACGTGATAAAAAATTTGACACAAACACACAACAAAATTGACAAAAACGTTACAAATAAGTTGACAAAAAAAGTCATAAAATGTCTCAACAAAGTTGACAGAAACGCACAACAAAATTGACAAAAACGTTACAAATAAGTTGACAAAAAGTCAAAAAATTGCGACTAAAATGTCTCAACAAAGTTGACAAAAACGCACAACAAAATTGACAAAAACGTCACAAATTTGACACAAATCAGAACAAAATTGACAAAAACTTCACAAAAATGCGACTAAAATATCTCAACAAAGTTGTCAAAAACGCACAAAAAAGTTGACAAAAACGTCACAAAAAAGTTGACAAAAACGTCACAAAATTGCGACTAAAATGTCTCAACAAAGTTGACAAAACGCACAACAAAATTGACAAAAACTTTATAATAAGTTGACAAAAAAGTCACAAAATGCGACTAAAATGTCCCAACAAAGTTGACAAAAAAGCACAAAAATGTCGACAAAAACGTCACAAAAAATTTGATATAAACACACAACAAAATTGACAAAAACGTTACAAATAAGTTGACAAAAACGCACAACAAAATTGCGACTAAAATGTCTCAACAAAGTTGACAAAAACGCACAACAAAATTGACAAAAAGTTACATAAAAGTTTACAAAAACGCACAACAAAATTGACAAACGTCACAAAAATGTGACTAAAATGTCTCAACAAAGTTGAAAAAAATGCACAACAAAATTGACCAAAACGTGATAAAAAATTTGACACAAACGCACAACAAAATTGACAAAAACGTTACAAATAAGTTAACAAAAAAGTCACAAAATTGCGACTAAAATGTCTCAAAGTTGACACAAACGCACAGCAAAATTGACAAAAACGTCACAAATAATTTGACACAAATCAGAACAAAATTGACAAAAACGTCACAAAATTGCGACTAAAATGTCTCAACAAAGTTGACAAAACGCACAACAAAATTGACAAAAACTTTACAATAAGTTGACAAAAAAGTCACAAAATTGCGACTAAAATGTCTCAACAAAGTTGACAAAAATGCACAACAAAATTGACCAAAACGTGATAAAAAAATTTGACACAAACGCACAAAAAAGTTGACAAAAACGTCACAAAAAAAGACACAAATGCACAACAAAATTGACAAAGAGTTACAAAAAAGTTTACAAAACGTCACAAAAAAGTTGACAAAAACGTCACAAAAATGCGACTAAAATGTCTCAACAAAGTTGACAAAAATGCACAACAAAATTGACAAAAACGTCACAAATAATTTGACACAAATCAGAACAAAATTGACAAAAACTTCACAAAAATGCGACTAAAATATCTCAACAAAGTTGTCAAAAACGCACAAAAAAGTTGACAAAAACGTCGCAAAAAAGTTGACAAAAACGTCACAAAATTGCGACTAAAATGTCTCAACAAAGTTGACAAAACGCACAACAAAATTGACAAAAACTTTACAATAAGTTGACAAAAGTCACAAAATGCGACTAAAATGTCCCAACAAAGTTGACAAAAACACACAACAAAATTGACAAAAACGTCACAAAAATGTGACTAAAATGTCTCAACAAAGTTGACAAAAATGCACAACAAAATTGACAAAAACGTCACAAAAATGTCTCAAAGTTGACAAAAAGTTACATAAAAGTTTACAAAAACGCACAACAAAATTGACAAAAACGTCACAAAAATGTCTCAACAAAATTGACAAAAAGTTACATAAAAGTTTACAAAAACGCACAACAAAATTGACAAAAACGTCACAAAAATGTGACTAAAATGTCTCAACAAAGTTGACAAAAATGCACAACAAAATTGACAAAAACGTTACAAATAAGTTGACAAAAAAAGTCATAAAATGTCTCAACAAAGTTGACAAAAACGCACAACAAAATTGACAAAAAGTTACATAAAAGTTTACAAAAACGCACAACAAAATTGACATAAACGTCACAAAAATGTGACTAAAATGTCTCAACAAAGTTGACAAAAATGCACAACAAAATTGACAAAAACGTTACAAATAAGTTGACAAAAAAAGTCATAAAATGTCTCAACAAAGTTGACAAAAACGCACAACAAAATTGACAAAAAGTTACATAAAAGTTTACAAAAACGCACAACAAAATTGACCAAAACGTGATAAAAAATTTGACACAAACGCACAACAAAATTGACAAAAACGTTACAAATAAGTTAACAAAAAAGTCACAAAATTGCGACTAAAATGTCTCAAAGTTGACACAATCGCACAACGAAATTGACAAAAACGTTACAAAAAAAGTTTAAAAAAACGTCACAAAAAAGTTTACAAAAACGTCACAAAAATGCGACTAAAATGTCTCAACAAAGTTGACATAAAAGTTTACAAAACGCACAACGAAATTGACCAAAACGTCACAAAAAATTTGACACAAACGCACAACAAAATTGACAAAAACGTTACAAATAAGTTGACAACAACGTCACAAAAATGCGACTAAAATATCTCAACAAAGTTGTCAAAAACGCACAAAAAAGTTGACAAAAACGTCACAAAAAAGTTGACAAAAACGTCACAAAATTGCGACTAAAATGTCTCAACAAAGTTGACAAAAATGCACAACAAAATTGACCAAAACGTGATAAAAAATTTGACACAAACGCACAACAAAATTGACAAAAACGCACAAAAAAGTTGACAAAAACGTCACAAAAAAAGACACAAATGCACAAAAAAATTGACAAAAAGTTACAAAAAAGTTTACAAAACGTCACAAAAAAGTTGACAAAAACGTCACAAAAATGCGACTAAAATGTCTCAACAAAGTTGACATAAAAGTTTACAAAACGCACAACGAAATTGACCAAAACGTCACAAAAAATTTGACACAAACGCACAACAAAATTGACAAAAACGTCACAAAAATGTGACTAAAATGTCTCAACAAAGTTGACAAAAAGTTACAAAAAAAGTTGACAAAAACTTCACAAAAATGTGACTAAAATGTCTTAACAAAGTTGACAAAAATGCACAAAAAAAGTTGACAAAAACGTCACAAAATTGCGACTAAAATGTCCCAACAAAGTTGACAAAAAAAGCACAACAATGTCGACAAAAACTTCACAAAAAATTTGATACAAACGCACAACAAAATTGACAAAAACGTTACAAATAAGTTGACAAAAAAAGTCACAAAATTGCGACTAAAATATTTCAACAAAGTTGTCAAAAACGCACAAAAAAGTTGACAAAAACGTCACAAAAAAGTTGACAAAAACGTCACAAAATTGCGACTAAAATGTCTCAACAAATGACAAAAACGCACAACAAAATTGACAAAAACGTTACAAATAAGTTGACAAAAACGTCACAAAATTGCAACTAAAATGTATCAACAAAGTTGACAAAAACGCACAACAAAATTGACAAAAACGTTACATATAAGTTGACAAAAACGTCACAAAAATGTGACTAAAATGTCTCAACAAAGTTGACAAAAACGCACAACAAAATTGACCAAAACGTCACAAAAACTTTGACACAAACGCACAACAAAATTGACAAAAACGTTACAAATAAGTTGACAAAAAAAGTCATAAAATGTCTCAACAAAGTTGACAAAAACGCACAACAAAATTGACCAAAACGTCACAAAAAATTTGACACAAACGCACAACAAAATTGACAAAAAGTTACATAAAAGTTTACAAAAACGCACAACAAAATTGACCAAAACGTCACAAAAAATTTGACACAAACGCACAACAAAATTGACAAAAACGTCACAAAAATGTGACTAAAATGTCTCAACAAAGTTGACAAAAATGCACAGCAAAATTGACCAAAACGTCACAAAAAATTTGACAAAACCGTCACAAAATTGCGACTAAAATGTCTCAACAAAGTTGACTAACGCACAACAAAATTGACAAAAACGTTACAAATAAGTTGACAAAAAGTCACAAAATTGCAACTAAAATGTCTCAACAAAGTTGACAAAAATGCACAACAAAATTGACCAAAACGTGATAAAAAATTTGACACAAACGCACAACAAAATTGACAAAAACGTTACAAATAAGTTAACAAAAAAGTCACAAAATTGCGACTAAAATGTCTCAAAATTGACCCAAACGCACAACAAAATTGACAAAAACGTTACAAATAAGTTAACAAAAAAGTCAAAAAATTGCGACTAAAATGTCTCAACAAATGACAAAAACGCTCAACAAAATTGACAAAAACGTCACAAATAATTTGACAAAAATCAGAACAAAATTGACAAAAACGTCACAAAAATGCGACTAAAATATCTCAACAAAGTTGTCAAAAACGCACAAAAAAGGTGACAAAAACGTCACAAAATTGCGACTAAAATGTCTCAACAAAGTTGACAAAACGCACAACAAAATTGACAAAAACTTTACAATAAGTTGACAAAAAAGTCACAAAATTGCGACTAAAATGTCTCAACAAAGTTGACAAAAATGCACAACAAAATTGACCAAAACGTGATAAAAAATTTGACACAAACGCACAACAAAATTGACAAAAACGCACAAAAAAGTTGACAAAAACGTCACAAAAATGCGACTAAAATGTCTCAACAAAGTTGACAAAAAAGCACAAAAATGTCGATAAAAACGTCACAAAAAATTTGATACAAACGCACAACAAAATTGACAAAAACGTTACAAATAAGTTGACAAAAAAAGTCACAAAATTGCGACTAAAATGTCTCAACAAAGTTGACAAAAACTCACAACAAAATTGACAAAAAGATACATAAAAGTTTACAAAAACGCACAACAAAATTGACAAAAACGTCACACAAATGTGACTAAAATGTCTCAAAAAATTTGACACAAACGCACAACAAAATTGACCAAAACGTCACAAAAACTTTGACACAAACGCACAACAAAATTGACAAAAACGTTACAAATAAGTTGACAAAAAAAGTCATAAAATGTCTCAACAAAGTTGACAAAAACGCACAACAAAATTGACCAAAACGTCACAAAAAATTTGACACAAACGCACAACAAAATTGACAAAAAGTTACATAAAAGTTTACAAAAACGCACAACAAAATTGACCAAAACGTCACAAAAAATTTGACACAAACGCACAACAAAATTGACAAAAACGTCACAAAAATGTGACTAAAATGTCTCAACAAAGTTGACAAAAATGCACAGCAAAATTGACCAAAACGTCACAAAAAATTTGACAAAACCGTCACAAAATTGCGACTAAAATGTCTCAACAAAGTTGACTAACGCACAACAAAATTGACAAAAACGTTACAAATAAGTTGACAAAAAAAGTCACAAAATTGCAACTAAAATGTCTCAACAAAGTTGACAAAAATGCACAACAAAATTGACCAAAACGTGATAAAAAATTTGACACAAACGCACAACAAAATTGACAAAAACGTTACAAATAAGTTAACAAAAAAGTCACAAAATTGCGACTAAAATGTCTCAAAATTGACCCAAACGCACAACAAAATTGACAAAAACGTTACAAATAAGTTAACAAAAAAGTCAAAAAATTGCGACTAAAATGTCTCAACAAATGACAAAAACGCTCAACAAAATTGACAAAAACGTCACAAATAATTTGACAAAAATCAGAACAAAATTGACAAAAACGTCACAAAAATGCGACTAAAATATCTCAACAAAGTTGTCAAAAACGCACAAAAAAGGTGACAAAAACGTCACAAAATTGCGACTAAAATGTCTCAACAAAGTTGACAAAACGCACAACAAAATTGACAAAAACTTTACAATAAGTTGACAAAAAAGTCACAAAATTGCGACTAAAATGTCTCAACAAAGTTGACAAAAATGCACAACAAAATTGACCAAAACGTGATAAAAAATTTGACACAAACGCACAACAAAATTGACAAAAACGCACAAAAAAGTTGACAAAAACGTCACAAAAATGCGACTAAAATGTCTCAACAAAGTTGACAAAAAAGCACAAAAATGTCGATAAAAACGTCACAAAAAATTTGATACAAACGCACAACAAAATTGACAAAAACGTTACAAATAAGTTGACAAAAAAAGTCACAAAATTGCGACTAAAATGTCTCAACAAAGTTGACAAAAACTCACAACAAAATTGACAAAAAGATACATAAAAGTTTACAAAAACGCACAACAAAATTGACAAAAACGTCACACAAATGTGACTAAAATGTCTCAAAAAATTTGACACAAACGCACAACAAAATTGACAAAAACGTTACAAATAAGTTGACAAAAAAAGTCAAAAAATTGCGACTAAAATGTATCAACAAAGTTGACAAAAACGCACAACAAAATTGACAAAAACGTTACATATAAGTTGACAAAAACGTCACAAAAATGTGACTAAAATGTCTCAAAGTTGACAAAAATGCACAACAAAATAGACAAAAACGTCACAAATAATTTGACACAAATCAGAACAAAATTGACAAAAACGTCACAAAAATGCGACTAAAATGTCTCAACAAATGACAAAAACGCACAACGAAATTGACCAAAACGTGATAAAAAATTTGACACAAACGCACAACAAAATTGACAAAAAGTTACAAAAAAGTTTACAAAACGTCACAAAAAAGTTGACAAAAACGTCACAAAATTGCGACTAAAATGTCTCAACAAAGTTGACAAAAAAGCACAAAAATGTCGATAAAAACGTCACAAATAAGTTGACAAAAAAAGTCAAAAAATTGCGACTAAAATGTATCAACAAAGTTGACAAAAACTCAAAAAAAGCTGACAAAAACGTCACAAAAAATTTGACACAAACGCACAGCAAAATTGACAAAAACTTACAAGTTTAAAAAAACGTCACAAAAAAGTTTAAAAAAAACGTCACAAAATTGTGACTAAAATGTCTCAACAAAGTTGACAAAAACGCACAACAAAATTGACAAAAAATTTGACACAAACGCACAACAAAATTGACAAAAACGTTACAAATAAGTTGACAAAAAAAGTCATAAAATGTCTCAACAAAGTTGACAAAAACGCACAACAAAATTGACCAAAACGTCACAAAAAATTTGACACAAACGCACAACAAAATTGACAAAAACGTCACAAATAAGTTGACAAAAAAAGTCAAAAAATTGCGACTAAAATGTCTCAACAAAGTTGACAAAAACGCACAACAAAATTGACAAATACGTTACATATAAGTTGACAAAAACGTCACAAAAATGTGACTAAAATGTCTCAAAGTTGACAAAAAAATTGCACAACAAAATTGACAAAAACGTCACAAATAATTTGACACAAATCAGAACAAAATTGACAAAAACTTCACAAAAATGCGACTAAAATGTCTCAACAAAGTTGACAAAACGCACAACAAAATTGATAAAAACTTTACAATAAGTTGACAAAAAAGTCACAAAATGTGACTAAAATGTCCCAACAAAGTTGACAAAAAAGCACAAAAACGTCGACAAAAACGTCACAAAAAATTTGATATAAACACACAACAAAATTGACAAAAACGCACAACAAAATTGCGACTAATATGTCTCAACAAAGTTGACAAAAACGCACAACAAAATTGACAAAAAGTTACATAAAAGTTTACAAAAACGTCACAAATTGACACAAATCAGAACAAAATTGACAAAAACTTCACAAAAATGCGACTAAAATATCTCAACAAAGTTGTCAAAAACGCACAAAAAAGTTGACAAAAACGTCACAAAAAAGTTGACAAAAACGTCACAAAATTGCGACTAAAATGTCTCAACAAAGTTGACAAAAACGTCACAAAAAAATTGACACAAACGCACAACAAAATTGACAAAAAGTTACAAAAAACGTTTAAAAAAACGTCACAAAAAAGTTGACAAAAACGTCACAAAATTGCGACTAAAATGTCTCAACAAAGTTGTCAAAAACGTCACAAAAAATTTGACAAAACCGTCACAAAATTGCGACTAAAATGTCTCAACAAAGTTGACTAACGCACAACAAAATTGACAAAAACGTTACAAATAAGTTGACAAAAAAAGTCACTAAATTGCAACTAAAATGTCTCAACAAAGTTGACACAAACGCACAACAAAATTGACAAAAAGTTACAAAAAATTTAAAAAAAGTCACAAAAAAGTTGACAAAAACGTCACAAAATTGCGACTAAAATGTCCCAACAAAGTTGACAAAAAAGCACAACAAAATTGACAAAAAATTTGACACAAACGCACAACAAAATTGACAAATACGTTACATATAAGTTGACAAAAACGTCACAAAAATGTGACTAAAATGTCTCAAAGTTGACAAAAATGCACAACAAAATTGACAAAAACGTCACAAATAATTTGACACAAATCAGAACAAAATTGACAAAAACTTCACAAAAATGCGACTAAAATATCTCAACAAAGTTGTCAAAAACGCACAAAAAAGTTGACAAAAACGTCGCAAAAAAGTTGACAAAAACGTCACAAAATTGCGACTAAAATGTCTCAACAAAGTTGACAAAACGCACAACAAAATTGACAAAAACTTTACAATAAGTTGACAAAAGTCACAAAATGCGACTAAAATGTCCCAACAAAGTTGACAAAAACACAACAAAATTGACAAAAACGTCACAAAAATGTGACTAAAATGTCTCAACAAAGTTGACAAAAATGCACAACAAAATTGACAAAAACGTCACAAAAATGTCTCAAAGTTGACAAAAAGTTACATAAAAGTTTACAAAAACGCACAACAAAATTGACAAAAACGTCACAAAAATGTCTCAACAAAATTGACAAAAAGTTACATAAAAGTTTACAAAAACGCACAACAAAATTGACAAAAACGTCACAAAAATGTGACTAAAATGTCTCAACAAAGTTGACAAAAATGCACAACAAAATTGACAAAAACGTTACAAATAAGTTGACAAAAAAAGTCATAAAATGTCTCAACAAAGTTGACAAAAACGCACAACAAAATTGACAAAAAGTTACATAAAAGTTTACAAAAACGCACAACAAAATTGACATAAACGTCACAAAAATGTGACTAAAATGTCTCAACAAAGTTGACAAAAATGCACAACAAAATTGACAAAAACGTTACAAATAAGTTGACAAAAAAAGTCATAAAATGTCTCAACAAAGTTGACAAAAACGCACAACAAAATTGACAAAAAGTTACATAAAAGTTTACAAAAACGCACAACAAAATTGACCAAAACGTGATAAAAAATTTGACACAAACGCACAACAAAATTGACAAAAACGTTACAAATAAGTTAACAAAAAAGTCACAAAATTGCGACTAAAATGTCTCAAAGTTGACACAATCGCACAACGAAATTGACAAAAACGTTACAAAAAAAGTTTAAAAAAACGTCACAAAAAAGTTTACAAAAACGTCACAAAAATGCGACTAAAATGTCTCAACAAAGTTGACATAAAAGTTTACAAAACACACAACGAAATTGACCAAAACGTCACAAAAAATTTGACACAAACGCACAACAAAATTGACAAAAACGTTACAAATAAGTTGACAACAACGTCACAAAAATGCGACTAAAATATCTCAACAAAGTTGTCAAAAACGCACAAAAAAGTTGACAAAAACGTCACAAAAAAGTTGACAAAAACGTCACAAAATTGCGACTAAAATGTCTCAACAAATGACAAAAACGCACAACAAAATTGACAAAAACGTTACAAATAAGTTGACAAAAACGTCACAAAATTGCAACTAAAATGTCTCAACAAAGTTGACAAAACGCACAACAAAATTGACAAAAACTTTACAATAAGTTGACAAAAAAGTCACAAAATTGCGACTAAAATGTCTCAACAAAGTTGACAAAAATGCACAACAAAATTGACCAAAACGTGATAAAAAATTTGACACAAACGCACAACAAAATTGACAAAAACGCACAAAAAAGTTGACAAAAACGTCACAAAAAAAGACACAAATGCACAAAAAAATTGACAAAAAGTTACAAAAAAGTTTACAAAACGTCACAAAAAAGTTGACAAAAACGTCACAAAAATGCGACTAAAATGTCTCAACAAAGTTGACATAAAAGTTTACAAAACGCACAACGAAATTGACCAAAACGTCACAAAAAATTTGACACAAACGCACAACAAAATTGACAAAAACGTCACAAAAATGTGACTAAAATGTCTCAACAAAGTTGACAAAAAGTTACAAAAAAAGTTGACAAAAACTTCACAAAAATGTGACTAAAATGTCTTAACAAAGTTGACAAAAATGCACAAAAAAAGTTGACAAAAACGTCACAAAATTGCGACTAAAATGTCTTAACAAAGTTGACAAAAAGTTACAAAAAAAGTTGACAAAAACTTCACAAAAATGTGACTAAAATGTCTTAACAAAGTTGACAAAAATGCACAACAAAATTGACAAAAACGTTACAAATAAGTTGACAAAAAAAGTCACAAAATTGCGACTAAAATATTTCAACAAAGTTGTCAAAAACGCACAAAAAAGTTGACAAAAACGTCACAAAAAAGTTGACAAAAACGTCACAAAATTGCGACTAAAATGTCTCAACAAATGACAAAAACGCACAACAAAATTGACAAAAACGTTACAAATAAGTTGACAAAAACGTCACAAAATTGCAACTAAAATGTATCAACAAAGTTGACAAAAACGCACAACAAAATTGACAAAAACGTTACATATAAGTTGACAAAAACGTCACAAAAATGTGACTAAAATGTCTCAACAAAGTTGACAAAAACGCACAACAAAATTGACCAAAACGTCACAAAAACTTTGACACAAACGCACAACAAAATTGACAAAAACGTTACAAATAAGTTGACAAAAAAAGTCATAAAATGTCTCAACAAAGTTGACAAAAACGCACAACAAAATTGACCAAAACGTCACAAAAAATTTGACACAAACGCACAACAAAATTGACAAAAAGTTACATAAAAGTTTACAAAAACGCACAACAAAATTGACCAAAACGTCACAAAAAATTTGACACAAACGCACAACAAAATTGACAAAAACGTCACAAAAATGTGACTAAAATGTCTCAACAAAGTTGACAAAAATGCACAGCAAAATTGACCAAAACGTCACAAAAAATTTGACAAAACCGTCACAAAATTGCGACTAAAATGTCTCAACAAAGTTGACTAACGCACAACAAAATTGACAAAAACGTTACAAATAAGTTGACAAAAAAAGTCACAAAATTGCAACTAAAATGTCTCAACAAAGTTGACAAAAATGCACAACAAAATTGACCAAAACGTGATAAAAAATTTGACACAAACGCACAACAAAATTGACAAAAACGTTACAAATAAGTTAACAAAAAAGTCACAAAATTGCGACTAAAATGTCTCAAAATTGACCCAAACGCACAACAAAATTGACAAAAACGTTACAAATAAGTTAACAAAAAAGTCAAAAAATTGCGACTAAAATGTCTCAACAAATGACAAAAACGCTCAACAAAATTGACAAAAACGTTACATATAAGTTGACAAAAACGTCACAAAAATGTGACTAAAATGTCTCAAAGTTGACAAAAATGCACAACAAAATAGACAAAAACGTCACAAATAATTTGACACAAATCAGAACAAAATTGACAAAAACGTCACAAAAATGCGACTAAAATGTCTCAACAAATGACAAAAACGCACAACAAAATTGACCAAAACGTGATAAAAAATTTGACACAAACGCACAACAAAATTGACAAAAACGCACAAAAAAGTTGACAAAAACGTCACAAAAAAAGACACAAATGCACAACAAAATTGACAAAAAGTTACAAAAAAGTTTACAAAATGTCACAAAAAAGTTGACAAAAACGTCACAAAATTGCGACTAAAATGTCTCAACAAAGTTGACAAAAAAGCACAAAAATGTCGATAAAAACGTCACAAATAAGTTGACAAAAAAAGTCAAAAAATTGCGACTAAAATGTATCAACAAAGTTGACAAAAACTCAAAAAAAGCTGACAAAAACGTCACAAAAAATTTGACACAAACGCACAGCAAAATTGACAAAAACTTACAAGTTTAAAAAAACGTCACAAAAAAGTTTAAAAAAAACGTCACAAAATTGTGACTAAAATGTCTCAACAAAGTTGACAAAAACGCACAACAAAATTGACAAAAAATTTGACACAAACGCACAACAAAATTGACAAAAACGTTACAAATAAGTTGACAAAAAAAGTCATAAAATGTCTCAACAAAGTTGACAAAAACGCACAACAAAATTGACCAAAACGTCACAAAAAATTTGACACAAACGCACAACAAAATTGACAAAAAGTTACATAAGTTTACAAAAACGCACAACAAAATTTACCAAAACGTCACAAAAAATTTGACACAAACGCACAACAAAATTGACAAAAACGTCACAAAAATGTGACTAAAATGTCTCAACAAAGTTGACAAAAATGCACAGCAAAATTGACAAAAACGTTACAAATAAGTTGACAAAAAAAGTCAAAAAATTGCGACTAAAATGTCTCAACAAAGTTGACAAAAACGCACAACAAAATTGACAAATACGTTACATATAAGTTGACAAAAACGTCACAAAAATGTGACTAAAATGTCTCAAAGTTGACAAAAAAATTGCACAACAAAATTGACAAAAACGTCACAAATAATTTGACACAAATCAGAACAAAATTGACAAAAACTTCACAAAAATGCGACTAAAATATCTCAACAAAGTTGTCAAAAACGCACAAAAAAGTTGACAAAAACGTCACAAAATTGCGACTAAAATGTCTCAACAAAGTTGACAAAACGCACAACAAAATTGACAAAAACTTTACAATAAGTTGACAAAAAAGTCACAAAATGTGACTAAAATGTCCCAACAAAGTTGACAAAAAAGCACAAAAACGTCGACAAAAACGTCACAAAAAATTTGATATAAACACACAACAAAATTGACAAAAACGCACAACAAAATTGCGACTAATATGTCTCAACAAAGTTGACAAAAACGCACAACAAAATTGACAAAAAGTTACATAAAAGTTTACAAAAACGTCACAAATTGACACAAATCAGAACAAAATTGACAAAAACTTCACAAAAATGCGACTAAAATATCTCAACAAAGTTGTCAAAAACGCACAAAAAAGTTGACAAAAACGTCACAAAAAAGTTGACAAAAACGTCACAAAATTGCGACTAAAATGTCTCAACAAAGTTGACAAAACGCACAACAAAATTGACAAAAACGTCACAAAAAAATTGACACAAACGCACAACAAAATTGACAAAAAGTTACAAAAAACGTTTAAAAAAACGTCACAAAAAAGTTGACAAAAACGTCACAAAATTGCGACTAAAATGTCTCAACAAAGTTGTCAAAAACGTCACAAAAAATTTGACAAAACCGTCACAAAATTGCGACTAATATGTCTCAACAAAGTTGACTAACGCACAACAAAATTGACAAAAACGTTACAAATAAGTTGACAAAAAAAGTCACAAAATTGCAACTAAAATGTCTCAACAAAGTTGACACAAACGCACAACAAAATTGACAAAAAGTTACAAAAAATTTAAAAAAAGTCACAAAAAAGTTGACAAAAACGTCACAAAATTGCGACTAAAATGTCCCAACAAAGTTGACAAAAAAGCACAACAAAATTGACAAAAAATTTGACACAAACGCACAACAAAATTGACAAATACGTTACATATAAGTTGACAAAAACGTCACAAAAATGTGACTAAAATGTCTCAAAGTTGACAAAAATGCACAACAAAATTGACAAAAACGTCACAAATAATTTGACACAAATCAGAACAAAATTGACAAAAACTTCACAAAAATGCGACTAAAATATCTCAACAAAGTTGTCAAAAACGCACAAAAAAGTTGACAAAAACGTCACAAAAAAGTTGACAAAAACGTTACAAAATTGCGACTAAAATGTCTCAACAAAGTTGACAAAACGCACAACAAAATTGACAAAAACTTTACAATAAGTTGACAAAAAGTCACAAAATTGCGACTAAAATGTCCCAACTAAGTTGACAAAAAAGCACAACAAAATTGACAAAAAATTTGACAGAAACGCACAACAAAATTGACAAAAAGTTACATAAAAGTTTACAAAAACGCACAACAAAATTGACAAAAACGTCACAAAAATGTGACTAAAATGTCTCAACAAAGTTGACAAAAAATGCACAGCAAAATTGACCAAAACGTTACAAATAAGTTGACAAAAAAAGTCACAAAATTGCAACTAAAATGTCTCAACAAAGTTGACACAAACGCACAACAAAATTGACAAAAAGTTACAAAAAAAGTTTAAAAAAAGTCACAAAAAAGTTGACAAAAACGTCACAAAATTGCGACTAAAATGTCCCAACAAAGTTGACAAAAAAGCACAACAAAATTGACAAAAAATTTGACACAAACGCACAACAAAATTGACAAAAACGTTACAAAAAAGTTGACAAAAAAAGTCATAAAATTGCGACTAAAATGTCCCAACAAAGTTGACAAAAAAGCACAACAAAATTGACAAAAAATTTGACACAAACGCACAGCAAAATTGACAAAAACGTCACAAAAAATTTGACACAAACGCACAACAAAATTGACAAAAAGTTACATAAAAGTTTACAAAAACGCACAACAAAATTGACCAAAACGTCACAAAAAATTTGACACAAACGCACAACAAAATTGACAAAAACGTTACAAATAAGTTGACAAAAAAAGTCAAAAAATTGCCACTAAAATGTCTCAACAAAGTTGACAAAAAGGCACAACAAAATTGACAAATACGTTACATATAAGTTGACAAAAAAAGTCAAAAAATTGCGACTAAAATGTCTCAACAACGTTGACAAAAACGCACAACAAAATTGACAAATACATTACATATAAGTTGACAAAAACATCACAAAAATGTGACTAAAATGTCTCAAAGTTGACAAAAATGCACAACAAAATTGACAAAAACGTCACAAATAATTTGACACAAATCAGAACAAAATTGACAAAAACTTCACAAAAATGCGACTAAAATATCTCAACAAAGTTGTCAAAAACGCACAACAAAATTGACAAAAACTTTACAATAAGTTGACAAAAAAGTCACAAAATGCGACTAAAATGTCCCAACAAAGTTGACAAAAAAGCACAAAAATGTCGACAAAAACGTCACAAAAAATTTGATATAAACACACAACAAAATTGACAAAAACGTTACAAATAAGTTGACAAAAACGCACAACAAAATTGCGACTGAAATGTCTCAACAAAGTTGACAAAAATGCACAACAAAATTGACAAAAACGTTACGAATAAGTTAACAAAAAAGTCACAAAATTGCAACTAAAATGTCTCAAAGTTGACACAAACGCACAACAAAATTGACAAAAACGTTACAAAAAAAGTTTAAAAAAACGTCACAAAAAAGTTTACAAAAACGTCACAAAAATGCGACTAAAATGTCTCAACAAAGTTGACATAAAAGTTTACAAAACGCACAACGAAATTGACCAAAACGTCACAAAAAATTTGACACAAACGCACAACAAAATTGACAAAAACGTTACAAATAAGTTGACAAAAACGTCACAAAAATGTCTCAACAAAGTTGACAAAAAGTTACATAAAAGTTTACAAAAACGCACAACAAAATTGACAAAAACGTCACAAAAATGTCTCAACAAAATTGACAAAAAGTTACATAAAAGTTTACAAAAACGCACAACAAAATTGACAAAAACGTCACAAAAATGTGACTAAAATGTCTCAACAAAGTTGACAAAAATGCACAACAAAATTGACCAAAACGTGATAAAAAATTTGACACAAACGCACAACAAAATTGACAAAAACGTTACAAATAAGTTAACAAAAAAGTCACAAAATTGCGAATAAAATGTCTCAAAGTTGACACAAACGCACAACAAAATTGACAAAAACGTCACAAATAATTTGACACAAATCAGAACAAAATTGACAAAAACTTCACAAAAATGCGACTAAAATATCTCAACAAAGTTGTCAAAAACGCACAAAAAAGTTGACAAAAACGTCACAAAAAAGTTGACAAAAACGTCACAAAATTGCGACTAAAATGTCTCAACAAAGTTGACAAAACGCATAACAAAATTGACAAAAACTTTACAATAAGTTGACAAAAAAGCACAAAAATGTCGACAAAAACGTCACAAAAAATTTGATATAAACACACAACAAAATTGACAAAAACGTTACAAATAAGTTGACAAAAACGCACAACAAAATTGCGACTAAAATGTCTCAACAAAGTTGACAAAAACGCACAACAAAATTGACAAAAAGTTACATAAAAGTTTACAAAAACGCACAACAAAATTGACAAAAACGTCACAAAAATGTGACTAAAATGTCTCAACAAAGTTGACAAAAATGACCAAAACGTGATAAAAAATTTGATATAAACACACAACAAAATTGACAAAAACGTTACAAATAAGTTAACAAAAAAGTCACAAAATTGCGACTAAAATGTCTCAAAGTTGACACAAACGCACAACAAAATTGACAAAAACGTTACAAAAAAAGTTTAAAAAAACGTCACAAAATTGCGACTAAAATGTCTCAACAAAGTTGACAAAAACGCACAACAAAATTGACAAAAAATTTGACACAAACGCACAACAAAATTGACAAAAACATTACAAATAAGTTGACAAAAAAAGTCATAAAATGTCTCAACAAAGTTGACAAAAACGCACAACAAAATTGACAAAAAGTTACATAAAAGTTTACAAAAACGCACAACAAAATTGACAAAAAGTTACATAAAAGTTTACAAAAACGCACAACAAAATTGACCAAAACGTCACAAAAAATTTGACACAAACGCACAACAAAATTGACAAAAACGTCACAAAAATGTGACTAAAATGTCTCAACAAAGTTGACAAAAATGCACAGCAAAATTGACCAAAACGTCACAAAAAATTTGACATAAACGCACAAAAAAATTGACAAAAACGTTACAAATAAGTTGACAAAAAAGTAAAAAAATTGCGACTAAAATGTCTCAACAAAGTTGACAAAAACGCACAACAAAATTGACAAATACGTTACATATAAGTTGACAAAAACGTCACAAAAATGTGACTAAAATGTCTCAAAGTTGACAAAAATGCACAACAAAATTGACAAAAACGTCACAAATAATTTGACACAAATCAGAACAAAATTGACAAAAACTTCACAAAAATGCGACTAAAATATCTCAACAAAGTTGTCAAAAACGCACAAAAAAGTTGACAAAAACGTCACAAAAAAGTTGACAAAAACGTCACAAAATTGCGACTAAAATGTCTCAACAAAGTTGACAAAACGCACAACAAAATTGACAAAAACTTTACAATAAGTTGACAAAAAAGTCACAAAATGCGACTAAAATGTCCCAACAAAGTTGACAAAAAAGCACAAAAATGTTGACAAAAACGTCACAAAAAATTTGATATAAACACACAACAAAATTGACAAAAACGTTACAAATAAGTTGACAAAAACGCACCACAAAATTGCGACTGAAATGTCTGAACAAAGTTGACAAAAACGCACAACAAAATTGACAAAAAGTTACATAAAAGTTTACAAAAACGCACAACAAAATTGACAAAAACGTCACAAAATTGCGACTGAAATGTCTCAACAAAGTTGACAAAAACGCACAACAAAATTGACAAAAAGTTACATAAAAGTTTACAAAAACGCACAACAAAATTGACAAAAACGTCACAAAAATGTGACTAAAATGTCTCAACAAAATTGACAAAAACGTTACGAATAAGTTAACAAAAGTCACAAAATTGCGACTAAAATGTCTCAAAGTTGACACAAACGCACAACAAAATTGACAAAAACGTTACAAAAAAAGTTTAAAAAAACGTCACAAAAAAGTTTACAAAAACGTCACAAAAATGCGACTAAAATGTCTCAACAAAGTTGAAATAAAAGTTTACAAAACGCACAACGAAATTGACCAAAACGTCACAAAAAATTTGACACAAACGCACAACAAAATTGACAAAAACGTTACAAATAAGTTGACAAAAACGTCACAAAAATGTCTCAACAAAGTTGACAAAAAGTTACATAAAAGTTTACAAAAACGCACAACAAAATTGACAACGTCACAAAAATGTCTCAACAAAATTGACAAAAAGTTACATAAAAGTTTACAAAAACGCACAACAAAATTGACAAAAACGTCACAAAAATGTGACTAAAATGTCTCAACAAAGTTGACAAAAATGCACAACAAAATTGACCAAAACGTGATAAAAAATTTGACACAAACGCACAACAAAATTGACAAAAACGTTACAAATAAGTTAACAAAAAAGTCACAAAATTGCGAATAAAATGTCTCAAAGTTGACACAAACGCACAACAAAATTGACAAAAACGTTACAAATAAGTTAACAAAAAAGTCACAAAAATGCGACTAAAATGTCTCAACAAAATTGACATAAAAGTTGACAAAAACGCACAACAAAATTGACCAAAACGTCACAAAAAATTTGACACAAACACACAACAAAATTGACAAAAACGTCACAAAAATGTGACTAAAATGTCTCAACAAAGTTGAAAAAAATGCACAGCAAAATTGACCAAAACGTCACAAAAAATTTGACATAAACGCACAAAAAAATTGACAAAAACGTTACAAATAAGTTGACAAAAACATCACAAAAATGTGACTAAAATGTCTCAAAGTTGACAAAAATGCACAACAAAATTGACAAAAACGTCACAAATAATTTGACACAAATCAGAACAAAATTGACAAAAACTTCACAAAAATGCGACTAAAATGTCTCAAAGTTGTCAAAAACGCACAAAAAAGTTGACAAAAACGTCACAAAAACGTCACAAAAAATTTGATATAAACACACAACAAAATTGACAAACGTTACAAATAAGTTGACAAAAACGCACAACAAAATTGCGACTAAAATGTCTCAACAAAGTTGACAAAAACGCACAACAAAATTGACAAAAAGTTACATAAAAGTTTACAAAAACGCACAACAAAATTGACAAAAACGTCACAAAAATGTGACTAAAATGTCTCAACAAAGTTGACGAAAATGCACAACAAAATTGACAAAAACGTTACGAATAAGTTAACAAAAAAGTCACAAAATTGCGACTAAAATGTCTCAAAGTTGACACAAACGCACAACAAAATTGACAAAAACGTTACAAAAAAAGTTAAAAAAAAACGTCACAAAAAAGTTTACAAAAACGTCACAAAAATGCGACTAAAATGTCTCAACAAAATTGACATAAAAGTTTACAAAACGCACAACGAAATTGACCAAAACGTCACAAAAAATTTGACACAAACGCACAACAAAATTGACAAAAACGTTACAAATAAGTTGACAAAAACGTCACAAAAATGTCTCAACAAAGTTGACAAAAAGTTACATAAAAGTTTACAAAAACGCACAACAAAATTGACAAAAACGTCACAAAAATGTCTCAACAAAATTGACAAAAAGTTACATAAAAGTTTACAAAAACGCACAACAAAATTGACAAAAACGTCACAAAAATGTGACTAAAATGTTTCAACAAAGTTGACAAAAACGCACAACAAAATTGACAAATACGTTACATATAAGTTGACAAAAACGTCACAAAAATGTGACTAAAATGTTTCAACAAAGTTGACAAAAACGCACAACAAAATTGACAAAAACGTCACAAATAATTTGACACAAATCAGAACAAAATTGACAAAAACTTCACAAAAATGCGACTAAAATATCTCAACAAAGTTGTCAAAAACGCACAAAAAAGTTGACAAAAACGTCACAAAATTGCGACTAAAATGTCTCAACAAAGTTGACAAAACGCACAACAAAATTGACCAAAACGTGATAAAAAATTTGACACAAACGCACAACAAAATTGACAAAAACGTTACAAATAAGTTAACAAAAAAGTCACAAAATTGCGACTAAAATGTCTCAAAGTTGACACAAACGCACAACAAAATTGACAAAAACGTTACAAAAAAAGTTTAAAAAAACGTCACAAAAAAGTTTACAAAAACGTCACAAAATTGCGACTAAAATGTCTCAACAAAGTTGACAAAAACGCACAACAAAATTGACAAATACGTTACATATAAGTTGACAAAAACGTCACAAAAATGTGACTAAAATGTCTCAAAGTTGACAAAAATGCACAACAAAATTGACAAAAACGTCACAAATAATTTGACACAAATCAGAACAAAATTGACAAAAACTTCACAAAAATGCGACTAAAATATCTCAACAAAGTTGACAAAACGCATAACAAAATTGACAAAAACTTTACAATAAGTTGACAAAAAAGCACAAAAATGTCGACAAAAACGTCACAAAAAATTTGATATAAACACACAACAAAATTGACAAAAACGTTACAAATAAGTTGACAAAAACGCACAACAAAATTGACAAAAAGTTACATAAAAGTTTACAAAAACGCACAACAAAATTGACAAAAACGTCACAAAAATGTGACTAAAATGTCTCAACAAAGTTGACAAAAATGACCAAAACGTGATAAAAAATTTGACACAAACGCACAACAAAATTGACAAAAACGTTACAAATAAGTTAACAAAAAAGTCACAAAATTGCGACTAAAATGTCTCAAAGTTGACACAAACGCACAACAAAATTGACAAAAACGTTACAAAAAAAGTTTAAAAAAACGTCACAAAATTGCGACTAAAATGTCTCAACAAAGTTGACAAAAACGCACAACAAAATTGACAAAAAATTTGACACAAACGCACAACAAAATTGACAAAAACGTTACAAATAAGTTGACAAAAAAAGTCATAAAATGTCTCAACAAAGTTGACAAAAACGCACAACAAAATTGACCAAAACGTCACAAAAAATTTGACACAAACGCACAACAAAATTGACAAAAAGTTACATAAAAGTTTACAAAAACGCACAACAAAATTGACCAAAACGTCACAAAAAATTTGACACAAACGCACAACAAAATTGACAAAAACGTCACAAAAATGTGACTAAAATGTCTCAACAAAGTTGACAAAAATGCACAGAGAAATTGACCAAAACGTCACAAAAAATTTGACATAAACGCACAAAAAAATTGACAAAAACGTTACAAATAAGTTGACAAAAAAAGTCAAAAAATTGCGACTAAAATGTCTCAACAAAGTTGACAAAAACGCACAACAAAATTGACAAATACGTTACATATAAGTTGACAAAAACGTCACAAAAATGCGACTAAAATATCTCAACAAAGTTGTCAAAAACGCACAAAAAAGTTGACAAAAACGTCACAAAATTGCGACTAAAATGTCTCAACAAAGTTGACAAAACGCACAACAAAATTGACAAAAACTTTACAATAAGTTGACAAAAAAGTCACAAAATGCGACTAAAATGTCCCAACAAAGTTGACAAAAAAGCACAAAAATGTCGACAAAAACGTCACAAAAAATTTGATATAAACACACAACAAAATTGACAAAAACGTTACAAATAAGTTGACAAAAACGCACAACAAAATTGCGACTAAAATGTCTGAACAAAGTTGACAAAAACGCACAACAAAATTGACAAAAAGTTACATAAAAGTTTACAAAAACGCACAACAAAATTGACAAAAACGTCACAAAAATGTCTCAACAAAATTGACAAAAAGTTACATAAAAGTTTACAAAAACGCACAACAAAATTGACAAAAACGTCACAAAAATGTGACTAAAATGTCGCAACAAAGTTGACAAAAACGTGATAAAAAATTTGACACAAACGCACACCAAAATTGACAAAAACGTTACAAATAAGTTAACAAAATTGCGACTAAAATATCTCAAAGTTGACACAAACGCACAACAAAATTGACAAAAACGTTACAAAAAAAGTTTAAAAAAACGTCACAAAAAAGTTTACAAAAACGTCAAAATTGCGACTAAAATGTCTCAACAAAGTTGACAAAACGCACAACAAAATTGACAAAAACTTTACAATAAGTTGACAAAAGTCACAAAATGCGACTAAAATGTCCCAACAAAGTTGACAAAAAAGCACAAAAATGTCGACAAAAACGTCACAAAAAATTTTATATAAACACAAAACAAAATTGACAAAAAATTTGACACAAACGCACAACAAAATTGACAAAAACGTTACAAATAAGTTGACAAAAAAAGTCATAAAATGTCTCAACAAAGTTGACAAAAACGCACAACAAAATTGACCAAAACGTCACAAAAAATTTGACACAAACGCACAACAAAATTGACAAAAACGTCACAAAAATGTGACTAAAATGTCTCAACAAAGTTGACAAAAATGCACAGCAAAATTGACCAAAACGTCACAAAAAATTTGACATAAACGCACAAAAAAATTGACAAAAAAGTCAAAAAATTGCGACTAAAATGTCTCAACAAAGTTGACAAAAACGCACAACAAAATTGACAAATACGTTACATATAAGTTGACAAAAACGTCACAAAAATGTGACTAAAATGTCTCAAAGTTGACAAAAATGCACAACAAAATTGACAAAAACGTCACAAATAATTTGACACAAATCAGAACAAAATTGACAAAAACTTCACAAAAATTCGACTAAAATATCTCAACAAAGTTGTCAAAAACGCACAAAAAAGTTGACAAAAACGTCACAAAAAAGTTGACAAAAACGTCACAAAATTGCGACTAAAATGTCTCAACAAAGTTGACAAAACGCATAACAAAATTGACAAAAACTTTACAATAAGTTGACAAAAACGCACAACAAAATTGTGACTAAAATGTCTCAACAAAGTTGACAAAAACGCACAACAAAATTGACAAAAAGTTACATAAAAGTTTACAAAAACGCACAACAAAATTGACAAAAACGTCACAAAAATGTGACTAAAATGTCTCAACAAAGTTGACAAAAATGACCAAAACGTGATAAAAAATTTGACACAAACGCACAACAAAATTGACAAAAACGTTACAAATAAGTTAACAAAAAAGTCACAAAATTGCGACTAAAATGTCTCAAAGTTGACACAAACGCACAACAAATTTGACAAAAACGTTACAAAAAAAGTTTAAAAAAACGTCACAAAAAAGTTTACAAAAACGTCACAAAATTGCGACTAAAATGTCTCAACAAAGTTGACAAAAACGCACGACAAAATTGACAAAAACTTTACAATAAGTTGACAAAAGTCACAAAATGCGACTAAAATGTCCCAACAAAGTTGACAAAAAAGCACAAAAATGTCGACAAAAACGTCACAAAAAATTTTATATAAACACAAAACAAAATTGACAAAAAATTTGACACAAACGCACAACAAAATTGACAAAAACGTTACAAATAAGTTGACAAAAAAAGTCATAAAATGTCTCAACAAAGTTGACAAAAACGCACAACAAAATTGACCAAAACGTCACAAAAAATTTGACACAAACGCACAACAAAATTGACAAAAACGTCACAAAAATGTGACTAAAATGTCTCAACAAAGTTGACAAAAATGCACAGCAAAATTGACCAAAACGTCACAAAAAATTTGACATAAACGCACAAAAAAATTGACAAAAACGTTACAAATAAGTTGACAAAAAGTCAAAAAATTGCGACTAAAATGTCTCAACAAAGTTGACAAAAACGCACAACAAAATTGACAAATACGTTACATATAAGTTGACAAAAACGTCACAAAAATGTGACTAAAATGTCTCAAAGTTGACAAAAATGCACAACAAAATTGACAAAAACGTCACAAATAATTTGACACAAATCAGAACAAAATTGACAAAAACTTCACAAAAATTCGACTAAAATATCTCAACAAAGTTGTCAAAAACGCACAAAAAAGTTGACAAAAACGTCACAAAAAAGTTGACAAAAACGTCACAAAATTGCGACTAAAATGTCTCAACAAAGTTGACAAAACGCATAACAAAATTGACAAAAACTTTACAATAAGTTGACAAAAACGCACAACAAAATTGTGACTAAAATGTCTCAACAAAGTTGACAAAAACGCACAACAAAATTGACAAAAAGTTACATAAAAGTTTACAAAAACGCACAACAAAATTGACAAAAACGTCACAAAAATGTGACTAAAATGTCTCAACAAAGTTGACAAAAATGACCAAAACGTGATAAAAAATTTGACACAAACGCACAACAAAATTGACAAAAACGTTACAAATAAGTTAACAAAAAAGTCACAAAATTGCGACTAAAATGTCTCAAAGTTGACACAAACGCACAACAAATTTGACAAAAACGTTACAAAAAAAGTTTAAAAAAACGTCACAAAAAAGTTTACAAAAACGTCACAAAATTGCGACTAAAATGTCTCAACAAAGTTGACAAAAACGCACGACAAAATTGACAAAAAATTTGACACAAACGCACAACAAAATTGACAAAAACGTCACAAAAATGTGACTAAAATGTCTCAACAAAGTTGACAAAAATGCACAGAGAAATTGACCAAAACGTCACAAAAAATTTGACATAAACGCACAAAAAAATTGACAAAAACGTTACAAATAAGTTGACAAAAAAAGTCAAAAAATTGCGACTAAAATGTCTCAACAAAGTTGACAAAAACGCACAACAAAATTGACAAATACGTTACATATAAGTTGACAAAAACGTCACAAAAATGCGACTAAAATATCTCAACAAAGTTGTCAAAAACGCACAAAAAAGTTGACAAAAACGTCACAAAATTGCGACTAAAATGTCTCAACAAAGTTGACAAAACGCACAACAAAATTGACAAAAACTTTACAATAAGTTGACAAAAAAGTCACAAAATGCGACTAAAATGTCCCAACAAAGTTGACAAAAAAGCACAAAAATGTCGACAAAAACGTCACAAAAAATTTGATATAAACACACAACAAAATTGACAAAAACGTTACAAATAAGTTGACAAAAACGCACAACAAAATTGCGACTAAAATGTCTGAACAAAGTTGACAAAAACGCACAACAAAATTGACAAAAAGTTACATAAAAGTTTACAAAAACGCACAACAAAATTGACAAAAACGTCACAAAAATGTCTCAACAAAATTGACAAAAAGTTACATAAAAGTTTACAAAAACGCACAACAAAATTGACAAAAACGTCACAAAAATGTGACTAAAATGTCGCAACAAAGTTGACAAAAACGTGATAAAAAATTTGACACAAACGCACACCAAAATTGACAAAAACGTTACAAATAAGTTAACAAAATTGCGACTAAAATATCTCAAAGTTGACACAAACGCACAACAAAATTGACAAAAACGTTACAAAAAAAGTTTAAAAAAACGTCACAAAAAAGTTTACAAAAACGTCAAAATTGCGACTAAAATGTCTCAACAAAGTTGACAAAACGCACAACAAAATTGACAAAAACTTTACAATAAGTTGACAAAAGTCACAAAATGCGACTAAAATGTCCCAACAAAGTTGACAAAAAAGCACAAAAATGTCGACAAAAACGTCACAAAAAATTTTATATAAACACAAAACAAAATTGACAAAAAATTTGACACAAACGCACAACAAAATTGACAAAAACGTTACAAATAAGTTGACAAAAAAAGTCATAAAATGTCTCAACAAAGTTGACAAAAACGCACAACAAAATTGACCAAAACGTCACAAAAAATTTGACACAAACGCACAACAAAATTGACAAAAACGTCACAAAAATGTGACTAAAATGTCTCAACAAAGTTGACAAAAATGCACAGCAAAATTGACCAAAACGTCACAAAAAATTTGACATAAACGCACAAAAAAATTGACAAAAACGTTACAAATAAGTTGACAAAAAAAGTCAAAAAATTGCGACTAAAATGTCTCAACAAAGTTGACAAAAACGCACAACAAAATTGACAAATACGTTACATATAAGTTGACAAAAACGTCACAAAAATGTGACTAAAATGTCTCAAAGTTGACAAAAATGCACAACAAAATTGACAAAAACGTCACAAATAATTTGACACAAATCAGAACAAAATTGACAAAAACTTCACAAAAATTCGACTAAAATATCTCAACAAAGTTGTCAAAAACGCACAAAAAAGTTGACAAAAACGTCACAAAAAAGTTGACAAAAACGTCACAAAATTGCGACTAAAATGTCTCAACAAAGTTGACAAAACGCATAACAAAATTGACAAAAACTTTACAATAAGTTGACAAAAACGCACAACAAAATTGCGACTAAAATGTCTCAACAAAGTTGACAAAAACGCACAACAAAATTGACAAAAAGTTACATAAAAGTTTACAAAAACGCACAACAAAGTTGACAAAAATGACCAAAACGTGATAAAAAATTTGACACAAACGCACAACAAAATTGACAAAAACGTTACAAATAAGTTAACAAAAAAGTCACAAAATTGCGACTAAAATGTCTCAAAGTTGACACAAACGCACAACAAATTTGACAAAAACGTTACAAAAAAAGTTTAAAAAAACGTCACAAAAAAGTTTACAAAAACGTCACAAAATTGCGACTAAAATGTCTCAACAAAGTTGACAAAAACGCACGACAAAATTGACAAAAAATTTGACACAAACGCACAACAAAATTGACAAAAACGTTACAAATAAGTTGACAAAAAAAGTCATAAAATGTCTCAACAAAGTTGACAAAAACGCACAACAAAATTGACCAAAACGTCACAAAAAATTTGACACAAACGCACAACAAAATTGACAAAAAGTTACATAAAAGTTTACAAAAACGCACAACAAAATTGACAAAAACGTCACAAAAATGTCTCAACAAAATTGACAAAAAGTTACATAAAAGTTTACAAAAACGCACAACAAAATTGACAAAAACGTCACAAAAATGTGACTAAAATGTCTCAACAAAGTTGACAAAAACGTGATAAAAAATTTGACACAAACGCACACCAAAATTGACAAAAACGTTACAAAAAAAGTTTAAAAAAACGTCACAAAAAAGTTTACAAAAACGTCAAAATTGCGACTAAAATGTCTCAACAAAGTTGACAAAACGCACAACAAAATTGACAAAAACTTTACAATAAGTTGACAAAAGTCACAAAATGCGACTAAAATGTCCCAACAAAGTTGACAAAAAAGCACAAAAATGTCGACAAAAACGTCACAAAAAAATTTGATATAAACACACAACAAAATTGACAAAAACGTTACAAATAAGTTGACAAAAAAGTCACAAAATTGCGACTAAAATGTCTCAAAGTTGACAAAAACGCACAACAAAATTGACAAAAAATTTGACACAAACGCACAACAAAATTGACAAAAACGTTACAAATAAGTTGACAAAAAAAGTCATAAAATGTCTCAACAAAGTTGACAAAAACGCACAACAAAATTGATCAAAACGTCACAAAAAATTTGACACAAACGCACAACAAAATTGACAAAAACGTCACAAAAATGTGACTAAAATGTCTCAACAAAGTTGACAAAAATGACCAAAACGTGATAAAAAATTTGACACAAACATACAACAAAATTGACAAAAACGTTACAAATAAGTTAACAAAAAAGTCACAAAATTGCGACTAAAATGTCTCAAAGTTGACACAAACGCACAACAAAATTGACAAAAACGTTACAAAAAAAGTTTAAAAAAACGTCACAAAATTGCGACTAAAATGTCTCAACAAAGTTGACAAAAACGCACAACAAAATTGACAAAAAATTTGACACAAACGCACAACAAAATTGACAAAAACGTTACAAATAAGTTGACAAAAAAAGTCATAAAATGTCTCAACAAAGTTGACAAAAACGCACAACAAAATTGACCAAAACGTCACAAAAAATTTGACACAAACGCACAACAAAATTGACAAAAAGTTACATAAAAGTTTACAAAAACGCACAACAAAATTGACCAAAACGTCACAAAAAATTTGACACAAACGCACAAAAAAATTGACAAAAACGTTACAAATAAGTTGACAAAAAAAGTCAAAAAATTGCGACTAAAATGTCTCAACAAAGTTGACAAAAACGCACAACAAAATTGACAAATACGTTACATATAAGTTGACAACAACGTCACAAAAATGTGACTAAAATGTCTCAAAGTTGACAAAAATGCACAACAAAATTGACAAAAACGTCACAAATAATTTGACACAAATCAGAACAAAATTGACAAAAACTTCACAAAAATGCGACTAAAATATCTCAACAAAGTTGTCAAAAACGCACAAAAAAGTTGACAAAAACGTCACAAAAAAGTTGACAAAAACGTCACAAAATTGCGACTAAAATGTCTCAACAAAGTTGACAAAACGCACAACAAAATTGACAAAAACTTTACAATAAGTTGACAAAAAAGTCACAAAATGCGACTAAAATGTCCCAACAAAGTTGACAAAAAAGCACAAAAATGTCGACAAAAACGTCACAAAAAATTTGATATAAACACACAACAAAATTGACAAAAACGTTACAAATAAGTTGACAAAAACGCACCACAAAATTGCGACTGAAATGTCTCAACAAAGTTGACAAAAACGCACAACAAAATTGACAAAAAGTTACATAAAAGTTTACAAAAACGCACAACAAAATTGACAAAAACGTCACAAAAATGTGACTAAAATGTCTCAACAAAGTTGACAAAAATGCACAACAAAATTGACCAAAACGTGATAAAAAATTTGACACAAACGCACAACAAAATTGACAAAAACGTTACAAATAAGTTAACAAAAAAGTCACAAAATTGCGACTAAAATGTCTCAAAGTTGACACAAACGCACAACAAAATTGACAAAAACGTTACAAAAAAAGTTTAAAAAAACGTCACAAAAAAGTTTACAAAAACGTCAAATTGCGACTAAAATGTCTCAACAAAGTTGACAAAAACGCACAACAAAATTGACAAAAAATTTGACACAAACGCACAACAAAATTGACAAAAACGTTACAAATAAGTTGACAAAAAAAGTCATAAAATGTCTCAACAAAGTTGACAAAAACGCACAACAAAATTGACCAAAACGTCACAAAAAATTTGACACAAACGCACAACAAAATTGACAAAAACGTCACAAAAATGTGACTAAAATGTCTCAACAAAGTTGACAAAAATGCACAGAGAAATTGACCAAAACGTCACAAAAAATTTGACATAAACGCACAAAAAAATTGACAAAAACGTTACAAATAAGTTGACAAAAAAAGTCAAAAAATTGCGACTAAAATGTCTCAACAAAGTTGACAAAAACGCACAACAAAATTGACAAATACGTTACATATAAGTTGACAAAAACGTCACAAAAATGTGACTAAAATGTCTCAAAGTTGACAAAAATGCACAACAAAATTGACAAAAACGTCACAAATAATTTGACACAAATCAGAACAAAATTGACAAAAACTTCACAAAAATGCGACTAAAATATCTCAACAAAGTTGACAAAACGCATAACAAAATTGACAAAAACTTTACAATAAGTTGACAAAAAAGCACAAAAATGTCGACAAAAACGTCACAAAAAATTTGATATAAACACACAACAAAATTGACAAAAACGTTACAAATAAGTTAACAAAAAAGTCACAAAATTGCGACTAAAATGTCTCAAAGTTGACACAAACGCACAACAAAATTGACAAAAACGTTACAAAAAAAGTTTAAAAAAACGTCACAAAAAAGTTTACAAAAACGTCAAATTGCGACTAAAATGTCTCAACAAAGTTGACAAAAACGCACAACAAAATTGACAAAAAATTTGACACAAACGCACAACAAAATTGACAAAAACGTTACAAATAAGTTGACAAAAAAAGTCATAAAATGTCTCAACAAAGTTGACAAAAACGCACAACAAAATTGACCAAAACGTCACAAAAAATTTGACACAAACGCACAACAAAATTGACAAAAACGTCACAAAAATGTGACTAAAATGTCTCAACAAAGTTGACAAAAATGCACAGAGAAATTGACCAAAACGTCAACAAAAATTTGACATAAACGCACAAAAAAATTGACAAAAACGTTACAAATAAGTTGACAAAAAAAGTCAAAAAATTGCGACTAAAATGTCTCAACAAAGTTGACAAAAACGCACAACAAAATTGACAAATACGTTACATATAAGTTGACAAAAACGTCACAAAAATGTGACTAAAATGTCTCAAAGTTGACAAAAATGCACAACAAAATTGACAAAAACGTCACAAATAATTTGACACAAATCAGAACAAAATTGACAAAAACTTCACAAAAATGCGACTAAAATATCTCAACAAAGTTGACAAAACGCATAACAAAATTGACAAAAACTTTACAATAAGTTGACAAAAAAGCACAAAAATGTCGACAAAAACGTCACAAAAAATTTGATATAAACACACAACAAAATTGACAAAAACGTTACAAATAAGTTGACAAAAACGCACAACAAAATTGACAAAAAGTTACATAAAAGTTTACAAAAACGCACAACAAAATTGACAAAAACGTCACAAAAATGTCTCAACAAAATTGACAAAAAGTTACATAAAAGTTTACAAAAACGCACAACAAAATTGACAAAAACGTCACAAAAATGTGACTAAAATGTTTCAACAAAGTTGACAAAAACGCACAACAAAATTGACAAATACGTTACATATAAGTTGACAAAAACGTCACAAAAATGTGACTAAAATGTTTCAACAAAGTTGACAAAAACGCACAACAAAATTGACAAAAACGTCACAAATAATTTGACACAAATCAGAACAAAATTGACAAAAACTTCACAAAAATGCGACTAAAATATCTCAACAAAGTTGTCAAAAACGCACAACAAAATTGACAAAAACTTTACAATAAGTTGACAAAAAAGTCACAAAATGCGACTAAAATGTCTCAACAAAGTTGACAAAACGCACAACAAAATTGACAAAAACTTTACAATAAGTTGACAAAAAAGTCACAAAATGCGACTAAAATGTCCCAACAAAGTTGACAAAAAAGCACAAAAATGTCGACAAAAACATCACAAAAAATTTGATATAAACACACAACAAAATTGACAAAAACGTTACAAATAAGTTGACAAAAACGCACAACAAAATTGCGACTGAAATGTCTCAACAAAGTTGACAAAAACGCACAACAAAATTGACAAAAAGTTACATAAAAGTTTACAAAAACGCACAACAAAATTGACAAAAACGTCACAAAAATGTGACTAAAATGTCTCAACAAAGTTGACAAAAATGCACAACAAAATTGACAAAAACGTTACGAATAAGTTAACAAAAAAGTCACAAAATTGCGACTAAAATGTCTCAAAGTTGACACAAACGCACAACAAAATTGACAAAAACGTTACAAAAAAAGTTTAAAAAACGTCACAAAAAAGTTTACAAAAACGTCACAAAAATGCGACTAAAATGTCTCAACAAAGTTGACATAAAAGTTTACAAAACGCACAACGAAATTGACCAAAACGTCACAAAAAATTTGACACAAACGCACAACAAAATTGACAAAAACGTTACAAATAAGTTGACAAAAACGTCACAAAAATGTCTCAACAAAGTTGACAAAAAGTTACATAAAAGTTTACAAAAACGCACAACAAAATTGACAAAAACGTCACAAAAATGTGACTAAAATGTCTCAACAAAGTTGACAAAAATGCACAACAAAATTGACAAAAACGTTACGAATAAGTTAACAAAAGTCACAAAATTGCGACTAAAATGTCTCAAAGTTGACACAAACGCACAACAAAATTGACAAAAACGTTACAAAAAAGTTTAAAAAAACGTCACAAAAAAGTTTACAAAAACGTCACAAAAATGCGACTAAAATGTCTCAACAAAGTTGACATAAAAGTTTACAAAACGAAATTGACCAAAACGTCACAAAAAATTTGACACAAACGCACAACAAAATTGACAAAAACTTTACAATAAGTTGACAAAAAAGTCACAAAATGCGACTAAAATGTCCCAACAAAGTTGACAAAAAAGCACAAAAATGTCGACAAAAACGTCACAAAAAATTTGATATAAACACACAACAAAATTGTCAAAAACGTTACAAATAAGTTGACAAAAACGCACAACAAAATTGCGACTAAAATGTCTCAACAAAGTTGACAAAAACGCACAACAAAATTGACAAAAAGTTACATAAAAGTTTACAAAAACGCACAACAAAATTGACAAAAACGTCACAAAAATGTGACTAAAATGTCTCAACAAAGTTGACAAAAATGACCAAAACGTGATAAAAAATTTGACACAAACGCACAACAAAATTGACAAAAACGTTACAAATAAGTTAACAAAAAAGTCACAAAATTGCGACTAAAATGTCTCAAAGTTGACACAAACGCACAACAAATTTGACAAACGTTACAAAAAAAGTTTAAAAAAACGTCACAAAAAAGTTTACAAAAACGTCACAAAATTGCGACTAAAATGTCTCAACAAAGTTGACAAAAACGCACAACAAAATTGACAAAAAATTTGACACAAACGCACAACAAAATTGACAAAAACGTTACAAATAAGTTGACAAAAAAAGTCATAAAATGTCTCAACAAAGTTGACAAAAACGCACAACAAAATTGACCAAAACGTCACAAAAAATTTGACACAAACGCACAACAAAATTGACAAAAACGTTACAAATAAGTTGACAAAAACGTCACAAAAATGTCTCAACAAAGTTGACAAAAAGTTACATAAAAGTTTACAAAAACGCACAACAAAATTGACAAAAACGTCACAAAAATGTCTCAACAAAATTGACAAAAAGTTACATAAAAGTTTACAAAAACGCACAACAAAATTGACAAAAACGTCACAAAAATGTGACTAAAATGTCTCAACAAAGTTGACAAAAATGCACAACAAAATTGACCAAAACGTGATAAAAAATTTGACACAAACGCACAACAAAATTGACAAAAACGTTACAAATAAGTTAACAAAAAAGTCACAAAATTGCGACTAAAATGTCTCAAAGTTGACACAAACGCACAACAAAATTGACAAAAACGTTACAAAAAAAGTTTAAAAAAACGTCAAAAAAGTTGACAAAAACGTCACAAAATTGCGACTAAAATGTCTCAACAAAGTTGACAAAAACGCACAACAAAATTGACAAATACGTTACATATAAGTTGACAAAAACGTCACAAAAATGTGACTAAAATGTCTCAAAGTTGACAAAAATGCACAACAAAATTGACAAAAACGTCACAAATAATTTGACACAAATCAGAACAAAATTGACAAAAACTTCACAAAAATGCGACTAAAATATCTCAACAAAGTTGACAAAACGCATAACAAAATTGACAAAAACTTTACAATAAGTTGACAAAAAAGCACAAAAATGTCGACAAAAACGTCACAAAAAATTTGATATAAACACACAACAAAATTGACAAAAACGTTACAAATAAGTTGACAAAAACGCACAACAAAATTGACAAAAACGTCACAAAAATGTGACTAAAATGTCTCAACAAAGTTGACAAAAATGCACAGAGAAATTGACCAAAACGTCACAAAAAAATTGACATAAACGCACAAAAAAATTGACAAAAACGTTACAAATAAGTTGACAAAAAAAGTCAAAAAATTGCGACTAAAATGTCTCAACAAAGTTGACAAAAACGCACAACAAAATTGACAAATACGTTACATATAAGTTGACAAAAACGTCACAAAAATGTGACTAAAATGTCTCAAAGTTGACAAAAATGCACAACAAAATTGACAAAAACGTCACAAATAATTTGACACAAATCAGAACAAAATTGACAAAAACTTCACAAAAATGCGACTAAAATATCTCAACAAAGTTGTCAAAAACGCACAAAAAAGTTGACAAAAACGTCACAAAAAAGTTGACAAAAACGTCACAAAATTGCGACTAAAATGTCTCAACAAAGTTGACAAAAATGCACAACAAAATTGACAAAAACGTCACAAATAATTTGACACAAATCAGAACAAAATTGACCAAAACGTCACAAAAAATTTGACACAAACGCACAACAAAATTGACAAAAACGTTACAAATAAGTTGACAAAAACGTCACAAAAATGTCTCAACAAAGTTGACAAAAAGTTACATAAAAGTTTACAAAAACGCACAACAAAATTGACAAAAACGTCACAAAAATGTCTCAACAAAATTGACAAAAAGTTACATAAAAGTTTACAAAAACGCACAACAAAATTGACAAAAACGTCACAAAAATGTGACTAAAATGTCTCAACAAAGTTGACAAAAATGCACAACAAAATTGACCAAAACGTGATAAAAAATTTGACACAAACGCACAACAAAATTGACAAAAACGTTACAAATAAGTTAACAAAAAAGTCACAAAATTGCGACTAAAATGTCTCAAAGTTGACACAAACGCACAACAAAATTGACAAAAACGTTACAAAAAAAGTTTAAAAAAACGTCAAAAAAGTTGACAAAAACGTCACAAAATTGCGACTAAAATGTCTCAACAAAGTTGACAAAAACGCACAACAAAATTGACAAATACGTTACATATAAGTTGACAAAAACGTCACAAAAATGTGACTAAAATGTCTCAAAGTTGACAAAAATGCACAACAAAATTGACAAAAACGTCACAAATAATTTGACACAAATCAGAACAAAATTGACAAAAACTTCACAAAAATGCGACTAAAATATCTCAACAAAGTTGACAAAACGCATAACAAAATTGACAAAAACTTTACAATAAGTTGACAAAAAAGCACAAAAATGTCGACAAAAACGTCACAAAAAATTTGATATAAACACACAACAAAATTGACAAAAACGTTACAAATAAGTTGACAAAAACGCACAACAAAATTGACAAAAACGTCACAAAAATGTGACTAAAATGTCTCAACAAAGTTGACAAAAATGCACAGAGAAATTGACCAAAACGTCACAAAAAAATTGACATAAACGCACAAAAAAATTGACAAAAACGTTACAAATAAGTTGACAAAAAAAGTCAAAAAATTGCGACTAAAATGTCTCAACAAAGTTGACAAAAACGCACAACAAAATTGACAAATACGTTACATATAAGTTGACAAAAACGTCACAAAAATGTGACTAAAATGTCTCAAAGTTGACAAAAATGCACAACAAAATTGACAAAAACGTCACAAATAATTTGACACAAATCAGAACAAAATTGACAAAAACTTCACAAAAATGCGACTAAAATATCTCAACAAAGTTGTCAAAAACGCACAAAAAAGTTGACAAAAACGTCACAAAAAAGTTGACAAAAACGTCACAAAATTGCGACTAAAATGTCTCAACAAAGTTGACAAAACGCACAACAAAATTGACAAAAACTTTACAATAAGTTGACAAAAAAGTCACAAAATGCGACTAAAATGTCCCAACAAAGTTGACAAAAAAGCACAAAAATGTCGACAAAAACGTCACAAAAAATTTGATATAAACACACAACAAAATTGACAAAAACGTTACAAATAAGTTGACAAAAACGCACCACAAAATTGCGACTGAAATGTCTCAACAAAGTTGACAAAAACGCACAACAAAATTGACAAAAAGTTACATAAAAGTTTACAAAAACGCACAACAAAATTGACAAAAACGTCACAAAAATGTGACTAAAATGTCTCAACAAAGTTGACAAAAATGCACAACAAAATTGACAAAAACTTTACGAATAAGTTAACAAAAGTCACAAAATTGCGACTAAAATGTCTCAAAGTTGACACAAACGCACACCAAAATTGACAAAAACGTTACAAATAAGTTAACAAAATTGCGACTAAAATATCTCAAAGTTGACACAAACGCACAACAAAATTGACAAAAACGTTACAAAAAAAGTTTAAAAAAACGTCACAAAAAAGTTTACAAAAACGTCAAAATAGCGACTAAAATGTCTCAACAAAGTTGACAAAACGCACAACAAAATTGACAAAAACTTTACAATAAGTTGACAAAAGTCACAAAATGCGACTAAAATGTCCCAACAAAGTTGACAAAAAAGCACAAAAATGTCGACAAAAACGTCACAAAAAATTTGATATAAACACACAACAAAATTGACAAAAAATTTGACACAAACGCACAACAAAATTGACAAAAACGTTACAAATAAGTTGACAAAAAAAGTCATAAAATGTCTCAACAAAGTTGACAAAAACGCACAACAAAATTGACCAAAACGTCACAAAAAATTTGACACAAACGCACAACAAAATTGACAAAAACGTCACAAAAATGTGACTAAAATGTCTCAACAAAGTTGACAAAAATGCACAGCAAAATTGACCAAAACGTCACAAAAAATTTGACATAAACGCACAAAAAAATTGACAAAAACGTTACAAATAAGTTGACAAAAAAAGTCAAAAAATTGCGACTAAAATGTCTCAACAAAGTTGACAAAAACGCACAACAAAATTGACAAATACGTTACATATAAGTTGACAAAAACGTCACAAAAATGTGACTAAAATGTCTCAACAAAGTTGTCAAAAACGCACAAAAAAGTTGACAAAAACGTCACAAAAAAGTTGACAAAAACGTCACAAAATTGCGACTAAAATGTCTCAACAAAGTTGACAAAACGCATAACAAAATTGACAAAAACTTTACAATAAGTTGACAAAAAAGTCACAAAATGCGACTAAAATGTGCCAACAAAGTTGACAAAAAAGCACAAAAATGTCGACAAAAACGTCACAAAAAATTTGATATAAACACACAACAAAATTGTCAAAAACGTTACAAATAAGTTGACAAAAACGCACAACAAAATTGCGACTAAAATGTCTCAACAAAGTTGACAAAAACGCACAACAAAATTGACAAAAAGTTACATAAAAGTTTACAAAAACGCACAACAAAATTGACAAAAACGTCACAAAAATGTGACTAAAATGTCTCAACAAAGTTGACAAAAATGACCAAAACGTGATAAAAAATTTGACACAAACGCACAACAAAATTGACAAAAACGTTACAAATAAGTTAACAAAAAAGTCACAAAATTGCGACTAAAATGTCTCAAAGTTGACACAAACGCACAACAAATTTGACAAACGTTACAAAAAAAGTTTAAAAAAACGTCACAAAAAAGTTTACAAAAACGTCACAAAATTGCGACTAAAATGTCTCAACAAAGTTGACAAAAACGCACAACAAAATTGACAAAAAATTTGACACAAACGCACAACAAAATTGACAAAAACGTTACAAATAAGTTGACAAAAAAAGTCATAAAATGTCTCAACAAAGTTGACAAAAACGCACAACAAAATTGACCAAAACGTCACAAAAAATTTGACACAAACGCACAACAAAATTGACAAAAAGTTACATAAAAGTTTACAAAAACGCACAACAAAATTGACAAAAACGTCACAAAAATGTCTCAACAAAATTGACAAAAAGTTACATAAAAGTTTACAAAAACGCACAACAAAATTGACAAAAACGTCACAAAAATGTGACTAAAATGTCTCAACAAAGTTGACAAAAACGTGATAAAAAATTTGACACAAACGCACACCAAAATTGACAAAAACGTTACAAAAAAAGTTTAAAAAAACGTCACAAAAAAGTTTACAAAAACGTCAAAATTGCGACTAAAATGTCTCAACAAAGTTGACAAAACGCACAACAAAATTGACAAAAACTTTACAATAAGTTGACAAAAGTCACAAAATGCGACTAAAATGTCCCAACAAAGTTGACAAAAAAGCACAAAAATGTCGACAAAAACGTCACAAAAAATTTGATATAAACACACAACAAAATTGACAAAAACGTTACAAATAAGTTGACAAAAAAGTCACAAAATTGCGACTAAAATGTCTCAAAGTTTACAAAAACGCACAACAAAATTGACAAAAAATTTGACACAAACGCACAACAAAATTGACAAAAACGTTACAAATAAGTTGACAAAAAAAGTCATAAAATGTCTCAACAAAGTTGACAAAAACGCACAACAAAATTGATCAAAACGTCACAAAAAATTTGACACAAACGCACAACAAAATTGACAAAAACGTCACAAAAATGTGACTAAAATGTCTCAACAAAGTTGACAAAAATGACCAAAACGTGATAAAAAATTTGACACAAACATACAACAAAATTGACAAAAACGTTACAAATAAGTTAACAAAAAAGTCACAAAATTGCGACTAAAATGTCTCAACAAAGTTGACAAAAACGCACAACAAAATTGACAAAAAATTTGACACAAACGCACAACAAAATTGACAAAAACGTTACAAATAAGTTGACAAAAAAAGTCATAAAATGTCTCAACAAAGTTGACAAAAACGCACAACAAAATTGACAAATACGTTACATATAAGTTGACAAAAACGTCACAAAAATGTGACTAAAATGTCTCAAAGTTGACAAAAATGCACAACAAAATTGACAAAAACGTCACAAATAATTTGACACAAATCAGAACAAAATTGACAAAAACTTCACAAAAATGCGACTAAAATATCTCAACAAAGTTGTCAAAAACGCACAAAAAAGTTGACAAAAACGTCACAAAAAAGTTGACAAAAACGTCACAAAATTGCGACTAAAATGTCTCAACAAAGTTGACAAAACGCACAACAAAATTGACAAAAACTTTACAATAAGTTGACAAAAAAGTCACAAAATGCGACTAAAATGTCCCAACAAAGTTGACAAAAAAGCACAAAAATGTCGACAAAAACGTCACAAAAAATTTGATATAAACACACAACAAAATTGACAAAAACGTTACAAATAAGTTGACAAAAACGCACAACAAAATTGACAAAAACGTCACAAAAATGTGACTAAAATGTCTCAACAAAGTTGACAAAAATGCACAGAGAAATTGACCAAAACGTCACAAAAAAATTGACATAAACGCACAAAAAAATTGACAAAAACGTTACAAATAAGTTGACAAAAAAAGTCAAAAAATTGCGACTAAAATGTCTCAACAAAGTTGACAAAAAAGCACAAAAATGTCGACAAAAACGTCACAAAAAATTTGATATAAACACACAACAAAATTGACAAAAAATTTGACACAAACGCACAACAAAATTGACAAAAACGTTACAAATAAGTTGACAAAAACGTCACAAAAATGTCTCAACAAAGTTGACAAAAAGTTACATAAAAGTTTACAAAAACGCACAACAAAATTGACAAAAACGTCACAAAAATGTCTCAACAAAATTGACAAAAAGTTACATAAAAGTTTACAAAAACGCACAACAAAATTGACAAAAACGTCACAAAAATGTGACTAAAATGTCTCAACAAAGTTGACAAAAACGTGATAAAAAATTTGACACAAACGCACACCAAAATTGACAAAAACGTTACAAATAAGTTAACAAAATTGCGACTAAAATATCTCAAAGTTGACACAAACGCACAACAAAATTGACAAAAACGTTACAAAAAAAGTTTAAAAAAACGTCACAAAAAAGTTTACAAAAACGTCAAAATTGCGACTAAAATGTCTCAACAAAGTTGACAAAACGCACAACAAAATTGACAAAAACTTTACAATAAGTTGACAAAAGTCACAAAATGCGACTAAAATGTCCCAACAAAGTTGACAAAAAAGCACAAAAATGTCGACAAAAACGTCACAAAAAATTTGATATAAACACACAACAAAATTGACAAAAAATTTGACACAAACGCACAACAAAATTGACAAAAACGTTACAAATAAGTTGACAAAAAAAGTCATAAAATGTCTCAACAAAGTTGACAAAAACGCACAACAAAATTGACCAAAACGTCACAAAAAATTTGACACAAACGCACAACAAAATTGACAAAAACGTCACAAAAATGTGACTAAAATGTCTCAACAAAGTTGACAAAAATGCACAGCAAAATTGACCAAAACGTCACAAAAAATTTGACATAAACGCACAAAAAAATTGACAAAAACGTTACAAATAAGTTGACAAAAAAAGTCAAAAAATTGCGACTAAAATGTCTCAACAAAGTTGACAAAAACGCACAACAAAATTGACAAATACGTTACATATAAGTTGACAAAAACGTCACAAAAATGTGACTAAAATGTCTCAAAGTTGACAAAAATGCACAACAAAATTGACAAAAACGTCACAAATAATTTGACACAAATCAGAACAAAATTGACAAAAACTTCACAAAAATGCGACTAAAATATCTCAACAAAGTTGTCAAAAACGCACAAAAAAGTTGACAAAAACGTCACAAAAAAGTTGACAAAAACGTCACAAAATTGCGACTAAAATGTCTCAACAAAGTTGACAAAACGCATAACAAAATTGACAAAAACTTTACAATAAGTTGACAAAAAAAGTCACAAAATGCGACTAAAATGTGCCAACAAAGTTGACAAAAAAGCACAAAAATGTCGACAAAAACGTCACAAAAAATTTGATATAAACACACAACAAAATTGTCAAAAACGTTACAAATAAGTTGACAAAAACGCACAACAAAATTGCGACTAAAATGTCTCAACAAAGTTGACAAAAACGCACAACAAAATTGACAAAAAGTTACATAAAAGTTTACAAAAACGCACAACAAAATTGACAAAAACGTCACAAAAATGTGACTAAAATGTCTCAACAAAGTTGACAAAAATGACCAAAACGTGATAAAAAATTTGACACAAACGCACAACAAAATTGACAAAAACATTACAAATAAGTTAACAAAAAAGTCACAAAATTGCGACTAAAATGTCTCAAAGTTGACACAAACGCACAACAAATTTGACAAAAACGTTACAAAAAAAGTTTAAAAAAACGTCACAAAAAAGTTTACAAAAACGTCACAAAATTGCGACTAAAATGTCTCAACAAAGTTGACAAAAACGCACAACAAAATTGACAAAAAATTTGACACAAACGCACAACAAAATTGACAAAAACGTTACAAATAAGTTGACAAAAAAAGTCATAAAATGTCTCAACAAAGTTGACAAAAACGCACAACAAAATTGACCAAAACGTCACAAAAAATTTGACACAAACGCACAACAAAATTGACAAAAAGTTACATAAAAGTTTACAAAAACGCACAACAAAATTAACAAAAACGTCACAAAAAAGTTTACAAAAACGTCACAAAATTGCGACTAATGTCTCAACAAAGTTGACAAAAACGCACAACAAAATTGACAAAAAATTTGACACAAACGCACAACAAAATTGACAAAAACGTTACAAATAAGTTGACAAAAACGTCACAAAAATGTCTCAACAAAGTTGACAAAAAGTTACATAAAAGTTTACAAAAACGCACAACAAAATTGACAAAAACGTCACAAAAATGTCTCAACAAAATTGACAAAAAGTTACATAAAAGTTTACAAAAACGCACAACAAAATTGACAAAAACGTCACAAAAATGTGACTAAAATGTCTCAACAAAGTTGACAAAAACGTGATAAAAAATTTGACACAAACGCACACCAAAATTGACAAAAACGTTACAAAAAAAGTTTAAAAAAACGTCACAAAAAAGTTTACAAAAACGTCAAAATTGCGACTAAAATGTCTCAACAAAGTTGACAAAACGCACAACAAAATTGACAAAAACTTTACAATAAGTTGACAAAAGTCACAAAATGCGACTAAAATGTCCCAACAAAGTTGACAAAAAAGCACAAAAATGTCGACAAAAACGTCACAAAAAATTTGATATAAACACACAACAAAATTGACAAAAACGTTACAAATAAGTTGACAAAAAAGTCACAAAATTGCGACTAAAATGTCTCAAAGTTTACAAAAACGCACAACAAAATTGACAAAAAATTTGACACAAACGCACAACAAAATTGACAAAAACGTTACAAATAAGTTGACAAAAAAAGTCATAAAATGTCTCAACAAAGTTGACAAAAACGCACAACAAAATTGACCAAAACGTCACAAAAAATTTGACACAAACGCACAACAAAATTGACAAAAAGTTACATAAAAGTTTACAAAAACGCACAACAAAATTGACCAAAACGTCACAAAAAATTTGACACAAACGCACAACAAAATTGACAAACGTCACAAAAAATTTGACATAAACGCACAAAAAAATTGACAAAAACGTTACAAATAAGTTGACAAAAAAAGTCAAAAAATTGCGACTAAAATGTCTCAACAAAGTTGACAAAAACGCACAACAAAATTGACAAATACGTTACATATAGGTTGACAAAAACGTCACAAAAATGTGACTAAAATGTCTCAAAGTTGACAAAAATGCACAACAAAATTGACAAAAACGTCACAAATAATTTGACACAAATCAGAACAAAATTGACAAAAACTTCACAAAAATGCGACTAAAATATCTCAACAAAGTTGTCAAAAACGCACAAAAAAGTTGACAAAAACGTCACAAAAAAGTTGACAAAAACGTCACAAAATTGCGACTAAAATGTCTCAACAAAGTTGACAAAACGCACAACAAAATTGACAAAAACTTTACAATAAGTTGACAAAAAAGTCACAAAATGCGACTAAAATGTCCCAACAAAGTTGACAAAAAAGCACAAAAATGTCGACAAAAACGTCACAAAAAATTTGATATAAACACAACAAAATTGACAAAAACGTTACAAATAAGTTGACAAAAACGCACCACAAAATTGCGACTGAAATGTCTCAACAAAGTTGACAAAAACGCACAACAAAATTGACAAAAAGTTACATAAAAGTTTACAAAAACGCACAACAAAATTGACAAAAACGTCACAAAAATGTGACTAAAATGTCTCAACAAAGTTGACAAAAATGCACAACAAAATTGACAAAAACGTTACGAATACGTTAACAAAAGTCACAAAATTGCGACTAAAATGTCTCAAAGTTGACACAAACGCACAACAAAATTGACAAAAACGTTACAAAAAAGTTTAAAAAAACGTCACAAAAAAGTTTACAAAAACGTCACAAAAATGCGACTAAAATGTCTCAACAAAGTTGACATAAAAGTTTACAAAACGAAATTGACCAAAACGTCACAAAAAATTTGACACAAACGCACAACAAAATTGACAAAAACGTTACAAATAAGTTGACAAAAAAAGTCATAAAATGTCTCAACAAAGTTGACAAAAACGCACAACAAAATTGACCAAAACGTCACAAAAAATTTGACACAAACGCACAACAAAATTGACAAAAACGTCACAAAAATGTGACTAAAATGTCTCAACAAAGTTGACAAAAATGCACAGAGAAATTGACCAAAACGTCACAAAAAATTTGACATAAACGCACAAAAAAATTGACAAAAACGTTACAAATAAGTTGACAAAAAAAGTCAAAAAATTGCGACTAAAATGTCTCAACAAAGTTGACAAAAACGCACAACAAAATTGACAAATACGTTACATATAAGTTGACAAAAACGTCACAAAAATGCGACTAAAATATCTCAACAAAGTTGTCAAAAACGCACAAAAAAGTTGACAAAAACGTCACGAAATTGCGACTAAAATGTCTCAACAAAGTTGAAAAAACGCACAACAAAATTGACAAAAACTTTACAATAAGTTGACAAAAAAAGTCACAAAATGCGACTAAAATGTCCCAACAAAGTTGACAAAAAAGCACAAAAATGTCGACAAAAACGTCACAAAAAATTTGATATAAACACACAACAAAATTGACAAAAACGTTACAAATAAGTTGACAAAAACGCACAACAAAATTGCGACTAAAATGTCTGAACAAAGTTGACAAAAACGCACAACAAAATTGACAAAAAGTTACATAAAAGTTTACAAAAACGCACAACAAAATTGACAAAAACGTCACAAAAAATTTGACACAAACGCACAACAAAATTGACAAAAACGTCACAAAAATGTCTCAACAAAGTTGACAAAAAGTTACATAAAAGTTTACAAAAACGCACAACAAAATTGACAAAAACGTCACAAAAATGTCTCAACAAAATTGACAAAAAGTTACATAAGTTTACAAAAACGCACAACAAAATTGACAAAAACGTCACAAAAATGTGACTAAAATGTCTCAACAAAGTTGACAAAAATGCACAACAAAATTGACCAAAACGTGATAAAAAATTTGACACAAACGCACAACAAAATTGACAAAAACGTTACAAATAAGTTAACAAAAAAGTCACAAAATTGCGACTAAAATGTCTCAAAGTTGACACAAACGCACAACAAAATTGACAAAAACGTTACAAAAAAAGTTTAAAAAAACGTCACAAAAAAGTTTACAAAAACGTCAAAATTGCGACTAAAATGTCTCAACAAAGTTGACAAAACGCACAACAAAATTGACAAAAACTTTACAATAAGTTGACAAAAACGTCACAAAAATGTGACTAAAATGTCCCAACAAAGTTGACAAAAAAGCACAAAAATGTCGACAAAAACGTCACAAAAAATTTGATATAAACACACAACAAAATTGACAAAAACGTTACAAATAAGTTGACAAAAACGCACAACAAAATTGCGACTAAAATGTCTCAACAAAGTTGACAAAAACGCACAACAAAATTGACAAAAAGTTACATAAAAGTTTACAAAAACGCACAACAAAATTGACAAAAACGTCACAAAAATGTGACTGAAATGTCTCAACAAAGTTGACAAAAATGACCAAAACGTGATAAAAAATTTGACACAAACGCACAACAAAATTGACAAAAAACGTTACAAATAAGTTAACAAAAAATTCACAAAATTGCGACTAAAATGTCTCAAAGTTGACACAAACGCACAACAAAATTGACAAAAACGTTACAAAAAAAGTTTAAAAAAACGTCACAAAAAAGTTTACAAAAACGTCACAAAATTGCGACTAAAATGTCTCAACAAAGTTGACAAAAACGCACAACAAAATTGACAAAAAATTTGACACAAACGCACAACAAAATTGACAAAAACGTTACAAATAAGTTGACAAAAAAAGTCATAAAATGTCTCAACAAAGTTGACAAAAACGCACAACAAAATTGACCAAAACGTCACAAAAAATTTGACACAAACGCACAACAAAATTGACAAAAAGTTACATAAAAGTTTACAAAAACGCACAACAAAATTGACAAAAACGTTACAAAAAAAGTTTAAAAAAACGTCACAAATTTGCGACTAATGTCAACAAAGTTGACAAAAACGCACAACAAAATTGACAAAAAATTTGACACAAACGCACAACAAAATTTACAAAAACGTCACAAAAATGTCTCAACAAAGTTGACAAAAAGTTACATAAAAGTTTACAAAAACGCACAACAAAATTGACAAAAACGTCACAAAAATGACTCAACAAAATTGACAAAAAGTTACAAAAAAAGTTTAAAAAAACGTCACAAAAAAGTTTACAAAAACGTCAAAATTGCGACTAAAATGTCTCAACAAAGTTGACAAAACGCACAACAAAATTGACAAAAACGTCACAAAAAAGTTGACAAAAACGTCACAAAATTGCGACTAAAATGTCTCAACAAAGTTGACAAAACGCATAACAAAATTGATAAAAACTTTACAATAAGTTGACAAAAAAGTCACAAAATGCGACTAAAATGTCCCAACAAAGTTGACAAAAAAGCACAAAAATGTCGACAAAAACGTCACAAAAAATTTGATATAAACACACAACAAAATTGACAAAAACGTTACAAATAAGTTGACAAAAAAGTCATAAAATGTCTCAACAAAGTTGACAAAAACGCACAACAAAATTGACCAAAACGTCACAAAAAATTTGACACAAACGCACAACAAAATTGACAAAAAGTTTCATAAAAGTTTACAAAAACGCACAACAAAATTGACCAAAACGTCACAAAAAATTTGACACAAACACACAACAAAATTGACAAAAACGTCACAAAAATGTGACTAAAATGTCTCAACAAAGTTGACAAAAATGCACAGCAAAATTGACCAAAACGTCACAAAAAATTTGACATAAACGCACAAAAAAATTGACAAAAACGTTACAAATAAGTTGACAAAAAAAGTCAAAAAATTGCGACTAAAATGTCTCAACAAAGTTGACAAAAACGCACAACAAAATTGACAAATACGTTACATATAAGTTGACAAAAACGTCACAAATAATTTGACACAAATCAGAACAAAATTGACAAAAACGTCACAAAAATGCGACTAAAATATCTCAACAAAGTTGTCAAAAACGCACAAAAAAGTTGACAAAAACGTCACAAAAAAGTTGACAAAAACGTCACAAAATTGCGACTAAAATGTCTCAACAAAGTTGACAAAACGCATAACAAAATTGACAAAAACTTTACAATAAGTTGACAAAAAAGTCACAAAATGCGACTAAAATGTCCCAACAAAGTCGACAAAAAACGTCACAAAAAATTTGATATAAACACACAACAAAATTGACAAAAACGTTACAAATAAGTTGACAAAAACGCACAACAAAATTGCGACTAAAATGTCTCAACAAAGTTGACAAAAACGCACAACAAAATTGACAAAAAGTTACATAAAAGTTTACAAAAACGCACAATAAAATTGACAAAAACGTCACAAAAATGTGACTAAAATGTCTCAACAAAGTTGACAAAAATGACCAAAACGTGATAAAAAATTTGACACAAACGCACAACAAAATTGACAAAAACGTTACAAATAAGTTAACAAAAAAGTCACAAAATTGCGACTAAAATGTCTCAAAGTTGACACAAACGCACAACAAAATTGACAAAAATGTTACAAAAAAAGTTTAAAAAAACGTCACAAAAAAGTTTACAAAAACGTCACAAAATTGCGACTAAAATGTCTCAACAAAGTTTTACAAAAACGCACAACAAAATTGACAAAAAATTTGACACAAACGCACAACAAAATTGACAAAAACGTTACAAATAAGTTGACAAAAAAAGTCATAAAATGTCTCAACAAAGTTGACAAAAACGCACAACAAAATTGACCAAAACGTCACAAAAAATTTGACACAAACGCACAACAAAATTGACAAAAACGTCACAAAAATGTGACTAAAATGTCTCAACAAAGTTGAAAAAAATGCACAGCAAAATTGACCAAAACGTCACAAAAAATTTGACATAAACGCACAAAAAAATTGACAAAAACGTTACAAATAAGTTGACAAAAAAAGTCAAAAAATTGCGACTAAAATGTCTCAACAAAGTTGACAAAAACGCACAACAAAATTGACAAATACGTTACATATAAGTTGACAAAAACGTCACAAAAATGTGACACAAATCAGAACAAAATTGACAAAAACTTCACAAAAATGCGACTAAAATATCTCAACAAAGTTGTCAAAAACGTTACAAATAAGTTGACAAAAACGCACAACAAAATTGCGACTAAAATGTCTCAACAAAGTTGACAAAAACGCACAACAAAATTGACAAAAAGTTACATAAAAGTTTACAAAAACGCACAACAAAATTGACAAAAACGTCACAAAATTGCGACTAAAATGTCTCAAAGTTGACACAAACGCACAACAAAATTGACAAAAACGTTACAAAAAAAGTTAAAAAAAAACGTCACAAAAAAGTTTACAAAAACGTCACAAAAATGCGACTAAAATGTCTCAACAAAATTGACATAAAAGTTTACAAAACGCACAACGAAATTGACCAAAACGTCACAAAAAATTTGACACAAACGCACAACAAAATTGACAAAAACGTTACAAATAAGTTGACAAAAACGTCACAAAAATGTCTCAACAAAGTTGACAAAAAGTTACATAAAAGTTTACAAAAACGCATAACAAAATTGACAAAAACGTCACAAAAATGTCTCAACAAAATTGACAAATACGTTACATATAAGTTGACAAAAATGTCACAAAAATGTGACTAAAATGTCTCAAAGTTGACAAAAATGCACAACAAAATTGACAAAAACGTCACAAATAATTTGACACAAATCAGAACAAAATTGACAAAAACTTCACAAAAATGCGACTAAAATATCTCAACAAAGTTGTCAAAAACGCACAAAAATGTCGACAAAAACGTCACAAAAAATTTGATATAAACACAACAAAATTGACAAAAACGTTACAAATAAGTTGACAAAAACGCACAACAAAATTGCGACTGAAATGTCTCAACAAAGTTGACAAAAACGCACAACAAAATTGACAAAAAGTTACATAAAAGTTTAGAAAAACGTCACAAAAAGTTTACAAAAACGTCACAAAATTGCGACTAAAATGTCTCAACAAAGTTGACAAAAACGCACAACAAAATTGACAAAAACGTTACAAAAAAAGTTTAAAAAAACGTCACAAAAAGTTTACAAAAACGTCACAAAATTGCGACTAAAATGTCTCAACAAAGTTGACAAAAACGCACAACAAAATTGACAAAAAATTTGACACAAACGCACAACAAAATTGACAAAAACGTTACAAATAAGTTGACAAAAAAAGTCATAAAATGTCTCAACAAAGTTGACAAAAACGCACAACAAAATTGACCAAAACGTCACAAAAAATTTGACACAAACGCACAACAAAATTGACAAAAAGTTACATAAAAGTTTACAAAAACGCACAACAAAATTGACCAAAACGTCACAAATAATTTGACACAAATCAGAACAAAATTGACAAAAACTTCACAAAAATGCGACTAAAATGTCTCAACAAAGTTGACAAAAATGCACAACAAAATTGACAAATACGTTACATATAAGTTGACAAAAACGTCACAAAAATGTGACTAAAATGTCTCAAAGTTGACAAAAATGCACAACAAAATTGACAAAAACGTCACAAATAATTTGACACAAATCAGAACAAAATTGACAAAAACTTCACAAAAATGCGACTAAAATATCTCAACAAAGTTGTCAAAAACGCACAAAAAAGTTGACAAACGTCACAAAAAAGTTGACAAAAACGTCACAAAATTGCGACTAAAATGTCTCAACAAAGTTGACAAAACGCACAACAAAATTGACAAAAACATTACAATAAGTTGACAAAAAAGTCACAAAATGCGACTAAAATGTCCCAACAAAGTTGACAAAAAAGCACAAAAATGTCGACAAAAACGTCACAAAAAATTTGATATAAACACAAAGACAAAATTGACAAAAACGCACAACAAAATTGACAAAAAATTTGACACAAACGCACAACAAAATTGACAAAAACGTTACAAATAAGTTGACAAAAAAAGTCATAAAATGTCTCAACAAAGTTGACAAAAACGCACAACAAAATTGACCAAAACGTCACAAAAAATTTGACACAAACGCACAACAAAATTGACAAAAACGTTACAAATAAGTTAACAAAAAAGTCACAAAATTGCGACTAAAATGTCTCAAAGTTGACACAAACGCACAACAAAATTGACAAAAACGTTACAAAAAAAGTTTAAAAAAACGTCACAAAAAAGTTTACAAAAACGTCAAATTGCGACTAAAATGTCTCAACAAAGTTGACAAAAACGCACAACAAAATTGACAAAAAATTTGACACAAACGCACAACAAAATTGACAAAAACGTTACAAATAAGTTGACAAAAAAAGTCATAAAATGTCTCAACAAAGTTGACAAAAACGCACAACAAAATTGACCAAAACGTCACAAAAAATTTGACACAAACGCACAACAAAATTGACAAAAACGTCACAAAAATGTGACTAAAATGTCTCAACAAAGTTGACAAAAATGCACAGAGAAATTGACCAAAACGTCAACAAAAATTTGACATAAACGCACAAAAAAATTGACAAAAACGTTACAAATAAGTTGACAAAAAAAGTCAAAAAATTGCGACTAAAATGTCTCAACAAAGTTGACAAAAACGCACAACAAAATTGACAAATACGTTACATATAAGTTGACAAAAACGTCACAAAAATGTGACTAAAATGTCTCAAAGTTGACAAAAATGCACAACAAAATTGACAAAAACGTCACAAATAATTTGACACAAATCAGAACAAAATTGACAAAAACTTCACAAAAATGCGACTAAAATATCTCAACAAAGTTGACAAAACGCATAACAAAATTGACAAAAACTTTACAATAAGTTGACAAAAAAGCACAAAAATGTCGACAAAAACGTCACAAAAAATTTGATATAAACACACAACAAAATTGACAAAAACGTTACAAATAAGTTGACAAAAACGCACAACAAAATTGACAAAAAGTTACATAAAAGTTTACAAAAACGCACAACAAAATTGACAAAAACGTCACAAAAATGTCTCAACAAAATTGACAAAAAGTTACATAAAAGTTTACAAAAACGCACAACAAAATTGACAAAAACGTCACAAAAATGTGACTAAAATGTTTCAACAAAGTTGACAAAAACGCACAACAAAATTGACAAATACGTTACATATAAGTTGACAAAAACGTCACAAAAATGTGACTAAAATGTTTCAACAAAGTTGACAAAAACGCACAACAAAATTGACAAAAACGTCACAAATAATTTGACACAAATCAGAACAAAATTGACAAAAACTTCACAAAAATGCGACTAAAATATCTCAACAAAGTTGTCAAAAACGCACAACAAAATTGACAAAAACTTTACAATAAGTTGACAAAAAAGTCACAAAATGCGACTAAAATGTCTCAACAAAGTTGACAAAACGCACAACAAAATTGACAAAAACTTTACAATAAGTTGACAAAAAAGTCACAAAATGCGACTAAAATGTCCCAACAAAGTTGACAAAAAAGCACAAAAATGTCGACAAAAACATCACAAAAAATTTGATATAAACACACAACAAAATTGACAAAAACGTTACAAATAAGTTGACAAAAACGCACAACAAAATTGCGACTGAAATGTCTCAACAAAGTTGACAAAAACGCACAACAAAATTGACAAAAAGTTACATAAAAGTTTACAAAAACGCACAACAAAATTGACAAAAACGTCACAAAAATGTGACTAAAATGTCTCAACAAAGTTGACAAAAATGCACAACAAAATTGACAAAAACGTTACGAATAAGTTAACAAAAAAGTCACAAAATTGCGACTAAAATGTCTCAAAGTTGACACAAACGCACAACAAAATTGACAAAAACGTTACAAAAAAAGTTTAAAAAACGTCACAAAAAAGTTTACAAAAACGTCACAAAAATGCGACTAAAATGTCTCAACAAAGTTGACATAAAAGTTTACAAAACGCACAACGAAATTGACCAAAACGTCACAAAAAATTTGACACAAACGCACAACAAAATTGACAAAAACGTTACAAATAAGTTGACAAAAACGTCACAAAAATGTCTCAACAAAGTTGACAAAAAGTTACATAAAAGTTTACAAAAACGCACAACAAAATTGACAAAAACGTCACAAAAATGTCTCAACAAAATTGACAAAAAGTTACATAAAAGTTTACAAAAACGCACAACAAAATTGACAAAAACGTCACAAAAATGTGACTAAAATGTCTCAACAAAGTTGACAAAAATGCACAACAAAATTGACCAAAACGTGATAAAAAATTTGACACAAACGCACAACAAAATTGACAAAAACGTTACAAATAAGTTAACAAAAAAGTCACAAAATTGCGACTAAAATGTCTCAAAGTTGACACAAACGCACAACAAAATTGACAAAAACGTTACAAAAAAAGTTTAAAAAAACGTCAAAAAAGTTGACAAAAACGTCACAAAATTGCGACTAAAATGTCTCAACAAAGTTGACAAAAACGCACAACAAAATTGACAAATACGTTACATATAAGTTGACAAAAACGTCACAAAAATGTGACTAAAATGTCTCAAAGTTGACAAAAATGCACAACAAAATTGACAAAAACGTCACAAATAATTTGACACAAATCAGAACAAAATTGACAAAAACTTCACAAAAATGCGACTAAAATATCTCAACAAAGTTGACAAAACGCATAACAAAATTGACAAAAACTTTACAATAAGTTGACAAAAAAGCACAAAAATGTCGACAAAAACGTCACAAAAAATTTGATATAAACACACAACAAAATTGACAAAAACGTTACAAATAAGTTGACAAAAACGCACAACAAAATTGACAAAAACGTCACAAAAATGTGACTAAAATGTCTCAACAAAGTTGACAAAAATGCACAGAGAAATTGACCAAAACGTCACAAAAAAATTGACATAAACGCACAAAAAAATTGACAAAAACGTTACAAATAAGTTGACAAAAAAAGTCAAAAAATTGCGACTAAAATGTCTCAACAAAGTTGACAAAAACGCACAACAAAATTGACAAATACGTTACATATAAGTTGACAAAAACGTCACAAAAATGTGACTAAAATGTCTCAAAGTTGACAAAAATGCACAACAAAATTGACAAAAACGTCACAAATAATTTGACACAAATCAGAACAAAATTGACAAAAACTTCACAAAAATGCGACTAAAATATCTCAACAAAGTTGTCAAAAACGCACAAAAAAGTTGACAAAAACGTCACAAAAAAGTTGACAAAAACGTCACAAAATTGCGACTAAAATGTCTCAACAAAGTTGACAAAACGCACAACAAAATTGACAAAAACTTTACAATAAGTTGACAAAAAAGTCACAAAATGCGACTAAAATGTCCCAACAAAGTTGACAAAAAAGCACAAAAATGTCGACAAAAACGTCACAAAAAATTTGATATAAACACACAACAAAATTGACAAAAACGTTACAAATAAGTTGACAAAAACGCACCACAAAATTGCGACTGAAATGTCTCAACAAAGTTGACAAAAACGCACAACAAAATTGACAAAAAGTTACATAAAAGTTTACAAAAACGCACAACAAAATTGACAAAAACGTCACAAAAATGTGACTAAAATGTCTCAACAAAGTTGACAAAAATGCACAACAAAATTGACAAAAACGTTACGAATAAGTTAACAAAAGTCACAAAATTGCGACTAAAATGTCTCAAAGTTGACACAAACGCACAACAAAATTGACAAAAACGTTACAAAAAAGTTTAAAAAAACGTCACAAAAAAGTTTACAAAAACGTCACAAAAATGCGACTAAAATGTCTCAACAAAGTTGACATAAAAGTTTACAAAACGAAATTGACCAAAACGTCACAAAAAATTTGACACAAACGCACAACAAAATTGACAAAAACTTTACAATAAGTTGACAAAAAAGTCACAAAATGCGACTAAAATGTCCCAACAAAGTTGACAAAAAAGCACAAAAATGTCGACAAAAACGTCACAAAAAATTTGATATAAACACACAACAAAATTGACAAAAAATTTGACACAAACGCACAACAAAATTGACAAAAACGTTACAAATAAGTTGACAAAAACGTCACAAAAATGTCTCAACAAAGTTGACAAAAAGTTACATAAAAGTTTACAAAAACGCACAACAAAATTGACAAAAACGTCACAAAAATGTCTCAACAAAATTGACAAAAAGTTACATAAAAGTTTACAAAAACGCACAACAAAATTGACAAAAACGTCACAAAAATGTGACTAAAATGTCTCAACAAAGTTGACAAAAACGTGATAAAAAATTTGACACAAACGCACACCAAAATTGACAAAAACGTTACAAATAAGTTAACAAAATTGCGACTAAAATATCTCAAAGTTGACACAAACGCACAACAAAATTGACAAAAACGTTACAAAAAAAGTTTAAAAAAACGTCACAAAAAAGTTTACAAAAACGTCAAAATAGCGACTAAAATGTCTCAACAAAGTTGACAAAACGCACAACAAAATTGACAAAAACTTTACAATAAGTTGACAAAAGTCACAAAATGCGACTAAAATGTCCCAACAAAGTTGACAAAAAAGCACAAAAATGTCGACAAAAACGTCACAAAAAATTTGATATAAACACACAACAAAATTGACAAAAAATTTGACACAAACGCACAACAAAATTGACAAAAACGTTACAAATAAGTTGACAAAAAAAGTCATAAAATGTCTCAACAAAGTTGACAAAAACGCACAACAAAATTGACCAAAACGTCACAAAAAATTTGACACAAACGCACAACAAAATTGACAAAAACGTCACAAAAATGTGACTAAAATGTCTCAACAAAGTTGACAAAAATGCACAGCAAAATTGACCAAAACGTCACAAAAAATTTGACATAAACGCACAAAAAAATTGACAAAAACGTTACAAATAAGTTGACAAAAAAAGTCAAAAAATTGCGACTAAAATGTCTCAACAAAGTTGACAAAAACGCACAACAAAATTGACAAATACGTTACATATAAGTTGACAAAAACGTCACAAAAATGTGACTAAAATGTCTCAACAAAGTTGTCAAAAACGCACAAAAAAGTTGACAAAAACGTCACAAAAAAGTTGACAAAAACGTCACAAAATTGCGACTAAAATGTCTCAACAAAGTTGACAAAACGCATAACAAAATTGACAAAAACTTTACAATAAGTTGACAAAAAAGTCACAAAATGCGACTAAAATGTGCCAACAAAGTTGACAAAAAAGCACAAAAATGTCGACAAAAACGTCACAAAAAATTTGATATAAACACACAACAAAATTGTCAAAAACGTTACAAATAAGTTGACAAAAACGCACAACAAAATTGCGACTAAAATGTCTCAACAAAGTTGACAAAAACGCACAACAAAATTGACAAAAAGTTACATAAAAGTTTACAAAAACGCACAACAAAATTGACAAAAACGTCACAAAAATGTGACTAAAATGTCTCAACAAAGTTGACAAAAATGACCAAAACGTGATAAAAAATTTGACACAAACGCACAACAAAATTGACAAAAACGTTACAAATAAGTTAACAAAAAAGTCACAAAATTGCGACTAAAATGTCTCAAAGTTGACACAAACGCACAACAAATTTGACAAACGTTACAAAAAAAGTTTAAAAAAACGTCACAAAAAAGTTTACAAAAACGTCACAAAATTGCGACTAAAATGTCTCAACAAAGTTGACAAAAACGCACAACAAAATTGACAAAAAATTTGACACAAACGCACAACAAAATTGACAAAAACGTTACAAATAAGTTGACAAAAAAAGTCATAAAATGTCTCAACAAAGTTGACAAAAACGCACAACAAAATTGACCAAAACGTCACAAAAAATTTGACACAAACGCACAACAAAATTGACAAAAAGTTACATAAAAGTTTACAAAAACGCACAACAAAATTAACAAAAACGTCACAAAAAAGTTTACAAAAACGTCACAAAATTGCGACATGTCTCAACAAAGTTGACAAAAACGCACAACAAAATTGACAAAAAATTTGACACAAACGCACAACAAAATTGACAAAAACGTTACAAATAAGTTGACAAAAACGTCACAAAAATGTCTCAACAAAGTTGACAAAAAGTTACATAAAAGTTTACAAAAACGCACAACAAAATTGACAAAAACGTCACAAAAATGTCTCAACAAAATTGACAAAAAGTTACATAAAAGTTTACAAAAACGCACAACAAAATTGACAAAAACGTCACAAAAATGTGACTAAAATGTCTCAACAAAGTTGACAAAAACGTGATAAAAAATTTGACACAAACGCACACCAAAATTGACAAAAACGTTACAAAAAAAGTTTAAAAAAACGTCACAAAAAAGTTTACAAAAACGTCAAAATTGCGACTAAAATGTCTCAACAAAGTTGACAAAACGCACAACAAAATTGACAAAAACTTTACAATAAGTTGACAAAAGTCACAAAATGCGACTAAAATGTCCCAACAAAGTTGACAAAAAAGCACAAAAATGTCGACAAAAACGTCACAAAAAATTTGATATAAACACACAACAAAATTGACAAAAACGTTACAAATAAGTTGACAAAAAAGTCACAAAATTGCGACTAAAATGTCTCAAAGTTTACAAAAACGCACAACAAAATTGACAAAAAATTTGACACAAACGCACAACAAAATTGACAAAAACGTTACAAATAAGTTGACAAAAAAAGTCATAAAATGTCTCAACAAAGTTGACAAAAACGCACAACAAAATTGATCAAAACGTCACAAAAAATTTGACACAAACGCACAACAAAATTGACAAAAACGTCACAAAAATGTGACTAAAATGTCTCAACAAAGTTGACAAAAATGACCAAAACGTGATAAAAAATTTGACACAAACATACAACAAAATTGACAAAAACGTTACAAATAAGTTAACAAAAAAGTCACAAAATTGCGACTAAAATGTCTCAACAAAGTTGACAAAAACGCACAACAAAATTGACAAAAAATTTGACACAAACGCACAACAAAATTGACAAAAACGTTACAAATAAGTTGACAAAAAAAGTCATAAAATGTCTCAACAAAGTTGACAAAAACGCACAACAAAATTGACAAATACGTTACATATAAGTTGACAAAAACGTCACAAAAATGTGACTAAAATGTCTCAAAGTTGACAAAAATGCACAACAAAATTGACAAAAACGTCACAAATAATTTGACACAAATCAGAACAAAATTGACAAAAACTTCACAAAAATGCGACTAAAATATCTCAACAAAGTTGTCAAAAACGCACAAAAAAGTTGACAAAAACGTCACAAAAAAGTTGACAAAAACGTCACAAAATTGCGACTAAAATGTCTCAACAAAGTTGACAAAACGCACAACAAAATTGACAAAAACTTTACAATAAGTTGACAAAAAAGTCACAAAATGCGACTAAAATGTCCCAACAAAGTTGACAAAAAAGCACAAAAATGTCGACAAAAACGTCACAAAAAATTTGATATAAACACACAACAAAATTGACAAAAACGTTACAAATAAGTTGACAAAAACGCACAACAAAATTGACAAAAACGTCACAAAAATGTGACTAAAATGTCTCAACAAAGTTGACAAAAATGCACAGAGAAATTGACCAAAACGTCACAAAAAAATTGACATAAACGCACAAAAAAATTGACAAAAACGTTACAAATAAGTTGACAAAAAAAGTCAAAAAATTGCGACTAAAATGTCTCAACAAAGTTGACAAAAACGCACAACAAAATTGACAAAAACGTCACAAAAATGTGACTAAAATGTCTCAACAAAGTTGACAAAACGCACAACAAAATTGACAAAAACTTTACAATAAGTTGACAAAAAAGTCACAAAATGCGACTAAAATGTCCCAACAAAGTTGACAAAAAAGCACAAAAATGTCGACAAAAACGTCACAAAAAATTTGATATAAACACACAACAAAATTGACAAAAAATTTGACACAAACGCACAACAAAATTGACAAAAACGTTACAAATAAGTTGACAAAAACGTCACAAAAATGTCTCAACAAAGTTGACAAAAAGTTACATAAAAGTTTACAAAAACGCACAACAAAATTGACAAAAACGTCACAAAAATGTCTCAACAAAATTGACAAAAAGTTACATAAAAGTTTACAAAAACGCACAACAAAATTGACAAAAACGTCACAAAAATGTGACTAAAATGTCTCAACAAAGTTGACAAAAACGTGATAAAAAATTTGACACAAACGCACACCAAAATTGACAAAAACGTTACAAATAAGTTAACAAAATTGCGACTAAAATATCTCAAAGTTGACACAAACGCACAACAAAATTGACAAAAACGTTACAAAAAAAGTTTAAAAAAACGTCACAAAAAAGTTTACAAAAACGTCAAAATTGCGACTAAAATGTCTCAACAAAGTTGACAAAACGCACAACAAAATTGACAAAAACTTTACAATAAGTTGACAAAAGTCACAAAATGCGACTAAAATGTCCCAACAAAGTTGACAAAAAAGCACAAAAATGTCGACAAAAACGTCACAAAAAATTTGATATAAACACACAACAAAATTGACAAAAAATTTGACACAAACGCACAACAAAATTGACAAAAACGTTACAAATAAGTTGACAAAAAAAGTCATAAAATGTCTCAACAAAGTTGACAAAAACGCACAACAAAATTGACCAAAACGTCACAAAAAATTTGACACAAACGCACAACAAAATTGACAAAAACGTCACAAAAATGTGACTAAAATGTCTCAACAAAGTTGACAAAAATGCACAGCAAAATTGACCAAAACGTCACAAAAAATTTGACATAAACGCACAAAAAAATTGACAAAAACGTTACAAATAAGTTGACAAAAAAAGTCAAAAAATTGCGACTAAAATGTCTCAACAAAGTTGACAAAAACGCACAACAAAATTGACAAATACGTTACATATAAGTTGACAAAAACGTCACAAAAATGTGACTAAAATGTCTCAAAGTTGACAAAAATGCACAACAAAATTGACAAAAACGTCACAAATAATTTGACACAAATCAGAACAAAATTGACAAAAACTTCACAAAAATGCGACTAAAATATCTCAACAAAGTTGTCAAAAACGCACAAAAAAGTTGACAAAAAACGTCACAAAAAAGTTGACAAAAACGTCACAAAATTGCGACTAAAATGTCTCAACAAAGTTGACAAAACGCATAACAAAATTGACAAAAACTTTACAATAAGTTGACAAAAAAGTCACAAAATGCGACTAAAATGTGCCAACAAAGTTGACAAAAAAGCACAAAAATGTCGACAAAAACGTCACAAAAAATTTGATATAAACACACAACAAAATTGTCAAAAACGTTACAAATAAGTTGACAAAAACGCACAACAAAATTGCGACTAAAATGTCTCAACAAAGTTGACAAAAACGCACAACAAAATTGACAAAAAGTTACATAAAAGTTTACAAAAACGCACAACAAAATTGACAAAAACGTCACAAAAATGTGACTAAAATGTCTCAACAAAGTTGACAAAAATGACCAAAACGTGATAAAAAATTTGACACAAACGCACAACAAAATTGACAAAAACATTACAAATAAGTTAACAAAAAAGTCACAAAATTGCGACTAAAATGTCTCAAAGTTGACACAAACGCACAACAAATTTGACAAAAACGTTACAAAAAAAGTTTAAAAAAACGTCACAAAAAAGTTTACAAAAACGTCACAAAATTGCGACTAAAATGTCTCAACAAAGTTGACAAAAACGCACAACAAAATTGACAAAAAATTTGACACAAACGCACAACAAAATTGACAAAAACGTTACAAATAAGTTGACAAAAAAAGTCATAAAATGTCTCAACAAAGTTGACAAAAACGCACAACAAAATTGACCAAAACGTCACAAAAAATTTGACACAAACGCACAACAAAATTGACAAAAAGTTACATAAAAGTTTACAAAAACGCACAACAAAATTAACAAAAACGTCACAAAAAAGTTTACAAAAACGTCACAAAATTGCGACTAATGTCTCAACAAAGTTGACAAAAACGCACAACAAAATTGACAAAAAATTTGACACAAACGCACAACAAAATTGACAAAAACGTTACAAATAAGTTGACAAAAACGTCACAAAAATGTCTCAACAAAGTTGACAAAAAGTTACATAAAAGTTTACAAAAACGCACAACAAAATTGACAAAAACGTCACAAAAATGTCTCAACAAAATTGACAAAAAGTTACATAAAAGTTTACAAAAACGCACAACAAAATTGACAAAAACGTCACAAAAATGTGACTAAAATGTCTCAACAAAGTTGACAAAAACGTGATAAAAAATTTGACACAAACGCACACCAAAATTGACAAAAACGTTACAAAAAAAGTTTAAAAAAACGTCACAAAAAAGTTTACAAAAACGTCAAAATTGCGACTAAAATGTCTCAACAAAGTTGACAAAACGCACAACAAAATTGACAAAAACTTTACAATAAGTTGACAAAAGTCACAAAATGCGACTAAAATGTCCCAACAAAGTTGACAAAAAAGCACAAAAATGTCGACAAAAACGTCACAAAAAATTTGATATAAACACACAACAAAATTGACAAAAACGTTACAAATAAGTTGACAAAAAAGTCACAAAATTGCGACTAAAATGTCTCAAAGTTTACAAAAACGCACAACAAAATTGACAAAAAATTTGACACAAACGCACAACAAAATTGACAAAAACGTTACAAATAAGTTGACAAAAAAAGTCATAAAATGTCTCAACAAAGTTGACAAAAACGCACAACAAAATTGACCAAAACGTCACAAAAAATTTGACACAAACGCACAACAAAATTGACAAAAAGTTACATAAAAGTTTACAAAAACGCACAACAAAATTGACCAAAACGTCACAAAAAATTTGACACAAACGCACAACAAAATTGACAAACGTCACAAAAAATTTGACATAAACGCACAAAAAAATTGACAAAAACGTTACAAATAAGTTGACAAAAAAAGTCAAAAAATTGCGACTAAAATGTCTCAACAAAGTTGACAAAAACGCACAACAAAATTGACAAATACGTTACATATAGGTTGACAAAAACGTCACAAAAATGTGACTAAAATGTCTCAAAGTTGACAAAAATGCACAACAAAATTGACAAAAACGTCACAAATAATTTGACACAAATCAGAACAAAATTGACAAAAACTTCACAAAAATGCGACTAAAATATCTCAACAAAGTTGTCAAAAACGCACAAAAAAGTTGACAAAAACGTCACAAAAAAGTTGACAAAAACGTCACAAAATTGCGACTAAAATGTCTCAACAAAGTTGACAAAACGCACAACAAAATTGACAAAAACTTTACAATAAGTTGACAAAAAAGTCACAAAATGCGACTAAAATGTCCCAACAAAGTTGACAAAAAAGCACAAAAATGTCGACAAAAACGTCACAAAAAATTTGATATAAACACAACAAAATTGACAAAAACGTTACAAATAAGTTGACAAAAACGCACCACAAAATTGCGACTGAAATGTCTCAACAAAGTTGACAAAAACGCACAACAAAATTGACAAAAAGTTACATAAAAGTTTACAAAAACGCACAACAAAATTGACAAAAACGTCACAAAAATGTGACTAAAATGTCTCAACAAAGTTGACAAAAATGCACAACAAAATTGACAAAAACGTTACGAATACGTTAACAAAAGTCACAAAATTGCGACTAAAATGTCTCAAAGTTGACACAAACGCACAACAAAATTGACAAAAACGTTACAAAAAAGTTTAAAAAAACGTCACAAAAAAGTTTACAAAAACGTCACAAAAATGCGACTAAAATGTCTCAACAAAGTTGACATAAAAGTTTACAAAACGAAATTGACCAAAACGTCACAAAAAATTTGACACAAACGCACAACAAAATTGACAAAAACGTTACAAATAAGTTGACAAAAACGTCACAAAAATGTCTCAACAAAGTTGACAAAAAGTTACATAAAAGTTTACAAAAACGCACAACAAAATTGACAAAAACGTCACAAAAATGTCTCAACAAAATTGACAAAAAGTTACATAAAAGTTTACAAAAACGCACAACAAAATTGACAAAAACGTCACAAAAATGTGACTAAAATGTCTCAACAAAGTTGACAAAAATGCACAACAAAATTGACCAAAACGTGATAAAAAATTTGACACAAACGCACAACAAAATTGACAAAAACGTTACAAATAAGTTAACAAAAAAGTCACAAAATTGCGACTAAAATGTCTCAAAGTTGACACAAACGCACAACAAAATTGACAAAAACGTTACAAAAAAAGTTTAAAAAAACGTCACAAAAAAGTTTACAAAAACGTCAAATTGCGACTAAAATGTCTCAACAAAGTTGACAAAAACGCACAACAAAATTGACAAAAAATTTGACACAAACGCACAACAAAATTGACAAAAACGTTACAAATAAGTTGACAAAAAAAGTCATAAAATGTCTCAACAAAGTTGACAAAAACGCACAACAAAATTGACCAAAACGTCACAAAAAATTTGACACAAACGCACAACAAAATTGACAAAAACGTCACAAAAATGTGACTAAAATGTCTCAACAAAGTTGACAAAAATGCACAGAGAAATTGACCAAAACGTCACAAAAAATTTGACATAAACGCACAAAAAAATTGACAAAAACGTTACAAATAAGTTGACAAAAAAAGTCAAAAAATTGCGACTAAAATGTCTCAACAAAGTTGACAAAAACGCACAACAAAATTGACAAATACGTTACATATAAGTTGACAAAAACGTCACAAAAATGCGACTAAAATATCTCAACAAAGTTGTCAAAAACGCACAAAAAAGTTGACAAAAACGTCACGAAATTGCGACTAAAATGTCTCAACAAAGTTGAAAAAACGCACAACAAAATTGACAAAAACTTTACAATAAGTTGACAAAAAAGTCACAAAATGCGACTAAAATGTCCCAACAAAGTTGACAAAAAAGCACAAAAATGTCGACAAAAACGTCACAAAAAATTTGATATAAACACACAACAAAATTGACAAAAACGTTACAAATAAGTTGACAAAAACGCACAACAAAATTGCGACTAAAATGTCTGAACAAAGTTGACAAAAACGCACAACAAAATTGACAAAAAGTTACATAAAAGTTTACAAAAACGCACAACAAAATTGACAAAAACGTCACAAAAAATTTGACACAAACGCACAACAAAATTGACAAAAACGTCACAAAAATGTCTCAACAAAGTTGACAAAAAGTTACATAAAAGTTTACAAAAACGCACAACAAAATTGACAAAAACGTCACAAAAATGTCTCAACAAAATTGACAAAAAGTTACATAAGTTTACAAAAACGCACAACAAAATTGACAAAAACGTCACAAAAATGTGACTAAAATGTCTCAACAAAGTTGACAAAAATGCACAACAAAATTGACCAAAACGTGATAAAAAATTTGACACAAACGCACAACAAAATTGACAAAAACGTTACAAATAAGTTAACAAAAAAGTCACAAAATTGCGACTAAAATGTCTCAAAGTTGACACAAACGCACAACAAAATTGACAAAAACGTTACAAAAAAAGTTTAAAAAAACGTCACAAAAAAGTTTACAAAAACGTCACAAAATTGCGACTAATGTCTCAACAAAGTTGACAAAAACGCACAACAAAATTGACAAAAAATTTGACACAAACGCACAACAAAATTGACAAAAACGTTACAAATAAGTTGACAAAAACGTCACAAAAATGTCTCAACAAAGTTGACAAAAACGTCACAAAAATGTGACTAAAATGTCTCAACAAAGTTGACAAAAACGTGATAAAAAATTTGACACAAACGCACACCAAAATTGACAAAAACGTTACAAATAAGTTAACAAAATTGCGACTAAAATATCTCAAAGTTGACACAAACGCACAACAAAATTGACAAAAATGTTACAAAAAAAGTTTAAAAAAACGTCACAAAAAAGTTTACAAAAACGTCAAAATTGCGACTAAAATGTCTCAACAAAGTTGACAAAACGCACAACAAAATTGACAAAAACTTTACAATAAGTTGACAAAAACGTCACAAAAATGTGACTAAAATGTCCCAACAAAGTTGACAAAAAAGCACAAAAATGTCGACAAAAACGTCACAAAAAATTTGATATAAACACACAACAAAATTGACAAAAACGTTACAAATAAGTTGACAAAAACGCACAACAAAATTGCGACTAAAATGTCTCAACAAAGTTGACAAAAACGCACAACAAAATTGACAAAAAGTTACATAAAAGTTTACAAAAACGCACAACAAAATTGACAAAAACGTCACAAAAATGTGACTGAAATGTCTCAACAAAGTTGACAAAAATGACCAAAACGTGATAAAAAATTTGACACAAACGCACAACAAAATTGACAAAAAACGTTACAAATAAGTTAACAAAAAATTCACAAAATTGCGACTAAAATGTCTAAAAGTTGACACAAACGCACAACAAAATTGACAAAAACGTTACAAAAAAAGTTTAAAAAAACGTCACAAAAAAGTTTACAAAAACGTCACAAAATTGCGACTAAAATGTCTCAACAAAGTTGACAAAAACGCACAACAAAATTGACAAAAAATTTGACACAAACGCACAACAAAATTGACAAAAACGTTACAAATAAGTTGACAAAAAAAGTCATAAAATGTCTCAACAAAGTTGACAAAAACGCACAACAAAATTGACCAAAACGTCACAAAAAATTTGACACAAACGCACAACAAAATTGACAAAAAGTTACATAAAAGTTTACAAAAACGCACAACAAAATTGACAAAAACGTTACAAAAAAAGTTTAAAAAAACGTCACAAATTTGCGACTAATGTCAACAAAGTTGACAAAAACGCACAACAAAATTGACAAAAAATTTGACACAAACGCACAACAAAATTTACAAAAACGTTACAAATAAGTTGACAAAAACGTCACAAAAATGTCTCAACAAAGTTGACAAAAAGTTACATAAAAGTTTACAAAAACGCACAACAAAATTGACAAAAACGTCACAAAAATGACTCAACAAAATTGACAAAAAGTTACAAAAAAAGTTTAAAAAAACGTCACAAAAAAGTTTACAAAAACGTCAAAATTGCGACTAAAATGTCTCAACAAAGTTGACAAAACGCACAACAAAATTGACAAAAACGTCACAAAAAAGTTGACAAAAACGTCACAAAATTGCGACTAAAATGTCTCAACAAAGTTGACAAAACGCATAACAAAATTGATAAAAACTTTACAATAAGTTGACAAAAAAGTCACAAAATGCGACTAAAATGTCCCAACAAAGTTGACAAAAAAGCACAAAAATGTCGACAAAAACGTCACAAAAAATTTGATATAAACACACAACAAAATTGACAAAAACGTTACAAATAAGTTGACAAAAAAAGTCATAAAATGTCTCAACAAAGTTGACAAAAACGCACAACAAAATTGACCAAAACGTCACAAAAAATTTGACACAAACGCACAACAAAATTGACAAAAAGTTTCATAAAAGTTTACAAAAACGCACAACAAAATTGACCAAAACGTCACAAAAAATTTGACACAAACACACAACAAAATTGACAAAAACGTCACAAAAATGTGACTAAAATGTCTCAACAAAGTTGACAAAAATGCACAGCAAAATTGACCAAAACGTCACAAAAAATTTGACATAAACGCACAAAAAAATTGACAAAAACGTTACAAATAAGTTGACAAAAAAAGTCAAAAAATTGCGACTAAAATGTCTCAACAAAGTTGACAAAAACGCACAACAAAATTGACAAATACGTTACATATAAGTTGACAAAAACGTCACAAATAATTTGACACAAATCAGAACAAAATTGACAAAAACGTCACAAAAATGCGACTAAAATATCTCAACAAAGTTGTCAAAAACGCACAAAAAAGTTGACAAAAACGTCACAAAATTGCGACTAAAATGTCTCAACAAAGTTGACAAAACGCATAACAAAATTGACAAAAACTTTACAATAAGTTGACAAAAAAGTCACAAAATGCGACTAAAATGTCCCAACAAAGTCGACAAAAAACGTCACAAAAAATTTGATATAAACACACAACAAAATTGACAAAAACGTTACAAATAAGTTGACAAAAACGCACAACAAAATTGCGACTAAAATGTCTCAACAAAGTTGACAAAAACGCACAACAAAATTGACAAAAAGTTACATAAAAGTTTACAAAAACGCACAATAAAATTGACAAAAACGTCACAAAAATGTGACTAAAATGTCTCAACAAAGTTGACAAAAATGACCAAAACGTGATAAAAAATTTGACACAAACGCACAACAAAATTGACAAAAACGTTACAAATAAGTTAACAAAAAAGTCACAAAATTGCGACTAAAATGTCTCAAAGTTGACACAAACGCACAACAAAATTGACAAAAATGTTACAAAAAAAGTTTAAAAAAACGTCACAAAAAAGTTTACAAAAACGTCACAAAATTGCGACTAAAATGTCTCAACAAAGTTTTACAAAAACGCACAACAAAATTGACAAAAAATTTGACACAAACGCACAACAAAATTGACAAAAACGTTACAAATAAGTTGACAAAAAAAGTCATAAAATGTCTCAACAAAGTTGACAAAAACGCACAACAAAATTGACCAAAACGTCACAAAAAATTTGACACAAACGCACAACAAAATTGACAAAAACGTCACAAAAATGTGACTAAAATGTCTCAACAAAGTTGAAAAAAATGCACAGCAAAATTGACCAAAACGTCACAAAAAATTTGACATAAACGCACAAAAAAATTGACAAAAACGTTACAAATAAGTTGACAAAAAAAGTCAAAAAATTGCGACTAAAATGTCTCAACAAAGTTGACAAAAACGCACAACAAAATTGACAAATACGTTACATATAAGTTGACAAAAACGTCACAAAAATGTGACACAAATCAGAACAAAATTGACAAAAACTTCACAAAAATGCGACTAAAATATCTCAACAAAGTTGTCAAAAACGTTACAAATAAGTTGACAAAAACGCACAACAAAATTGCGACTAAAATGTCTCAACAAAGTTGACAAAAACGCACAACAAAATTGACAAATACGTTACATATAAGTTGACAAAAACGTCACAAAAATGTGACACAAATCAGAACAAAATTGACAAAAACTTCACAAAAATGCGACTAAAATATCTCAACAAAGTTGTCAAAAACGTTACAAATAAGTTGACAAAAACGCACAACAAAATTGACAAAAAGTTACATAAAAGTTTACAAAAACGCACAACAAAATTGACAAAAACGTCACAAAATTGCGACTAAAATGTCTCAAAGTTGACACAAACGCACAACAAAATTGACAAAAACGTTACAAAAAAAGTTAAAAAAAAACGTCACAAAAAAGTTTACAAAAACGTCACAAAAATGCGACTAAAATGTCTCAACAAAATTGACATAAAAGTTTACAAAACGCACAACGAAATTGACCAAAACGTCACAAAAAATTTGACACAAACGCACAACAAAATTGACAAAAACGTTACAAATAAGTTGACAAAAACGTCACAAAAATGTCTCAACAAAGTTGACAAAAAGTTACATAAAAGTTTACAAAAACGCATAACAAAATTGACAAAAACGTCACAAAAATGTCTCAACAAAATTGACAAATACGTTACATATAAGTTGACAAAAATGTCACAAAAATGTGACTAAAATGTCTCAAAGTTGACAAAAATGCACAACAAAATTGACAAAAACGTCACAAATAATTTGACACAAATCAGAACAAAATTGACAAAAACTTCACAAAAATGCGACTAAAATATCTCAACAAAGTTGTCAAAAACGCACAAAAATGTCGACAAAAACGTCACAAAAAATTTGATATAAACACAACAAAATTGACAAAAACGTTACAAATAAGTTGACAAAAACGCACAACAAAATTGCGACTGAAATGTCTCAACAAAGTTGACAAAAACGCACAACAAAATTGACAAAAAGTTACATAAAAGTTTAGAAAAACGTCACAAAAAGTTTACAAAAACGTCACAAAATTGCGACTAAAATGTCTCAACAAAGTTGACAAAAACGCACAACAAAATTGACAAAAACGTTACAAAAAAAGTTTAAAAAAACGTCACAAAAAGTTTACAAAAACGTCACAAAATTGCGACTAAAATGTCTCAACAAAGTTGACAAAAACGCACAACAAAATTGACAAAAAATTTGACACAAACGCACAACAAAATTGACAAAAACGTTACAAATAAGTTGACAAAAAAAGTCATAAAATGTCTCAACAAAGTTGACAAAAACGCACAACAAAATTGACCAAAACGTCACAAAAAATTTGACACAAACGCACAACAAAATTGACAAAAAGTTACATAAAAGTTTACAAAAACGCACAACAAAATTGACCAAAACGTCACAAATAATTTGACACAAATCAGAACAAAATTGACAAAAACTTCACAAAAATGCGACTAAAATGTCTCAACAAAGTTGACAAAAATGCACAACAAAATTGACAAATACGTTACATATAAGTTGACAAAAACGTCACAAAAATGTGACTAAAATGTCTCAAAGTTGACAAAAATGCACAACAAAATTGACAAAAACGTCACAAATAATTTGACACAAATCAGAACAAAATTGACAAAAACTTCACAAAAATGCGACTAAAATATCTCAACAAAGTTGTCAAAAACGCACAAAAAAGTTGACAAACGTCACAAAAAAGTTGACAAAAACGTCACAAAATTGCGACTAAAATGTCTCAACAAAGTTGACAAAACGCACAACAAAATTGACAAAAACATTACAATAAGTTGACAAAAAAGTCACAAAATGCGACTAAAATGTCCCAACAAAGTTGACAAAAAAGCACAAAAATGTCGACAAAAACGTCACAAAAAATTTGATATAAACACAAAGACAAAATTGACAAAAACGCACAACAAAATTGACAAAAAATTTGACACAAACGCACAACAAAATTGACAAAAACGTTACAAATAAGTTGACAAAAAAAGTCATAAAATGTCTCAACAAAGTTGACAAAAACGCACAACAAAATTGACCAAAACGTCACAAAAAATTTGACACAAACGCACAACAAAATTGACAAAAACGTTACAAATAAGTTAACAAAAAAGTCACAAAATTGCGACTAAAATGTCTCAAAGTTGACACAAACGCACAACAAAATTGACAAAAACGTTACAAAAAAAGTTTACAAAAACGCACAACAAAATTGACAAAAACGTCACAAAAATGTGACTAAAATGTCTCAACAAAGTTGACAAAAATGCACAACAAAATTGACAAAAACGTTACGAATAAGTTAACAAAAATCACAAAATTGCGACTAAAATGTCTCAAAGTTGACACAAACGCACAACAAAATTGACAAAAACGTTACAAAAAAAGTTTAAAAAAACGTCACAAAAAAGTTTACAAAAACGTCACAAAAATGCGACTAAAATGTCTCAACAAAGTTGACATAAAAGTTTACAAAACGCACAACGAAATTGACCAAAACGTCACAAAAAATTTGACACAAACGCACAACAAAATTGACAAAAACGTTACAAAAATGTCTCAACAAAGTTGACAAAAAGTTACATAAAAGTTTACAAAAACACACAACAAAATTGACAAAAACGTCACAAAAATGTCTCAACAAAATTGACAAAAAGTTACATAAAAGTTTACAAAAACGCACAACAAAATTGACAAAAACGTCACAAAAATGTGACTAAAATGTCTCAACAAAGTTGACAAAAATGCACAACAAAATTGACCAAAACGTGATAAAAAATTTGACACAAACGCACAACAAAATTGACAAAAACGTTACAAATAAGTTAACAAAAAAGTCACAAAATTGCGACTAAAATGTCTCAAAGTTGACACAAACGCACAACAAAATTGACAAAAACGTTACAAAAAAAGTTTAAAAAAACGTCACAAAAAAGTTTACAAAAACGTCACAAAATTGCGACTAAAATGTCTCAACAAAGTTGACAAAAACGCACAACAAAATTGACAAAAAATTTGACACAAACGCACAACAAAATTGACAAAAACGTTACAAATAAGTTGACAAAAAAAGTCATAAAATGTCTCAACAAAGTTGACAAAAACGCACAACAAAATTGACCAAAACGTCACAAAAAATTTGACACAAACGCACAACAAAATTGACAAAAAGTTACATAAAAGTTTACAAAAACGCACAACAAAATTGACCAAAACGTCACAAAAAATTTGACACAAACGCACAACAAAATTGACAAAAACGTCACAAAATTGCGACTAAAATGTCTCAACAAAGTTGACAAAACGCACAACAAAATTGACAAAAACTTTACAATAAGTTGATAAAAAAGTCACAAAATGCGACTAAAATGTCCCAACAAAGTTGACAAAAAAGCACAAAAATGTCGACAAAAACGTCACAAAAAATTTGATATAAACACACAACAAAATTGACAAAAACGTTACAAATAAGTTGACAAAAACGCACAACAAAATTGTGACTAAAATGTCTCAACAAAATTGACAAAAAGTTACATAAAAGTTTAAAAAAACGCACAACAAAATTGACAAAAACGTCACAAAAATGTGACTAAAATGTCTCAACAAAGTTGACAAAAATGCACAACAAAATTGACAAAAACGTTACGAATAAGTTAACAAAAAAGTCACCAAATTGCGACTAAAATGTCTCAAAGTTGACAGAAACGCACAACAAAATTGACAAAAACGTTACAAAAAAAGTTTAAAAAAACGTCACAAAAAAGTTTACAAAAACGTCACAAAAATGCGACTAAAATGTCTCAACAAAGTTGACAACAACGCACAACAAAATTGACAAAAACGTCACAAAAATGTGACTAAAATGTCTCAACAAAGTTGACAAAAACGTGATAAAAAATTTGACACAAACGCACACCAAAATTGACAAAAACGTTACAAATAAGTTAACAAAATTGCGACTAAAATATCTCAAAGTTGACACAAACGCACAACAAAATTGACAAAAACGTTACAAAAAAAGTTTAAAAAAACGTCACAAAAAAGTTTACAAAAACGTCAAAATTGCGACTAAAATGTCTCAACAAAGTTGACAAAACGCACAACAAAATTGACAAAAAATTTGACACAAACGCACAACAAAATTGACAAAAACGTTACAAATAAGTTGACAAAAAAAGTCATAAAATGTCTCAACAAAGTTGACAAAAACGCACAACAAAATTGACCAAAACGTCACAAAAAATTTGACACAAACGCACAACAAAATTGACAAAAAGTTACATAAAAGTTTACAAAAACGCACAACAAAATTGACCAAAACGTCACAAAAAATTTGAAACAAACGCACAACAAAATTGACAAAAACGTCACAAAAATGTGACTAAAATGTCTCAACAAAGTTGACAAAAATGCACAGCAAAATTGACCAAAACGTCACAAAAAATTTGACAAAAACGCACAACAAAATTGACAAATACGTTACATATAAGTTGACAAAAACGTCACAAAAATGTGACTAAAATGTCTCAAAGTTGACAAAAATGCACAACAAAATTGACAAAAAATTTGACACAAACGCACAACAAAATTGACAAAAACGTTACAAATAAGTTGACAAAAAAAGTCATAAAATGTCTCAACAAAGTTGACAAAAACGCACAACAAAATTGACCAAAACGTCACAAAAAATTTGACACAAACGCACAACAAAATTGACAAAAAGTTACATAAAAGTTTACAAAAACGCACAACAAAATTGACCAAAACGTCACAAAAAATTTGACACAAACGCACAACAAAATTGACAAAAACGTCACAAAAATGTGACTAAAATGTCTCAACAAAGTTGACAAAAATGCACAGAGAAATTGACCAAAACGTCACAAAAAATTTGACATAAACGCACAAAAAAATTGACAAAAACGTCACAAAATTGCGACTAAAATGTCTCAACAAAGTTGACAAAACGCACAACAAAATTGACAAAAACTTTACAATAAGTTGATAAAAAAGTCACAAAATGCGACTAAAATGTCCCAACAAAGTTGACAAAAAAGCACAAAAATGTCGACAAAAACGTCACAAAAAATTTGATATAAACACACAACAAAATTGACAAAAACGTTACAAATAAGTTGACAAAAACGCACAACAAAATTGTGACTAAAATGTCTCAACAAAATTGACAAAAAGTTACATAAAAGTTTAAAAAAACGCACAACAAAATTGACAAAAACGTCACAAAAATGTGACTAAAATGTCTCAACAAAGTTGACAAAAATGCACAACAAAATTGACAAAAACGTTACGAATAAGTTAACAAAAAAGTCACCAAATTGCGACTAAAATGTCTCAAAGTTGACAGAAACGCACAACAAAATTGACAAAAACGTTACAAAAAAAGTTTAAAAAAACGTCACAAAAAAGTTTACAAAAACGTCACAAAAATGCGACTAAAATGTCTCAACAAAGTTGACAACAACGCACAACAAAATTGACAAAAACGTCACAAAAATGTGACTAAAATGTCTCAACAAAGTTGACAAAAACGTGATAAAAAATTTGACACAAACGCACACCAAAATTGACAAAAACGTTACAAATAAGTTAACAAAATTGCGACTAAAATATCTCAAAGTTGACACAAACGCACAACAAAATTGACAAAAACGTTACAAAAAAAGTTTAAAAAAACGTCACAAAAAAGTTTACAAAAACGTCAAAATTGCGACTAAAATGTCTCAACAAAGTTGACAAAACGCACAACAAAATTGACAAAAAATTTGACACAAACGCACAACAAAATTGACAAAAACGTTACAAATAAGTTGACAAAAAAAGTCATAAAATGTCTCAACAAAGTTGACAAAAACGCACAACAAAATTGACCAAAACGTCACAAAAAATTTGACACAAACGCACAACAAAATTGACAAAAAGTTACATAAAAGTTTACAAAAACGCACAACAAAATTGACCAAAACGTCACAAAAAATTTGAAACAAACGCACAACAAAATTGACAAAAACGTCACAAAAATGTGACTAAAATGTCTCAACAAAGTTGACAAAAATGCACAGCAAAATTGACCAAAACGTCACAAAAAATTTGACAAAAACGCACAACAAAATTGACAAATACGTTACATATAAGTTGACAAAAACGTCACAAAAATGTGACTAAAATGTCTCAAAGTTGACAAAAATGCACAACAAAATTGACAAAAACGTCACAAATAATTTGACACAAATCAGAACAAAATTGACAAAAACTTCACAAAAATGCGACTAAAATATCTCAACAAAGTTGTCAAAAACGCACAAAAAAGTTGACAAAAACGTCACAAAAAAGTTTAAAAAAACGTCACAAAATTGCGACTAAAATGTCTCAACAAAGTTGACAAAAACACACAACAAAATTGACAAAAACGTTACAAATAAGTTGACAAAAAAAGTCATAAAATGTCTCAACAAAGTTGACAAAAACGCAAAACAAAATTGACCAAAACGTCACAAAAAATTTGACACAAACGCACAACAAAATTGACAAAAAGTTACATAAAAGTTTACAAAAACGCACAACAAAATTGACCAAAACGTCACAAAAAATTTGACACAAACGCACAACAAAATTGACAAAAACGTCACAAAAATGTGACTAAAATGTCTCAACAAAGTTGACAAAAATGCACAGAGAAATTGACCAAAACGTCACAAAAAATTTGACATAAACGCACAAAAAAATTGACAAAAACGTCACAAAATTGCGACTAAAATGTCTCAACAAAGTTGACAAAACGCACAACAAAATTGACAAAAACGTTACAAATAAGTTGACAAAAACGCACAACAAAATTGTGACTAAAATGTCTCAACAAAATTGACAAAAAGTTACATAAAAGTTTAAAAAAACGCACAACAAAATTGACAAAAACGTCACAAAAATGTGACTAAAATGTCTCAACAAAGTTGACAAAAACGCACAACAAAATTGACCAAAACGTCACAAAAAATTTGACACAAACGCACAACAAAATTGACAAAAAGTTACATAAAAGTTTACAAAAACGCACAACAAAATTGACCAAAACGTCACAAAAAATTTGACACAAACGCACAACAAAATTGACAAAAACGTCACAAAAATGTGACTAAAATGTCTCAACAAAGTTGACAAAAATGCACAGCAAAATTGACCAAAACGTCACAAAAAATTTGACATAAACGCACAAAAAAATTGACAAAAACGTTACAAATAAGTTGACAAAAAAAGTCAAAAAATTGCGACTAAAATGTCTCAACAAAGTTGACAAAAACGCACAACAAAATTGACAAATACGTTACATATAAGTTGACAAAAACGTCACAAAAATGTGACTAAAATGTCTCAAAGTTGACAAAAATGCACAACAAAATTGACAAAAACGTCACAAATAATTTGACACAAATCAGAACAAAATTGACAAAAACTTTACAAAAAAAGTTTTAAAAAACGTCACAAAAAAGTTTACAAAAACGTCACAAAATTGCGACTAAAATGTCTCAACAAAGTTGACAAAAACGCACAACAAAATTGACAAAAAATTTGACACAAACGCACAACAAAATTGACAAAAACGTTACAAATAAGTTAACAAAAAAGTCACAAAATTGCGACTAAAATGTCTCAAAGTTGACACAAACGCACAACAAAATTGACAAAAAAGTCACAAAAATGTGACTAAAATGTCTCAACAAAGTTGACAAAACGCACAACAAAATTGACAAAAACTTTACAATAAGTTGACAAAAGTCACAAAATGCGACTAAAATGTCCCAACAAAGTTGACAAAAAAGCACAAAAATGTCGACAAAAACGTCACAAAAAATTTGATATAAACACACAACAAAATTGACAAAAACGTTACAAATAAGTTGACAAAAACGCACAACAAAATTGCGACTAAAATGTCTCAACAAAGTTGACAAAACGCACAACAAAATTGACAAAAACTTTACAATAAGTTGACAAAAAAGTCACAAAATGCGACTAAAATGTCTCAACAAAGTTGACATAAAAGTTTACAAAACGCACAACGAAATTGACCAAAACGTCACAAAAAATTTGACACAAATGCACAACAAAATTGACAAAAATGTCACAAAAATGTAACTAAAATGTCTCAACAAAGTTGACAAAAATGCACAGCAAAATTGACCAAAACGTCACAAAAAATTTGACATAAACGCACAAAAAAATTGACAAAAACGTTACAAATAATTTGACACAAATCAGAACAAAATTGACAAAAACTTCACAAAAAAGTTGACAAAAACGTCACAAAATTGCGACTAAAATGTCTCAACAAAGTTGACAAAACGCACAACTAAATTGACAAAAACTTTACAATAAGTTGACAAAAAAGCACAAAAATATCGACAAAAAATTTGATATAAACACACAACAAAATTGACAAAAATGTTACAAATAAGTTGACAAAAACGCACAACAAAATTGCGACTAAAATGTCTCAACAAAGTTGACAAAAACGCACAACAAAATTGACAAAAAGTTACATAAAAGTTTACAAAAACGCACAACAAAATTGACAAAAACGTCACAAAAATGTGACTAAAATGTCTCAACAAAGTTGAAAAAAATGCACAACAAAATTGACCAAAACGTGATAAAAAATTTGACACAAACGCACAACAAAATTGACAAAAACATTACAAATAAGTTAACAAAAAAGTCACAAAATTGCGACTAAAATGTCTCAAAGTTGACACAAACGCACAACAAAATTGACAAAAACGTCACAAATAATTTGACACAAATCAGAACAAAATTGACAAAAACGTCACAAAAATGCGGCTAAAATATCTCAACAAAGTTGTCAAAAACACACAAAAAAGTTGACAAAAACGTCACAAAATTGCGACTAAAATGTCTCAACAAAGTTGACAAAACGCACAACAAAATTGACAAAAACTTTACAATAAGTTGACAAAAAAGTCACAAAATTGCGACTAAAATGTCTCAACAAAGTTGACAAAAATGCACAACAAAATTGACCAAAACGTGATAAAAAATTTGACACAAACGCACAACAAAATTGACAAAAACGCACAAAAAAGTTGACAAAAACGCACAAAAAAGTTGACAAAAACGTCACAAAAATGCGACTAAAATGTCTCAACAAAGTTGACAAAAACGCACAACAAAATTGACAAATACATTACATATAAGTTGACAAAAACGTCACAAAAATGTGACTAAAATGTCTCAAAGTTGACACAAATCAGAACAAAATTGACAAAAACTTCACAAAAATGCGACTAAAATATCTCAACAAAGTTGTCAAAAACGTCACAAAAAAGTTGACAAAAACGTCACAAAAAAGTTGACAAAAACATCACAAAAAAGTTGACAAAAACGTCACAAAATTGCGACTAAAATGTCTCAACAAAGTTGACAAAACGCACAACAAAATTGACAAAAAGTTACATAAAATTTTACAAAAGCGCACAACAAAATTGACAAAAACGTCACAAAAATGTGACTAAAATGTCTCAACAAAGTTGACAAAAATGCACAACAAAATTGACCAAAACGTGATAAAAAATTTGACACAAACGCACAACAAAATTGACAAAAACGTTACAAATAAGTTAACAAAAAAGTCACAAAATTGCGACTAAAATGTCTCAAAATTGACCCAAACGCACAACAAAATTGACAAAAACGTTACAAATAATTTGACAAAAATCAGAACAAAATTGACAAAAACGTCACAAAAATGCGACTAAAATATCTCAACAAAGTTGTCAAAAACGCACAAAAAAGGTGACAAAAACGTCACAAAAATGTGACTAAAATGTCTCAAAGTTGACACAAATCAGAACAAAATTGACAAAAACTTCACAAAAATGCGACTAAAATATCTCAACAAAGTTGTCAAAAACGTCACAAAAAAGTTGACAAAAACGTCACAAAAAAGTTGACAAAAACGTCACAAAATTGCGACTAAAATGTCTCAACAAAGTTGACACAACAAAATTGACAAAAAGTTACATAAAAGTTTACAAAAACGCACAACAAAATTGACAAAAACGTCACAAAAATGTGACTAAAATGTCTCAACAAAGTTGACAAAAATGCACAACAAAATTGACCAAAACGTGATAAAAAATTTGACACAAACACACAACAAAATTGACAAAAACGTTACAAATAAGTTGACAAAAAGTCAAAAAATTGCGACTAAAATGTCTCAACAAAGTTGACAAAAACGCACAACAAAATTGCGACTAAAATGTCTCAACAAAGTTTACAAAAACGCACAACAAAATTGACAAAAAGTCACAAAAATGTGACTAAAATGTCTCAACAAAGTTGACAAAAACGCACAACAAAATTGCGACTAAAATGTCTCAACAAAGTTGAAAAAAATGCACAACAAAATTGACCAAAACGTGATAAAAAATTTGACACAAACGCACAACAAAATTGACAAAAACGTTACAAATAAGTTAACAAAAAAGTCACAAAATTGCGACTAAAATGTCTCAAAGTTGACACAAACGCACAGCAAAATTGACAAAAACGTCACAAATAATTTGACACAAATCAGAACAAAATTGACAAAAACGTCACAAAAATGCGACTAAAATATCTCAACAAAGTTGTCAAAAACACACAAAAAAGTTGACAAAAACGTCACAAAATTGCGACTAAAATGTCTCAACAAAGTTGACAAAACGCACAACAAAATTGACAAAAACTTTACAATAAGTTGACAAAAAAGTCACAAAATTGCGACTAAAATGTCTCAACAAAGTTGACAAAAATGCACAACAAAATTGACCAAAACGTGATAAAAAAATTTGACACAAACGCACAAAAAAGTTGACAAACGCACAAAAAAGTTGACAAAAACGTCACAAAAAAAGACACAAATGCACAACAAAATTGACAAAAAGTTACAAAAAAGTTTACAAAACGTCACAAAAAAGTTGACAAAAACGTCACAAAAATGCGACTAAAATGTCTCAACAAAGTTGACAAAAATGCACAACAAAATTGACAAAAACGTCACAAATAATTTGACACAAATCAGAACAAAATTGACAAAAACTTCACAAAAATGCGACTAAAATATCTCAACAAAGTTGTCAAAAACGCACAAAAAAGTTGACAAAAACGTCGCAAAAAAGTTGACAAAAACGTCACAAAATTGCGACTAAAATGTCTCAACAAAGTTGACAAAACGCACAACAAAATTGACAAAAACTTTACAATAAGTTGACAAAAGTCACAAAATGCGACTAAAATGTCCCAACAAAGTTGACAAAAACACACAACAAAATTGACAAAAACGTCACAAAAATGTGACTAAAATGTCTCAACAAAGTTGACAAAAATGCACAACAAAATTGACAAAAACGTCACAAAAATGTCTCAAAGTTGACAAAAAGTTTCATAAAAGTTTACAAAAACGCACAACAAAATTGACAAAAACGTCACAAAAATGTCTCAACAAAATTGACAAAAAGTTACATAAAAGTTTACAAAAACGCACAACAAAATTGACAAAAACGTCACAAAAATGTGACTAAAATGTCTCAACAAAGTTGACAAAAATGCACAACAAAATTGACAAAAACGTTACAAATAAGTTGACAAAAAAAGTCATAAAATGTCTCAACAAAGTTGACAAAAACGCACAACAAAATTGACAAAAAGTTACAAAAAAGTTTACAAAACGTCACAAAAAAGTTGACAAAAACGTCACAAAAATGCGACTAAAATGTCTCAACAAAGTTGACATAAAAGTTTACAAAACGCACAACGAAATTGACCAAAACGTCACAAAAAATTTGACACAAACGCACAACAAAATTGACAAAAACGTCACAAAAATGTGACTAAAATGTCTCAACAAAGTTGACAAAAAGTTACAAAAAAAGTTGACAAAAACTTCACAAAAATGTGACTAAAATGTCTCAACAAAGTTGACAAAAATGCACAAAAAAAGTTGACAAAAACGTCACAAAATTGCGACTAAAATGTCCCAACAAAGTTGACAAAAAAAGCACAACAATGTCGACAAAAACTTCACAAAAAATTTGATACAAACGCACAACAAAATTGACAAAAACGTTACAAATAAGTTGACAAAAAAAGTCACAAAATTGCGACTAAAATATTTCAACAAAGTTGTCAAAAACGCACAAAAAAGTTGACAAAAACGTCACAAAAAAGTTGACAAAAACGTCACAAAATTGCGACTAAATTGTCTCAACAAATGACAAAAACGCACAACAAAATTGACAAAAACGTTACAAATAAGTTGACAAAAACGTCACAAAATTGCAACTAAAATGTCTCAACAAAGTTGACAAAAACGCACAACAAAATTGACCAAAACGTCACAAAAACTTTGACACAAACGCACAACAAAATTGACAAAAACGTTACAAATAAGTTGACAAAAAAAGTCATAAAATGTCTCAACAAAGTTGACAAAAACGCACAACAAAATTGACCAAAACGTCACAAAAAATTTGACACAAACGCACAACAAAATTGACAAAAAGTTACATAAAAGTTTACAAAAACGCACAACAAAATTGACCAAAACGTCACAAAAAATTTGACACAAACGCACAACAAAATTGACAAAAACATCACAAAAATGTGACTAAAATGTCTCAACAAAGTTGACAAAAATGCACAACAAAATTGACAAAAACGTCACAAAAATGTCTCAAAGTTGACAAAAAGTTTCATAAAAGTTTACAAAAACGCACAACAAAATTGACAAAAACGTCACAAAAATGTCTCAACAAAATTGACAAAAAGTTACATAAAAGTTGACAAAACGCACAACAAAATTGACAAAAACTTTACAATAAGTTGACAAAAGTCACAAAATGCGACTAAAATGTCCCAACAAAGTTGACAAAAACACACAACAAAATTGACAAAAACGTCACAAAAATGTGACTAAAATGTCTCAACAAAGTTGACAAAAATGCACAACAAAATTGACAAAAACGTCACAAAAATGTCTCAAAGTTGACAAAAAGTTTCATAAAAGTTTACAAAAACGCACAACAAAATTGACAAAAACGTCACAAAAATGTCTCAACAAAATTGACAAAAAGTTACATAAAAGTTTACAAAAACGCACAACAAAATTGACAAAAACGTCACAAAAATGTGACTAAAATGTCTCAACAAAGTTGACAAAAATGCACAACAAAATTGACAAAAACGTTACAAATAAGTTGACAAAAAAAGTCATAAAATGTCTCAACAAAGTTGACAAAAACGCACAACAAAATTGACAAAAAGTTACAAAAAAGTTTACAAAACGTCACAAAAAAGTTGACAAAAACGTCACAAAAATGCGACTAAAATGTCTCAACAAAGTTGACATAAAAGTTTACAAAACGCACAACGAAATTGACCAAAACGTCACAAAAAATTTGACACAAACGCACAACAAAATTGACAAAAACGTCACAAAAATGTGACTAAAATGTCTCAACAAAGTTGACAAAAAGTTACAAAAAAAGTTGACAAAAACTTCACAAAAATGTGACTAAAATGTCTCAACAAAGTTGACAAAAATGCACAAAAAAAGTTGACAAAAACGTCACAAAATTGCGACTAAAATGTCCCAACAAAGTTGACAAAAAAAGCACAACAATGTCGACAAAAACTTCACAAAAAATTTGATACAAACGCACAACAAAATTGACAAAAACGTTACAAATAAGTTGACAAAAAAAGTCACAAAATTGCGACTAAAATATTTCAACAAAGTTGTCAAAAACGCACAAAAAAGTTGACAAAAACGTCACAAAAAAGTTGACAAAAACGTCACAAAATTGCGACTAAAATGTCTCAACAAATGACAAAAACGCACAACAAAATTGACAAAAACGTTACAAATAAGTTGACAAAAACGTCACAAAATTGCAACTAAAATGTCTCAACAAAGTTGACAAAAACGCACAACAAAATTGACCAAAACGTCACAAAAACTTTGACACAAACGCACAACAAAATTGACAAAAACGTTACAAATAAGTTGACAAAAAAAGTCATAAAATGTCTCAACAAAGTTGACAAAAACGCACAACAAAATTGACCAAAACGTCACAAAAAATTTGACACAAACGCACAACAAAATTGACAAAAAGTTACATAAAAGTTTACAAAAACGCACAACAAAATTGACCAAAACGTCACAAAAAATTTGACACAAACGCACAACAAAATTGACAAAAACGTCACAAAAATGTGACTAAAATGTCTCAACAAAGTTGACAAAAATGCACAGCAAAATTGACCAAAACGTCACAAAAAATTTGACATAAACGCACAACAAAATTGACAAAAACGTTACAAATAAGTTGACAAAAAAAGTCACAAAATTGCGACTAAAATGTCCCAACAAAGTTGACAAAAAAGCACAAAAATGTCGACAAAAACGTCACAAAAAATTTGATATAAACACACAACAAAACTGACAAAAACGTTACAAATAAGTTGACAAAAGCGCACAACAAAATTGACAAAAAGTTACATAAAATTTTACAAAAGCGCACAACAAAATTGACAAAAACGTCACAAAAATGTGACTAAAATGTCTCAACAAAGTTGACAAAAATGCACAACAAAATTGACCAAAACGTGATAAAAAATTTGACACAAACGCACAACAAAATTGACAAAAACGTTACAAATAAGTTAACAAAAAAGTCACAAAATTGCGACTAAAATGTCTCAAAATTGACCCAAACGCACAACAAAATTGACAAAAACGTTACAAATAATTTGACAAAAATCAGAACAAAATTGACAAAAACGTCACAAAAATGCGACTAAAATATCTCAACAAAGTTGTCAAAAACGCACAAAAAAGGTGACAAAAACGTCACAAAAATGTGACTAAAATGTCTCAAAGTTGACACAAATCAGAACAAAATTGACAAAAACTTCACAAAAATGCGACTAAAATATCTCAACAAAGTTGTCAAAAACGTCACAAAAAAGTTGACAAAAACGTCACAAAAAAGTTGACAAAAACGTCACAAAATTGCGACTAAAATGTCTCAACAAAGTTGACAAAACGCACAACAAAATTGACAAAAAGTTACATAAAAGTTTACAAAAACGCACAACAAAATTGACAAAAACGTCACAAAAATGTGACTAAAATGTCTCAACAAAGTTGACAAAAATGCACAACAAAATTGACCAAAACGTGATAAAAAATTTGACACAAACACACAACAAAATTGACAAAAACGTTACAAATAAGTTGACAAAAAAAGTCATAAAATGTCTCAACAAAGTTGACAGAAACGCACAACAAAATTGACAAAAACGTTACAAATAAGTTGACAAAAAGTCAAAAAATTGCGACTAAAATGTCTCAACAAAGTTGACAAAAACGCACAACAAAATTGCGACTAAAATGTCTCAACAAAGTTTACAAAAACGCACAACAAAATTGACAAAAAGTCACAAAAATGTGACTAAAATGTCTCAACAAAGTTGACAAAAACGCACAACAAAATTGCGACTAAAATGTCTCAACAAAGTTGAAAAAAATGCACAACAAAATTGACCAAAACGTGATAAAAAATTTGACACAAACGCACAAAAAAGTTGACAAACGCACAAAAAAGTTGACAAAAACGTCACAAAAAAAGACACAAATGCACAACAAAATTGACAAAAAGTTACAAAAAAGTTTACAAAACGTCACAAAAAAGTTGACAAAAACGTCACAAAAATGCGACTAAAATGTCTCAACAAAGTTGACAAAAATGCACAACAAAATTGACAAAAACGTCACAAATAATTTGACACAAATCAGAACAAAATTGACAAAAACTTCACAAAAATGCGACTAAAATATCTCAACAAAGTTGTCAAAAACGCACAAAAAAGTTGACAAAAACGTCGCAAAAAAGTTGACAAAAACGTCACAAAATTGCGACTAAAATGTCTCAACAAAGTTGACAAAACGCACAACAAAATTGACAAAAACTTTACAATAAGTTGACAAAAGTCACAAAATGCGACTAAAATGTCCCAACAAAGTTGACAAAAACACACAACAAAATTGACAAAAACGTCACAAAAATGTGACTAAAATGTCTCAACAAAGTTGACAAAAATGCACAACAAAATTGACAAAAACGTCACAAAAATGTCTCAAAGTTGACAAAAAGTTTCATAAAAGTTTACAAAAACGCACAACAAAATTGACAAAAACGTCACAAAAATGTCTCAACAAAATTGACAAAAAGTTACATAAAAGTTTACAAAAACGCACAACAAAATTGACAAAAACGTCACAAAAATGTGACTAAAATGTCTCAACAAAGTTGACAAAAATGCACAACAAAATTGACAAAAACGTTACAAATAAGTTGACAAAAAAAGTCATAAAATGTCTCAACAAAGTTGACAAAAACGCACAACAAAATTGACAAAAAGTTACAAAAAAGTTTACAAAACGTCACAAAAAAGTTGACAAAAACGTCACAAAAATGCGACTAAAATGTCTCAACAAAGTTGACATAAAAGTTTACAAAACGCACAACGAAATTGACCAAAACGTCACAAAAAATTTGACACAAACGCACAACAAAATTGACAAAAACGTCACAAAAATGTGACTAAAATGTCTCAACAAAGTTGACAAAAAGTTACAAAAAAGTTGACAAAAACTTCACAAAAATGTGACTAAAATGTCTCAACAAAGTTGACAAAAATGCACAAAAAAAGTTGACAAAAACGTCACAAAATTGCGACTAAAATGTCCCAACAAAGTTGACAAAAAAAGCACAACAATGTCGACAAAAACTTCACAAAAAATTTGATACAAACGCACAACAAAATTGACAAAAACGTTACAAATAAGTTGACAAAAAAAGTCACAAAATTGCGACTAAAATATTTCAACAAAGTTGTCAAAAACGCACAAAAAAGTTGACAAAAACGTCACAAAAAAGTTGACAAAAACGTCACAAAATTGCGACTAAATTGTCTCAACAAATGACAAAAACGCACAACAAAATTGACAAAAACGTTACAAATAAGTTGACAAAAACGTCACAAAATTGCAACTAAAATGTCTCAACAAAGTTGACAAAAACGCACAACAAAATTGACCAAAACGTCACAAAAACTTTGACACAAACGCACAACAAAATTGACAAAAACGTTACAAATAAGTTGACAAAAAAAGTCATAAAATGTCTCAACAAAGTTGACAAAAACGCACAACAAAATTGACCAAAACGTCACAAAAAATTTGACACAAACGCACAACAAAATTGACAAAAAGTTACATAAAAGTTTACAAAAACGCACAACAAAATTGACAAAAACGTCACAAAAAATTTGACATAAACGCACAACAAAATTGACAAAAACGTTACAAATAAGTTGACAAAAAAAGTCACAAAATTGCGACTAAAATGTCCCAACAAAGTTGACAAAAAAGCACAAAAATGTCGACAAAAACGTCACAAAAAATTTGATATAAACACACAACAAAACTGACAAAAACGTTACAAATAAGTTGACAAAAGCGCACAACAAAATTGACAAAAAGTTACATAAAATTTTACAAAAGCGCACAACAAAATTGACAAAAACGTCACAAAAATGTGACTAAAATGTCTCAACAAAGTTGACAAAAATGCACAACAAAATTGACCAAAACGTGATAAAAAATTTGACACAAACGCACAACAAAATTGACAAAAACGTTACAAATAAGTTAACAAAAAAGTCACAAAATTGCGACTAAAATGTCTCAAAATTGACCCAAACGCACAACAAAATTGACAAAAACGTTACAAATAATTTGACAAAAATCAGAACAAAATTGACAAAAACGTCACAAAAATGCGACTAAAATGTCTCAACAAAGTTGACAAAACGCACAACAAAATTGACAAAAACGCACAAAAAAGGTGACAAAAACGTCACAAAATTGCGACTAAAATGTCTCAACAAAGTTGACAAAAATGCACAACAAAATTGACAAAAACTTTACAATAAGTTGACAAAAAAGTCACAAAATTGCGACTAAAATGTCTCAACAAAGTTGACAAAAATGCACAACAAAATTGACCAAAACGTCACAAAAAATTTGACACAAACGCACAACAAAATTGACAAAAACGTCACAACAAAATTGACAAAAAGATACATAAAAGTTTACAAAAACGCACAACAAAATTGACAAAAACGTCACACAAATGTGACTAAAATGTCTCAAAAAATTTGACACAAACGCACAACAAAATTGACAAAAACGTTACAAATAAGTTGACAAAAAAAGTCAAAAAATTGCGACTAAAATGTATCAACAAAGTTGACAAAAACGCACAACAAAATTGACAAAAACGTTACATATAAGTTGACAAAAACGTCACAAAAATGTGACTAAAATGTCTCAAAGTTGACAAAAATGCACAACAAAATAGACAAAAACGTCACAAATAATTTGACACAAATCAGAACAAAATTGACAAAAACGTCACAAAAATGCGACTAAAATGTCTCAACAAATGACAAAAACGCGTGATAAATTTGACACAAACGCACAACAAAATTGACAAAAACGCACAAAAAAGTTGACAAAAACGTCACAAAAAAAGACACAAATGCACAACAAAATTGACAAAAACGTCACAAAAATGTCTCAACAAAATTGACAAAAAGTTACATAAAAGTTTACAAAAACGCACAACAAAATTGACAAAAACGTTACAAATAAGTTGACAAAAAAAGTCATAAAATGTCTCAACAAAGTTGACAAAAACGCACAACAAAATTGACAAAAAGTTACATAAAAGTTTACAAAAACGCACAACAAAATTGACATAAACGTCACAAAAATGTGACTAAAATGTCTCAACAAAGTTGACAAAAATGCACAACAAAATTGACAAAAACGTTACAAATAAGTTGACAAAAAAAGTCATAAAATGTCTCAACAAAGTTGACAAAAACGCACAACAAAATTGACAAAAAGTTACATAAAAGTTTACAAAAACGCACAACAAAATTGACCAAAACGTGATAAAAAATTTGACACAAACGCACAACAAAATTGACAAAAACGTTACAAATAAGTTAACAAAAAAGTCACAAAATTGCGACTAAAATGTCTCAAAGTTGACACAATCGCACAACGAAATTGACAAAATGTTACAAAAAAAGTTTAAAAAAACGTCACAAAAAAGTTTACAAAAACGTCACAAAAATGCGACTAAAATGTCTCAACAAAGTTGACATAAAAGTTTACAAAACGCACAACGAAATTGACCAAAACGTCACAAAAAATTTGACAAACGCACAACAAAATTGACAAAAACGTTACAAATAAGTTGACAACAACGTCACAAAAATGCGACTAAAATATCTCAACAAAGTTGTCAAAAACGCACAAAAAAGTTGACAAAAACGTCACAAAAAAGTTGACAAAAACGTCACAAAATTGCAACTAAAATGTCTCAACAAAGTTGACAAAAACTTTACAATAAGTTGACAAAAAAGTCACAAAATTGCGACTAAAATGTCTCAAAAAAGTTGACAAAAATGCACAACAAAATTGACCAAAACGTGATAAAAAATTTGACACAAACGCACAACAAAATTGACAAAAACGCACAAAAAAGTTGACAAAAACGTCACAAAAAAAGACACAAATGCACAAAAAAATTGACAAAAAGTTACAAAAAAGTTTACAAAACGTCACAAAAAAGTTGACAAAAACGTCACAAAAATGCGACTAAAATGTCTCAACAAAGTTGACATAAAAGTTTACAAAACGCACAACGAAATTGACCAAAACGTCACAAAAAATTTGACACAAACGCACAACAAAATTGACAAAAACGTCACAAAAATGTGACTAAAATGTCTCAACAAAGTTGACAAAAAGTTACAAAAAAAGTTGACAAAAACTTCACAAAAATGTGACTAAAATGTCTCAACAAAGTTGACAAAAATGCACAAAAAAAGTTGACAAAAACGTCACAAAATTGCGACTAAAATGTCCCAACAAAGTTGACAAAAAAAGCACAACAATGTCGACAAAAACTTCACAAAAAATTTGATACAAACGCACAACAAAATTGACAAAAACGTTACAAATATGTTGACAAAAACGTCACAAAATTGCAACTAAAATGTCTCAACAAAGTTGACAAAAACGCACAACAAAATTGACCAAAACGTCACAAAAAATTTGACACAAACGCACAACAAAATTGACAAAAAGTTACATAAAAGTTTACAAAAACGCACAACAAAATTGACCAAAACGTCACAAAAAATTTGACACAAACGCACAACAAAATTGACAAAAACGTCACAAAAATGTGACTAAAATGTCTCAACAAAGTTGACAAAAATGCACAGCAAAATTGACCAAAACGTCACAAAAAATTTGACATAAACGCACAACAAAATTGACAAAAACGTTACAAATAAGTTGACAAAAAAAGTCACAAAATTGCGACTAAAATGTCCCAACAAAGTTGACAAAAAAGCACAAAAATGTCGACAAAAACGTCACAAAAAATTTGATATAAACACACAACAAAACTGACAAAAACGTTACAAATAAGTTGACAAAAGCGCACAACAAAATTGACAAAAAGTTACATAAAATTTTACAAAAGCGCACAACAAAATTGACAAAAACGTCACAAAAATGTGACTAAAATGTCTCAAAATTGACCCAAACGCACAACAAAATTGACAAAAACGTTACAAATAAGTTAACAAAAAAGTCAAAAAATTGCGACTAAAATGTCTCAACAAATGACAAAAACGCTCAACAAAATTGACAAAAACGTCACAAATAATTTGACAAAAATCAGAACAAAATTGACAAAAACGTCACAAAAATGCGACTAAAATATCTCAACAAAGTTGTCAAAAACGCACAAAAAAGGTGACAAAAACGTCACAAAATTGCGACTAAAATGTCTCAACAAATGACAAAAACGCTCAACAAAATTGACAAAAACGTCACAAATGATTTGACAAAAATCAGAACAAAATTGACAAAAACGTCACAAAAATGCGACTAAAATATCTCAACAAAGTTGACAAAACGCACAACAAAATTGACAAAAACTTTACAATAAGTTGACAAAAAAGTCACAAAATTGCGACTATAATGTCTCAACAAAGTTGACAAAAATGCACAACAAAATTGACCAAAACGTCACAAAAAATTTGACACAAACGCACAACAAAATTGACAAAAACGTCACAACAAAATTGACAAAAAGATACATAAAAGTTTACAAAAACGCACAACAAAATTGACAAAAACGTCACACAAATGTGACTAAAATGTCTCAAAAAATTTGACACAAACGCACAACAAAATTGACAAAAACGTTACAACTAAGTTGACAAAAAAAGTCAAAAAATTGCGACTAAAATGTATCAACAAAGTTGACAAAAACGCACAACAAAATTGACAAAAACGTCACAAATAATTTGACACAAATCAGAACAAAATTGACAAAAACGTCACAAAAATGCGACTAAAATGTCTCAACAAATGACAAAAACGCACAACAAAATTGACCAAAACGTGATAAAAAATTTGACACAAACGCACAACAAAATTGACAAAAACGCACAAAAAAGTTGACAAAAACGTCACAAAAAAAGACACAAATGCACAACAAAATTGACAAAAACGTCACAAAAATGTCTCAACAAAATTGACAAAAAGTTACATAAAAGTTTACAAAAATGCACAACAAAATTGACAAAACCGTCACAAAAATGTGACTAAAATGTCTCAACAAAGTTGACAAAAATGCACAACAAAATTGACAAAAACGTTACAAATAAGTTGACAAAAAAAGTCATAAAATGTCTCAACAAAGTTGACAAAAACGCACAACAAAATTGACAAAAAGTTACATAAAAGTTTACAAAAACGCACAACAAAATTGACATAAACGTCACAAAAATGTGACTAAAATGTCTCAACAAAGTTGACAAAAATGCACAACAAAATTGACAAAAACGTTACAAATAAGTTGACAAAAAAAGTCATAAAATGTCTCAACAAAGTTGACAAAAACGCACAACAAAATTGACAAAAAGTTACATAAAAGTTTACAAAAACGCACAACAAAATTGACCAAAACGTGATAAAAAATTTGACACAAACGCACAACAAAATTGACAAAAACGTTACAAATAAGTTAAAAAAAAAGTCACAAAATTGCGACTAAAATGTCTCAAAGTTGACACAATCGCACAACGAAATTGACAAAAACGTTACAAAAAAAGTTTAAAAAAACGTCACAAAAAAGTTTACAAAAACGTCACAAAAATGCGACTAAAATGTCTCAACAAAGTTGACATAAAAGTTTACAAAACGCACAACGAAATTGACCAAAACGTGATAAAAAATTTGACACAAACGCACAACAAAATTGACAAAAACGCACAAAAAAGTTGACAAAAACGTCACAAAAAAAGACACAAATGCACAAAAAAATTGACAAAAAGTTACAAAAAAGTTTACAAAACGTCACAAAAAAGTTGACAAAAACGTCACAAAAATGCGACTAAAATGTCTCAACAAAGTTGACATAAAAGTTTACAAAACGCACAACGAAATTGACCAAAACGTCACAAAAAATTTGACACAAACGCACAACAAAATTGACAAAAACGTCACAAAAATGTGACTAAAATGTCTCAACAAAGTTGACAAAAAGTTACAAAAAAAGTTGACAAAAACTTCACAAAAATGTGACTAAAATGTCTCAACAAAGTTGACAAAAATGCACAAAAAAAGTTGACAAAAACGTCACAAAATTGCGACTAAAATGTCCCAACAAAGTTGACAAAAAAAGCACAACAATGTCGACAAAAACTTCACAAAAAATTTGATACAAACGCACAACAAAATTGACAAAAACGTTACAAATAAGTTGACAAAAAAAGTCACAAAATTGCGACTAAAATATTTCAACAAAGTTGTCAAAAACGCACAAAAAAGTTGACAAAAACGTCACAAAAAAGTTGACAAAAACGTCACAAAATTGCGACTAAAATGTCTCAACAAATGACAAAAACGCACAACAAAATTGACAAAAACGTTACAAATAAGTTGACAAAAACGTCACAAAATTGCAACTAAAATGTCTCAACAAAGTTGACAAAAACGCACAACAATATTGACCAAAACGTCACAAAAAATTTGACACAAACGCACAACAAAATTGACAAAAACGTCACAAAAATGTGACTAAAATGTCTCAACAAAGTTGACAAAAATGCACAGCAAAATTGACCAAAACGTCACAAAAAATTTGACAAAAAAAGTCACAAAATTGCGACTAAAATGTCCCAACAAAGTTGACAAAAAAGCACAAAAATGTCGACAAAAACGTCACAAAAAATTTGATATAAACACACAACAAAACTGACAAAAACGTTACAAATAAGTTGACAAAAGCGCACAACAAAATTGACAAAAAGTTACATAAAATTTTACAAAAGCGCACAACAAAATTGACAAAAACGTCACAAAAATGTGACTAAAATGTCTCAACAAAGTTGACATAAAAGTTTACAAAACGCACAACGAAATTGACCAAAACGTGATAAAAAATTTGACACAAACGCACAACAAAATTGACAAAAACGTTACAAATAAGTTAACAAAAAAGTCACAAAATTGCGACTAAAATGTCTCAAAATTGACCCAAACGCACAACAAAATTGACAAAAACGTTACAAATAAGTTAACAAAAAAGTCAAAAAATTGCGACTAAAATGTCTCAACAAATGACAAAAACGCTCAACAAAATTGACAAAAACGTCACAAATAATTTGACAAAAATCAGAACAAAATTGACAAAAACGTCACAAAAATGCGACTAAAATATCTCAACAAAGTTGTCAAAAACGCACAAAAAAGGTGACAAAAACGTCACAAAATTGCGACTAAAATGTCTCAACAAAGTTGACAAAACGCACAACAAAATTGACAAAAACTTTACAATAAGTTGACAAAAAAGTCACAAAATTGCGACTAAAATGTCTCAACAAAGTTGACAAAAATGCACAACAAAATTGACCAAAACGTGATAAAAAATTTGACACAAACGCACAACAAAATTGACAAAAACGCACAAAAAAGTTGACAAAAACGTCACAAAAATGCGACTAAAATGTCTCAACAAAGTTGACAAAAAAGCACAAAAATGTCGATAAAAACGTCACAAAAAATTTGATACAAACGCACAACAAAATTGACAAAAACGTTACAAATAAGTTGACAAAAAAAGTCACAAAATTGCGACTAAAATGTCTCAACAAAGTTGACAAAAACTCACAACAAAATTGACAAAAAGATACATAAAAGTTTACAAAAACGCACAACAAAATTGACAAAAACGTCACACAAATGTGACTAAAATGTCTCAAAAAATTTGACACAAACGCACAACAAAATTGACAAAAACGTTACAAATAAGTTGACAAAAAAAGTCAAAAAATTGCGACTAAAATGTATCAACAAAGTTGACAAAAACGCACAACAAAATTGACAAAAAGTTACATAAAAGTTTACAAAAACGCACAACAAAATTGACCAAAACGTGATAAAAAATTTGACACAAACGCACAACAAAATTGACAAAAACGTTACAAATAAGTTAACAAAAAAGTCACAAAATTGCGACTAAAATGTCTCAAAGTTGACACAATCGCACAACGAAATTGACAAAAACGTTACAAAAAAAGTTTAAAAAAACGTCACAAAAAAGTTTACAAAAACGTCACAAAAATGCGACTAAAATGTCTCAACAAAGTTGACATAAAAGTTTACAAAACGCACAACGAAATTGACCAAAACGTGATAAAAAATTTGACACAAACGCACAACAAAATTGACAAAAACGCACAAAAAAGTTGACAAAAACGTCACAAAAAAAGACACAAATGCACAAAAAAATTGACAAAAAGTTACAAAAAAGTTTACAAAACGTCACAAAAAAGTTGACAAAAACGTCACAAAAATGCGACTAAAATGTCTCAACAAAGTTGACATAAAAGTTTACAAAACGCACAACGAAATTGACCAAAACGTCACAAAAAATTTGACACAAACGCACAACAAAATTGACAAAAACGTCACAAAAATGTGACTAAAATGTCTCAACAAAGTTGACAAAAATGCACAGCAAAATTGACCAAAACGTCACAAAAAATTTGACAAAAAAAGTCACAAAATTGCGACTAAAATGTCCCAACAAAGTTGACAAAAAAGCACAAAAATGTCGACAAAAACGTCACAAAAAATTTGATATAAACACACAACAAAACTGACAAAAACGTTACAAATAAGTTGACAAAAGCGCACAACAAAATTGACAAAAAGTTACATAAAATTTTACAAAAGCGCACAACAAAATTGACAAAAACGTCACAAAAATGTGACTAAAATGTCTCAACAAAGTTGACATAAAAGTTTACAAAACGCACAACGAAATTGACCAAAACGTGATAAAAAATTTGACACAAACGCACAACAAAATTGACAAAAACGTTACAAATAAGTTAACAAAAAAGTCACAAAATTGCGACTAAAATGTCTCAAAATTGACCCAAACGCACAACAAAATTGACAAAAACGTTACAAATAAGTTAACAAAAAAGTCAAAAAATTGCGACTAAAATGTCTCAACAAATGACAAAAACGCTCAACAAAATTGACAAAAACGTCACAAATAATTTGACAAAAATCAGAACAAAATTGACAAAAACGTCACAAAAATGCGACTAAAATATCTCAACAAAGTTGTCAAAAACGCACAAAAAAGGTGACAAAAACGTCACAAAATTGCGACTAAAATGTCTCAACAAAGTTGACAAAACGCACAACAAAATTGACAAAAACTTTACAATAAGTTGACAAAAAAGTCACAAAATTGCGACTAAAATGTCTCAACAAAGTTGACAAAAATGCACAACAAAATTGACCAAAACGTGATAAAAAATTTGACACAAACGCACAACAAAATTGACAAAAACGCACAAAAAAGTTGACAAAAACGTCACAAAAATGCGACTAAAATGTCTCAACAAAGTTGACAAAAAAGCACAAAAATGTCGATAAAAACGTCACAAAAAATTTGATACAAACGCACAACAAAATTGACAAAAACGTTACAAATAAGTTGACAAAAAAAGTCACAAAATTGCGACTAAAATGTCTCAACAAAGTTGACAAAAACTCACAACAAAATTGACAAAAAGATACATAAAAGTTTACAAAAACGCACAACAAAATTGACAAAAACGTCACACAAATGTGACTAAAATGTCTCAAAAAATTTGACACAAACGCACAACAAAATTGACAAAAACGTTACAAATAAGTTGACAAAAAAAGTCAAAAAATTGCGACTAAAATGTATCAACAAAGTTGACAAAAACGCACAACAAAATTGACAAAAACGTTACATATAAGTTGACAAAAACGTCACAAAAATGTGACTAAAATGTCTCAAAGTTGACAAAAATGCACAACAAAATAGACAAAAACGTCACAAATAATTTGACACAAATCAGAACAAAATTGACAAAAACGTCACAAAAATGCGACTAAAATGTCTCAACAAATGACAAAAACGCACAACAAAATTGACCAAAACGTGATAAAAAATTTGACACAAACGCACAACAAAATTGACAAAAACGCACAAAAAAGTTGACAAAAACGTCACAAAAAAAGACACAAATGCACAACAAAATTGACAAAAAGTTACAAAAAAGTTTACAAAACGTCACAAAAAAGTTGACAAAAACGTCACAAAATTGCGACTAAAATGTCTCAACAAAGTTGACAAAAAAGCACAAAAATGTCGATAAAAACGTCACAAATAAGTTGACAAAAAAAGTCAAAAAATTGCGACTAAAATGTATCAACAAAGTTGACAAAAACTCAAAAAAAGCTGACAAAAACGTCACAAAAAATTTGACACAAACGCACAGCAAAATTGACAAAAACTTACAAGTTTAAAAAAACGTCACAAAAAAGTTTAAAAAAAACGTCACAAAATTGTGACTAAAATGTCTCAACAAAGTTGACAAAAACGCACAACAAAATTGACAAAAAATTTGACACAAACGCACAACAAAATTGACAAAAACGTTACAAATAAGTTGACAAAAAAAGTCATAAAATGTCTCAACAAAGTTCACAAAAACGCACAACAAAATTGACCAAAACGTCATAAAAAATTTGACACAAACGCACAACAAAATTGACAAAAAGTTACATAAGTTTACAAAAACGCACAACAAAATTTACCAAAACGTCACAAAAAATTTGACACAAACGCACAACAAAATTGACAAAAACGTCACAAAAATGTGACTAAAATGTCTCAACAAAGTTGACAAAAATGCACAGCAAAATTGACAAAAACGTTACAAATAAGTTGACAAAAAAAGTCAAAAAATTGCGACTAAAATGTCTCAACAAAGTTGACAAAAACGCACAACAAAATTGACAAATACGTTACATATAAGTTGACAAAAACGTCACAAAAATGTGACTAAAATGTCTCAAAGTTGACAAAAAAATTGCACAACAAAATTGACAAAAACGTCACAAATAATTTGACACAAATCAGAACAAAATTGACAAAAACTTCACAAAAATGCGACTAAAATATCTCAACAAAGTTGTCAAAAACGCACAAAAAAGTTGACAAAAACGTCACAAAATTGCGACTAAAATGTCTCAACAAAGTTGACAAAACGCACAACAAAATTGACAAAAACTTTACAATAAGTTGACAAAAAAGTCACAAAATGTGACTAAAATGTCCCAACAAAGTTGACAAAAGAGCACAAAAACGTCGACAAAAACGTCACAAAAAATTTGATATAAACACACAACAAAATTGACAAAAACGCACAACAAAATTGCGACTAATATGTCTCAACAAAGTTGACAAAAACGCACAACAAAATTGACAAAAAGTTACATAAAAGTTTACAAAAACGCACAACAAAATTGACAAACGTCACAAAAATGTGACTAAAATGTCTCAACAAAGTTGACAAAAATGCACAACAAAATTGACCAAAACGTGATAAAAAATTTGACACAAACGCACAACAAAATTGACAAAAACGTTACAAATAAGTTAACAAAAAAGTCACAAAATTGCGACTAAAATGTCTCAAAGTTGACACAAACGCACAACAAAATTGACAAAAACGTTACAAAAAAAGTTTAAAAAAACGTCACAAAAAAGTTTACAAAAACGTCACAAAAATGCGACTAAAATGTCTCAACAAAGTTGACATAAAAGTTTACAAAACGCACAACGAAATTGACCAAAACGTCACAAAAAATTTGACACAAACGCACAACAAAATTGACAAAAACGTTACAAATAAGTTGACAAAAACGTCACAAAAATGTCTCAACAAAGTTGACAAAAACTTCACAAAAATGTGACTAAAATGTCTCAACAAAGTTGACAAAAACGTCACAAAATTGCGACTAAAATGTCCCAACAAAGTTGACAAAAAAAAGCACAAAAATGTCGACAAAAACGTCACAAAAATTTTGATACAAACGCACAACAAAATTGACAAAAACGTTACAAATAAGTTGACAAAAAAGTCACAAAATTGCGACTAAAATGTCTCAACAAAATAGACAAAAACGTCACAAATAATTTGACACAAATCAGAACAAAATTGACAAAAACGTCACAAAAATGCGACTAAAATATCTCAACAAAGTTGTCAAAAACGCACAAAAAAGTTGACAAAAACGTCACAAAAAAGTTGACAAAAACGTCACAAAATTGCGACTAAAATGTCTCAACAAATGACAAAACGCACAACAAAATTGACAAAAACGTTACAAATAAGTTGAAAAAAACGTCACAAAATTGCAACTAAAATGTCTGAACAAAGTTGACAAAAACGCACAACAAAATTGACCAAAACGTCACAAATAAGTTGACAAAAACGTCACAAAAATGCTACTAAAATGTCTCAACAAAGTTGACATAAGTTTACAAAACGCACAACGAAATTGACCAAAACGTCACAAAAAATTTGACACAAACGCACAACAAAATTGATAAAAACGTTACAAATAAGTTGACAAAAACGTCACAAAAATGCGACTAAAATGTCTCAACAAAGTTGACAAAAACGCACAAAAAAGCTGACAAAAACGTCACGAAAAATTTGACACAATCGCACAGCAAAATTGACAAAAAGTTACAAGTTTAAAAAAACGTCACAAAAAAGTTTAGAAAAACGTCACAAAATTGCGACTAAAATGTCTCAACAAAGTTGACAAAAACGTACAACAAAATTGACAAAAAATTTGAAACAAACGCACAACAAAATTGACAAAAACGTTACAAATAAGTTGACAAAAAAAGTCATAAAATGTCTCAACAAAGTTGACAAAAACGCACAACAAAATTGACCAAAACGTCACAAAAAATTTGACACAAACGCACAACAAAATTGACAAAAACGTCACAAAAATGTGACTAAAATGTCTCAACAAAGTTGACAAAAATGCACAGCAAAATTGACCAAAACGTCACAAAAAATTTGACATAAACGCACAACAAAATTGACAAAAACGTTACAAATAAGTTGACAAAAAAAGTCAAAAAATTGCGACTAAAATGTCTCAACAAAGTTGACAAAAACGCACAACAAAATTGACAAATACGTTACATACAAGTTGACAAAAACGTCACAAAAATGTGACTAAAATATCTCAACAAAGTTGTCAAACGCACAAAAAAGTTGACAAAAACGTCACAAAAAAGTTGACAAAAACGTCACAAAATTGCGACTAAAATGTCTCAACAAAGTTGACAAAACGCACAACAAAATTGACAAAAACTTTACAATAAGTTGACAAAAAAGTCACAAAATGTGACTAAAATGTCCCAACAAAGTTGACAAAAAAGCACAAAAATGTCGACAAAAACGTCACAAAAAATTTGATATAAACACACAACAAAATTGACAAAAAAACGCACAACAAAATTGACAAAAACGTTACATATAAGTTGACAAAAACGTCACAAAAATGTGACTAAAATGTCTCAAAGTTGACAAAAATGCACAACAAAATAGACAAAAACGTCACAAATAATTTGACAAAAACGTCACAAAATTGCGACTAAAATGTCTCAACAAATGACAAAAACGCACAACAAAATTGACAAAAACGTTACAAATAAGTTGACAAAAACGTCACAAAATTGCAACTAAAATGTCTCAACAAAGTTGATAAAAACGCACAACAAAATTGACCAAAACGTCACAAAAACTTTGACACAAACGCCAAACAAAATTGACAAAAACGTTACAAATAAGTTGATAAAAAAGTCACAAAATTGCGACAAAAATGTCTCAACAAAATTGACAAAAAGTTACAAAAAAGTTTACAAAACGTCACAAAAAAGTTGACAAAAACATCACAAAAATGCGACTAAAATGTCTCAACAAAGTTGACATAAGTTTACAAAACGCACAACGAAATTGACCAAAACGTCACAAAAAATTTGACACAAACGCACAACAAAATTGACAAAAACGTTACAAATAAGTTGACAAAAACGTCACAAAAATGCGACTAAAATGTCTCAACAAAGTTGACAAAAATGCACAAAAAAGCTGACAAAAACGTCACGAAAAATTTGACACAAACGCACAGCAAAATTGACAAAAACTTACAAGTTTAAAAAAACGTCACAAAAAAGTTTAAAAAAACGTCACAAAATTGCGACTAAAATGTCTCAACAAAGTTGACAAAAACGCACAACAAAATTGACAAAAAATTTGACACAAACGCACAACAAAATTGACAAAAACGTTACAAATAAGTTGACAAAAAAAAGTCATAAAATGTCTCAACAAAGTTGACACAAACGCACAACAAAATTGACAAAAACGTCACAAATAATTTGACACAAATCAGAACAAAATTGACAAAAACGTCACAAAAATGTGACTAAAATGTCTCAACAAAGTTGACAAAAACGCACAACAAAATTGACAAATACGTTACATATAAGTTGACAAAAACGTCACAAAAATGTGACTAAAATGTCTCAAAGTTGACAAAAATGCACAACAAAATAGACAAAAACGTCACAAAAATGCGACTAAAATATCTCAACAAAGTTGTCAAAAACGCACAAAAAAGTTGACAAAAACGTCACAAAAAAGTTGACAAAAACGTCACAAAATTGCGACTAAAATATCTCAACAAAGTTGTCAAAAACGCACGAAAAAGTTGACAAAAACGTCACAAAAATGTCGACAAAAACGTCACAAAAAATTGATATAAATACACAACAAAATTGACAAAAACGCACAAAAAAATTGCGACTAATATGTCTCAACAAAGTTGACAAAAACGCACAACAAAATTGACAAAAAGTTACATAAAAGTTTACAAAAACGCACAACAAAATTGACAAACGTCACAAAAATGTGACTAAAATGTCTCAACAAAGTTGACAAAAATGCACAACAAAATTGACCAAAACGTTACAAATAAGTTAACAAAAAAGTCACAAAATTGCGACTAAAATGTCTCAAAGTTGACACAAACGCACAACAAAATTGACAAAAACGTTACAAAAAAAGTTTAAAAAAACGTCACAAAAAAGTTTACAAAAACGTCACAAAAATGCGACTAAAATGTCTCAACAAAGTTGACATAAAAGTTTACAAAACGCACAACGAAATTGACCAAAACGTCACAAAAAATTTGACACAAACGCACAACAAAATTGACAAAAACGTTACAAATAAGTTGACAAAAACGTCACAAAAAAGTTGACAAAAACGTCACAAAATTGCGACTAAAATGTCTCAACAAATGACAAAAACGCACAAAAAAGTTGACAAAAACGTCACAAATAAGTTGACAAAAACGTCACAAAATTGCAACTAAAATGTCTCAACAAATGACAAAAACGCACAAAAAAGTTGACAAAAACGTCACACATAAGTTGACAAAAACGTCACAAAATTGCAACTAAAATGTCTCAACAAAGTTGACAAAAACGCACAACAAAATTGACCAAAACGTCACAAAAACTTTGACACAACCGCCAAACAAAATTGACAAAAACGTTACAAATAAGTTGATAAAAAAGTCACAAAATTGCGACAAAAATGTCTCAACAAAAGTTACAAAAAAGTTTACAAAACTTCACAAAAAAGTTTACAAAAACGTCACAAAAATGCGACTAAAATGTCTCAACAAAGTTGACATAAAAGTTTACAAAACGCACAACGAAATTGACCAAAACGTCACAAAAAATTTGACACAAACGCACAACAAAATTGACAAAAACGTTACAAATAAGTTGACAAAAACGTCACAAAAAAGTTGACAAAAACGTCACAAAATTGCGACTAAAATGTCTCAACAAATGACAAAAACGCACAAAAAAGTTGACAAAAACGTCACAAATAAGTTGACAAAAACGTCACAAAATTGCAACTAAAATGTCTCAACAAATGACAAAAACGCACAAAAAAGTTGACAAAAACGTCACAAATAAGTTGACAAAAACGTCACAAAATTGCAACTAAAATGTCTCAACAAAGTTGACAAAAACGCACAACAAAATTGAACAAAACGTCACAAAAACTTTGACACAAACGCCAAACAAAATTGACAAAAACGTTACAAATAAGTTGATAAAAAAGTCACAAAATTGCGACAAAAATGTCTCAACAAAATTGACAAAAAGTTACAAAAAAGTTTACAAAACGTCACAAAAAAGTTGACAAAAACATCACAAAAATGCGACTAAAATGTCTCAACAAAGTTGACAAAAACGCACAACAAAATTGACAAAAACGTTACAAATAAGTTGACAAAAAAAGTCATAAAATGTCTCAACAAAGTTGACAAAAACGCACAACAAAATTTACCAAAACGTCACAAAAAATTTGACACAAACGCACAACAAAATTGACAAAAAGTTACATAAAAGTTTACAAAAACGCACAACAAAATTTACCAAAACGTCACAAAAAATTTGACACAAACGCACAACAAAATTGACAAAAACGTCACAAAAATGTGACTAAAATGTCTCAACAAAGTTGACAAAAATGCACAGCAAAATTGACCAAAACGTCACAAAAAATTTGACACAAACGCACAACAAAATTGACAAAAACGTTACATATAAGTTGACAAAAACGTCACAAAAATGTGACTAAAATGTCTCAAAGTTGACAAAAATGCACAACAAAATAGACAAAAACGTCACAAATAATTTGACACAAATCAGAACAAAATTGACAAAAACGTCACAAAATTGCGACTAAAATATCTCAACAACGTTGTCAAAAACGCACAAAAAAGTTGACAAAAACGTTACAAATAAGTTGATAAAAAAGTCACAAAATTGCGACAAAAATGTCTCAACAAAATTGACAAAAAGTTACAAAAAAGTTTACAAAACGTCACAAAAAAGTTGACAAAAACGTTACAAATAAGTTGATAAAAAAGTCACAAAATTGCGACTAAAATGTCTCAACAAAGTTGACATAAGTTTACAAAACGCACAACGAAATTGACCAAAACGTCACAAAAAATTTGACACAAACGCACAACAAAATTGACAAAAACGTTACAAATAAGTTGACAAAAAAAGTCAAAAAATTGCGACTAAAATGTCTCAACAAAGTTGACAAAAATGCACAACAAAATTGACAAAAACGTCACAAAAATGCGACTAAAATATCTCAAAAAAGTTGACAAAAACGTCACAAAAAAGTTGATAAAAACGTCACAAAATTGCGACTAAAATGTCTCAACAAAGTTGACAAAACGCACAACAAAATTGACAAAAACGTGACAAATAAGTTGACAAAAACGCACAACAAAATTGCGACTAAAATGTCTCAACAAAGTTGACAAAAACGCACAACAAAATTGACAAAAAGTTACATAAAAGTTTACAAAAACGCACAACAAAATTGACAAAAACGTCACAAAAATGTGACTAAAATGTCTCAACAAAGTTGACAAAAACGCACAACAAAATTGACAAAAACGTCACAAAAATGTGACTAAAATGTCTCAACAAAGTTGACAAAAACGCACAACAAAATTGACAAAAACGTTACAAATAAGTTAACAAAAAAGTCACAAAATTGCGACTAAAATGTCTCAAAGTTGACACAAACGCACAACAAAATTGACAAAAAGTTACAAAAAAGTTTAAAAAAACGTCACAAAAAAGTTTACAAAAACGTCACAAAATTGCGACTAAAATGTCTCAACAAAGTTGACAAAAACGCACAACAAAATTGACCAAAACGTCACAAAAAATTTGACACAAACGCACAACAAAATTGACAAAAAGTTACATACAAGTTTACAAAAACGCACAACAAAATTGACCAAAACGTCAGAAAAAATTTGACACAAACGCACAACAAAATTGACAAAAACGTGACTAAAATGTCTCAACAAAGTTGACAAAATTGCACAACAAAATTGACAAAAACGTCACAAAAATGTGACTAAAATGTCTCAAAGTTGACAAAAATGCACAACAAAATTGACCAAAACGTCACAAAAATTTGACACAAACGCACAACAAAATTGACAAAACCGTTACAAATAAGTTGACAAAAAAAGTCAAAAAAATGTGACTAAAATGTCTCAACAAGTTGACAAAAATGCACAACAAAATTGACCAAAACGTGACAAAAAAATTTGACACTAACGCACAACAAAATTGACAAAAACGTTACAAATGAGTTGATAAAAAAGTCACAAAATTGCGAAAAAAATGTCTCAACAAAATTGACAAAAAGTTACAAAAAAGTTTAAAAAACGTCACAAAAAAGTTGACAAAAACGTCACAAAAATGTGACTAAAATGTCCCAACAAAGTTGACAAAAAAGCACAAAAATGTCGACAAAAACGTCACAAAAAATTTGATATAAACAGACAACAAAATTGACAAAAACGTTACAAATAAGTTGACAAAAACGCGCGACTAAAATGTCTCAACAAAGTTGACAAAAACGCACAACAAAATTGACAAAAAGTTACATAAAAGTTTACAAAAACGCACAACAAAATTGACAAAAACGTCACAAAAATGTGACTAAAATGTCTCAACAAAATTGACCAAAACGTGATAAAAAATTTGACACAAACGCACAACAAAATTGACAAAAACGTTACAAATAAGTTAACAAAAAAGTCACAAAATTGCGACTAAAATGTCTCAAAGTTGACACAAACGCACAACAAAATTGACAAAAAGTTACAAAAAAAGTTAAAAAAAACGTCACAAAAAAGTTTACAAAAACGTCACAAAATTGCGACTAAAATGTCTCAACAAAGTTGTCAAAAATGCACAAAAAAGTTGACAAAAACGTCACAAAATTGCGACTAAAATGTCTCAACAAAGTTGACAAAAACGCACAACAAAATTGACCAAAACGTCACAAAAAATTTGACACAAACGCACAACAAAATTGACAAAAACGTTACAAATAAGTTGACAAAAAAAGTAAAAAAATTGCGACTAAAATATCTTAAAGTTGACAAACGCACAACAAAATTGACAAAAACGATACATATAAGTTGACAAAAACGTCACAAAAATGTGACTAAAATGTCTCAAAGTTGACAAAAACGCACAACAAAATTGACCAAAACGTCACAAAAAATTTGACACAAACGCACAACAAAATTGACAAAAATGTTACAAATAAGTTGACAAAAACGTGACTAAAATGTCTCAACAAAATTGACAAAAACGTTACAAATAAGTTGACAAAAAAAGTCAAAAAATTGCGACTAAAATGTCTTAAATTTGACAAAAACGCACAACAAAATTGACAAAAACGTTACATATAAGTTGACAAAAACGTCACAAAAATGTGACTAAAATGTCTCAAAGTTGACAAAAATGCACAACAAAATTGACAAACGTCACAAAAATGCGACTAAAATATCTCAACAAAGTTGTCAAAAACGCACAAAAAAGTTGACAAAAACGTCACAAAATTGCGACCAAAATGTCTCAACAAAGTTGACAAAACGCACAACAAAATTGACAAAAACTTTACAATAAGTTGACAAAAAAGTCACAAAATGCGACTAAAATGTCCCATCAAAGTTGACAAAAAAGCACAAAAATGTCGACAAAAACGTCACAAAAAATTTGATACAAACGCACAACAAAATTGACAAAAAGTTACATACAAGTTTACAGAAACGCACAACAAAATTGACCAAAACGTTACAAATAAGTTGACAAAAACGTCACAAAAATGCGACTAAAATATCTCAACAAAGTTGACAAAAACGCACAACAAAATTGACAAAAAGTTACAAAAAAAAAGTTTAAAAAAACGTCACAAAAAAGTTGACAATAACGTCACAATATGGCGACTAAAATGTCTCAACAAAGTTAACAAAACGCACAACAAAATTGACAAAAACTTTACAATAAGTTGACAAAAAAGTCACAAAATGCGACTAAAATGTCCCATCAAAGTTGTCAAAAAGTTGCATAAAAGTTTACAAAAACGCACAACAAAATTGACAAAAACGTCACAAAAATGTGACTAAAATGTCTCAACAAAGTTAACAAAAATGCACAACAAAATTGACCAAACCGTGATAAAAATTTTGACAAAAACGCACAACAAAATTGACAAAAAGTTACATAAGTTTACAAAAACGCACAACAAAATTGACAAAAACGTGACACTAAATTTGACACAAACGCACAACAAAATTGACTAAACCGTTACAAATGAGTTGACAAAAACGTAACAAAATTGCAACTAAAATGTCTCAACAAAGTTGACACAAACGCACAACAAAATTGACAAAAAGTTACAAAAAAAGTTTACAAAAACTTCACAAAAAAGTTGACAAAAACGTTACAAAATTGCGACTAAAATATCTCAACAAAGTTGACAAAAACGCACAACAAAATTGACCAAAACGTCACAAAAATTTGATACAAACGCACAACAAAATTGACTAAACCGTTACAAATGAGTTGACAAAAAAGTCACAAAATTGCAAATAAAATGTTTCAACAAAGTTGACAAAAACGCACAAAAAAGTTGACAAAAAGTCACAAAAAATTTGACATAAACGCACAACAAAGTTGACAAAAACGCACAACAAAATTGACAAAAAGTTACATAAGTTTACAAAAACGCACAACAAAATTGACCAAAACGTCAAAAAATTTTGATACAAACGCACAACAAAATTGACAAAAACGTTACAAATAAGTTGACAAAAACGTCACAAAATTGCGACTAAAATGTCTCAACAAAGTTGACAAAAATGCACAACAAAATTGACAAAAAGTTACAAAAAAGATTACAAAACGTCACAAAAAAGTTGACAAAAATGTCACAAAATTGAAACTAAATTGTCTCAACAAAGTTGACAGAAACGCACAACAAAATTGACAAAAAGTTACATAAAAGTTTACAAAAACGCACAACAAAATTGACCAAAACGTCAAAAAAATTTGATACAAACGCACAACAAAATTGACAAAAACGTTACAAATAAGTTGACAAAAACGTCACAAAATTGAGACTAAAATGTCTCAACAAAGTTGACAAAAACGCACAACAAAATTGACAAAACCGTTACAAATGAGTTGACAAAAAAGTCACAAAATTGCAAATAAAATGTCTCAACAAAGTTGACAAAAACGCACAACAAAATTGACCAAAACATCACATAATTTGACACAAATCAGAACAAAATTGACAAAAACGTCACAAAAATGCGACTAAAATATCTCAACAAAGTTGACAAAAACGTCACAAAAAATTTGACACAAACGCACAACAAAATTGACAAACAGTTAAAAAAAAAGTTTAAAAAACGTCACAAAAAAGTTGATAAAAACGTCACAAAATTGCGACTAAAATGTCTCAACAAATTTGACAAAAACGCACAACAAAATTGACAAAAAGTTACATAAAAGTTTACAAAAACGCACAACAAAATTGACCAAAACGTCAAAAAAATTTGATACAAACGCACAACAAAATTGACAAAAACGTTACAAATGAGTTGACAAAAAAGTCACAAAATGCGACTAAAATGTCTCAACAAAGTTGACAAAAATACACAACAAATTTGACAAAAACGTCACAAAAAAAATTGACACAAACGCACAACAAAGTTGACAAAAACGCACAACAAAATTGACAAAAAGTTACATAAAAGTTTACAAAAACACAACAAATTTGACCAAAACGTCACAAAAAAGTTGACAAAAATGTCACAAAATTGAAACTAAATTGTCTCAACAAAGTTGACAGAAACGCACAACAAAATTGACCAAAACGTCAAAAAAATTTGATACAAACGCACAACAAAATTGACAAAAACGTTACCAATAAGTTGACAAAAACGTCACAAAATTGAGACTAAAATGTCTCAACAAAGTTGACAAAAATGCACAACAAAATTGACCAAAACGTGACAAAAAATTTGACAAAAACGCACAACAAAATTGACAAAACCGTTACAAATGAGTTGACAAAAAAGTCACAAAATGCGACTAAAATGTCTCAACAAAGTTGACAAAAATGCACAAAAAATGACACAAACGCACAACAAAATTGACAAAAAGTTACAAAAAAGTTGACAAAAACGTCTCAACAAAGTTGACATAAAAGTTTACATAAACGCACAACAAAATTGACCAAAACGTCACAAAATATTTGACACAAACGCACAACAAAATTGACAAAAACGTTACAAATAAGTTGACAAAAATGTCACAAAATTGCAACTAAAATGTCTCAACAAAGTTGACAAAAATGCACAACAAAATTGACACAAACGCACAACAAAATTGACAAAAAGTTACAAAAAAGTCTACAAAACGTCACAAAAAAAGTTGACAAAAGTCACAAAATTGAAACTAAATTGTCTCAACAAAGTTGACAAAAACGCACAACAAAATTGACAAAAAGTTACATAAAAGTTTACAAAAACGCACAACAAAATTGACCAAAAGTCACAAAAAATTTGACACAAATGCACAACAAAATTGACAAAAAGTCACAAAATGCGACTAAAATGTCTCAACAAAATTGACAAAAACGTTACAAATAAGTTGACAAAAACGTCACAAAATTGCGACAAAAATGCACAACAAAATTGACCAAAACGTGACAAAAAATTTGACAAAAACGCACAACAAAATTGACAAAACCGTTACAAATGAGTTGACAAAAAAGTCACAAAATGCGACTAAAATGTCTCAACAAAGTTGACAAAAACGCACAACAAAATTGACAAAAAGTTACATAAGTTTACAAAAACGCACAACAAAATTGACAAAAAGTTACAAAAAAGATTACAAAACGTCACAAAAAAGTTGACAAAAATGTCACAAAATTGAAACTAAATTGTCTCAACAAAGTTGACAAAAACGCACAACAAAATTGACCAAAACGTCACAAAAAATTTGACACAAAAGGCACAACAAAATTGACAAAAACTTTACAATAAGTTGACAAAAAAGTCACAAAATGCGACTAAAATGTCTCAACAAAGTTGACAAAAATGCACAACAAAATTGACCAAAACGTCAAAAAAATGTGACTAAAATATCTCAACAAAGTTGACAAAAACGTCACAAAAAATTTGACACAAACGCACAACAAAATTGACAAAAACGTTACAAATAAGTTGACAAAAAAAGTCACAAAATTGCGACTAAAATGTCTCAACAAAGTTGACAAAAATGCACAAAAAATGACACAAACGCACAACAAAATTGACAAAAAGTTACAAAAAAGTTGACAAAAACGTCTCAACAAAGTTGACATAAAAGTTTACATAAACGCACAACAAAATTGACCAAAACGTCACAAAATATTTGACACAAACGCACAACAAAATTGACAAAAACGTTACAAATAAGTTGACAAAAATGTCACAAAATTGCAACTAAAATGTCTCAACAAAGTTGACAAAAATGCACAACAAAATTGACACAAACGCACAACAAAATTGACAAAAAGTTACAAAAAAGTCTACAAAACGTCACAAAAAAAGTTGACAAAAGTCACAAAATTGAAACTAAATTGTCTCAACAAAGTTGACAAAAACGCACAACAAAATTGACAAAAAGTTACATAAAAGTTTACAAAAACGCACAACAAAATTGACCAAAAGTCACAAAAAATTTGACACAAATGCACAACAAAATTGACAAAAAGTCACAAAATGCGACTAAAATGTCTCAACAAAATTGACAAAAACGTTACAAATAAGTTGACAAAAACGTCACAAAATTGCGACAAAAATGCACAACAAAATTGACCAAAACGTGACAAAAAATTTGACAAAAACGCACAACAAAATTGACAAAACCGTTACAAATGAGTTGACAAAAAAGTCACAAAATGCGACTAAAATGTCTCAACAAAGTTGACAAAAACGCACAACAAAATTGACAAAAAGTTACATAAGTTTACAAAAACGCACAACAAAATTGACAAAAAGTTACAAAAAAGATTACAAAACGTCACAAAAAAGTTGACAAAAATGTCACAAAATTGAAACTAAATTGTCTCAACAAAGTTGACAAAAACGCACAACAAAATTGACCAAAACGTCACAAAAAATTTGACACAAAAGGCACAACAAAATTGACAAAAACTTTACAATAAGTTGACAAAAAAGTCACAAAATGCGACTAAAATGTCTCAACAAAGTTGACAAAAATGCACAACAAAATTGACCAAAACGTCAAAAAAATGTGACTAAAATATCTCAACAAAGTTGACAAAAACGTCACAAAAAATTTGACACAAACGCACAACAAAATTGACAAAAACGTTACAAATAAGTTGACAAAAAAAGTCACAAAATTGCGACTAAAATGTCTCAACAAAGTTGACAAAAAAGCACAACAAAATTGACAAAAAGTTACATAAAAGTTTACAAAAACGTCACAAAAAAGTTGACAAAAGTCACAAAATTGAAACTAAATTGTTCAACAAAGTTGACAAAAACGCACAACAAAATTGACAAAAAGTTACATAAAAGTTTACAAAAACGCACAACAAAATTGACCAAAAGTCACAAAAAATTTGACACAAAATTGACAAAAACGTCACAAAATGCGACTAAAATGTCTCAACAAAGGTGACAAAAATGCACAAAAAAGTTGACAAAAAGTCACAAAATGCGACTAAAATGTCTCAACAAAGGTGACAAAAATGCACAACAAATTTGACCAAAACGTCACATAATTTGACACAAATCAGAACAAAATTGACAAAAACGTCACAAAAATGCAACTAAAATATCTCAACAAAGTTGACAAAAACGTCACAAAAAATTTGACAAAAATGCACAACAAAATTGACCAAAACGTGACAATAAATTTGACACAAACGCACAACAAAATTGACTAAACCGTTACAAATGAGTTGACAAAAAAGTCACAAAATTGCGACTAAAATGTCTCAACAAAGTTGACAAAAATGCACAACAAAATTGACCAAAACGTCACAAAAAATTTGACACAAACGCACAACAAAATTGACAAAAAGTTACAAAAAAAGTTTTAAAAAACGTCACAAAAAAGTTGATAAAAACGTCACAAAATTGCGACTAAAATGTCTCAACAAAGTTGACACAAACGCACAACAAAATTGACAAAAACGTTACAAATAAGTTGACAAAAACGTCACAAAATTGCGATTAAAATGTCTCAACAAAGTTGACAAAAATGCACAACAAAATTGACAAAAAGTTACAAAAAAGATTACAAAACGTCACAAAAAAGTTGACAAAAATGTCACAAAATTGAAACTAAATTGTCTCAACAAAGTTGACATAAACGCACAACAAAATTGACCAAAACGTGACAAAAAATTTGACAAAAACGCACAACAAAATTGACAAAAAAGTTTACAAAAAGTCACAAAAAAGTTGACAAAAATGTCACAAAATTGAAACTAAATTGTCTCAACAAAGTTGACAAAAACGCACAACAAAATTGACAAAAAGTTACATAAAAGTTTACAAAAATGTACAACAAAATTGACCAAAACGTCAAAAAAATTTGATACAAACGCACAACAAAATTGACAAAAATGTTACAAATAAGTTGACAAAAACGTCACAAAATTGCGACAAAAATGCACAACAAAATTGACCAAAACGTGACAAAAAATTTGACAAAAACGCACAACAAAATTGACAAAACCGTTACAAATGAGTTGACAAAAAAGTCACAAAATGCGACTAAAATGTCTCAACAAAGTTGACAAAAATGCACAACAAATTTGACAAAAACGTCACAAAAAAATTTGACACAAACACACAACAAAGTTGACAAAAACGCACAACAAAATTGACAAAAAGTTACATAAGTTTACAAAAACGCACAACAAAATTGACCTAAACGTTACAAATAAGTTGACAAAAACGTCACAAAATTGCGATTAAAATGTCTCAACAAAGTTGACAAAAATGCACAACAAAATTGACAAAAAGTTACAAAAAAGATTACAAAACGTCACAAAAAAGTTGACAAAAATGTCACAAAATTGAAACTAAATTGTCTCAACAAAGTTGACAAAAATGCACAACAAAATTGACCAAAACGTCACATAATTTGACACAAATCAGAACAAAGTTGACAAAAACGTCACAAAAAATTTGACACAAACGCACAACAAAATTGACAAAAAGTTACAAAAAAAGTTTAAAAAAACGTCACAAAAAAGTTGATAAAAACGTCACAAAATTGCGACTAAAATGTCTCAACAAAGTTGACAAAAACGCACAACAAAATTGACAAAAAGTTACCTAAAAGTTTACAAAAACGCACAACAAAATTGACCAAAACGTCAAAAAAAATTGATACAAACGCACAACAAAATTGACAAAAACGTTACAAATAAGTTGACAAAAAAGTCACAAAATTACGACTAAAATGTCTCAACAAAGTTGACAAAAACGCACAACAAAATTGAGAAAAAGTTACATAAAAGTTTACAAAAACGCACAACAAAATTGACAAAAACTTCTCAACAAAGTTGACAAAAATGCACAACAAAATTGACCAAAACGTGGTAAAAAAATTTGACACAAACGTATACAAAATTGACAAAAACGTTACAAATAAGTTTATAACACATCACAAAAAAGTTGACAAAAATGTCACAAAATTGCGACTAAAATGTCTCAAAGTTGACAAAAACGCACAAAAAATGACAAACGCACAACAAAATTGTCAAAAAGTTACAAAAAAGTTGACAAAAACGTCACAAAAATGCGACTAAAATGTCTCAACAAAAATGCGACTAAAATGTCTCAACAAAGTTGACATAAAAGTTTACATAAACGCACAACAAAATTGACCAAAACGTTACAAAAAATTTTACAAAACGTCACAAAAAAGTTGACAAAAATGCACAACAAAATTGACACAAACGCACAACAAAATTGACAAAAACTTTACAATAAGTTGACAAAAAAGTCACAAAATGCGACTAAAATGTCTCAACAAAGGTGACACAAATCAGAACAAAATTGACAAAAACGTCACAAAAATGCAACTAAAATATCTCAACAAAGTTGACAAAAACGCACAACAAAATTGACCAAAACGTGACAAAAAATTTGACAAAAACGCACAACAAAATTGACAAAACCGTTACAAATGAGTTGACAAAAAAGTCACAAAATTGCAAATAAAATGTCTCAACAAAGTTGACAAAAACGCACAAAAAAGTTGACAAAAAGTCACAAAAAATTTTACACAAACGCACAACAAAATTGACAAAAATGTCACAAAATTGAAACTAAATTGTCTCAACAAAGTTGACAAAAACGCACAACAAAATTGATAAAAAGTTACATAAAAGTTTACAAAACGTACAACAAAATTGACAAAAACGTTACAAATAAGTTGACAAAAACGTCACAAAATTGCGACTAAAATGTCTCAACAAAGTTGACAAAAATGCACAACAAAATTGACCAAAACTTGACAAAAAATTTGACAAAAATGCACAACAAAATTGACAAAACAGTTACAAATAAGTTTATAAAAAAGTCACAAAATGCGACTAAAATGTCTTAACAAAGTTGACAAAAATGCACAACAAATTTGACAAAAACGTCACAACAAAATTGACCAAAACGTGACAATAAATTTGACACAAACTCACAACAAAATTGACTAAACAGTTACAAATGAGTTGACAAAAAAGTCACAAAATTGCAAATAAAATGTTTCAACAAAGTTGACAAAAACGCACAACAAAATTGACAAAAAGTTACATAAAAGTTTACAAAAACGCACAACAAAATTGACAAAAACGTTACAAATAAGTTGACAAAAACGTCACAAAATTGCGACTAAAATGTCTCAACAAAGTTGACAAAAACGCACAACAAAATTGACAAAAAGTTACATAAAAGTTTACAAAAACGCACAACAAAATTGACCAAAACGTCAAAAAAAATTGATACAAACGCACAACAAAATTGACAAAAAGTTACATAAAAGTTTACAAAAACGCACAACAAAATTGACAAAAACTTCTCAACAAAGTTGACAAAAATGCACAACACAATTGACCAAAACGTGGTAAAAAAATTTGACACAAACGTATACAAAATTGACAAAAACGTTACAAATAAGTTTATAACACATCACAAAAAAGTTGACAAAAACGTCACAAAATTGCGACTAAAATGTCTCAAAGTTTACAAAAACGCACAAAAAATGACACAAACGCACAACAAAATTGTCAAAAAGTTACAAAAAAGTTTATAACACATCACAAAAAAGTTGACAAAAACGTCACAAAAATGCGACTAAAATGTCTCAACAAAGTTGATATAAAAGTTTACATAAACGCACAACAAAATTGACCAAAACGTTACAAAAAAGTTTACAAAACGTCACAAAAAAGTTGACAAAAATGCACAACAAAATTGACACAAACGCACAACAAAATTGACAAAAAGTTACAAAAAAGTTTACAAAACGTCACAAAAAAGTTGACACAAACGCACAAGAAAATTGACAAAAACGTTACAAATAAGTTGACAAAAAAAGTCACAAAATTGCGACTAAAATGTCTCAACAAAGTTGACAAAAATGCACAACAAAATTGACCAAAACGTGACAATAAATTTGACACAAACGCACAACAAAATTGACAAAACCGTTACAAATGAGTTGACAAAAAAGTCACAAAATTGCAAATAAAATGTCTCAACAAAGTTGACAAAAACGCACAACAAAATTGACAAAAAGTTACAAAAAAGTTTACAAAACGTCACAAAAAAGTTGACAAAAATGTCACAAAATTGAAACTAAATTGTCTCAACAAAGTTGACAAAAACGCACAACAAAATTGACAAAAAGTTACATAAAAGTTTACAAAAATGCACAACAAAGTTGACAAAAACGCACAACAAAATTGACAAAAAGTTACATAAAAGTTTACAAAAACGCACAACAAAATTGACCAAAACGTCAAAAAAAATTGATACAAACGCACAACAAAATTGACAAAAACGTCACAAAATTGCGACTAAAATGTCTCAACAAAGTTGACAAAAATGCACAACAAAATTGACCGAAACGTGACAATAAATTTGACACAAACGCACAACAAAATTGACTAAACCGTTACAAATGAGTTGACAAAAAAGTCACAAAATTGCAAATAAAATGTTTCAACAAAGTTGACAAAAACGCACAAAAAAGTTGACAAAAAGTCACAAAAAATTTTACACAAACGCACAACAAAATTGACAAAAAGTTACAAAAAAGATTACAAAACGTCACAAAAAAAGTTGACAAAAATGTCACAAAATTGAAACTAAATTGTCTCAACAAAGTTGACAAAAACGCACAACAAAATTGACAAAAAGTTACATAAAAGTTTACAAAAACGCACAACAAAATTGACAAAACCGTTACAAATGAGTTGACAAAAAAGTCACAAAATGCGACTAAAATGTCTCAACAAAGTTGACAAAAATACACAACAAATTTGACAAAAACGTCACAAAAAAATTTGACACAAACGCACAACAAAGTTGACAAAAACGCACAACAAAATTGACAAAAAGTTACATAAAAGTTTACAAAAACGCACAACAAAATTGACCAAAACGTCAAAAAAATTTGATACAAACGCACAACAAAATTGACAAAAACGTTACAAATAAGTTGACAAAAATGCACAACAAAATTGACCAAAACGTGGTAAAAAAATTTGACACAAACTTATACAAAATTGACAAAAACGTTACAAATGAGTTAACAAAAAAGTCACAAAATTGCGACTAAAATGTCTCAAAGTTGACAAAAACGCAAAAAAAATGACACAAACGCACAACAAAATTGACAAAAAGTTACAAAAAAGTTTACAACACGTCACAAAAAAGTTGAAAAAAAACGTCACAAAAATGCGACTAAAATGTCTCAACAAAGTTGACATAAAAGTTTACATAAACGCACAACAAAATTGACCAAAACGTCACAAAATATTTGACACAAACGCACAACAAAATTGACAAAAACGTTACAAATAAGTTGACAAAAACGTCACAAAATTGCAACTAAAATGTCTCAACAAAGTTGACAAAAATGCACAACAAATTGACACAAACGCACAACAAAATTGTCAAAAAGTTACAAAAAAGTTTACAAAACGTCACAAAAAAGTTGACAAAAGTCACAAAATTGAAACTAAATTGTCTCAACAAAGTTGACAAAAATGCACAACAAATTTGACCAAAACGTCACATAATTTGACACAAATCAGAACAAAATTGACAAAAACGTCACAAAAATGCAACTAAAATATCTCAACAAAGTTGACAAAAACTTCACAAAAAATTTGACACAAACGCACAACAAAATTGACAAAAACGTTACAAATAAGTTGACAAAAAAGTCACAAAATGCGACTAAAATGGGTCAACAAAGTTGACAAAAATGCACAACAAATTTGACAAAAACGTCACAAAAAATTTGACAAACGCACAACAAAGTTGACAAAAACGCACAACAAAATTGACAAAAAGTTACATAAAAGTTTACAAAAACGCACAACAAAATTGACCAAAACGTCAAAAAAATTTGACACAAACGCACAACAAAATTGACAAAAACGTTACAAATAAGTTGACAAAAAAAGTCACAAAATTGCGACGAAAATGTCTCAACAAAGTTGACATAAACGCACAACAAAATTGACAAAAAGTTACATAAAAGTTTACAAAAACGCACAACAAAATTGACCAAAACGTCAAAAAAATTTGATACAAACGCACAACAAAATTGACAAAAACATTACAAATAAGTTGAAAAAAACGTCACAATATTGCGACTAAAATGTCTCAACAAAGTTGACAAAAATGCACAACAAAATTGACCAAAACGTGACAATAAATTTGACACAAACGCACAAAAAATTGACTTAACCGTTACAAATGAGTTGACAAAAAAGTCACAAAATTGCAAATAAAATGTCTCAACAAAGTTGACAAAAACGCACAAAAAAGTTGACAAAAAGTCACAAAAAATTTTACACAAACGTCACAAAAAAGTTGACAAAAATGTCACAAAATTGAAACTAAATTGTCTCAACAAAGTTGACAAAAACGCACAACAAAATTGACAAAAGGTTATATAAAAATTGACCAAAACGTCAAAAAAATTTGATACAAACGCACAACAAAATTGACAAAAATGTCTCAAAAATGCGACAAAATCATCTAAAAATAGGCAACAAAGAAGTTGACACAGACGCACAACAAAATTGACAAAAATGTTACAAAAAAGTTGACAAAAACGTCACAAAAAGGCGACAAAAACATGTTAAAATAGGCAACAAAAAAAGTTGACACAAACGCACAACAATATTGACAAAAAAATTACAAAAAAGTTGACAGTCACAAAATTTCCTACTAAAATGTCTCAAGAAAGTTGACAAAAATGCACAAAAAAGTTGACAAAAACGTCACAAAAAGGCAACAAAAACATGTTAAAATAGGCAACAAAAAAGTTGACACAAATGCACAACAATATTGACAAAAAAATTACAAAAAAAGTTGACAAAAAGTCATAAAATTGCGACTAAAATGTCTCAACAAAGTTGACAAAAATGCACAACAAAATTGACCAAAACGTCACAAAAACTTTTACACAAACTCACAAAATTGATAAAAAGTTACAAAAAAGTTGACAAAAACGTCACAAAAATGTGAATAAAATGTCTCAACAAAGTTGACAAAAACGTCACAAAAAAGTTGACAAAAACGTCACAAAAATGTGACTAAAATGTATCAACAAAGTTGACCAAAACGTCATAAAAAAGTTGACACAAACGCACCACAAAATTGACAAAAAGTTACAAAAAAGTTGACAAAAATGTCTCAAAAATGTAACTAAAATGTCTCAACAAAGTTGACCAAAACGTCATAAAAAGTGACACAAACGCACCACAAAATTGACAAAAAGTTACAAAAAAAGTTTACAAAAACGTCACAAATAAGTTGACAAAAACGTCACAAAAATGTGACTAAAATGTCTCAACAAAGTTGACAAAAACGCACAGAAAAATTTGACAAAAACGTCTCAAAAATGTGACAACATCTAAAAATAGGCAACAAAGAAGTTGACACAGACGCACAACAAAATTGACAAAAATGTTACAAAAAAGTCACATTTCCTACTAAAATGTGTCAAGAAATTTGACAAAAATGCACAAAAAGGCGACAAAAACATGTTAAAATAGGCAACAAAAAAGTTGACACAAACGCACAACAATATTGACAAAAAAATTACAAAAAAGTTGACAAAAAAAGTCATAAAATTGCGACTAAAATGTCTCAACAAAGTTGACAAAAATGCACAACAAAATTGACCAAAACGTCACAAAAAAATTTACACAAACTCACAACAAAATTGATAAAAAGTTACAAAAAAGTTGACAAAAACGTCACAAAAATGTGACTAAAATGTCTCAACAAAGTTGACCAAAACGTCATAAAAAAGTGACACAAACGCACAACAAAATTGACAAAAAGTTACAAAAAAAGTTTACAAAAAAGTCACAAAAAAGTTGACAAAAACGTCACAAAAATGTGACTAAAATGTCTCAACAAAGTTGACAAAAACGCACCAAAAATTTGACAAAAACGTCTCAAAAATGCGACAAAAACATCTAAAAATAGGCAATAAAGAAGTTGACACAGACGCACAACAAAATTGACAAAAATGTTACAAAAAAGTTGACAAAAAAAGTCACAACATTTCCTACTAAAATGTCTCAAGAAATTTGATAAAAATGCGCAAAAAAGTTGACAAAAACGTCACAAAAAGGCAACAAAAACATGTTAAAATAGGCAACAAAATTTGACACAAACGCACAACAATATTGACAAAAAAATTACAAAAAAGTTGACAATAAAGTCACAAAATTTCCTACTAAAATGTCTCAAGAAAGTTGACAAAAAGTTACAAAAAAGTTGACAAAAACGTCACAAAAATGTGACTAAAATGTCTCAAAGTTGACAAAAACGTCACAACAAAAATGTTACAAAAAAGTTGACAAAAGTCACAACATTTCCTACTAAAATGTCTCAAGAAATTTGACAAAAATGCACAAAAAAGTTGACAAAAACGTCACAAAAAGGCGACAAAAAAACATGTTAAAATAGGCCACAAAAAAGTTGACACAAACGCACAACAATATTGACAAAAAAATTACAAAAAAGTTGACAAAAAAGTCATAAAATTCCGACTAAAATGACTCAACAAAGTTGACAAAAATGCACAACAAAATTGACCAAAACGTCACAAAAAATTTGACACAAACGCACAACAAAATTGACAAAACGTTACAAAAAAGTTGACAAAAACGCACAAAAAATTTGAAAAAAAGTCACAAAAAGGCGACAAAAACATCTAAAAATAGGCAACAAAAAAGTTGACACAAACGCACAACAAAATTGACAACAACGTTACAAAAAAGTTGACAAAAAAGTCACAAAATTGCGACAAAAATGTCTCAACAAAGTTGACAAAAAAGCACAAAAAAGTTGACCAAAACGTCACAAAAAATTTGACAAAAACGCACAACAAAATTAACAAAAACCTTACAAATAAGTTGACAAAAAAGTCACAAAATTGCGACTAAAATGCCTCAACAAAGTTGACAAAAACGCACAACAAAATTGACCAAAATGTTACAAAAAAGTTTACAGAAACGTCACAAAAAAGTTGACAAAAACGTCTCAAAAATGCGACAAAAACATCTAAAAATAGGCAACAAAAAAGTTGACACAGACGCACAACAAAATTGACAAAAATGTTTCAAAAAAGTTGACAAAAAAGTCACAAAATTTCCTACTAAAATGTCTCAAGAAATTTGACAAAAATGTCACAAAAAGGCGACAAAAACATGTTAAAATAGGCAACAAAAAAGCTGACACAAACGCACAATATTGACCAAAAAATTACAAAAAAGTTGACAAAAACGTCACAAAAAATGTGACTAAAATGTCTCAACAAAGTTGACAAAAACGTCACAAAAAAGTTGACACAAACGCACCACAAAATTGACAAGTTACAAAAAAGTTGACAAAAACGTCACAAAAATGTGACTAAAATGTCTCAAAGTTGACCAAAACGTCACAAAAAATTTTACACAAACGCATAAAAAAATTGACAAAAACGTTACAAAAAAGTTGACAAAAAGCCACAGAATTGCCACTAAAATGTCTCAATAAAGTTGACAAAAACGCACAAAAAAGTTGACAAAAACGTCACAAAAAATTTGACACAAACGGACAACAAAATTGACAAAAAGTTACAAATAAGTTGACAAAAACGCACAACAAAATTGACATAAAGTTACATAAAAGTTTACAAAAACGCACAACAAAATTGACAAAAACGTTACAAATACGTTTACAAAACGTCACAAAAAAAGTTGACAAAAACGTCACAAAAATGCGAATAAAATGTCTCAACAAAGTTGACACAAAAGTTTACAAAAACGCACAACAAAATTGACCAAAACGTCACAAAAAAGTTGACAAAAAATTAACAAAATTGCGACTAACATGTCTACATTAAAGTTGACAAAAACGCACAAAAAAGTTGACAAAAACGTCACAAAAAGGCGAGAAAAACATCTAAAAATAGGCAACAAAAATGTTGACACAAACGCACAAAAAAATTTACAAAAACGTTACAAATAAGTTGACAAAAAAGTCACAAAATTGCCACTAAAGTTTCTCAACAAAGTTGACAAAAACGTCACAAAAAATTTGACAAAAACGTCACAAAAATGTGACTAAAATGTCTCAACAAAGTTGACCAAAACGTCATAAAAAAGTGACACAAACGCACCACAAAATTGACAAAAAGTTACAAAAAAAGTTTACAAAAACGTCACAAAAATATGACTAAAATGTCTCAACAAAGTTGACAAAAATGCACAAAAAATTTGACAAAAACGTCTCAAAATTGCGACAAAAACATCTAAACATAGGCAACAAAGAAGTTGACACAGAAGCACAACAAAATTGACAAAAATGTTACAAAAAAGTCACAAAATTTCCTACTAAAATGTCTCAAGAAATTTGACAAAAATGTCACAAAAAGGCGACAAAAACATGTTAAAATAGGCAACAAAAAAGCTGACACAAACGCACAATATTGACAAAAAAATTACAAAAAAGTTGACAAAAATGTCACAAAAAAGTTGACACAAACGTCACAAAAATGTGACTAAAATATCTCAAAGTTGACCAAAACGTCACAAAAAATTTTACACAAACGCATAAAAAAATTGACAAAAACGTTACAAAAAAGTTGACATAAAATTAACAAAATTGCGACTAACATGTCTACATTAAAGTTGACAAAAACGCACAAAAAAGTTGACAAAAACGTCACAAAAAGGCGAGAAAAACATCTAAAAATAGGCAACAAAAATGTTGACACAAACGCACAAAAAAATTTACAAAAACGTTACAAATAAGTTGACAAAAAAGTCACAAAATTGCCACTAAAGTTTCTCAACAAAGTTGACAAAAACGTCACAAAAAATTTGACACAAACGCATGACAAAATTGACAAAAAGTTAGAAAAAAGTTTAGAAAAATGTCAAAAAAAATTGACAAAAACGTCTCTACAAAGTTGACAAAAATTCACAAAAAATTTGACACAAACGCACAAAAAAGTTGACAAAAACGTCACAAAATTGCAACTAAAATGTCTCAACAAAGTGGACAAAAACGCACAACAAAATTGACAAAAACGTCACAAAAAATTTGACACAAACGCACAACAAAATTGACAAAAAGTTACAAATAAGTTGACAAAAACGCACAACAAAATTGACATAAAGTTACATAAAAGTTTACAAAAACGCACAACAAAATTGACAAAAACGTTACAAATACGTTTACAAAACGTCACAAAAAAAGTTGACAAAAACGTCACAAAAATGCGAATAAAATGTCTCAACAAAGTTGACACAAAAGTTTACAAAAACGCACAACAAAATTGACAAAAAATTAACAAAATTGCGACTAACATGTCTACATTAAAGTTGACAAAAACGCACAAAAAAGTTGACAAAAACGTCACAAAAAGGCGAGAAAAACATCTAAAAATAGGCAACAAAAATGTTGACACAAACGCACAAAAAAATTTACAAAAACGTTACAAATAAGTTGACAAAAAAGTCACAAAATTGCCACTAAAGTTTCTCAACAAAGTTGACAAAAACGTCACAAAAAATTTGACACAAACGCATGACAAAATTGACAAAAAGTTAGAAAAAAGTTTAGAAAAATGTCAAAAAAAATTGACAAAAACGTCTCTACAAAGTTGACAAAAACGTCACAAAAAATTTGACACAAACGCACAAAAAAGTTGACAAAAACGTCACAAAATTGCAACTAAAATGTCTCAACAAAGTTGACAAAAACGCACAACAAAATTGACAAAAACGTCACAAAAAATTTGACACAAACGCACAACAAAATTGACAAAAAGTTACAAATAAGTTTACAAAAACGCACAACAAAATTGACATAAAGTTACATAAAAGTTTACAAAAACGCACAACAAAATTGACAAAAACGTTACAAATACGTTTACAAAACGTCACAAAAAAAGTTGACAAAAACGTCACAAAAATGCGAATAAAATGTCTCAACAAAGTTGACATAAAAGTTTACAAAAACGCACAACAAAATAAACCAAAACGTCACAAAAAATTTGACACAAACGCACAACAAAATTGACAAAAACGGTACAAATGAGTTGACAAAAAAAGTCACAAAATTGCGACTAAAATGTCTCAACAAAGTTGACAAAAACGCACAACAAAATTGACAAAAAGTTACATAAAAGTTTATAAAAACGCACAACAAAATTGACAGAAACGTGATAAAAAATTCGACACAAACGCACAACAAAATTGACAAAAACTTTACAAATTTGCGACTAAAATGTCTCAAAGTTGACAAAAACGCCCAAAAAAGTTGACAAAAACGTCACAAAAAATGACAAAAGCACAATAAAATTGACGAAGTTACAAAAAAGTTTACAAAACGTCACAAAAAAGTCACAAAAATGCGACTAAAATGTCTCAACAAAGTTGACATAAAAGTTTACATGAACGCACAACAAAATTGACCAAAACGTCACAAAATATTTGACACAAACGCATAAAAAAATTGACAAAAACGTTACAAAAAAGTTGACAAAAAGCCACAAAATTGCCACTAAAATGTCTCAATAAAGTTGACAAAAACGCACAAAAAAGTTGACAAAAACGTCACAAAAAATTTGACACAAACGCACAACAAAATTGACAGAAACGTCACAAAAATGTGACTAAAATGTCTCAACAAAGTTGACAAAAATGCACAACAAAATTGACCAAAATGTCACAAATAATTTTACACAAATCAGAACAAAATTGACAAAAACGTCACAAGAATACGACTAAAATATCTCAAAGTTGACAAAAACGTCACAAAAATTTTTACACAAACGCATAAAAAAATTGACAAAAACGTTACAAAAAAGTTGACATAAAATTAACAAAATTGCGACTAACATGTCTACATTAAAGTTGACAAAAACGCACAAAAAAGTTGACAAAAACGTCACAAAAAGGCGAGAAAAACATCTAAAAATAGGCAACAAAAATGTTGACACAAACGCACAAAAAAATTTACAAAAACGTTACAAATAAGTTGACAAAAAAGTCACAAAATTGCCACTAAAGTTTCTCAACAAAGTTGACAAAAACGTCACAAAAAATTTGACACAAACGCATGACAAAATTGACAAAAAGTTAGAAAAAAGTTTAGAAAAATGTCAAAAAAAATTGACAAAAACGTCTCTACAAAGTTGACAAAAATTCACAAAAAATTTGACACAAACGCACAAAAAAGTTGACAAAAACGTCACAAAATTGCAACTAAAATGTCTCAACAAAGTGGACAAAAACGCACAACAAAATTGACAAAAACGTCACAAAAAATTTGACACAAACGCACAACAAAATTGACAAAAAGTTACAAATAAGTTGACAAAAACGCACAACAAAATTGACATAAAGTTACATAAAAGTTTACAAAAACGCACAACAAAATTGACAAAAACGTTACAAATACGTTTACAAAACGTCACAAAAAAAGTTGACAAAAACGTCACAAAAATGCGAATAAAATGTCTCAACAAAGTTGACACAAAAGTTTACAAAAACGCACAACAAAATTGACAAAAAATTAACAAAATTGCGACTAACATGTCTACATTAAAGTTGACAAAAACGCACAAAAAAGTTGACAAAAACGTCACAAAAAGGCGAGAAAAACATCTAAAAATAGGCAACAAAAATGTTGACACAAACGCACAAAAAAATTTACAAAAACGTTACAAATAAGTTGACAAAAAAGTCACAAAATTGCCACTAAAGTTTCTCAACAAAGTTGACAAAAACGTCACAAAAAATTTGACACAAACGCATGACAAAATTGACAAAAAGTTAGAAAAAAGTTTAGAAAAATGTCAAAAAAAATTGACAAAAACGTCTCTACAAAGTTGACAAAAACGTCACAAAAAATTTGACACAAACGCACAAAAAAGTTGACAAAAACGTCACAAAATTGCAACTAAAATGTCTCAACAAAGTTGACAAAAACGCACAACAAAATTGACAAAAACGTCACAAAAAATTTGACACAAACGCACAACAAAATTGACAAAAAGTTACAAATAAGTTTACAAAAACGCACAACAAAATTGACATAAAGTTACATAAAAGTTTACAAAAACGCACAACAAAATTGACAAAAACGTTACAAATACGTTTACAAAACGTCACAAAAAAAGTTGACAAAAACGTCACAAAAATGCGAATAAAATGTCTCAACAAAGTTGACATAAAAGTTTACAAAAACGCACAACAAAATTGACCAAAACGTCACAAAAAATTTGACACAAACGCACAACAAAATTGACAAAAACGGTACAAATGAGTTGACAAAAAAAGTCACAAAATTGCGACTAAAATGTCTCAACAAAGTTGACAAAAACGCACAACAAAATTGACAAAAAGTTACATAAAAGTTTATAAAAACGCACAACAAAATTGACAGAAACGTGATAAAAAATTCGACACAAACGCACAACAAAATTGACAAAAACTTTACAAATTTGCGACTAAAATGTCTCAAAGTTGACAAAAACGCACAAAAAAGTTGACAAAAACGTCACAAAAAATGACAAAAGCACAATAAAATTGACGAAGTTACAAAAAAGTTTACAAAACGTCACAAAAAAGTCACAAAAATGCGACTAAAATGTCTCAACAAAGTTGACATAAAAGTTTACATGAACGCACAACAAAATTGACCAAAACGTCACAAAATATTTGACACAAACGCATAAAAAAATTGACAAAAACGTTACAAAAAAGTTGACAAAAAGCCACAAAATTGCCACTAAAATGTCTCAATAAAGTTGACAAAAACGCACAAAAAAGTTGACAAAAACGTCACAAAAAATTTGACACAAACGCACAACAAAATTGACAGAAACGTCACAAAAATGTGACTAAAATGTCTCAACAAAGTTGACAAAAATGCACAACAAAATTGACCAAAATGTCACAAATAATTTTACACAAATCAGAACAAAATTGACAAAAACGTCACAAGAATACGACTAAAATATCTCAAAGTTGACAAAAACGTCACAAAAATTTTTACACAAACGCATAAAAAAATTGACAAAAACGTTACAAAAAAGTTGACATAAAATTAACAAAATTGCGACTAACATGTCTACATTAAAGTTGACAAAAACGCACAAAAAAGTTGACAAAAACGTCACAAAAAGGCGAGAAAAACATCTAAAAATAGGCAACAAAAATGTTGACACAAACGCACAAAAAAATTTACAAAAACGTTACAAATAAGTTGACAAAAAAGTCACAAAATTGCCACTAAAGTTTCTCAACAAAGTTGACAAAAACGTCACAAAAAATTTGACACAAACGCATGACAAAATTGACAAAAAGTTAGAAAAAAGTTTAGAAAAATGTCAAAAAAAATTGACAAAAACGTCTCTACAAAGTTGACAAAAATTCACAAAAAATTTGACACAAACGCACAAAAAAGTTGACAAAAACGTCACAAAATTGCAACTAAAATGTCTCAACAAAGTGGACAAAAACGCACAACAAAATTGACAAAAACGTCACAAAAAATTTGACACAAACGCACAACAAAATTGACAAAAAGTTACAAATAAGTTGACAAAAACGCACAACAAAATTGACATAAAGTTACATAAAAGTTTACAAAAACGCACAACAAAATTGACAAAAACGTTACAAATACGTTTACAAAACGTCACAAAAAAAGTTGACAAAAACGTCACAAAAATGCGAATAAAATGTCTCAACAAAGTTGACACAAAAGTTTACAAAAACGCACAACAAAATTGACAAAAAATTAACAAAATTGCGACTAACATGTCTACATTAAAGTTGACAAAAACGCACAAAAAAGTTGACAAAAACGTCACAAAAAGGCGAGAAAAACATCTAAAAATAGGCAACAAAAATGTTGACACAAACGCACAAAAAAATTTACAAAAACGTTACAAATAAGTTGACAAAAAAGTCACAAAATTGCCACTAAAGTTTCTCAACAAAGTTGACAAAAACGTCACAAAAAATTTGACACAAACGCATGACAAAATTGACAAAAAGTTAGAAAAAAGTTTAGAAAAATGTCAAAAAAAATTGACAAAAACGTCTCTACAAAGTTGACAAAAACGTCACAAAAAATTTGACACAAACGCACAAAAAAGTTGACAAAAACGTCACAAAATTGCAACTAAAATGTCTCAACAAAGTTGACAAAAACGCACAACAAAATTGACAAAAACGTCACAAAAAATTTGACACAAACGCACAACAAAATTGACAAAAAGTTACAAATAAGTTTACAAAAACGCACAACAAAATTGACATAAAGTTACATAAAAGTTTACAAAAACGCACAACAAAATTGACAAAAACGTTACAAATACGTTTACAAAACGTCACAAAAAAAGTTGACAAAAACGTCACAAAAATGCGAATAAAATGTCTCAACAAAGTTGACATAAAAGTTTACAAAAACGCACAACAAAATTGACCAAAACGTCACAAAAAATTTGACACAAACGCACAACAAAATTGACAAAAACGGTACAAATGAGTTGACAAAAAAAGTCACAAAATTGCGACTAAAATGTCTCAACAAAGTTGACAAAAACGCACAACAAAATTGACAAAAAGTTACATAAAAGTTTATAAAAACGCACAACAAAATTGACAGAAACGTGATAAAAAATTCGACACAAACGCACAACAAAATTGACAAAAACTTTACAAATTTGCGACTAAAATGTCTCAAAGTTGACAAAAACGCACAAAAAAGTTGACAAAAACGTCACAAAAAATGACACAAAAGCACAATAAAATTGACGAAGTTACAAAAAAGTTTACAAAACGTCACAAAAAAGTCACAAAAATGCGACTAAAATGTCTCAACAAAGTTGACATAAAAGTTTACATGAACGCACAACAAAATTGACCAAAACGTCACAAAATATTTGACACAAACGCATAAAAAAATTGACAAAAACGTTACAAAAAAGTTGACAAAAAGCCACAAAATTGCCACTAAAATGTCTCAATAAAGTTGACAAAAACGCACAAAAAAGTTGACAAAAACGTCACAAAAAATTTGACACAAACGCACAACAAAATTGACAGAAACGTCACAAAAATGTGACTAAAATGTCTCAACAAAGTTGACAAAAATGCACAACAAAATTGACCAAAATGTCACAAATAATTTTACACAAATCAGAACAAAATTGACAAAAACGTCACAAGAATACGACTAAAATATCTCAAAGTTGACAAAAACGTCACAAAAAATTCGACACAAACGCACAACAAAATTGACAAAAAGTTACAAAAAAAGTTTAAAACGTCACAAAAATGTCACAAAATTGCGACTAAAATGTCTCAACAAAGTTGACAATAACGCACAACAAAATTGACCAAAACGTCACAAAAAATTTGACACAAACGCACAACAAAATTGACAAAAAAGCACAAAAATGTCGACAAAAACGTCACAAAAAAATTTGATACAAACGCACAACAAAATTGACAAAAACCTTACAAATACGTTTACAAAACGTCACAAAAAAAGTTGACAAAAACGTCACAAAAATGCGACTAAAATGTCTCAACAAAGTTGACATAAAAGTTTACAAAAACGCACAACAAAATTGACAAAAACGTTACAAAAAAGGCGAGAAAAACATCTAAAAATAGGCAACAAAGAAGGCGACAAAAACGTCACAACAAAGTTGACAAAAAGTGACAAAGATGTAACAAAAAACGCACAAAAATGCGACTAAAATGTCTCAACAAAGTTGACAAAAACGCACAACAAAATTAAACAAAACGTCACAAAAAATTTGACACAAACGCACAACAAAATTGACAAAAACGGTACAAATGAGTTGACAAAAAAAGTCACAAAATTGCGACTAAAATGTCTCAACAAAGTTGACAAAAACGCACAACAAAATTGACAAAAAGTTACATAAAAGTTTACAAAAACGCACAACAAAATTGACCAAAACTTCAAAAAAATTTGATACAAACGCACAACAAAATTGACAAAAACGTTACAAATAAGTTGACAAAAAAGTCACAAAATTGCCACTAAAATTTCTCAACAAAGTTGACAAAAACGTCACAAAAAATTTGACACAAACGCATAACAAAATTGACAAAAACGTCACAAAAAAATTGACACAAACGCACAACAAAATTGACAAAAAGTTACAAAAAACGTTTAAAAAAACGTCACAAAAAAGTTGACAAAAACGTCACAAAATTGCGACTAAAATGTCTCAACAAAGTTGACAAAAACGTCACAAAAAATTTGACACAAACGCTCAACAAAATTGACAAAAACGTTACAAATAAGTTGACAAAAAAGTCACAAAATTGCCATTAAAAATGTCTCAACAAAGTTGTCAAAAACGTCACAAAAAATTTGACAAAACCGTCACAAAATTGCAACTAAAATGTCAACAAAGTTGACAAAACGCACAACAAAATTGACAAAAAAGCACAAAAATGTCGACAAAAACGTCACAAAAATGTGACTAAAATGTCTCAACAAAGTTGACAAAAACGCACAACAAAATTGACAAAAACGTCACAAAAATGTGACTAAAATGTCTCAACAAAGTTGACAAAAACGCACAACAAAATTGACAAAAACGTTACAAATAAGTTAACAAAAAAGTCACAAAATTGCGACTAAAATGTCTCAAAGTTGACACAAACGCACAACAAAATTGACAAAAAGTTACAAAAAAGTTTAAAAAAACGTCACAAAAAAGTTTACAAAAACGTCACAAAATTGCGACTAAAATGTCTCAACAAAGTTGACAAAAACGCACAACAAAATTGACCAAAACGTCACAAAAAATTTGACACAAACGCACAACAAAATTGACAAAAAGTTACATACAAGTTTACAAAAACGCACAACAAAATTGACCAAAACGTCAGAAAAAATTTGACACAAACGCACAACAAAATTGACAAAAACGTGACTAAAATGTCTCAACAAAGTTGACAAAATTGCACAACAAAATTGACAAAAACGTCACAAAAATGTGACTAAAATGTCTCAAAGTTGACAAAAATGCACAACAAAATTGACCAAAACGTCACAAAAATTTGACACAAACGCACAACAAAATTGACAAAAACGTTACAAATAAGTTGACAAAAAAAGTCAAAAAAATGTGACTAAAATGTCTCAACAAGTTGACAAAAATGCACAACAAAATTGACCAAAACGTGACAAAAAAATTTGACACTAACGCACAACAAAATTGACAAAAACGTTACAAATGAGTTGATAAAAAAGTCACAAAATTGCGAAAAAAATGTCTCAACAAAATTGACAAAAAGTTACAAAAAAGTTTAAAAAACGTCACAAAAAAGTTGACAAAAACGTCACAAAAATGTGACTAAAATGTCCCAACAAAGTTGACAAAAAAGCACAAAAATGTCGACAAAAACGTCACAAAAAATTTGATATAAACAGACAACAAAATTGACAAAAACGTTACAAATAAGTTGACAAAAACGCGCGACTAAAATGTCTCAACAAAGTTGACAAAAACGCACAACAAAATTGACAAAAAGTTACATAAAAGTTTACAAAAACGCACAACAAAATTGACAAAAACGTCACAAAAATGTGACTAAAATGTCTCAACAAAATTGACCAAAACGTGATAAAAAATTTGACACAAACGCACAACAAAATTGACAAAAACGTTACAAATAAGTTAACAAAAAAGTCACAAAATTGCGACTAAAATGTCTCAAAGTTGACACAAACGCACAACAAAATTGACAAAAAGTTACAAAAAAAGTTAAAAAAAACGTCACAAAAAAGTTTACAAAAACGTCACAAAATTGCGACTAAAATGTCTCAACAAAGTTGTCAAAAATGCACAAAAAAGTTGACAAAAACGTCACAAAATTGCGACTAAAATGTCTCAACAAAGTTGACAAAAACGCACAACAAAATTGACCAAAGCGTCACAAAAAATTTGACACAAACGCACAACAAAATTGACAAAAACGTTACAAATAAGTTGACAAAAAAAGTAAAAAAATTGCGACTAAAATATCTTAAAGTTGACAAACGCACAACAAAATTGACAAAAACGATACATATAAGTTGACAAAAACGTCACAAAAATGTGACTAAAATGTCTCAAAGTTGACAAAAACGCACAACAAAATTGACCAAAACGTCACAAAAAATTTGACACAAACGCACAACAAAATTGACAAAAATGTTACAAATAAGTTGACAAAAACGTGACTAAAATGTCTCAACAAAATTGACAAAAACGTTACAAATAAGTTGACAAAAAAAGTCAAAAAATTGCGACTAAAATGTCTTAAATTTGACAAAAACGCACAACAAAATTGACAAAAACGTTACATATAAGTTGACAAAAACGTCACAAAAATGTGACTAAAATGTCTCAAAGTTGACAAAAATGCACAACAAAATTGACAAACGTCACAAAAATGCGACTAAAATATCTCAACAAAGTTGTCAAAAACGCACAAAAAAGTTGACAAAAACGTCACAAAATTGCGACCAAAATGTCTCAACAAAGTTGACAAAACGCACAACAAAATTGACAAAAACTTTACAATAAGTTGACAAAAAAGTCACAAAATGCGACTAAAATGTCCCATCAAAGTTGACAAAAAAGCACAAAAATGTCGACAAAAACGTCACAAAAAATTTGATACAAACGCACAACAAAATTGACAAAAAGTTACATACAAGTTTACAAAAACGCACAACAAAATTGACCAAAACGTTACAAATAAGTTGACAAAAACGTCACAAAAATGCGACTAAAATATCTCAACAAAGTTGACAAAAACGCACAACAAAATTGACAAAAAGTTACAAAAAAAAAGTTTAAAAAAACGTCACAAAAAAGTTGACAATAACGTCACAATATGGCGACTAAAATGTCTCAACAAAGTTAACAAAACGCACAACAAAATTGACAAAAACTTTACAATAAGTTGACAAAAAAGTCACAAAATGCGACTAAAATGTCCCATCAAAGTTGTCAAAAAGTTGCATAAAAGTTTACAAAAACGCACAACAAAATTGATAAAAACGTCACAAAAATGTGACTAAAATGTCTCAACAAAGTTAACAAAAATGCACAACAAAATTGACCAAACCGTGATAAAAATTTTGACAAAAACGCACAACAAAATTGACAAAAAGTTACATAAGTTTACAAAAACGCACAACAAAATTGACAAAAACGTGACACTAAATTTGACACAAACGCACAACAAAATTGACTAAACCGTTACAAATGAGTTGACAAAAACGTAACAAAATTGCAACTAAAATGTCTCAACAAAGTTGACACAAACGCACAACAAAATTGACAAAAAGTTACAAAAAAAGTTTACAAAAACTTCACAAAAAAGTTGACAAAAACGTTACAAAATTGCGACTAAAATATCTCAACAAAGTTGACAAAAACGCACAACAAAATTGACCAAAACGTCACAAAAATTTGATACAAACGCACAACAAAATTGACTAAACCGTTACAAATGAGTTGACAAAAAAGTCACAAAATTGCAAATAAAATGTTTCAACAAAGTTGACAAAAACGCACAAAAAAGTTGACAAAAAGTCACAAAAAATTTGACATAAACGCACAACAAAGTTGACAAAAACGCACAACAAAATTGACAAAAAGTTACATAAGTTTACAAAAACGCACAACAAAATTGACCAAAACGTCAAAAAATTTTGATACAAACGCACAACAAAATTGACAAAAACGTTACAAATAAGTTGACAAAAACGTCACAAAATTGCGACTAAAATGTCTCAACAAAGTTGACAAAAATGCACAACAAAATTGACAAAAAGTTACAAAAAAGATTACAAAACGTCACAAAAAAGTTGACAAAAATGTCACAAAATTGAAACTAAATTGTCTCAACAAAGTTGACAGAAACGCACAACAAAATTGACAAAAAGTTACATAAAAGTTTACAAAAACGCACAACAAAATTGACCAAAACGTCAAAAAAATTTGATACAAACGCACAACAAAATTGACAAAAACGTTACAAATAAGTTGACAAAAACGTCACAAAATTGAGACTAAAATGTCTCAACAAAGTTGACAAAAACGCACAACAAAATTGACAAAACCGTTACAAATGAGTTGACAAAAAAGTCACAAAATTGCAAATAAAATGTCTCAACAAAGTTGACAAAAACGCACAACAAAATTGACCAAAACATCACATAATTTGACACAAATCAGAACAAAATTGACAAAAACGTCACAAAAATGCGACTAAAATATCTCAACAAAGTTGACAAAAACGTCACAAAAAATTTGACACAAACGCACAACAAAATTGACAAAAAGTTAAAAAAAAAGTTTAAAAAACGTCACAAAAAAGTTGATAAAAACGTCACAAAATTGCGACTAAAATGTCTCAACAAATTTGACAAAAACGCACAACAAAATTGACAAAAAGTTACATAAAAGTTTACAAAAACGCACAACAAAATTGACCAAAACGTCAAAAAAATTTGATACAAACGCACAACAAAATTGACAAAAACGTTACAAATGAGTTGACAAAAAAGTCACAAAATGCGACTAAAATGTCTCAACAAAGTTGACAAAAATACACAACAAATTTGACAAAAACGTCACAAAAAAAATTGACACAAACGCACAACAAAGTTGACAAAAACGCACAACAAAATTGACAAAAAGTTACATAAAAGTTTACAAAAACACAACAAATTTGACCAAAACGTCACAAAAAAGTTGACAAAAATGTCACAAAATTGAAACTAAATTGTCTCAACAAAGTTGACAGAAACGCACAACAAAATTGACCAAAACGTCAAAAAAATTTGATACAAACGCACAACAAAATTGACAAAAACGTTACCAATAAGTTGACAAAAACGTCACAAAATTGAGACTAAAATGTCTCAACAAAGTTGACAAAAATGCACAACAAAATTGACCAAAACGTGACAAAAAATTTGACAAAAACGCACAACAAAATTGACAAAACCGTTACAAATGAGTTGACAAAAAAGTCACAAAATGCGACTAAAATGTCTCAACAAAGTTGACAAAAATGCACAAAAAATGACACAAACGCACAACAAAATTGACAAAAAGTTACAAAAAAGTTGACAAAAACGTCTCAACAAAGTTGACATAAAAGTTTACATAAACGCACAACAAAATTGACCAAAACGTCACAAAATATTTGACACAAACGCACAACAAAATTGACAAAAACGTTACAAATAAGTTGACAAAAATGTCACAAAATTGCAACTAAAATGTCTCAACAAAGTTGACAAAAATGCACAACAAAATTGACACAAACGCACAACAAAATTGACAAAAAGTTACAAAAAAGTCTACAAAACGTCACAAAAAAAGTTGACAAAAGTCACAAAATTGAAACTAAATTGTCTCAACAAAGTTGACAAAAACGCACAACAAAATTGACAAAAAGTTACATAAAAGTTTACAAAAACGCACAACAAAATTGACCAAAAGTCACAAAAAATTTGACACAAATGCACAACAAAATTGACAAAAAGTCACAAAATGCGACTAAAATGTCTCAACAAAATTGACAAAAACGTTACAAATAAGTTGACAAAAACGTCACAAAATTGCGACAAAAATGCACAACAAAATTGACCAAAACGTGACAAAAAATTTGACAAAAACGCACAACAAAATTGACAAAACCGTTACAAATGAGTTGACAAAAAAGTCACAAAATGCGACTAAAATGTCTCAACAAAGTTGACAAAAACGCACAACAAAATTGACAAAAAGTTACATAAGTTTACAAAAACGCACAACAAAATTGACAAAAAGTTACAAAAAAGATTACAAAACGTCACAAAAAAGTTGACAAAAATGTCACAAAATTGAAACTAAATTGTCTCAACAAAGTTGACAAAAACGCACAACAAAATTGACCAAAACGTCACAAAAAATTTGACACAAAAGGCACAACAAAATTGACAAAAACTTTACAATAAGTTGACAAAAAAGTCACAAAATGCGACTAAAATGTCTCAACAAAGTTGACAAAAATGCACAACAAAATTGACCAAAACGTCAAAAAAATGTGACTAAAATATCTCAACAAAGTTGACAAAAACGTCACAAAAAATTTGACACAAACGCACAACAAAATTGACAAAAACGTTACAAATAAGTTGACAAAAAAAGTCACAAAATTGCGACTAAAATGTCTCAACAAAGTTGACAAAAATGCACAAAAAATGACACAAACGCACAACAAAATTGACAAAAAGTTACAAAAAAGTTGACAAAAACGTCTCAACAAAGTTGACATAAAAGTTTACATAAACGCACAACAAAATTGACCAAAACGTCACAAAATATTTGACACAAACGCACAACAAAATTGACAAAAACGTTACAAATAAGTTGACAAAAATGTCACAAAATTGCAACTAAAATGTCTCAACAAAGTTGACAAAAATGCACAACAAAATTGACACAAACGCACAACAAAATTGACAAAAAGTTACAAAAAAGTCTACAAAACGTCACAAAAAAAGTTGACAAAAGTCACAAAATTGAAACTAAATTGTCTCAACAAAGTTGACAAAAACGCACAACAAAATTGACAAAAAGTTACATAAAAGTTTACAAAAACGCACAACAAAATTGACCAAAAGTCACAAAAAATTTGACACAAATGCACAACAAAATTGACAAAAAGTCACAAAATGCGACTAAAATGTCTCAACAAAATTGACAAAAACGTTACAAATAAGTTGACAAAAACGTCACAAAATTGCGACAAAAATGCACAACAAAATTGACCAAAACGTGACAAAAAATTTGACAAAAACGCACAACAAAATTGACAAAACCGTTACAAATGAGTTGACAAAAAAGTCACAAAATGCGACTAAAATGTCTCAACAAAGTTGACAAAAACGCACAACAAAATTGACAAAAAGTTACATAAGTTTACAAAAACGCACAACAAAATTGACAAAAAGTTACAAAAAAGATTACAAAACGTCACAAAAAAGTTGACAAAAATGTCACAAAATTGAAACTAAATTGTCTCAACAAAGTTGACAAAAACGCACAACAAAATTGACCAAAACGTCACAAAAAATTTGACACAAAAGGCACAACAAAATTGACAAAAACTTTACAATAAGTTGACAAAAAAGTCACAAAATGCGACTAAAATGTCTCAACAAAGTTGACAAAAATGCACAACAAAATTGACCAAAACGTCAAAAAAATGTGACTAAAATATCTCAACAAAGTTGACAAAAACGTCACAAAAAATTTGACACAAACGCACAACAAAATTGACAAAAACGTTACAAATAAGTTGACAAAAAAAGTCACAAAATTGCGACTAAAATGTCTCAACAAAGTTGACAAAAAAGCACAACAAAATTGACAAAAAGTTACATAAAAGTTTACAAAAACGTCACAAAAAAGTTGACAAAAGTCACAAAATTGAAACTAAATTGTTCAACAAAGTTGACAAAAACGCACAACAAAATTGACAAAAAGTTACATAAAAGTTTACAAAAACGCACAACAAAATTGACCAAAAGTCACAAAAAATTTGACACAAAATTGACAAAAACGTCACAAAATGCGACTAAAATGTCTCAACAAAGGTGACAAAAATGCACAAAAAAGTTGACAAAAAGTCACAAAATGCGACTAAAATGTCTCAACAAAGGTGACAAAAATGCACAACAAATTTGACCAAAACGTCACATAATTTGACACAAATCAGAACAAAATTGACAAAAACGTCACAAAAATGCAACTAAAATATCTCAACAAAGTTGACAAAAACGTCACAAAAAATTTGACAAAAATGCACAACAAAATTGACCAAAACGTGACAATAAATTTGACACAAACGCACAACAAAATTGACTAAACCGTTACAAATGAGTTGACAAAAAAGTCACAAAATTGCGACTAAAATGTCTCAACAAAGTTGACAAAAATGCACAACAAAATTGACCAAAACGTCACAAAAAATTTGACACAAACGCACAACAAAATTGACAAAAAGTTACAAAAAAAGTTTTAAAAAACGTCACAAAAAAGTTGATAAAAACGTCACAAAATTGCGACTAAAATGTCTCAACAAAGTTGACACAAACGCACAACAAAATTGACAAAAACGTTACAAATAAGTTGACAAAAACGTCACAAAATTGCGATTAAAATGTCTCAACAAAGTTGACAAAAATGCACAACAAAATTGACAAAAAGTTACAAAAAAGATTACAAAACGTCACAAAAAAGTTGACAAAAATGTCACAAAATTGAAACTAAATTGTCTCAACAAAGTTGACATAAACGCACAACAAAATTGACAAAAAGTTACATAAAAGTTTACAAAAATGCACAACAAAATTGACCAAAACGTGACAATAAATTTGACACAAACGCACAACAAAATTGACTAAACCGTTACAAATGAGTTGACAAAAAAGTCACAAAATTGCGACTAAAATGTCTCAACAAAGTTGACAAAAATGCACAACAAAATTGACCAAAACGTGACAAAAAATTTGACAAAAACGCACAACAAAATTGACAAAAAAGTTTACAAAAAGTCACAAAAAAGTTGACAAAAATGTCACAAAATTGAAACTAAATTGTCTCAACAAAGTTGACAAAAACGCACAACAAAATTGACAAAAAGTTACATAAAAGTTTACAAAAATGTACAACAAAATTGACCAAAACGTCAAAAAAATTTGATACAAACGCACAACAAAATTGACAAAAATGTTACAAATAAGTTGACAAAAACGTCACAAAATTGCGACAAAAATGCACAACAAAATTGACCAAAACGTGACAAAAAATTTGACAAAAACGCACAACAAAATTGACAAAACCGTTACAAATGAGTTGACAAAAAAGTCACAAAATGCGACTAAAATGTCTCAACAAAGTTGACAAAAATGCACAACAAATTTGACAAAAACGTCACAAAAAAATTTGACACAAACACACAACAAAGTTGACAAAAACGCACAACAAAATTGACAAAAAGTTACATAAGTTTACAAAAACGCACAACAAAATTGACCTAAACGTTACAAATAAGTTGACAAAAACGTCACAAAATTGCGATTAAAATGTCTCAACAAAGTTGACAAAAATGCACAACAAAATTGACAAAAAGTTACAAAAAAGATTACAAAACGTCACAAAAAAGTTGACAAAAATGTCACAAAATTGAAACTAAATTGTCTCAACAAAGTTGACAAAAATGCACAACAAAATTGACCAAAACGTCACATAATTTGACACAAATCAGAACAAAGTTGACAAAAACGTCACAAAAAATTTGACACAAACGCACAACAAAATTGACAAAAAGTTACAAAAAAAGTTTAAAAAAACGTCACAAAAAAGTTGATAAAAACGTCACAAAATTGCGACTAAAATGTCTCAACAAAGTTGACAAAAACGCACAACAAAATTGACAAAAAGTTACCTAAAAGTTTACAAAAACGCACAACAAAATTGACCAAAACGTCAAAAAAAATTGATACAAACGCACAACAAAATTGACAAAAACGTTACAAATAAGTTGACAAAAAAGTCACAAAATTACGACTAAAATGTCTCAACAAAGTTGACAAAAACGCACAACAAAATTGAGAAAAAGTTACATAAAAGTTTACAAAAACGCACAACAAAATTGACAAAAACTTCTCAACAAAGTTGACAAAAATGCACAACAAAATTGACCAAAACGTGGTAAAAAAATTTGACACAAACGTATACAAAATTGACAAAAACGTTACAAATAAGTTTATAACACATCACAAAAAAGTTGACAAAAATGTCACAAAATTGCGACTAAAATGTCTCAAAGTTGACAAAAACGCACAAAAAATGACAAACGCACAACAAAATTGTCAAAAAGTTACAAAAAAGTTGACAAAAACGTCACAAAAATGCGACTAAAATGTCTCAACAAAGTTGACATAAAAGTTTACATAAACGCACAACAAAATTGACCAAAACGTTACAAAAAATTTTACAAAACGTCACAAAAAAGTTGACAAAAATGCACAACAAAATTGACACAAACGCACAACAAAATTGACAAAAACTTTACAATAAGTTGACAAAAAAGTCACAAAATGCGACTAAAATGTCTCAACAAAGGTGACACAAATCAGAACAAAATTGACAAAAACGTCACAAAAATGCAACTAAAATATCTCAACAAAGTTGACAAAAACGCACAACAAAATTGACCAAAACGTGACAAAAAATTTGACAAAAACGCACAACAAAATTGACAAAACCGTTACAAATGAGTTGACAAAAAAGTCACAAAATTGCAAATAAAATGTCTCAACAAAGTTGACAAAAACGCACAAAAAAGTTGACAAAAAGTCACAAAAAATTTTACACAAACGCACAACAAAATTGACAAAAATGTCACAAAATTGAAACTAAATTGTCTCAACAAAGTTGACAAAAACGCACAACAAAATTGATAAAAAGTTACATAAAAGTTTACAAAACGTACAACAAAATTGACAAAAACGTTACAAATAAGTTGACAAAAACGTCACAAAATTGCGACTAAAATGTCTCAACAAAGTTGACAAAAATGCACAACAAAATTGACCAAAACTTGACAAAAAATTTGACAAAAATGCACAACAAAATTGACAAAACAGTTACAAATAAGTTTATAAAAAAGTCACAAAATGCGACTAAAATGTCTTAACAAAGTTGACAAAAATGCACAACAAATTTGACAAAAACGTCACAACAAAATTGACCAAAACGTGACAATAAATTTGACACAAACTCACAACAAAATTGACTAAACAGTTACAAATGAGTTGACAAAAAAGTCACAAAATTGCAAATAAAATGTTTCAACAAAGTTGACAAAAACGCACAACAAAATTGACAAAAAGTTACATAAAAGTTTACAAAAACGCACAACAAAATTGACAAAAACGTTACAAATAAGTTGACAAAAACGTCACAAAATTGCGACTAAAATGTCTCAACAAAGTTGACAAAAACGCACAACAAAATTGACAAAAAGTTACATAAAAGTTTACAAAAACGCACAACAAAATTGACCAAAACGTCAAAAAAAATTGATACAAACGCACAACAAAATTGACAAAAAGTTACATAAAAGTTTACAAAAACGCACAACAAAATTGACAAAAACTTCTCAACAAAGTTGACAAAAATGCACAACACAATTGACCAAAACGTGGTAAAAAAATTTGACACAAACGTATACAAAATTGACAAAAACGTTACAAATAAGTTTATAACACATCACAAAAAAGTTGACAAAAACGTCACAAAATTGCGACTAAAATGTCTCAAAGTTTCCAAAAACGCACAAAAAATGACACAAACGCACAACAAAATTGTCAAAAAGTTACAAAAAAGTTTATAACACATCACAAAAAAGTTGACAAAAACGTCACAAAAATGCGACTAAAATGTCTCAACAAAGTTGACATAAAAGTTTACATAAACGCACAACAAAATTGACCAAAACGTTACAAAAAAGTTTACAAAACGTCACAAAAAAGTTGACAAAAATGCACAACAAAATTGACACAAACGCACAACAAAATTGACAAAAAGTTACAAAAAAGTTTACAAAACGTCACAAAAAAGTTGACACAAACGCACAACAAAATTGACAAAAACGTTACAAATAAGTTGACAAAAAAAGTCACAAAATTGCGACTAAAATGTCTCAACAAAGTTGACAAAAATGCACAACAAAATTGACCAAAACGTGACAATAAATTTGACACAAACGCACAACAAAATTGACAAAACCGTTACAAATGAGTTGACAAAAAAGTCACAAAATTGCAAATAAAATGTCTCAACAAAGTTGACAAAAACGCACAACAAAATTGACAAAAAGTTACAAAAAAGTTTACAAAACGTCACAAAAAAGTTGACAAAAATGTCACAAAATTGAAACTAAATTGTCTCAACAAAGTTGACAAAAACGCACAACAAAATTGACAAAAAGTTACATAAAAGTTTACAAAAATGCACAACAAAGTTGACAAAAACGCACAACAAAATTGACAAAAAGTTACATAAAAGTTTACAAAAACGCACAACAAAATTGACCAAAACGTCAAAAAAAATTGATACAAACGCACAACAAAATTGACAAAAACGTCACAAAATTGCGACTAAAATGTCTCAACAAAGTTGACAAAAATGCACAACAAAATTGACCGAAACGTGACAATAAATTTGACACAAACGCACAACAAAATTGACTAAACCGTTACAAATGAGTTGACAAAAAAGTCACAAAATTGCAAATAAAATGTTTCAACAAAGTTGACAAAAACGCACAAAAAAGTTGACAAAAAGTCACAAAAAATTTTACACAAACGCACAACAAAATTGACAAAAAGTTACAAAAAAGATTACAAAACGTCACAAAAAAAGTTGACAAAAATGTCACAAAATTGAAACTAAATTGTCTCAACAAAGTTGACAAAAACGCACAACAAAATTGACAAAAAGTTACATAAAAGTTTACAAAAACGCACAACAAAATTGACAAAACCGTTACAAATGAGTTGACAAAAAAGTCACAAAATGCGACTAAAATGTCTCAACAAAGTTGACAAAAATACACAACAAATTTGACAAAAACGTCACAAAAAAATTTGACACAAACGCACAACAAAGTTGACAAAAACGCACAACAAAATTGACAAAAAGTTACATAAAAGTTTACAAAAACGCACAACAAAATTGACCAAAACGTCAAAAAAATTTGATACAAACGCACAACAAAATTGACAAAAACGTTACAAATAAGTTGACAAAAATGCACAACAAAATTGACCAAAACGTGGTAAAAAAATTTGACACAAACTTATACAAAATTGACAAAAACGTTACAAATGAGTTAACAAAAAAGTCACAAAATTGCGACTAAAATGTCTCAAAGTTGACAAAAACGCAAAAAAATGACACAAACGCACAACAAAATTGACAAAAAGTTACAAAAAAGTTTACAACACGTCACAAAAAAGTTGAAAAAAAACGTCACAAAAATGCGACTAAAATGTCTCAACAAAGTTGACATAAAAGTTTACATAAACGCACAACAAAATTGACCAAAACGTCACAAAATATTTGACACAAACGCACAACAAAATTGACAAAAACGTTACAAATAAGTTGACAAAAACGTCACAAAATTGCAACTAAAATGTCTCAACAAAGTTGACAAAAATGCACAACAAATTGACACAAACGCACAACAAAATTGTCAAAAAGTTACAAAAAAGTTTACAAAACGTCACAAAAAAGTTGACAAAAATGCACAACAAATTTGACCAAAACGTCACATAATTTGACACAAATCAGAACAAAATTGACAAAAACGTCACAAAAATGCAACTAAAATATCTCAACAAAGTTGACAAAAACTTCACAAAAAATTTGACACAAACGCACAACAAAATTGACAAAAACGTTACAAATAAGTTGACAAAAAAGTCACAAAATGCGACTAAAATGGGTCAACAAAGTTGACAAAAATGCACAACAAATTTGACAAAAACGTCACAAAAAATTTGACAAACGCACAACAAAGTTGACAAAAACGCACAACAAAATTGACAAAAAGTTACATAAAAGTTTACAAAAACGCACAACAAAATTGACCAAAACGTCAAAAAAATTTGACACAAACGCACAACAAAATTGACAAAAACGTTACAAATAAGTTGACAAAAAAAGTCACAAAATTGCGACGAAAATGTCTCAACAAAGTTGACATAAACGCACAACAAAATTGACAAAAAGTTACATAAAAGTTTACAAAAACGCACAACAAAATTGACCAAAACGTCAAAAAAATTTGATACAAACGCACAACAAAATTGACAAAAACATTACAAATAAGTTGAAAAAAACGTCACAATATTGCGACTAAAATGTCTCAACAAAGTTGACAAAAATGCACAACAAAATTGACCAAAACGTGACAATAAATTTGACACAAACGCACAAAAAAATTGACTTAACCGTTACAAATGAGTTGACAAAAAAGTCACAAAATTGCAAATAAAATGTCTCAACAAAGTTGACAAAAACGCACAAAAAAGTTGACAAAAAGTCACAAAAAATTTTACACAAACGTCACAAAAAAGTTGACAAAAATGTCACAAAATTGAAACTAAATTGTCTCAACAAAGTTGACAAAAACGCACAACAAAATTGACAAAAGGTTATATAAAAATTGACCAAAACGTCAAAAAAATTTGATACAAACGCACAACAAAATTGACAAAAATGTCTCAAAAATGCGACAAAATCATCTAAAAATAGGCAACAAAGAAGTTGACACAGACGCACAACAAAATTGACAAAAATGTTACAAAAAAGTTGACAAAAACGTCACAAAAAGGCGACAAAAACATGTTAAAATAGGCAACAAAAAAAGTTGACACAAACGCACAACAATATTGACAAAAAAATTACAAAAAAGTTGACAGTCACAAAATTTCCTACTAAAATGTCTCAAGAAAGTTGACAAAAATGCACAAAAAAGTTGACAAAAACGTCACAAAAAGGCAACAAAAACATGTTAAAATAGGCAACAAAAAAGTTGACACAAATGCACAACAATATTGACAAAAAAATTACAAAAAAAGTTGACAAAAAGTCATAAAATTGCGACTAAAATGTCTCAACAAAGTTGACAAAAATGCACAACAAAATTGACCAAAACGTCACAAAAACTTTTACACAAACTCACAAAATTGATAAAAAGTTACAAAAAAGTTGACAAAAACGTCACAAAAATGTGAATAAAATGTCTCAACAAAGTTGACAAAAACGTCACAAAAAAGTTGACAAAAACGTCACAAAAATGTGACTAAAATGTATCAACAAAGTTGACCAAAACGTCATAAAAAAGTTGACACAAACGCACCACAAAATTGACAAAAAGTTACAAAAAAGTTGACAAAAATGTCTCAAAAATGTAACTAAAATGTCTCAACAAAGTTGACCAAAACGTCATAAAAAGTGACACAAACGCACCACAAAATTGACAAAAAGTTACAAAAAAAGTTTACAAAAACGTCACAAATAAGTTGACAAAAACGTCACAAAAATGTGACTAAAATGTCTCAACAAAGTTGACAAAAACGCACAGAAAAATTTGACAAAAACGTCTCAAAAATGTGACAACATCTAAAAATAGGCAACAAAGAAGTTGACACAGACGCACAACAAAATTGACAAAAATGTTACAAAAAAGTCACATTTCCTACTAAAATGTGTCAAGAAATTTGACAAAAATGCACAAAAAGGCGACAAAAACATGTTAAAATAGGCAACAAAAAAGTTGACACAAACGCACAACAATATTGACAAAAAAATTACAAAAAAGTTGACAAAAAAAGTCATAAAATTGCGACTAAAATGTCTCAACAAAGTTGACAAAAATGCACAACAAAATTGACCAAAACGTCACAAAAAAATTTACACAAACTCACAACAAAATTGATAAAAAGTTACAAAAAAGTTGACAAAAACGTCACAAAAATGTGACTAAAATGTCTCAACAAAGTTGACCAAAACGTCATAAAAAAGTGACACAAACGCACAACAAAATTGACAAAAAGTTACAAAAAAAGTTTACAAAAAAGTCACAAAAAAGTTGACAAAAACGTCACAAAAATGTGACTAAAATGTCTCAACAAAGTTGACAAAAACGCACCAAAAATTTGACAAAAACGTCTCAAAAATGCGACAAAAACATCTAAAAATAGGCAACAAAGAAGTTGACACAGACGCACAACAAAATTGACAAAAATGTTACAAAAAAGTTGACAAAAAAAGTCACAACATTTCCTATTAAAATGTCTCAAGAAATTTGATAAAAATGCGCAAAAAAGTTGACAAAAACGTCACAAAAAGGCAACAAAAACATGTTAAAATAGGCAACAAAATTTGACACAAACGCACAACAATATTGACAAAAAAATTACAAAAAAGTTGACAATAAAGTCACAAAATTTCCTACTAAAATGTCTCAAGAAAGTTGACAAAAAGTTACAAAAAAGTTGACAAAAACGTCACAAAAATGTGACTAAAATGTCTCAAAGTTGACAAAAACGTCACAACAAAAATGTTACAAAAAAGTTGACAAAAGTCACAACATTTCCTACTAAAATGTCTCAAGAAATTTGACAAAAATGCACAAAAAAGTTGACAAAAACGTCACAAAAAGGCGACAAAAAAACATGTTAAAATAGGCCACAAAAAAGTTGACACAAACGCACAACAATATTGACAAAAAAATTACAAAAAAGTTGACAAAAAAGTCATAAAATTCCGACTAAAATGACTCAACAAAGTTGACAAAAATGCACAACAAAATTGACCAAAACGTCACAAAAAATTTGACACAAACGCACAACAAAATTGACAAAACGTTACAAAAAAGTTGACAAAAACGCACAAAAAATTTGAAAAAAAGTCACAAAAAGGCGACAAAAACATCTAAAAATAGGCAACAAAAAAGTTGACACAAACGCACAACAAAATTGACAACAACGTTACAAAAAAGTTGACAAAAAAGTCACAAAATTGCGACAAAAATGTCTCAACAAAGTTGACAAAAAAGCACAAAAAAGTTGACCAAAACGTCACAAAAAATTTGACAAAAACGCACAACAAAATTAACAAAAACCTTACAAATAAGTTGACAAAAAAGTCACAAAATTGCGACTAAAATGCCTCAACAAAGTTGACAAAAACGCACAACAAAATTGACCAAAATGTTACAAAAAAGTTTACAGAAACGTCACAAAAAAGTTGACAAAAACGTCTCAAAAATGCGACAAAAACATCTAAAAATAGGCAACAAAAAAGTTGACACAGACGCACAACAAAATTGACAAAAATGTTTCAAAAAAGTTGACAAAAAAGTCACAAAATTTCCTACTAAAATGTCTCAAGAAATTTGACAAAAATGTCACAAAAAGGCGACAAAAACATGTTAAAATAGGCAACAAAAAAGCTGACACAAACGCACAATATTGACCAAAAAATTACAAAAAAGTTGACAAAAACGTCACAAAAAATGTGACTAAAATGTCTCAACAAAGTTGACAAAAACGTCACAAAAAAGTTGACACAAACGCACCACAAAATTGACAAGTTACAAAAAAGTTGACAAAAACGTCACAAAAATGTGACTAAAATGTCTCAAAGTTGACCAAAACGTCACAAAAAATTTTACACAAACGCATAAAAAAATTGACAAAAACGTTACAAAAAAGTTGACAAAAAGCCACAGAATTGCCACTAAAATGTCTCAATAAAGTTGACAAAAACGCACAAAAAAGTTGACAAAAACGTCACAAAAAATTTGACACAAACGGACAACAAAATTGACAAAAAGTTACAAATAAGTTGACAAAAACGCACAACAAAATTGACATAAAGTTACATAAAAGTTTACAAAAACGCACAACAAAATTGACAAAAACGTTACAAATACGTTTACAAAACGTCACAAAAAAAGTTGACAAAAACGTCACAAAAATGCGAATAAAATGTCTCAACAAAGTTGACACAAAAGTTTACAAAAACGCACAACAAAATTGACCAAAACGTCACAAAAAAGTTGACAAAAAATTAACAAAATTGCGACTAACATGTCTACATTAAAGTTGACAAAAACGCACAAAAAAGTTGACAAAAACGTCACAAAAAGGCGAGAAAAACATCTAAAAATAGGCAACAAAAATGTTGACACAAACGCACAAAAAAATTTACAAAAACGTTACAAATAAGTTGACAAAAAAGTCACAAAATTGCCACTAAAGTTTCTCAACAAAGTTGACAAAAACGTCACAAAAAATTTGACAAAAACGTCACAAAAATGTGACTAAAATGTCTCAACAAAGTTGACCAAAACGTCATAAAAAAGTGACACAAACGCACCACAAAATTGACAAAAAGTTACAAAAAAAGTTTACAAAAACGTCACAAAAATATGACTAAAATGTCTCAACAAAGTTGACAAAAATGCACAAAAAATTTGACAAAAACGTCTCAAAATTGCGACAAAAACATCTAAACATAGGCAACAAAGAAGTTGACACAGAAGCACAACAAAATTGACAAAAATGTTACAAAAAAGTCACAAAATTTCCTACTAAAATGTCTCAAGAAATTTGACAAAAATGTCACAAAAAGGCGACAAAAACATGTTAAAATAGGCAACAAAAAAGCTGACACAAACGCACAATATTGACAAAAAAATTACAAAAAAGTTGACAAAAATGTCACAAAAAAGTTGACACAAACGTCACAAAAATGTGACTAAAATATCTCAAAGTTGACCAAAACGTCACAAAAAATTTTACACAAACGCATAAAAAAATTGACAAAAACGTTACAAAAAAGTTGACATAAAATTAACAAAATTGCGACTAACATGTCTACATTAAAGTTGACAAAAACGCACAAAAAAGTTGACAAAAACGTCACAAAAAGGCGAGAAAAACATCTAAAAATAGGCAACAAAAATGTTGACACAAACGCACAAAAAAATTTACAAAAACGTTACAAATAAGTTGACAAAAAAGTCACAAAATTGCCACTAAAGTTTCTCAACAAAGTTGACAAAAACGTCACAAAAAATTTGACACAAACGCATGACAAAATTGACAAAAAGTTAGAAAAAAGTTTAGAAAAATGTCAAAAAAAATTGACAAAAACGTCTCTACAAAGTTGACAAAAATTCACAAAAAATTTGACACAAACGCACAAAAAAGTTGACAAAAACGTCACAAAATTGCAACTAAAATGTCTCAACAAAGTGGACAAAAACGCACAACAAAATTGACAAAAACGTCACAAAAAATTTGACACAAACGCACAACAAAATTGACAAAAAGTTACAAATAAGTTGACAAAAACGCACAACAAAATTGACATAAAGTTACATAAAAGTTTACAAAAACGCACAACAAAATTGACAAAAACGTTACAAATACGTTTACAAAACGTCACAAAAAAAGTTGACAAAAACGTCACAAAAATGCGAATAAAATGTCTCAACAAAGTTGACACAAAAGTTTACAAAAACGCACAACAAAATTGACCAAAACGTCACAAAAAAGTTGACAAAAAATTAACAAAATTGCGACTAACATGTCTACATTAAAGTTGACAAAAACGCACAAAAAAGTTGACAAAAACGTCACAAAAAGGCGAGAAAAACATCTAAAAATAGGCAACAAAAATGTTGACACAAACGCACAAAAAAATTTACAAAAACGTTACAAATAAGTTGACAAAAAAGTCACAAAATTGCCACTAAAGTTTCTCAACAAAGTTGACAAAAACGTCACAAAAAATTTGACACAAACGCATGACAAAATTGACAAAAAGTTAGAAAAAAGTTTAGAAAAATGTCAAAAAAAATTGACAAAAACGTCTCTACAAAGTTGACAAAAACGTCACAAAAAATTTGACACAAACGCACAAAAAAGTTGACAAAAACGTCACAAAATTGCAACTAAAATGTCTCAACAAAGTTGACAAAAACGCACAACAAAATTGACAAAAACGTCACAAAAAATTTGACACAAACGCACAACAAAATTGACAAAAAGTTACAAATAAGTTTACAAAAACGCACAACAAAATTGACAAAAACGTTACAAATACGTTTACAAAACGTCACAAAAAAAGTTGACAAAAACGTCACAAAAATGCGAATAAAATGTCTCAACAAAGTTGACATAAAAGTTTACAAAAACGCACAACAAAATTGACCAAAACGTCACAAAAAATTTGACACAAACGCACAACAAAATTGACAAAAACGGTACAAATGAGTTGACAAAAAAAGTCACAAAATTGCGACTAAAATGTCTCAACAAAGTTGACAAAAACGCACAACAAAATTGACAAAAAGTTACATAAAAGTTTATAAAAACGCACAACAAAATTGACAGAAACGTGATAAAAAATTCGACACAAACGCACAACAAAATTGACAAAAACTTTACAAATTTGCGACTAAAATGTCTCAAAGTTGACAAAAACGCACAAAAAAGTTGACAAAAACGTCACAAAAAATGACACAAAAGCACAATAAAATTGACGAAGTTACAAAAAAGTTTACAAAACGTCACAAAAAAGTCACAAAAATGCGACTAAAATGTCTCAACAAAGTTGACATAAAAGTTTACATGAACGCACAACAAAATTGACCAAAACGTCACAAAATATTTGACACAAACGCATAAAAAAATTGACAAAAACGTTACAAAAAAGTTGACAAAAAGCCACAAAATTGCCACTAAAATGTCTCAATAAAGTTGACAAAAACGCACAAAAAAGTTGACAAAAACGTCACAAAAAATTTGACACAAACGCACAACAAAATTGACAGAAACGTCACAAAAATGTGACTAAAATGTCTCAACAAAGTTGACAAAAATGCACAACAAAATTGACCAAAATGTCACAAATAATTTTACACAAATCAGAACAAAATTGACAAAAACGTCACAAGAATGCGACTAAAATATCTCAAAGTTGACAAAAACGTCACAAAAAATTCGACACAAACGCACAACAAAATTGACAAAAAGTTACAAAAAAAGTTTAAAACGTCACAAAAATGTCACAAAATTGCGACTAAAATGTCTCAACAAAGTTGACAATAACGCACAACAAAATTGACCAAAACGTCACAAAAAATTTGACACAAACGCACAACAAAATTGACAAAAAAGCACAAAAATGTCGACAAAAACGTCACAAAAAAATTTGATACAAACGCACAACAAAATTGACAAAAACCTTACAAATACGTTTACAAAACGTCACAAAAAAAGTTGACAAAAACGTCACAAAAATGCGACTAAAATGTCTCAACAAAGTTGACATAAAAGTTTACAAAAACGCACAACAAAATTGACAAAAACGTTACAAAAAAGGCGAGAAAAACATCTAAAAATAGGCAACAAAGAAGGCGACAAAAACGTCACAACAAAGTTGACAAAAAGTGACAAAGATGTAACAAAAAACGCACAAAAATGCGACTAAAATGTCTCAACAAAGTTGACAAAAACGCACAACAAAATTAAACAAAACGTCACAAAAAATTTGACACAAACGCACAACAAAATTGACAAAAACGGTACAAATGAGTTGACAAAAAAAGTCACAAAATTGCGACTAAAATGTCTCAACAAAGTTGACAAAAACGCACAACAAAATTGACAAAAAGTTACATAAAAGTTTACAAAAACGCACAACAAAATTGACCAAAACTTCAAAAAAATTTGATACAAACGCACAACAAAATTGACAAAAACGTTACAAATAAGTTGACAAAAAAGTCACAAAATTGCCACTAAAATTTCTCAACAAAGTTGACAAAAACGTCACAAAAAATTTGACACAAACGCATAACAAAATTGACAAAAACGTCACAAAAAAATTGACACAAACGCACAACAAAATTGACAAAAAGTTACAAAAAACGTTTAAAAAAACGTCACAAAAAAGTTGACAAAAACGTCACAAAATTGCGACTAAAATGTCTCAACAAAGTTGACAAAAACGTCACAAAAAATTTGACACAAACGCTCAACAAAATTGACAAAAACGTTACAAATAAGTTGACAAAAAAGTCACAAAATTGCCATTAAAAATGTCTCAACAAAGTTGTCAAAAACGTCACAAAAAATTTGACAAAACCGTCACAAAATTGCAACTAAAATGTCAACAAAGTTGACAAAACGCACAACAAAATTGACAAAAAAGCACAAAAATGTCGACAAAAAAGTCACAAAATTGCCACTAAAGTTTCTCAACAAAGTTGACAAAAACGTCACAAAAAATTTGACACAAACGCATAACAAAATTGACAAAAAGTTAGAAAAAAGTTTAGAAAAATGTCAAAAAAAATTGACAAAAACGTCTCAACAAAGTTGACAAAAACGTCACAAAAAATTTGACACAAACGCACAACAAAATTGACAAAAAGTTACAAATAAGTTGACAAAAACGCACAACAAAATTGACATAAAGTTACATAAAAGTTTACAAAAACGCACAACAAAATTGACAAAAACGTTACAAATACGTTTACAAAACGTCACAAAAAAAATTGACAAAAACGTCACAAAAATGTGACTAAAATGTCTCAACAAAGTTGACACAAACTCACAACAAAATTGATAAAAAGTTACAAAAAAGTTGACAAAAGTCACAACATTTCCTACTAAAATGTCTCAAGAAATTTGACAAAAATGCACAAAAAAGTTAACAAAAACGTCACAAAAAGGCTACAAAAACATGTTAAAATAGGCCACAAAAAAGTTGACACAAACGCACAACAATATTGACAAAAAAGTTGACAAAAAAGTCATAAAATTCCGACTAAAATGACTCAACAAAGTTGACAAAAATGCACAACAAAATTGACCAAAACGTCACAAAAAATTTGACACAAACGCACAACAAAATTGACAAAATGTTACAAAAAAGTTGACAAAAACGCACAAAAAATTTGAAAAAAACGCACAACAAAATTGACATAAAGTTACATAAAAGTTTACAAAAACGCACAACAAAATTGACAAAAACGTTACAAATACTTTCACAAAACGTCACAAAAAAAATTGACAAAAACGTCAAAAAAATGCGACTAAAATGTCTCAACAAAGTTGACAAAAACTCACAACAAAATTGATAAAAAGTTACAAAAAAGTTGACAAAAACGTCACAAAAATGTGACTAAAATGTCTCAAAGTTGACAAAAACGTCACAACAAAAATGTTACAAAAAATTTGACAAAAGTCACAACATTTCCTACTAAAATGTCTCAAGAAATTTGACAAAAATGCACAAAAAAGTTAACAAAAACGTCACAAAAAGGCTACAAAAACATGTTAAAATAGGCCACAAAAAAGTTGACAAAAACGTCACAAAAATGCGACTAAAATGTCTCAACAAAGTTGACAAAAATGCACAACAAAATTGACCAAAACGTCACAAAAAATGCGACAAAAACATCTAAAAATAGGCAACAAAAAAGTTAACAGACGCACAACAAAATTGACAAAAATGTTTCAAAAAAGTTGACAAAAAAGTCACAAAATTTCCTACTAAAATGTCTCAAGAAATTTGACAAAAATGTCACAAAAAGGCGACAAAAACATGTTAAAATAGGCAACAAAAAAGCTGACACAAACGCACAATATTGACAAAAAAATTACAAAAAAGTTGACAAAAACGTCACAAAAATGTGACTAAAATGTCTCAACAAAGTTGACAAAAACGTCACAAAAAAGTTGACAAAAACGTCACAAAAATGTGACTAAAATGTCTCAAAGTTGACCAAAACGTCACAAAAAATTTGACACAAACGCACAACAAAATTGACAAAAAGTTACAAATAAGTTGACAAAAACGCACAACAAAATTGACATAAAGTTACATAAAAGTTTACAAAAACGCACAACAAAATTGACAAAAACGTTACAAATACGTTTACAAAACGTCACAAAAAAAATTGACAAAAACGTCAAAAAAATGCGACTAAAATGTCTCAACAAAGTTGACACAAACTCACAACAAAATTGATAAAAAGTTACAAAAAAGTTGACAAAAACGTCACAAAAATGTGACTAAAATGTCTCAAAGTTGACAAAAACGTCACAACAAAAATGTTACAAAAAATTTGACAAAAGTCACAACATTTCCTACTAAAATGTCTCAAGAAATTTGACAAAAATGCACAAAAAAGTTAACAAAAACGTCACAAAAAGGCTACAAAAACATGTTAAAATAGGCCACAAAAAAGTTGACAAAAACGTCACAAAAATGCGACTAAAATGTCTCAACAAAGTTGACAAAAATGCACAACAAAATTGACCAAAACGTCACAAAAAATGCGACAAAAACATCTAAAAATAGGCAACAAAAAAGTTAACAGACGCACAACAAAATTGACAAAAATGTTTCAAAAAAGTTGACAAAAAAGTCACAAAATTTCCTACTAAAATGTCTCAAGAAATTTGACAAAAATGTCACAAAAAGGCGACAAAAACATGTTAAAATAGGCAACAAAAAAGCTGACACAAACGCACAATATTGACAAAAAAATTACAAAAAAGTTGACAAAAACGTCACAAAAATGTGACTAAAATGTCTCAACAAAGTTGACAAAAACGTCACAAAAAAGTTGACACAAACGCACCACAAAATTGACAAGTTACAAAAAAGTTGACAAAAACGTCACAAAAATGTGACTAAAATGTCTCAAAGTTGACCAAAACGTCACAAAAAATTTGACACAAACGCACAACAAAATTGACAAAAAGTTACAAATAAGTTGACAAAAACGCACAACAAAATTGACATAAAGTTACATAAAAGTTTACAAAAACGCACAACAAAATTGACAAAAACGTTACAAATACGTTTACAAAACGTCACAAAAAAAATTGACAAAAACGTCAAAAAAATGCGACTAAAATGTCTCAACAAATTTGACACAAACGCACAACAAAATTGACAAAACGTTACAAAAAAGTTGACAAAAAATTAACAAAAAGGCGAGAAAAACATCTAAAAATAGGCAACAAAAATGTTGACACAAACGCACAAAAATTTTTACAAAAACGTTACAAATAAGTTGACAAAAAAGTCACAAAATTGCCACTAAAGTTTCTCAACAAAGTTGACAAAAACGTCACAAAAAATTTGACACAAACGCATAACAAAATTGACAAAAAGTTAGAAAAAAGTTTAGAAAAATGTCAAAAAAAATTGACAAAAACGTCTCAACAAAGTTGACAAAAACGTCACAAAAATTTGACACAAACGCACAAAAAATTTTACAAAACCGTTACAAATAAGTTGACAAAAACGTCACAAAATTGCAACTAAAATATCTCAAAGTTGTCAAAAAAGCACAAAAAAAGTGTACAAAAACATCACAAAAAGGCGACAAAAACATCTAAAAATAAGCAACAAAAAAGTTGACACAAACGCACACAAAATTGACAAAAATGTAACAAAAAGTTGATAAAAAAAATCATAAAATTGCGACAAAAATGTCTCAACAAAGTTTTACAAAAAAAGCACAAAAAAGCTGACAAAAACGTCATAAAAAAATTGACAAAAACTTCACAAAAATGTGACTAAAATGTCTCAACAAAGTTGACAAAAACGCACAACAAAATTGACCAAAACGTCACAAAAAATTTGACCCAAACGCACAACAAAATTGACAAAATGTTACAAAAAAGTTGACAAAAACGCACAAAAAATTTGAAAAAAAGTCACAAAAAGGCGACAAAAACATCTAAAAATAGGCAACAAAAAAGTTGACACAAACGCACCACAAAATTGACAAGTTACAAAAAAGTTGACAAAAACGTCACAAAAATGTGACTAAAATGTCTCAAAGTTGACCAAAACGTCACAAAAATTTTTACACAAACGCATAAAAAAATTGACAAAAACGTTACAAAAAAGTTGACAAAAAGCCACAAAATTGCCACTAAAATGTCTCAATAAAGTTGACAAAAACGCACAAAAAAGTTGACAAAAAATTAACAAAATTGCGACTAACATGTCTACATTAAAGTTGACAAAAACGCACAAAAAAGTTGACAAAAACGTCACAAAAAGGCGAGAAAAACATCTAAAAATAGGCAACAAAAATGTTGACACAAACGCACAAAAAAATTTACAAAAACGTTACAAATAAGTTGACAAAAAAGTCACAAAATTGCCACTAAAGTTTCTCAACAAAGTTGACAAAAACGTCACAAAAAATTTGACAAAAACGTCACAAAAATGTGACTAAAATGTCTCAACAAAGTTGACCAAAACGTCATAAAAAAGTGACACAAACGCACCACAAAATTGACAAAAAGTTACAAAAAAAGTTTACAAAAACGTCACAAAAATGTGACTAAAATGTCTCAACAAAGTTGACAAAAACGCACAAAAAATTTGACAAAAACGTCTCAAAATTGCGACAAAAACATCTAAAAATAGGCAACAAAGAAGTTGACACAGAAGCACAACAAAATTGACAAAAATGTTACAAAAAAGTCACAACATTTCCTACTAAAATGTCTCAAGAAATTTGACAAAAATGCACAAAAAAGTTGACAAAAACGTCACAAAAAATTTGACACAAACGCACAACAAAATTGACAAAATGTTACAAAAAAGTTGACAAAAACGCACAAAAAATTTGAAAAAAAGTCACAAAAAGGCGACAAAAACATCTAAAAATAGGCAACAAAAAAGTTGACACAAACGCACAACAAAATTGACAACAACGTTACAAAAAAGTTGACAAAAAAGTCACAAAATTGCGACTAAAATGTCTCAACAAAGTTGACAAAAAAGCACAAAAAAGTTGAACAAAACGTCACAAAAAATTTGACAAAAACGCACAACAAAATTGACAAAAACCTTACAAATAAGTTCACAAAAAAGTCACAAAATTGCGACTAAAATGCCTCAACAAAGTTGACAAAAACGCACAACAAAATTGACCAAAATGTTACAAAAAAGTTTACAGAAACGTCACAAAAAAGTTGACAAAAACGTCACAAAAATGCGACTAAAATGTCTCAACAAAGTTGACAAAAACGCACAAAAAAATTTGACAAAAACGTCTCAAAAATGCGACAAAAACATCTAAAAATAGGCAACAAAAAAGTTAACAGACGCACAACAAAATTGACAAAAATGTTTCAAAAAAGTTGACAAAAAAGTCACAAAATTTCCTACTAAAATGTCTCAAGAAATTTGACAAAAATGTCACAAAAAGGCGACAAAAACATGTTAAAATAGGCAACAAAAAAGCTGACACAAACGCACAATATTGACAAAAAAATTACAAAAAAGTTGACAAAAACGTCACAAAAATGTGACTAAAATGTCTCAACAAAGTTGACAAAAACGTCACAAAAAAGTTGACACAAACGCACCACAAAATTGACAAGTTACAAAAAAGTTGACAAAAACGTCACAAAAATGTGACCAAAATGTCTCAAAGTTGACCAAAACGTCACAAAAAATTTTACACAAACGCATAAAAAAAATTGACAAAAACGTTACAAAAAAGTTGACAAAAAATTAACAAAAAGGCGAGAAAAACATCTAAAAATAGGCAACAAAAATGTTGACACAAACGCACAAAAAATTTTACAAAAACGTTACAAATAAGTTGACAAAAAAGTCACAAAATTGCCACTAAAGTTTCTCAACAAAGTTGACAAAAACGTCACAAAAAATTTGACACAAACGCATAACAAAATTGACAAAAAGTTAGAAAAAAGTTTAGAAAAATGTCAAAAAAAATTGACAAAAACGTCTCAACAAAGTTGACAAAAACGTCACAAAAATTTGACACAAACGCACAAAAAATTTTACAAAACCGTTACAAATAAGTTGACAAAAACGTCACAAAATTGCAACTAAAATGTCTCAACAAAGTTGACAAAAACGCACAACAAAATTGACCAAAACGTCACAAAAACTTTGACACAAACGCACAACAAAATTGACAAAAAGTTACAAAAAAGTTTACAAAACGTCACAAAAATGTGACTAAAATGTCTCAAAGTTGACAAAAACGTCACAACAAAAATGTTACAAAAAATTTGACAAAAGTCACAACATTTCCTACTAAAATGTCTCAAGAAATTTGACAAAAATGCACAAAAAAGTTAACAAAAACGTCACAAAAAGGCTACAAAAACATGTTAAAATAGGCCACAAAAAAGTTGACAAAAACGTCACAAAAATGCGACTAAAATGTCTCAACAAAGTTGACAAAAATGCACAACAAAATTGACCAAAACGTCACAAAAAATGCGACAAAAACATCTAAAAATAGGCAACAAAAAAGTTAACAGACGCACAACAAAATTGACAAAAATGTTTCAAAAAAGTTGACAAAAAAGTCACAAAATTTCCTACTAAAATGTCTCAAGAAATTTGACAAAAATGTCACAAAAAGGCGACAAAAACATGTTAAAATAGGCAACAAAAAAGCTGACACAAACGCACAATATTGACAAAAAAATTACAAAAAAGTTGACAAAAACGTCACAAAAATGTGACTAAAATGTCTCAACAAAGTTGACAAAAACGTCACAAAAAAGTTGACACAAACGCACCACAAAATTGACAAGTTACAAAAAAGTTGACAAAAACGTCACAAAAATGTGACTAAAATGTCTCAAAGTTGACCAAAACGTCACAAAAAATTTGACACAAACGCACAACAAAATTGACAAAAAGTTACAAATAAGTTGACAAAAACGCACAACAAAATTGACATAAAGTTACATAAAAGTTTACAAAAACGCACAACAAAATTGACAAAAACGTTACAAATACGTTTACAAAACGTCAAAAAAATGCGACTAAAATGTCTCAACAAAGTTGACACAAACTCACAACAAAATTGATAAAAAGTTACAAAAAAGTTGACAAAAACGTCACAAAAATGTGACTAAAATGTCTCAAAGTTGACAAAAACGTCACAACAAAAATGTTACAAAAAATTTGACAAAAGTCACAACATTTCCTACTAAAATGTCTCAAGAAATTTGACAAAAATGCACAAAAAAGTTAACAAAAACGTCACAAAAAGGCTACAAAAACATGTTAAAATAGGCCACAAAAAAGTTGACAAAAACGTCACAAAAATGCGACTAAAATGTCTCAACAAAGTTGACAAAAATGCACAACAAAATTTACCAAAACGTCACAAAAAATGCGACAAAAACATCTAAAAATAGGCAACAAAAAAGTTAACAGACGCACAACAAAATTGACAAAAATGTTTCAAAAAAGTTGACAAAAAAGTCACAAAATTTCCTACTAAAATGTCTCAAGAAATTTGACAAAAATGTCACAAAAAGGCGACAAAAACATGTTAAAATAGGCAACAAAAAAGCTGACACAAACGCACAATATTGACAAAAAAATTACAAAAAAGTTGACAAAAACGTCACAAAAATGTGACTAAAATGTCTCAACAAAGTTGACAAAAACGTCACAAAAAAGTTGACACAAACGCACCACAAAATTGACAAGTTACAAAAAAGTTGACAAAAACGTCACAAAAATGTGACTAAAATGTCTCAAAGTTGACCAAAACGTCACAAAAATTTTTACACAAACGCATAAAAAAAATTGACAAAAACGTTACAAAAAAGTTGACAAAAAATTAACAAAAAGGCGAGAAAAACATCTAAAAATAGGCAACAAAAATGTTGACACAAACACACAAAAAATTTTACAAAAACGTTACAAATAAGTTGACAAAAAAGTCACAAAATTGCCACTAAAGTTTCTCAACAAAGTTGACAAAAACGTCACAAAAAATTTGACACAAACGCATAACAAAATTGACAAAAAGTTAGAAAAAAGTTTAGAAAAATGTCAAAAAAAATTGACAAAAACGTCTCAACAAAGTTGACAAAAACGTCACAAAAATTTGACACAAACGCACAAAAAATTTTACAAAACCGTTACAAATAAGTTGACAAAAACGTCACAAAATTGCAACTAAAATATCTCAAAGTTGTCAAAAAAGCACAAAAAAAGTGTACAAAAACATCACAAAAAGGCGACAAAAACATCTAAAAATAAGCAACAAAAAAGTTGACACAAACGCACACAAAATTGACAAAAATGTAACAAAAAGTTGATAAAAAAAATCATAAAATTGCGACAAAAATGTCTCAACAAAGTTTTACAAAAAAAGCACAAAAAAGCTGACAAAAACGTCATAAAAAAATTGACAAAAACTTCACAAAAATGTGACTAAAATGTCTCAACAAAGTTGACAAAAACGCACAACAAAATTGACCAAAACGTCACAAAAAATTTGACCCAAACGCACAACAAAATTGACAAAATGTTACAAAAAAGTTGACAAAAACGCACAAAAAATTTGAAAAAAAGTCACAAAAAGGCGACAAAAACATCTAAAAATAGGCAACAAAAAAGTTGACACAAACGCACCACAAAATTGACAAGTTACAAAAAAGTTGACAAAAACGTCACAAAAATGTGACTAAAATGTCTCAAAGTTGACCAAAACGTCACAAAAATTTTTACACAAACGCATAAAAAAATTGACAAAAACGTTACAAAAAAGTTGACAAAAAGCCACAAAATTGCCACTAAAATGTCTCAATAAAGTTGACAAAAACGCACAAAAAAGTTGACAAAAAATTAACAAAATTGCGACTAACATGTCTACATTAAAGTTGACAAAAACGCACAAAAAAGTTGACAAAAACGTCACAAAAAGGCGAGAAAAACATCTAAAAATAGGCAACAAAAATGTTGACACAAACGCACAAAAAAATTTACAAAAACGTTACAAATAAGTTGACAAAAAAGTCACAAAATTGCCACTAAAGTTTCTCAACAAAGTTGACAAAAACGTCACAAAAAATTTGACAAAAACGTCACAAAAATGTGACTAAAATGTCTCAACAAAGTTGACCAAAACGTCATAAAAAAGTGACACAAACGCACCACAAAATTGACAAAAAGTTACAAAAAAAGTTTACAAAAACGTCACAAAAATGTGACTAAAATGTCTCAACAAAGTTGACAAAAACGCACAAAAAATTTGACAAAAACGTCTCAAAATTGCGACAAAAACATCTAAAAATAGGCAACAAAGAAGTTGACACAGAAGCACAACAAAATTGACAAAAATGTTACAAAAAAGTCACAACATTTCCTACTAAAATGTCTCAAGAAATTTGACAAAAATGCACAAAAAAGTTGACAAAAACGTCACAAAAAATTTGACACAAACGCACAACAAAATTGACAAAATGTTACAAAAAAGTTGACAAAAACGCACAAAAAATTTGAAAAAAAGTCACAAAAAGGCGACAAAAACATCTAAAAATAGGCAACAAAAAAGTTGACACAAACGCACAACAAAATTGACAACAACGTTACAAAAAAGTTGACAAAAAAGTCACAAAATTGCGACTAAAATGTCTCAACAAAGTTGACAAAAAAGCACAAAAAAGTTGAACAAAACGTCACAAAAAATTTGACAAAAACGCACAACAAAATTGACAAAAACCTTACAAATAAGTTCACAAAAAAGTCACAAAATTGCGACTAAAATGCCTCAACAAAGTTGACAAAAACGCACAACAAAATTGACCAAAATGTTACAAAAAAGTTTACAGAAACGTCACAAAAAAGTTGACAAAAACGTCACAAAAATGCGACTAAAATGTCTCAACAAAGTTGACAAAAACGCACAAAAAAATTTGACAAAAACGTCTCAAAAATGCGACAAAAACATCTAAAAATAGGCAACAAAAAAGTTAACAGACGCACAACAAAATTGACAAAAATGTTTCAAAAAAGTTGACAAAAAAGTCACAAAATTTCCTACTAAAATGTCTCAAGAAATTTGACAAAAATGTCACAAAAAGGCGACAAAAACATGTTAAAATAGGCAACAAAAAAGCTGACACAAACGCACAATATTGACAAAAAAATTACAAAAAAGTTGACAAAAACGTCACAAAAATGTGACTAAAATGTCTCAACAAAGTTGACAAAAACGTCACAAAAAAGTTGACACAAACGCACCACAAAATTGACAAGTTACAAAAAAGTTGACAAAAACGTCACAAAAATGTGACCAAAATGTCTCAAAGTTGACCAAAACATCACAAAAAATTTTACACAAACGCATAAAAAAAATTGACAAAAACGTTACAAAAAAGTTGACAAAAAATTAACAAAAAGGCGAGAAAAACATCTAAAAATAGGCAACAAAAATGTTGACACAAACGCACAAAAAATTTTACAAAAACGTTACAAATAAGTTGACAAAAAAGTCACAAAATTGCCACTAAAGTTTCTCAACAAAGTTGACAAAAACGTCACAAAAAATTTGACACAAACGCATAACAAAATTGACACAAAGTTAGAAAAAAGTTTAGAAAAATGTCAAAAAAAATTGACAAAAACGTCTCAACAAAGTTGACAAAAACGTCACAAAAATTTGACACAAACGCACAAAAAATTTTACAAAACCGTTACAAATAAGTTGACAAAAACGTCACAAAATTGCAACTAAAATGTCTCAACAAAGTTGACAAAAACGCACAACAAAATTGACCAAAACGTCACAAAAACTTTGACACAAACGCACAACAAAATTGACAAAAAGTTACAAAAAAGTTTACAAAACGTCACAAAAAAGCGACTAAAATGTCTCAACAAAGTTGTCAAAAACGCACAAAAAAGTTGACAAAAACGTCACAAAAAATTTGACACAAACGCACAACAAAATTGACAAAAAGTTAAAAATAAGTTGACAAAAACGCACAACAAAATTGACATAAAGTTACATAAAAGTTTACAAAAACGCACAACAAAATTGACAAAAACGTTACAAATACGTTTACAAAACGTCACAAAAAAAGTTGACAAACACGTCACAAAAATGCGACTAAAATGTCTCAACAAAGTTGACATAAAAGTTTACAAAAACGCACTACAAAATTGACCAAAACGTCACAAAAAATTTGACACAAATCAGAACAAAATTGACAAAAACGTTACAAATAAGTTGACAAAAAAGTCACAAAAATGAGACTAAAATGTCTCAACAAAGTTGACATAAAAGTTTACAAAAACGCACTACAAAATTGACCAAAACGTCACAACATATTTGACACAAACGCACAACAAAATTGACCAAAACGTCACAAAAATGAGACTAAAATATCTCAACAAAGTTGTCAAAAACGCACAAAAAAGTTGACAAAAACGTCACAAAATGCGACTAAAATGTCTCAACAAAGTTAACAAAATGCTCAAAAAATTGACCAAAACGCACAACAAAATTGACAAAAAGTTACAAAAAAAGTTTACAAAAACGTCACAAAATTGCAACTAAAATTTCTCAACAAAGTTGAGAAAAACGCACAACAAAATTGACCAAAATGTGACAACAAATTTGACACAAACGCACAACAAAATTGAAAAGAACTTTACAAATAAGTTGATAAAAAAGTCACAAAATTGCGACAAAAATGTCTCAACGAAGTTGACAATAACGTTACAAAAAAGTTGACAAAAACGTCACAAAAATGAGACTAAAATGTCTCAACAAAGTTGACATAAAAGTTTACAAAAACGCACAACAAAATTGACAAAAAGTTACAAAAAAAGTTTACAAAAACGTCACAAAATTGCAACTAAAATTTCTCAACAAAGTTGAGAAAAACGCACAACAAAATTGACCAAAACGTGACAACAAATTTGACACAAACGCACAACAAAATTGACAAGAACGTTACAAATAAGTTGATAAAAAAGTCACAAAATTGCGACAATAATGTCTCAAAAAAGTTGACAAGAACGTCACAAAAAATTTGACACAAACGCACAAAAAAAATTGACAAAAAGTTAAAAAAAAGTTTACAAAACGTCACAAAAAAAGTTGACAAAAACACGTCACAAAAATGAGACTAAAATGTCTCAACAAAGTTGACATAAAAGTTTACAAAAACGCACAACAAAATTGACAAAAAGTTACAAAAAAAAAGTTTACAAAAACGTCACAAAATTGCAACTAAAATTTCTCAACAAAGTTGAGAAAAACGCACAACAAAATTGACCAAAACGTGACAACAAATTTGACACAAACGCACAACAAAATTGACAAGAACTTTACAAATAAGTTGATAAAAAAGTCACAAAATTGCGACAAAAATGTCTCAACAAAGTTGACAATAACGTTACAAAAAAGTTGACAAGAACGTCACAAAAACTTTGACACAAACGCACAAAAAAATTGACAAAAAGTTACAAAAAAGTTTACAAAACGTCACAAAAAGAGTTGACAAAAACGTCACAAAAATGAGACTAAAATGTCTCAACAAAGTTGACAAAAATGCACAAAAAAGTTGACAAAAACGTCACAAATAATTTGACATAAATCACAACAAAATTGACAAAAACGTCATAAAAATGCGACTAAAATATCTCAAAGTTGTCAAAAAAGCACAAAAAAGTGTACAAAAACATCACAAAAAGGCGACAAAAACATCTAAAAATAAGCAACAAAAAAGTTGACACAAACGCACACAAAATTGACAAAAATGTAACAAAAAGTTGATAAAAAAAATCATAAAATTGCGACAAAAATGTCTCAACAAAGTTTTACAAAAAAAGCACAAAAAAGCTGACAAAAACGTCATAAAAAAATTGACAAAAACTTCACAAAAATGTGACTAAAATGTCTCAACAAAGTTGACAAAAACGCACAACAAAATTGACCAAAACGTCACAAAAAAGTTGATAAAAAAAATCACAAAATTGCGACAAAAATGTCTCAACAAAGTTATCAAAAACGCACAAAAAAGCTGACAAAAACGTCACAAAAAATTTGACACAAACGCACAACAAAATTGACAAAAACGTTACAAATAAGTTGACAAAAACGTCACAAAAAAGTTTACAAAAACGCACAACAAAATTGACCAAAACGTCACAAAAAAGTTGACAGAAACGTCACAAAAGGGCGACAAAAACATCTAAAAATAGGCAACAAAAAAAGTTGACACAAACGCACAACAAAATTGACAAAAAAGTTACAAAAAAGTTGACACAAACGCACAACAAAATTGACCAAAACGTTACAAAAAAGTTTACAGAAACGTCACAAAAAAGTTGACAAAAACGTCACAAAAAGGCGACAAAAACATCTAAAAATAGGCAACAAAAAAAGTTGACACAAACGCACAACAATATTGACAAAAAAACTTACAAAAAGTTGATAAAAAAATCATAAAATTGCGACAAAAATGTCTCAAAGTTTTCAAAAACGCACAAAAAAGCTGACAAAAACGTCATAAAAAAATTGACAACTTCACAAAAATGTGACTAAAATGTCTCAACAAAGTTGACAAAAACGCACAACAAAATTGACCAAAACGTCACAAAAAAGTTGATAAAAAAAAATCACAAAATTGCGACAAAAATGTCTCAATAAAGTTGACAAAAACGCACAACAAAATTGACAAAAAGTTACATAAAAGTTTACAAAACGCACAACAAAATTGACAAAAACGTCAAAAAAATGCGACTAAAATGTCTCAACAAAGTTGACAAAAATGCACAATAAAATTGACCAAAACGTCACAAACAATTTGACACAAACGCACAACAAAATTGACAAAAATGTCACAAAAATGCGACTAAAATATCTCAACAAAGTTGTCAAAAACGTCACAAAAAATTTGATACAAACGCACAACAAAATTGACAAAAACGTTACAAATAAGTTGTCAAAAAAGTCACAAAATTGCGACTAAAATGTCTCAACAAAATTGACAAAAACGTCACAAAAAAGTTTCCAAAAACGCACAAAAAAATTGACCAAAACGTTACAAAACAGTTTACAGAAACGTCACAAAAAAGTTGACAAAAACGTCACAAAAATGTGACTAAAATGTCTCAAAAAAGTTGACAAACGCAAAACAAAATTGACAAAACCTTACAAAAACTTTGACACAAACGCACAAGAAAATTGACAAAAAGTTACAAAAAAGTTTACAAAACGTCACAAAAAAGCGACTAAAATGTCTCAACAAAGTTGGCAAAAATGCACAACAAAATTGACCAAAACGTCACAAAAACTTTGACACAAACGCACAACAAAATTGACAAAAAGTTACAAAAAAGTTTACAAAACGTCACAAAAAAGCGACTAAAATGTCTCAACAAAGTTGGCAAAAATGCACAACAAAATTGACCAAAACGTGATAAAAAATTCGAAACAAACTCAGAACAAAATTGACAAAAACGTTACAAATAAGTTAAAAAAAAAAGTCACAAAATTGTGACTAAAATGTCAACAAAGTTGACAAAAACGCACAACAAAATTGACCAAAACGTCACAAAACATTTGACACAAATCAGAACAAAATTGACAAAAACGTCACAAAAATGCGACTAAAATATCTCAACAAAGTTGTCAAAAACGCACAAAAAAGCTGACAAAAACGTGACAAAAAATTTGACACAAACGCACAACAAAATTGACAAAGTTACAAAAAAAGTTTAAAAAAACGTCACAAAAAAGTTGACAAGAACGTCACAAAATTGACAAAAAGTTACAAAAAAGTTGACAAAAACGTCACAAAATGCGACTAAAATGTCCCAACAAAGTTGACAAAAAAGCACAAAAATGTCGACAAAAACGTCACAAAAAATTTGATACAAACGCACAACAAAATTGACCAAAACGTCACAAATAAGTTGACAAAAGTCACTAAAAATTTGACACAAACGCACAACAAAATTGACAAAAAGTTACAAAAAAAGTTGACAAAAACGTCACAAAATGCGACTAAAATGTCCCAACAAAGTTGACAAAAAAGCACAAAAATGTCGACAAAAACGTCACAAAAAATTTGATACAAACGCACAACAAAATTGACAAAAAGTTACAAAAAAAGTTGACAAAAACGTCACAAAATGCGAATAAAATGTCCCAACAAAGTTGACAAAAAAGCACAAAAATGTCGACAAAAACGTCACAAAAAATTTGATACAAACGCACAACAAAATTGACAAAAAGTTACATAAAAGTTTACAAAAACGCACAACAAAAATGACAAAAACGTCACAAAAATGTGACTAAAATGTCTCAACAAAGTTGACAAAAATGCACAACAAAATTGACCAAAACGTGATAAAAAAATTCGACACAAACGCACAACAAAATTGACAAAAACGTTACAAATAAGTTAACAAAAAAGTCACAAAATTGCGACTAAAATGTCTCAAAGTTGACAAAAACGCACAAAAAAGTTTACAAAACGTCACAAAAAAGTTGACAAAAACGTCTCAACAAAGTTGACATAAAAGTTTACATGAACGCACAACAAAATTGACCAAAACGTCACAAGAATGCGACTAAAATATCTCAAAGTTGACAAAAACGTCACAAAAAATTTGACACAAACGCACAACAAAATTGACAAAAACGTTATGAATAAGTTGACAAAAACGTCACAGAAAAGTTTACAAAAACGTCACAAAATTTCGACTAAAATGTCTCAACAAAGTTGACAAAAACGCACAACAAAATTGACCAAAACGTCACAAAAAATTTGACACAAACGCTCAACAAAATTGACAAAAACGTTATGAATAAGTTGACAAAAACGTCACAAAAATGTGACTAAAATGTTTCAACAAAGTTGACAAAAATGCACAACAAAATTGACCAAAACGTGACAAAAATTTGACACAAACGCACAACAAAATTGACAAAAACGTTACAAATAAGTTGACAAAAAAAGTCACAAAATTGCGACTAAAATATCTCAACAAAGTTCTCAAAACCGCACAAAAAAGCTGACAAAAACGTCACAAAAATGTGACTAAAATGTCTCAACAAAGTTGACAAAAATGCAAAACAAAATTGACCAAAACGTCAAAAATGCGACTAAAATATCTCAACAAAGTTGTCAAAAACGCACAAAAAAGTTGACAAAAACGTCACAAAATGCGACTAAAATGTCTCAACAAAGTTGACAAAAGTTTACAAAAACGCACAACAAAATTGACCAAAACGTTACAAAAAATTTGACACAAACGCACAACAAAATTGACAAACACATTACAAATAAGTTGACAAAAACGTCACAAAATTGCAACTAAAATGTCTCAACAAAGTTGACAAAAATGCAAAACAAAATTGACCAAAACGTCACAAAAATGCGACTAAAATATCTCAACAAAGTTGTCAAAAACGCACAAAAAAGCTGACAAAAACGTCACAAAAAAAGCTGACAAAAACGTCAAAAAATTTGACACAAACGCACAACAAAATTGACAAAAAGTTACAAAAAAAGTTTTAAAAAACGTCACAAAAAAGTTGACAAGAACGTCACAAAATTGCGACTAAAATGTCTCAACAAAGTTGACAAAAACGCACAACAAAATTGACAAAAACGTCAAAAAAGTTGACAAAAACGTCACAAAAATGTGACTAAAATATCTCAAAGTTGACAAAAACGCACAACAAAATTGACAAAAACGTCAAAAAAGTTGACAAAAACGTCACAAAAATGTGACTAAAATGTCTCAAAGTTGACAAAAACGCACAACAAAATTGACAAAAACGTCAAAAAAGTTGACAAAAACGTCACAAAAAAGTTGACAAAAACGTCCCAAAAAAAATTTGACAAAAACATCTAAAAAATAGGCAACAAAGAAGTTGACAAAAGTCACAAAATTTCCTACTAAAATGTCTCAAGAAATTTGACAAAAATGTACAAAAAAAGGTTGACAAAAACGTCACAAAAAGGTGACAAAAACATGTTAAAATAGGCAACAAAAAAGTTGACACAAACGCACAACAATATTGACAAAAAATTACCAAAAAGTTGACAAAAAAAGTCATAAAATTGCGACTAAAATGTCTCAACAAAGTTGACAAAAATGCACAACAAAATTGACCAAAACGTCACAAAATTTTTTTACACAAACTCACAACAAAATTGATAAAAAGTTACAAAAAAGTTGACAAAAACGCACCACAAAATTGACAAGTTACAAAAAAGTTGACAAAAACGTTACAAAAATGTGACTAAAATGTCTCAACAAAGTTGACAAAAACGTCACAAAAAAGTTGACAACAAACGCACCACAAAATTGACAAGTTACAAAAAAGTTTACAAAAACGTCACAAAAAAGTTGACAAAAACGTCAAAAATGTGACTAAAATGTCTCAACAAAGTTGACCAAACGTCATAAAAAAGTGACACAAACGCACCACAAAATTGACAAAAAGTTACAAAAAAAGTTTACATAAACGTCACAAAAATGTGACTAAAATTTTTCAACAAAGTTGACAAAAATGCACAACAAAATTGACCAAAACGTGACAAATATTTGACACAAACGCACAACAAAATTGACAAAAACGTTACAAATAAGTTGACAAAAACGTCACAAAAATGTGACTGAAATATCTCAACAAAGTTGTCAAAAACGCACAAAAAAGCTGACAAAAACGTCACAAAAAATTTGACAAACGCACAACAAAATTGACAAAACCGTTACAAATGAGTTGACAAAAAAAGTCACAAAATTGCAAATGAAATGTCTCAACAAAGTTGACAAAAACGCACAAAAAAGTTTACAAAACGTCACAAAAAAGTTGACAAAAATGTCACAAAATTTAAATTAAATTGTCTCAACAAAGTTGACAAAAACGCACAACAAAATTTACAAAAAGTTACAAAAAAGTTTACAAAACGTCACAAAAAAGCGACTAAAATGTCTCAACAAAGTTGGCAAAAACGCACAACAAAATTGACCAAAACGTCACAAAAACTTTGACACAAACGCACAACAAAATTGACAAAAAGTTACAAAAAAGTTTACAAAACGTCACAAAAAAGCGACTAAAATGTCTCAACAAAGTTGGCAAAAATGCACAACAAAATTGACCAAAACGTGATAAAAAATTCGAAACAAACTCAGAACAAAATTGACAAAAACGTTACAAATAAGTTAAAAAAAAAAGTCACAAAATTGTGACTATAATGTCTCAAAGTTGACAAAAACGCACAAAAAAGTTGACAAAAACGTCACAAAAATGCGACTAAAATGTCTCAACAAAGTTGACATAAAAGTTTACATGAACGCACAACAACATTGACCAAAACGTCACAAAATATTTGACACAAACGCACAACAAAATTGACAAAAACGTTACAAATAAGTTGACAAAACAAGTCACAAAATTGCGACTAAAATGTCTCAACAAAGTTGACAAAAACGCACAACAAAATTGACCAAAACGTCAAAAAAATTTGATACAAACGCAAAACAAAATTGACAAAAACGTTACAAATAAGTTGACAAAAAAAGTCACAAAATTGTGACTAAAATGTCAACAAAGTTGACAAAAACGCACAACAAAATTGACCAAAACGTCACAAAACATTTGACACAAATCAGAACAAAATTGACAAAAACGTCACAAAAATGCGACTAAAATATCTCAACAAAGTTGTCAAAAACGCACAAAAAAGCTGACAAAAACGTGACAAAAAATTTGACACAAACGCACAACAAAATTGACAAAGTTACAAAAAAAGTTTAAAAAAACGTCACAAAAAAGTTGACAAGAACGTCACAAAATTGCGACTAAAGTGTCTCAACAAAGTTGACAAAAAGTTAGAAAAAGTTTAGAAAAATGTTAAAAAAAATTGACAAAAACGTCACAAAAATGTCACTAAAATGTCTCAAAGTTGACAAAAATGCACAACAAAATTGACAAAAAGTTACAAAAAAGTTGAGACAAACGCACAACAAAATTGACCAAAACGTCACAAATAAGTTGACAAAAGTCACTAAAAATTTGACACAAACGCACAACAAAATTGACAAAAAGTTACAAAAAAAGATTACAAAAACGTCACAAAATGCTACTAAAATGTCCCAACAAAGTTGACAAAAAAGCACAAAAATGTCGACAAAAACGTCACAAAAAATTTGATACAAACGCACAACAAAATTGACAAAAACGTCACAAAAATGTGACTAAAATGTCTCAAAGTTGACAAAAATGCACAACAAAATTGACAAAAACGTCACAAAAAAGTTGACAAGAACGTCACAAAATTGCGACTAAAGTGTCTCAACAAAGTTGACAAAAAGTTAGAAAAAGTTTAGAAAAATGTTAAAAAAAATTGACAAAAACGTCACAAAAATGTGACTAAAATGTCTCAAAGTTGACAAAAATGCACAACAAAATTGACAAAAACGTCACAAATAAGTTGACAAAAGTCACTAAAAATTTGACACAAACGCACAACAAAATTGACAAAAAGTTACAAAAAAAGTTGACAAAAACGTCACAAAATGCGACTAAAATGTCCCAACAAAGTTGACAAAAACTCACAACAAAATTGACCAAAACGTTACAAAAAATTTGACACAAACGCACAACAAAATTGACAAACACATTACAAATAAGTTGACAAAAACGTCACAAAATTGCAACTAAAATGTCTCAACAAAGTTGACAAAAATGCAAAACAAAATTGACCAAAACGTCACAAAAATGCGACTAAAATATCTCAACAAAGTTGTCAAAAACGCACAAAAAAGCTGACAAAAACGTCACAAAAAAGCTGACAAAAACCTCAAAAAATTTGACACAAACGCACAACAAAATTGACAAAAAGTTACAAAAAAAGTTTTAAAAAACGTCACAAAAAAGTTGACAAGAACGTCACAAAATTGCGACTAAAATGTCTCAACAAAGTTGACAAAAACGCACAACAAAATTGACAAAAACGTCAAAAAAGTTGACAAAAACGTCAAAAAAGTTGACAAAAACGTCACAAAAATGTGACTAAAATATCTCAAAGTTGACAAAAACGCACAACAAAATTGACAAAAACGTCAAAAAAGTTGACAAAAACGTCACAAAAAAGTTGACAAAAACGTCACAAAAAAAATTTGACAAAAACATCTAAAAAATAGGCAACAAAGAAGTTGACAAAAGTCACAAAATTTCCTACTAAAATGTCTCAAGAAATTTGACAAAAATGTACAAAAAAAGTTGACAAAAACGTCACAAAAAGGTGACAAAAACATGTTAAAATAGGCAACAAAAAAGTTGACACAAACGCACAATATTGACAAAAAATTACCAAAAAGTCTCAACAAAGTTGACAAAAATGCACAACAAAATTGACCAATACGTCACAAAAAATTTTACACAAACTCACAACAAAATTGATAAAAAGTTACAAAAAAGTTGACAAAAAACGTCACAAAAATGTGACTAAAATGTCTCAACAAAGTTGTCAAAAACGCACAAAAAAAGTTGACAAAAAAGTCACAAAATTGCGACTAAAATGTCTCAACAAAGTTGACAAAAACTCACAACAAAATTGACCAAAACGTTACAAAAAATTTGACACAAACGCACAACAAAATTGACAAACGCATTACAAATAAGTTGACAAAAACGTCACAAAATTGCAACTAAAATGTCTCAACAAAGTTGACAAAAATGCAAAACAAAATTGACCAAAACGTCACAAAAATGCGACTAAAATATCTCAACAAAGTTGTCAAAAACGCACAAAAAAGCTGACAAAAACGTCAAAAAAGTTGACAAAAACGTCACAAAAATGTGACTAAAATGTCTCAAAGTTGACAAAAACGTCACAAAAAGTTGACACAAACGCACCACAAAATTGACAAGTTACAAAAAAGTTGACAAAAACGTCACAAAAAAGTTGACAAAAACGTCACAAAAATGTGACTAAAATGTCTCAACAAAGTTGACCAAAACGCCATAAAAAAGTTGACACAAACGCACCACAAAATTGACAAGTTACAAGAAAGTTGACAAAAACGTCACAAAAAAGTTGACAAAAACGTCACAAAAATGTGACTAAAATGTCTCAACAAAGTTGACAAACACGCACAAAAAAATTTGACAAAAACGTCTCAAAAATGCGACAGAAACATCTAAAAATAGGCAACAAAGAAGTTGATACAGACGCACAACAAAATTGACAAAAATGTTACAAAAAGTCACAAAATTTCCTACTAAAATGTCTCAAGAAATTTGACAAAAATGTATAAAAAGGCGACAAAAACATGTTAAAATAGGCAACAAAAAAGCTGACACAAACGCACAACAATATTGACAAAAACGTCACAAAAAAGTTGACACAAACGCACCACAAAATTGACAAGTTACAAAAAAGTTTACAAAAACGTCACAAAAAAGTTGACAAAAATGCACAACAAAATTGACCAAAACGTCAGAAATTTTTTTTACACAAACTCACAACAAAATTGATAAAAAGTTACAAAAAAGTTGACAAAAACATCACAAAAATGTGACTAAAATGTCTCAAAGTTGACAAAAACGTCACAAAAAAGTTGACACAAACGCACCACAAAATTGACAAGTTACAAAAAAGTTTACAAAAACGTCACAAAAAAAGTTGACAAAAACGTCACAAAAATGTGACTAAAATGTCTCAAAGTTGACCAAAACGTCACAAAAGTTGACAAAAAAGGTCACAAAAATGCGACAAAAAAATTCTAAAAATAGGCAACAAAAAAAGTTGACAAAAACGTCACAAAAAAATCTACAAAAACTTCTAAAAAAAAAGGCAACAAAAAGTTGACAAAAAAGTCTAAAAATAGGCAACAAAAAAGTTGAGAAAAACGTCACGAAAAAGCAACAAGTCTAAAAATAGGCATCAAAAAAAGTTGAGAAAAACGTCACGAAAAAGAGATAAAAAAACGTCTAAACATAGGCAACAAAAAAGTTGACAAAAAAGTCTAAAAATAGGCAACAAAAAAGTTGACAAAAACGTCACGAAAAAAGTGATAAAGATGTCTAAAAATAGGCAAAAAAAGTTGACAAAAAAGTCACGAAACAAGCGATAAAAACGTCTCTGAAATGTACAAAAACGTCTAAAAATTGGTAACAAAAAAGTGGACAAAAACGTCTAAAAATAGGCAAAAAAGTTGACAAAAACGTCTAAAAATAGGCAACAAAAAAGTTGACAAATACATCACTAAAAAAGTGACAACGTCTCAGAAAGGGACAAAAACGTCTAAAAATAGGCAACAAAAAAGTTGACAAAAACGTCACGAAAAAAGCGACAACAACGTCTCACAAAGGGACAAAAAAAAAGTCTAAAAATAGGCAACAAAAAAGTTGACAAAAACGTCTAAAAATAGGCAAAAAAATTGACAAAAACGTCTAAAAATAGGCAACAAAAAAGTTGACAAAAACGTCTAAAAATAGGCAACAAAAAAGTTGACAAAAACGTCACGAAAAAGAGATAAAAAAAAACGTCTAAAAATAGGCAACAAAAAAAGTTGACAAAAACATCACAAAAAAAGTGACAACGTCTCAGAAAGGGACAAAGACGTCAAAAAATTGGCGACAAAAAAGTTGACAAAAACGTCTAAAAGTAGGCAACAAAAAAGCAACAAAAACGTCTAAAAATAGGCAACAAAAAAGTTGACAAAAACGTCACGAATAAAAAGACAAAGACCTCTAAAAATAGGCAATAAAAAAGATGACAAAAACGTCACGAAAAAAATCGACAAAGACATCTAAAAATAGGGGAAAAAAAGTTGACAAAAACGTCTAAAAAAAAGCGACAACAACGTCTCAGAAATGGACAAAAACATCTCACAAAAGGGACAAAAAAAGTCTAAAAATTGGCACCAAAAAAGTTGACAAAAACGTCACAAAAAAGTGACTAAAATGTCTCAACAAAGTTGACCAAAACGTCATAAAAAAGTGACTAAAATGTATCAACAAAGTTGACCAAAACATCATGAAAAAGTTGACACAAACGCACCACAAAATTGACAAAAAGCTACAAAAAAGTTGACAAAAACGTCTCAAAAATGTGACTAAAATGTTTCAACAAAGTTGTCAAAAACGTCACAAAAAAGTTGACACAAACGCACCACAAAATTGACAAGTTACAAAAAAGTTTACAAAAACGTCACAAAAAAGTTGATAAAAACGTCACAAAAAGGCGACAAAAACATCTAAAAATAGGCAACAAAAAGTTGACACAAACGCACAACAAAATTGACAAAAACGTTATAAAAAAGTTGACAAAAAAGTCACAACATTTCCTACTAAAATGTCTCAACAAAGTTGACAAAAATGCACAACAAAATTGACCAAAACGTCACAAAAATTTTTTACACAAACTCACAACAAAATTGATAAAAAGTTACAAAAAAGTTGACAAAAACATCACAAAAATGTGACTAAAATGTCTCAACAAAGTTGACAAAAACGTCACAATAAAGTTGACAAAAACATCTAAATATAGGCAACAAAAAAGTTGACAAAAACGTCCAAAAATTGGCAACAAAAAAGTTGACAAAAACGTCACGAATAAAAAAAAAAAAACGTCTAAAAATAGGCAACAAAAAAGCAACAAAAACGTCTAAAAATAGGCAACAAAAAAGTTGACAAAAACATCACAAAAAAGCAACAAAAACGTCTAAAAATAGGCAACAAAAAAGTTGACATCACAAAAAAAGTGACAACGTCTTAGAAAGGGACAAAAACGTCTCAGAAATTGACAAAAACGTCTAAAAAAAGGCAACAAAAAGTTGACAAATACATCACTAATAAAGTGACGTCTCAGAAAGGGACAAAAACGTCTCACAAAAGGGACAAAAACGTCTAAAAATAGGCAACAAAAAAGTTGACAAAAACGTCTAAAAATAGGCAACAAAAAAAGTTGACAAAAAAAGTCTAAAAATAGGCAACAAAAAAAGTTGACAAAAAAGTCAAAAAATAGGCAACAAAAAAAGATGCCAAAAACGTCACAAAAAAAAGCAACAAAAACGTTTATGAATAGGCAACAAAAAAGTTGACAAAAACGTCAAGAAACAAGCAAAAAAAAAAAAAAAAAAAAAAGTCTACAAATAAGCAACAAAAAAGTTGACAAAAATGTCTAAAAATAGCGACAACGTCTCAGAAAGGGACAAAAACTTCTAAAAAAAGGCAACAAAAAAGGCAACAAAAACGTCTAAATATAGGCAACAAAAAAGATGACAAAAACGTCAAAAAATAGGCAACAAAAAAGTTGACAAAAAAGTTGACAAAAAAAGCAACAAAGAAGTCTAAAAATAGGCAACAAAAAAGTTGACAAAACGTCACAAAATAGTTGACAAAAACGCACAACAACATTGACAAAAATGTCTAAAAATAGAAAACAAAAAAGTTGACAAAAACGTCTAAAAATAGGCAACAAAAAAGTTGACAAAAACGTTACGAAAAAAGCGACAGACGTCTAAAAATAGGCAACACACTGGAAAAAAGGTCACTCCAAAAATAAGCAAAAAATAATAATTAATACAAGATATTTCTGCTTGTAATAAGCAAAAAAATCTGCCAATGGAACAAGTGAAAATTCTCGGTAAGATTTCTTGAAATAAAAGAAATAAGCCTTACTTCTCCTCAAAAGTAGCATCTTCTTTTTGTCATCCCGTTTGTTTCAAGTGTATTTAACTAATGTTTAGTTCTATAATTATTACACTGTTCTAGATCTAAGTCCATCACCTACTTGAAATGAGATTAGAAACTGGCATTTTGAGACAAAATGTCTTGAAGTTTGCATTCCTGACTCGTGTTAGGCAGTGCTCTTTTGCCATAATAAGCCGTAATTTAACATCCTGTCATCATCTCAAGTGCATTTACCTTATTGTAAGCTCTACAAAAGTAATACTGTTCTAGATTCAAGACATTCACCTACTAGATTCAAGATATTAACTACTTCTTATAAAGACAGAAAAAATTAAAACTAGTCTTGCAGTTAACCAACTTTCTGTTTTATTTAAACAGCAAAAAGTCCCAGAGGACTGCATAAAAGGGAAACAGCATCATTTTCCTCAACATTTTGGCTCACAGTATTTATGGAACTGCAATATGAAAACACAGCAGAACACGCCAAATATGTGAGCGAGTTAAGGCCGGATCCAAACATCTGACCAATGTACCTCTCAATACACGTACCAAATCTGTGCTTTGCACAGGCACTCTCAAGGCATATAGACAAACTAGGCACACTAAAACTGCTCCACCTGTGACATTCATTCTTAATACAAATGCTTAATATTGTAACATTCAAATTAAAAGGTTCTGGCCTTACATGAACTAGTCTCTCAATACACCATTAACCATTGTTAACACCATCATTAAGGATGCACCATACTGGTGCATACTGGACTTTTTGCAGATATCAAATATGTTAATATTTTACAACTCAACTGGACAATGACCGATAGCGCTATGTTCACTTTTATCCCAACCTAACTGCTTAGTCAATTTACTCTTTCACAGTAGATGCGCCTAAATTAGTGACTATATCTGCTGGACAATTAGTTGTTTAAACTTAATAACTGAAAAGTTAAAATAAACTTAAACTAAAGCATAATCTGCACTGAATTGTGCAAACACACAAAAATATAACATCACAGAATAAAAAAAACACGGCATGTTGGCTAATATTGTCGTGCACCCCAAATTAACACTGGGCTAACTTAGCCAAATTCCGACCAAGAATCAAAAGCAGTGAACATGGACTGTAGTACCCTTGGAGGGAGAGAGGAAGTGCTATCCTACACTATATCTGACCACTGGTTTTATTGGCCAATAAAAGCTTTCCACTCAGCCATGCTCTTCTTGTAAGACAACGTGAGATCTCTCTCATGGATTTTGTCTAAGAGGACCTCTGTCTGTATGACTGAAAGCAGAGTGGCTACACACTTCGGATAAGTCAAGTGTAGGGTATAATAGTAGGCCATAAGGTATAAAGCACTCTCGGTAAGCTTGTCTTTTGGAAAGGTGGTTATTGGACGGACTGACTATCAGGACTGGGCAGGAGAGAGGGCGTTTCTTCAAGTAGGAATTGGGGTCTTCTGTTTCCTGTAACATAACAGACATCCTTCTGTCAGGATCATGCATAGGGGGTTGTTTACAAACATAACTTTACAAAGCAAAATTCTGACAAAAGTTAACAGTACTGAGAAAGCTCCATCTGAAAGTGCTGTTTTTAACTATCCCCAATGCATTTACTGTTTACACACGTCTAGCCTTCCAAAAGAACTAATAACCAAGGCTAGGCTAGTCTTGCTTGGTTATCATTAGTGATAAAACCTGCTACCATGTAATGCACCCATTTTTGTACATACCGTGACATAGCAAAGACATCTACCCAGTGAAAATTCTCTTTCTAAAAACAAATCTTTTAGGTGTCTTTGAAGGCTTAAAACATACAGTATGTGAATAGGAAATACATTGGGAGTCGTCAGGGGCAGCACCTTCAGTTATAATTTTTTCCGATACTGCAGTCAAAATGATCCCGCAACATTTTACACAGCTCACCTCGAGGACATGCACCAGAGCCTCGCTGGCATTTCGTACCCTCTTTGGAGGAGCAGACATGGAGGGGATCAGTGATGGCAGCACACGTAGGAGCTCAAGAGCCTGTTCAGCTGTACAGGAAAAGATTTATTACTTAAACATTTTGACAAAGTGCACAAGGTCAAATCTGATCAAAAAGGTATACAACAGACACAATGCTTATATAAAAAAAAAATATTATTATAATAATTAAAAAAAAAAAAACATTCAGCAAATTCACATGCCTGAAGGTCCACCCTAAACCCTATTCACTAATAACACCAAAACAGCATTCCTTACCTTTGTCCATTCCCATTGGGGGTTTCAGCGCCTTTTTCCATACAACAAAAAACTGCACCTTCTGGCAGAAGTCATGCCATCTTCCCTTCAGGTCATCGATGAAGTTGGTATTATCCTTATCCAAAATGCGTTGAAGCTCCTACATCACCTATGAAATATCAAATATACCAATACAGACATTTGAATATATCATTTAAGAGAAAATTGGTATTTTAAACATCGTGTGTGATACCATGGTTTTAAATCATGCACAGTCAATAATGACTTACATGTCCAACATCCTTGAAACAAGGATATGCTTCTAGAACCTTCTCATGTCTGTCCTCCTCGCGAATGGTATTTGAATCAATGAATGCTCTTCTGGCTACAAATTCAAAATCCAAGAGATGAGAGACATCCTGGTGGTTTGGATTTTTTCTTTTATACAAAGTTTGTAGGGTCTTGTAGTGCTTGGCCAAGGTTGCTGGACTGTAGGTGTCTAGACTGTCAACATCTGCAGACTTGTTAGCTGTAAGACACAAAAATACATAATTAATATGCCTCAGTTTAAAAAAAAGTTCATCTCATGTTGTTGCATGACATTTTTTGTATAATAAATGCATGAGAACTATTTGCTCAAAACTCATATGGTCATGCAATCACATACAATTGCATGTAGGCACACAAGTACACCCCTACAAAGATGCGCACACCCCCACTACACACATGAGGCAGTTGGACAAACTCACCATCAGGACTGGAGAGGGCAGATGGTGCTTCTTCAGGTAGGCTTTGGGATCTTCTTTTTCCTTCAACACATAACCGACATATTTCTGATAGGATAATGTACTTTAAGGATCATTTCGGTATTTTGGAAGCAAAAATTACATTCAATTAAAAAGAGCAAAAATGACACTAATGAGACACATGGGTTTTAAATACATAACATTATTTGATATACTGGAAAGGTTACAGGAAGTATTGTTGCACAGTAGACCGATACTAAAAAGGTACTGCTGTACCCAGCTGTTCAAAATGATACAATACCAGATTTCTGTTAAAACTTAATTTCTATAATAATGTTAAAAAAATAATAAAACAGTACAAATGTAGTGCAAATACCTATCCCCTGATGTACATTTTAAAGCCGTTTACTTCTGTCATGTCAGGACTGTCGTCTTGACCAATAAAGTGGGTTTATTAGTTTATCTAAAATATAAATACCTCACAAGGGCAAATATGTAAATGCAAAGTTGAAACTCACCTTCTAACTCACTTTCTTTACTGTCTGAACCTGGGCTGCCACTTCCTTCTGTGGACCGATCTAGAATGATTGTTGAGTCACTTGAATCCATTTCATCTGTGTCTGTTAGCTGCTCAAGACGGCGCTTCTTTGTAGAGCTGCAAAGATTAGTCACTTAATCAATTAGTTGTCAACTACTAAATCAATCCATCTGACTTTATTTGTATAGCACTTTTCATACAAACAAAACGTAACACAAAGTGCTTTGTAATAAAAAGCAATATCCCCCACACACATCCAAAGCAATTACTTTGTAGTCAAACACTAAAATAAGAGCACTCATTAAAAACGGGAAGTGAGGAGACACTAGAGACAGATCACCCAGGACATTGACATGATTGATAATTTTTCTTCTTTTTTTTTCTCATGTCCAAATATGATTTAAGCTTCTCAAATGTGAATATTGTCTAGCTTCTTTAGTCCTCTATGACAGTGAAATTAATATCTTAAGGTTGTGGACCAAACAAGACTTTTGAGGACATGACCTTGGACTTTATATTGACAAGACAACTGATCAATTAAATTAATCTTGAAAATGATTAACATGGAGAATCTTTGATGAAAATAGTCATTAGTTACAGCTCACCTCTTTGAATGTCTCCCATCTGGAGTTCTTTTTTGGGGGGGATCTCACACATTGCAATCTTTTGTATGTGTGTGTACACAGTGACCTGCACAAGACATTTAATACAGTTTTCAAATCGCTACTAAAAATGTCCTACATGAAACAGTCATCAACTGGATGCATTTCACTTACCCATGTGAGGCCTTGGTCCTGCAGCATGGGGTAGTACAGTACTATTCTCTTTGCCATTGCTGTAATTTCTGGCTTTGATGGGTATCTGTGTGATTCTCCATCCCCCTTTGCCCTCAGGATTGCAATCATACTGGTCATGGTGTTTCGAATGAGCCGGCATCTGAGCTCCTTTGACATCTGGCAGTTGCGCTGTTCACCTCTCTTTGACAGCTCAAAGTACTGTTTTGTACTTTGCAGGACTTGCGTTCACAGGAGTGGATGTCTGAACTGCACGATAATTTTGAGTGTTCTTGGCCAGACTCCTGTAAAATAAAAGATAATGAACTACTGCAAAAAGCAACATTTTTTTTTGTGACAACACAAAATGCAATGTAGCATTGACAGCTCTGAACATGTATAAATATGCAATATTCCATTGCATGGGTGAAATCGCTTACATCAACTAACTGAACACCTAACAATTCATCTAAACTGAATTGAACACACATGTAGACTACCATGCCTGTTCCAAAAACACTGTGCTGTTGTTATTGTAGCTCAATGTGCTGCTGCCAACTTAAATAGGTGGTTAGTTTAGGCCACTTAACTGAGAAACTGACCTCCTCCGATGCACCATGACAGGCACGCCAGACCGCTTTTCTCCGTAAAAAGTTCTCTGGGCCTGGGAAAAGATCTCGCAAGTCTTCACGAGACAGGGTGCTCATCATTGTCTCTGTGATGTTTGCAGCTATGAAAACATTAGAAGACAAACATAGCAAGATGAAACAGTGAAAACAGCTAGAAATTAAACTTCATGAGACTATTAGGCCGGCTACACCAGTGTGTAGCCGTGTGTAGCTGCGTCGCGTGAGCGTGGCATTTCTGTTGCGTGGCGGCTGCGTGGATTTTTCTGTCTTAACACCAGAAACGTGTCTGACGCGGCGCTGGAGCTGCATCAGACAGGTTTCTGGTGTGTAAAGACATAAAAAAATCCAGCCGCCACACAACAGAAACGCCACGCAGCCAGCCACGGAGACGACGCTGAACTTGGCTCCACATTCGCTCCGGTTCTCTTCAAGTTTCGATTCCACCTTAAAGAAATGCCCGTTTTAGCCATTGGGTGGCAGTGTTTATCGCAAAATCGAGCTATTTTGCATCAGTGCAGATCACAGCTTTATGTATGTATGTGTATCTATCTATCTATCTATCTATCTATCTATCTATCTATCTTTTTTTTATAGCCTACACTTGTATACACTTTACACACTTGATTTTGTTGAATCTGTTTGAATGAAAGCCAAAAATCTTATAAATTATATTTAAAAAGTCACAAATTCTCATGAATTATTGAGCAAATCCAGCTCAGAGTCGACATGTTGACATATTTTGACAATTATATTGCAACAATTGCTGACTTTGCACTGCCCCCTAGCGGCCAAATATGGTTGTCCGCTGGTTTTCTCACCTGATTCACATACTACAAATCATAATGTTTCCAATGATGCCCCATATGTCCATATCTACTGTAGAATTATGGAGAAAATCCAGCTCAAAATCGACATGTTGAAGTATTTTGACAATTATATTGCAACAATTGCTGACTTTGCACTGCCCCCTAGCGGCCAAATATGGTTGTCCGTTGGTTTTCTCACCTGATTCACATACTACAGATCATTACGTTTACAATGATGCCCCATATGTCTATATCTACTGTAGAATTATGGAGAAAATCAAGGTCAAAAATACACAATTTGACAATTACATTGCACCAGATGCTGACTTTGCACTGCCCCCTACCGGCCAAATACGGTTGTCCGTCGGTTTTCTCACTTGATTCACATACTACAAATCATAATGTTTCCAATGATGCCCCATATGTCCATATCTACTGTAGAATTATGGAGAAAATCAAGGTCAAAAATACACAATTTGACAATTACATTGCACCAGATGCTTATTTTGTACTGCCCCCTAGCGGCCAAATACGGTTGTCCGTTGGTTTTCTCACCTGATTCACATACTACAAATCATAATGTTTCCAATGATGCCCCATATGTCCATATCTACTGTAGAATTATGATAACCAGCTTAGTATATAAATTTAGATACCTCATTGGCTGCTGATGTATGTCATATAGACGTTACTAGTATAACTAGAGCTGCCACACACCAGTTGGTCACTAGTTTCCTAGTGACCAACTAGCTAGTCTTCACAGTTTATGAATTTAGCAGGAACAAAATGGCGCGAGTAACAGGAGCGAAAATTCACTTTGCTTTTGGTCTGAACACAACATGATATACATTATTCCCAAAGCGCAATTCAGTTCCTACAGTTCACAGACCACACATAACACTTCACTCAACAGGTGACAGAAGGAGCGTGATGTGACAAATGGGAGAAAGAGTTTGAGGCCCACAGTGCTGCTGTAGGGTCACATGTGGAGCAGCACCAGGAAGCAATTAGCTTCTTTTTTTAGCTTCAATTAGGCCTCTGCATTCGTACGTTCATATATGATAAAGAATAATATTTGCATACATTACCCCTTAAAATCGACACTGCGACATCATCCAATTCTTCCATGCTGTTAGCTAGCTGACTTACATAGCTAGCTAGCTCCGCTAACGTTAGCTCGCTGTCTCTGTTCGGCTGCAACGATACACAATAAACACTGAAAACACATTGAAACGTCGATAACATTCAAAAGGTGTGCGATGTGAACTTCAAAGAATGAGCACTGGATACAGCGCTTTCATTTACTTGCAATGGAACACGTCAATCCTAGTTACCGTCCTTTTCCCTGTGACATCTTCCAACATGGTTTGGCGTTGCTTCATATGCTATATTTGTGGCATTGACTCTGAAACAACTTTTGAGTCACATTGACACCTTGCACAGTCGTAGCTCTGACTTTCGCGTCGTGCGCGGGATTGATGGCTGTCCAAGTGAGTATAGGGTGTATAACTCCTACTATCACGTGAAGCTGACACGCGCATCATCTTCTCCAAGTTGAAGCGGCGGAGGACGAAGGACGGACTCGCCACGGTTTTCCGGGAGCAGGTGAAAGGACATCCGTAAACGACCAAACTACTGCAAGCCCTGTAGCTGAAGCGGAGGGCTCAAGCATCGTCATTCCAGCGGTAAGTCGTTACACAAGCTACAATTTAACGTAACATTGATTTAGGTCAACTGTGCTTGATCCAAGCACGTGTTTGTTTTTGTCAATGACAGGCTCAGGTTGTAATTTTAAGTAAAGCAGTGTTGAAAGTAATGAGTTACTGTAATTCCACTACTTTTGTCAGTAACGAGTAATCGAACAAGTAACTCAAATACAACTAGCCTACTGAGATTTAAATCGGCTAGTTAATGGTTACATTTATGTTGACAAACGCAGCCTACCGCCCCACAGATTGTCCACTTATGATGTAATGTCTAATGCTGAATTTGATATGCAGTAATTGGTAAATTAATTCACTTATTTGATTATTAGTTTAATTTGTTTAGTTTAATTATCAGTTATGTAATTGTTACCAGACTTCATTGAAAAAAATCAGTAACTGTAATGTTATTCATTTAAACAACAAATTAAAAATTACAGGTTATCCTTCAACAGTTTGAATCAAGCATAGAGGCTGCAATATGTGTATTATTAGCTTATCATTCACAGAGTTATAACCGGCAGGTGAGACATGTCTTCATGACAGTGTGTGACAGGAAGGTATCTCCTTATAGCTTATTGGAATACAAGTTCAGTTCAAAGACCTTTAGTAATGTTAATTTATTGACAAGAGAGCAAGTGAAGGGATACAATTTAGTACGTGTGTCAATCTTAACACTCATTAAGTACAGATTTTTTCTGATGCTGTCAAAGTCATTGTTTTTTTTTGTAGTACTGTTTTGTTTAGTTTTTATTAGTTGTTTTTGTTGTTATTTTACATACTCAAAATAAAGACACCAATCAGTAAAAATACACCCATCTTGTACATTTTTTTTATAGGAAGAAATCTAGTTAGCTAGCTTACCCAGGTAGTTGTCAGATTGTCTGGTGGTGCTACTTACAAATGCCTTATATTTTCCCTGTTTTAATAGATAGGTTTGTTGTTAATCTCTTTCAGAGTGGATTTCAAGAAGATGGAGAGGGTCGCATGAATGTTGACCTTTCTAAACATGCAACTGCATTTCTTCTTCAAGCCAGAGAAACCCATCGACTGACACAGGTAATTTATACCATTGCTTTTCCAATTAATTATATTTCATTTTTAGTAGTTAAAATCAATAAGCTTAAACTGTAGAATGACTTAGCCACTGTTCAGACCTGGTATCTTGGTTGATCCGATCACAGGTGGACAGCTAAAGGTATGTCAGAGAAACACCTGACATCAGAATGTGTCTCCACATGCTTCTTCATTGATCTCACTTCCCCGCTATATATGCAAATGTTCACGTGCTTTGCTTACAAAATCTGCCCATCCACTATATTTGTTGAGCATGAGCTAAGAATAGAGACAACATAATATAACCAACACTTACACTTTTATTCAGCACTGTCCCCTTGTGATCCTATTGCTCAAAATGCATTTTAAGACCAAGTGTAAACAAGGTCTTAAAGCTGCAGAAGGCAATATTATTTCATGATAGTTTAGTTTTTGATCATTGCATGTCACTAACAATATGTAATTGAAGGGTTACTTTAAAAAAAAAAGTATCTGTGAGTTTGCATGTATATGAATTTTATAATGTAGTATTTTTTTGTTTTCTACTCCCCAGAGAGCTGTTAAACAAATGGTGAGTGGAGTCCAGCAATATCAGGCTGCATTATTGGAGCACCTAAAACAGCAAATGAGCAACATGATTGAGAGACATTCTAGGGACCTGGATCAACTAAAGAGTGATGCAATGGGGATATTTGACCAGTTTGTTGACCCTTTCTGTCAAATTGCTTCCACCCATTTGCAGGATAAGACAATCAAAGAACTGTTAGAACCAGTTGAACCAGAGATTGAACCAGATGTTTTGTCAACAAAAGTTGACAAAACATCACAAAAAGCAACAAAAACGTCTGAGACGTTGTCGTCGCTAATTTTAGACGTTTTTCTCAACTTTTTTGTTGCCTATTTTTAGACGTCTTTCTCAACATTTTTGTTGCCTATTTTTAGATGTTTTTTTTTCGCTTTTTTGTCACGTTTTGATCAACTTTTTTGTTGCCTATTTTTTGACGTTTTTGTCAACTTTTTTGTTGCCTATTTTTAGACGTTTTTGTCGCTTTTTGGTAACGTTTTTGTCAACTTTTTTGTTGCCTATTTTTAGACGTTTTTGTCGCTTTTTGGTAACGTTTTTGTCAACTTTTTTGTTGCCCATTTTTTGACTTTTGTCAACTTTTTTGTTGCCTATTTTTAGACGTTTTTGTCAACTTTTTTGTTGCCTATTTTTAGAAGTTTTTGTCAACTTTTTTGTTGCCTACTTTTAGACGCCTTTGTCGCTTTTTTCGTGACGTTTTTGTCAACTTTTTTGTTGCCTACTTTTAGACGTCTTTGTCAACTTTTTTGTTGCCTATTTTTAGACGTTTTTGTCAACTTTTTTGTTGCCTATTTTTAGACGTTTTTGTAGCTTTGTGAGACGTTTTTGTCCAGAAATTGACAAAAAGTTACATAAAATTTGACACAAACGCACAACAAAATTGACAAAAACGCACAGAAAAGGCGACAAAAACGCACAGAAAAAGCGAAAAAAACATCACAACAAAGTTGACAAAAACTTCACAAAAAAATAGACAAAAACGTCACAAAAAGATTGACACAAACGCACAACAAAATTGACAAAAATGTTACAAAAAAAGTTGACAAAAAATTCACAAAATTGCGACTAAAATGTCTCAACAAATTGACCAAAACGTGACAAAAAATTTGACACAAATGCACAACAAAAATGACAAAAATGTTACAAATAAGTTGACAAAAAAGTCACAAAATTGCGACTAAAATGTCTCAACAAAGTTGACAAAAATGCACAACAAAATTGACCAAAACGTCACAAAAAATTTGACACAAACGCTCAACAAAATTAACAAAAACGTTATGAATAAGTTGACAAAAACGTCACAAAAATGTGACTAAAATGTTTCAACAAAGTTGACAAAAATGCACAACAAAATTGACCAAAACGTGACAAAAATTTGACACAAACGCACAACAAAATTGACAAAAACGTTACAAATAAGTTGACAAAAACGTCACAAAAATGTGTCTAAAATGTCTCAACAAAGTTGACAAAAATGCAAAACAAAATTGACCAAAACGTCACAAATAATTTGACACAAATCAGGACAAAATTGACAAAAACGTCACAAAAATGCGACTAAAATATCTCAACAAAGTTGACAAAAATGCACAACAAAATTGACAAAAAGTTACATAAAAGTTTACAAAAACGCACAACAAAATTGACAAAAACGTCACAAAAATGCGACTAAAATGTCTCAACAAAGTTGACAAAAACGCACAACAAAATTGACCAAAACGTTACAAAAAAGTCACAAAATTGCGACTAAAATGTCTCAACAAAGTTGACAAAAACGCACAACAAAATTGACAAATACGTTACATATAAGTTGACAAAAACGTCACAAAAATGTGACTAAAATGTCTCAAAGTTGACAAAAACGTCACAAATAATTTGACACAAATCAGAACAAAATTGACAAAAACGTCACAAAAATGCGAATAAAATATCTCAACAAAGTTGTCAAAACGCACAACAAAATTGACAAAAACTTTACAATAAGTTGACAAAAAAGTCACAAAATGCGACTAAAATGTCCCAACAAAGTTGACAAAAAAGCACAAATGTCGACAAAAACGTCACAAAAAATTTGACACAAACGCACAACAAAATTGACAAAAAGTTACAAAAAAAGTTTAAAAAAAAGTCACAAAAAAGTTTAAAAAAACGTCACAAAATTGCGACTAAAATGTCTCAACAAAGTTGACAAAAACGCACAACAAAATTGACCAAAACGTGACAAAAAATTTGACACAAACGCACAACAAAATTGACAAAAACATTACAAATAAGTTGACAAAAAAAGTCACAAAATTGCGAATAAAATGTCTCAACAAAGTTGACAAAAACGCACAACAAAATTGACAAAAAGTTACAAAAAGTTTAAAAAAAAGTCACAAAATTGACCAAAACGTCACAAAAAATTTGACACAAACGCACAACAAAATTGACAAAAAGTTACATAAAAGTTTACAAAAACGCAAAACAAAATTGACCAAAACGTCAGAAAAAATTTGACACAAACGAACAACAAAATTGACAAAAACGTTACAAATAAGTTGACAAAAACTTCACAAAAATGTGACTAAAATGTCTCAACAAAGTTGACAAAAATGCACAGCAAAATTGACCAAAACGTCGGAAAAAATTTGACATAAACGCACAACAAAATTGACAAAAAGGTTACAAATAAGTTGACAAAAACGTCACAAAAATGTGACTAAAATGTCTCAACAAAGTTGACAAAAATGCAAAACAAAATTGACCAAAACGTCACAAATAATTTGACACAAATCAGAACAAAATTGACAAAAACGTCACAAAAATGCGACTAAAATATCTCAACAAAGTTGTCAAAAACGCACAAAAAAAGCTGACAAAAACGTCACAAAAAATTTGACACAAACGCACAACAAAATTGACAAAAACGTTACAAATAAGTTGACAAAAACGTCACAAAATGTGACTAAAATGTCTCAACAAAGTTGACAAAAATGCACAACAAAATTGACCAAAACGGGGAAAAAAATTTGACACAAACGCACAACAAAATTGACAAAAAGTTACAAAAAAGTTGACAAAAATGTCACAAAATTGCGACTAAAATGTCTCAACAAAGTTGACAAAAACGCACAACAAAATTGACCAAAACGTGACAAAAAATTTGACAAACGCACAACAAAATTGACAAAAACGTTACAAATAAGTTGACAAAAAATTCACAAAATTGCGACTAAAATATCTCAACAAAGTTGTCAAAAACGCACAAAAAAGCTGACAAACGTCACAAAAAATTTGACAAAAAGTTACAAAAAAAGTTTAAAAAAACGTCACAAAAAAGTTGACAAAAACGTCTCAAATTTGACACAAACGCACAACAAAATTGACAAAAACGTTACAAATAAGTTGACAAGTCACAAAATTGCGACTAAAATGTTTCAACAAAGTTGACAAAAACGCACAACAAAATTGACAAATACATTACATATAAGTTGACAAAAACGTCAAAAATGTGACTAAAATGTCTCAAAATTGACAAAAACGTCACAAATAATTTGACACAAATCAGAACAAAATTGACAAAAACGTCACAAAAATGCGACTAAAATATCTCAACAAAGTTGTCAAAAACGTCACAAAAAAGTTGACAAAAACGTCACAAAATTGCGACTAGAATGTCTCAAAGTTGACAAAAACGCAGAACAAAATTGACCAAAACGTCACAAAAAATTTGACACAAACGCACAACAAAATTGTCAAAAAGTTACATAAAAGTTTACAAAAACGCACAACAAAATTGACAAAAACGTCACAAAAATGCGACTAAAATATCTCAACAAAGTTGTCAAAAACGCACAAAAAAGTTGACAAAAACGTCACAAAATTGCGACTAAAATGTCTCAACAAAGTTGACAAAACGCACAACAAAATTGACAAAAACTTTACAATAAGTTGACAAAAAAGCACAAAAATGTCGACAAAAATGTCATAAAAAATTTGATAAAAACACACAACAAAATTGACAAAATCGTTACAAATAAGTTGACAAAAAAAGTCACAAAATTGCAACTAAAATGTCTCGACAAAGTTGACAAAAACGCACAACAAAATTGACAAAAGTTACATAAGTTTACAAAAACGCACAACAAAATTGACAAAAACGTCACAAAAATGTGACTAAAATGTCTCAACAAAGTTGACAAAAATGCACAACAAAATTGACCAAAACGTCACAAAATATTTGACACAAACGCACAACAAAATTGACAAAAAGTTACATAAAAGTTTACAAAAACGCACAACAAAATTGACAAAAACGTCACAAAAATGCGACTAAAATGTCTCAAAGTTGACAAAAATGCACAACAAAATTGACCAAAACGTGATAAAAAATTTAACACAATCGCACAACAAAATTGACAAAAACGTTACAAATAAGTTAACAATAAAGTCACAAAATTGCAACTAAAATGTCTCAAAGTTGACAAAAACGCACAAAAAAGTTGACAAAAACGTCACAAAAAATGACACAAATGCACAACAAAATTGACAAAAAGTTACAAAAAAGTTAACAAAAACGTTACAAATAAATTGACCAAAACGTCACAAAAAATTTGACAAAAACGTTACAAATAAGTTAACAATAAAGTCAAAAAATTGCGACTAAAATGTCTCAACAAAGTTGACAAAAACGCACAACAAAATTGACAAATATGTTACATATAAGTTGAAAAAAAGGCACAAAAATGTGACTAAAATGTCTCAAAGTTGACAAAAATGCACAACAAAATTGACAAAACGTCACAAATAATTTGACACAAATCAGAACAAAATTGACAAAAACGTCACAAAAATGCGACTAAAATATCTCAACAAAGTTGACAAAAACGCACAAATATGTTGACAAAAACGTCACAAAAATGCGACTAAAATGTCTCAACAAAGTTGACAAAACGCACAACAAAATTGACAGAAACATTACAAATAAGTTTACAAAAAACGTCACAAAATTGCGACTAAAATGTCTCAACAAAGTTGACAAAAACGCACAACAAAATTGACAAAAACATTACAAATAAGTTGACAAAAAACGTCACAAAAAATTTGACATAAACGCACAACAAAATTGACAAAAACGTTACAAATAAGTTGACACAAATCAGAACAAAATTGACCAAAACGTCACAAAAAATTTGACACAAACGCACAACAAAATTGACAAAAACGTCACACAAATGTGACTAAAATGTCTCAACAAAGTTGACAAAAACGCATAAAAAAATTGACAAAAACGTTACATATAAGTTGACAAAAACGTCACAAAAATGTGACTAAAATGTCTCAAAGTTGACAAAAATGCACAACAACATAGACAAAAACGTCACAAATAATTTGACACAAATCAGAACAAAATTGACAAAAACGTCACAAAAATGCGACTAAAATATCTCAACAAAGTTGTCAAAAACGCACAACAAAATTGAAAAAAACATTACAAATAAGTTGACAAAAAAAGTCAAAAAATTGCGACTAAAATGTCCCAACAAAGTTGACAAAAACGCACAACAAAATTGACAAAAAGTTACATAAAAGTTTACAAAAACGCACAACAAAATTGACAAAAACGTTACAAATAAGTTGATAAAAAAGTCACAAAATTGCGACTAAAATGTCTCAAAGTTGACAAAAACGCAAAAAAAATTTGACAAAAACGCACAAAAAAGTTGACAAAAACGACACAAATGCACAACAAAATTGACAAAAAGTTACAAAAAAGTTTACAAAACGTCACACAAAAGTTGACAAAAACGTCACAAAAATGCGACTAAAATGTCTCAACAAAGTTGACATAAAAGTTTACAAAACGCACAACGAAATTGACCAAAACGTCACAAAAAATTTGACACAAACGCACAACAAAATTGACAAAAACGTTACAAATAAGTTGACAAAAACGTCACAAAAATGTCTCAACAAAGTTGACAAAAAGTTACAAAAAAAGTTTACAAAAAGTCACTAAAAAGTTGACAAAAACTTCACAAAAATGTGACTAAAATGTCTCAACAAAGTTGACAAAAATGCACAAAAAAAGTTGACAAAAACGTCACAAAATTGCAACTAAAATGTCCCAACAAAGTTGACAAAAAAAGCACTAAAAAGTTGACAAAAACGTCACAAAATTGCGACTAAAATGTCTCAACAAAGTTGACAAAAACGCACCACAAAATTGACAAAAAGTTACAAAAAAGTTTACAAAAACGTCACAAAAAAGTTGACAAAAATGTGACTAAAATGTCTCAACGAAGTTGACAAAAACGCACAAAAAATTTGAAAAAACTGTCACAAAAAGTCGACAAAAACATCTAAAAATATGCAACAAAAAAGTTGACACAGACGCACAACAAAATTGACAAAAAAATTACAAAGAAGTCACAAAATTTGCTACTAAAATGTCTCAACAAAGTTGACAAAAATGCACAACAACATAGACACAAACGTCACAAATAATTTGACACAAATCAGAACAAAATTGACAAAAACGTCACAAAAATGCGACTAAAATATCTCAACAAAGTTGTCAAAAACGCACAAAAAAGTTGACAAAAACGTCACAAAATTGCGACTAAAATGTCTCAACAAATGACAAAAACGCACAACAAAATTGACCAAAACTTCACAAAAACTTTGACACAAACGCACAACAAAATTGACAAAAACGTTACAAATAAGTTGATAAAAAAGTCACAAAATTGCGACAAAAATGTCTCAACAAAATTGACAAAAAGTTACAAAAAAGTTTACAAAACGTCACAAAAAAGTTGACAAAAAGTCACAAAAATGCGACTAAAATGTCTCAACAAAGTTGACATAAGTTTACAAAACGCACAACGAAATTGACCAAAACGTCACAAAAAATTTGACACAAACGCACAACAAAATTGACAAAAACGTTACAAATAAGTAGACAAAAACGTCACAAAAATGCGACTAAAATGTCTCAACAAAGTTGACAAAAACGCACAAAAAAGCTGACAAAAACGTCACAAAAAAGTTGACACAAACGCACAACAAAATTGACAAAAACGTCACAAAAATGTGACTAAAATGTCTCAACAAAGTTGACAAAAATGCACAGCAAAATTGACAAAAACATTACAAATAAGTTGACAAAAAAAGTCAAAAAATTGCGACTAAAATGTCTCAACAAAGTTGACAAAAACGCACAACAAAATTGACAAAAACGTTACAAATAAGTTGACAAAAACGTCACAAAATTGCGACTAAAATGTCTCAACAAAATTGACAAAAACGTCACAAATAATTTGACACAAATCAGAACAAAATTGACAAAAACGTCAACAAAAATGCGACTAAATTATCTCAACAAAGTTGTCAAAAACGCACAAAAAAGTTGACAAAAACGTCACAAAAAAGTTGACAAAAACGTCACAAAATTGCGACTAAAATGTCTCAACAAAGTTGACAAAACGCACAACAAAATTGACAAAAACTTTACAATAAGTTGACAAAAAAGTCACAAAATGTGACTAAAATGTCTCAACAAAGTTGACAAAAATGCACAGCAAAATTGACCAAAACGTCACAAAAAATTTGACATAAACGCACAACAAAATTGACAAAAACATTACAAATAAGTTGACAAAAAAAGTCAAAAAATTGCGACTAAAATGTCTCAACAAAGTTGACAAAAACGCACAACAAAATTGACAAAAACGTTACAAATAAGTTGACAAAAACGTCACAAAATTGCGACTAAAATGTCTCAACAAAATTGACAAAAACGTCACAAATAATTTGACACAAATCAGAACAAAATTGACAAAAACGTCAACAAAAATGCGACTAAATTATCTCAACAAAGTTGTCAAAAACGCACAAAAAAGTTGACAAAAACGTCACAAAAAAGTTGACAAAAACGTCACAAAATTGCGACTAAAATGTCTCAACAAAGTTGACAAAACGCACAACAAAATTGACAAAAACTTTACAATAAGTTGACAAAAAAGTCACAAAATGTGACTAAAATTTCTCAAAAGTTGACAAAAACGCACAAAAAAGTTGACAAAAACGCACAACAAAATTGACAAAAAGTTACAAAAACATTGACAAAAAAGTCACAAAATTGCGACTAAAATGTCTCAACAAAGTTGACAAAAAGTTACAAAAAAAAGTTGACAAAAACGTCACAAAAAAGTTGACAAACGCACAACAAAATTGACAAAAAGTTACAAAAACGTTTACAAAACGTCACAAAAAGGCGACAAAAACATCTAAAAATAAGCAACAAAAAGGTTGACACAAACGCACAACAATATTGACAAAAAAATTACAACAAAGTTGACCAAAATGTCACAAAAAAGTTGACAAACGCACCACAAAATTGACAAAAAGTTACAAAAAAGTTTACAAAAACGTCACAAAAAAGTTGACAAAAATGTGACTAAAATGTCTCAACGAAGTTGACAAAAACGCACAAAAAATTTGAAAAAACAGTCACAAAAAGTCGACAAAAACATCTAAAAATATGCAACAAAAAAGTTGACACAGACGCACAACAAAATTGACAAAAAAATTACAAAAAAGTCACAAAATTTGCTACTAAAATGTCTCAACAAAGTTGACTAAAATGTCATAAAAAAGTGACACAAACGCACCACAAAGTTGACAAAAACGCACAAAAAATTTGACAAACGTCTCAAAAATGCGACAAAAACATCTAAAAATAGGCAACAAAGAAGTTGACACAGACGCACAACAAAATTGACAAAAATGTTACAAAAAAGTTGACAAAAGTCACAAAATTTCCTACTAAAATGTCTCAAGAAAGTTGACAAAAATGCACAAAAAATTTGACAAAAACGTCACAAAAAGGCGACAAAAACATGTTAAAATAGGCAACAAAAAAGTTGACACAAACGCACAACAAAATTGATAAAAAGTTACAAAAAAGTTGACAAAAACGTCTCAAAAATGTGTCTAAAATGTCTCAACAAAGTTGACTAAAACGTCACAAAAAAGTGACACAAACGCACCACAAAATTGACAAAAAGTTACAAAACAGTTGACAAAAACGTCACAAAAATGTGACTAAAATGTCTCAACAAAGTTGACAAAAACGTCACAAAAAAGTTGACACAAACGCACCACAAAATTGACAAGTTACAAAAAAAGTTTACAAAAACGTCACAAAAATGTGACTAAAATATCTCAACAAAGTTGACAAAAAAGTCACAAAATTGCCACTAAAATTTCTCAACAAAGTTGACAAAAACGTCACAAAAAATTTGACACAAACGCATAACAAAATTGACAAAAACGTCACAAAAAAATTGACACAAACGCACAACAAAATTGACAAAAAGTTACAAAAAACGTTTAAAAAAACGTCACAAAAAAGTTGACAAAAACGTCACAAAATTGCGACTAAAATGTCTCAACAAAGTTGACAAAAACGTCACAAAAAATTTGACACAAACGCTCAACAAAATTGACAAAAACGTTACAAATAAGTTGACAAAAAAGTCACAAAATTGCCATTAAAAATGTCTCAACAAAGTTGTCAAAAACGTCACAAAAAATTTGACAAAACCGTCACAAAATTGCAACTAAAATGTCAACAAAGTTGACAAAACGCACAACAAAATTGACAAAAAAGCACAAAAATGTCGACAAAAAAGTCACAAAATTGCCACTAAAGTTTCTCAACAAAGTTGACAAAAACGTCACAAAAAATTTGACACAAACGCATAACAAAATTGACAGAAAGTTAGAAAAAAGTTTAGAAAAATGTCAAAAAAAATTGACAAAAACGTCTCAACAAAGTTGACAAAAACGTCACAAAAAATTTGACACAAACGCACAACAAAATTGACAAAAAGTTACAAATAAGTTGACAAAAACGCACAACAAAATTGACATAAAGTTACATAAAAGTTTACAAAAACGCACAACAAAATTGACAAAAACGTTACAAATACGTTTACAAAACGTCACAAAAAAAATTGACAAAAACGTCAAAAAAATGCGACTAAAATGTCTCAACAAAGTTGACACAAACTCACAACAAAATTGATAAAAAGTTACAAAAAAGTTGACAAAAACGTCACAACAAAAATGCACAAAAAAGTTAACAAAAACGTCACAAAAAGGCTACAAAAACATCTAAAAATAGGCAACAAAAAAGTTAACAGACGCACAACAAAATTGACAAAAATGTTTCAAAAAAGTTGACAAAAAAGTCACAAAATTTCCTACTAAAATGTCTCAAGAAATTTGACAAAAATGTCACAAAAAGGCGACAAAAACATGTTAAAATAGGCAACAAAAAAGCTGACACAAACGCACAATATTGACAAAAAAATTACAAAAAAGTTGACAAAAACGTCACAAAAATGTGACTAAAATGTCTCAACAAAGTTGACAAAAACGTCACAAAAAAGTTGACACAAACGCACCACAAAATTGACAAGTTACAAAAAAGTTGACAAAAACGTCACAAAAATGTGACTAAAATGTCTCAAAGTTGACCAAAACGTCACAAAAAATTTTACACAAACGCATAAAAAAAATTGACAAAAACGTTACAAATAAGTTGACAAAAAAGTCACAAAATTGCCACTAAAGTTTCTCAACAAAGTTGACAAAAACGTCACAAAAAATTTGACAAAAACGTCACAAAAATGTGACTAAAATGTCTCAACAAAGTTGACCAAAACGTCATAAAAAAGTGACACAAACGCACCACAAAATTGACATAAAGTTACATAAAAGTTTACAAAAACGCACAACAAAATTGACAAAAACGTTACAAATACGTTTACAAAACGTCACAAAAAAAGTTGACAAAAACGTCACAAAAATGCGACTAAAATGTCTCAACAAAGTTGACATAAAAGTTTACAAAAACGCACTACAAAATTGACCAAAACGTCACAAAAAATTTGACACAAATCAGAACAAAATTGACAAAAACGTTACAAATAAGTTGACAAAAAAGTCACAAAATTGCAACTAAAATGTCAACAAAGTTGACAAAAACGCACAACAAAATTGACCAAAATGTCACAAAACATTTGACACAAATCAGAACAAAATTGACAAAAACTTCACAAAAATGCAACTAAAATATCTCAACAAAGTTGTCAAAAACGCACAAAAAAGCTGACAAAAACGTGACAAAACATTTGACACAAACGCACAACAAAATTGACAAAGTTACAAAAAAAGTTTAAAAAAACGTCAAAAAAGTTGACAAGAACGTCACAAAATTGCGACTAAAGTGTCTCAACAAAGTTGACAAAAACGCACAACAAAATTGACCAATACTTCACAAAAAATTTGATACAAACACACAAAAAAATTTACAAAAACGTTACAAATAAGTTGACAAAAAAGTCACAAAATTGCCACTAAAGTTTCTCAACAAAGTTGACAAAAACGCACAACAAAATTGACCAAAACGTCACAAAAACTTTGACACAAACGCACAACAAAATTGACAAAAAGTTACATAAAAGTTTACAAAAAAGCCCAACAAAATTGACAGAAACGTCACAAAAATGTGACTAAAATATCTCAACAAAGTTGACAAAAATGCACAACAAAATTGACAAAAACGTTACAAAATTGCGACTAAAATGTCTCAAAGTTGACAAAAACGCACAACAAAATTGACAAAAAGTTACATAAAAGTTTACAAAAACGCACAACAAAATTGACAAAAACGTCACAAAATTGCAACTAAAATTTCTCAACAAAGTTGAGAAAAACGCACAACAAAATTGACCAAAACGTGATAAAAAATTCGACACAAACGCACAACAAAATTGACAAAAACGTTACAAATAAGTTGACAAAAACGCACAAAAAAGTTGACAAAAACACACAAAAAAGTTGACAAAAACGTCAGAAAAAATGACACAAACGCACAATAAAATTGACAAAGTTACAAAAAAGTTTACAAAACGTCACAAAAAAGTTGACAAAAACGTCACAAAAATGCGACTAAAATGTCTCAACAAAGTTGACATAAAAGTTTACATGAACGCACAACAAAATTGACCAAAACGTCACAAAAAATTTGACACAAACGCTCAACAAAATTGACAAAAACGTTATGAATAAGTTGACAAAAACGTCACAAAAATGTGACTAAAATGTTTCAACAAAGTTGACAAAAATGCACAACAAAATTGACCCAAACGTGACAAAAATTTGACACAAACGCACAACAAAATTGACAAGTTACAAAAAAAGTTTTAAAAAACGTCACAAAAAAGTTTACAAAAACATCACAAAATTGCGACTAAAATGTCTCAACAAAGTTGTCAAAAACGCACAAAAAAGCTGACAAAAACGTCAGAAAAAAGTTGACAAAAACGCATAACAAAATTAACCAAAACGTCACAAAAAATTTGACACAAATCAGAACAAAATTGACAAAGTTACAAAAAAAGTTTTAAAAAACGTCACAAAAAAGTTGACAAGAACGTCACAAAATTGCGACTAAAGTGTCTCAACAAAGTTGACATGAAAGTTTACATAAACGAACAAAATTGACCAAAACGTCACAAAATATTTGACACAAACGCACAACAAAATTGACCAAAACGTCACAAAAATGCGACTAAAATATCTCAACAAAGTTGTCAAAAACGCACAAAAAAGTTGACAAAAACGTCACAAAATGCGACTAAAATGTCTCAACAAAGTTAACAAAATGCTCAAAAAATTGACCAAAACGCACAACAAAATTGACAAAAAGTTACAAAAAAAGTTTACAAAAACGTCACAAAATTGCAACTAAAATTTCTCAACAAAGTTGAGAAAAACGCACAACAAAATTGACCAAAATGTGACAACAAATTTGACACAAACGCACAACAAAATTGAAAAGAACTTTACAAATAAGTTGATAAAAAAGTCACAAAATTGCGACAAAAATGTCTCAACGAAGTTGACAATAACGTTACAAAAAAGTTGACAAAACGTCACAAAAATGAGACTAAAATGTCTCAACAAAGTTGACATAAAAGTTTACAAAAACGCACAACAAAATTGACAAAAAGTTACAAAAAAAGTTTACAAAAACGTCACAAAATTGCAACTAAAATTTCTCAACAAAGTTGAGAAAAACGCACAACAAAATTGACCAAAACGTGACAACAAATTTGACACAAACGCACAACAAAATTGACAAGAACGTTACAAATAAGTTGATAAAAAAGTCACAAAATTGCGACAATAATGTCTCAACAAAGTTGAGAATAACGTTACAAAAAAGTTGACAAGAACGTCACAAAAAATTTGACACAAACGCACAAAAAAAATTGACAAAAAGTTAAAAAAAAGTTTACAAAACGTCACAAAAAAAGTTGACAAAAACACGTCACAAAAATGAGACTAAAATGTCTCAACAAAGTTGACATAAAAGTTTACAAAAACGCACAACAAAATTGACAAAAAGTTACAAAAAAAAAGTTTACAAAAACGTCACAAAATTGCAACTAAAATTTCTCAACAAAGTTGAGAAAAACGCACAACAAAATTGACCAAAACGTGACAACAAATTTGACACAAACGCACAACAAAATTGACAAGAACTTTACAAATAAGTTGATAAAAAAGTCACAAAATTGCGACAAAAATGTCTCAACAAAGTTGACAATAACGTTACAAAAAAGTTGACAAGAACGTCACAAAAACTTTGACACAAACGCACAAAAAAATTGACAAAAAGTTACAAAAAAGTTTACAAAACGTCACAAAAAGAGTTGACAAAAACGTCACAAAAATGAGACTAAAATGTCTCAACAAAGTTGACAAAAATGCACAAAAAAGTTGACAAAACCGTCACAAATAATTTGACATAAATCACAACAAAATTGACAAAAACGTCATAAAAATGCGACTAAAATATCTCAAAGTTGTCAAAAAAGCACAAAAAAAGTGTACAAAAACATCACAAAAAGGCGACAAAAACATCTAAAAATAAGCAACAAAAAAGTTGACACAAACGCACACAAAATTGACAAAAATGTAACAAAAAGTTGATAAAAAAAATCATAAAATTGCGACAAAAATGTCTCAACAAAGTTTTACAAAAAAAGCACAAAAAAGCTGACAAAAACGTCATAAAAAAATTGACAAAAACTTCACAAAAATGTGACTAAAATGTCTCAACAAAGTTGACAAAAACGCACAACAAAATTGACCAAAACGTCACAAAAAAGTTGATAAAAAAAATCACAAAATTGCGACAAAAATGTCTCAACAAAGTTGTCAAAAACGCACAAAAAATTTGACACAAATGCACAACAAAATTGACAAAGTTACATAAAAGTTTACAACAAAATTGACAAAAACGTCAAAAAAATGCGACTAAAATGTCTCAACAAAGTTGACAAAAATGCACAATAAAATTGACCAAAACGTCACAAATAATTTGACACAAACGCACAACAAAATTGACAAAAATGTCACAAAAATGCGACTAAAATATCTCAACAATGTTGTCAAAAACGTCACAAATAAGTTGTCAAAAAAGTCACAAAATTGCGACTAAAATGTCTCAACAAAATTGACAAAAACGTCACAAAAAAGTTTACAAAAACGCACAACAAAATTGACCAAAACGTCACAAAAAAGTTGACAGAAACGTCACAAAAGGGCGACAAAAACATCTAAAAATAGGCAACAAAAAAAGTTGACACAAACGCACAACAAAATTGACAAAAAAGTTACATAAAAGTTTACAAAAACGCACAACAAAATTGACCAAAACGTCACAAAAAAGTTGACAGAAACGTCACAAAAAGGCGACAAAAACATCTAAAAATAGGCAACAAAAAAAGTTGACACAAACGCACAACAATATTGACAAAAAAACGTACAAAAAGTTGATAAAAAAATCATAAAATTGCGACAAAAATGTCTCAAAGTTTTCAAAAACGCACAAAAAAGCTGACAAAAACGTCATAAAAAAATTGACAACTTCACAAAAATGTGACTAAAATGTCTCAACAAAGTTGACAAAAACGCACAACAAAATTGACCAAAACGTCACAAAAAAGTTGATAAAAAAAATCACAAAATTGCGACAAAAATGTCTCAATAAAGTTGACAAAAACGCACAAAAAATTTGACACAAATGCACAACAAAATTGACAAAAAGTTACAAAAAAAGTTGATAAAGTCACAAAATTGCGACAAAAATGTCTCAATAAAGTTGACAAAAACGCACAACAAAATTGACAAAAAGTTACATAAAAGTTTACAAAACGCACAACAAAATTGACAAAAACGTCAAAAAAATGCGACCAAAATGTCTCAACAAAGTTGACAAAAATGCACAATAAAATTGACCAAAACGTCACAAACAATTTGACACAAACGCACAACAAAATTGACAAAAATGTCACAAAAATGCGACTAAAATATCTCAACAAAGTTGTCAAAAACGTCACAAAAAATTTGATACAAACGCACAACAAAATTGACAAAAACGTCACAAAAAAGTTTCCAAAAACGCACAAAAAAATTGACCAAAACGTGACAACAAATTTGACACAAACGCACAACAAAATTGACAAGAACGTTACAAATAAGTTGATAAAAAAGTCACAAAATTGCGACAATAATGTCTCAACAAAGTTGAGAATAACGTTACAAAAAAGTTGACAAGAACGTCACAAAAAATTTGACACAAACGCACAAAAAAAATTGACAAAAAGTTAAAAAAAAGTTTACAAAACGTCACAAAAAAAGTTGACAAAAACACGTCACAAAAATGAGACTAAAATGTCTCAACAAAGTTGACATAAAAGTTTACAAAAACGCACAACAAAATTGACAAAAAGTTACAAAAAAAAAGTTTACAAAAACGTCACAAAATTGCAACTAAAATTTCTCAACAAAGTTGAGAAAAACGCACAACAAAATTGACCAAAACGTGACAACAAATTTGACACAAACGCACAACAAAATTGACAAGAACTTTACAAATAAGTTGATAAAAAAGTCACAAAATTGCGACAAAAATGTCTCAACAAAGTTGACAATAACGTTACAAAAAAGTTGACAAGAACGTCACAAAAACTTTGACACAAACGCACAAAAAAATTGACAAAAAGTTACAAAAAAGTTTACAAAACGTCACAAAAAGAGTTGACAAAAACGTCACAAAAATGAGACTAAAATGTCTCAACAAAGTTGACAAAAATGCACAAAAAAGTTGACAAAACCGTCACAAATAATTTGACATAAATCACAACAAAATTGACAAAAACGTCATAAAAATGCGACTAAAATATCTCAAAGTTGTCAAAAAAGCACAAAAAAAGTGTACAAAAACATCACAAAAAGGCGACAAAAACATCTAAAAATAAGCAACAAAAAAGTTGACACAAACGCACACAAAATTGACAAAAATGTAACAAAAAGTTGATAAAAAAAATCATAAAATTGCGACAAAAATGTCTCAACAAAGTTTTACAAAAAAAGCACAAAAAAGCTGACAAAAACGTCATAAAAAAATTGACAAAAACTTCACAAAAATGTGACTAAAATGTCTCAACAAAGTTGACAAAAACGCACAACAAAATTGACCAAAACGTCACAAAAAAGTTGATAAAAAAAATCACAAAATTGCGACAAAAATGTCTCAACAAAGTTGTCAAAAACGCACAAAAAATTTGACACAAATGCACAACAAAATTGACAAAGTTACATAAAAGTTTACAACAAAATTGACAAAAACGTCAAAAAAATGCGACTAAAATGTCTCAACAAAGTTGACAAAAATGCACAATAAAATTGACCAAAACGTCACAAATAATTTGACACAAACGCACAACAAAATTGACAAAAACCTTACAAATAAGTTCACAAAAAAGTCACAAAATTGCGACTAAAATGCCTCAACAAAGTTGACAAAAACGCACAACAAAATTGACCAAAATGTTACAAAAAAGTTTACAGAAACGTCACAAAAAAGTTGACAAAAACGTCACAAAAATGCGACTAAAATGTCTCAACAAAGTTGACAAAAACGCACAAAAAATTTGACAAAAACGTCTCAAAAATGCGACAAAAACATCTAAAAATAGGCAACAAAAAAGTTAACAGACGCACAACAAAATTGACAAAAATGTTTCAAAAAAGTTGACAAAAAAGTCACAAAATTTCCTACTAAAATGTCTCAAGAAATTTGACAAAAATGTCACAAAAAGGCGACAAAAACATGTTAAAATAGGCAACAAAAAAGCTGACACAAACGCACAATATTGACGAAAAAATTACAAAAAAGTTGACAAAAACGTCACAAAAATGTGACTAAAATGTCTCAACAAAGTTGACAAAAACGTCACAAAAAAGTTGACACAAACGCACCACAAAATTGACAAGTTACAAAAAAGTTGACAAAAACGTCACAAAAATGTGACTAAAATGTCTCAAAGTTGACCAAAACGTCACAAAAAATTTTACACAAACGCATAAAAAAAATTGACAAAAACGTTACAAAAAAGTTGACAAAAAATTAACAAAAAGGCGAGAAAAACATCTAAAAATAGGCAACAAAAATGTTGACACAAACGCACAAAAAATTTTACAAAAACGTTACAAATAAGTTGACAAAAAAGTCACAAAATTGCCACTAAAGTTTCTCAACAAAGTTGACAAAAACGTCACAAAAAATTTGACACAAACGCATAACAAAATTGACAAAAAGTTAGAAAAAAGTTTAGAAAAATGTCAAAAAAAATTGACAAAAACGTCTCAACAAAGTTGACAAAAACGTCACAAAAATTTGACACAAACGCACAAAAAATTTTACAAAACCGTTACAAATAAGTTGACAAAAACGTCACAAAATTGCAACTAAAATGTCTCAACAAAGTTGACAAAAACGCACAACAAAATTGACCAAAACGTCACAAAAACTTTGACACAAACGCACAACAAAATTGACAAAAAGTTACAAAAAAGTTTACAAAAACGCACAACAAAATTGACATAAAGTTACATAAAAGTTTACAAAAACGCACAACAAAATTGACAAAAACGTTACAAATACGTTTACAAAACGTCACAAAAAAAGTTGACAAAAACGTCACAAAAATGCGACTAAAATGTCTCAACAAAGTTGACATAAAAGTTTACAAAAACGCACTACAAAATTGACCAAAACGTCACAAAAAATTTGACACAAATCAGAACAAAATTGACAAAAACGTTACAAATAAGTTGACAAAAAAGTCACAAAATTGCAACTAAAATGTCAACAAAGTTGACAAAAACGCACAACAAAATTGACCAAAATGTCACAAAACATTTGACACAAATCAGAACAAAATTGACAAAAACTTCACAAAAATGCAACTAAAATATCTCAACAAAGTTGTCAAAAACGCACAAAAAAGCTGACAAAAACGTGACAAAACATTTGACACAAACGCACAACAAAATTGACAAAGTTACAAAAAAAGTTTAAAAAAACGTCACAAAAAAGTTGACAAGAACGTCACAAAATTGCGACTAAAGTGTCTCAACAAAGTTGACAAAAACGCACAACAAAATTGACCAATACTTCACAAAAAATTTGATACAAACGCACAAAAAAATTTACAAAAACGTTACAAATAAGTTGACAAAAAAGTCACAAAATTGCCACTAAAGTTTCTCAACAAAGTTGACAAAAACGCACAACAAAATTGACCAAAACGTCACAAAAACTTTGACACAAACGCACAACAAAATTGACAAAAAGTTACATAAAAGTTTACAAAAAAGCCCAACAAAATTGACAGAAACGTCACAAAAATGTGACTAAAATATCTCAACAAAGTTGACAAAAATGCACAACAAAATTGACAAAAACGTTACAAAATTGCGACTAAAATGTCTCAAAGTTGACAAAAACGCACAACAAAATTGACAAAAAGTTACATAAAAGTTTACAAAAACGCACAACAAAATTGACAAAAACGTCACAAAATTGCAACTAAAATTTCTCAACAAAGTTGAGAAAAACGCACAACAAAATTGACCAAAACGTGATAAAAAATTCGACACAAACGCACAACAAAATTGACAAAAACGTTACAAATAAGTTGACAAAAACGCACAAAAAAGTTGACAAAAACACACAAAAAAGTTGACAAAAACGTCAGAAAAAATGACACAAACGCACAATAAAATTGACAAAGTTACAAAAAAGTTTACAAAACGTCACAAAAAAGTTGACAAAAACGTCACAAAAATGCGACTAAAATGTCTCAACAAAGTTGACATAAAAGTTTACATGAACGCACAACAAAATTGACCAAAACGTCACAAAAAATTTGACACAAACGCTCAACAAAATTGACAAAAACGTTATGAATAAGTTGACAAAAACGTCACAAAAATGTGACTAAAATGTTTCAACAAAGTTGACAAAAATGCACAACAAAATTGACCCAAACGTGACAAAAATTTGACACAAACGCACAACAAAATTGACAAGTTACAAAAAAAGTTTTAAAAAACGTCACAAAAAAGTTTACAAAAACATCACAAAATTGCGACTAAAATGTCTCAACAAAGTTGTCAAAAACGCACAAAAAAGCTGACAAAAACGTCAGAAAAAAGTTGACAAAAACGCATAACAAAATTAACCAAAACGTCACAAAAAATTTGACACAAATCAGAACAAAATTGACAAAGTTACAAAAAAAGTTTTAAAAAACGTCACAAAAAAGTTGACAAGAACGTCACAAAATTGCGACTAAAGTGTCTCAACAAAGTTGACATGAAAGTTTACATAAACGAACAAAATTGACCAAAACGTCACAAAATATTTGACACAAACGCACAACAAAATTGACCAAAACGTCACAAAAATGCGACTAAAATATCTCAACAAAGTTGTCAAAAACGCACAAAAAAGTTGACAAAAACGTCACAAAATGCAACTAAAATGTCTCAACAAAGTTAATAAAATGCTCAAAAAATTGACCAAAACGCACAACAAAATTGACAAAAAGTTACAAAAAAAGTTTACAAAAACGTCACAAAATTGCAACTAAAATTTCTCAACAAAGTTGAGAAAAACGCACAACAAAATTGACCAAAATGTGACAACAAATTTGACACAAACGCACAACAAAATTGAAAAGAACTTTACAAATAAGTTGATAAAAAAGTCACAAAATTGCGACAAAAATGTCTCAACGAAGTTGACAATAACGTTACAAAAAAGTTGACAAAACGTCACAAAAATGAGACTAAAATGTCTCAACAAAGTTGACATAAAAGTTTACAAAAACGCACAACAAAATTGACAAAAAGTTACAAAAAAAGTTTACAAAAACGTCACAAAATTGCAACTAAAATTTCTCAACAAAGTTGAGAAAAACGCACAACAAAATTGACCAAAACGTGACAACAAATTTGACACAAACGCACAACAAAATTGACAAGAACGTTACAAATAAGTTGATAAAAAAGTCACAAAATTGCGACAATAATGTCTCAACAAAGTTGAGAATAACGTTACAAAAAAGTTGACAAGAACGTCACAAAAAATTTGACACAAACGCACAAAAAAAATTGACAAAAAGTTAAAAAAAAGTTTACAAAACGTCACAAAAAAAGTTGACAAAAACACGTCACAAAAATGAGACTAAAATGTCTCAACAAAGTTGACAAAAATGCACAAAAAAGTTGACAAAACCGTCACAAATAATTTGACATAAATCACAACAAAATTGACAAAAACGTCATAAAAATGCGACTAAAATATCTCAGTTGTCAAAAAAGCACAAAAAAAGTGTACAAAAACATCACAAAAAGGCGACAAAAACATCTAAAAATAAGCAACAAAAAAGTTGACACAAACGCACACAAAATTGACAAAAATGTAACAAAAAGTTGATAAAAAAAATCATAAAATTGCGACAAAAATGTCTCAACAAAGTTTTACAAAAAAAGCACAAAAAAGCTGACAAAAACGTCATAAAAAAATTGACAAAAACTTCACAAAAATGTGACTAAAATGTCTCAACAAAGTTGACAAAAACGCACAACAAAATTGACCAAAACGTCACAAAAAAGTTGATAAAAAAAATCACAAAATTGCGACAAAAATGTCTCAACAAAGTTGTCAAAAACGCACAAAAAATTTGACACAAATGCACAACAAAATTGACAAAGTTACATAAAAGTTTACAACAAAATTGACAAAAACGTCAAAAAAATGCGACTAAAATGTCTCAACAAAGTTGACAAAAATGCACAATAAAATTGACCAAAACGTCACAAATAATTTGACACAAACGCACAACAAAATTGACAAAAATGTCACAAAAATGCGACTAAAATATCTCAACAATGTTGTCAAAAACGTCACAAATAAGTTGTCAAAAAAGTCACAAAATTGCGACTAAAATGTCTCAACAAAATTGACAAAAACGTCACAAAAAAGTTTACAAAAACGCACAACAAAATTGACCAAAACGTCACAAAAAAGTTGACAGAAACGTCACAAAAGGGCGACAAAAACATCTAAAAATAGGCAACAAAAAAAGTTGACACAAACGCACAACAAAATTGACAAAAAAGTTACATAAAAGTTTACAAAAACGCACAACAAAATTGACCAAAACGTCACAAAAAAGTTGACAGAAACATCTAAAAATAGGCAACAAAAAAAGTTGACACAAACGCACAACAATATTGACAAAAAAACGTACAAAAAGTTGATAAAAAAATCATAAAATTGCGACAAAAATGTCTCAAAGTTTTCAAAAACGCACAAAAAAGCTGACAAAAACGTCATAAAAAAATTGACAACTTCACAAAAATGTGACTAAAATGTCTCAACAAAGTTGACAAAAACGCACAACAAAATTGACCAAAACGTCACAAAAAAGTTGATAAAAAAAATCACAAAATTGCGACAAAAATGTCTCAATAAAGTTGACAAAAACGCACAAAAAATTTGACACAAATGCACAACAAAATTGACAAAAAGTTACAAAAAAAGTTGATAAAGTCACAAAAATGCGACCAAAATGTCTCAACAAAGTTGACAAAAATGCACAATAAAATTGACCAAAACGTCACAAACAATTTGACACAAACGCACAACAAAATTGACAAAAATGTCACAAAAATGCGACTAAAATATCTCAACAAAGTTGTCAAAAACGTCACAAAAAATTTGATACAAACGCACAACAAAATTGACAAAAACGTCACAAAAAAGTTTCCAAAAACGCACAAAAAAATTGACCAAAACGTGACAACAAATTTGACACAAACGCACAACAAAATTGACAAGAACGTTACAAATAAGTTGATAAAAAAGTCACAAAATTGCGACAATAATGTCTCAACAAAGTTGAGAATAACGTTACAAAAAAGTTGACAAGAACGTCACAAAAAATTTGACACAAACGCACAAAAAAAATTGACAAAAAGTTAAAAAAAAGTTTACAAAACGTCACAAAAAAAGTTGACAAAAACACGTCACAAAAATGAGACTAAAATGTCTCAACAAAGTTGACATAAAAGTTTACAAAAACGCACAACAAAATTGACAAAAAGTTACAAAAAAAAAGTTTACAAAAACGTCACAAAATTGCAACTAAAATTTCTCAACAAAGTTGAGAAAAACGCACAACAAAATTGACCAAAACGTGACAACAAATTTGACACAAACGCACAACAAAATTGACAAGAACTTTACAAATAAGTTGATAAAAAAGTCACAAAATTGCGACAAAAATGTCTCAACAAAGTTGACAATAACGTTACAAAAAAGTTGACAAGAACGTCACAAAAACTTTGACACAAACGCACAAAAAAATTGACAAAAAGTTACAAAAAAGTTTACAAAACGTCACAAAAAGAGTTGACAAAAACGTCACAAAAATGAGACTAAAATGTCTCAACAAAGTTGACAAAAATGCACAAAAAAGTTGACAAAACCGTCACAAATAATTTGACATAAATCACAACAAAATTGACAAAAACGTCATAAAAATGCGACTAAAATATCTCAAAGTTGTCAAAAAAGCACAAAAAAAGTGTACAAAAACATCACAAAAAGGCGACAAAAACATCTAAAAATAAGCAACAAAAAAGTTGACACAAACGCACACAAAATTGACAAAAATGTAACAAAAAGTTGATAAAAAAAATCATAAAATTGCGACAAAAATGTCTCAACAAAGTTTTACAAAAAAAGCACAAAAAAGCTGACAAAAACGTCATAAAAAAATTGACAAAAACTTCACAAAAATGTGACTAAAATGTCTCAACAAAGTTGACAAAAACGCACAACAAAATTGACCAAAACGTCACAAAAAAGTTGATAAAAAAAATCACAAAATTGCGACAAAAATGTCTCAACAAAGTTGTCAAAAACGCACAAAAAATTTGACACAAATGCACAACAAAATTGACAAAGTTACATAAAAGTTTACAACAAAATTGACAAAAACGTCAAAAAAATGCGACTAAAATGTCTCAACAAAGTTGACAAAAATGCACAATAAAATTGACCAAAACGTCACAAATAATTTGACACAAACGCACAACAAAATTGACAAAAATGTCACAAAAATGCGACTAAAATATCTCAACAATGTTGTCAAAAACGTCACAAATAAGTTGTCAAAAAAGTCACAAAATTGCGACTAAAATGTCTCAACAAAATTGACAAAAACGTCACAAAAAAGTTTACAAAAACGCACAACAAAATTGACCAAAACGTCACAAAAGGGCGACAAAAACATCTAAAAATAGGCAACAAAAAAAGTTGACACAAACGCACAACAAAATTGACAAAAAAGTTACATAAAAGTTTACAAAAACGCACAACAAAATTGACCAAAACGTCACAAAAAAGTTGACAGAAACGTCACAAAAAGGCGACAAAAACATCTAAAAATAGGCAACAAAAAAAGTTGACACAAACGCACAACAATATTGACAAAAAAACGTACAAAAAGTTGATAAAAAAATCATAAAATTGCGACAAAAATGTCTCAAAGTTTTCAAAAACGCACAAAAAAGCTGACAAAAACGTCATAAAAAAATTGACAACTTCACAAAAATGTGACTAAAATGTCTCAACAAAGTTGACAAAAACGCACAACAAAATTGACCAAAACGTCACAAAAAAGTTGATAAAAAAAATCACAAAATTGCGACAAAAATGTCTCAATAAAGTTGACAAAAACGCACAAAAAATTTGACACAAATGCACAACAAAATTGACAAAAAGTTACAAAAAAAGTTGATAAAGTCACAAAATTGCGACAAAAATGTCTCAATAAAGTTGACAAAAACGCACAACAAAATTGACAAAAAGTTACATAAAAGTTTACAAAACGCACAACAAAATTGACAAAAACGTCAAAAAAATGCGACCAAAATGTCTCAACAAAGTTGACAAAAATGCACAATAAAATTGACCAAAACGTCACAAACAATTTGACACAAACGCACAACAAAATTGACAAAAATGTCACAAAAATGCGACTAAAATATCTCAACAAAGTTGTCAAAAACGTCACAAAAAATTTGATACAAACGCACAACAAAATTGACAAAAACGTCACAAAAAAGTTTCCAAAAACGCACAAAAAAATTGACCAAAACGTTACAAAACAGTTTACAGAAACGTCACAAAAAAGTTGACAAAAACGTCACAAAAATGTGACTAAAATGTCTCAAAAAAGTTGACAAACGCAAAACAAAATTGACAAAACCTTACAAAAACTTTGACACAAACGCACAACAAAATTGACAAAAAGTTACAAAAAAGTTTACAAAACGTCACAAAAAGGCGACTAAAATGTCTCAACAAAGTTGGCAAAAATGCACAACAAAATTGACCAAAACGTCACAAAAACTTTGACACAAACGCACAACAAAATTGACAAAAAGTTACAAAAAAGTTTACAAAACGTCACAAAAAAGCGACTAAAATGTCTCAACAAAGTTGGCAAAAATGCACAACAAAATTGACCAAAACGTGATAAAAATTCGAAACAAACTCAGAACAAAATTGACAAAAACGTTACAAATAAGTTAAAAAAAAAAGTCACAAAATTGTGACTATAATGTCTCAAAGTTGACAAAAACGTTACAAATAAGTTGACAAAAAAGTCACAAAATTGTGACTAAAATGTCAACAAAGTTGACAAAAACGCACAACAAAATTGACCAAAACGTCACAAAACATTTGACACAAATCAGAACAAAATTGACAAAAACGTCACAAAAATGCGACTAAAATATCTCAACAAAGTTGTCAAAAACGCACAAAAAAGCTGACAAAAACGTGACAAAAAATTTGACACAAACGCACAACAAAATTGACAAAGTTACAAAAAAAGTTTAAAAAAACGTCACAAAAAAGTTGACAAGAACGTCACAAAATTGACAAAAAGTTACAAAAAAGTTGACAAAAACGTCACAAAATGCGACTAAAATGTCCCAACAAAGTTGACAAAAAAGCACAAAAATGTCGACAAAAACGTCACAAAAAATTTGATACAAACGCACAACAAAATTGACCAAAACGTCACAAATAAGTTGACAAAAGTCACTAAAAATTTGACACAAACGCACAACAAAATTGACAAAAAGTTACAAAAAAAGATGACAAAAACGTCACAAAATGCTACTAAAATGTCCCAACAAAGTTGACAAAAAAGCACAAAAATGTCGACAAAAACGTCACAAAAAATTTGATACAAACGCACAACAAAATTGACAAAAACGTCACAAAAATGTGACTAAAATGTCTCAAAGTTGACAAAAATGCACAACAAAATTGACAAAAACGTCAAAAAAAAGTTGACAAGAACGTCACAAAATTGCGACTAAAGTGTCTCAACAAAGTTGACAAAAAGTTAGAAAAAGTTTAGAAAAATGTTAAAAAAAATTGACAAAAACGTCACAAAAATGTGACTAAAATGTCTCAAAGTTGACAAAGATGCACAACAAAATTGACAAAAAGTTACATAAAAGTTTACAAAAACGCACAACAAAAATGACAAAAACGTCACAAAAATGTGACTAAAATGTCTCAACAAAGTTGACAAAAATGCACAACAAAATTGACCAAAACGTGATAAAAAAATTCGACACAAACGCACAACAAAATTGACAAAAACGTTACAAATAAGTTAACAAAAAAGTCACAAAATTGCGACTAAAATGTCTCAAAGTTGACAAAAACGCACAAAAAAGTTTACAAAACGTCACAAAAAAGTTGACAAAAACGTCACAAAAATGCGACTAAAATGTCTCAACAAAGTTGACATAAAAGTTTACATGAACGCACAACAAAATTGACCAAAACGTCAAAAAATTTGACACAAACGCACAACAAAATTGACAAAAACGTTATGAATAAGTTGACAAAAACGTCACAGAAAAGTTTACAAAAAAGTCACAAAATTTCGACTAAAATGTCTCAACAAAGTTGACAAAAACGCACAACAAAATTGACCAAAACGTCACAAAAAATTTGACACAAACGCTCAACAAAATTGACAAAAATGTTATGAATAAGTTGACAAAAACGTCACAAAAATGTGACTAAAATGTTTCAACAAAGTTGACAAAAATGCACAACAAAATTGACCAAAACGTGACAAAAATTTGACACAAACGCACAACAAAATTGACAAAAACGTTACAAATAAGTTGACAAAAAAAGTCACAAAATTGCGACTAAAATATCTCAACAAAGTTCTCAAAACCGCACAAAAAAGCTGACAAAAACGTCACAAAAATGTGACACAAACGCACAACAAAATTGACAAACACATTACAAATAAGTTGACAAAAACGTCACAAAATTGCAACTAAAATGTCTCAACAAAGTTGACAAAAATGCAAAACAAAATTGACCAAAACGTCACAAAAATGCGACTAAAATATCTCAACAAAGTTGTCAAAAACGCACAAAAAAGCTGACAAAAACGTCACAAAAAAAGCTGAGAAAAACGTCAAAAAATTTGACACAAACGCACAACAAAATTGACAAAAAGTTACAAAAAAAGTTTTAAAAAACGTCACAAAAAAGTTGACAAGAACGTCACAAAATTGCGACTAAAATGTCTCAACAAAGTAGACAAAAACGCACAACAAAATTGACAAAAACGTCACAAAAATGTGACTAAAATATCTCAAAGTTGACAAAAACGCACAACAAAATTGACAAAAACGTCAAAAAAGTTGACAAAAACGTCACAAAAATGTGACTAAAATTTCTCAAAGTTGACAAAAACGCACAACAAAATTGACAAAAACGTCAAAAAAGTTGACAAAAACGTCACAAAAATGTGACTAAAATATCTCAAAGTTGACAAAAACGCACAACAAAATTGACAAAAACGTCAAAAAAGTTGACAAAAACGTCACAAAAATGTGACTAAAATGTCTCAAAGTTGACAAAAACGTACAACAAAATTGACAAAAACGTCACAAAAAAAATTTGACAAAAACATCTAAAAAATAGGCAACAAAGAAGTTGACAAAAGTCACAAAATTTCCTACTAAAATGTCTCAAGAAATTTGACAAAAATGTACAAAAAAAGTTGACAAAAACGTCACAAAAAGGTGACAAAAACATGTTAAAATAGGCAACAAAAAAGTTGACACAAACGCACAACAAAATTGACCAAAACGTCACAAAAAATTTTTACACAAACTCACAACAAAATTGATAAAAAGTTACAAAAAAGTTGACAAAAACGCACCACAAAATTGACAAGTTACAAAAAAGTTGACAAAAACGTTACAAAAATGTGACTAAAATGTCTCAACAAAGTTGACAAAAACGTCACAAAAAAGTTGACAACAAACGCACCACAAAATTGACAAGTTACAAAAAAGTTTACAAAAACGTCACAAAAAAGTTGACAAAAACGTCAAAAATGTGACTAAAATGTCTCAACAAAGTTGACCAAACGTCATAAAAAAGTGACACAAACGCACCACAAAATTGACAAAAAGTTACAAAAAAAGTTTACATAAACGTCACAAAAATGTGACTAAAATTTTTCAACAAAGTTGACAAAAATGCACAACAAAATTGACCAAAACGTGACAAATATTTGACACAAACGCACAACAAAATTGACAAAAACGTTACAAATAAGTTGACAAAAACGTCACAAAAATGTGACTGAAATATCTCAACAAAGTTGTCAAAAACGCACAAAAAAGCTGACAAAAACGTCACAAAAAATTTGACAAAAATGTCACAAAATTTAAATTAAATTGTCTCAACAAAGTTGACAAAAACGCACAACAAAATTTACAAAAAGTTACAAAAAAGTTTACAAAACGTCACAAAAAAGTGACTAAAATGTCTCAACAAAGTTGGCAAAAACGCACAACAAAATTGACCAAAACGTCACAAAAACTTTGACACAAACGCACAACAAAATTGACAAAAAGTTACAAAAAAGTTTACAAAACGTCACAAAAAAGCGACTAAAATGTCTCAACAAAGTTGGCAAAAATGCACAACAAAATTGACCAAAACGTGATAAAAAATTCGAAACAAACTCAGAACAAAATTGACAAAAACGTTACAAATAAGTTAAAAAAAAAAGTCACAAAATTGTGACTATAATGTCTCAAAGTTGACAAAAACGCACAAAAAAGTTGACAAAAAAGTCACAAAAATGCGACTAAAATGTCTCAACAAAGTTGACATAAAAGTTTACATGAACGCACAACAACATTGACCAAAACGTCACAAAATATTTGACACAAACGCACAACAAAATTGACAAAAACGTTACAAATAAGTTGACAAAACAAGTCACAAAATTGCGACTAAAATGTCTCAACAAAGTTGACAAAAACGCACAACAAAATTGACCAAAACGTCAAAAAAATTTGATACAAACGCAAAACAAAATTGACAAAAACATTACAAATAAGTTGACAAAAAAGTCACAAAATTGCGACTAAAATGTCTCAACAAAATTGACAAAAACGTCACAAAAAAGTTTCCAAAACGTTACAAAACAGTTTACAGAAACGTCACAAAAAAGTTGACAAAAACGTCACAAAAATGTGACTAAAATGTCTCAAAAAAGTTGACAAACGCAAAACAAAATTGACAAAACCTTACAAAAACTTTGACACAAACGCACAACAAAATTGACAAAAAGTTACAAAAAAGTTTACAAAACGTCACAAAAAAGCGACTAAAATGTCTCAACAAAGTTGGCAAAAATGCACAACAAAATTGACCAAAACGTCACAAAAACTTTGACACAAACGCACAACAAAATTGACAAAAAGTTACAAAAAAGTTTACAAAACGTCACAAAAAAGCGACTAAAATGTCTCAACAAAGTTGGCAAAAATGCACAACAAAATTGACCAAAACGTGATAAAAAATTCGAAACAAACTCAGAACAAAATTGACAAAAACGTTACAAATAAGTTAAAAAAAAAAGTCACAAAATTGTGACTAAAATGTCAACAAAGTTGACAAAAACGCACAACAAAATTGACCAAAACGTCACAAAACATTTGACACAAATCAGAACAAAATTGACAAAAACGTCACAAAAATGCGACTAAAATATCTCAACAAAGTTGTCAAAAACGCACAAAAAAGCTGACAAAAACGTGACAAAAAATTTGACACAAACGCACAACAAAATTGACAAAGTTACAAAAAAAGTTTAAAAAAACGTCACAAAAAAGTTGACAAGAACGTCACAAAATTGACAAAAAGTTACAAAAAAGTTGACAAAAACGTCACAAAATGCGACTAAAATGTCCCAACAAAGTTGACAAAAAAGCACAAAAATGTCGACAAAAACGTCACAAAAAATTTGATACAAACGCACAACAAAATTGACCAAAACGTCACAAATAAGTTGACAAAAGTCACTAAAAATTTGACACAAACGCACAACAAAATTGACAAAAAGTTACAAAAAAAGATGACAAAAACGTCACAAAATGCTACTAAAATGTCCCAACAAAGTTGACAAAAAAGCACAAAAATGTCGACAAAAACGTCACAAAAAATTTGATACAAACGCACAACAAAATTGACAAAAACGTCACAAAAATGTGACTAAAATGTCTCAAAGTTGACAAAAATGCACAACAAAATTGACAAAAACGTCAAAAAAAAGTTGACAAGAACGTCACAAAATTGCGACTAAAGTGTCTCAACAAAGTTGACAAAAAGTTAGAAAAAGTTTAGAAAAATGTTAAAAAAAATTGACAAAAACGTCACAAAAATGTGACTAAAATGTCTCAAAGTTGACAAAAATGCACAACAAAATTGACAAAAACGTCACAAATAAGTTGACAGAAGTCACTAAAAATTTGACACAAACGCACAACAAAATTGACAAAAAGTTACAAAAAAAGTTGACAAAAACGTCACAAAATGCGACTAAAATGTCCCAACAAAGTTGACAAAAAAGCACAAAAATGTCGACAAAAACGTCACAAAAAATTTGATACAAACGCACAACAAAATTGACCAAAACGTCACAAATAAGTTGACAAAAGTCACTAAAAATTTGACACAAACGCACAACAAAATTGACAAAAAGTTACAAAAAAAGTTGACAAAAACGTCACAAAATGCGACTAAAATGTCCCAACAAAGTTGACAAAAAAGCACAAAAATTTCGACAAAAACGTCACAAAAAATTTGACACAAACGCACAACAAAATTGACAAAAACGTTATGAATAAGTTGACAAAAACGTCACAGAAAAGTTTACAAAAACGTCACAAAATTTCGACTAAAATGTTTCAACAAAGTTGACAAAAATGCACAACAAAATTGACCAAAACGTGACAAATTTGACACAAACGCACAACAAAATTGACAAAAACGTTACAAATAAGTTGACAAAAAAAGTCACAAAATTGCGACTAAAATATCTCAACAAAGTTCTCAAAACCGCACAAAAAAGCTGACAAAAACGTCACAAAAATGTGACTAAAATGTCTCAACAAAGTTGACAAAAATGCAAAACAAAATTGACCAAAACGTCAAAAATGCGACTAAAATATCTCAACAAAGTTGTCAAAAACGCACAAAAAAGTTGACAAAAACGTCACAAAATGCGACTAAAATGTCTCAACAAAGTTGACATAAAAGTTTACAAAAACGCACAACAAAATTGACCAAAACGTTACAAAAAATTTGACACAAACGCACAACAAAATTGACAAACACATTACAAATAAGTTGACAAAAACGTCACAAAATTGCAACTAAAATGTCTCAACAAAGTTGACAAAAATGCAAAACAAAATTGACCAAAACGTCACAAAAATGCGACTAAAATATCTCAACAAAGTTGTCAAAAACGCACAAAAAAGCTGACAAAAACGTCACAAAAAAAGCTGAGAAAAACGTCAAAAAATTTGACACAAACGCACAACAAAATTGACAAAAAGTTACAAAAAAAGTTTTAAAAAACGTCACAAAAAAGTTGACAAGAACGTCACAAAATTGCGACTAAAATGTCTCAACAAAGTTGACAAAAACGCACAACAAAATTGACAAAAACGTCAAAAAAGTTGACAAAAACGTCACAAAAATGTGACTAAAATATCTCAAAGTTGACAAAAACGCACAACAAAATTGACAAAAACGTCAAAAAAGTTGACAAAAACGTCACAAAAATGTGACTAAAATTTCTCAAAGTTGACAAAAACGCACAACAAAATTGACAAAAACGTCAAAAAAGTTGACAAAAACGTCACAAAAATGTGACTAAAATATCTCAAAGTTGACAAAAACGCACAACAAAATTGACAAAAACGTCAAAAAAGTTGACAAAAACGTCACAAAAATGTGACTAAAATGTCTCAACAAAGTTGACAAAAACGTCACAAAAAAGTTGACAACAAACGCACCACAAAATTGACCAAAACGTCACAAAAAATTTTTACACAAACTCACAACAAAATTGATAAAAAGTTACAAAAAAGTTGACAAAAACGCACCACAAAATTGACAAGTTACAAAAAAGTTGACAAAAACGTTACAAAAATGTGACTAAAATGTCTCAACAAAGTTGACAAAAACGTCACAAAAAAGTTGACAACAAACGCACCACAAAATTGACAAGTTACAAAAAAGTTTACAAAAACGTCACAAAAAAGTTGACAAAAACGTCAAAAATGTGACTAAAATGTCTCAACAAAGTTGACCAAACGTCATAAAAAAGTGACACAAACGCACCACAAAATTGACAAAAAGTTACAAAAAAAGTTTACATAAACGTCACAAAAATGTGACTAAAATTTTTCAACAAAGTTGACAAAAATGCACAACAAAATTAAACCAAAACGTGACAAATATTTGACACAAACGCACAACAAAATTGACAAAAACGTTACAAATAAGTTGACAAAAACGTCACAAAAATGTGACTGAAATATCTCAACAAAGTTGTCAAAAACGCACAAAAAAGCTGACAAAAACGTCACAAAAAATTTGACAAACGCACAACAAAATTGACAAAACCGTTACAAATGAGTTGACAAAAAAAGTCACAAAATTGCAAATGAAATGTCTCAACAAAGTTGACAAAAACGCACAAAAAAGTTTACAAAACGTCACAAAAAAGTTGACAAAAATGTCACAAAATTTAAATTAAATTGTCTCAACAAAGTTGACAAAAACGCACAACAAAATTTACAAAAAGTTACAAAAAAGTTTACAAAACGTCACAAAAAAGCGACTAAAATGTCTCAACAAAGTTGGCAAAAACGCACAACAAAATTGACCAAAACGTCACAAAAACTTTGACACAAACGCACAACAAAATTGACAAAAAGTTACAAAAAAGTTTACAAAACGTCACAAAAAAGCGACTAAAATGTCTCAACAAAGTTGGCAAAAATGCACAACAAAATTGACCAAAACGTGATAAAAAATTCGAAACAAACTCAGAACAAAATTGACAAAAACGTTACAAATAAGTTAAAAAAAAAAAGTCACAAAATTGTGACTATAATGTCTCAAAGTTGACAAAAACGCACAAAAAAGTTGACAAAAACGTCACAAAAATGCGACTAAAATGTCTCAACAAAGTTGACATAAAAGTTTACATGAACGCACAACAACATTGACCAAAACGTCACAAAATATTTGACACAAACGCACAACAAAATTGACAAAAACGTTACAAATAAGTTGACAAAACAAGTCACAAAATTGCGACTAAAATGTCTCAACAAAGTTGACAAAAACGCACAACAAAATTGACCAAAACGTCAAAAAAATTTGATACAAACGCAAAACAAAATTGACAAAAACGTTACAAATAAGTTGACAAAAAAAGTCACAAAATTGTGACTAAAATGTCAACAAAGTTGACAAAAACGCACAACAAAATTGACCAAAACGTCACAAAACATTTGACACAAATCAGAACAAAATTGACAAAAACGTCACAAAAATGCGACTAAAATATCTCAACAAAGTTGTCAAAAACGCACAAAAAAGCTGACAAAAACGTGACAAAAAATTTGACACAAACGCACAACAAAATTGACAAAGTTACAAAAAAAGTTTAAAAAAACGTCACAAAAAAGTTGACAAGAACGTCACAAAATTGCGACTAAAGTGTCTCAACAAAGTTGACAAAAAGTTAGAAAAAGTTTAGAAAAATGTTAAAAAAAATTGACAAAAACGTCACAAAAATGTCACTAAAATGTCTCAAAGTTGACAAAAATGCACAACAAAATTGACAAAAAGTTACAAAAAAGTTGATACAAACGCACAACAAAATTGACCAAAACGTCACAAATAAGTTGACAAAAGTCACTAAAAATTTGACACAAACGCACAACAAAATTGACAAAAAGTTACAAAAAAAGATGACAAAAACGTCACAAAATGCTACTAAAATGTCCCAACAAAGTTGACAAAAAAGCACAAAAATGTCGACAAAAACGTCACAAAAAATTTGATACAAACGCACAACAAAATTGACAAAAACGTCACAAAAATGTGACTAAAATGTCTCAAAGTTGACAAAAATGCACAACAAAATTGACAAAAACGTCACAAAAAAGTTGACAAGAACGTCACAAAATTGCGACTAAAGTGTCTCAACAAAGTTGACAAAAAGTTAGAAAAAGTTTAGAAAAATGTTAAAAAAAATTGACAAAAACGTCACAAAAATGTGACTAAAATGTCTCAAAGTTGACAAAAATGCACAACAAAATTGACAAAAACGTCACAAATAAGTTGACAAAAGTCACTAAGAATTTGACACAAACGCACAACAAAATTGACAAAAAGTTACAAAAAAAGTTTTAAAAAACGTCACAAAAAAGTTGACAAGAACGTCACAAAATTGCGACTAAAATGTCTCAACAAAGTTGACAAAAACGCACAACAAAATTGACAAAAACGTCAAAAAAGTTGACAAAAACGTCAAAAAAGTTGACAAAAACGTCACAAAAATGTGACTAAAATATCTCAAAGTTGACAAAAACGCACAACAAAATTGACAAAAACGTCAAAAAAGTTGACAAAAACGTCACAAAAAAGTTGACAAAAACGTCACAAAAAAAATTTGACAAAAACATCTAAAAAATAGGCAACAAAGAAGTTGACAAAAGTCACAAAATTTCCTACTAAAATGTCTCAAGAAATTTGACAAAAATGTACAAAAAAAGTTGACAAAAACGTCACAAAAAGGTGACAAAAACATGTTAAAATAGGCAACAAAAAAGTTGACACAAACGCACAACAATATTGACAAAAAATTACCAAAAAGTCTCAACAAAGTTGACAAAAATGCACAACAAAATTGACCAAAACGTCACAAAAAATTTTACACAAACTCACAACAAAATTGATAAAAAGTTACAAAAAAGTTGACAAAAAACGTCACAAAAATGTGACTAAAATGTCTCAACAAAGTTGTCAAAAACGCACAAAAAAGTTGACAAAAAAGTCACAAAATTGCGACTAAAATGTCTCAACAAAGTTGACAAAAACTCACAACAAAATTGACCAAAACGTTACAAAAAATTTGACACAAACGCACAACAAAGTTGACAAAAATGCAAAACAAAATTGACCAAAACGTCACAAAAATGCGACTAAAATATCTCAACAAAGTTGTCAAAAACGCACAAAAAAGCTGACAAAAACGTCAAAAAAGTTGACAAAAACGTCACAAAAATGTGACTAAAATGTCTCAAAGTTGACAAAAACGTCACAAAAAGTTGACACAAACGCACCACAAAATTGACAAGTTACAAAAAAGTTGACAAAAACGTCACAAAAAAGTTGACAAAAACGTCACAAAAATGTGACTAAAATGTCTCAACAAAGTTGACCAAAACGCCATAAAAAAGTTGACACAAACGCACCACAAAATTGACAAAAGTTACAAGAAAGTTGACAAAAACGTCACAAAAAAGTTGACAAAAACGTCACAAAAATGTGACTAAAATGTCTCAACAAAGTTGACAAAAACGCACAAAAAAATTTGACAAAAACGTCTCAAAAATGCGACAGAAACATCTAAAAATAGGCAACAAAGAAGTTGATACAGACGCACAACAAAATTGACAAAAATGTTACAAAAAGTCACAAAATTTCCTACTAAAATGTCTCAAGAAATTTGACAAAAATGTACAAAAAAGGCGACAAAAACATGTTAAAATAGGCAACAAAAAAGCTGACACAAACGCACAACAATATTGACAAAAACGTCACAAAAAAGTTGACACAAACGCACCACAAAATTGACAAGTTACAAAAAAGTTTACAAAAACGTCACAAAAAAGTTGATAAAAACGTCACAAAAAGGCGACAAAAACATGATAAAATAGGCAACAAAAAAGTTGACAAAAATGCACAACAAAATTGACCAAAACGTCACAAATTTTTTTTACACAAACTCACAACAAAATTGATAAAAAGTTACAAAAAAGTTGACAAAAACGTCACAAAAAATCTACAAAAACTTCTAAAAAAAAAGGCAACAAAAAGTTGACAAAAAAGTCTAAAAATAGGCAACAAAAAAGTTGAGAAAAACGTCACGAAAAAGCAACAAGTCTAAAAATAGGCATCAAAAAAAGTTGAGAAAAACGTCACGAAAAAGAGATAAAAAAACGTCTAAACATAGGCAACAAAAAAGTTGACAAAAAAGTCTAAAAATAGGCAACAAAAAAGTTGACAAAAACGTCACGAAAAAAGTGATAAAGATGTCTAAAAATAGGCAAAAAAAGTTGACAAAAACGTCTCAAAAATGTGACTAAAATGTTTCAACAAAGTTGACAAAAACGTCACAAAAAAGTTGACACAAACGCACCACAAAATTGACAAGTTACAAAAAAGTTTACAAAAACGTCACAAAAAAGTTGATAAAAACGTCACAAAAAGGCGACAAAAACATCTAAAAATAGGCAACAAAAAGTTGACACAAACGCACAACAAAATTGACAAAAACGTTATAAAAAAGTTGACAAAAAAGTCACAACATTTCCTACTAAAATGTCTCAACAAAGTTGACAAAAATGCACAACAAAATTGACCAAAACGTCACAAAAATTTTTTACACAAACTCACAACAAAATTGATAAAAAGTTACAAAAAAGTTGACAAAAACATCACAAAAATGTGACTAAAATGTCTCAACAAAGTTGACAAAAACGTCACAATAAAGTTGACAAAAACATCTAAATATAGGCAACAAAAAAGTTGACAAAAACGTCCAAAAATTGGCAACAAAAAAGTTGACAAAAACGTCACGAATAAAAAAAAAAAAACGTCTAAAAATAGGCAACAAAAAAGCAACAAAAACGTCTAAAAATAGGCAACAAAAAAGTTGACAAAAACATCACAAAAAAGCAACAAAAACGTCTAAAAATAGGCAACAAAAAAGTTGACATAAACATCTAAAAATAGGCAACAAAAAAGTTGACATCACAAAAAAAGTGACAACGTCTTAGAAAGGGACAAAAACGTCTCAGAAATTGACAAAAACGTCTAAAAAAAGGCAACAAAAAGTTGACAAATACATCACTAATAAAGTGACGTCTCAGAAAGGGACAAAAACGTCTCACAAAAGGGACAAAAACGTCTAAAAATAGGCAACAAAAAAGTTGACAAAAACGTCTAAAAATAGGCAACAAAAAAAGTTGACAAAAAAAGTCTAAAAATAGGCAACAAAAAAGTTGACAAAAAAGTCAAAAAATAGGCAACAAAAAAGTCAAAAAATAGGCAACAAAAAAAGATGCCAAAAACGTCACAAAAAAAAGCAACAAAAACGTTTATGAATAGGCAACAAAAAAGTTGACAAAAACGTCAAGAAACAAGCAAAAAAAAAAAAAAAAAAAAAAGTCTACAAATAAGCAACAAAAAAGTTGACAAAAATGTCTAAAAATAGCGACAACGTCTCAGAAAGGGACAAAAACTTCTAAAAAAAGGCAACAAAAAAGGCAACAAAAACGTCTAAATATAGGCAACAAAAAAGATGACAAAAACGTCAAAAAATAGGCAACAAAAAAGTTGACAAAAAAGTTGACAAAAAAAGCAACAAAGAAGTCTAAAAATAGGCAACAAAAAAGTTGACAAAACGTCACAAAATAGTTGACAAAAACGCACAACAACATTGACAAAAATGTCTAAAAATAGAAAACAAAAAAGTTGACAAAAACGTCTAAAAATAGGCAACAAAAAAGTTGACAAAAACGTTACGAAAAAAGCGACAGACGTCTAAAAATAGGCAACACACTGGAAAAAAGGTCACTCCAAAAATAAGCAAAAAATAATAATTAATACAAGATATTTCTGCTTGTAATAAGCAAAAAAATCTGCCAATGGAACAAGTGAAAATTCTCGGTAAGATTTCTTGAAATAAAAGAAATAAGCCTTACTTCTCCTCAAAAGTAGCATCTTCTTTTTGTCATCCCGTTTGTTTCAAGTGTATTTAACTAATGTTTAGTTCTATAATTATTACACTGTTCTAGATCTAAGTCCATCACCTACTTGAAATGAGATTAGAAACTGGCATTTTGAGACAAAATGTCTTGAAGTTTGCATTCCTGACTCGTGTTAGGCAGTGCTCTTTTGCCATAATAAGCCGTAATTTAACATCCTGTCATCATCTCAAGTGCATTTACCTTATTGTAAGCTCTACAAAAGTAATACTGTTCTAGATTCAAGACATTCACCTACTAGATTCAAGATATTAACTACTTCTTATAAAGACAGAAAAAATTAAAACTAGTCTTGCAGTTAACCAACTTTCTGTTTTATTTAAACAGCAAAAAGTCCCAGAGGACTGCATAAAAGGGAAACAGCATCATTTTCCTCAACATTTTGGCTCACAGTATTTATGGAACTGCAATATGAAAACACAGCAGAACACGCCAAATATGTGAGCGAGTTAAGGCCGGATCCAAACATCTGACCAATGTACCTCTCAATACACGTACCAAATCTGTGCTTTGCACAGGCACTCTCAAGGCATATAGACAAACTAGGCACACTAAAACTGCTCCACCTGTGACATTCATTCTTAATACAAATGCTTAATATTGTAACATTCAAATTAAAAGGTTCTGGCCTTACATGAACTAGTCTCTCAATACACCATTAACCATTGTTAACACCATCATTAAGGATGCACCATACTGGTGCATACTGGACTTTTTGCAGATATCAAATATGTTAATATTTTACAACTCAACTGGACAATGACCGATAGCGCTATGTTCACTTTTATCCCAACCTAACTGCTTAGTCAATTTACTCTTTCACAGTAGATGCGCCTAAATTAGTGACTATATCTGCTGGACAATTAGTTGTTTAAACTTAATAACTGAAAAGTTAAAATAAACTTAAACTAAAGCATAATCTGCACTGAATTGTGCAAACACACAAAAATATAACATCACAGAATAAAAAAAACACGGCATGTTGGCTAATATTGTCGTGCACCCCAAATTAACACTGGGCTAACTTAGCCAAATTCCGACCAAGAATCAAAAGCAGTGAACATGGACTGTAGTACCCTTGGAGGGAGAGAGGAAGTGCTATCCTACACTATATCTGACCACTGGTTTTATTGGCCAATAAAAGCTTTCCACTCAGCCATGCTCTTCTTGTAAGACAACGTGAGATCTCTCTCATGGATTTTGTCTAAGAGGACCTCTGTCTGTATGACTGAAAGCAGAGTGGCTACACACTTCGGATAAGTCAAGTGTAGGGTATAATAGTAGGCCATAAGGTATAAAGCACTCTCGGTAAGCTTGTCTTTTGGAAAGGTGGTTATTGGACGGACTGACTATCAGGACTGGGCAGGAGAGAGGGCGTTTCTTCAAGTAGGAATTGGGGTCTTCTGTTTCCTGTAACATAACAGACATCCTTCTGTCAGGATCATGCATAGGGGGTTGTTTACAAACATAACTTTACAAAGCAAAATTCTGACAAAAGTTAACAGTACTGAGAAAGCTCCATCTGAAAGTGCTGTTTTTAACTATCCCCAATGCATTTACTGTTTACACACGTCTAGCCTTCCAAAAGAACTAATAACCAAGGCTAGGCTAGTCTTGCTTGGTTATCATTAGTGATAAAACCTGCTACCATGTAATGCACCCATTTTTGTACATACCGTGACATAGCAAAGACATCTACCCAGTGAAAATTCTCTTTCTAAAAACAAATCTTTTAGGTGTCTTTGAAGGCTTAAAACATACAGTATGTGAATAGGAAATACATTGGGAGTCGTCAGGGGCAGCACCTTCAGTTATAATTTTTTCCGATACTGCAGTCAAAATGATCCCGCAACATTTTACACAGCTCACCTCGAGGACATGCACCAGAGCCTCGCTGGCATTTCGTACCCTCTTTGGAGGAGCAGACATGGAGGGGATCAGTGATGGCAGCACACGTAGGAGCTCAAGAGCCTGTTCAGCTGTACAGGAAAAGATTTATTACTTAAACATTTTGACAAAGTGCACAAGGTCAAATCTGATCAAAAAGGTATACAACAGACACAATGCTTATATAAAAAAAAAATATTATTATAATAATTAAAAAAAAAAAAACATTCAGCAAATTCACATGCCTGAAGGTCCACCCTAAACCCTATTCACTAATAACACCAAAACAGCATTCCTTACCTTTGTCCATTCCCATTGGGGGTTTCAGCGCCTTTTTCCATACAACAAAAAACTGCACCTTCTGGCAGAAGTCATGCCATCTTCCCTTCAGGTCATCGATGAAGTTGGTATTATCCTTATCCAAAATGCGTTGAAGCTCCTACATCACCTATGAAATATCAAATATACCAATACAGACATTTGAATATATCATTTAAGAGAAAATTGGTATTTTAAACATCGTGTGTGATACCATGGTTTTAAATCATGCACAGTCAATAATGACTTACATGTCCAACATCCTTGAAACAAGGATATGCTTCTAGAACCTTCTCATGTCTGTCCTCCTCGCGAATGGTATTTGAATCAATGAATGCTCTTCTGGCTACAAATTCAAAATCCAAGAGATGAGAGACATCCTGGTGGTTTGGATTTTTTCTTTTATACAAAGTTTGTAGGGTCTTGTAGTGCTTGGCCAAGGTTGCTGGACTGTAGGTGTCTAGACTGTCAACATCTGCAGACTTGTTAGCTGTAAGACACAAAAATACATAATTAATATGCCTCAGTTTAAAAAAAAGTTCATCTCATGTTGTTGCATGACATTTTTTGTATAATAAATGCATGAGAACTATTTGCTCAAAACTCATATGGTCATGCAATCACATACAATTGCATGTAGGCACACAAGTACACCCCTACAAAGATGCGCACACCCCCACTACACACATGAGGCAGTTGGACAAACTCACCATCAGGACTGGAGAGGGCAGATGGTGCTTCTTCAGGTAGGCTTTGGGATCTTCTTTTTCCTTCAACACATAACCGACATATTTCTGATAGGATAATGTACTTTAAGGATCATTTCGGTATTTTGGAAGCAAAAATTACATTCAATTAAAAAGAGCAAAAATGACACTAATGAGACACATGGGTTTTAAATACATAACATTATTTGATATACTGGAAAGGTTACAGGAAGTATTGTTGCACAGTAGACCGATACTAAAAAGGTACTGCTGTACCCAGCTGTTCAAAATGATACAATACCAGATTTCTGTTAAAACTTAATTTCTATAATAATGTTAAAAAAATAATAAAACAGTACAAATGTAGTGCAAATACCTATCCCCTGATGTACATTTTAAAGCCGTTTACTTCTGTCATGTCAGGACTGTCGTCTTGACCAATAAAGTGGGTTTATTAGTTTATCTAAAATATAAATACCTCACAAGGGCAAATATGTAAATGCAAAGTTGAAACTCACCTTCTAACTCACTTTCTTTACTGTCTGAACCTGGGCTGCCACTTCCTTCTGTGGACCGATCTAGAATGATTGTTGAGTCACTTGAATCCATTTCATCTGTGTCTGTTAGCTGCTCAAGACGGCGCTTCTTTGTAGAGCTGCAAAGATTAGTCACTTAATCAATTAGTTGTCAACTACTAAATCAATCCATCTGACTTTATTTGTATAGCACTTTTCATACAAACAAAACGTAACACAAAGTGCTTTGTAATAAAAAGCAATATCCCCCACACACATCCAAAGCAATTACTTTGTAGTCAAACACTAAAATAAGAGCACTCATTAAAAACGGGAAGTGAGGAGACACTAGAGACAGATCACCCAGGACATTGACATGATTGATAATTTTTCTTCTTTTTTTTTCTCATGTCCAAATATGATTTAAGCTTCTCAAATGTGAATATTGTCTAGCTTCTTTAGTCCTCTATGACAGTGAAATTAATATCTTAAGGTTGTGGACCAAACAAGACTTTTGAGGACATGACCTTGGACTTTATATTGACAAGACAACTGATCAATTAAATTAATCTTGAAAATGATTAACATGGAGAATCTTTGATGAAAATAGTCATTAGTTACAGCTCACCTCTTTGAATGTCTCCCATCTGGAGTTCTTTTTTGGGGGGGATCTCACACATTGCAATCTTTTGTATGTGTGTGTACACAGTGACCTGCACAAGACATTTAATACAGTTTTCAAATCGCTACTAAAAATGTCCTACATGAAACAGTCATCAACTGGATGCATTTCACTTACCCATGTGAGGCCTTGGTCCTGCAGCATGGGGTAGTACAGTACTATTCTCTTTGCCATTGCTGTAATTTCTGGCTTTGATGGGTATCTGTGTGATTCTCCATCCCCCTTTGCCCTCAGGATTGCAATCATACTGGTCATGGTGTTTCGAATGAGCCGGCATCTGAGCTCCTTTGACATCTGGCAGTTGCGCTGTTCACCTCTCTTTGACAGCTCAAAGTACTGTTTTGTACTTTGCAGGACTTGCGTTCACAGGAGTGGATGTCTGAACTGCACGATAATTTTGAGTGTTCTTGGCCAGACTCCTGTAAAATAAAAGATAATGAACTACTGCAAAAAGCAACATTTTTTTTTGTGACAACACAAAATGCAATGTAGCATTGACAGCTCTGAACATGTATAAATATGCAATATTCCATTGCATGGGTGAAATCGCTTACATCAACTAACTGAACACCTAACAATTCATCTAAACTGAATTGAACACACATGTAGACTACCATGCCTGTTCCAAAAACACTGTGCTGTTGTTATTGTAGCTCAATGTGCTGCTGCCAACTTAAATAGGTGGTTAGTTTAGGCCACTTAACTGAGAAACTGACCTCCTCCGATGCACCATGACAGGCACGCCAGACCGCTTTTCTCCGTAAAAAGTTCTCTGGGCCTGGGAAAAGATCTCGCAAGTCTTCACGAGACAGGGTGCTCATCATTGTCTCTGTGATGTTTGCAGCTATGAAAACATTAGAAGACAAACATAGCAAGATGAAACAGTGAAAACAGCTAGAAATTAAACTTCATGAGACTATTAGGCCGGCTACACCAGTGTGTAGCCGTGTGTAGCTGCGTCGCGTGAGCGTGGCATTTCTGTTGCGTGGCGGCTGCGTGGATTTTTCTGTCTTAACACCAGAAACGTGTCTGACGCGGCGCTGGAGCTGCATCAGACAGGTTTCTGGTGTGTAAAGACATAAAAAAATCCAGCCGCCACACAACAGAAACGCCACGCAGCCAGCCACGGAGACGACGCTGAACTTGGCTCCACATTCGCTCCGGTTCTCTTCAAGTTTCGATTCCACCTTAAAGAAATGCCCGTTTTAGCCATTGGGTGGCAGTGTTTATCGCAAAATCGAGCTATTTTGCATCAGTGCAGATCACAGCTTTATGTATGTATGTGTATCTATCTATCTATCTATCTATCTATCTATCTATCTTTTTTTTATAGCCTACACTTGTATACACTTTACACACTTGATTTTGTTGAATCTGTTTGAATGAAAGCCAAAAATCTTATAAATTATATTTAAAAAGTCACAAATTCTCATGAATTATTGAGCAAATCCAGCTCAGAGTCGACATGTTGACATATTTTGACAATTATATTGCAACAATTGCTGACTTTGCACTGCCCCCTAGCGGCCAAATACGGTTGTCCGTTGGTTTTCTCACCTGATTCACATACTACAAATCATAATGTTTCCAATGATGCCCCATATGTCCATATCTACTGTAGAATTATGGAGAAAATCAAGGTCAAAAATACACAATTTGACAATTACATTGCACCAGATGCTGACTTTGCACTGCCCCCTAGCGGCCAAATACGGTTGTCCGTTGGTTTTCTCACCTGATTCACATACTACAAATCATGTTTCCAATGATGCCCCATATGTCCATATCTACTGTAGAATTATGGAGAAAATCCAGCTCAAAATCGACATGTTGACGTATTTTGACAATTATATTGCAACAATTGCTGACTTTGCACTGCCCCCTAGCGGCCAAATATGGTTGTCCGCTGGTTTTCTCACCTGATTCACATACTACAAATCATAATGTTTCCAATGATGCCCCATATGTCCATATCTACTGTAGAATTATGGAGAAAATCCAGCTCAAAATCGACATGTTGAAGTATTTTGACAATTATATTGCAACAATTGCTGACTTTGCACTGCCCCCTAGCGGCCAAATATGGTTGTCCGTTGGTTTTCTCACCTGATTCACATACTACAGATCATTACGTTTACAATGATGCCCCATATGTCTATATCTACTGTAGAATTATGGAGAAAATCAAGGTCAAAAATACACAATTTGACAATTACATTGCACCAGATGCTGACTTTGCACTGCCCCCTACCGGCCAAATACGGTTGTCCGTCGGTTTTCTCACTTGATTCACATACTACAAATCATAATGTTTCCAATGATGCCCCATATGTCCATATCTACTGTAGAATTATGGAGAAAATCAAGGTCAAAAATACACAATTTGACAATTACATTGCACCAGATGCTTATTTTGTACTGCCCCCTAGCGGCCAAATACGGTTGTCCGTTGGTTTTCTCACCTGATTCACATACTACAAATCATAATGTTTCCAATGATGCCCCATATGTCCATATCTACTGTAGAATTATGATAACCAGCTTAGTATATAAATTTAGATACCTCATTGGCTGCTGATGTATGTCATATAGACGTTACTAGTATAACTAGAGCTGCCACACACCAGTTGGTCACTAGTTTCCTAGTGACCAACTAGCTAGTCTTCACAGTTTATGAATTTAGCAGGAACAAAATGGCGCGAGTAACAGGAGCGAAAATTCACTTTGCTTTTGGTCTGAACACAACATGATATACATTATTCCCAAAGCGCAATTCAGTTCCTACAGTTCACAGACCACACATAACACTTCACTCAACAGGTGACAGAAGGAGCGTGATGTGACAAATGGGAGAAAGAGTTTGAGGCCCACAGTGCTGCTGTAGGGTCACATGTGGAGCAGCACCAGGAAGCAATTAGCTTCTTTTTTTAGCTTCAATTAGGCCTCTGCATTCGTACGTTCATATATGATAAAGAATAATATTTGCATACATTACCCCTTAAAATCGACACTGCGACATCATCCAATTCTTCCATGCTGTTAGCTAGCTGACTTACATAGCTAGCTAGCTCCGCTAACGTTAGCTCGCTGTCTCTGTTCGGCTGCAACGATACACAATAAACACTGAAAACACATTGAAACGTCGATAACATTCAAAAGGTGTGCGATGTGAACTTCAAAGAATGAGCACTGGATACAGCGCTTTCATTTACTTGCAATGGAACACGTCAATCCTAGTTACCGTCCTTTTCCCTGTGACATCTTCCAACATGGTTTGGCGTTGCTTCATATGCTATATTTGTGGCATTGACTCTGAAACAACTTTTGAGTCACATTGACACCTTGCACAGTCGTAGCTCTGACTTTCGCGTCGTGCGCGGGATTGATGGCTGTCCAAGTGAGTATAGGGTGTATAACTCCTACTATCACGTGAAGCTGACACGCGCATCATCTTCTCCAAGTTGAAGCGGCGGAGGACGAAGGACGGACTCGCCACGGTTTTCCGGGAGCAGGTGAAAGGACATCCGTAAACGACCAAACTACTGCAAGCCCTGTAGCTGAAGCGGAGGGCTCAAGCATCGTCATTCCAGCGGTAAGTCGTTACACAAGCTACAATTTAACGTAACATTGATTTAGGTCAACTGTGCTTGATCCAAGCACGTGTTTGTTTTTGTCAATGACAGGCTCAGGTTGTAATTTTAAGTAAAGCAGTGTTGAAAGTAATGAGTTACTGTAATTCCACTACTTTTGTCAGTAACGAGTAATCGAACAAGTAACTCAAATACAACTAGCCTACTGAGATTTAAATCGGCTAGTTAATGGTTACATTTATGTTGACAAACGCAGCCTACCGCCCCACAGATTGTCCACTTATGATGTAATGTCTAATGCTGAATTTGATATGCAGTAATTGGTAAATTAATTCACTTATTTGATTATTAGTTTAATTTGTTTAGTTTAATTATCAGTTATGTAATTGTTACCAGACTTCATTGAAAAAAATCAGTAACTGTAATGTTATTCATTTAAACAACAAATTAAAAATTACAGGTTATCCTTCAACAGTTTGAATCAAGCATAGAGGCTGCAATATGTGTATTATTAGCTTATCATTCACAGAGTTATAACCGGCAGGTGAGACATGTCTTCATGACAGTGTGTGACAGGAAGGTATCTCCTTATAGCTTATTGGAATACAAGTTCAGTTCAAAGACCTTTAGTAATGTTAATTTATTGACAAGAGAGCAAGTGAAGGGATACAATTTAGTACGTGTGTCAATCTTAACACTCATTAAGTACAGATTTTTTCTGATGCTGTCAAAGTCATTGTTTTTTTTTTGTAGTACTGTTTTGTTTAGTTTTTATTAGTTGTTTTTGTTGTTATTTTACATACTCAAAATAAAGACACCAATCAGTAAAAATACACCCATCTTGTACATTTTTTTTTATAGGAAGAAATCTAGTTAGCTAGCTTACCCAGGTAGTTGTCAGATTGTCTGGTGGTGCTACTTACAAATGCCTTATATTTTCCCTGTTTTAATAGATAGGTTTGTTGTTAATCTCTTTCAGAGTGGATTTCAAGAAGATGGAGAGGGTCGCATGAATGTTGACCTTTCTAAACATGCAACTGCATTTCTTCGCCAGAGAAACCCATCGACTGACACAGGTAATTTATACCATTGCTTTTCCAATTAATTATATTTCATTTTTAGTAGTTAAAATCAATAAGCTTAAACTGTAGAATGACTTAGCCACTGTTCAGACCTGGTATCTTGGTTGATCCGATCACAGGTGGACAGCTAAAGGTATGTCAGAGAAACACCTGACATCAGAATGTGTCTCCACATGCTTCTTCATTGATCTCACTTCCCCGCTATATATGCAAATGTTCACGTGCTTTGCTTACAAAATCTGCCCATCCACTATATTTGTTGAGCATGAGCTAAGAATAGAGACAACATAATATAACCAACACTTACACTTTTATTCAGCACTGTCCCCTTGTGATCCTATTGCTCAAAATGCATTTTAAGACCAAGTGTAAACAAGGTCTTAAAGCTGCAGAAGGCAATATTATTTCATGATAGTTTAGTTTTTGATCATTGCATGTCACTAACAATATGTAATTGAAGGGTTACTTTAAAAAAAAAAGTATCTGTGAGTTTGCATGTATATGAATTTTATAATGTAGTATTTTTTTGTTTTCTACTCCCCAGAGAGCTGTTAAACAAATGGTGAGTGGAGTCCAGCAATATCAGGCTGCATTATTGGAGCACCTAAAACAGCAAATGAGCAACATGATTGAGAGACATTCTAGGGACCTGGATCAACTAAAGAGTGATGCAATGGGGATATTTGACCAGTTTGTTGACCCTTTCTGTCAAATTGCTTCCACCCATTTGCAGGATAAGACAATCAAAGAACTGTTAGAACCAGTTGAACCAGAGATTGAACCAAAACAAAACTGTTGACAAATTGTTGACATAACATCACAAAAAGCAACAAAAACGTCTGAGACGTTGTCGTCGCTAATTTTAGACGTTTGTCAACTTTTTTGTTGCCTATTTTTAGACCTTTTTGTCGCCTATTTGACGTTTTTCTCAACTTTTTTGTTGCCTATTTTTAGATGTTTTTTTTTCGCTTTTTTGTCACGTTTTGATCAACTTTTTTGTTGCCTATTTTTTGACGTTTTTGTCAACTTTTTTGTTGCCTATTTTTAGACGTTTTTGTCGCTTTTTGGTAACGTTTTTGTCAACTTTTTTGTTGCCTATTTTTAGACGTTTTTGTCGCTTTTTGGTAACGTTTTTGTCAACTTTTTTTGTTGCCTATTTTTGGACGTTTTTGTCAACTTTTTTATTGCCTATTTTTAGAAGTTTTGTCAACTTTTTTGTTGCTTATTTTTAGACGTTTTTGTCAACTTTTTTGTTGCCCATTTTTTGACTTTTGTCAACTTTTTTGTTGCCTATTTTTAGACGTTTTTGTCAACTTTTTTGTTGCCTATTTTTAGAAGTTTTTGTCAACTTTTTTGTTGCCTACTTTTAGACGCCTTTGTCGCTTTTTTCGTGACGTTTTTGTCAACTTTTTTGTTGCCTATTTTTAGACGTTTTTGTCAACTTTTTTGTTGCCTATTTTTAGACGTTTTTGTAGCTTTGTGAGACGTTTTTGTCCAGAAATTGACAAAAAGTTACATAAAATTTGACACAAACGCACAACAAAATTGACAAAAACGCACAGAAAAGGCGAAAAAAACATCACAACAAAGTTGACAAAAACTTCACAAAAAAATAGACAAAAACGTCACAAAAAGATTGACACAAACGCACAACAAAATTGACAAAAATGTTACAAAAAAAGTTGACAAAAAATTCACAAAATTGCGACTAAAATGTCTCAACAAATTGACCAAAACGTGACAAAAAATTTGACACAAATGCACAACAAAAATGACAAAAATGTTACAAATAAGTTGACTAAAAAAGTCACAAAATTGCGACTAAAATGTCTCAACAAAGTTGACAAAAATGCACAACAAAATTGACCAAAACGTCACAAAAAATTTGACACAAACGCTCAACAAAATTAACAAAAACGTTATGAATAAGTTGACAAAAACGTCACAAAAATGTGACTAAAATGTTTCAACAAAGTTGACAAAAATGCACAACAAAATTGACCAAAACGTGACAAAAATTTGACACAAACGCACAACAAAATTGACAAAAACGTTACAAATAAGTTGACAAAAACGTCACAAAAATGTGTCTAAAATGTCTCAACAAAGTTGACAAAAATGCAAAACAAAATTGACCAAAACGTCACAAATAATTTGACACAAATCAGGACAAAATTGACAAAAACGTCACAAAAATGCGACTAAAATATCTCAACAAAGTTGACAAAAATGCACAACAAAATTGACAAAAAGTTACATAAAAGTTTACAAAAACGCACAACAAAATTGACAAAAACGTCACAAAAATGCGACTAAAATGTCTCAACAAAGTTGACAAAAGTTTACAAAAACGCACAACAAAATTGACCAAAACGTTACAAAAAAGTCACAAAATTGCGACTAAAATGTCTCAACAAAGTTGACAAAAACGCACAACAAAATTGACAAATACGTTACATATAAGTTGACAAAAACGTCACAAAAATGTGACTAAAATGTCTCAAAGTTGACAAAAACGTCACAAATAATTTGACACAAATCAGAACAAAATTGACAAAAACGTCACAAAAATGCGAATAAAATATCTCAACAAAGTTGTCAAAACGCACAACAAAATTGACAAAAACTTTACAATAAGTTGACAAAAAAGTCACAAAATGCGACTAAAATGTCCCAACAAAGTTGACAAAAAAGCACAAATGTCGACAAAAACGTCACAAAAAATTTGACACAAACGCACAACAAAATTGACAAAAAGTTACAAAAAAAGTTTAAAAAAACGTCACAAAATTGCGACTAAAATGTCTCAACAAAGTTGACAAAAACGCACAACAAAATTGACCAAAACGTCAGAAAAAATTTGACACAAACGAACAACAAAATTGACAAAAACGTTACAAATAAGTTGACAAAAACTTCACAAAAATGTGACTAAAATGTCTCAACAAAGTTGACAAAAATGCACAGCAAAATTGACCAAAACGTCGGAAAAAATTTGACATAAACGCACAACAAAATTGACAAAAAGGTTACAAATAAGTTGACAAAAACGTCACAAAAATGTGACTAAAATGTCTCAACAAAGTTGACAAAAATGCAAAACAAAATTGACCAAAACGTCACAAATAATTTGACACAAATCAGAACAAAATTGACAAAAACGTCACAAAAATGCGACTAAAATATCTCAACAAAGTTGTCAAAAACGCACAAAAAAAGCTGACAAAAACGTCACAAAAAATTTGACACAAACGCACAACAAAATTGACAAAAACGTTACAAATAAGTTGACAAAAACGTCACAAAATGTGACTAAAATGTCTCAACAAAGTTGACAAAAATGCAAAACAAAATTGACCAAAACGGGGAAAAAAATTTGACACAAACGCACAACAAAATTGACAAAAAGTTACAAAAAAGTTGACAAAAATGTCACAAAATTGCGACTAAAATGTCTCAACAAAGTTGACAAAAACGCACAACAAAATTGACCAAAACGTGACAAAAAATTTGACACAAACGCACAACAAAATTGACAAAAACGTTACAAATAAGTTGACAAAAAATTCACAAAATTGCGACTAAAATATCTCAACAAAGTTGTCAAAAACGCACAAAAAAGCTGACAAACGTCACAAAAAATTTGACAAAAAGTTACAAAAAAAGTTTAAAAAAACGTCACAAAAAAATCTCAAATTTGACACAAACGCACAACAAAATTGACAAAAACGTTACAAATAAGTTGACAAGTCACAAAATTGCGACTAAAATGTTTCAACAAAGTTGAAAAAAACGCACAACAAAATTGACAAATACATTACATATAAGTTGACAAAAACGTCAAAAATGTGACTAAAATGTCTCAAAATTGACAAAAACGTCACAAATAATTTGACACAAATCAGAACAAAATTGACAAAAACGTCACAAAAATGCGACTAAAATATCTCAACAAAGTTGTCAAAAACGTCACAAAAAAGTTGACAAAAACGTCACAAAATTGCGACTAGAATGTCTCAAAGTTGACAAAAACGCAGAACAAAATTGACCAAAACGTCACAAAAAATTTGACACAAACGCACAACAAAATTGTCAAAAAGTTACATAAAAGTTTACAAAAACGCACAACAAAATTGACAAAAACGTCACAAAAATGCGACTAAAATATCTCAACAAAGTTGTCAAAAACGCACAAAAAAGTTGACAAAAACGTCACAAAATTGCGACTAAAATGTCTCAACAAAGTTGACAAAACGCACAACAAAATTGACAAAAACTTTACAATAAGTTGACAAAAAAGCACAAAAATGTCGACAAAAATGTCATAAAAAATTTGATAAAAACACACAACAAAATTGACAAAATCGTTACAAATAAGTTGACAAAAAAAGTCAAAATTGCAACTAAAATGTCTCAACAAAGTTGACAAAAACGCACAACAAAATTGACAAAAGTTACATAAGTTTACAAAAACGCACAACAAAATTGACAAAAACGTCACAAAAATGTGACTAAAATGTCTCAACAAAGTTGACAAAAATGCACAACAAAATTGACCAAAACGTCACAAAATATTTGACACAAACGCACAACAAAATTGACAAAAAGTTACATAAAAGTTTACAAAAACGCACAACAAAATTGACAAAAACGTCACAAAAATGCGACTAAAATGTCTCAACAAAGTTGACAAAAATGCACAACAAAATTGACCAAAACGTGATAAAAAATTTAACACAATCGCACAACAAAATTGACAAAAACGTTACAAATAAGTTAACAATAAAGTCACAAAATTGCAACTAAAATGTCTCAAAGTTGACAAAAACGCACAAAAAAGTTGACAAAAACGTCACAAAAAATGACACAAATGCACAACAAAATTGACAAAAAGTTACAAAAAAGTTAACAAAAACGTTACAAATAAATTGACCAAAACGTCACAAAAAATTTGACATAAACGCACAACAAAATTGACAAAAACCTTAAAAATAAGTTGCCAAAAAAAGTCAAAAAATTGCGACTAAAATGTCTCAACAAAGTTGACAAAAACGCACAACAAAATTGACAAATATGTTACATATAAGTTGAAAAAAAGGCACAAAAATGTGACTAAAATGTCTCAAAGTTGACAAATGCACAACAAAATTGACAAAACGTCACAAAAATGCGACTAAAATATCTCAACAAAGTTGTCAAAAACGCACAAAAAAGTTGACAAAAACGTCACAAAATTGCGACTAAAATGTCTCAACAAAGTTGACAAAACGCACAACAAAATTGACAAAAACTTTACAATAAGTTGACAAAAAAGTCACAAAATTGCAACTAAAATGTCTCAAAGTTGACAAACGCACAAAAAAGTTGACAAAAACGCACAAATATGTTGACAAAAACGTCACAAAAATGCGACTAAAATGTCTCAACAAAGTTGACAAAACGCACAACAAAATTGACAGAAACATTACAAATAAGTTGACAAAAAACGTCACAAAATTGCGACTAAAGTGTCTCAACAAAGTTGACAAAAACGCACAACAAAATTGACAAAAACGTTACAAATAAGTTGACACAAATCAGAACAAAATTGACCAAAACGTCACAAAAAATTTGACACAAACGCACAACAAAATTGACAAAAACGTCACACAAATGTGACTAAAATGTCTCAACAAAGTTGACAAAAACGCATAAAAAAATTGACAAAAACGTTACATATAAGTTGACAAAAACGTCACAAAAATGTGACTAAAATGTCTCAACAAAGTTGACAAAAATGCACAACAAAATTGACCAAAACGTCACAAAATATTTGACACAAACGCACAACAAAATTGACAAAAAGTTACATAAAAGTTTACAAAAACGCACAACAAAATTGACAAAAACGTCACAAAAATGCGACTAAAATGTCTCAACAAAGTTGACAAAAATGCACAACAAAATTGACCAAAACGTGATAAAAAATTTAACACAATCGCACAACAAAATTGACAAAAACGTTACAAATAAGTTAACAATAAAGTCACAAAATTGCAACTAAAATGTCTCAAAGTTGACAAAAACGCACAAAAAAGTTGACAAAAACGTCACAAAAAATGACACAAATGCACAACAAAATTGACAAAAAGTTACAAAAAAGTTAACAAAAACGTTACAAATAAATTGACCAAAACGTCACAAAAAATTTGACATAAACGCACAACAAAATTGACAAAAACCTTAAAAATAAGTTGCCAAAAAAAGTCAAAAAGTTGCGACTAAAATGTCTCAACAAAGTTGACAAAAACGCACAACAAAATTGACAAATATGTTACATATAAGTTGAAAAAAAGGCACAAAAATGTGACTAAAATGTCTCAAAGTTGACAAAAATGCACAACAAAATTGACAAAACGTCACAAATAATTTGACACAAATCAGAACAAAATTGACAAAAACGTCACAAAAATGCGACTAAAATATCTCAACAAAGTTGTCAAAAACGCACAAAAAAGTTGACAAAAACGTCACAAAATTGCGACTAAAATGTCTCAACAAAGTTGACAAAACGCACAACAAAATTGACAAAAACTTTACAATAAGTTGACAAAAAAGTCACAAAATTGCAACTAAAATGTCTCAAAGTTGACAAACGCACAAAAAAGTTGACAAAAACGCACAAATATGTTGACAAAAACGTCACAAAAATGCGACTAAAATGTCTCAACAAAGTTGACAAAACGCACAACAAAATTGACAGAAACATTACAAATAAGTTGACAAAAAACGTCACAAAATTGCGACTAAAGTGTCTCAACAAAGTTGACAAAAACGCACAACAAAATTGACAAAAACGTTACAAATAAGTTGACACAAATCAGAACAAAATTGACCAAAACGTCACAAAAAATTTGACACAAACGCACAACAAAATTGACAAAAACGTCACACAAATGTGACTAAAATGTCTCAACAAAGTTGACAAAAACGCATAAAAAAATTGACAAAAACGTTACATATAAGTTGACAAAAACGTCACAAAAATGTGACTAAAATGTCTCAAAGTTGACAAAAATGCACAACAACATAGACAAAAACGTCACAAATAATTTGACACAAATCAGAACAAAAGTGACAAAAACGTCACAAAAATGCGACTAAAATATCTCAACAAAGTTGTCAAAAACGCACAAAAAAGTTGACAAAAACGTCACAAAATTGCAACTAAAATGTCTCAACAAAGTTGACAAAACGCACAACAAAATTGACAAAAACGTTACAAATAAGTTGACAAAAAATTCACAAAATTGCGACTAAAATATCTCAACAAAGTTGTCAAAAACGCACAAAAAAGCTGACAAACGTCACAAAAAATTTGACAAAAAGTTACAAAAAAAGTTTAAAAAAACGTCACAAAAAAGTTGACAAAAACGTCTCAAATTTGACACAAACGCACAACAAAATTGACAAATACATTACATATAAGTTGACAAAAACGTCAAAAATGTGACTAAAATGTCTCAAAATTGACAAAAACGTCACAAATAATTTGACACAAATCAGAACAAAATTGACAAAAACGTCACAAAAATGCGACTAAAATATCTCAACAAAGTTGTCAAAAACGTCACAAAAAAGTTGACAAAAACGTCACAAAATTGCGACTAGAATGTCTCAAAGTTGACAAAAACGCAGAACAAAATTGACCAAAACGTCACAAAAAATTTGACACAAACGCACAACAAAATTGTCAAAAAGTTACATAAAAGTTTACAAAAACGCACAACAAAATTGACAAAAACGACACAAAAATGCGACTAAAATATCTCAACAAAGTTGTCAAAAACGCACAAAAAAGTTGACAAAAACGTCACAAAATTGCGACTAAAATGTCTCAACAAAGTTGACAAAACGCACAACAAAATTGACAAAAACGTCACAAAAAATGACACAAATGCACAACAAAATTGACAAAAACGTTACAAATAAGTTGATAAAAAAGTCACAAAATTGCGACTAAAATGTCTAAGTTGACAAAAACGCACAAAAAATTTGACAAAAACGCACAAAAAAGTTGACAAAAACGACACAAATGCACAACAAAATTGACAAAAAGTTACAAAAAAGTTTACAAAACGTCACACAAAAGTTTACAAAAACGTCACAAAAATGCGACTAAAATGTCTCAACAAAGTTGACATAAAAGTTTACAAAACGCACAACGAAATTGACCAAAACGTCACAAAAAATTTGACACAAACGCACAACAAAATTCACAAAAACGTTACAAATAAGTTGACAAAAACGTCACAAAAATGTCTCAACAAAGTTGACAAAAAGTTACAAAAAAAGTTTACAAAAAGTCACTAAAAAGTTGACAAAAACTTCACAAAAATGTGACTAAAATGTCTCAACAAAGTTGACAAAAATGCACAAAAAAAGTTGACAAAAACGTCACAAAATTGCAACTAAAATGTCCCAACAAAGTTGACAAAAAAAGCACTAAAAAGTTGACAAAAACGTCACAAAATTGCGACTAAAATGTCTCAACAAAGTTGACACAAACGCACCACAAAATTGACAAAAAGTTACAAAAAAGTTTACAAAAACGTCACAAAAAAGTTGACAAAAATGTGACTAAAATGTCTCAACGAAGTTGACAAAAACGCACAAAAAATTTGAAAAAACAGTCACAAAAAGTCGACAAAAACATCTAAAAATATGCAACAAAAAAGTTGACACAGACGCACAACAAAATTGACAAAAAAATTACAAAGAAGTCACAAAATTTGCTACTAAAATGTCTCAACAAAGTTGACAAAAATGCACAACAACATAGACACAAACGTCACAAATAATTTGACACAAATCAGAACAAAATTGACAAAAACGTCACAAAAATGCGACTAAAATATCTCAACAAAGTTGTCAAAAACGCACAAAAAAGTTGACAAAAACGTCACAAAATTGCGACTAAAATGTCTCAACAAATGACAAAAACGCACAACAAAATTGACCAAAACTTCACAAAAACTTTGACACAAACGCACAACAAAATTGACAAAAACGTTACAAATAAGTTGATAAAAAAGTCACAAAATTGCGACAAAAATGTCTCAACAAAATTGACAAAAAGTTACAAAAAAGTTTACAAAACGTCACAAAAAAGTTGACAAAAAGTCACAAAAATGCGACTAAAATGTCTCAACAAAGTTGACATAAGTTTACAAAACGCACAACGAAATTGACCAAAACGTCACAAAAAATTTGACACAAACGCACAACAAAATTGACAAAAACGTTACAAATAAGTAGACAAAAACGTCACAAAAATGCGACTAAAATGTCTCAACAAAGTTGACAAAAACGCACAAAAAAGCTGACAAAAACGTCACAAAAAATTTGACACAAACGCACAACAAAATTGACAAAAACGTTACCAATAAGTTGACAAAAACGTCACAAAAAAGTTGACACAAACGCACAACAAAAACATTACAAATAAGTTGACAAAAAAAGTCAAAAAATTGCGACTAAAATGTCTCAACAAAGTTGACAAAAACGCACAACAAAATTGACCAAAACGTCACAAAAAATTTGACATAAACGCACAACAAAATTGACAAAAACATTACAAATAAGTTGACAAAAAAAGTCAAAAAATTGCGACTAAAATGTCTCAACAAAGTTGACAAAAACGCACAACAAAATTGACAAAAACGTTACAAATAAGTTGACAAAAACGTCACAAAAATGTGACTAAAATGTCTCAACAAAGTTGACAAAAATGCACAGCAAAATTGACCAAAACGTCACAAAAAATTTGACATAAACGCACAACAAAATTGACAAAAACATTACAAATAAGTTGACAAAAAAAGTCAAAAAATTGCGACTAAAATGTCTCAACAAAGTTGACAGAAACGCACAAAAAAGCTGACAAAAACGTCACAAAAAATTTGACACAAACGCACAACAAAATTGACAAAAACGTTACAAATAAGTTGACAAAAACGTCACAAAAAAGTTGACACAAACGCACAACAAAATTGACAAAAACGTCACAAAAATGTGACTAAAATGTCTCAACAAAGTTGACAAAAATGCACAGCAAAATTGACAAAAACATTACAAATAAGTTGACAAAAAAAGTCAAAAAATTGCGACTAAAATGTCTCAACAAAGTTGACAAAAACGCACAACAAAATTGACCAAAACGTCACAAAAAATTTGACATAAACGCACAACAAAATTGACAAAAACATTACAAATAAGTTGACAAAAAAAGTCAAAAAATTGCGACTAAAATGTCTCAACAAAGTTGACAAAAACGCACAACAAAATTGACAAAAACGTTACAAATAAGTTGACAAAAACGTCACAAAAATGTGACTAAAATGTCTCAACAAAGTTGACAAAAATGCACAGCAAAATTGACCAAAACGTCACAAAAAATTTGACATAAACGCACAACAAAATTGACAAAAACATTACAAATAAGTTGACAAAAAAGTCAAAAAATTGCGACTAAAATGTCTCAACAAAGTTGACAAAAACGCACAACAAAATTGACAAAAACGTTACAAATAAGTTGACAAAAACGTCACAAAATTGCAACTAAAATGTCCCAACAAAGTTGACAAAAAAAGCACTAAAAAGTTGACAAAAACGTCACAAAATTGCGACTAAAATGTCTCAACAAAGTTGACACAAACGCACCACAAAATTGACAAAAAGTTACAAAAAAGTTTACAAAAACGTCACAAAAAAGTTGACAAAAATGTGACTAAAATGTCTCAACGAAGTTGACAAAAACGCACAAAAAATTTGAAAAAACAGTCACAAAAAGTCGACAAAAACATCTAAAAATATGCAACAAAAAAGTTGACACAGACGCACAACAAAATTGACAAAAAAATTACAAAGAAGTCACAAAATTTGCTACTAAAATGTCTCAACAAAGTTGACAAAAATGCACAACAACATAGACACAAACGTCACAAATAATTTGACACAAATCAGAACAAAATTGACAAAAACGTCACAAAAATGCGACTAAAATATCTCAACAAAGTTGTCAAAAACGCACAAAAAAGTTGACAAAAACGTCACAAAATTGCGACTAAAATGTCTCAACAAATGACAAAAACGCACAACAAAATTGACCAAAACTTCACAAAAACTTTGACACAAACGCACAACAAAATTGACAAAAACGTTACAAATAAGTTGATAAAAAAGTCACAAAATTGCGACAAAAATGTCTCAACAAAATTGACAAAAAGTTACAAAAAAGTTTACAAAACGTCACAAAAAAGTTGACAAAAAGTCACAAAAATGCGACTAAAATGTCTCAACAAAGTTGACATAAGTTTACAAAACGCACAACGAAATTGACCAAAACGTCACAAAAAATTTGACACAAACGCACAACAAAATTGACAAAAACGTTACAAATAAGTAGACAAAAACGTCACAAAAATGCGACTAAAATGTCTCAACAAAGTTGACAAAAACGCACAAAAAAGCTGACAAAAACGTCACAAAAAATTTGACACAAACGCACAACAAAATTGACAAAAACGTTACAAATAAGTTGACAAAAACGTCACAAAAAAGTTGACACAAACGCACAACAAAATTGACAAAAACATTACAAATAAGTTGACAAAAAAAGTCAAAAAATTGCGACTAAAATGTCTCAACAAAGTTGACAAAAACGCACAACAAAATTGACCAAAACGTCACAAAAAATTTGACATAAACGCACAACAAAATTGACAAAAACATTACAAATAAGTTGACAAAAAAAGTCAAAAAATTGCGACTAAAATGTCTCAACAAAGTTGACAAAAACGCACAACAAAATTGACAAAAACGTTACAAATAAGTTGACAAAAACGTCACAAAAATGTGACTAAAATGTCTCAACAAAGTTGACAAAAATGCACAGCAAAATTGACCAAAACGTCACAAAAAATTTGACATAAACGCACAACAAAATTGACAAAAACATTACAAATAAGTTGACAAAAAAAGTCAAAAAATTGCGACTAAAATGTCTCAACAAAGTTGACAGAAACGCACAAAAAAGCTGACAAAAACGTCACAAAAAATTTGACACAAACGCACAACAAAATTGACAAAAACGTTACAAATAAGTTGACAAAAAGTCACAAAAAAGTTGACACAAACGCACAACAAAATTGACAAAAACGTCACAAAAATGTGACTAAAATGTCTCAACAAAGTTGACAAAAATGCACAGCAAAATTGACAAAAACATTACAAATAAGTTGACAAAAAAAGTCAAAAAATTGCGACTAAAATGTCTCAACAAAGTTGACAAAAACGCACAACAAAATTGACCAAAACGTCACAAAAAAATTGACATAAACGCACAACAAAATTGACAAAAACATTACAAATAAGTTGACAAAAAAAGTCAAAAAATTGCGACTAAAATGTCTCAACAAAGTTGACAAAAACGCACAACAAAATTGACAAAAACGTTACAAATAAGTTGACAAAAACGTCACAAAAATGTGACTAAAATGTCTCAACAAAGTTGACAAAAATGCACAGCAAAATTGACCAAAACGTCACAAAAAATTTGACATAAACGCACAACAAAATTGACAAAAACATTACAAATAAGTTGACAAAAAAGTCAAAAAATTGCGACTAAAATGTCTCAACAAAGTTGACAAAAACGCACAACAAAATTGACAAAAACGTTACAAATAAGTTGACAAAAACGTCACAAAATTGCGACTAAAATGTCTCAACAAAATTGACAAAAACGTCACAAATAATTTGACACAAATCAGAACAAAATTGACAAAAACGTCAACAAAAATGCGACTAAATTATCTCAACAAAGTTGTCAAAAACGCACAAAAAAGTTGACAAAAACGTCACAAAAAAGTTGACAAAAACGTCACAAAATTGCGACTAAAATGTCTCAACAAAGTTGACAAAAAGTTACAAAAAAAAGTTGACAAAAACGTCACAAAAAAGTTGACAAACGCACAACAAAATTGACAAAAAGTTACAAAAACGTTTACAAAACGTCACAAAAAGGCGACAAAAACATCTAAAAATAAGCAACAAAAAGGTTGACACAAACGCACAACAATATTGACAAAAAAATTACAACAAAGTTGACCAAAATGTCACAAAAAAGTTGACAAACGCACCACAAAATTGACAAAAAGTTACAAAAAAGTTTACAAAAACGTCACAAAAAAGTTGACAAAAATGTGACTAAAATGTCTCAACGAAGTTGACAAAAACGCACAAAAAATTTGAAAAAACAGTCACAAAAAGTCGACAAAAACATCTAAAAATATGCAACAAAAAAGTTGACACAGACGCACAACAAAATTGACAAAAAAATTCCAAAAAGTTTACAAAAACGTCTAAACAAAGTTGACAAAAACGCACAAAAATGTGACTAAAATGTCTCAAAGTTGACCAAAATGCACAAAATTGACAAAAACGTCACAAAAAGGAAACAAAAACATGTTAAAATAGGCAACAAAAAAGCTGACACAAACGCACAACAATATTGACAAAAAAATTACAAAAAAGTTGACAAAAAAGTCATAAAATTGCGACTAAAATGACTCAACAAAGTTGACAAAAATGCACAGCAAAATTGACCAAAACGTCACAAATAAGTAGACAAAAACGTCACAAAAATGCGACTAAAATGTCTCAACAAAGTTGACAAAAACGCACAAAAAAGCTGACAAAAACGTCACAAAAAATTTGACACAAACGCACAACAAAATTGACAAAAACGTTACAAATAAGTTGACAAAAACGTCACAAAAAAGTTGACACAAACGCACAACAAAATTGACAAAAACATTACAAATAAGTTGACAAAAAAAGTCAAAAAATTGCGACTAAAATGTCTCAACAAAGTTGACAAAAACGCACAACAAAATTGACCAAAACGTCACAAAAAATTTGACATAAACGCACAACAAAATTGACAAAAACATTACAAATAAGTTGACAAAAAAAGTCAAAAAATTGCGACTAAAATGTCTCAACAAAGTTGACAAAAACGCACAACAAAATTGACAAAAACGTTACAAATAAGTTGACAAAAACGTCACAAAAATGTGACTAAAATGTCTCAACAAAGTTGACAAAAATGCACAGCAAAATTGACCAAAACGTCACAAAAAATTTGACATAAACGCACAACAAAATTGACAAAAACATTACAAATAAGTTGACAAAAAAAGTCAAAAAATTGCGACTAAAATGTCTCAACAAAGTTGACAGAAACGCACAAAAAAGCTGACAAAAACGTCACAAAAAATTTGACACAAACGCACAACAAAATTGACAAAAACGTTACAAATAAGTTGACAAAAACGTCACAAAAAAGTTGACACAAACGCACAACAAAATTGACAAAAACGTCACAAAAATGTGACTAAAATGTCTCAACAAAGTTGACAAAAATGCACAGCAAAATTGACAAAAACATTACAAATAAGTTGACAAAAAAAGTCAAAAAATTGCGACTAAAATGTCTCAACAAAGTTGACAAAAACGCACAACAAAATTGACAAAAACGTTACAAATAAGTTGACAAAAACGTCACAAAAATGTGACTAAAATGTCTCAACAAAGTTGACAAAAATGCACAGCAAAATTGACCAAAACGTCACAAAAAATTTGACATAAACGCACAACAAAATTGACAAAAACATTACAAATAAGTTGACAAAAAAGTCAAAAAATTGCGACTAAAATGTCTCAACAAAGTTGACAAAAACGCACAACAAAATTGACAAAAACGTTACAAATAAGTTGACAAAAACGTCACAAAATTGCAACTAAAATGTCCCAACAAAGTTGACAAAAACGCACAACAAAATTGACAAAAACGTTACAAATAAGTTGACAAAAACGTCACAAAAATGTGACTAAAATGTCTCAACAAAGTTGACAAAAATGCACAGCAAAATTGACCAAAACGTCACAAAAAATTTGACATAAACGCACAACAAAATTGACAAAAACATTACAAATAAGTTGACAAAAAAAGTCAAAAAATTGCGACTAAAATGTCTCAACAAAGTTGACAGAAACGCACAAAAAAGCTGACAAAAACGTCACAAAAAATTTGACACAAACGCACAACAAAATTGACAAAAACGTTACAAATAAGTTGACAAAAAGTCACAAAAAAGTTGACACAAACGCACAACAAAATTGACAAAAACGTCACAAAAATGTGACTAAAATGTCTCAACAAAGTTGACAAAAATGCACAGCAAAATTGACAAAAACATTACAAATAAGTTGACAAAAAAAGTCAAAAAATTGCGACTAAAATGTCTCAACAAAGTTGACAAAAACGCACAACAAAATTGACCAAAACGTCACAAAAAATTTGACATAAACGCACAACAAAATTGACAAAAACATTACAAATAAGTTGACAAAAAAAGTCAAAAAATTGCGACTAAAATGTCTCAACAAAGTTGACAAAAACGCACAACAAAATTGACAAAAACGTTACAAATAAGTTGACAAAAACGTCACAAAAATGTGACTAAAATGTCTCAACAAAGTTGACAAAAATGCACAGCAAAATTGACCAAAACGTCACAAAAAATTTGACATAAACGCACAACAAAATTGACAAAAACATTACAAATAAGTTGACAAAAAAGTCAAAAAATTGCGACTAAAATGTCTCAACAAAGTTGACAAAAACGCACAACAAAATTGACAAAAACGTTACAAATAAGTTGACAAAAACGTCACAAAATTGCGACTAAAATGTCTCAACAAAATTGACAAAAACGTCACAAATAATTTGACACAAATCAGAACAAAATTGACAAAAACGTCAACAAAAATGCGACTAAATTATCTCAACAAAGTTGTCAAAAACGCACAAAAAAGTTGACAAAAACGTCACAAAAAAGTTGACAAAAACGTCACAAAATTGCGACTAAAATGTCTCAACAAAGTTGACAAAAAGTTACAAAAAAAAGTTGACAAAAACGTCACAAAAAAGTTGACAAACGCACAACAAAATTGACAAAAAGTTACAAAAACGTTTACAAAACGTCACAAAAAGGCGACAAAAACATCTAAAAATAAGCAACAAAAAGGTTGACACAAACGCACAACAATATTGACAAAAAAATTACAACAAAGTTGACCAAAATGTCACAAAAAAGTTGACAAACGCACCACAAAATTGACAAAAAGTTACAAAAAAGTTTACAAAAACGTCACAAAAAAGTTGACAAAAATGTGACTAAAATGTCTCAACGAAGTTGACAAAAACGCACAAAAAATTTGAAAAAACAGTCACAAAAAGTCGACAAAAACATCTAAAAATATGCAACAAAAAAGTTGACACAGACGCACAACAAAATTGACAAAAAAATTCCAAAAAGTTTACAAAAACGTCTCAACAAAGTTGACAAAAACGCACAAAAATGTGACTAAAATGTCTCAAAGTTGACCAAAATGCACAAAATTGACAAAAACGTCACAAAAAGGAAACAAAAACATGTTAAAATAGGCAACAAAAAAGCTGACACAAACGCACAACAATATTGACAAAAAAATTACAAAAAAGTTGACAAAAAAGTCATAAAATTGCGACTAAAATGACTCAACAAAGTTGACAAAAATGCACAGCAAAATTGACCAAAATATCACAAATAAGTAGACAAAAACACACAAAAATGTGACTAAAATGTCTCAAAGTTGACCAAAATGCACAAAATTGACAAAAACGTCACAAAAAGGAAACAAAAACATGTTAAAATAGGCAACAAAAAAGCTGACACAAACGCACAACAATATTGACAAAAAAATTACAAAAAAGTTGACAAAAAAGTCATAAAATTGCGACTAAAATGACTCAACAAAGTTGACAAAAATGCACAACAAAATTGACAAAAAGTTACAAAAAAGTTGACAAAAATGTGACTAAAATGTCTCAACAAAGTTGACTAAAATGTCATAAAAAAGTGACACAAACGCACCACAAAGTTGACAAAAACGCACAAAAAATTTGACAAACGTCTCAAAAATGCGACAAAAACATCTAAAAATAGGCAACAAAGAAGTTGACACAGACGCACAACAAAATTGACAAAAATGTTACAAAAAAGTTGACAAAAGTCACAAAATTTCCTACTAAAATGTCTCAAGAAAGTTGACAAAAATGCACAAAAAATTTGACAAAAACGTCACAAAAAGGCGACAAAAACATGTTAAAATAGGCAACAAAAAAGTTGACACAAACGCACAACAATATTGACAAAAAAATTACAACAAAGTTGACAAAAACATCACAAAAAAGTTGACCAAAACGTCACAAAAAATGTGACTAAAATGTCTCAAAGTTGACCAAAACGTCACAAAAAAGTTGACAAAAACGCACAACAATATTGACAAAAAAATTACAAAAAAGTTGACAAAAAAGTCAGAAAATTGCGACTAAAATGTCTCAACAAAGTTGACAAAAACGTCACAAAAAAGTTGACCAAAACGTCACAAAAAATTTTACACAAACTCACAACAAAATTGATAAAAAGTTACAAAACAGTTAACAAAAACGTCACAAAAATGTGACTAAAATGTCTCAACAAAGTTGACAAAAACGTCACAAAAAAGTTGACACAAACGCACCACAAAATTGACAAGTTACAAAAAAAGTTTACAAAAACGTCACAAAAATGTGACTAAAATATCTCAACAAAGTTGACAAAAACGTCACAAAAATGCGACTAAAATGTCTCAACAAAGTTGACAAAAACGCACAAAAAAGCTGACAAAAACGTCACAAAAAATTTGACACAAACGCACAACAAAATTGACAAAAACGTTACAAATAAGTTGACAAAAAAAGTCATAAAATGTCTCAACAAAGTTGACAAAAATGCACAGCAAAATTGACCAAAACGTCACAAAAAATTTGACATAAACGCACAACAAAATTGACAAAAACATTACAAATAAGTTGACAAAAAAGTCAAAAAATTGCGACTAAAATGTCTCAACAAAGTTGACAAAAACGCACAACAAAATTGACAAAAACGTTACAAATAAGTTGACAAAAACGTCACAAAATTGCAACTAAAATGTCCCAACAAAGTTGACAAAAAAAGCACTAAAAAGTTGACAAAAACGTCACAAAATTGCGACTAAAATGTCTCAACAAAGTTGACAAAAACGCACAACAAAATTGACCAAAACTTCAAAAAAATTTGATACAAACGCACAACAAAATTGACAAAAAAGTTACAAATAAGTTGACAAAAAAGTCACAAAATTGCGACTAAAAACAGTCACAAAATTGCGACTAAAATGTCTCAACAAAGTTGACACAAACGCACAACAAAATTGACAAAACCGTTACAAATGAGTTGACAAAAAAGTCACAAAATTGCAAATAAAATGTCTCAACAAAGTTGACAAAAAGTCACAAAAAATTTTACACAAACGCACAACAAAATTGACAAAAAGTTACAAAAAAGTTTACAAAACGTCACTAAAAAGTTGACAAAAATGTCACAAAATTGAAACTAAATTGTCTCAACAAAATTGACAAAAACGCACAACAAAATTGACCATAACGTTACAAATAAGTTGACAAAAAAAGTCACAAAATTGCGACTAAAATGTCTCAAAGTTGACAAACGCACAAAAAATTGTACACAAACGCACAACAAAATTGACAAAAACGTTACAAATAAGTTGACAAAAACGTCACAAAATGTGACTAAAATGTCTCAACAAAGTTGACAAAAATGCACAAAAAAGTTGACAAAAAGTCACAAAAAATTTTACACAAACGCACAACAAAATTGACAAAAAGTTACAAAAAAAGTTTAAAAAAACGTCACAAAAAAGTTGACAAAAACGCACAACAAAATTGACCAAAACGTCACAAAAAATTTGACACAAACGCACAACAAAATTGACAAAAACGTTACAAATAAGGTGACAAAAAAGTCACAAAATTGCGACTAAAATGTCTCAAAGTTGACAAAAACGCACAAATAAGTTAACAAAAACGTCACAAAAATGCGACTAAAATGTCTCAACAAAGTTGACAAAAATGCACAGCAAAATTGACCAAAACGTCACTAAAAATTTGACATAAACGCACAACAAAATTGACCAAAACGTTACAAATAAGTTGACAAAAAAAGTCACAAAATTGCGACTAAAATGCCTCAACAAAGTTGACAAAAACGCACAACAAAATTGACAAAAAGTTACATAAAAGTTTACAAAAACGCACAACAAAATTGACAAAAACGTCACAAAAAATTTGACACAAACGCTCAACAAAATTAACAAAAACGTTATGAATAAGTTGACAAAAACGTCACAAAAATGTGACTAAAATGTTTCATCAAAGTTGACAAAAATGCACAACAAAATTGACCAAAACGTGACAAAAATTTGAAACAAACGCACAACAAAATTGACAAAAACGTTACAAATAAGTTGACAAAAACGTCACAAAAATGTGACTAAAATGTCTCAACAAAGTTGACAAAAACGCACAACAAAATTGACAAAAGTTACATAAAAGTTTACAAAAACGCACAACAAAATTGACCAAAACGTCACAAAAATTTGACACAAACGCACAACAAAATTGACAACAACGTTACAAATAAGTTGACAAAAAGTCACAAAATGTGACTAAAATGTCTCAACAAAGTTGACAAAAGTTTACAAAAACGCACAACAAAATTGACCAAAACGTTACAAAAAAGTCACAAAAATGTGACTAAAATGTCTCAACAAAGTTGACAAAAATGCAAAACAAAATTGACCAAAACGTCACAAATAATTTGACACAAATCAGAACAAAATTGACAAAAACGTCACAAAAATGCGACTAAAATGTCTCAACAAAGTTGACAAAAACGCACAACAAAATTGACCGAAACGTCACAAAAAATTTGACACAAACGCACAACAAAATTGACAAAAAGTTACAAAAAAAGTTTAAAAAAACGTCACAAAAAAGTTTTAAAAAAACGTCACAAAATTGCGACTAAAATGTCTCAACAAAATTGACAAAAAGTTACATAAAGGTTTACAAAAACGCACAACAAAATTGACCAAAACGTCAGAAAAAATTTGACACAAACGCACAACAAAATTGACAAAAACGTTACAAATAAGTTGACAAAAACGTCACAAATAATTAGACACAAATCAGAACAAAATTGACAAAAACGTCACAAAAATGCGACTAAAATATCTCAACAAAGTTGTCAAAACGCACAACAAAATTGACAAAAACTTTACAATAAGTTGAGAAAAAAGTCACAAAATGCGACTAAAATGTCCCAACAAAGTTGACAAAAAAGCACAAAAGTCGAAAAAACGTCAAAAAAAATTTGATATAAACACACAACAAAATTGACAAAATCGTTACAAATAAGTTGACAAAAAGTCACAAAATTGCAACTAAAACGTCTCAACAAAGTTGACAAACGCACAACAAAATTGACAAAAACGTTACAAATAAGTTGACAAAAAAAGTCACAAAATTGCGACTAAAATGTCTCAACAAAGTTGACACAAACGCACAACAAAATTGACAAATACGTTACATATAAGTTGACAAAAACGTCACAAAAATGTGACTAAAATGTCTCAAAGTTGACAAAAATGCACAACAAAATTGACAAAAACGTCTCAAATAATTTGACACAAATCAGAACAAAATTGACAAAAACGTCACAAAAATGCGACTAAAATATCTCGACAAAGTTGTCAAAAACGTCACAAAAAAGTTGACAAAAACGTCACAAAAAAGTTGACAAAAACGTCACAAAAGTGCGACTAAAATGTCTCAAAGTTGACAAAAACGCACAACAAAATTGACAATAACGTTACAAATAAGTTGACAAAACGTCACAAAAAAGTTGACAAAAACGTCTCAATGAAGTTGACATAAAAGTTTACAAAAACGCACAACAAAGTTGACAAAAACGTTACAAATAAGTTGACAAAACGTCACAAAATTGCGACTAAAATGTCTCAAAGTTGACAAAAACGCACAACAAAATTGACCAAAACGTCAGAAAAAATTTGACACAAACGCACAATAAAATTGATAAAAACGTTACAAATAAGTTGACAAAAACGTCACAAAAATGTGACTAAAATGTCTCAACAAAGTTGACAAAAATGCACGGCAAAATTGACCAAAACGTCGGAAAAAATTTGACATAAACGCATAACAAAATTGACAAAAACGTTACAAATAAGTTGACAAAAACGTCACAAAAATGTGACTAAAATGTCTCAACAAAGTTGACAAAAATGCACAGCAAAATTGACAAAAACGTCACAAATAATTTGACACAAATCAGAACAAAATTGACAAAAACGTCACAAAATTGCGACTAAAATGTCTCAACAAAGTTGACAAAACGCACAACAAAATTGACAAAAACTTTACAATAAGTTGACAAAAAAGCACAAAAATGTCGACAAAAACGTCACAAAAAATTTGACAAAAACGTGATAAAAAATTTGACACAAACGCACAACAAAATTGACGAAAACGTTACAAATAAGTTGACAAAAACGCACAAAAAAATTGACAAAAACGCACAAAAAAGTTGACAAAAACGTCACAAAAAATGACACAAATGCACAACAAAATTGACAAAAAGTTACAAAAAAGTTAACAAAAACGTTACAAATAAATTGACCAAAACGTCACAAAAAATTTGACATAAACGCACAACAAAATTGACAAAAACGTTACAAATAAGTTGACAAAAAAAGTCAAAAAATTGCGACTAAAATGTCTCAACAAAGTTGACAAAAACGCACAACAAAATTGACAAATATGTTACATATAAGTTGACAAAAACGTCACAAAAATGTGACTAAAATGTCTCAAAGTTGACAAAAATGCACAACAAAATTGACAAAAACGTCACAAATAATTTGACACAAATCAGAACAAAATTGACAAAAACGTCACAAAAATGCGACTAAAATGTCTCAACAAAGTTGACAAAACGCACAACAAAATTGACAAAAACTTTACAATAAGTTGACAAAAAAGTCACAAAATGCGACTAAAATGTCCCAACAAAGTTGACAAAAACGCACAACAAAATTGACAAAAAGTTACATAAAAGTTTACAAAAACGCACAACAAAATTGACAAAAACGTCACAAATATGTGACTAAAATGTCTCAACAAAGTTGACAAAAATGCACAACAAAATTGACAAAAATGTTACATATAAGTTGACAAAAACGTCACAAAAATGTGACTAAAATGTCTCAAAGTTGACAAAAATGCACAACAAAATAGACAAAAACGTCACAAATAATTTGACAGAAATCAGAACAAAATAGACAAAAACGTCACAAAAAAGTTGACAAAAACGTCACAAAATTGCGACTAAAATGTCTCAACAAATGACAAAAACGCACAACAAAATTGACAAAAACGTTACAAATAAGTTGACAAAAACGTCACAAAATTGCAACTAAAATGTCTCAACAAAGTTGACAAAAACGCACAACAAAATTGACCAAAACTTCACAAAAACTTTGACACAAACGAACGACAAAAACATTACAAATAAGTTGATAAAAAAGTCACAAAATTGCGACAAAAATGTCTCAACAAAATTGACAAAATTTTACAAAAAAGTGTACAAAACGTCACAAAAAAGTTGACAAAAACGTCACAACAAAATTGACAAAAACGTCACAAATAATTTGACACAAATCAGAACAAAATTGACAAAAACTTCACAAAAATGCGACTAAAATATCTCAACAAAGTTGTCAAAAACGCACAAAAAAGTTGACAAAAACGTTACAAAAAAAGTTTAAAAAAACGTCACAAAAAAGTTGACAAAAACGTCACAAAAATGCGACTAAAATGTCTCAACAAAGTTGACATAAGTTTACAAAACGCACAACGAAATTGACCAAAACGTCACAAAAAATTTGACACAAACGCACAACAAAATTGACAAAAACGTTACAAAAATGCGACTAAAATGTCTCAACAAAGTTGACAAAAACGCACAAAAAAGCTGACAAAAACGTCAAAAAATTTGACAAAAACGCACAACAAAATTGACAAAAAGTTACATAAAAGTTTACAAAAACGCACAACAAAATTGACAAAAACGTCACAAAAATGTGAATAAAATGTCTCAACAAAGTTGACAAAAATGCACAACAAAATTGACCAAAACGTGATAAAAAATTTGACACAAACGCACAACAAAATTGACAAAAACGTCACAAATAATTTGACACAAATCAGAACAAAATTGACAAAAACGTCACAAAAATGCGACTAAAATATCTCAACAAAGTTGTCAAAAACGCACAAAAAAGTTGACAAAAACGTCACAAAATTGCGACTAAAATGTCTCAACAAAGTTGACAAAACGCACAACAAAATTGACAAAAACTTTACAATAAGTTGACAAAAAAGTCACAAAATGCGACTAAAATGTCCCAACAAAGTTGACAAAAACGCACAACAAAATTGACAAAAAGTTACATAAAAGTTTACAAAAACGCACAACAAAATTGACAAAAACGTCACAAATATGTGACTAAAATGTCTCAACAAAGTTGACAAAAATGCACAACAAAATTGACAAAAATGTTACATATAAGTTGACAAAAACGTCACAAAAATGTGACTAAAATGTCTCAAAGTTGACAAAAATGCACAACAAAATAGACAAAAACGTCACAAATAATTTGACAGAAATCAGAACAAAATAGACAAAAACGTCACAAAAAAGTTGACAAAAACGTCACAAAATTGCGACTAAAATGTCTCAACAAATGACAAAAACGCACAACAAAATTGACAAAAACATTACAAATAAGTTGACAAAAACGTCACAAAATTGCAACTAAAATGTCTCAACAAAGTTGACAAAAACGCACAACAAAATTGACCAAAACTTCACAAAAACTTTGACACAAACGCACGACAAAAACGTTACAAATAAGTTGATAAAAAAGTCACAAAATTGCGACAAAAATGTCTCAACAAAATTGACAAAATGTTACAAAAAAGTTTACAAAACGTCACAAAAAAGTTGACAAAAACGTCACAACAAAATTGACAAAAACGTCACAAATAATTTGACACAAATCAGAACAAAATTGACAAAAACTTCACAAAAATGCGACTAAAATATCTCAACAAAGTTGTCAAAAACGCACAAAAAAGTTGACAAAAACGTTACAAAAAAAGTTTAAAAAAACGTCACAAAAAAGTTGACAAAAACGTCACAAAAATGCGACTAAAATGTCTCAACAAAGTTGACAAAAACGCACAACAAAATTGACCAAAACGTCACAAAAAATTTGACACAAGCGCACAACAAAATTGACAAAAACGTCACAAAAATGTGACTAAAATGTCTCAACAAAGTTGACAAAAATGCACAGCAAAATTGACCAAAACGTCACAAAAAATTTGACATAAACGCACAACAAAATTGACAAAAACGTTACAAATAAGTTGACAAAAAAAGTCAAAAAATTGCGACTAAAATGTCTCAACAAAGTTGACAAAAACGCACAACAAAATTGACAAATACGTTACATATAAGTTGACAAAAACGTCACAAAAATGTGACTAAAATGTCTCAAAGTTGACAAAAATGCACAACAAAATTGACAAAAACGTCACAAATAATTTGACACAAATCAGAACAAAATTGACAAAAACTTCACAAAAATGCGACTAAAATATCTCAACAAAGTTGTCAAAAACGCACAAAAATGTCGACAAAAACGTCACAAAAAATTTGATATAAACGCAACAAAATTGACAAAAACGTTACAAATAAGTTGACAAAAACGCACAACAAAATTGCGACTAAAATGTCTCAACAAAGTTGACAAAAACGCACAACAAAATTGACAAAAAGTTACATAAAAGTTTACAAAAACGCACAACAAAATTGACAAAAACGTCACAAAAATGTGAATAAAATGTCTCAACAAAGTTGACAAAAATGCACAACAAAATTGACCAAAACGTGATAAAAAAATTTGACACAAACGCACAACAAAATTGACAAAAACGTTACAAATAAGTTAACAAAAAAGTCACAAAATTGCGACTAAAATGTCTCAACAAATGACAAAAACGCACAACAAAATTGACAAAAACGTCACAAACAATTTGACACAAATCAGAACAAAATTGACAAAAACGTCACAAAAATGCGACTAAAATATCTCAACAAAGTTGTCAAAAACGCACAAAAAAGTTGACAAAAACGCACAAAAAAGTTGACAAAAACGTCACAAAAAATGACACAAATGCACAACAAAATTGACAAAAAGTTACAAAAAAGTTTACAAAACGTCACAAAAATGCGACTAAAATGTCTCAACAAAGTTGACATAAGTTTACAAAACGCACAACAAAATTGACAAAAACGTTACAAATAAGTTGACAAAAACGTCACAAAAATGTCTCAACAAAGTTGACAAAAAGTTACAAAAAAAGTTTACAAAAAGTCACTAAAAAGTTGACAAAAACTTCACAAAAATGTGACTAAAATGTCTCAACAAAGTTGACAAAAATGCACAAAAAAAGTTGACAAAAACGTCACAAAATTGCGACTAAAATGTCCCAACAAAGTTGACAAAAAAAGCACAAAAATGTCGACAAAAACGTCACAAAAAATTTGATACAAACGCACAACAAAATTGACAAAAACGTTACAAATAAGTTGACAAAAACGTCACAAAATTGCGACTAAAATGTCTCAACAAAGTTGACAAAACGCACAACAAAATTGACAAAAACTTTACAATAAGTTGACAAAAGTCACAAAATGCGACTAAAATGTCTCAACAAAGTTGACAAAAACGCACAACAAAATTGACAAAAAATTTGACACAAACGCACAACAAAATTGATAAACGTTACAAATAAGTTGACAAAAAAAGTCATAAAATGTCTCAACAAAGTTGACAAAAACACACAACAAAATTGACCAAAACGTCACAAAAACTTTGACACAAACGCACAACAAAATTGACAAAAACGTTACAAATAAGTTGATAAAAAAGTCACAAAATTGCGACAAAAATGTCTCAAAGTTGACAAAAATGCACAACAAAATTGACAAAAACGTCACAAATAATTTGACACAAATCAGAACAAAATTGACAAAAACTTCACAAAAATGCGACTAAAATATCTCAACAAAGTTGTCAAAAACGCACAAAAAAGTTGACAAACGTTACAAAAAAAGTTTAAAAAAACGTCACAAAAAAGTTGACAAAAACGTCACAAAAATGCGACTAAAATGTCTCAACAAAGTTGACTTAAGTTTACAAAACGCACAACGAAATTGACCAAAACGTCACAAAAAATTTGACACAAACGCACAACAAAATTGACAAAAACGTTACAAATAAGTTGACAAAAACGTCACAAAAATGCGACTAAAATGTCTCAACAAAGTTGACAAAAAGGCACAGAAAAGCTGACAAAAACGTCACAAAAAATTTGACAAAAACGTGATAAAAAATTTGACACAAACGCACAACAAAATTGACAAAAAGTTACAAAAAAGTTAACAAAAAAGTCACAAAATTGCGACTAAAATGTCTCAAAGTTGACAAACGCACAAAAAAGTTGACAAAAACGTCACAAAAAATGACACAAATGCACAACAAAATTGACAAAAAGTTACAAAAAAGTTAACAAAAACGTTACAAATAAATTGACCAAAACGTCACAAAAAATTTGACAAACGCTTATTTTTACAAATAAGTTGACAAAAAAAGTCAAAAAATTGCGACTAAAATGTCTCAACAAAGTTGACAAAAAAGCACAACAAAATTGACAAATATGTTACATATAAGTTGACAAAAACGTCACAAAAATGTGACTAAAATGTCTCAAAGTTGACAAAAATGCACAACAAAATTGACAAAAACGTCACAAATAATTTGACACAAATCAGAACAAAATTGACAAACGTCACAAAATTGCGACTAAAATGTCTCAACAAAGTTGACAAAACGCACAACAAAATTGACAAAAACTTTACAATAAGTTGACAAAAAAGTCACAAAATGCGACTAAAATGTCCCAACAAAGTTGACAAAAACGCACAACAAAATTGACCAAAACGGGACAAAAAATTTGACACAAACGCACAACAAAATTGACAAAAACGTTACAAATAAGTTGACAAAAAAGTCACAAAATTGCGAATAAAATGTCTCAACATAGTTGACAAAAACGCACAACAAAATTGACAAAAAGTTACATAAAAGTTTACAAAAACGCACAACAAAATTGACCAAAACGTCAAAAAAATTTGATACAAACGCACAACAAAATTGACAAAAACGTTACAAATAAGTTGACAAAAAATTCACAAAATTGCGACTAAAATATCTCAACAAAGTTGTCAAAAACGCACAAAAAAGCTGACAAAAACGTCACAAAAAATTTGACACAAACGCACAACAAAATTGACAGTTACAAAAAGTTTAAAAAAACGTCACAAAAAAGTTGACAAAAACGTCACAAAATTGCGACTAACATGTCTCAAAGTTGACAAAAACGCACAACAAAATTGACCAAAACGTCACAAAAAATTTGACACAAACGCACAACAAAATTGACAAAAAGTTACATAAAAGTTTACAAAAACGCACAACAAAATTGACCAAAACGTCAGAAAAAATTTGACACAAACGCACAACAAAATTGACAAAAACGTTACAAATAAGTTGACAAAAACGTCACAAAAATGTGACTAAAATGTCTCAACAAAGTTGACAAAAATGTACAGCAAAATTGACCAAAATGTCGGAAAAAAATTTGACATAAACGCACAACAAAATTGACAAAAACGTTACAAATAAGTTGACAAAAAAAGTCAAAAAATTGCGACTAAAATGTCTCAACAAAGTTGACAAAAACGCACAACAAAATTGACAAATACGTTACATATAAGTTGACAAAAACGTCACAAAAATGTGACTAAAATGTCTCAAAGTTGACAAAAACGTCACAAAAATGCGACTAAAATATCTCAACAAAGTTGTCAAAACGCACAACAAAATTGACAAAAACTTTACAATAAGTTGACAAAAAAGTCACAAAATGCGACTAAAATGTCCCAACAAAGTTGACAAAAAAGCACAAAAATGTCGACAAAAACGTCACAAAAAATTTGATATAAACACACAACAAAATTGACAAAATCGTTACAAATAAGTTGACAAAAAAAGTCACAAAATTGCGACTAAAATGTCTCAACAAAGTTGACTAACGCACAACAAAATTGACAAAAACGTTACAAATAAGTTGACAAAAAAAGTCACAAAATTGCAACTAAAATGTCTCAACAAAGTTGACACAAACGCAGAACAAAATTGACAAAAAGTTACAAAAAATTTAAAAAAGTCACAAAAAAGTTGACAAAAACGTCACAAAATTGCGACTAAAATGTCCCAACAAAGTTGACAAAAAAGCACAACAAAATTGACAAAAAATTTGACACAAACGCACAACAAAATTGACAAATACGTTACATATAAGTTGACAAAAACGTCACAAAAATGTGACTAAAATGTCTCAACAAAGTTGACAAAAAGGCACAAAAAAGCTGACAAAAACGTCACAAAAATGTGACTAAAATGTCTCAACAAAGTTGACAAAAATGCACAGCAAAATTGACCAAAACGTCACAAAAAATTTGACATAAACGCACAACAAAATTGACAAAAACGTTACAAATAAGTTGACAAAAAAAGTCAAAAAATTGCGACTAAAATGTCTCAACAAAGTTGACAAAAACGCACAACAAAATTGACAAATACGTTACATATAAGTTGACAAAAACGTCACAAAAATGTGACTAAAATGTCTCAAAGTTGACAAAAATGCACAACAAAATTGACAAAAACGTCACAAATAATTTGACACAAATCAGAACAAAATTGACAAAAACTTCACAAAAATGCGACTAAAATATCTCAACAAAGTTGTCAAAAACGCACAAAAAAGTTGACAAAAACGTCACAAAATTGCGACTAAAATGTCTCAACAAAGTTGACAAAAACGCACAACAAAATTGACAAAAACTTTACAATAAGTTGACAAAAGTCACAAAATGCGACTAAAATGTCTCAACAAAGTTGACAAAAACGCACAACAAAATTGACAAAAAATTTGACACAAACGCACAACAAAATTGATAAACGTTACAAATAAGTTGACAAAAAAAGTCATAAAATGTCTCAACAAAGTTGACAAAAACGCACAACAAAATTGACCAAAACGTCACAAAAACTTTGACACAAACGCACAACAAAATTGACAAAAACGTTACAAATAAGTTGATAAAAAAGTCACAAAATTGCGACAAAAATGTCTCAAAGTTGACAAAAATGCACAACAAAATTGACAAAAACGTCACAAATAATTTGACACAAATCAGAACAAAATTGACAAAAACTTCACAAAAATGCGACTAAAATATCTCAACAAAGTTGTCAAAAACGCACAAAAAAGTTGACAAAAACGTTACAAAAAAAGTTTAAAAAAACGTCACAAAAAAGTTGACAAAAACGTCACAAAAATGCGACTAAAATATCTCAACAAAGTTGTCAAAAACGCACAAAAAAGTTGACAAAAACGTCACAAAAAAGTTGACAAAAACGTTACAAAATTGCGACTAAAATGTCTCAACAAAGTTGACAAAACGCACAACAAAATTGACAAAAACTTTACAATAAGTTGACAAAAAGTCACAAAATTGCGACTAAAATGTCCCAACTAAGTTGACAAAAAAGCACAACAAAATTGACAAAAAATTTGACACAAACGCACAACAAGATTGACAAAAACGTTACAAATAAGTTGACAAAAAAAGTCATAAAATGTCTCAACAAAGTTGACAAAAACGCACAACAAAATTGACCAAAACGTCACAAAAAATTTGACACAAACGCACAACAAAATTGACAAAAAGTTACATAAAAGTTTACAAAAACGCACAACAAAATTGACAAAAACGTCACAAAAATGTGACTAAAATGTCTCAACAAAGTTGACAAAAAATGCACAGCAAAATTGACCAAAACGTCACAAAAAAATTGACAAACGCACAACAAAATTGACAAAAACGTTACAAATAAGTTGACAAAAAAAGTCAAAAAATTGCGACTAAAATGTCTCAACAAAGTTGTCAAAACGCACAACAAAATTGACAAAAACTTTACAATAAGTTGACAAAAAAGTCACAAAATGCGACTAAAATGTCCCAACAAAGTTGACAAAAAAGCACAAAAATGTCGACAAAAACGTCACAAAAAATTTGATATAAACACACAACAAAATTGACAAAATCGTTACAAATAAGTTGACAAAAAAAGTCACAAAATTGCGACTAAAATGTCTCAACAAAGTTGACTAACGCACAACAAAATTGACAAAAACGTTACAAATAAGTTGACAAAAAAAGTCACAAAATTGCAACTAAAATGTCTCAACAAAGTTGACACAAACGCACAACAAAATTGACAAAAAGTTACAAAAAAAGTTTAAAAAAAGTCACAAAAAAGTTGACAAAAACGTCACAAAATTGCGACTAAAATGTCCCAACAAAGTTGACAAAAAAGCACAACAAAATTGACAAAAAATTTGACACAAACGCACAACAAAATTGACAAAAAGTTACATAAAAGTTTACAAAAACGCACAACAAAATTGACCAAAACGTCACAAAAAATTTGACACAAACGCACAACAAAATTGACAAAAACGTTACAAATAAGTTGACAAAAAAAGTCAAAAAATTGCGACTAAAATGTCTCAACAAAGTTGACAAAAACGCACAACAAAATTGACAAATACGTTACATATAAGTTGACAAAAACGTCACAAAAATGTGACTAAAATGTCTCAAAGTTGACAAAAATGCACAACAAAATTGACAAAAACTTTACAATAAGTTGACAAAAAGTCACAAAATTGCGACTAAAATGTCCCAACTAAGTTGACAAAAAAGCACAACAAAATTGACAAAAAATTTGACACAAACGCACAACAAGATTGACAAAAACGTTACAAATAAGTTGACAAAAAAAGTCATAAAATGTCTCAACAAAGTTGACAAAAAATGCACAGCAAAATTGACCAAAACGTCACAAAAAATTTGACAAACGCACAACAAAATTGACAAAAACGTTACAAATAAGTTGACAAAAAAAGTCAAAAAATTGCGACTAAAATGTCTCAACAAAGTTGACAAAAACGCACAACAAAATTGACAAATACGTTACATATAAGTTGACAAAAACGTCACAAAAATGTGACTAAAATGTCTCAAAGTTGACAAAAATGCACAACAAAATTGACAAAAACGTCACAAATAATTTGACACAAATCAGAACAAAATTGCCAAAACTTCACAAAAATGCGACTAAAATATCTCAACAAAGTTGTCAAAAACGCACAAAAAAGTTGACAAAAACGTTACAAAAAAAGTTTAAAAAAACGTCACAAAAAAGTTTACAAAAACGTCACAAAAATGCGATTAAAATGTCTCAACAAAGTTGACATAAAAGTTTACAAAACGCACAACGAAATTGACCAAAACGTCACAAAAAATTTGACACAAACGCACAAAAAAATTGACAAAAACGTCACAAAAATGCGACTAAAATGTCTCAACAAAGATGACAAAAACGCACAACAAAATTGACAAAAAGATACATAAAAGTTTACAAAAACGCACAACAAAATTGACAAAAACTTTACAAATAAGTTGACAAAAAAGTCAAAAAATTGCGACTAAAATGTCTCAACAAAGTTGACAAAAACGCACAACAAAATTGACAAAAACGTTACATATAAGTTGACAATAACGTCACAAAAATGTGACTAAAATGTCTCAAAGTTGACAAAAATGCACAACAAAATTGACAAAAACGTCACAAATAATTTGACACAAATCAGAACAAAATTGACAAAAACGTCACAAAAATGCGACTAAAATATCTCAACAAAGTTGTCAAAAACGCACAAAAAAGTTGACGAAAACGTCACAAAAAAGTTGACTAAAATGTCTCAACAAATTTGACAAAAACGCACAACAAAATTGACCAAAACGTCACAAAAACTTTGACACAAACGCACAACAAAATTGACAAAAACGTTACAAATAAGTTGATAAAAAAGTCACAAAATTGCGACAAAAATGTCTCAACAAAATTGACAAAAAGTTACAAAAAAGTTTACAAAACGTCACAACGAAATTGACCAAAACGTCACAAAAAATTTGACACAAACGCACAACAAAATTGACAAAAAGTTACATAAAAGTTTACAAAAACGCACAACAAAATTGACAAAAAATTTGACACAAACGCACAACAAAATTGACAAAAACGTTACAAATAAGTTGACAAAAAAAGTCATAAAATGTCTCAACAAAGTTGACAAAAACGCACAACAAAATTGACCAAAACGTCACAAAAAATTTGACACAAACGCACAACAAAATTGACAAAAACGTCACAAAAATGCGACTAAAATGTCTCAACAAAGTTGACAAAAATGCACAGCAAAATTGACCAAAACGTCACAAAAAATTTGACATAAACGCAGAACAAAATTGACAAAAACGTTAAAAATAAGTTGACAAAAAAAGTCAAAAAATTGCGACTAAAATGTCTCAACAAAGTTGACAAAAACGCACAACAAAATTGACAAATACGTTACATATAAGTTGACAAAAACGTCACAAAAATGTGACTAAAATGTCTCAACGTTGACAAAAATGCACAACAAAATTGACAAAAACGTCACAAATAATTTGACACAAATCAGAACAAAATTGACAAAAACTTCACAAAATTGCGACTAAAATATCTCAACAAAGTTGTCAAAAACGCACAAAAAAGTTGACAAAAACGTCACAAAAAAGTTGACAAAAACGTCCCAAAATTGCGACTAAAATGTCTCAAAGTTGACAAAAATGCACAACAAAATTGACAAAAACTTTACAATAAGTTGACAAAAAGTCACAAAATTGCGACTAAAATGTCCCAACTAAGTTGACAAAAAAGCACAACAAAATTGACAAAAAATTTGACACAAACGCACAACAAGATTGACAAAAACGTTACAAATAAGTTGACAAAAAAAGTCATAAAATGTCTCAACAAAGTTGACAAAAAATGCACAGCAAAATTGACCAAAACGTCACAAAAAATTTGACAAACGCACAACAAAATTGACAAAAACGTTACAAATAAGTTGACAAAAAAAGTCAAAAAATTGCGACTAAAATGTCTCAACAAAGTTGACAAAAACGCACAACAAAATTGACAAATACGTTACATATAAGTTGACAAAAACGTCACAAAAATGTGACTAAAATGTCTCAAAGTTGACAAAAATGCACAACAAAATTGACAAAAACGTCACAAATAATTTGACACAAATCAGAACAAAATTGACAAAAACTTCACAAAAATGCGACTAAAATATCTCAACAAAGTTGTCAAAAACGCACAAAAAAGTTGACAAAAACGTTACAAAAAAAGTTTAAAAAAACGTCACAAAAAAGTTTACAAAAACGTCACAAAAATGCGATTAAAATGTCTCAACAAAGTTGACATAAAAGTTTACAAAACGCACAACGAAATTGACCAAAACGTCACAAAAAATTTGACACAAACGCACAAAAAAATTGACAAAAACGTCACAAAAATGCGACTAAAATGTCTCAACAAAGTTGTCAAAAACGCACAAAAAAGTTGACGAAAACGTCACAAAAAAGTTGACTAAAATGTCTCAACAAATTTGACAAAAACGCACAACAAAATTGACCAAAACGTCACAAAAACTTTGACACAAACGCACAACAAAATTGACAAAAACGTTACAAATAAGTTGATAAAAAAGTCACAAAATTGCGACAAAAATGTCTCAACAAAATTGACAAAAAGTTACAAAAAAGTTTACAAAACGTCACAACGAAATTGACCAAAACGTCACAAAAAATTTGACACAAACGCACAACAAAATTGACAAAAAGTTACATAAAAGTTTACAAAAACGCACAACAAAATTGACAAAAAATTTGACACAAACGCACAACAAAATTGACAAAAACGTTACATATAAGTTGACAAAAACGTCACAAAATTGCAACTAAAATGTCTCAAAGTTGACACAAACGCACAACAAAATTGACAAAAACGTTACAAAAAAAGTTTAAAAAAACGTCACAAAAAAGTTTACAAAAACGTCAAATTGCGACTAAAAGGTCTCAACAAAGTTGACAAAAACGCACAACAAAATTGACAAAAAATTTGACACAAACACACAACAAAATTGACAAAAACGTTACAAATAAGTTGACAAAAAAAGTCATGAAATGTCTCAACAAAGTTGATAAAAACGCACAACAAAATTGACCAAAACGTCAAAAAAAAATTTGACACAAACGCACAACAAAATTGACAAAAAGTTACATAAAAGTTTACAAAAACGCACAACAAAATTGACCAAAACGTCACAAAAAATTTGACACAAACGCACAACAAAATTGACAAAAACGTCACAAAAATGTGACTAAAATGTCTCAACAAAGTTGACAAAAATGCACAGCAAAATTGACCAAAACGTCACAAAAAATTGACATAAACGCACAAAAAAATTGACAAAAACGTTACAAATAAGTTGACAAAAAAAGTCAAAAAATTGCGACTAAAATGTCTCAACAAAGTTGACAAAAACGCACAACAAAATTGACAAATACGTTACATATAAGTTGACAAAAACGTCACAAAAATGTGACTAAAATGTCTCAAAGTTGACAAAAATGCACAACAAAATTGACAAAAACGTCACAAATAATTTGACACAAATCAGAACAAAATTGACAAAAACTTCACAAAAATGCGACAAATATCTCAACAAAGTTGTCAAAAACGCACAAAAAAATTGACAAAAACGTCACAAAAAAGTTGACAAAAACGTCACAAAATTGCGACTAAAATGTCTCAACAAAGTTGACAAAACGCACAACAAAATTGACAAAAACTTTACAATAAGTTGACAAAAAAGTCACAAAATGCGACTAAAATGTCCCAACAAAGTTGACAAAAAAGCACAAAAATGTCGACAAAAACGTCACAAAAAATTTGATATAAACACACAACAAAATTGACAAAAACGTTACAAATAAGTTGACAAAAACGCACAACAAAATTGCGACTAAAATGTCTCAACAAAGTTGACAAAAACGCACAACAAAATTGACAAAAAGTTACATAAAAGTTTACAAAAACGCACAACAAAATTGACAAAAACGTCACAAAAATGTGACTAAAATGTCTCAACAAAGTTGACAAAAATGCACAACAAAATTGACCAAAACGTGAAAAAAATTTGACACAAACGCACAACAAAATTGACAAAAACGTTACAAAAAAAGTTTAAAAAAACGTCACAAAAAAGTTTACAAAAAGTCACAAAATTGCGACTAAAATGTCTCAACAAAGTTGACAAAAACGCACAACAAAATTGACAAAAAATTTGACACAAACGCACAACAAAATTGACAAAAACGTTACAAATAAGTTGACAAAAAAAGTCATAAAATGTCTCAACAAAGTTGACAAAAACGCACAACAAAATTGACCAAAACGTCACAAAAAATTTGACACAAACGCACAACAAAATTGACAAAAAGTTACATAAAAGTTTACAAAAACGCACAACAAAATTGACCAAAACGTCACAAAAAATTTGACACAAACGCACAACAAAATTGACAAAAACGTCACAAAAATGTGACTAAAATGTCTCAACAAAGTTGACAAAAATGCACAGCAAAATTGACCAAAACGTCACAAAAAATTTGACATAAACGCACAAAAAAATTGACAAAAACGTTACATATAAGTTGACAAAAACGTCACAAAAATGTGACTAAAATGTCTCAAAGTTGACAAAAATGCACAACAAAATTGACAAAAACGTCACAAATAATTTGACACAAATCAGAACAAAATTGACAAAAACTTCACAAAAATGCGACTAAAATATCTCAACAAAGTTGTCAAAAACGCACAAAAAAGTTGACAAAAACGTCACAAAAGTTGACAAAAACGTCACAAAATTGCGACTAAAATGTCTCAACAAAGTTGACAAAACGCACAACAAAATTGACAAAAACTTTACAATAAGTTGACAAAAAAGTCACAAAATGCGACTAAAATGTCCCAACAAAGTTGACAAAAAAGCACAAAAATGTCGACAAAAACGTCACAAAAAATTTGATATAAACACACAACAAAATTGACAAAAACGTTACAAATAAGTTGACAAAAACGTCACAAAAATGTCTCAGCAGAGTTGACAAAAAGTTACATAAAAGTTTACAAAAACGCACAACAAAATTGACAAAAACGTCACAAAAATGTCTCAACAAAATTGACAAAAAGTTACATAAAAGTTTACAAAAACGCACAACAAAATTTACAAAAACGTCACAAAAATGTGACTAAAATGTCTCAACAAAGTTGACAAAAATGCACAACAAAATTGACAAATACGTTACATATAAGTTGACAAAAAAAGTAAAAAAATTGCGACTAAAATGTCTCAACAAAGTTGACAAAAACGCACAACAAAATTGACAAATACGTTACATATAAGTTGACAAAAACGTCACAAAAATGTGACTAAAATGTCTCAAAGTTGACAAAAATGCACAACAAAATTGACAAAAACGTCACAAATAATTTGACACAAATCAGAACAAAATTGACAAAAACTTCACAAAAATGCGACTAAAATATCTCAACAAAGTTGACAAAAAAGCACAAAAATGTCGACAAAAACGTCAAAAAATTTGATATAAACACACAACAAAATTGACAAAAACGTTACAAATAAGTTGACAAAAACGCACAACAAAATTGCGACTAAAATGTCTCAACAAAGTTGACAAAAACGCACAACAAAATTGACAAAAAGTTACATAAAAGTTTACAAAAACGCACAACAAAATTGACAAAAACGTCACAAAAATGTGACTAAAATGTCTCAACAAAGTTGACAAAAATGACCAAAACTTGATAAAAAATTTGACACAAACGCACAACAAAATTGACAAAAACGTCACAAATAATTTGACACAAATCAGAACAAAATTGACAAAAACTTCACAAAAATGCGACTAAAATATCTCAACAAAGTTGTCAAAAACGCACAAAAAAGTTGACAAAAACGTCACAAAAACGTCACAAAAAATTTGATATAAACACACAACAAAATTGACAAACGTTACAAATAAGTTGACAAAAACGCACAACAAAATTGCGACTAAAATGTCTCAACAAAGTTGACAAAAACGCACAACAAAATTGACAAAAAGTTACATAAAAGTTTACAAAAACGCACAACAAAATTGACAAAAACGTTACGAATAAGTTAACAAAAAAGTCACAAAATTGCGACTAAAATGTCTCAAAGTTGACACAAACGCACAACAAAATTGACAAAAACGTTACAAAAAAAGTTAAAAAAAAACGTCACAAAAAAGTTTACAAAAACGTCACAAAAATGCGACTAAAATGTCTCAACAAAATTGACATAAAAGTTTACAAAACACACAACGAAATTGACCAAAACGTCACAAAAAATTTGACACAAACGCACAACAAAATTGACAAAAACGTTACAAATAAGTTGACAAAAACGTCACAAAAATGTCTCAACAAAGTTGACAAAAATTTACATAAAAGTTTACAAAAACGCACAACAAAATTGACAAAAACGTCACAAAAATGTGACTAAAATGTTTCAACAAAGTTGACAAAAACGCACAACAAAATTGACAAATACGTTACATATAAGTTGACAAAAACGTCACAAAAATGTGACTAAAATGTCTCAAAGTTGACAAAAATGCACAACAAAATTGACAAAAACGTCACAAATTGACACAAATCAGAACAAAATTGACAAAAACTTCACAAAAATGCGACTAAAATATCTCAACAAAGTTGTCAAAAACGCACAAAAAAGTTGACAAAAACGTCACAAAAAAGTTGACAAAAACGTCACAAAATTGCGACTAAAATGTCTCAACAAAGTTGACAAAACGCACAACAAAATTGACAAAAAAGTCACAAAATGCGACTAAAATGTCCCAACAAAGTTGACAAAAAAGCACAAAAATGTCGACAAAAACGTCACAAAAAATTTGATATAAACACACAACAAAATTGACAAAAACGTTACAAATAAGTTGACAAAAACGCACAACAAAATTGCGACTGAAATGTCTCAACAAAGTTGACAAAAACGCACAACAAAATTGACAAAAAGTTACATAAAAGTTTACAAAAACGCACAACAAAATTGACAAAAACGTCACAAAAATGTGACTAAAATGTCTCAACAAAGTTGACAAAAATGCACAACAAAATTGACAAAAACGTTACGAATAAGTTAACAAAAAAGTCACAAAATTGCGACTAAAATGTCTCAAAGTTGACACAAACGCACAACAAAATTGACAAAAACGTTACAAAAAAAGTTTAAAAAAACGTCACAAAAAAGTTTACAAAAACGTCACAAAAATGCGACTAAAATGTCTCAACAAAGTTGACATAAAAGTTTACAAAACGCACAACGAAATTGACCAAAACGTCACAAAAAATTTGACACAAACGCACAACAAAATTGACAAAAACGTTACAAATAAGTTGACAAAAACGTCACAAAAATGTCTCAACAAAGTTGACAAAAAGTTACATAAAAGTTTACAAAAACGCACAACAAAATTGACAAAAACGTCACAAAAATGTCTCAACAAAATTGACAAAAAGTTACATAAAAGTTTACAAAAACGCACAACAAAATTGACAAAAACGTCACAAAAATGTGACTAAAATGTCTCAACAAAGTTGACAAAAATGCACAACAAAATTGACCAAAACGTGATAAAAAATTTGACAAAAACGCACAACAAAATTGACAAAAACGTTACAAATAAGTTAACAAAAAAGTCACAAAATTGCGACTAAAATGTCTCAAAGTTGACACAAACGCACAACAAAATTGACAAAAACGTTACAAAAAAAGTTTAAAAAAACGTCACAAAAAAGTTTACAAAAACGTCACAAAATTGCGACTAAAATGTCTCAACAAAGTTGACAAAAACGCACAACAAAATTGACAAATACGTTACACATAAGTTGACAAAAACGTCACAAAAATGTGACTAAAATGTCTCAAAGTTGACAAAAATGCACAACAAAATTGACAAAAACGTCACAAATAATTTGACACAAATCAGAACAAAATTGACAAAAACTTCACAAAAATGCGACTAAAATATCTCAACAAAGTTGTCAAAAACGCACAAAAAAGTTGACAAAAACGTCACAAAAAAGTTGACAAAAACGTCACAAAATTGCGACTAAAATGTCTCAACAAAGTTGACAAAACGCATAACAAAATTGACAAAAACTTTACAATAAGTTGACAAAAAAGCACAAAAATGTCGACAAAAACGTCACAAAAAATTTGATATAAACACACAACAAAATTGACAAAAACGTTACAAATAAGTTGACAAAAACGCACAACAAAATTGCGACTAAAATGTCTCAACAAAGTTGACAAAAACGCACAACAAAATTGACAAAAAGTTACATAAAAGTTTACAAAAACGCACAACAAAATTGACACAAACGCACAACAAAATTGACAAAAACGTCACAAAAATGTGACTAAAATGTCTCAACAAAGTTGAAAAAAATGCACAGCAAAATTGACCAAAACGTCACAAAAAATTTGACATAAACGCACAAAAAAATTGACAAAAACGTTACAAATAAGTTGACAAAAAAAGTCAAAAAATTGCGACTAAAATGTCTCAACAAAGTTGACAAAAACGCACAACAAAATTGACAAATACATTACATATAAGTTGACAAAAACATCACAAAAATGTGACTAAAATGTCTCAAAGTTGACAAAAATGCACAACAAAATTGACAAAAACGTCACAAATAATTTGACACAAATCAGAACAAAATTGACAAAAACTTCACAAAAATGCGACTAAAATATCTCAACAAAGTTGTCAAAAACGCACAAAAAAGTTGACAAAAACGTCACAAAAACGTCACAAAAAATTTGATATAAACACACAACAAAATTGACAAACGTTACAAATAAGTTGACAAAAACGCACAACAAAATTGCGACTAAAATGTCTCAACAAAGTTGACAAAAACGCACAACAAAATTGACAAAAACGTCACAAAAATGTGACTAAAATGTCTCAACAAAGTTGACGAAAATGCACAACAAAATTGACAAAAACGTTACGAATAAGTTAACAAAAAAGTCACAAAATTGCGACTAAAATGTCTCAAAGTTGACACAAACGCACAACAAAATTGACAAAAACGTTACAAAAAAAGTTAAAAAAAAACGTCACAAAAAAGTTTACAAAAACGTCACAAAAATGTGACTAAAATGTTTCAACAAAGTTGACAAAAACGCACAACAAAATTGACAAATACGTTACATATAAGTTGACAAAAACGTCACAAAAATGTGACTAAAATGTCTCAAAGTTGACAAAAATGCACAACAAAATTGACAAAAACGTCACAAATTGACACAAATCAGAACAAAATTGACAAAAACTTCACAAAAATTGCGACTAAAATGTCTCAACAAAGTTGACAAAACGCACAACAAAATTGACAAAAACTTTACAATAAGTTGACAAAAAAGTCACAAAATGCGACTAAAATGTCCCAACAAAGTTGACAAAAAAGCACAAAAATGTCGACAAAAACGTCACAAAAAATTTGATATAAACACACAACAAAATTGACAAAAACGTTACAAATAAGTTCACAAAAACGCACAACAAAATTGCGACTGAAATGTCTCAACAAAGTTGACAAAAACGCACAACAAAATTGACAAAAAGTTACATAAAAGTTTACAAAAACGCACAACAAAATTGACAAAAACGTCACAAAAATGTGACTAAAATGTCTTAACAAAGTTGACAAAAATGCACAACAAAATTGACAAAAACGTTACGAATAAGTTAACAAAAAAGTCACAAAATTGCGACTAAAATGTCTCAAAGTTGACACAAACGCACAACAAAATTGACAAAAACGTTACAAAAAAAGTTTAAAAAAACGTCACAAAAAAGTTTACAAAAACGTCACAAAAATGCGACTAAAATGTCTCAACAAAGTTGACATAAAAGTTTACAAAACGCACAACGAAATTGACCAAAACGTCACAAAAAATTTGACACAAACGCACAACAAAATTGACAAAAACGTTACAAATAAGTTGACAAAAACGTCACAAAAATGTCTCAACAAAGTTGACAAAAAGTTACATAAAAGTTTACAAAAACGCACAACAAAATTGACAAAAACGTCACAAAAATGTCTCAACAAAATTGACAAAAAGTTACATAAAAGTTTACAAAAACGCACAACAAAATTGACAAAAACGTCACAAAAATGTGACTAAAATGTCTCAACAAAGTTGACAAAAATGACCAAAACGTTACAAATAAGTTAACAAAAAAGTCACAAAATTGCGACTAAAATGTCTCAAAGTTGACACAAACGCACAACAAAATTGACAAAAACGTTACAAAAAAAGTTTAAAAAAACGTCACAAAATTGCGACTAAAATGTCTCAACAAAGTTGACAAAAACGCACAACAAAATTGACAAAAAATTTGACACAAACGCACAACAAAATTGACAAAAACATTACAAATAAGTTGACAAAAAAAGTCATAAAATGTCTCAACAAAGTTGACAAAAACGCACAACAAAATTGACAAAAAGTTACATAAAAGTTTACAAAAACGCACAACAAAATTGACAAAAAGTTACATAAAAGTTTACAAAAACGCACAACAAAATTGACCAAAACGTCACAAAAAATTTGACACAAACGCACAACAAAATTGACAAAAACGTCACAAAAATGTGACTAAAATGTCTCAACAAAGTTGACAAAAATGCACAGCAAAATTGACCAAAACGTCACAAAAAATTTGACATAAACGCACAAAAAAATTGACAAAAACGTTACAAATAAGTTGACAAAAAAAGTAAAAAAATTGCGACTAAAATGTCTCAACAAATTTGACAAAAACGCACAACAAAATTGACAAATACGTTACATATAAGTTGACAAAAACGTCACAAAAATGTGACTAAAATGTCTCAAAGTTGACAAAAATGCACAACAAAATTGACAAAAACGTCACAAATAATTTGACACAAATCAGAACAAAATTGACAAAAACTTCACAAAAATGCGACTAAAATATCTCAAAGTTGTCAAAAACGCACAAAAAAGTTGACAAAAACGTCACAAAAAAGTTGACAAAAACGTCACAAAATTGCGACTAAAATGTCTCAACAAAGTTGACAAAACGCACAACAAAATTGACAAAAACTTTACAATAAGTTGACAAAAAAGTAACAAAATGCGACTAAAATGTCCCAACAAAGTTGACAAAAAAGCACAAAAATGTTGACAAAAACGTCACAAAAAATTTGATATAAACATACAACAAAATTGACAAAAACGTTACAAATAAGTTGACAAAAACGCACCACAAAATTGCGACTGAAATGTCTCAACAAAGTTGACAAAAACGCACAACAAAATTGACAAAAAGTTACATAAAAGTTTACAAAAACGCACAACAAAATTGACAAAAACGTCACAAAAATGTGACTAAAATGTCTCAACAAAGTTGACAAAAATGCACAACAAAATTGACAAAAACGTTACGAATAAGTTAACAAAAGTCACAAAATTGCGACTAAAATGTCTCAAAGTTGACACAAACGCACAACAAAATTGACAAAAACGTTACAAAAAAAGTTTAAAAAAACGTCACAAAAAAGTTTACAAAAACGTCACAAAAATGCGACTAAAATGTTTCAACAAAGTTGACATAAAAGTTTACAAAACGCACAACGAAATTGACCAAAACGTCACAAAAAATTTGACACAAACGCACAACAAAATTGACAAAAACGTTACAAATAAGTTGACAAAAACGTCACAAAAATGTCTCAACAAAGTTGACAAAAAGTTACATAAAAGTTTACAAAAACGCACAACAAAATTGACAAAAACGTCACAAAAATGTCTCAACAAAATTGACAAAAAGTTACATAAAAGTTTACAAAAACGCACAACAAAATTGACAAAAACGTCACAAAAATGTGACTAAAATGTTTCAACAAAGTTGACAAAAACGCACAACAAAATTGACAAATACGTTACATATAAGTTGACAAAAACGTCACAAAAATGTGACTAAAATGTTTCAACAAAGTTGACAAAAACGCACAACAAAATTGACAAAAACGTCACAAATAATTTGACACAAATCAGAACAAAATTGACAAAAACTTCACAAAAAGCGACTAAAATATCTCAACAAAGTTGTCAAAAACGCACAAAAAAGATGACAAAAACGTCACAAAAAAGTTATCAAAAACGTCACAAAATTGCGACTAAAATGTCTCAACAAAGTTGACAAAACGCACAACAAAATTGACAAAAACTTTACAATAAGTTGACAAAAAAGTCACAAAATGCGACTAAAATGTCCCAACAAAGTTGACATAAAAGTTTACAAAACGCACAACGAAATTGACCAAAACGTCACAAAAAATTTGACACAAACGCACAACAAAATTGACAAAAACGTCACAAAAATGTCTCAACAAAGTTGACAAAAAGTTACATAAAAGTTTACAAAAACGCACAACAAAATTGACAAAAACGTCACAAAAATGTCTCAACAAAATTGACAAAAAGTTACATAAAAGTTTACAAAAACGCACAACAAAATTGACAAAAACGTCACAAAAATGTGACTAAAATGTCTCAACAAAGTTGACAAAAATGCACAACAAAATTGACCAAAACGTGATAAAAAATTTGACACAAACGCACAACAAAATTGACAAAAACGTTACAAATAAGTTAACAAAAAAGTCACAAAATTGCGACTAAAATGTCTCAAAGTTGACACAAACGCACAACAAAATTGACAAAAACGTTACAAAAAAAGTTTAAAAAAACGTCACAAAAAAGTTTACAAAAACGTCACAAAATTGCGACTAAAATGTCTCAACAAAGTTGACAAAAACGCACAACAAAATTGACAAAAACGTCATAAATAATTTGACACAAATCAGAACAAAATTGACAAAAACTTCACAAAAATGCGACTAAAATATCTCAACAAAGTTGACAAAACGCATAACAAAATTGACAAAAACTTTACAATAAGTTGACAAAAAAGCACAAAAATGTCGACAAAAACGTCACAAAAAATTTGATATAAACACACAACAAAATTGACAAAAACGTTACAAATAAGTTGACAAAAACGCACAACAAAATTGACAAAAAGTTACATAAAAGTTTACAAAAACGCACAACAAAATTGACAAAAACGTCACAAAAATGTCTCAACAAAATTGACAAAAAGTTACATAAGTTTACAAAAACGCACAACAAAATTGACAAAAACGTCACAAAAATGTGACTAAAATGTCTCAACAAAGTTGACAAAACGCACAACAAAATTGACAAAAACTTTACAATAAGTTGACAAAAAAGTCACAAAATGCGACTAAAATGTCCCAACAAAGTTGACAAAAAAGCACAAAAATGTCGACAAAAACGTCACAAAAAATTTGATATAAACACACAACAAAATTGACAAAAACGTTACAAATAAGTTGACAAAAACGCACAACAAAATTGCGACTGAAATGTCTCAACAAAGTTGACAAAAACGCACAACAAAATTGACAAAAAGTTACATAAAAGTTTACAAAAACGCACAACAAAATTGACAAAAACGTCACAAAAATGTGACTAAAATGTCTCAACAAAGTTGACAAAAATGCACAACAAAACTGACAAAAACGTTACGAATAAGTTAACAAAAAAGTCACAAAATTGCGACTAAAATGTCTCAAAGTTGACACAAACGCACAACAAAATTGACAAACGTTACAAAAAAAGGTTAAAAAAACGTCACAAAAAAGTTTACAAAAACGTCACAAAAATGCGACTAAAATGTCTCAACAAAGTTGACATAAAAGTTTACAAAACGCACAACGAAATTGACCAAAACGTCACAAAAAATTTGACACAAACGCACAACAAAATTGACAAAAACGTTACAAATAAGTTGACAAAAACGTCACAAAAATGTCTCAACAAAGTTGACAAAAAGTTACATAAAAGTTTACAAAAACGCACAACAAAATTGACAAAAACGTCACAAAAATGTCTCAACAAAATTGACAAAAAGTTACATAAAAGTTTACAAAAACGCACAACAAAATTGACAAAAACGTCACAAAAATGTGACTAAAATGTCTCAACAAAGTTGACAAAAATGCACAACAAAATTGACCAAAACGTGATAAAAAATTTGACACAAACGCACAACAAAATTGACAAAAACGTTACAAATAAGTTAACAAAAAAGTCACAAAATTGCGACTAAAATGTCTCAAAGTTGACACAAACGCACAACAAAATTGACAAAAACGTTACAAAAAAAGTTTAAAAAAACGTCACAAAAAAGTTTACAAAAACGTCACAAAATTGCGACTAAAATGTCTCAACAAAGTTGACAAAAACGCACAACAAAATTGACAAATACGTTACATATAAGTTGACAAAAACGTCACAAAAATGTGACTAAAATGTCTCAAAGTTGACAAAAATGCACAACAAAATTGACAAAAACGTCACAAATAATTTGACACAAATCAGAACAAAATTGACAAAAACTTCACAAAAATGCGACTAAAATATCTCAACAAAGTTGACAAAACGCATAACAAAATTGACAAAAACTTTACAATAAGTTGACAAAAAAGCACAAAAATGTCGACAAAAACGTCACAAAAAATTTGATATAAACACACAACAAAATTGACAAAAACGTTACAAATAAGTTGACAAAAACGCACAACAAAATTGACAAAAAGTTACATAAAAGTTTACAAAAACGTCACAAAAATGTGACTAAAATGTCTCAACAAAGTTGACAAAAATGACCAAAACGTGATAAAAAATTTGACACAAACGCACAACAAAATTGACAAAAACGTTACAAATAAGTTAACAAAAAAGTCACAAAATTGCGACTAAAATGTCTCAAAGTTGACACAAACGCACAACAAAATTGACAAAAACGTTACAAAAAAAGTTTAAAAAAACGTCACAAAATTGCGACTAAAATGTCTCAACAAAGTTGACAAAAACGCACAACAAAATTGACAAAAAATTTGACACAAACGCACAACAAAATTGACAAAAACGTTACAAATAAGTTGACAAAAAAAGTCATAAAATGTCTCAACAAAGTTGACAAAAACGCACAACAAAATTGACCAAAACGTCACAAAAAATTTGACACAAACGCACAACAAAATTGACAAAAAGTTACATAAAAGTTTACAAAAACGCACAACAAAATTGACCAAAACGTCACAAAAAATTTGACACAAACGCACAACAAAATTGACAAAAACGTCACAAAAATGTGACTAAAATGTCTCAACAAAGTTGACAAAAATGCACAGAGAAATTGACCAAAACGTCACAAAAAATTTGACATAAACGCACAAAAAAATTGACAAAAACGTTACAAATAAGTTGACAAAAACATCACAAAAATGTGACTAAAATGTCTCAAAGTTGACAAAAATGCACAACAAAATTGACAAAAACGTCACAAATAATTTGACACAAATCAGAACAAAATTGACAAAAACTTCACAAAAATGCGACTAAAATGTCTCAAAGTTGTCAAAAACGCACAAAAAAGTTGACAAAAACGTCACAAAAAAGTTGACAAAAACGTCACAAAATTGCGACTAAAATGTCTCAACAAAGTTGACAAAACGCATAACAAAATTGACAAAAACTTTACAATAAGTTGACAAAAAAGTCACAAAATGCGACTAAAATGTCCCAACAAAGTCGACAAAAAAAGTCACAAAAAATTTGATGTAAACACACAACAAAATTGACAAAAACGTTACAAATAAGTTGACAAAAACGCACAACAAAATTGACAAAAAGTTACATAAAAGTTTACAAAAACGCACAACAAAATTGACAAAAACGTCACAAAAATGTCTCAACAAAATTGACAAAAAGTTACATAAAAGTTTACAAAAACGCACAACAAAATTGACAAAAACGTCACAAAAATGTGACTAAAATGTTTCAACAAAGTTGACAAAAACGCACAACAAAATTGACAAATACGTTACATATAAGTTGACAAAAACGTCACAAAAATGTGACTAAAATGTTTCAACAAAGTTGACAAAAACGCACAACAAAATTGACAAAAACTTTACAATAAGTTGACAAAAAAGTCACAAAATGCGACTAAAATGTCTCAACAAAGTTGACAAAACGCACAACAAAATTGACAAAAACTTTACAATAAGTTGACAAAAAAGTCACAAAATGCGACTAAAATGTCCCAACAAAGTTGACAAAAAAGCACAAAAATGTCGACAAAAACGTCACAAAAAATTTGATATAAACACACAACAAAATTGACAAAAACGTTACAAATAAGTTGACAAAAACGCACAACAAAATTGCGACTGAAATGTCTCAACAAAGTTGACAAAAACGCACAACAAAATTGACAAAAAGTTACATAAAAGTTTACAAAAATGCACAACAAAATTGACAAAAACGTCACAAAAATGTGACTAAAATGTCTCAACAAAGTTGACAAAAATGCACAACAAAATTGACAAAAACGTTACGAATAAGTTAACAAAAAAGTCACAAAATTGCGACTAAAATGTCTCAAAGTTGACACAAACGCACAACAAAATTGACAAAAACGTTACAAAAAAAGTTTAAAAAAACGTCACAAAAAAGTTTACAAAAACGTCACAAAAATGCGACTAAAATGTCTCAACAAAGTTGACATAAAAGTTTACAAAACGCACAACGAAATTGACCAAAACGTCACAAAAAATTTGACACAAACGCACAACAAAATTGACAAAAACGTTACAAATAAGTTGACAAAAACGTCACAAAAATGTCTCAACAAAGTTGACAAAAAGTTACATAAAAGTTTACAAAAACGCACAACAAAATTGACAAAAACGTCACAAAAATGTCTCAACAAAATTGACAAAAAGTTACATAAAAGTTTACAAAAACGCACAACAAAATTGACAAAAACGTCACAAAAATGTGACTAAAATGTCTCAACAAAGTTGACAAAAATGCACAACAAAATTGACCAAAACGTGATAAAAAATTTGACACAAACGCACAACAAAATTGACAAAAACGTTACAAATAAGTTAACAAAAAAGTCACAAAATTGCGACTAAAATGTCTCAAAGTTGACACAAACGCACAACAAAATTGACAAAAACGTTACAAAAAAAGTTTAAAAAAACGTCACAAAAAAGTTTACAAAAACGTCACAAAATTGCGACTAAAATGTCTCAACAAAGTTGACAAAAACGCACAACAAAATTGACAAATACGTTACATATAAGTTGACAAAAACGTCACAAAAATGTGACTAAAATGTCTCAAAGTTGACAAAAATGCACAACAAAATTGACAAAAACGTCACAAATAATTTGACACAAATCAGAACAAAATTGACAAAAACTTCACAAAAATGCGACTAAAATATCTCAACAAAGTTGACAAAACGCATAACAAAATTGACAAAAACTTTACAATAAGTTGACAAAAAAGCACAAAAATGTCGACAAAAACGTCACAAAAAATTTGATATAAACACACAACAAAATTGACAAAAACGTTACAAATAAGTTGACAAAAACGCACAACAAAATTGACAAAAAGTTACATAAAAGTTTACAAAAACGTCACAAAAATGTGACTAAAATGTCTCAACAAAGTTGACAAAAATGACCAAAACGTGATAAAAAATTTGACACAAACGCACAACAAAATTGACAAAAACGTTACAAATAAGTTAACAAAAAAGTCACAAAATTGCGACTAAAATGTCTCAAAGTTGACACAAACGCACAACAAAATTGACAAAAACGTTACAAAAAAAGTTTAAAAAAACGTCACAAAATTGCGACTAAAATGTCTCAACAAAGTTGACAAAAACGCACAACAAAATTGACAAAAAATTTGACACAAACGCACAACAAAATTGACAAAAACGTTACAAATAAGTTGACAAAAAAAGTCATAAAATGTCTCAACAAAGTTGACAAAAACGCACAACAAAATTGACCAAAACGTCACAAAAAATTTGACACAAACGCACAACAAAATTGACAAAAAGTTACATAAAAGTTTACAAAAACGCACAACAAAATTGACCAAAACGTCACAAAAAATTTGACACAAACGCACAAAAAAATTGACAAAAACGTTACAAATAAGTTGACAAAAAAAGTCAAAAAATTGCGACTAAAATGTCTCAACAAAGTTGACAAAAACGCACAACAAAATTGACAAATACGTTACATATAAGTTGACAAAAACGTCACAAAAATGCGACTAAAATATCTCAACAAAGTTGTCAAAAACGCACAAAAAAGTTGACAAAAACGTCACAAAATTGCGACTAAAATGTCTCAACAAAGTTGACAAAACGCACAACAAAATTGACAAAAACTTTACAATAAGTTGACAAAAAAGTCACAAAATGCGACTAAAATGTCCCAACAAAGTTGACAAAAAAGCACAAAAATGTCGACAAAAACGTCACAAAAAATTTGATATAAACACACAACAAAATTGACAAAAACGTTACAAATAAGTTGACAAAAACGCACAACAAAATTGCGACTAAAATGTCTGAACAAAGTTGACAAAAACGCACAACAAAATTGACAAAAAGTTACATAAAAGTTTACAAAAACGCACAACAAAATTGACAAAAACGTCACAAAAAATTTGACACAAACGCACAACAAAATTGACAAAAACGTCACAAAAATGTGACTAAAATGTCTCAACAAAGTTGACAAAAATGCACAACAAAATTGACCAAAACGTGATAAAAAATTTGACACAAACGCACAACAAAATTGACAAAAACGTTACAAATAAGTTAACAAAAAAGTCACAAAATTGCGACTAAAATGTCTCAAAGTTGACACAAACGCACAACAAAATTGACAAAAACGTTACAAAAAAAGTTTAAAAAAACGTCACAAAAAAGTTTACAAAAACGTCACAAAATTGCGACTAATGTCACAACAAAATTGACAAAAAATTTGACACAAACGCACAACAAAATTGACAAAAACGTTACAAATAAGTTGACAAAAACGTCACAAAAATGTCTCAACAAAGTTGACAAAAAGTTACATAAAAGTTTACAAAAACGCACAACAAAATTGACAAAAACGTCACAAAAATGTCTCAACAAAATTGACAAAAAGTTACATAAAAGTTTACAAAAACGCACAACAAAATCGACAAAAACGTCACAAAAATGTGACTAAAATGTCTCAACAAAGTTGACACAAACGCACAACAAAATTGACAAAAACGTTACAAAAAAAGTTTAAAAAAACGTCACAAAATTGCGACTAAAATGTCTCAACAAAGTTGACAAAAACGCACAACAAAATTGACAAAAAATTTGACACAAACGCACAACAAAATTGACAAGAACGTTACAAATAAGTTGACAAAAAAAGTCATAAAATGTCTCAACAAAGTTGACAAAAACGCACAACAAAATTGACCAAAACGTCACAAAAAATTTGACACAAACGCACAACAAAATTGACAAAAAGTTACATAAGTTTACAAAAACGCACAACAAAATTGACCAAAACGTCACAAAAAATTTGACACAAACGCACAACAAAATTGACAAACGTCACAAAAAATTTGACATAAACGCACAAAAAAATTGACAAAAACGTTACAAATAAGTTGACAAAAAAAGTCAAAAAATTGCGACTAAAATGTCTCAACAAAGTTGACAAAAACGCACAACAAAATTGACAAATACGTTACATATAAGTTGACAAAAACGTCACAAAAATGTGACTAAAATGTCTCAAAGTTGACAAAAATGCACAACAAAATTGACAAAAACGTCACAAATAATTTGACACAAATCAGAACAAAATTGACAAAAACTTCACAAAAATGCGACTAAAATATCTCAACAAAGTTGTCAAAAACGCACAAAAAAGTTGACAAAAACGTCACAAAAAAGTTGACAAAAACGTCACAAAATTGCGACTAAAATGTCTCAACAAAGTTGACAAAACGCACAACAAAATTGACAAAAACTTTAAAATAAGTTGACAAAAAAGTCACAAAATGCGACTAAAATGTCCCAACAAAGTTGACAAAAAAGCACAAAAATGTCGACAAAAACGTCACAAAAAATTTGATATAAACACACAACAAAATTGACAAAAACGTTACAAATAAGTTGACAAAAACGCACCACAAAGTTGACAAAAACGCACAACAAAATTGACAAAAAGTTACATAAAAGTTTACAAAAACGCACAACAAAATTGACAAAAACGTCACAAAAATGTGACTAAAATGTCTCAACAAAGTTGACAAAAATGCACAACAAAAACGTTACGAATAAGTTAACAAAAGTCACAAAATTGCGACTAAAATGTCTCAAAGTTGACACAAACGCACAACAAAATTGACAAAAACGTTACAAAAAAAGTTTAAAAAAACGTCACAAAAAAGTTTACAAAAACGTCACAAAAATGCGACTAAAATGTCTCAACAAAGTTGACATAAAAGTTTACAAAACGCACAACGAAATTGACCAAAACGTCACAAAAAATTTGACACAAACGCACAACAAAATTGACAAAAACGTTACAAATAAGTTGACAAAAACGTCACAAAAATGTCTCAACAAAGTTGACAAAAAGTTACATAAAAGTTTACAAAAACGCACAACAAAATTGACAAAAACGTCACAAAAATGTCTCAACAAAATTGACAAAAAGTTACATAAAAGTTTACAAAAACGCACAACAAAATTGACAAAAACGTCACAAAAATGTGACTAAAATGTCTCAACAAAGTTGACAAAAATGCACAACAAAATTGACCAAAACGTGATAAAAAATTTGACACAAACGCACAACAAAATTGACAAAAACGTTACAAATAAGTTAACAAAAAAGTCACAAAATTGCGACTAAAATGTCTCAAAGTTGACACAAACGCACAACAAAATTGACAAAAACGTTACAAAAAAAGTTTAAAAAAACGTCACAAAAAAGTTTACAAAAACGTCAAATTGCGACTAAAATGTCTCAACAAAGTTGACAAAAACGCACAACAAAATTGACAAAAAATTTGACACAAACGCACAACAAAATTGACAAAAACGTTACAAATAAGTTGACAAAAAAAGTCATAAAATGTCTCAACAAAGTTGACAAAAACGCACAACAAAATTGACCAAAACGTCACAAAAAATTTGACACAAACGCACAACAAAATTGACAAAAACGTCACAAAAATGTGACTAAAATGTCTCAACAAAGTTGACAAAAATGCACAGAGAAATTGACCAAAACGTCACAAAAAATTTGACATAAACGCACAAAAAAATTGACAAAAACGTTACAAATAAGTTGACAAAAAAAGTCAAAAAATTGCGACTAAAATGTCTCAACAAAGTTGACAAAAACGCACAACAAAATTGACAAATACGTTACATATAAGTTGACAAAAACGTCACAAAAATGTGACTAAAATGTCTCAAAGTTGACAAAAATGCACAACAAAATTGACAAAAACGTCACAAATAATTTGACACAAATCAGAACAAAATTGACAAAAACTTCACAAAAATGCGACTAAAATATCTCAACAAAGTTGACAAAACGCATAACAAAAACGTCACAAAAAATTTGATATAAACACACAACAAAATTGACAAAAACGTTACAAATAAGTTGACAAAAACGCACAACAAAATTGACAAAAAGTTACATAAAAGTTTACAAAAACGCACAACAAAATTGACAAAAACGTCACAAAAATGTCTCAACAAAATTGACAAAAAGTTACATAAAAGTTTACAAAAACGCACAACAAAATTGACAAAAACGTCACAAAAATGTGACTAAAATGTTTCAACAAAGTTGACAAAAACGCACAACAAAATTGACAAATACGTTACATATAAGTTGACAAAAACGTCACAAAAATGTGACTAAAATGTTTCAACAAAGTTGACAAAAACGCACAACAAAATTGACAAAAACGTCAAATAATTTGACACAAATCAGAACAAAATTGACAAAAACTTCACAAAAATGCGACTAAAATATCTCAACAAAGTTGTCAAAAACGCACAACAAAATTGACAAAAACTTTACAATAAGTTGACAAAAAAGCACAAAAATGTCGACAAAAACGTCACAAAAAATTTGATATAAACACACAACAAAATTGACAAAAACGTTACAAATAAGTTGACAAAAAAGTCACAAAATTGCGACTAAAATGTCTCAAAGTTGACAAAAACGCACAACAAAATTGACAAAAAATTTGACACAAACGCACAACAAAATTGACAAAAACGTTACAAATAAGTTGACAAAAAAAGTCATAAAATGTCTCAACAAAGTTGACAAAAACGCACAACAAAATTGATCAAAACGTCACAAAAAATTTGACCCAAACGCACAACAAAATTGACAAAAACGTCACAAAAATGTGACTAAAATGTCTCAACAATGTTGACAAAAATGACCAAAACGTGATAAAAAATTTGACACAAACATACAACAAAATTGACAAAAACGTTACAAATAAGTTAACAAAAAAGTCACAAAATTGCGACTAAAATGTCTCAAAGTTGACACAAACGCACAACAAAATTGACAAAAACGTTACAAAAAAAGTTTAAAAAAACGTCACAAAATTGCGACTAAAATGTCTCAACAAAGTTGACAAAAACGCACAACAAAATTGACAAAAAATTTGACACAAACGCACAACAAAATTGACAAAAACGTTACAAATAAGTTGACAAAAAAAGTCATAAAATGTCTCAACAAAGTTGACAAAAACGCACAACAAAATTGACCAAAACGTCACAAAAAATTTGACACAAACGCACAACAAAATTGACAAAAAGTTACATAAAAGTTTACAAAAACGCACAACAAAATTGACCAAAACGTCACAAAAAATTTGACACAAACGCACAACAAAATTGACAAACGTCACAAAAAATTTGACATAAACGCACAAAAAAATTGACAAAAACGTTACAAATAAGTTGACAAAAAAAGTCAAAAAATTGCGACTAAAATGTCTCAACAAAGTTGACAAAAACGCACAACAAAATTGACAAATACGTTACATATAAGTTGACAAAAACGTCACAAAAATGTGACTAAAATGTCTCAAAGTTGACAAAAATGCACAACAAAATTGACAAAAACGTCACAAAAATGCGACTAAAATATCTCAACAAAGTTGTCAAAAACGCACAAAAAAGTTGACAAAAACGTCACAAAAAAGTTGACAAAAACGTCACAAAATTGCGACTAAAATGTCTCAACAAAGTTGACAAAACGCACAACAAAATTGACAAAAACTTTACAATAAGTTGACAAAAAAGTCACAAAATGCGACTAAAATGTCCCAACAAAGTTGACAAAAAAGCACAAAAATGTCGACAAAAACGTCACAAAAAATTTGATATAAACACACAACAAAATTGACAAAAACGTTACAAATAAGTTGACAAAAACGCACCACAAAATTGCGACTGAAATGTCTCAACAAAGTTGACAAAAACGCACAACAAAATTGACAAAAAGTTACATAAAAGTTTACAAAAACGCACAACAAAATTGACAAAAACGTCACAAAAATGTGACTAAAATGTCTCAACAAAGTTGACAAAAATGCACAACAAAATTGACAAAAACGTTACGAATAAGTTAACAAAAGTCACAAAATTGCGACTAAAATGTCTCAAAGTTGACACAAACGCACAACAAAATTGACAAAAACGTTACAAAAAAAGTTTAAAAAAACGTCACAAAAAAGTTTACAAAAACGTCACAAAAATGCGACTAAAATGTCTCAACAAAGTTGACATAAAAGTTTACAAAACGCACAACGAAATTGACCAAAACGTCACAAAAAATTTGACACAAACGCACAACAAAATTGACAAAAACGTTACAAATAAGTTGACAAAAACGTCACAAAAATGTCTCAACAAAGTTGACAAAAAGTTACATAAAAGTTTACAAAAACGCACAACAAAATTGACAAAAACGTCACAAAAATGTCTCAACAAAATTGACAAAAAGTTACATAAAAGTTTACAAAAACGCACAACAAAATTGACAAAAACGTCACAAAAATGTGACTAAAATGTCTCAACAAAGTTGACAAAAATGCACAACAAAATTGACCAAAACGTGATAAAAAATTTGACACAAACGCACAACAAAATTGACAAAAACGTTACAAATAAGTTAACAAAAAAGTCACAAAATTGCGACTAAATTGTCTCAAAGTTGACACAAACGCACAACAAAATTGACAAAAACGTTACAAAAAAAGTTTAAAAAAACGTCACAAAAAAGTTTACAAAAACGTCACAAAATTGCGACTAATGTCTCAACAAAGTTGACAAAAACGCACAACAAAATTGACAAAAAATTTGACACAAACGCACAACAAAATTGACAAAAACGTTACAAATAAGTTGACAAAAGCGTCACAAAAATGTCTCAACAAAGTTGACAAAAAGTTACATAAAAGTTTACAAAAACGCACAACAAAATTGACAAAAACGTCACAAAAATGTCTCAACAAAATTGACAAAAAGTTACATAAAAGTTTACAAAAACGCACAACAAAATTGACAAAAACGTCACAAAAATGTGACTAAAATGTCTCAACAAAGTTGACAAAAACGTGATAAAAAATTTGACACAAACGCACACCAAAATTGACAAAAACGTTACAAATAAGTTAACAAAATTGCGACTAAAATATCTCAAAGTTGACACAAACGCACAACAAAATTGACAAAAACGTTACAAAAAAAGTTTAAAAAAACGTCACAAAAAAGTTTACAAAAACGTCAAAATTGCGACTAAAATGTCTCAACAAAGTTGACAAAACGCACAACAAAATTGACAAAAACTTTACAATAAGTTGACAAAAGTCACAAAATGCGACTAAAATGTCCCAACAAAGTTGACAAAAAAGCACAAAAATGTCGACAAAAACGTCACAAAAAATTTGATATAAACACACAACAAAATTGACAAAAAATTTGACACAAACGCACAACAAAATTGACAAAAACGTTACAAATAAGTTGACAAAAAAAGTCATAAAATGTCTCAACAAAGTTGACAAAAACGCACAACAAAATTGACCAAAACGTCACAAAAAATTTGACACAAACGCACAACAAAATTGACAAAAACATCACAAAAATGTGACTAAAATGTCTCAACAAAGTTGACAAAAATGCACAGCAAAATTGACCAAAACGTCACAAAAAATATGACATAAACGCACAAAAAAATTGACAAAAACGTTACAAATAAGTTGACAAAAAAAGTCAAAAAATTGCGACTAAAATGTCTCAACAAAGTTGACAAAAACGCACAACAAAATTGACAAATACGTTACATATAAGTTGACAAAAACGTCACAAAAATGTGACTAAAATGTCTCAAAGTTGACAAAAATGCACAACAAAATTGACAAAAACGTCACAAAAATGTGACTAAAATGTCTCAACAAAGTTGACAAAAATGCACAGAGAAATTGACCAAAACGTCACAAAAAATTTGACATAAACGCACAAAAAAATTGACAAAAACGTTACAAATAAGTTGACAAAAAAAGTCAAAAAATTGCGACTAAAATGTCTCAACAAAGTTGACAAAAACGCACAACAAAATTGACAAATACGTTACATATAAGTTGACAAAAACGTCACAAAAATGTGACTAAAATGTCTCAAAGTTGACAAAAATGCACAACAAAATTGACAAAAACGTCACAAATAATTTGACACAAATCAGAACAAAATTGACAAAAACTTCACAAAAATGCGACTAAAATATCTCAACAAAGTTGACAAAACGCATAACAAAAACGTCACAAAAAATTTGATATAAACACACAACAAAATTGACAAAAACGTTACAAATAAGTTGACAAAAACGCACAACAAAATTGACAAAAAGTTACATAAAAGTTTACAAAAACGCACAACAAAATTGACAAAAACGTCACAAAAATGTCTCAACAAAATTGACAAAAAGTTACATAAAAGTTTACAAAAACGCACAACAAAATTGACAAAAACGTCACAAAAATGTGACTAAAATGTTTCAACAAAGTTGACAAAAACGCACAACAAAATTGACAAATACGTTACATATAAGTTGACAAAAACGTCACAAAAATGTGACTAAAATGTTTCAACAAAGTTGAAAAAACGCACAACAAAATTGACAAAAACGTCAAATAATTTGACACAAATCAGAACAAAATTGACAAAAACTTCACAAAAATGCGACTAAAATATCTCAACAAAGTTGTCAAAAACGCACAACAAAATTGACAAAAACTTTACAATAAGTTGACAAAAAAGCACAAAAATGTCGACAAAAACGTCACAAAAAATTTGATATAAACACACAACAAAATTGACAAAAACGTTACAAATAAGTTGACAAAAAAGTCACAAAATTGCGACTAAAATGTCTCAAAGTTGACAAAAACGCACAACAAAATTGACAAAAAATTTGACACAAACGCACAACAAAATTGACAAAAACGTTACAAATAAGTTGACAAAAAAAGTCATAAAATGTCTCAACAAAGTTGACAAAAACGCACAACAAAATTGACCAAAACGTCACAAAAAATTTGACACAAACGCACAACAAAATTGACAAAAAGTTACATAAAAGTTTACAAAAACGCACAACAAAATTGACCAAAACGTCACAAAAAATTTGACACAAACGCACAACAAAATTGACAAACGTCACAAAAAATTTGACATAAACGCACAAAAAAATTGACAAAAACGTTACAAATAAGTTGACAAAAAAAGTCAAAAAATTGCGACTAAAATGTCTCAACAAAGTTGACAAAAACGCACAACAAAATTGACAAATACGTTACATATAAGTTGACAAAAACGTCACAAAAATGTGACTAAAATGTCTCAAAGTTGACAAAAATGCACAACAAAATTGACAAAAACGTCACAAAAATGCGACTAAAATATCTCAACAAAGTTGTCAAAAACGCACAAAAAAGTTGACAAAAACGTCACAAAAAAGTTGACAAAAACGTCACAAAATTGCGACTAAAATGTCTCAACAAAGTTGACAAAACGCACAACAAAATTGACAAAAACTTTACAATAAGTTGACAAAAAAGTCACAAAATGCGACTAAAATGTCCCAACAAAGTTGACAAAAAAGCACAAAAATGTCGACAAAAACGTCACAAAAAATTTGATATAAACACACAACAAAATTGACAAAAACGTTACAAATAAGTTGACAAAAACGCACCACAAAATTGCGACTGAAATGTCTCAACAAAGTTGACAAAAACGCACAACAAAATTGACAAAAAGTTACATAAAAGTTTACAAAAACGCACAACAAAATTGACAAAAACGTCACAAAAATGTGACTAAAATGTCTCAACAAAGTTGACAAAAATGCACAACAAAATTGACAAAAACGTTACGAATAAGTTAACAAAAGTCACAAAATTGCGACTAAAATGTCTCAAAGTTGACACAAACGCACAACAAAATTGACAAAAACGTTACAAAAAAAGTTTAAAAAAACGTCACAAAAAAGTTTACAAAAACGTCACAAAAATGCGACTAAAATGTCTCAACAAAGTTGACATAAAAGTTTACAAAACGCACAACGAAATTGACCAAAACGTCACAAAAAATTTGACACAAACGCACAACAAAATTGACAAAAACGTTACAAATAAGTTGACAAAAACGTCACAAAAATGTCTCAACAAAGTTGACAAAAAGTTACATAAAAGTTTACAAAAACGCACAACAAAATTGACAAAAACGTCACAAAAATGTCTCAACAAAATTGACAAAAAGTTACATAAAAGTTTACAAAAACGCACAACAAAATTGACAAAAACGTCACAAAAATGTGACTAAAATGTCTCAACAAAGTTGACAAAAATGCACAACAAAATTGACCAAAACGTGATAAAAAATTTGACACAAACGCACAACAAAATTGACAAAAACGTTACAAATAAGTTAACAAAAAAGTCACAAAATTGCGACTAAATTGTCTCAAAGTTGACACAAACGCACAACAAAATTGACAAAAACGTCACAAAAAAGTTTACAAAAACGTCACAAAATTGCGACTAATGTCTCAACAAAGTTGACAAAAACGCACAACAAAATTGACAAAAAATTTGACACAAACGCACAACAAAATTGACAAAAACGTTACAAATAAGTTGACAAAAGCGTCACAAAAATGTCTCAACAAAGTTGACAAAAAGTTACATAAAAGTTTACAAAAACGCACAACAAAATTGACAAAAACGTCACAAAAATGTCTCAACAAAATTGACAAAAAGTTACATAAAAGTTTACAAAAACGCACAACAAAATTGACAAAAACGTCACAAAAATGTGACTAAAATGTCTCAACAAAGTTGACAAAAACGTGATAAAAAATTTGACACAAACGCACACCAAAATTGACAAAAACGTTACAAATAAGTTAACAAAATTGCGACTAAAATATCTCAAACTTGACACAAACGCACAACAAAATTGACAAAAACGTTACAAAAAAAGTTTAAAAAAACGTCACAAAAAAGTTTACAAAAACGTCAAAATTGCGACTAAAATGTCTCAACAAAGTTGACAAAACGCACAACAAAATTGACAAAAACTTTACAATAAGTTGACAAAAGTCACAAAATGCGACTAAAATGTCCCAACAAAGTTGACAAAAAAGCACAAAAATGTCGACAAAAACGTCACAAAAAATTTGATATAAACACACAACAAAATTGACAAAAAATTTGACACAAACGCACAACAAAATTGACAAAAACGTTACAAATAAGTTGACAAAAAAAGTCATAAAATGTCTCAACAAAGTTGACAAAAACGCACAACAAAATTGACCAAAACGTCACAAAAAATTTGACACAAACGCACAACAAAATTGACAAAAACATCACAAAAATGTGACTAAAATGTCTCAACAAAGTTGACAAAAATGCACAGCAAAATTGACCAAAACGTCACAAAAAATATGACATAAACGCACAAAAAAATTGACAAAAACGTTACAAATAAGTTGACAAAAAAAGTCAAAAAATTGCGACTAAAATGTCTCAACAAAGTTGACAAAAACGCACAACAAAATTGACAAATACGTTACATATAAGTTGACAAAAACGTCACAAAAATGTGACTAAAATGTCTCAAAGTTGACAAAAATGCACAACAAAATTGACAAAAACGTCACAAATAATTTGACACAAATCAGAACAAAATTGACAAAAACTTCACAAAAATGCGACTAAAATATCTCAAAGTTGTCAAAAACGCACAAAAAAGTTGACAAAAACGTCACAAAAAAGTTGACAAAAACGTCACAAAATTGCGACTAAAATGTCTCAACAAAGTTGACAAAACGCATAACAAAATTGACAAAAACTTTACAATAAGTTGACAAAAAAGTCACAAAATGCGACTAAAATGTCCCAACAAAGTTGACAAAAAAGCACAAAAATGTCGACAAAAACGTCACAAAAAATTTGATATAAACACACAACAAAATTGACAAAAACGTTACAAATAAGTTGACAAAAACGCACAACAAAATTGCGACTAAAATGTCTCAACAAAGTTGACAAAAACGCACAACAAAATTGACAAAAAGTTACATAAAAGTTTACAAAAACGCACAACAAAATTGACAAAAACGTCACAAAAATGTGACTAAAATGTCTCAACAAAGTTGACAAAAATGACCAAAACGTGATAAAAAATTTGACACAAACGCACAACAAAATTGACAAAAACGTTACAAATAAGTTAACAAAAAAGTCACAAAATTGCGACTAAAATGTCTCAAAGTTGACACAAACGCACAACAAATTTGACAAAAACGTTACAAAAAAAGTTTAAAAAAACGTCACAAAAAAGTTTACAAAAACGTCACAAAATTGCGACTAAAATGTCTCAACAAAGTTGACAAAAACGCACAACAAAATTGACAAAAAATTTGACACAAACGCACAACAAAATTGACAAAAACGTTACAAATAAGTTGACAAAAAAAGTCATAAAATGTCTCAACAAAGTTGACAAAAACGCACAACAAAATTGACCAAAACGTCACAAAAAATTTGACACAAACGCACAACAAAATTGACAAAAACGTTACAAATAAGTTGACAAAAACGTCACAAAAATGTCTCAACAAAGTTGACAAAAAGTTACATAAAAGTTTACAAAAACGCACAACAAAATTGACAAAAAATTTGACACAAACGCACAACAAAATTGACAAAAACGTTACAAATAAGTTGACAAAAAAAGTCATAAAATGTCTCAACAAAGTTGACAAAAACGCACAACAAAATTGATCAAAACGTCACAAAAAATTTGACACAAACGCACAACAAAATTGACAAAAACGTCACAAAAATGTGACTAAAATGTCTCAACAAAGTTGACAAAAATGACCAAAACGTGATAAAAAATTTGACACAAACATACAACAAAATTGACAAAAACGTTACAAATAAGTTAACAAAAAAGTCACAAAATTGCGACTAAAATGTCTCAAAGTTGACACAAACGCACAACAAAATTGACAAAAACGTTATAAATAAGTTGACAAAAAAAGTCATAAAATGTCTCAACAAAGTTGACAAAAAGTTACATAAAAGTTTACAAAAACGCACAACAAAATTGACAAAAACGTCACAAAAATGTCTCAACAAAATTGACAAAAAGTTACATAAGTTTACAAAAACGCACAACAAAATTGACAAAAATGTGACTAAAATGTCTCAACAAAGTTGACAAAAATGCACAACAAAATTGACCAAAACATGATAAAAATTTTGACACAAACGCACAACAAAATTGACAAAAACGTTACAAATAAGTTAACAAAAAAGTCACAAAATTGCGACTAAAATGTCTCAAAGTTGACACAAACGCACAACAAAATTGACAAAAACGTTACAAAAAAAGTTTAAAAAAACGTCACAAAAAAGTTTACAAAAACGTCACAAAATTGCGACTAATGTCTCAACAAAGTTGACAAAAACGCACAACAAAATTGACAAAAAATTTGACACAAACGCACAACAAAATTGACAAAAACGTTACAAATAAGTTGACAAAAACGTCACAAAAATGTCTCAACAAAGTTGACAAAAACGTCACAAAAATGTGACTAAAATGTCTCAACAAAGTTGACAAAAACGTGATAAAAAATTTGACACAAACGCACACCAAAATTGACAAAAACGTTACAAATAAGTTAACAAAATTGCGACTAAAATGTCTCAAAGTTGACACAAACGCACAACAAAATTGACAAAAACGTTACAAAAAAAGTTTAAAAAAACATCACAAAATTGCGACTAAAATGTCTCAACAAAGTTGACAAAAACGCACAACAAAATTGACACAAAATTTGACACAAACGCACAACAAAATTGACAAAAACGTTACAAATAAGTTGACAAAAAAAGTCATAAAATGTCTCAACAAAGTTGACAAAAACGCACAACAAAATTGACCAAAACGTCACAAAAAATTTGACACAAACGCACAACAAAATTGACAAAAAGTTTCATAAAAGTTTACAAAAACGCACAACAAAATTGACCAAAACGTCACAAAAAATTTGACACAAACGCACAACAAAATTGACAAAAACGTCACAAAAATGTGACTAAAATGTCTCAACAAAGTTGACAAAAATGCACAGCAAAATTGACCAAAACGTCACAAAAAATTTGACATAAACGCACAAAAAAATTGACAAAAACGTTACAAATAAGTTGACAAAAAAAGTCAAAAAATTGCGACTAAAATGTCTCAAAGTTGACAAAAATGCACAACAAAATTGACAAAAACGTCACAAATAATTTGACACAAATCAGAACAAAATTGACAAAAACTTCACAAAAATGCGACTAAAATATCTCAACAAAGTTGTCAAAAACGCACAAAAAAGTTGACAAAAACGTCACAAAAAAGTTGACAAAAACGTCACAAAATTGCGACTAAAATGTCTCAACAAAGTTGACAAAACGCATAACAAAATTGACAAAAACTTTACAATAAGTTGACAAAAAAGTCACAAAATGCGACTAAAATGTCCCAACAAAGTCGACAAAAAACGTCACAAAAAATTTGATATAAACACACAACAAAATTGACAAAAACGTTACAAATAAGTTGACAAAAACGCACAACAAAATTGCGACTAAAATGTCTCAACAAAGTTGACAAAAACGCACAACAAAATTGACAAAAAGTTACATAAAAGTTTACAAAAACGCACAATAAAATTGACAAAAACGTCACAAAAATGTGACTAAAATGTCTCAACAAAGTTGACAAAAATGACCAAAACGTGATAAAAAATTTGACACAAACGCACAACAAAATTGACAAAAACGTTACAAATAAGTTAACAAAAAAGTCACAAAATTGCGACTAAAATGTCTCAAAGTTGACACAAACGCACAACAAAATTGACAAAAATGTTACAAAAAAAGTTTAAAAAAACGTCACAAAAAAGTTTACAAAAACGTCACAAAAATGCGACTAAAATGTCTCAACAAAGTTGACATAAAAGTTTACAAAACGCACAACGAAATTGACCAAAACGTCACAAAAAATTTGACACAAACGCACAACAAAATTGACAAAAACGTTACAAATAAGTTGACAAAAACGTCACAAAAATGTCTCAACAAAGTTGACAAAAAGTTACATAAAAGTTTACAAAAACGCACAACAAAATTGACAAAAACGTCACAAAAATGTCTCAACAAAATTGACAAAAAGTTACATAAAAGTTTACAAAAACGCACAACAAAATTGACAAAAACGTCACAAAAATGTGACTAAAATGTCTCAACAAAGTTGACAAAAATGCACAACAAAATTGACCAAAACGTGATAAAAAATTTGACACAAACGCACAACAAAATTGACAAAAACGTTACAAATAAGTTAACAAAAAAGTCACAAAATTGCGACTAAATTGTCTCAAAGTTGACACAAACGCACAACAAAATTGACAAAAACGTTACAAAAAAAGTTTAAAAAAACGTCACAAAAAAGTTTACAAAAACGTCACAAAATTGCGACTAATGTCTCAACAAAGTTGACAAAAACGCACAACAAAATTGACAAAAAATTTGACACAAACGCACAACAAAATTGACAAAAACGTTACAAATAAGTTGACAAAAGCGTCACAAAAATGTCTCAACAAAGTTGACAAAAAGTTACATAAAAGTTTACAAAAACGCACAACAAAATTGACAAAAACGTCACAAAAATGTCTCAACAAAATTGACAAAAAGTTACATAAAAGTTTACAAAAACGCACAACAAAATTGACAAAAACGTCACAAAAATGTGACTAAAATGTCTCAACAAAGTTGACAAAAACGTGATAAAAAATTTGACACAAACGCACACCAAAATTGACAAAAACGTTACAAATAAGTTAACAAAATTGCGACTAAAATATCTCAAAGTTGACACAAACGCACAACAAAATTGACAAAAACGTTACAAAAAAAGTTTAAAAAAACGTCACAAAAAAGTTTACAAAAACGTCAAAATTGCGACTAAAATGTCTCAACAAAGTTGACAAAACGCATAACAAAATTGACAAAAACTTTACAATAAGTTGACAAAAAAGTCACAAAATGCGACTAAAATGTCCCAACAAAGTTGACAAAAAAGCACAAAAATGTCGACAAAAACGTCACAAAAAATTTGATATAAACACACAACAAAATTGACAAAAACGTTACAAATAAGTTGACAAAAACGCACAACAAAATTGCGACTAAAATGTCTCAACAAAGTTGACAAAAACGCACAACAAAATTGACAAAAAGTTACATAAAAGTTTACAAAAACGCACAACAAAATTGACAAAAACGTCACAAAAATGTGACTAAAATGTCTCAACAAAGTTGACAAAAATGACCAAAACGTGATAAAAAATTTGACACAAACGCACAACAAAATTGACAAAAACGTTACAAATAAGTTAACAAAAAAGTCACAAAATTGCGACTAAAATGTCTCAAAGTTGACACAAACGCACAACAAATTTGACAAAAACGTTACAAAAAAAGTTTAAAAAAACGTCACAAAAAAGTTTACAAAAACGTCACAAAATTGCGACTAAAATGTCTCAACAAAGTTGACAAAAACGCACAACAAAATTGACAAAAAATTTGACACAAACGCACAACAAAATTGACAAAAACGTTACAAATAAGTTGACAAAAAAAGTCATAAAATGTCTCAACAAAGTTGACAAAAACGCACAACAAAATTGACCAAAACGTCACAAAAAATTTGACACAAACGCACAACAAAATTGACAAAAACGTTACAAATAAGTTGACAAAAACGTCACAAAAATGTCTCAACAAAGTTGACAAAAAGTTACATAAAAGTTTACAAAAACGCACAACAAAATTGACAAAAAATTTGACACAAACGCACAACAAAATTGACAAAAACGTTACAAATAAGTTGACAAAAAAAGTCATAAAATGTCTCAACAAAGTTGACAAAAACGCACAACAAAATTGATCAAAACGTCACAAAAAATTTGACACAAACGCACAACAAAATTGACAAAAACGTCACAAAAATGTGACTAAAATGTCTCAACAAAGTTGACAAAAATGACCAAAACGTGATAAAAAATTTGACACAAACATACAACAAAATTGACAAAAACGTTACAAATAAGTTAACAAAAAAGTCACAAAATTGCGACTAAAATGTCTCAAAGTTGACACAAACGCACAACAAAATTGACAAAAACGTTATAAATAAGTTGACAAAAAAAGTCATAAAATGTCTCAACAAAGTTGACAAAAAGTTACATAAAAGTTTACAAAAACGCACAACAAAATTGACAAAAACGTCACAAAAATGTCTCAACAAAATTGACAAAAAGTTACATAAGTTTACAAAAACGCACAACAAAATTGACAAAAATGTGACTAAAATGTCTCAACAAAGTTGACAAAAATGCACAACAAAATTGACCAAAACATGATAAAAATTTTGACACAAACGCACAACAAAATTGACAAAAACGTTACAAATAAGTTAACAAAAAAGTCACAAAATTGCGACTAAAATGTCTCAAAGTTGACACAAACGCACAACAAAATTGACAAAAACGTTACAAAAAAAGTTTAAAAAAACGTCACAAAAAAGTTTACAAAAACGTCACAAAATTGCGACTAATGTCTCAACAAAGTTGACAAAAACGCACAACAAAATTGACAAAAAATTTGACACAAACGCACAACAAAATTGACAAAAACGTTACAAATAAGTTGACAAAAACGTCACAAAAATGTCTCAACAAAGTTGACAAAAACGTCACAAAAATGTGACTAAAATGTCTCAACAAAGTTGACAAAAACGTGATAAAAAATTTGACACAAACGCACACCAAAATTGACAAAAACGTTACAAATAAGTTAACAAAATTGCGACTAAAATGTCTCAAAGTTGACACAAACGCACAACAAAATTGACAAAAACGTTACAAAAAAAGTTTAAAAAAACATCACAAAATTGCGACTAAAATGTCTCAACAAAGTTGACAAAAACGCACAACAAAATTGACACAAAATTTGACACAAACGCACAACAAAATTGACAAAAACGTTACAAATAAGTTGACAAAAAAAGTCATAAAATGTCTCAACAAAGTTGACAAAAACGCACAACAAAATTGACCAAAACGTCACAAAAAATTTGACACAAACGCACAACAAAATTGACAAAAAGTTTCATAAAAGTTTACAAAAACGCACAACAAAATTGACCAAAACGTCACAAAAAATTTGACACAAACGCACAACAAAATTGACAAAAACGTCACAAAAATGTGACTAAAATGTCTCAACAAAGTTGACAAAAATGCACAGCAAAATTGACCAAAACGTCACAAAAAATTTGACATAAACGCACAAAAAAATTGACAAAAACGTTACAAATAAGTTGACAAAAAAAGTCAAAAAATTGCGACTAAAATGTCTCAAAGTTGACAAAAATGCACAACAAAATTGACAAAAACGTCACAAATAATTTGACACAAATCAGAACAAAATTGACAAAAACTTCACAAAAATGCGACTAAAATATCTCAACAAAGTTGTCAAAAACGCACAAAAAAGTTGACAAAAACGTCACAAAAAAGTTGACAAAAACGTCACAAAATTGCGACTAAAATGTCTCAACAAAGTTGACAAAACGCATAACAAAATTGACAAAAACTTTACAATAAGTTGACAAAAAAGTCACAAAATGCGACTAAAATGTCCCAACAAAGTCGACAAAAAACGTCACAAAAAATTTGATATAAACACACAACAAAATTGACAAAAACGTTACAATTAAGTTGACAAAAACGCACAACAAAATTGCGACTAAAATGTCTCAACAAAGTTGACAAAAACGCACAACAAAATTGACAAAAAGTTACATAAAAGTTTACAAAAACGCACAATAAAATTGACAAAAACGTCACAAAAATGTGACTAAAATGTCTCAACAAAGTTGACAAAAATGACCAAAACGTGATAAAAAATTTGACACAAACGCACAACAAAATTGACAAAAACGTTACAAATAAGTTAACAAAAAAGTCACAAAATTGCGACTAAAATGTCTCAAAGTTGACACAAACGCACAACAAAATTGACAAAAATGTTACAAAAAAAGTTTAAAAAAACGTCACAAAAAAGTTTACAAAAACGTCACAAAAATGCGACTAAAATGTCTCAACAAAGTTGACATAAAAGTTTACAAAACGCACAACGAAATTGACCAAAACGTCACAAAAAATTTGACACAAACGCACAACAAAATTGACAAAAACGTTACAAATAAGTTGACAAAAACGTCACAAAAATGTCTCAACAAAGTTGACAAAAAGTTACATAAAAGTTTACAAAAACGCACAACAAAATTGACAAAAACGTCACAAAAATGTCTCAACAAAATTGACAAAAAGTTACATAAAAGTTTACAAAAACGCACAACAAAATTGACAAAAACGTCACAAAAATGTGACTAAAATGTCTCAACAAAGTTGACAAAAATGCACAACAAAATTGACCAAAACGTGATAAAAAATTTGACACAAACGCACAACAAAATTGACAAAAACGTTACAAATAAGTTAACAAAAAAGTCACAAAATTGCGACTAAATTGTCTCAAAGTTGACACAAACGCACAACAAAATTGACAAAAACGTTACAAAAAAAGTTTAAAAAAACGTCACAAAAAAGTTTACAAAAACGTCACAAAATTGCGACTAATGTCTCAACAAAGTTGACAAAAACGCACAACAAAATTGACAAAAAATTTGACACAAACGCACAACAAAATTGACAAAAACGTTACAAATAAGTTGACAAAAGCGTCACAAAAATGTCTCAACAAAGTTGACAAAAAGTTACATAAAAGTTTACAAAAACGCACAACAAAATTGACAAAAACGTCACAAAAATGTGACTAAAATGTCTCAACAAAGTTGACAAAAACGTGATAAAAAATTTGACACAAACGCACACCAAAATTGACAAAAACGTTACAAATAAGTTAACAAAATTGCGACTAAAATATCTCAAAGTTGACACAAACGCACAACAAAATTGACAAAAACGTTACAAAAAAAGTTTAAAAAAACGTCACAAAAAAGTTTACAAAAACGTCAAAATTGCGACTAAAATGTCTCAACAAAGTTGACAAAACGCACAACAAAATTGACAAAAACTTTACAATAAGTTGACAAAAGTCACAAAATGCGACTAAAATGTCCCAACAAAGTTGACAAAAAAGCACAAAAATGTCGACAAAAACGTCACAAAAAATTTGATATAAACACACAACAAAATTGACAAAAAATTTGACACAAACGCACAACAAAATTGACAAAAACGTTACAAATAAGTTGACAAAAAAAGTCATAAAATGTCTCAACAAAGTTGACAAAAACGCACAACAAAATTGACCAAAACGTCACAAAAAATTTGACACAAACGCACAACAAAATTGACAAAAACATCACAAAAATGTGACTAAAATGTCTCAACAAAGTTGACAAAAATGCACAGCAAAATTGACCAAAACGTCACAAAAAATATGACATAAACGCACAAAAAAATTGACAAAAACGTTACAAATAAGTTGACAAAAAAAGTCAAAAAATTGCGACTAAAATGTCTCAACAAAGTTGACAAAAACGCACAACAAAATTGACAAATACGTTACATATAAGTTGACAAAAACGTCACAAAAATGTGACTAAAATGTCTCAAAGTTGACAAAAATGCACAACAAAATTGACAAAAACGTCACAAAAATGTGACTAAAATGTCTCAACAAAGTTGACAAAAATGCACAGAGAAATTGACCAAAACGTCACAAAAAATTTGACATAAACGCACAAAAAAATTGACAAAAACGTTACAAATAAGTTGACAAAAAAAGTCAAAAAATTGCGACTAAAATGTCTCAACAAAGTTGACAAAAACGCACAACAAAATTGACAAATACGTTACATATAAGTTGACAAAAACGTCACAAAAATGTGACTAAAATGTCTCAAAGTTGACAAAAATGCACAACAAAATTGACAAAAACGTCACAAATAATTTGACACAAATCAGAACAAAATTGACAAAAACTTCACAAAAATGCGACTAAAATATCTCAACAAAGTTGACAAAACGCATAACAAAAACGTCACAAAAAATTTGATATAAACACACAACAAAATTGACAAAAACGTTACAAATAAGTTGACAAAAACGCACAACAAAATTGACAAAAAGTTACATAAAAGTTTACAAAAACGCACAACAAAATTGACAAAAACGTCACAAAAATGTCTCAACAAAATTGACAAAAAGTTACATAAAAGTTTACAAAAACGCACAACAAAATTGACAAAAACGTCACAAAAATGTGACTAAAATGTTTCAACAAAGTTGACAAAAACGCACAACAAAATTGACAAATACGTTACATATAAGTTGACAAAAACGTCACAAAAATGTGACTAAAATGTTTCAACAAAGTTGACAAAAACGCACAACAAAATTGACAAAAACGTCAAATAATTTGACACAAATCAGAACAAAATTGACAAAAACTTCACAAAAATGCGACTAAAATATCTCAACAAAGTTGTCAAAAACGCACAACAAAATTGACAAAAACTTTACAATAAGTTGACAAAAAAGCACAAAAATGTCGACAAAAACGTCACAAAAAATTTGATATAAACACACAACAAAATTGACAAAAACGTTACAAATAAGTTGACAAAAAAGTCACAAAATTGCGACTAAAATGTCTCAAAGTTGACAAAAACGCACAACAAAATTGACAAAAAATTTGACACAAACGCACAACAAAATTGACAAAAACGTTACAAATAAGTTGACAAAAAAAGTCATAAAATGTCTCAACAAAGTTGACAAAAACGCACAACAAAATTGATCAAAACGTCACAAAAAATTTGACCCAAACGCACAACAAAATTGACAAAAACGTCACAAAAATGTGACTAAAATGTCTCAACAATGTTGACAAAAATGACCAAAACGTGATAAAAAATTTGACACAAACATACAACAAAATTGACAAAAACGTTACAAATAAGTTAACAAAAAAGTCACAAAATTGCGACTAAAATGTCTCAAAGTTGACACAAACGCACAACAAAATTGACAAAAACGTTACAAAAAAAGTTTAAAAAAACGTCACAAAATTGCGACTAAAATGTCTCAACAAAGTTGACAAAAACGCACAACAAAATTGACAAAAAATTTGACACAAACGCACAACAAAATTGACAAAAACGTTACAAATAAGTTGACAAAAAAAGTCATAAAATGTCTCAACAAAGTTGACAAAAACGCACAACAAAATTGACCAAAACGTCACAAAAAATTTGACACAAACGCACAACAAAATTGACAAAAAGTTACATAAAAGTTTACAAAAACGCACAACAAAATTGACCAAAACGTCACAAAAAATTTGACACAAACGCACAACAAAATTGACAAACGTCACAAAAAATTTGACATAAACGCACAAAAAAATTGACAAAAACGTTACAAATAAGTTGACAAAAAAAGTCAAAAAATTGCGACTAAAATGTCTCAACAAAGTTGACAAAAACGCACAACAAAATTGACAAATACGTTACATATAAGTTGACAAAAACGTCACAAAAATGTGACTAAAATGTCTCAAAGTTGACAAAAATGCACAACAAAATTGACAAAAACGTCACAAAAATGCGACTAAAATATCTCAACAAAGTTGTCAAAAACGCACAAAAAAGTTGACAAAAACGTCACAAAAAAGTTGACAAAAACGTCACAAAATTGCGACTAAAATGTCTCAACAAAGTTGACAAAACGCACAACAAAATTGACAAAAACTTTACAATAAGTTGACAAAAAAGTCACAAAATGCGACTAAAATGTCCCAACAAAGTTGACAAAAAAGCACAAAAATGTCGACAAAAACGTCACAAAAAATTTGATATAAACACACAACAAAATTGACAAAAACGTTACAAATAAGTTGACAAAAACGCACCACAAAATTGCGACTGAAATGTCTCAACAAAGTTGACAAAAACGCACAACAAAATTGACAAAAAGTTACATAAAAGTTTACAAAAACGCACAACAAAATTGACAAAAACGTCACAAAAATGTGACTAAAATGTCTCAACAAAGTTGACAAAAATGCACAACAAAATTGACAAAAACGTTACGAATAAGTTAACAAAAGTCACAAAATTGCGACTAAAATGTCTCAAAGTTGACACAAACGCACAACAAAATTGACAAAAACGTTACAAAAAAAGTTTAAAAAAACGTCACAAAAAAGTTTACAAAAACGTCACAAAAATGCGACTAAAATGTCTCAACAAAGTTGACATAAAAGTTTACAAAACGCACAACGAAATTGACCAAAACGTCACAAAAAATTTGACACAAACGCACAACAAAATTGACAAAAACGTTACAAATAAGTTGACAAAAACGTCACAAAAATGTCTCAACAAAGTTGACAAAAAGTTACATAAAAGTTTACAAAAACGCACAACAAAATTGACAAAAACGTCACAAAAATGTCTCAACAAAATTGACAAAAAGTTACATAAAAGTTTACAAAAACGCACAACAAAATTGACAAAAACGTCACAAAAATGTGACTAAAATGTCTCAACAAAGTTGACAAAAATGCACAACAAAATTGACCAAAACGTGATAAAAAATTTGACACAAACGCACAACAAAATTGACAAAAACGTTACAAATAAGTTAACAAAAAAGTCACAAAATTGCGACTAAATTGTCTCAAAGTTGACACAAACGCACAACAAAATTGACAAAAACGTTACAAAAAAAGTTTAAAAAAACGTCACAAAAAAGTTTACAAAAACGTCACAAAATTGCGACTAATGTCTCAACAAAGTTGACAAAAACGCACAACAAAATTGACAAAAAATTTGACACAAACGCACAACAAAATTGACAAAAACGTTACAAATAAGTTGACAAAAGCGTCACAAAAATGTCTCAACAAAGTTGACAAAAAGTTACATAAAAGTTTACAAAAACGCACAACAAAATTGACAAAAACGTCACAAAAATGTCTCAACAAAATTGACAAAAAGTTACATAAAAGTTTACAAAAACGCACAACAAAATTGACAAAAACGTCACAAAAATGTGACTAAAATGTCTCAACAAAGTTGACAAAAACGTGATAAAAAATTTGACACAAACGCACACCAAAATTGACAAAAACGTTACAAATAAGTTAACAAAATTGCGACTAAAATATCTCAAAGTTGACACAAACGCACAACAAAATTGACAAAAACGTTACAAAAAAAGTTTAAAAAAACGTCACAAAAAAGTTTACAAAAACGTCAAAATTGCGACTAAAATGTCTCAACAAAGTTGACAAAACGCACAACAAAATTGACAAAAACTTTACAATAAGTTGACAAAAGTCACAAAATGCGACTAAAATGTCCCAACAAAGTTGACAAAAAAGCACAAAAATGTCGACAAAAACGTCACAAAAAATTTGATATAAACACACAACAAAATTGACAAAAAATTTGACACAAACGCACAACAAAATTGACAAAAACGTTACAAATAAGTTGACAAAAAAAGTCATAAAATGTCTCAACAAAGTTGACAAAAACGCACAACAAAATTGACCAAAACGTCACAAAAAATTTGACACAAACGCACAACAAAATTGACAAAAACATCACAAAAATGTGACTAAAATGTCTCAACAAAGTTGACAAAAATGCACAGCAAAATTGACCAAAACGTCACAAAAAATATGACATAAACGCACAAAAAAATTGACAAAAACGTTACAAATAAGTTGACAAAAAAAGTCAAAAAATTGCGACTAAAATGTCTCAACAAAGTTGACAAAAACGCACAACAAAATTGACAAATACGTTACATATAAGTTGACAAAAACGTCACAAAAATGTGACTAAAATGTCTCAAAGTTGACAAAAATGCACAACAAAATTGACAAAAACGTCACAAATAATTTGACACAAATCAGAACAAAATTGACAAAAACTTCACAAAAATGCGACTAAAATATCTCAAAGTTGTCAAAAACGCACAAAAAAGTTGACAAAAACGTCACAAAAAAGTTGACAAAAACGTCACAAAATTGCGACTAAAATGTCTCAACAAAGTTGACAAAACGCATAACAAAATTGACAAAAACTTTACAATAAGTTGACAAAAAAGTCACAAAATGCGACTAAAATGTCCCAACAAAGTTGACAAAAAAGCACAAAAATGTCGACAAAAACGTCACAAAAAATTTGATATAAACACACAACAAAATTGACAAAAACGTTACAAATAAGTTGACAAAAACGCACAACAAAATTGCGACTAAAATGTCTCAACAAAGTTGACAAAAACGCACAACAAAATTGACAAAAAGTTACATAAAAGTTTACAAAAACGCACAACAAAATTGACAAAAACGTCACAAAAATGTGACTAAAATGTCTCAACAAAGTTGACAAAAATGACCAAAACGTGATAAAAAATTTGACACAAACGCACAACAAAATTGACAAAAACGTTACAAATAAGTTAACAAAAAAGTCACAAAATTGCGACTAAAATGTCTCAAAGTTGACACAAACGCACAACAAATTTGACAAAAACGTTACAAAAAAAGTTTAAAAAAACGTCACAAAAAAGTTTACAAAAACGTCACAAAATTGCGACTAAAATGTCTCAACAAAGTTGACAAAAACGCACAACAAAATTGACAAAAAATTTGACACAAACGCACAACAAAATTGACAAAAACGTTACAAATAAGTTGACAAAAAAAGTCATAAAATGTCTCAACAAAGTTGACAAAAACGCACAACAAAATTGACCAAAACGTCACAAAAAATTTGACACAAACGCACAACAAAATTGACAAAAACGTTACAAATAAGTTGACAAAAACGTCACAAAAATGTCTCAACAAAGTTGACAAAAAGTTACATAAAAGTTTACAAAAACGCACAACAAAATTGACAAAAAATTTGACACAAACGCACAACAAAATTGACAAAAACGTTACAAATAAGTTGACAAAAAAAGTCATAAAATGTCTCAACAAAGTTGACAAAAACGCACAACAAAATTGATCAAAACGTCACAAAAAATTTGACACAAACGCACAACAAAATTGACAAAAACGTCACAAAAATGTGACTAAAATGTCTCAACAAAGTTGACAAAAATGACCAAAACGTGATAAAAAATTTGACACAAACATACAACAAAATTGACAAAAACGTTACAAATAAGTTAACAAAAAAGTCACAAAATTGCGACTAAAATGTCTCAAAGTTGACACAAACGCACAACAAAATTGACAAAAACGTTATAAATAAGTTGACAAAAAAAGTCATAAAATGTCTCAACAAAGTTGACAAAAAGTTACATAAAAGTTTACAAAAACGCACAACAAAATTGACAAAAACGTCACAAAAATGTCTCAACAAAATTGACAAAAAGTTACATAAGTTTACAAAAACGCACAACAAAATTGACAAAAATGTGACTAAAATGTCTCAACAAAGTTGACAAAAATGCACAACAAAATTGACCAAAACATGATAAAAATTTTGACACAAACGCACAACAAAATTGACAAAAACGTTACAAATAAGTTAACAAAAAAGTCACAAAATTGCGACTAAAATGTCTCAAAGTTGACACAAACGCACAACAAAATTGACAAAAACGTTACAAAAAAAGTTTAAAAAAACGTCACAAAAAAGTTTACAAAAACGTCACAAAATTGCGACTAATGTCTCAACAAAGTTGACAAAAACGCACAACAAAATTGACAAAAAATTTGACACAAACGCACAACAAAATTGACAAAAACGTTACAAATAAGTTGACAAAAACGTCACAAAAATGTCTCAACAAAGTTGACAAAAACGTCACAAAAATGTGACTAAAATGTCTCAACAAAGTTGACAAAAACGTGATAAAAAATTTGACACAAACGCACACCAAAATTGACAAAAACGTTACAAATAAGTTAACAAAATTGCGACTAAAATGTCTCAAAGTTGACACAAACGCACAACAAAATTGACAAAAACGTTACAAAAAAAGTTTAAAAAAACATCACAAAATTGCGACTAAAATGTCTCAACAAAGTTGACAAAAACGCACAACAAAATTGACAAAAAATTTGACACAAACGCACAACAAAATTGACAAAAACGTTACAAATAAGTTGACAAAAAAAGTCATAAAATGTCTCAACAAAGTTGACAAAAACGCACAACAAAATTGACCAAAACGTCACAAAAAATTTGACACAAACGCACAACAAAATTGACAAAAAGTTTCATAAAAGTTTACAAAAACGCACAACAAAATTGACCAAAACGTCACAAAAAATTTGACACAAACGCACAACAAAATTGACAAAAACGTCACAAAAATGTGACTAAAATGTCTCAACAAAGTTGACAAAAATGCACAGCAAAATTGACCAAAACGTCACAAAAAATTTGACATAAACGCACAAAAAAATTGACAAAAACGTTACAAATAAGTTGACAAAAAAAGTCAAAAAATTGCGACTAAAATGTCTCAAAGTTGACAAAAATGCACAACAAAATTGACAAAAACGTCACAAATAATTTGACACAAATCAGAACAAAATTGACAAAAACTTCACAAAAATGCGACTAAAATATCTCAACAAAGTTGTCAAAAACGTTACAAAAAAAGTTGACAAAAACGTCACAAAAAAGTTGACAAAAACGTCACAAAAATGCGACTAAAATGTCTCAACAAAATTGACATAAAAGTTTACAAAACGCACAACGAAATTGACCAAAACGTCACAAAAAATTTGACAAAAACGTTACAAATAAGTTGACAAAAACGTCACAAAAATGTCTCAACAAAGTTGACAAAAAGTTACATAAAAGTTTACAAAAACGCATAACAAAATTGACAAAAACGTCACAAAAATGTCTCAACAAAATTGACAAATACGTTACATATAAGTTGACAAAAATGTCACAAAAATGTGACTAAAATGTCTCAAAGTTGACAAAAATGCACAACAAAATTGACAAAAACGTCACAAATAATTTGACACAAATCAGAACAAAATTGACAAAAACTTCACAAAAATGCGACTAAAATATCTCAACAAAGTTGTCAAAAACGCACAAAAATGTCGACAAAAACGTCACAAAAAATTTGATATAAACACACAACAAAATTGACAAAAACGTTACAAATAAGTTGACAAAAACGCACAACAAAATTGCGACTGAAATGTCTCAACAAAGTTGACAAAAACGCACAACAAAATTGACAAAAAGTTACATAAAAGTTTACAAAAACGCACAACAAAATTGACAAAAACGTTACGAATGAGTTAACAAAAGTCACAAAATTGCGACCAAAACGTCACAAAAAATTTGACACAAACGCACAACAAAATTGACAAAAACGTTACAAATAAGTTGACAAAAACGTCACAAAAATGTCTCAACAAAGTTGACAAAAAGTTACATAAAAGTTTACAAAAACGCACAACAAAATTGACAAAAACGTCACAAAAATGTCTCAACAAAATTGACAAAAAGTTACATAAAAGTTTACAAAAACGCACAACAAAATTGACAAAAACGTCACAAAAATGTGACTAAAATGTTTCAACAAAGTTGACAAAAACGCACAACAAAATTGACAAATACGTTACATATAAGTTGACAAAAACGTCACAAAAATGTGACTAAAATGTCTCAAAGTTGACAAAAATGCACAACAAAATTGACAAAAACGTCACAAATAATTTGACACAAATCAGAACAAAATTGACAAAAACGTCACAAAATTGCGACTAAAATGTCTCAACAAAGTTGACAAAACGCACAACAAAATTGACAAAAACTTTACAATAAGTTGACAAAAAAGTCACAAAATGCGACTAAAATGTCCCAACAAAGTTGACAAAAAAGCACAAAAATGTCGACAAAAACGTCACAAAAAATTTGATATAAACACACAACAAAATTGCGACTGAAATGTCTCAACAAAGTTGACAAAAACGCACAACAAAATTGACAAAAAGTTACATAAAAGTTTACAAAAACGCACAACAAAATTGACAAAAACGTCACAAAAATGTGACTAAAATGTCTCAACAAAGTTGACAAAAATGCACAACAAAATTGACCAAAACGTGATAAAAAATTTGACACAAACGCACAACAAAATTGACAAAAACGTTACAAATGAGTTAACAAAAAAGTCTCAAAATTGCGACTAAAATGTCTCAAAGTTGACACAAACGCACAACAAAATTGACAAAAACGTTACAAAAAAAGTTTAAAAAAACGTCACAAAAAGTTCACAAAAACGTCACAAAATTGCGACTAAAATGTCTCAACAAAGTTGACAAAAACGCACAACAAAATTGACAAAAAATTTGATACAAACGCACAACAAAATTGACAAAAACGTTACAAATAAGTTGACAAAAAAAGTCATAAAATGTCTCAACAAAGTTGACAAAAACGCACAACAAAATTGACAAAAACGTCACAAAAAATTTGACACAAACGCACAACAAAATTGACAAAAAGTTACATAAAAGTTTACAAAAACGCACAACAAAATTGACCAAAACGTCACAAAAAATTTGACACAAACGCACAACAAAATTGACAAAAACGTGACAAAAATGTGACTAAAATGTCTCAACAAAGTTGACAAAAATTCACAGCAAAATTGACCAAAACGTCACAAAAAATTTGACATAAACGCACAAAAAAATTGACAAAAACGTTACAAATAAGTTGACAAAAAAAGTCAAAAAATTGCGACTAAAATGTCTCAACAAAGTTGACAAAAACGCACAACAAAATTGACAAAAACGTCACAAATAATTTGACACAAATCAGAACAAAATTGACAAAAACTTCACAAAAATGCGACTAAAATATCTCAACAAAGTTGTCAAAAACGCACAAAAAAGTTGACAAAAACGTCACAAAAAAGTTGACAAAAACGTCACAAAATTGCGACTAAAATGTCTCAACAAAGTTGACAAAACGCACAACAAAATTGACAAAAACATTACAATAAGTTGACAAAAAAGTCACAAAATGCGACTAAAATGTCCCAACAAAGTTGACAAAAAAGCACAAAAATGTCGACAAAAACGTCACAAAAAATTTGATATAAACACAAAGACAAAATTGACAAAAACGCACAACAAAGTTGACAAAAACGCACAACAAAATTGACAAAAAGTTACATAAAAGTTTACAAAAACGCACAACAAAATTGACAAAAACGTCACAAAAATGTGACTAAAATGTCTCAACAAAGTTGACAAAAATGCACAACAAAATTGACAAAAACGTTACGAATAAGTTAACAAAAATCACAAAATTGCGACTAAAATGTCTCAAAGTTGACACAAACGCACAACAAAATTGACAAAAACGTTACAAAAAAAGTTTAAAAAAAGTCACAAAAAAGTTTACAAAAACGTCACAAAAATGCGACTAAAATGTCTCAACAAAGTTGACATAAAAGTTTACAAAACGCACAACGAAATTGACCAAAACGTCACAAAAAATTTGACACAAACGCACAACAAAATTGACAAAAACGTTACAAATAAGTTGACAAAAACGTCATAAAAATGTCTCAACAAAGTTGACAAAAAGTTACATAAAAGTTTACAAAAACGCACAACAAAATTGACAAAAACGTCACAAAAATGTCTCAACAAAATTGACAAAAAGTTACATAAAAGTTTACAAAAACGCACAACAAAATTGACAAAAACGTCACAAAAATGTGACTAAAATGTCTCAACAAAGTTGACAAAAATGCACAACAAAATTGACCAAAACGTGATAAAAAATTTGACACAAACGCACAACAAAATTGACAAAAACGTTACAAATAAGTTAACAAAAAAGTCACAAAATTGCGACTAAAATGTCTCAAAGTTGACACAAACGCACAACAAAATTGACAAAAACGTTACAAAAAAAGTTTAAAAAAACGTCACAAAAAAGTTTACAAAAACGTCACAAAATTTCGACTAAAATGTCTCAACAAAGTTGACAAAAACGCACAACAAAATTGACAAAAAATTTGACACAAACGCACAACAAAATTGACAAAAACGTTACAAATAAGTTGACAAAAAAAGTCATAAAATGTCTCAACAAAGTTGACAAAAACGCACAACAAAATTGACCAAAACGTCACAAAAAATTTGACACAAACGCACAACAAAATTGACAAAAAGTTACATAAAAGTTTACAAAAACGCACAACAAAATTGACCAAAACGTCACAAAAAATTTGACACAAACGCACAACAAAATTGACAAAAACGTCACAAAAATGTGACTAAAATGTCTCAACAAAGTTGACAAAAACGCACAACAAAATTGACAAATACGTTACATATAAGTTGACAAAAACGTCACAAAAATGTGACTAAAATGTCTCAAAGTTGACAAAAATGCACAACAAAATTGACAAAAACGTCACAAATAATTTGACACAAATCAGAACAAAATTGACAAAAACTTCACAAAAATGCGACTAAAATATCTCAACAAAGTTGTCAAAAACGCACAAAAAAGTTGACAAAAACGTCACAAAAAAGTTGACAAAAACGTCACAAAATTGCGACTAAAATGTCTCAACAAAGTTGACAAAACGCACAACAAAATTGACAAAAACTTTACAATAAGTTGACAAAAAAGTCACAAAATGCGACTAAAATGTCCCAACAAAGTTGACAAAAAAGCACAAAAATGTCGACAAAAACGTCACAAAAAATTTGATATAAACACACAACAAAATTGACAAAAACGTTACAAATAAGTTGACAAAAACGCACCACAAAATTGCGACTGAAATGTCTCAACAAAGTTGACAAAAACGCACAACAAAATTGACAAAAAGTTACATAAAAGTTTACAAAAACGCACAACAAAATTGACAAAAACGTCACAAAAATGTGACTAAAATGTCTCAACAAAGTTGACAAAAATGCACAACAAAATTGACAAAAACGTTACGAATAAGTTAACAAAAGTCACAAAATTGCGACTAAAATGTCTCAAAGTTGACACAAACGCACAACAAAATTGACAAAAACGTTACAAAAAAAGTTTAAAAAAACGTCACAAAAAAGTTTACAAAAACGTCACAAAAATGCGACTAAAATGTCTCAACAAAGTTGACATAAAAGTTTACAAAACGCACAACGAAATTGACCAAAACGTCACAAAAAATTTGACACAAACGCACAACAAAATTGACAAAAACGTTACAAATAAGTTGACAAAAACGTCACAAAAATGTCTCAACAAAGTTGACAAAAAGTTACATAAAAGTTTACAAAAACGCACAACAAAATTGACAAAAACGTCACAAAAATGTCTCAACAAAATTGACAAAAAGTTACATAAAAGTTTACAAAAACGCACAACAAAATTGACAAAAACGTCACAAAAATGTGACTAAAATGTCTCAACAAAGTTGACAAAAATGCACAGAGAAATTGACCAAAACGTCACAAAAAATTTGACATAAACGCACAAAAAAATTGACAAAAACGTCACAAAATTGCGACTAAAATGTCTCAACAAAGTTGACAAAACGCACAACAAAATTGACAAAAACTTTACAATAAGTTGATAAAAAAGTCACAAAATGCGACTAAAATGTCCCAACAAAGTTGACAAAAAAGCACAAAAATGTCGACAAAAACGTCACAAAAAATTTGATATAAACACACAACAAAATTGACAAAAACGTTACAAATAAGTTGACAAAAACGCACAACAAAATTGTGACTAAAATGTCTCAACAAAATTGACAAAAAGTTACATAAAAGTTTAAAAAAACGCACAACAAAATTGACAAAAACGTCACAAAAATGTGACTAAAATGTCTCAACAAAGTTGACAAAAATGCACAACAAAATTGACAAAAACGTTACGAATAAGTTAACAAAAAAGTCACCAAATTGCGACTAAAATGTCTCAAAGTTGACAGAAACGCACAACAAAATTGACAAAAACGTTACAAAAAAAGTTTAAAAAAACGTCACAAAAAAGTTTACAAAAACGTCACAAAAATGCGACTAAAATGTCTCAACAAAGTTGACAACAACGCACACCAAAATTGACAAAAACGTTACAAATAAGTTAACAAAATTGCGACTAAAATATCTCAAAGTTGACACAAACGCACAACAAAATTGACAAAAACGTTACAAAAAAAGTTTAAAAAAACGTCACAAAAAAGTTTACAAAAACGTCAAAATTGCGACTAAAATTTCTCAACAAAGTTGACAAAACGCACAACAAAATTGACAAAAAATTTGACAAAAACGCACAACAAAATTGACCAAAACGTCACAAAAAATTTGACACAAACGCACAACAAAATTGACAAAAAGTTACATAAAAGTTTACAAAAACGCACAACAAAATTGACCAAAACGTCACAAAAAATTTGAAACAAACGCACAACAAAATTGACAAAAACGTCAGAAAAATGTGACTAAAATGTCTCAACAAAGTTGACAAAAATGCACAGCAAAATTGACCAAAACGTCACAAAAAATTTGACATAAACGCACAAAAAAATTGACAAAAACGTTACAAAAATGTGACACAAATCAGAACAAAATTGACAAAAACTTCACAAAAATGCGACTAAAATATCTCAACAAAGTTGTCAAAAACGTTACAAATAAGTTGACAAAAACGCACAACAAAATTGCGACTAAAATGTCTCAACAAAGTTGACAAAAACGCACAACAAAATTGACAAAAAGTTACATAAAAGTTTACAAAAACGCACAACAAAATTGACAAAAACGTCACAAAAATGTGACTAAAATGTCTCAACAAAGTTGACAAAAATGCACAACAAAATTGACAAAAACGTTACGAATAAGTTAACAAAAAAGTCACAAAATTGCGACTAAAATGTCTCAAAGTTGACACAAACGCACAACAAAATTGACAAAAACGTTACAAAAAAAGTTAAAAAAAAAACGTCACAAAAAAGTTTACAAAAACGTCACAAAAATGCAACTAAAATGTCTCAACAAAATTGACATAAAAGTTTACAAAACGCACAACGAAATTGACCAAAACGTCACAAAAAATTTGACAAAAACGTTACAAATAAGTTGACAAAAACGTCACAAAAATGTCTCAACAAAGTTGACAAAAAGTTACATAAAAGTTTACAAAAACGCATAACAAAATTGACAAAAACGTCACAAAAATGTCTCAACAAAATTGACAAATACGTTACATATAAGTTGACAAAAATGTCACAAAAATGTGACTAAAATGTCTCAAAGTTGACAAAAATGCACAACAAAATTGACAAAAACGTCACAAATAATTTGACACAAATCAGAACAAAATTGACAAAAACTTCACAAAAATGCGACTAAAATATCTCAACAAAGTTGTCAAAAACGCACAAAAATGTCGACAAAAACGTCACAAAAAATTTGATATAAACACACAACAAAATTGACAAAAACGTTACAAATAAGTTGACAAAAACGCACAACAAAATTGCGACTGAAATGTCTCAACAAAGTTGACAAAAACGCACAACAAAATTGACAAAAAGTTACATAAAAGTTTACAAAAACGCACAACAAAATTGACAAAAACGTTACGAATGAGTTAACAAAAGTCACAAAATTGCGACCAAAACGTCACAAAAAATTTGACACAAACGCACAACAAAATTGACAAAAACGTTACAAATAAGTTGACAAAAACGTCACAAAAATGTCTCAACAAAGTTGACAAAAAGTTACATAAAAGTTTACAAAAACGCACAACAAAATTGACAAAAACGTCACAAAAATGTCTCAACAAAATTGACAAAAAGTTACATAAAAGTTTACAAAAACGCACAACAAAATTGACAAAAACGTCACAAAAATGTGACTAAAATGTTTCAACAAAGTTGACAAAAACGCACAACAAAATTGACAAATACGTTACATATAAGTTGACAAAAACGTCACAAAAATGTGACTAAAATGTCTCAAAGTTGACAAAAATGCACAACAAAATTGACAAAAACGTCACAAATAATTTGACACAAATCAGAACAAAATTGACAAAAACGTCACAAAATTGCGACTAAAATGTCTCAACAAAGTTGACAAAACGCACAACAAAATTGACAAAAACTTTACAATAAGTTGACAAAAAAGTCACAAAATGCGACTAAAATGTCTCAACAAAGTTGACAAAAAAGCACAAAAATGTCGACAAAAACGTCACAAAAAATTTGATATAAACACACAACAAAATTGACAAAAACGTTACAAATAAGTTGACAAAAACGCACAACAAAATTGCGACTGAAATGTCTCAACAAAGTTGACAAAAACGCACAACAAAATTGACAAAAAGTTACATAAAAGTTTACAAAAACGCACAACAAAATTGACAAAAACATCACAAAAATGTGACTAAAATGTCTCAACAAAGTTGACAAAAATGCACAGCAAAATTGACCAAAACGTGATAAAAAATTTGACACAAACGCACAACAAAATTGACAAAAACGTTACAAATAAGTTAACAAAAAAGTCTCAAAATTGCGACTAAAATGTCTCAACAAAGTTGACAAAAACGCACAACAAAATTGACAAAAAATTTGACACAAACGCACAACAAAATTGACAAGAACGTTACAAATAAGTTGACAAAAAAAGTCATAAAATGTCTCAACAAAGTTGACAAAAACGCACAACAAAATTGACAAAAACGTCACAAAAAATTTGACACAAACGCACAACAAAATTGACAAAAAGTTACATAAAAGTTTACAAAAACGCACAACAAAATTGACCAAAACGTCACAAAAAATTTGACACAAACGCACAACAAAATTGACAAAAACGTCACAAAAATGTGACTAAAATGTCTCAACAAAGTTGACAAAAATGCACAGAGAAATTGACCAAAACGTCACAAAAAATTTGACATAAACGCACAAAAAAATTGACAAAAACGTCACAAAATGCGACTAAAATGTCCCAACAAAGTTGACAAAACGCACAACAAAATTGACAAAAACGTTACAAATAAGTTGACAAAAACGCACAACAAAATTGTGACTAAAATGTCTCAACAAAATTGACAAAAAGTTACATAAAAGTTTAAAAAAACGCACAACAAAATTGACAAAAACGTCACAAAAATGTGACTAAAATGTCTCAACAAAGTTGACAAAAACGCACAACAAAATTGACCAAAACGTCACAAAAAATTTGACACAAACGCACAACAAAATTGACAAAAACGTCACAAAAATGTGACTAAAATGTCTCAACAAAGTTGACAAAAATGCACAGCAAAATTGACCAAAACGTCACAAAAAATTTGACATAAACGCACAAAAAAATTGACAAAAACGTTACAAATAAGTTGACAAAAAAAGTCAAAAAATTGCGACTAAAATGTCTCAACAAAGTTGACAAAAACGCACAACAAAATTGACAAATACGTTACATATAAGTTGACAAAAACGTCACAAAAATGTGACTAAAATGTCTCAAAGTTGACAAAAATGCACAACAAAATTGACAAAAACGTCACAAATAATTTGACACAAATCAGAACAAAATTGACAAAAACTTCACAAAAATGCGACTAAAATATCTCAACAAAGTTGTCAAAAACGCACAAAAAAGTTGACAAAAACGTCACAAAAAAGTTGACAAAAACGTCACAAAATTGCGACTAAAATGTCTCAACAAAGTTGACAAAACGCATAACAAAATTGACAAAAACTTTACAATAAGTTGACAAAAAAGTCACAAAATGCGACTAAAATGTCCCAACAAAGTTGACAAAAAAGCACAAAAATGTCGACAAAAACGTCACAAAAAATTTGATATAAACACACAACAAAATTGACAAAAACGTTACAAATAAGTTGACAAAAACGCACAACAAAATTAAGACTAAAATCTCTCAACAAAGTTGACAAAAACGCACAACAAAAGTTACATAAAAGTTTACAAAAACGCACAACAAAATTGACAAAAACGTCACAAAAATGTGACTAAAATGTCTCAACAAAGTTGAAAAAAATGCACAACAAAATTGACCAAAACGTGATAAAAAATTTGACACAAACGCACAACAAAATTGACAAAAACGTTACAAATAAGTTAAAAAAGTCACAAAATTGCGACTAAAATGTCTCAAAGTTGACACAAACGCACAACAAAATTGACAAAAACGTCACAAAAAAGTTTAAAAAAAGTCACAAAAATGCGACTAAAATGTCTCAACAAAGTTGACATAAAAGTTTACAAAACGCACAACGAAATTGACCAAAATGTCACAAAAAATTTGACACAAACGCACAACAAAATTGACAAAAACGTTACAAATAAGTTGACAAAAACGTCACAAAAATGTCTCAACAAAGTTGACAAAAAGTTACATAAAAGTTTACAAAAACGCACAACAAAATTGACAAAAACGTCACAAAAATGTCTCAACAAAATTGACAAAAAGTTACATAAAAGTTTACAAAAAACGCACAACAAAATTGACAAAAACGTCACAAAAATGTGACTAAAATGTCTCAACAAAGTTGACAAAAATGCACAACAAAATTGACCAAAACGTGATAAAAAATTTGACACAAACGCACAACAAAATTGACAAAAAGTTACATAAAAGTTTAAAAAAACGTCACAAAAAAGTCTACAAAAACGTCACAAAATTGCGACTAAAATGTCTCAACAAAGTTGACAAAAACGCACAACAAAATTGACAAAAAATTTGACACAAACGCACAACAAAATTGACAAAAACGTCACAAATAATTTGACACAAATCAGAACAAAATTGACAAAAACGTCACAAAAATGCGACTAAAATATCTCAACAAAGTTGTCAAAAACACACAAAAAAGTTGACAAAAACGTCACAAAATTGCGACTAAAATGTCTCAACAAAGTTGACAAAACGCACAACAAAATTGACAAAAATTTTACAATAAGTTGACAAAAAAGTCACAAAATTGCGACTAAAATGTCTCAACAAAGTTGACAAAAATGCACAACAAAATTGACCAAAACGTGATAAAAAATTTGACACAAACGCACAACAAAATTGACAAAAACGCACAAAAAAGTTGACAAAAACGCACAAAAAAGTTGACAAAAACGTCACAAAAATGCGACTAAAATGTCTCAACAAAGTTGACAAAAACGCACAACAAAATTGACAAATACATTACATATAAGTTGACAAAAACGTCACAAAAATGTGACTAAAATGTCTCAAAGTTGACACAAATCAGAACAAAATTGACAAAAACTTCACAAAAATGCGACTAAAATATCTCAACAAAGTTGTCAAAAACGCACAAAAAAGTTGACAAAAACGTCACAAAAAAGTTGACAAAAACATCACAAAAAAGTTGACAAAAACGTCACAAAATTGCGACTAAAATGTCTCAACAAAGTTGACAAAACGCACAACAAAATTGAAAAAAAGTTACATAAAAGTTTACAAAAACGCACAACAAAATTGACAAAAACGTCACAAAAATGTGACTAAAATGTCTCAACAAAGTTGACAAAAATGCACAACAAAATTGACCAAAACGTGATAAAAAATTTGACACAAACACACAACAAAATTGACAAAAACGTTACAAATAAGTTGACAAAAAAAGTCATAAAATGTCTCAACAAAGTTGACAGAAACGCACAACAAAATTGACAAAAACGTTACAAATAAGTTGACAAAAAGTCAAAAAATTGCGACTAAAATGTCTCAACAAAGTTGACAAAAACGCACAACAAAATTGACAAAAACGTCACAAATTTGACACAAATCAGAACAAAATTGACAAAAACTTCACAAAAATGCGACTAAAATATCTCAACAAAGTTGTCAAAAACGCACAAAAAAGTTGACAAAAACGTCACAAAAAAGTTGACAAAAACGTCACAAAATTGCGACTAAAATGTCTCAACAAAGTTGACAAAACGCACAACAAAATTGACAAAAACTTTATAATAAGTTGACAAAAAAGTCACAAAATGCGACTAAAATGTCCCAACAAAGTTGACAAAAAAGCACAAAAATGTCGACAAAAACGTCACAAAAAATTTGATATAAACACACAACAAAATTGACAAAAACGTTACAAATAAGTTGACAAAAACGCACAACAAAATTGCGACTAAAATGTCTCAACAAAGTTGACAAAAACGCACAACAAAATTGACAAAAAGTTACATAAAAGTTTACAAAAACGCACAACAAAATTGACAAAAACGTCACAAAAATGTGACTAAAATGTCTCAACAAAGTTGAAAAAAATGCACAACAAAATTGACCAAAACGTGATAAAAAATTTGACACAAACGCACAACAAAATTGACAAAAACGTTACAAATAAGTTAACAAAAAAGTCACAAAATTGCGACTAAAATGTCTCAAAGTTGACACAAACGCACAGCAAAATTGACAAAAACGTCACAAATAATTTGACACAAATCAGAACAAAATTGACAAAAACGTCACAAAATTGCGACTAAAATGTCTCAACAAAGTTGACAAAACGCACAACAAAATTGACAAAAACTTTACAATAAGTTGACAAAAAAGTCACAAAATTGCGACTAAAATGTCTCAACAAAGTTGACAAAAATGCACAACAAAATTGACCAAAACGTGATAAAAAAATTTGACACAAACGCACAAAAAAGTTGACAAAAACGTCACAAAAAAAGACACAAATGCACAACAAAATTGACAAAGAGTTACAAAAAAGTTTACAAAACGTCACAAAAAAGTTGACAAAAACGTCACAAAAATGCGACTAAAATGTCTCAACAAAGTTGACAAAAATGCACAACAAAATTGACAAAAACGTCACAAATAATTTGACACAAATCAGAACAAAATTGACAAAAACTTCACAAAAATGCGACTAAAATATCTCAACAAAGTTGTCAAAAACGCACAAAAAAGTTGACAAAAACGTCGCAAAAAAGTTGACAAAAACGTCACAAAATTGCGACTAAAATGTCTCAACAAAGTTGACAAAACGCACAACAAAATTGACAAAAACTTTACAATAAGTTGACAAAAGTCACAAAATGCGACTAAAATGTCCCAACAAAGTTGACAAAAACACACAACAAAATTGACAAAAACGTCACAAAAATGTGACTAAAATGTCTCAACAAAGTTGACAAAAATGCACAACAAAATTGACAAAAACGTCACAAAAATGTCTCAAAGTTGACAAAAAGTTACATAAAAGTTTACAAAAACGCACAACAAAATTGACAAAAACGTCACAAAAATGTCTCAACAAAATTGACAAAAAGTTACATAAAAGTTTACAAAAACGCACAACAAAATTGACAAAAACGTCACAAAAATGTGACTAAAATGTCTCAACAAAGTTGACAAAAATGCACAACAAAATTGACAAAAACGTTACAAATAAGTTGACAAAAAAAGTCATAAAATGTCTCAACAAAGTTGACAAAAACGCACAACAAAATTGACAAAAAGTTACATAAAAGTTTACAAAAACGCACAACAAAATTGACATAAACGTCACAAAAATGTGACTAAAATGTCTCAACAAAGTTGACAAAAATGCACAACAAAATTGACAAAAACGTTACAAATAAGTTGACAAAAAAAGTCATAAAATGTCTCAACAAAGTTGACAAAAACGCACAACAAAATTGACAAAAAGTTACATAAAAGTTTACAAAAACGCACAACAAAATTGACCAAAACGTGATAAAAAATTTGACACAAACGCACAACAAAATTGACAAAAACGTTACAAATAAGTTAACAAAAAAGTCACAAAATTGCGACTAAAATGTCTCAAAGTTGACACAATCGCACAACGAAATTGACAAAAACGTTACAAAAAAAGTTTAAAAAAACGTCACAAAAAAGTTTACAAAAACGTCACAAAAATGCGACTAAAATGTCTCAACAAAGTTGACATAAAAGTTTACAAAACGCACAACGAAATTGACCAAAACGTCACAAAAAATTTGACACAAACGCACAACAAAATTGACAAAAACGTTACAAATAAGTTGACAACAACGTCACAAAAATGCGACTAAAATATCTCAACAAAGTTGTCAAAAACGCACAAAAAAGTTGACAAAAACGTCACAAAAAAGTTGACAAAAACGTCACAAAATTGCGACTAAAATGTCTCAACAAATGACAAAAACGCACAACAAAATTGACAAAAACGTTACAAATAAGTTGACAAAAACGTCACAAAATTGCAACTAAAATGTCTCAACAAAGTTGACAAAACGCACAACAAAATTGACAAAAACTTTACAATAAGTTGACAAAAAAGTCACAAAATTGCGACTAAAATGTCTCAACAAAGTTGACAAAAATGCACAACAAAATTGACCAAAACGTGATAAAAAATTTGACACAAACGCACAACAAAATTGACAAAAACGCACAAAAAAGTTGACAAAAACGTCACAAAAAAAGACACAAATGCACAAAAAAATTGACAAAAAGTTACAAAAAAGTTTACAAAACGTCACAAAAAAGTTGACAAAAACGTCACAAAAATGCGACTAAAATGTCTCAACAAAGTTGACATAAAAGTTTACAAAACGCACAACGAAATTGACCAAAACGTCACAAAAAATTTGACACAAACGCACAACAAAATTGACAAAAACGTCACAAAAATGTGACTAAAATGTCTCAACAAAGTTGACAAAAAGTTACAAAAAAAGTTGACAAAAACTTCACAAAAATGTGACTAAAATGTCTTAACAAAGTTGACAAAAATGCACAAAAAAAGTTGACAAAAACGTCACAAAATTGCGACTAAAATGTCCCAACAAAGTTGACAAAAAAAGCACAACAATGTCGACAAAAACTTCACAAAAAATTTGATACAAACGCACAACAAAATTGACAAAAACGTTACAAATAAGTTGACAAAAAAAGTCACAAAATTGCGACTAAAATATTTCAACAAAGTTGTCAAAAACGCACAAAAAAGTTGACAAAAACGTCACAAAAAAGTTGACAAAAACGTCACAAAATTGCGACTAAAATGTCTCAACAAATGACAAAAACGCACAACAAAATTGACAAAAACGTTACAAATAAGTTGACAAAAACGTCACAAAATTGCAACTAAAATGTATCAACAAAGTTGACAAAAACGCACAACAAAATTGACAAAAACGTTACATATAAGTTGACAAAAACGTCACAAAAATGTGACTAAAATGTCTCAACAAAGTTGACAAAAACGCACAACAAAATTGACCAAAACGTCACAAAAACTTTGACACAAACGCACAACAAAATTGACAAAAACGTTACAAATAAGTTGACAAAAAAAGTCATAAAATGTCTCAACAAAGTTGACAAAAACGCACAACAAAATTGACCAAAACGTCACAAAAAATTTGACACAAACGCACAACAAAATTGACAAAAAGTTACATAAAAGTTTACAAAAACGCACAACAAAATTGACCAAAACGTCACAAAAAATTTGACACAAACGCACAACAAAATTGACAAAAACGTCACAAAAATGTGACTAAAATGTCTCAACAAAGTTGACAAAAATGCACAGCAAAATTGACCAAAACGTCACAAAAAATTTGACAAAACCGTCACAAAATTGCGACTAAAATGTCTCAACAAAGTTGACTAACGCACAACAAAATTGACAAAAACGTTACAAATAAGTTGACAAAAAAAGTCACAAAATTGCAACTAAAATGTCTCAACAAAGTTGACAAAAATGCACAACAAAATTGACCAAAACGTGATAAAAAATTTGACACAAACGCACAACAAAATTGACAAAAACGTTACAAATAAGTTAACAAAAAAGTCACAAAATTGCGACTAAAATGTCTCAAAATTGACCCAAACGCACAACAAAATTGACAAAAACGTTACAAATAAGTTAACAAAAAAGTCAAAAAATTGCGACTAAAATGTCTCAACAAATGACAAAAACGCTCAACAAAATTGACAAAAACGTCACAAATAATTTGACAAAAATCAGAACAAAATTGACAAAAACGTCACAAAAATGCGACTAAAATATCTCAACAAAGTTGTCAAAAACGCACAAAAAAGGTGACAAAAACGTCACAAAATTGCGACTAAAATGTCTCAACAAAGTTGACAAAACGCACAACAAAATTGACAAAAACTTTACAATAAGTTGACAAAAAAGTCACAAAATTGCGACTAAAATGTCTCAACAAAGTTGACAAAAATGCACAACAAAATTGACCAAAACGTGATAAAAAATTTGACACAAACGCACAACAAAATTGACAAAAACGCACAAAAAAGTTGACAAAAACGTCACAAAAATGCGACTAAAATGTCTCAACAAAGTTGACAAAAAAGCACAAAAATGTCGATAAAAACGTCACAAAAAATTTGATACAAACGCACAACAAAATTGACAAAAACGTTACAAATAAGTTGACAAAAAAAGTCACAAAATTGCGACTAAAATGTCTCAACAAAGTTGACAAAAACTCACAACAAAATTGACAAAAAGATACATAAAAGTTTACAAAAACGCACAACAAAATTGACAAAAACGTCACACAAATGTGACTAAAATGTCTCAAAAAATTTGACACAAACGCACAACAAAATTGACAAAAACGTTACAAATAAGTTGACAAAAAAAGTCAAAAAATTGCGACTAAAATGTATCAACAAAGTTGACAAAAACGCACAACAAAATTGACAAAAACGTTACATATAAGTTGACAAAAACGTCACAAAAATGTGACTAAAATGTCTCAAAGTTGACAAAAATGCACAACAAAATAGACAAAAACGTCACAAATAATTTGACACAAATCAGAACAAAATTGACAAAAACGTCACAAAAATGCGACTAAAATGTCTCAACAAATGACAAAAACGCACAACGAAATTGACCAAAACGTGATAAAAAATTTGACACAAACGCACAACAAAATTGACAAAAAGTTACAAAAAAGTTTACAAAACGTCACAAAAAAGTTGACAAAAACGTCACAAAATTGCGACTAAAATGTCTCAACAAAGTTGACAAAAAAGCACAAAAATGTCGATAAAAACGTCACAAATAAGTTGACAAAAAAAGTCAAAAAATTGCGACTAAAATGTATCAACAAAGTTGACAAAAACTCAAAAAAAGCTGACAAAAACGTCACAAAAAATTTGACACAAACGCACAGCAAAATTGACAAAAACTTACAAGTTTAAAAAAACGTCACAAAAAAGTTTAAAAAAAACGTCACAAAATTGTGACTAAAATGTCTCAACAAAGTTGACAAAAACGCACAACAAAATTGACAAAAAATTTGACACAAACGCACAACAAAATTGACAAAAACGTTACAAATAAGTTGACAAAAAAAGTCATAAAATGTCTCAACAAAGTTGACAAAAACGCACAACAAAATTGACCAAAACGTCACAAAAAATTTGACACAAACGCACAACAAAATTGACAAAAACGTCACAAATAAGTTGACAAAAAAAGTCAAAAAATTGCGACTAAAATGTCTCAACAAAGTTGACAAAAACGCACAACAAAATTGACAAATACGTTACATATAAGTTGACAAAAACGTCACAAAAATGTGACTAAAATGTCTCAAAGTTGACAAAAAAATTGCACAACAAAATTGACAAAAACGTCACAAATAATTTGACACAAATCAGAACAAAATTGACAAAAACTTCACAAAAATGCGACTAAAATGTCTCAACAAAGTTGACAAAACGCACAACAAAATTGATAAAAACTTTACAATAAGTTGACAAAAAAGTCACAAAATGTGACTAAAATGTCCCAACAAAGTTGACAAAAAAGCACAAAAACGTCGACAAAAACGTCACAAAAAATTTGATATAAACACACAACAAAATTGACAAAAACGCACAACAAAATTGCGACTAATATGTCTCAACAAAGTTGACAAAAACGCACAACAAAATTGACAAAAAGTTACATAAAAGTTTACAAAAACGTCACAAATTGACACAAATCAGAACAAAATTGACAAAAACTTCACAAAAATGCGACTAAAATATCTCAACAAAGTTGTCAAAAACGCACAAAAAAGTTGACAAAAACGTCACAAAAAAGTTGACAAAAACGTCACAAAATTGCGACTAAAATGTCTCAACAAAGTTGACAAAAACGTCACAAAAAAATTGACACAAACGCACAACAAAATTGACAAAAAGTTACAAAAAACGTTTAAAAAAACGTCACAAAAAAGTTGACAAAAACGTCACAAAATTGCGACTAAAATGTCTCAACAAAGTTGTCAAAAACGTCACAAAAAATTTGACAAAACCGTCACAAAATTGCGACTAAAATGTCTCAACAAAGTTGACTAACGCACAACAAAATTGACAAAAACGTTACAAATAAGTTGACAAAAAAAGTCACTAAATTGCAACTAAAATGTCTCAACAAAGTTGACACAAACGCACAACAAAATTGACAAAAAGTTACAAAAAATTTAAAAAAAGTCACAAAAAAGTTGACAAAAACGTCACAAAATTGCGACTAAAATGTCCCAACAAAGTTGACAAAAAAGCACAACAAAATTGACAAAAAATTTGACACAAACGCACAACAAAATTGACAAATACGTTACATATAAGTTGACAAAAACGTCACAAAAATGTGACTAAAATGTCTCAAAGTTGACAAAAATGCACAACAAAATTGACAAAAACGTCACAAATAATTTGACACAAATCAGAACAAAATTGACAAAAACTTCACAAAAATGCGACTAAAATATCTCAACAAAGTTGTCAAAAACGCACAAAAAAGTTGACAAAAACGTCGCAAAAAAGTTGACAAAAACGTCACAAAATTGCGACTAAAATGTCTCAACAAAGTTGACAAAACGCACAACAAAATTGACAAAAACTTTACAATAAGTTGACAAAAGTCACAAAATGCGACTAAAATGTCCCAACAAAGTTGACAAAAACACACAACAAAATTGACAAAAACGTCACAAAAATGTGACTAAAATGTCTCAACAAAGTTGACAAAAATGCACAACAAAATTGACAAAAACGTCACAAAAATGTCTCAAAGTTGACAAAAAGTTACATAAAAGTTTACAAAAACGCACAACAAAATTGACAAAAACGTCACAAAAATGTCTCAACAAAATTGACAAAAAGTTACATAAAAGTTTACAAAAACGCACAACAAAATTGACAAAAACGTCACAAAAATGTGACTAAAATGTCTCAACAAAGTTGACAAAAATGCACAACAAAATTGACAAAAACGTTACAAATAAGTTGACAAAAAAAGTCATAAAATGTCTCAACAAAGTTGACAAAAACGCACAACAAAATTGACAAAAAGTTACATAAAAGTTTACAAAAACGCACAACAAAATTGACATAAACGTCACAAAAATGTGACTAAAATGTCTCAACAAAGTTGACAAAAATGCACAACAAAATTGACAAAAACGTTACAAATAAGTTGACAAAAAAAGTCATAAAATGTCTCAACAAAGTTGACAAAAACGCACAACAAAATTGACAAAAAGTTACATAAAAGTTTACAAAAACGCACAACAAAATTGACCAAAACGTGATAAAAAATTTGACACAAACGCACAACAAAATTGACAAAAACGTTACAAATAAGTTAACAAAAAAGTCACAAAATTGCGACTAAAATGTCTCAAAGTTGACACAATCGCACAACGAAATTGACAAAAACGTTACAAAAAAAGTTTAAAAAAACGTCACAAAAAAGTTTACAAAAACGTCACAAAAATGCGACTAAAATGTCTCAACAAAGTTGACATAAAAGTTTACAAAACACACAACGAAATTGACCAAAACGTCACAAAAAATTTGACACAAACGCACAACAAAATTGACAAAAACGTTACAAATAAGTTGACAACAACGTCACAAAAATGCGACTAAAATATCTCAACAAAGTTGTCAAAAACGCACAAAAAAGTTGACAAAAACGTCACAAAAAAGTTGACAAAAACGTCACAAAATTGCGACTAAAATGTCTCAACAAATGACAAAAACGCACAACAAAATTGACAAAAACGTTACAAATAAGTTGACAAAAACGTCACAAAATTGCAACTAAAATGTCTCAACAAAGTTGACAAAACGCACAACAAAATTGACAAAAACTTTACAATAAGTTGACAAAAAAGTCACAAAATTGCGACTAAAATGTCTCAACAAAGTTGACAAAAATGCACAACAAAATTGACCAAAACGTGATAAAAAATTTGACACAAACGCACAACAAAATTGACAAAAACGCACAAAAAAGTTGACAAAAACGTCACAAAAAAGACACAAATGCACAAAAAAATTGACAAAAAGTTACAAAAAAGTTTACAAAACGTCACAAAAAAGTTGACAAAAACGTCACAAAAATGCGACTAAAATGTCTCAACAAAGTTGACATAAAAGTTTACAAAACGCACAACGAAATTGACCAAAACGTCACAAAAAATTTGACACAAACGCACAACAAAATTGACAAAAACGTCACAAAAATGTGACTAAAATGTCTCAACAAAGTTGACAAAAAGTTACAAAAAAAGTTGACAAAAACTTCACAAAAATGTGACTAAAATGTCTTAACAAAGTTGACAAAAATGCACAAAAAAAGTTGACAAAAACGTCACAAAATTGCGACTAAAATGTCCCAACAAAGTTGACAAAAAAAGCACAACAATGTCGACAAAAACTTCACAAAAAATTTGATACAAACGCACAACAAAATTGACAAAAACGTTACAAATAAGTTGACAAAAAAAGTCACAAAATTGCGACTAAAATATTTCAACAAAGTTGTCAAAAACGCACAAAAAAGTTGACAAAAACGTCACAAAAAAGTTGACAAAAACGTCACAAAATTGCGACTAAAATGTCTCAACAAATGACAAAAACGCACAACAAAATTGACAAAAACGTTACAAATAAGTTGACAAAAACGTCACAAAATTGCAACTAAAATGTATCAACAAAGTTGACAAAAACGCACAACAAAATTGACAAAAACGTTACATATAAGTTGACAAAAACGTCACAAAAATGTGACTAAAATGTCTCAACAAAGTTGACAAAAACGCACAACAAAATTGACCAAAACGTCACAAAAACTTTGACACAAACGCACAACAAAATTGACAAAAACGTTACAAATAAGTTGACAAAAAAAGTCATAAAATGTCTCAACAAAGTTGACAAAAACGCACAACAAAATTGACCAAAACGTCACAAAAAATTTGACACAAACGCACAACAAAATTGACAAAAAGTTACATAAAAGTTTACAAAAACGCACAACAAAATTGACCAAAACGTCACAAAAAATTTGACACAAACGCACAACAAAATTGACAAAAACGTCACAAAAATGTGACTAAAATGTCTCAACAAAGTTGACAAAAATGCACAGCAAAATTGACCAAAACGTCACAAAAAATTTGACAAAACCGTCACAAAATTGCGACTAAAATGTCTCAACAAAGTTGACTAACGCACAACAAAATTGACAAAAATGTTACAAATAAGTTGACAAAAAAAGTCACAAAATTGCAACTAAAATTTCTCAACAAAGTTGACAAAAATGCACAACAAAATTGACCAAAACGTGATAAAAAATTTGACACAAACGCACAACAAAATTGACAAAAACGTTACAAATAAGTTAACAAAAAAGTCACAAAATTGCGACTAAAATGTCTCAAAATTGACCCAAACGCACAACAAAATTGACAAAAACGTTACAAATAAGTTAACAAAAAAGTCAAAAAATTGCGACTAAAATGTCTCAACAAATGACAAAAACGCTCAACAAAATTGACAAAAACGTTACATATAAGTTGACAAAAACGTCACAAAAATGTGACTAAAATGTCTCAAAGTTGACAAAAATGCACAACAAAATAGACAAAAACGTCACAAATAATTTGACACAAATCAGAACAAAATTGACAAAAACGTCACAAAAATGCGACTAAAATGTCTCAACAAATGACAAAAACGCACAACAAAATTGACCAAAACGTGATAAAAAATTTGACACAAACGCACAACAAAATTGACAAAAACGCACAAAAAAGTTGACAAAAACGTCACAAAAAAAGACACAAATGCACAACAAAATTGACAAAAAGTTACAAAAAAGTTTACAAAACGTCACAAAAAAGTTGACAAAAACGTCACAAAATTGCGACTAAAATGTCTCAACAAAGTTGACAAAAAAGCACAAAAATGTCGATAAAAACGTCACAAATAAGTTGACAAAAAAAGTCAAAAAATTGCGACTAAAATGTATCAACAAAGTTGACAAAAACTCAAAAAAAGCTGACAAAAACGTCACAAAAAATTTGACACAAACGCACAGCAAAATTGACAAAAACTTACAAGTTTAAAAAAACGTCACAAAAAAGTTTAAAAAAAACGTCACAAAATTGTGACTAAAATGTCTCAACAAAGTTGACAAAAACGCACAACAAAATTGACAAAAAATTTGACACAAACGCACAACAAAATTGACAAAAACGTTACAAATAAGTTGACAAAAAAAGTCATAAAATGTCTCAACAAAGTTGACAAAAACGCACAACAAAATTGACCAAAACGTCACAAAAAATTTGACACAAACGCACAACAAAATTGACAAAAAGTTACATAAGTTTACAAAAACGCACAACAAAATTTACCAAAACGTCACAAAAAATTTGACACAAACGCACAACAAAATTGACAAAAACGTCACAAAAATGTGACTAAAATGTCTCAACAAAGTTGACAAAAATGCACAGCAAAATTGACAAAAACGTTACAAATAAGTTGACAAAAAAAGTCAAAAAATTGCGACTAAAATGTCTCAACAAAGTTGACAAAAACGCACAACAAAATTGACAAATACGTTACATATAAGTTGACAAAAACGTCACAAAAATGTGACTAAAATGTCTCAAAGTTGACAAAAAAATTGCACAACAAAATTGACAAAAACGTCACAAATAATTTGACACAAATCAGAACAAAATTGACAAAAACTTCACAAAAATGCGACTAAAATATCTCAACAAAGTTGTCAAAAACGCACAAAAAAGTTGACAAAAACGTCACAAAATTGCGACTAAAATGTCTCAACAAAGTTGACAAAACGCACAACAAAATTGACAAAAACTTTACAATAAGTTGACAAAAAAGTCACAAAATGTGACTAAAATGTCCCAACAAAGTTGACAAAAAAGCACAAAAACGTCGACAAAAACGTCACAAAAAATTTGATATAAACACACAACAAAATTGACAAAAACGCACAACAAAATTGTGACTAATATGTCTCAACAAAGTTGACAAAAACGCACAACAAAATTGACAAAAAGTTACATAAAAGTTTACAAAAACGTCACAAATTGACACAAATCAGAACAAAATTGACAAAAACTTCACAAAAATGCGACTAAAATATCTCAACAAAGTTGTCAAAAACGCACAAAAAAGTTGACAAAAACGTCACAAAAAAGTTGACAAAAACGTCACAAAATTGCGACTAAAATGTCACAACAAAATTGACAAAAACGTCACAAAAAAATTGACACAAACGCACAACAAAATTGACAAAAAGTTACAAAAAACGTTTAAAAAAACGTCACAAAAAAGTTGACAAAAACGTCACAAAATTGCGACTAAAATGTCTCAACAAAGTTGTCAAAAACGTCACAAAAAATTTGACAAAACCGTCACAAAATTGCGACTAAAATGTCTCAACAAAGTTGACTAACGCACAACAAAATTGACAAAAACGTTACAAATAAGTTGACAAAAAAAGTCACAAAATTGCAACTAAAATGTCTCAACAAAGTTGACACAAACGCACAACAAAATTGACAAAAAGTTACAAAAAATTTAAAAAAGTCACAAAAAAGTTGACAAAAACGTCACAAAATTGCGACTAAAATGTCCCAACAAAGTTGACAAAAAAGCACAACAAAATTGACAAAAAATTTGACACAAACGCACAACAAAATTGACAAATACGTTACATATAAGTTGACAAAAACGTCACAAAAATGTGACTAAAATGTCTCAAAGTTGACAAAAATGCACAACAAAATTGACAAAAACGTCACAAATAATTTGACACAAATCAGAACAAAATTGACAAAAACTTCACAAAAATGCGACTAAAATATCTCAACAAAGTTGTCAAAAACGCACAAAAAAGTTGACAAAAACGTCACAAAAAAGTTGACAAAAACGTTACAAAATTGCGACTAAAATGTCTCAACAAAGTTGACAAAACGCACAACAAAATTGACAAAAACTTTACAATAAGTTGACAAAAAGTCACAAAATTGCGACTAAAATGTCCCAACTAAGTTGACAAAAAAGCACAACAAAATTGACAAAAAAATTGACACAAACGCACAACAAAATTGACAAAAAGTTACATAAAAGTTTACAAAAACGCACAACAAAATTGACAAAAACGTCACAAAAATGTGACTAAAATGTCTCAACAAAGTTGACAAAAAATGCACAGCAAAATTGACCAAAACGTCACAAAAAATTTGACAAACGCACAACAAAATTGACAAAAACGTTACAAATAAGTTGACAAAAAAAGTCAAAAAATTGCGACTAAAATGTCTCAACAAAGTTGTCAAAACGCACAACAAAATTGACAAAAACTTTACAATAAGTTGACAAAAAAGTCACAAAATGCGACTAAAATGTCCCAACAAAGTTGACAAAAAAGCACAAAAATGTCGACAAAAACGTCACAAAAAATTTGATATAAACACACAACAAAATTGACAAAATCGTTACAAATAAGTTGACAAAAAAAGTCACAAAATTGCTACTAAAATGTCTCAACAAAGTTGACTAACGCACAACAAAATTGACAAAAACGTTACAAATAAGTTGACAAAAAAAGTCACAAAATTGCAACTAAAATGTCTCAACAAAGTTGACACAAACGCACAACAAAATTGACAAAAAGTTACAAAAAAAGTTTAAAAAAAGTCACAAAAAAGTTGACAAAAACGTCACAAAATTGCGACTAAAATGTCCCAACAAAGTTGACAAAAAAGCACAACAAAATTGACAAAAAATTTGACACAAACGCACAACAAAATTGACAAAAACGTTACAAAAAAGTTGACAAAAAAAGTCATAAAATTGCGACTAAAATGTCCCAACAAAGTTGACAAAAAAGCACAACAAAATTGACAAAAAATTTGACACAAACGCACAGCAAAATTGACAAAAACGTCACAAAAAATTTGACACAAACGCACAACAAAATTGACAAAAAGTTACATAAAAGTTTACAAAAACGCACAACAAAATTGACCAAAACGTCACAAAAAATTTGACACAAACGCACAACAAAATTGACAAAAACGTTACAAATAAGTTGACAAAAAAAGTCAAAAAATTGCCACTAAAATGTCTCAACAAAGTTGACAAAAAGGCACAACAAAATTGACAAATACGTTACATATAAGTTGACAAAAAAAGTCAAAAAATTGCCACTAAAATGTCTCAACAAAGTTGACAAAAACGCACAACAAAATTGACAAATACATTACATATAAGTTGACAAAAACATCACAAAAATGTGACTAAAATGTCTCAAAGTTGACAAAAATGCACAACAAAATTGACAAAAACGTCACAAATAATTTGACACAAATCAGAACAAAATTGACAAAAACTTCACAAAAATGCGACTAAAATATCTCAACAAAGTTGTCAAAAACGCACAACAAAATTGACAAAAACTTTACAATAAGTTGACAAAAAAGTCACAAAATGCGACTAAAATGTCCCAACAAAGTTGACAAAAAAGCACAAAAATGTCGACAAAAACGTCACAAAAAATTTGATATAAACACACAACAAAATTGACAAAAACGTTACAAATAAGTTGACAAAAACGCACAACAAAATTGCGACTGAAATGTCTCAACAAAGTTGACAAAAATGCACAACAAAATTGACAAAAACGTTACGAATAAGTTAACAAAAAAGTCACAAAATTGCAACTAAAATGTCTCAAAGTTGACACAAACGCACAACAAAATTGACAAAAACGTTACAAAAAAAGTTTAAAAAAACGTCACAAAAAAGTTTACAAAAACGTCACAAAAATGCGACTAAAATGTCTCAACAAAGTTGACATAAAAGTTTACAAAACGCACAACGAAATTGACCAAAACGTCACAAAAAATTTGACACAAACGCACAACAAAATTGACAAAAACGTTACAAATAAGTTGACAAAAACGTCACAAAAATGTCTCAACAAAGTTGACAAAAAGTTACATAAAAGTTTACAAAAACGCACAACAAAATTGACAAAAACGTCACAAAAATGTCTCAACAAAATTGACAAAAAGTTACATAAAAGTTTACAAAAACGCACAACAAAATTGACAAAAACGTCACAAAAATGTGACTAAAATGTCTCAACAAAGTTGACAAAAATGCACAACAAAATTGACCAAAACGTGATAAAAAATTTGACACAAACGCACAACAAAATTGACAAAAACGTTACAAATAAGTTAACAAAAAAGTCACAAAATTGCGAATAAAATGTCTCAAAGTTGACACAAACGCACAACAAAATTGACAAAAACGTCACAAATAATTTGACACAAATCAGAACAAAATTGACAAAAACTTCACAAAAATGCGACTAAAATATCTCAACAAAGTTGTCAAAAACGCACAAAAAAGTTGACAAAAACGTCACAAAAAAGTTGACAAAAACGTCACAAAATTGCGACTAAAATGTCTCAACAAAGTTGACAAAACGCATAACAAAATTGACAAAAACTTTACAATAAGTTGACAAAAAAGCACAAAAATGTCGACAAAAACGTCACAAAAAATTTGATATAAACACACAACAAAATTGACAAAAACGTTACAAATAAGTTGACAAAAACGCACAACAAAATTGCGACTAAAATGTCTCAACAAAGTTGACAAAAACGCACAACAAAATTGACAAAAAGTTACATAAAAGTTTACAAAAACGCACAACAAAATTGACAAAAACGTCACAAAAATGTGACTAAAATGTCTCAACAAAGTTGACAAAAATGACCAAAACGTGATAAAAAATTTGATATAAACACACAACAAAATTGACAAAAACGTTACAAATAAGTTAACAAAAAAGTCACAAAATTGCGACTAAAATGTCTCAAAGTTGACACAAACGCACAACAAAATTGACAAAAACGTTACAAAAAAAGTTTAAAAAAACGTCACAAAATTGCGACTAAAATGTCTCAACAAAGTTGACAAAAACGCACAACAAAATTGACAAAAAATTTGACACAAACGCACAACAAAATTGACAAAAACATTACAAATAAGTTGACAAAAAAAGTCATAAAATGTCTCAACAAAGTTGACAAAAACGCACAACAAAATTGACAAAAAGTTACATAAAAGTTTACAAAAACGCACAACAAAATTGACAAAAAGTTACATAAAAGTTTACAAAAACGCACAACAAAATTGACCAAAACGTCACAAAAAATTTGACACAAACGCACAACAAAATTGACAAAAACGTCACAAAAATGTGACTAAAATGTCTCAACAAAGTTGACAAAAATGCACAGCAAAATTGACCAAAACGTCACAAAAAATTTGACATAAACGCACAAAAAAATTGACAAAAACGTTACAAATAAGTTGACAAAAAAGTAAAAAAATTGCGACTAAAATGTCTCAACAAAGTTGACAAAAACGCACAACAAAATTGACAAATACGTTACATATAAGTTGACAAAAACGTCACAAAAATGTGACTAAAATGTCTCAAAGTTGACAAAAATGCACAACAAAATTGACAAAAACGTCACAAATAATTTGACACAAATCAGAACAAAATTGACAAAAACTTCACAAAAATGCGACTAAAATATCTCAACAAAGTTGTCAAAAACGCACAAAAAAGTTGACAAAAACGTCACAAAAAAGTTGACAAAAACGTCACAAAATTGCGACTAAAATGTCTCAACAAAGTTGACAAAACGCACAACAAAATTGACAAAAACTTTACAATAAGTTGACAAAAAAGTCACAAAATGCGACTAAAATGTCCCAACAAAGTTGACAAAAAAGCACAAAAATGTTGACAAAAACGTCACAAAAAATTTGATATAAACACACAACAAAATTGACAAAAACGTTACAAATAAGTTGACAAAAACGCACCACAAAATTGCGACTGAAATGTCTCAACAAAGTTGACAAAAACGCACAACAAAATTGACAAAAAGTTACATAAAAGTTTACAAAAACGCACAACAAAATTGACAAAAACGTCACAAAATTGCGACTGAAATGTCTCAACAAAGTTGACAAAAACGCACAACAAAATTGACAAAAAGTTACATAAAAGTTTACAAAAACGCACAACAAAATTGACAAAAACGTCACAAAAATGTGACTAAAATGTCTCAACAAAATTGACAAAAACGTTACGAATAAGTTAACAAAAGTCACAAAATTGCGACTAAAATGTCTCAAAGTTGACACAAACGCACAACAAAATTGACAAAAACGTTACAAAAAAAGTTTAAAAAAACGTCACAAAAAAGTTTACAAAAACGTCACAAAAATGCGACTAAAATGTCTCAACAAAGTTGACATAAAAGTTTACAAAACGCACAACGAAATTGACCAAAACGTCACAAAAAATTTGACACAAACGCACAACAAAATTGACAAAAACGTTACAAATAAGTTGACAAAAACGTCACAAAAATGTCTCAACAAAGTTGACAAAAAGTTACATAAAAGTTTACAAAAACGCACAACAAAATTGACAACGTCACAAAAATGTCTCAACAAAATTGACAAAAAGTTACATAAAAGTTTACAAAAACGCACAACAAAATTGACAAAAACGTCACAAAAATGTGACTAAAATGTCTCAACAAAGTTGACAAAAATGCACAACAAAATTGACCAAAACGTGATAAAAAATTTGACACAAACGCACAACAAAATTGACAAAAACGTTACAAATAAGTTAACAAAAAAGTCACAAAATTGCGACTAAAATGTCTCAAAGTTGACACAAACGCACAACAAAATTGACAAAAACGTTACAAATAAGTTAACAAAAAAGTCACAAAAATGCGACTAAAATGTCTCAACAAAATTGACATAAAAGTTGACAAAAACGCACAACAAAATTGACCAAAACGTCACAAAAAATTTGACACAAACACACAACAAAATTGACAAAAACGTCACAAAAATGTGACTAAAATGTCTCAACAAAGTTGAAAAAAATGCACAGCAAAATTGACCAAAACGTCACAAAAAATTTGACATAAACGCACAAAAAAATTGACAAAAACGTTACAAATAAGTTGACAAAAACATCACAAAAATGTGACTAAAATGTCTCAAAGTTGACAAAAATGCACAACAAAATTGACAAAAACGTCACAAATAATTTGACACAAATCAGAACAAAATTGACAAAAACTTCACAAAAATGCGACTAAAATGTCTCAAAGTTGTCAAAAACGCACAAAAAAGTTGACAAAAACGTCACAAAAACGTCACAAAAAATTTGATATAAACACACAACAAAATTGACAAACGTTACAAATAAGTTGACAAAAACGCACAACAAAATTGCGACTAAAATGTCTCAACAAAGTTGACAAAAACGCACAACAAAATTGACAAAAAGTTACATAAAAGTTTACAAAAACGCACAACAAAATTGACAAAAACGTCACAAAAATGTGACTAAAATGTCTCAACAAAGTTGACGAAAATGCACAACAAAATTGACAAAAACGTTACGAATAAGTTAACAAAAAAGTCACAAAATTGCGACTAAAATGTCTCAAAGTTGACACAAACGCACAACAAAATTGACAAAAACGTTACAAAAAAAGTTAAAAAAAAACGTCACAAAAAAGTTTACAAAAACGTCACAAAAATGCGACTAAAATGTCTCAACAAAATTGACATAAAAGTTTACAAAACGCACAACGAAATTGACCAAAACGTCACAAAAAATTTGACACAAACGCACAACAAAATTGACAAAAACGTTACAAATAAGTTGACAAAAACGTCACAAAAATGTCTCAACAAAGTTGACAAAAAGTTACATAAAAGTTTACAAAAACGCACAACAAAATTGACAAAAACGTCACAAAAATGTCTCAACAAAATTGACAAAAAGTTACATAAAAGTTTACAAAAACGCACAACAAAATTGACAAAAACGTCACAAAAATGTGACTAAAATGTTTCAACAAAGTTGACAAAAACGCACAACAAAATTGACAAATACGTTACATATAAGTTGACAAAAACGTCACAAAAATGTGACTAAAATGTTTCAACAAAGTTGACAAAAACGCACAACAAAATTGACAAAAACGTCACAAATAATTTGACACAAATCAGAACAAAATTGACAAAAACTTCACAAAAATGCGACTAAAATATCTCAACAAAGTTGTCAAAAACGCACAAAAAAGTTGACAAAAACGTCACAAAATTGCGACTAAAATGTCTCAACAAAGTTGACAAAACGCACAACAAAATTGACCAAAACGTGATAAAAAATTTGACACAAACGCACAACAAAATTGACAAAAACGTTACAAATAAGTTAACAAAAAAGTCACAAAATTGCGACTAAAATGTCTCAAAGTTGACACAAACGCACAACAAAATTGACAAAAACGTTACAAAAAAAGTTTAAAAAAACGTCACAAAAAAGTTTACAAAAACGTCACAAAATTGCGACTAAAATGTCTCAACAAAGTTGACAAAAACGCACAACAAAATTGACAAATACGTTACATATAAGTTGACAAAAACGTCACAAAAATGTGACTAAAATGTCTCAAAGTTGACAAAAATGCACAACAAAATTGACAAAAACGTCACAAATAATTTGACACAAATCAGAACAAAATTGACAAAAACTTCACAAAAATGCGACTAAAATATCTCAACAAAGTTGACAAAACGCATAACAAAATTGACAAAAACTTTACAATAAGTTGACAAAAAAGCACAAAAATGTCGACAAAAACGTCACAAAAAATTTGATATAAACACACAACAAAATTGACAAAAACGTTACAAATAAGTTGACAAAAACGCACAACAAAATTGACAAAAAGTTACATAAAAGTTTACAAAAACGCACAACAAAATTGACAAAAACGTCACAAAAATGTGACTAAAATGTCTCAACAAAGTTGACAAAAATGACCAAAACGTGATAAAAAATTTGACACAAACGCACAACAAAATTGACAAAAACGTTACAAATAAGTTAACAAAAAAGTCACAAAATTGCGACTAAAATGTCTCAAAGTTGACACAAACGCACAACAAAATTGACAAAAACGTTACAAAAAAAGTTTAAAAAAACGTCACAAAATTGCGACTAAAATGTCTCAACAAAGTTGACAAAAACGCACAACAAAATTGACAAAAAATTTGACACAAACGCACAACAAAATTGACAAAAACGTTACAAATAAGTTGACAAAAAAAGTCATAAAATGTCTCAACAAAGTTGACAAAAACGCACAACAAAATTGACCAAAACGTCACAAAAAATTTGACACAAACGCACAACAAAATTGACAAAAAGTTACATAAAAGTTTACAAAAACGCACAACAAAATTGACCAAAACGTCACAAAAAATTTGACACAAACGCACAACAAAATTGACAAAAACGTCACAAAAATGTGACTAAAATGTCTCAACAAAGTTGACAAAAATGCACAGAGAAATTGACCAAAACGTCACAAAAAATTTGACATAAACGCACAAAAAAATTGACAAAAACGTTACAAATAAGTTGACAAAAAAAGTCAAAAAATTGCGACTAAAATGTCTCAACAAAGTTGACAAAAACGCACAACAAAATTGACAAATACGTTACATATAAGTTGACAAAAACGTCACAAAAATGCGACTAAAATATCTCAACAAAGTTGTCAAAAACGCACAAAAAAGTTGACAAAAACGTCACAAAATTGCGACTAAAATGTCTCAACAAAGTTGACAAAACGCACAACAAAATTGACAAAAACTTTACAATAAGTTGACAAAAAAGTCACAAAATGCGACTAAAATGTCCCAACAAAGTTGACAAAAAAGCACAAAAATGTCGACAAAAACGTCACAAAAAATTTGATATAAACACACAACAAAATTGACAAAAACGTTACAAATAAGTTGACAAAAACGCACAACAAAATTGCGACTAAAATGTCTGAACAAAGTTGACAAAAACGCACAACAAAATTGACAAAAAGTTACATAAAAGTTTACAAAAACGCACAACAAAATTGACAAAAACGTCACAAAAATGTCTCAACAAAATTGACAAAAAGTTACATAAAAGTTTACAAAAACGCACAACAAAATTGACAAAAACGTCACAAAAATGTGACTAAAATGTCGCAACAAAGTTGACAAAAACGTGATAAAAAATTTGACACAAACGCACACCAAAATTGACAAAAACGTTACAAATAAGTTAACAAAATTGCGACTAAAATATCTCAAAGTTGACACAAACGCACAACAAAATTGACAAAAACGTTACAAAAAAAGTTTAAAAAAACGTCACAAAAAAGTTTACAAAAACGTCAAAATTGCGACTAAAATGTCTCAACAAAGTTGACAAAACGCACAACAAAATTGACAAAAACTTTACAATAAGTTGACAAAAGTCACAAAATGCGACTAAAATGTCCCAACAAAGTTGACAAAAAAGCACAAAAATGTCGACAAAAACGTCACAAAAAATTTTATATAAACACAAAACAAAATTGACAAAAAATTTGACACAAACGCACAACAAAATTGACAAAAACGTTACAAATAAGTTGACAAAAAAAGTCATAAAATGTCTCAACAAAGTTGACAAAAACGCACAACAAAATTGACCAAAACGTCACAAAAAATTTGACACAAACGCACAACAAAATTGACAAAAACGTCACAAAAATGTGACTAAAATGTCTCAACAAAGTTGACAAAAATGCACAGCAAAATTGACCAAAACGTCACAAAAAATTTGACATAAACGCACAAAAAAATTGACAAAAACGTTACAAATAAGTTGACAAAAAAAGTCAAAAAATTGCGACTAAAATGTCTCAACAAAGTTGACAAAAACGCACAACAAAATTGACAAATACGTTACATATAAGTTGACAAAAACGTCACAAAAATGTGACTAAAATGTCTCAAAGTTGACAAAAATGCACAACAAAATTGACAAAAACGTCACAAATAATTTGACACAAATCAGAACAAAATTGACAAAAACTTCACAAAAATTCGACTAAAATATCTCAACAAAGTTGTCAAAAACGCACAAAAAAGTTGACAAAAACGTCACAAAAAAGTTGACAAAAACGTCACAAAATTGCGACTAAAATGTCTCAACAAAGTTGACAAAACGCATAACAAAATTGACAAAAACTTTACAATAAGTTGACAAAAACGCACAACAAAATTGCGACTAAAATGTCTCAACAAAGTTGACAAAAACGCACAACAAAATTGACAAAAAGTTACATAAAAGTTTACAAAAACGCACAACAAAATTGACAAAAACGTCACAAAAATGTGACTAAAATGTCTCAACAAAGTTGACAAAAATGACCAAAACGTGATAAAAAATTTGACACAAACGCACAACAAAATTGACAAAAACGTTACAAATAAGTTAACAAAAAAGTCACAAAATTGCGACTAAAATGTCTCAAAGTTGACACAAACGCACAACAAATTTGACAAAAACGTTACAAAAAAAGTTTAAAAAAACGTCACAAAAAAGTTTACAAAAACGTCACAAAATTGCGACTAAAATGTCTCAACAAAGTTGACAAAAACGCACGACAAAATTGACAAAAAATTTGACACAAACGCACAACAAAATTGACAAAAACGTCACAAAAATGTGACTAAAATGTCTCAACAAAGTTGACAAAAATGCACAGAGAAATTGACCAAAACGTCACAAAAAATTTGACATAAACGCACAAAAAAATTGACAAAAACGTTACAAATAAGTTGACAAAAAAAGTCAAAAAATTGCGACTAAAATGTCTCAACAAAGTTGACAAAAACGCACAACAAAATTGACAAATACGTTACATATAAGTTGACAAAAACGTCACAAAAATGCGACTAAAATATCTCAACAAAGTTGTCAAAAACGCACAAAAAAGTTGACAAAAACGTCACAAAATTGCGACTAAAATGTCTCAACAAAGTTGACAAAACGCACAACAAAATTGACAAAAACTTTACAATAAGTTGACAAAAAAGTCACAAAATGCGACTAAAATGTCCCAACAAAGTTGACAAAAAAGCACAAAAATGTCGACAAAAACGTCACAAAAAATTTGATATAAACACACAACAAAATTGACAAAAACGTTACAAATAAGTTGACAAAAACGCACAACAAAATTGCGACTAAAATGTCTGAACAAAGTTGACAAAAACGCACAACAAAATTGACAAAAAGTTACATAAAAGTTTACAAAAACGCACAACAAAATTGACAAAAACGTCACAAAAATGTCTCAACAAAATTGACAAAAAGTTACATAAAAGTTTACAAAAACGCACAACAAAATTGACAAAAACGTCACAAAAATGTGACTAAAATGTCGCAACAAAGTTGACAAAAACGTGATAAAAAATTTGACACAAACGCACACCAAAATTGACAAAAACGTTACAAATAAGTTAACAAAATTGCGACTAAAATATCTCAAAGTTGACACAAACGCACAACAAAATTGACAAAAACGTTACAAAAAAAGTTTAAAAAAACGTCACAAAAAAGTTTACAAAAACGTCAAAATTGCGACTAAAATGTCTCAACAAAGTTGACAAAACGCACAACAAAATTGACAAAAACTTTACAATAAGTTGACAAAAGTCACAAAATGCGACTAAAATGTCCCAACAAAGTTGACAAAAAAGCACAAAAATGTCGACAAAAACGTCACAAAAAATTTTATATAAACACAAAACAAAATTGACAAAAAATTTGACACAAACGCACAACAAAATTGACAAAAACGTTACAAATAAGTTGACAAAAAAAGTCATAAAATGTCTCAACAAAGTTGACAAAAACGCACAACAAAATTGACCAAAACGTCACAAAAAATTTGACACAAACGCACAACAAAATTGACAAAAACGTCACAAAAATGTGACTAAAATGTCTCAACAAAGTTGACAAAAATGCACAGCAAAATTGACCAAAACGTCACAAAAAATTTGACATAAACGCACAAAAAAATTGACAAAAACGTTACAAATAAGTTGACAAAAAAAGTCAAAAAATTGCGACTAAAATGTCTCAACAAAGTTGACAAAAACGCACAACAAAATTGACAAATACGTTACATATAAGTTGACAAAAACGTCACAAAAATGTGACTAAAATGTCTCAAAGTTGACAAAAATGCACAACAAAATTGACAAAAACGTCACAAATAATTTGACACAAATCAGAACAAAATTGACAAAAACTTCACAAAAATTCGACTAAAATATCTCAACAAAGTTGTCAAAAACGCACAAAAAAGTTGACAAAAACGTCACAAAAAAGTTGACAAAAACGTCACAAAATTGCGACTAAAATGTCTCAACAAAGTTGACAAAACGCATAACAAAATTGACAAAAACTTTACAATAAGTTGACAAAAACGCACAACAAAATTGCGACTAAAATGTCTCAACAAAGTTGACAAAAACGCACAACAAAATTGACAAAAAGTTACATAAAAGTTTACAAAAACGCACAACAAAATTGACAAAAACGTCACAAAAATGTGACTAAAATGTCTCAACAAAGTTGACAAAAATGACCAAAACGTGATAAAAAATTTGACACAAACGCACAACAAAATTGACAAAAACGTTACAAATAAGTTAACAAAAAAGTCACAAAATTGCGACTAAAATGTCTCAAAGTTGACACAAACGCACAACAAATTTGACAAAAACGTTACAAAAAAAGTTTAAAAAAACGTCACAAAAAAGTTTACAAAAACGTCACAAAATTGCGACTAAAATGTCTCAACAAAGTTGACAAAAACGCACGACAAAATTGACAAAAAATTTGACACAAACGCACAACAAAATTGACAAAAACGTTACAAATAAGTTGACAAAAAAAGTCATAAAATGTCTCAACAAAGTTGACAAAAACGCACAACAAAATTGACCAAAACGTCACAAAAAATTTGACACAAACGCACAACAAAATTGACAAAAAGTTACATAAAAGTTTACAAAAACGCACAACAAAATTGACAAAAACGTCACAAAAATGTCTCAACAAAATTGACAAAAAGTTACATAAAAGTTTACAAAAACGCACAACAAAATTGACAAAAACGTCACAAAAATGTGACTAAAATGTCTCAACAAAGTTGACAAAAACGTGATAAAAAATTTGACACAAACGCACACCAAAATTGACAAAAACGTTACAAAAAAAGTTTAAAAAAACGTCACAAAAAAGTTTACAAAAACGTCAAAATTGCGACTAAAATGTCTCAACAAAGTTGACAAAACGCACAACAAAATTGACAAAAACTTTACAATAAGTTGACAAAAGTCACAAAATGCGACTAAAATGTCCCAACAAAGTTGACAAAAAAGCACAAAAATGTCGACAAAAACGTCACAAAAAAATTTGATATAAACACACAACAAAATTGACAAAAACGTTACAAATAAGTTGACAAAAAAGTCACAAAATTGCGACTAAAATGTCTCAAAGTTGACAAAAACGCACAACAAAATTGACAAAAACGTCACAAAAATGTGACTAAAATGTCTCAACAAAGTTGACAAAAATGACCAAAACGTGATAAAAAATTTGACACAAACATACAACAAAATTGACAAAAACGTTACAAATAAGTTAACAAAAAAGTCACAAAATTGCGACTAAAATGTCTCAAAGTTGACACAAACGCACAACAAAATTGACAAAAACGTTACAAAAAAAGTTTAAAAAAACGTCACAAAATTGCGACTAAAATGTCTCAACAAAGTTGACAAAAACGCACAACAAAATTGACAAAAAATTTGACACAAACGCACAACAAAATTGACAAAAACGTTACAAATAAGTTGACAAAAAAAGTCATAAAATGTCTCAACAAAGTTGACAAAAACGCACAACAAAATTGACCAAAACGTCACAAAAAATTTGACACAAACGCACAACAAAATTGACAAAAAGTTACATAAAAGTTTACAAAAACGCACAACAAAATTGACCAAAACGTCACAAAAAATTTGACACAAACGCACAAAAAAATTGACAAAAACGTTACAAATAAGTTGACAAAAAAAGTCAAAAAATTGCGACTAAAATGTCTCAACAAAGTTGACAAAAACGCACAACAAAATTGACAAATACGTTACATATAAGTTGACAAAAACGTCACAAAAATGTGACTAAAATGTCTCAAAGTTGACAAAAATGCACAACAAAATTGACAAAAACGTCACAAATAATTTGACACAAATCAGAACAAAATTGACAAAAACTTCACAAAAATGCGACTAAAATATCTCAACAAAGTTGTCAAAAACGCACAAAAAAGTTGACAAAAACGTCACAAAAAAGTTGACAAAAACGTCACAAAATTGCGACTAAAATGTCTCAACAAAGTTGACAAAACGCACAACAAAATTGACAAAAACTTTACAATAAGTTGACAAAAAAGTCACAAAATGCGACTAAAATGTCCCAACAAAGTTGACAAAAAAGCACAAAAATGTCGACAAAAACGTCACAAAAAATTTGATATAAACACACAACAAAATTGACAAAAACGTTACAAATAAGTTGACAAAAACGCACCACAAAATTGCGACTGAAATGTCTCAACAAAGTTGACAAAAACGCACAACAAAATTGACAAAAAGTTACATAAAAGTTTACAAAAACGCACAACAAAATTGACAAAAACGTCACAAAAATGTGACTAAAATGTCTCAACAAAGTTGACAAAAATGCACAACAAAATTGACCAAAACGTGATAAAAAATTTGACACAAACGCACAACAAAATTGACAAAAACGTTACAAATAAGTTAACAAAAAAGTCACAAAATTGCGACTAAAATGTCTCAAAGTTGACACAAACGCACAACAAAATTGACAAAAACGTTACAAAAAAAGTTTAAAAAAACGTCACAAAAAAGTTTACAAAAACGTCAAATTGCGACTAAAATGTCTCAACAAAGTTGACAAAAACGCACAACAAAATTGACAAAAAATTTGACACAAACGCACAACAAAATTGACAAAAACGTTACAAATAAGTTGACAAAAAAAGTCATAAAATGTCTCAACAAAGTTGACAAAAACGCACAACAAAATTGACCAAAACGTCACAAAAAATTTGACACAAACGCACAACAAAATTGACAAAAACGTCACAAAAATGTGACTAAAATGTCTCAACAAAGTTGACAAAAATGCACAGAGAAATTGACCAAAACGTCACAAAAAATTTGACATAAACGCACAAAAAAATTGACAAAAACGTTACAAATAAGTTGACAAAAAAAGTCAAAAAATTGCGACTAAAATGTCTCAACAAAGTTGACAAAAACGCACAACAAAATTGACAAATACGTTACATATAAGTTGACAAAAACGTCACAAAAATGTGACTAAAATGTCTCAAAGTTGACAAAAATGCACAACAAAATTGACAAAAACGTCACAAATAATTTGACACAAATCAGAACAAAATTGACAAAAACTTCACAAAAATGCGGCTAAAATATCTCAACAAAGTTGACAAAACGCATAACAAAATTGACAAAAACTTTACAATAAGTTGACAAAAAAGCACAAAAATGTCGACAAAAACGTCACAAAAAATTTGATATAAACACACAACAAAATTGACAAAAACGTTACAAATAAGTTAACAAAAAAGTCACAAAATTGCGACTAAAATGTCTCAAAGTTGACACAAACGCACAACAAAATTGACAAAAACGTTACAAAAAAAGTTTAAAAAAACGTCACAAAAAAGTTTACAAAAACGTCAAATTGCGACTAAAATGTCTCAACAAAGTTGACAAAAACGCACAACAAAATTGACAAAAAATTTGACACAAACGCACAACAAAATTGACAAAAACGTTACAAATAAGTTGACAAAAAAAGTCATAAAATGTCTCAACAAAGTTGACAAAAACGCACAACAAAATTGACCAAAACGTCACAAAAAATTTGACACAAACGCACAACAAAATTGACAAAAACGTCACAAAAATGTGACTAAAATGTCTCAACAAAGTTGACAAAAATGCACAGAGAAATTGACCAAAACGTCAACAAAAATTTGACATAAACGCACAAAAAAATTGACAAAAACGTTACAAATAAGTTGACAAAAAAAGTCAAAAAATTGCGACTAAAATGTCTCAACAAAGTTGACAAAAACGCACAACAAAATTGACAAATACGTTACATATAAGTTGACAAAAACGTCACAAAAATGTGACTAAAATGTCTCAAAGTTGACAAAAATGCACAACAAAATTGACAAAAACGTCACAAATAATTTGACACAAATCAGAACAAAATTGACAAAAACTTCACAAAAATGCGACTAAAATATCTCAACAAAGTTGACAAAACGCATAACAAAATTGACAAAAACTTTACAATAAGTTGACAAAAAAGCACAAAAATGTCGACAAAAACGTCACAAAAAATTTGATATAAACACACAACAAAATTGACAAAAACGTTACAAATAAGTTGACAAAAACGCACAACAAAATTGACAAAAAGTTACATAAAAGTTTACAAAAACGCACAACAAAATTGACAAAAACGTCACAAAAATGTCTCAACAAAATTGACAAAAAGTTACATAAAAGTTTACAAAAACGCACAACAAAATTGACAAAAACGTCACAAAAATGTGACTAAAATGTTTCAACAAAGTTGACAAAAACGCACAACAAAATTGACAAATACGTTACATATAAGTTGACAAAAACGTCACAAAAATGTGACTAAAATGTTTCAACAAAGTTGACAAAAACGCACAACAAAATTGACAAAAACGTCACAAATAATTTGACACAAATCAGAACAAAATTGACAAAAACTTCACAAAAATGCGACTAAAATATCTCAACAAAGTTGTCAAAAACGCACAACAAAATTGACAAAAACTTTACAATAAGTTGACAAAAAAGTCACAAAATGCGACTAAAATGTCTCAACAAAGTTGACAAAACGCACAACAAAATTGACAAAAACTTTACAATAAGTTGACAAAAAAGTCACAAAATGCGACTAAAATGTCCCAACAAAGTTGACAAAAAAGCACAAAAATGTCGACAAAAACATCACAAAAAATTTGATATAAACACACAACAAAATTGACAAAAACGTTACAAATAAGTTGACAAAAACGCACAACAAAATTGCGACTGAAATGTCTCAACAAAGTTGACAAAAACGCACAACAAAATTGACAAAAAGTTACATAAAAGTTTACAAAAACGCACAACAAAATTGACAAAAACGTCACAAAAATGTGACTAAAATGTCTCAACAAAGTTGACAAAAATGCACAACAAAATTGACAAAAACGTTACGAATAAGTTAACAAAAAAGTCACAAAATTGCGACTAAAATGTCTCAAAGTTGACACAAACGCACAACAAAATTGACAAAAACGTTACAAAAAAAGTTTAAAAAACGTCACAAAAAAGTTTACAAAAACGTCACAAAAATGCGACTAAAATGTCTCAACAAAGTTGACATAAAAGTTTACAAAACGCACAACGAAATTGACCAAAACGTCACAAAAAATTTGACACAAACGCACAACAAAATTGACAAAAACGTTACAAATAAGTTGACAAAAACGTCACAAAAATGTCTCAACAAAGTTGACAAAAAGTTACATAAAAGTTTACAAAAACGCACAACAAAATTGACAAAAACGTCACAAAAATGTCTCAACAAAATTGACAAAAAGTTACATAAAAGTTTACAAAAACGCACAACAAAATTGACAAAAACGTCACAAAAATGTGACTAAAATGTCTCAACAAAGTTGACAAAAATGCACAACAAAATTGACCAAAACGTGATAAAAAATTTGACACAAACGCACAACAAAATTGACAAAAACGTTACAAATAAGTTAACAAAAAAGTCACAAAATTGCGACTAAAATGTCTCAAAGTTGACACAAACGCACAACAAAATTGACAAAAACGTTACAAAAAAAGTTTAAAAAAACGTCAAAAAAGTTGACAAAAACGTCACAAAATTGCGACTAAAATGTCTCAACAAAGTTGACAAAAACGCACAACAAAATTGACAAATACGTTACATATAAGTTGACAAAAACGTCACAAAAATGTGACTAAAATGTCTCAAAGTTGACAAAAATGCACAACAAAATTGACAAAAACGTCACAAATAATTTGACACAAATCAGAACAAAATTGACAAAAACTTCACAAAAATGCGACTAAAATATCTCAACAAAGTTGACAAAACGCATAACAAAATTGACAAAAACTTTACAATAAGTTGACAAAAAAGCACAAAAATGTCGACAAAAACGTCACAAAAAATTTGATATAAACACACAACAAAATTGACAAAAACGTTACAAATAAGTTGACAAAAACGCACAACAAAATTGACAAAAACGTCACAAAAATGTGACTAAAATGTCTCAACAAAGTTGACAAAAATGCACAGAGAAATTGACCAAAACGTCACAAAAAAATTGACATAAACGCACAAAAAAATTGACAAAAACGTTACAAATAAGTTGACAAAAAAAGTCAAAAAATTGCGACTAAAATGTCTCAACAAAGTTGACAAAAACGCACAACAAAATTGACAAATACGTTACATATAAGTTGACAAAAACGTCACAAAAATGTGACTAAAATGTCTCAAAGTTGACAAAAATGCACAACAAAATTGACAAAAACGTCACAAATAATTTGACACAAATCAGAACAAAATTGACAAAAACTTCACAAAAATGCGACTAAAATATCTCAACAAAGTTGTCAAAAACGCACAAAAAAGTTGACAAAAACGTCACAAAAAAGTTGACAAAAACGTCACAAAATTGCGACTAAAATGTCTCAACAAAGTTGACAAAACGCACAACAAAATTGACAAAAACTTTACAATAAGTTGACAAAAAAGTCACAAAATGCGACTAAAATGTCCCAACAAAGTTGACAAAAAAGCACAAAAATGTCGACAAAAACGTCACAAAAAATTTGATATAAACACACAACAAAATTGACAAAAACGTTACAAATAAGTTGACAAAAACGCACCACAAAATTGCGACTGAAATGTCTCAACAAAGTTGACAAAAACGCACAACAAAATTGACAAAAAGTTACATAAAAGTTTACAAAAACGCACAACAAAATTGACAAAAACGTCACAAAAATGTGACTAAAATGTCTCAACAAAGTTGACAAAAATGCACAACAAAATTGACAAAAACGTTACGAATAAGTTAACAAAAGTCACAAAATTGCGACTAAAATGTCTCAAAGTTGACACAAACGCACAACAAAATTGACAAAAACGTTACAAAAAAGTTTAAAAAAACGTCACAAAAAAGTTTACAAAAACGTCACAAAAATGCGACTAAAATGTCTCAACAAAGTTGACATAAAAGTTTACAAAACGAAATTGACCAAAACGTCACAAAAAATTTGACACAAACGCACAACAAAATTGACAAAAACTTTACAATAAGTTGACAAAAAAGTCACAAAATGCGACTAAAATGTCCCAACAAAGTTGACAAAAAAGCACAAAAATGTCGACAAAAACGTCACAAAAAATTTGATATAAACACACAACAAAATTGACAAAAAATTTGACACAAACGCACAACAAAATTGACAAAAACGTTACAAATAAGTTGACAAAAACGTCACAAAAATGTCTCAACAAAGTTGACAAAAAGTTACATAAAAGTTTACAAAAACGCACAACAAAATTGACAAAAACGTCACAAAAATGTCTCAACAAAATTGACAAAAAGTTACATAAAAGTTTACAAAAACGCACAACAAAATTGACAAAAACGTCACAAAAATGTGACTAAAATGTCTCAACAAAGTTGACAAAAACGTGATAAAAAATTTGACACAAACGCACACCAAAATTGACAAAAACGTTACAAATAAGTTAACAAAATTGCGACTAAAATATCTCAAAGTTGACACAAACGCACAACAAAATTGACAAAAACGTTACAAAAAAAGTTTAAAAAAACGTCACAAAAAAGTTTACAAAAACGTCAAAATAGCGACTAAAATGTCTCAACAAAGTTGACAAAACGCACAACAAAATTGACAAAAACTTTACAATAAGTTGACAAAAGTCACAAAATGCGACTAAAATGTCCCAACAAAGTTGACAAAAAAGCACAAAAATGTCGACAAAAACGTCACAAAAAATTTGATATAAACACACAACAAAATTGACAAAAAATTTGACACAAACGCACAACAAAATTGACAAAAACGTTACAAATAAGTTGACAAAAAAAGTCATAAAATGTCTCAACAAAGTTGACAAAAACGCACAACAAAATTGACCAAAACGTCACAAAAAATTTGACACAAACGCACAACAAAATTGACAAAAACGTCACAAAAATGTGACTAAAATGTCTCAACAAAGTTGACAAAAATGCACAGCAAAATTGACCAAAACGTCACAAAAAATTTGACATAAACGCACAAAAAAATTGACAAAAACGTTACAAATAAGTTGACAAAAAAAGTCAAAAAATTGCGACTAAAATGTCTCAACAAAGTTGACAAAAACGCACAACAAAATTGACAAATACGTTACATATAAGTTGACAAAAACGTCACAAAAATGTGACTAAAATGTCTCAACAAAGTTGTCAAAAACGCACAAAAAAGTTGACAAAAACGTCACAAAAAAGTTGACAAAAACGTCACAAAATTGCGACTAAAATGTCTCAACAAAGTTGACAAAACGCATAACAAAATTGACAAAAACTTTACAATAAGTTGACAAAAAAGTCACAAAATGCGACTAAAATGTGCCAACAAAGTTGACAAAAAAGCACAAAAATGTCGACAAAAACGTCACAAAAAATTTGATATAAACACACAACAAAATTGTCAAAAACGTTACAAATAAGTTGACAAAAACGCACAACAAAATTGCGACTAAAATGTCTCAACAAAGTTGACAAAAACGCACAACAAAATTGACAAAAAGTTACATAAAAGTTTACAAAAACGCACAACAAAATTGACAAAAACGTCACAAAAATGTGACTAAAATGTCTCAACAAAGTTGACAAAAATGACCAAAACGTGATAAAAAATTTGACACAAACGCACAACAAAATTGACAAAAACGTTACAAATAAGTTAACAAAAAAGTCACAAAATTGCGACTAAAATGTCTCAAAGTTGACACAAACGCACAACAAATTTGACAAACGTTACAAAAAAAGTTTAAAAAAACGTCACAAAAAAGTTTACAAAAACGTCACAAAATTGCGACTAAAATGTCTCAACAAAGTTGACAAAAACGCACAACAAAATTGACAAAAAATTTGACACAAACGCACAACAAAATTGACAAAAACGTTACAAATAAGTTGACAAAAAAAGTCATAAAATGTCTCAACAAAGTTGACAAAAACGCACAACAAAATTGACCAAAACGTCACAAAAAATTTGACACAAACGCACAACAAAATTGACAAAAAGTTACATAAAAGTTTACAAAAACGCACAACAAAATTAACAAAAACGTCACAAAAAAGTTTACAAAAACGTCACAAAATTGCGACATGTCTCAACAAAGTTGACAAAAACGCACAACAAAATTGACAAAAAATTTGACACAAACGCACAACAAAATTGACAAAAACGTTACAAATAAGTTGACAAAAACGTCACAAAAATGTCTCAACAAAGTTGACAAAAAGTTACATAAAAGTTTACAAAAACGCACAACAAAATTGACAAAAACGTCACAAAAATGTCTCAACAAAATTGACAAAAAGTTACATAAAAGTTTACAAAAACGCACAACAAAATTGACAAAAACGTCACAAAAATGTGACTAAAATGTCTCAACAAAGTTGACAAAAACGTGATAAAAAATTTGACACAAACGCACACCAAAATTGACAAAAACGTTACAAAAAAAGTTTAAAAAAACGTCACAAAAAAGTTTACAAAAACGTCAAAATTGCGACTAAAATGTCTCAACAAAGTTGACAAAACGCACAACAAAATTGACAAAAACTTTACAATAAGTTGACAAAAGTCACAAAATGCGACTAAAATGTCCCAACAAAGTTGACAAAAAAGCACAAAAATGTCGACAAAAACGTCACAAAAAATTTGATATAAACACACAACAAAATTGACAAAAACGTTACAAATAAGTTGACAAAAAAGTCACAAAATTGCGACTAAAATGTCTCAAAGTTTACAAAAACGCACAACAAAATTGACAAAAAATTTGACACAAACGCACAACAAAATTGACAAAAACGTTACAAATAAGTTGACAAAAAAAGTCATAAAATGTCTCAACAAAGTTGACAAAAACGCACAACAAAATTGATCAAAACGTCACAAAAAATTTGACACAAACGCACAACAAAATTGACAAAAACGTCACAAAAATGTGACTAAAATGTCTCAACAAAGTTGACAAAAATGACCAAAACGTGATAAAAAATTTGACACAAACATACAACAAAATTGACAAAAACGTTACAAATAAGTTAACAAAAAAGTCACAAAATTGCGACTAAAATGTCTCAACAAAGTTGACAAAAACGCACAACAAAATTGACAAAAAATTTGACACAAACGCACAACAAAATTGACAAAAACGTTACAAATAAGTTGACAAAAAAAGTCATAAAATGTCTCAACAAAGTTGACAAAAACGCACAACAAAATTGACAAATACGTTACATATAAGTTGACAAAAACGTCACAAAAATGTGACTAAAATGTCTCAAAGTTGACAAAAATGCACAACAAAATTGACAAAAACGTCACAAATAATTTGACACAAATCAGAACAAAATTGACAAAAACTTCACAAAAATGCGACTAAAATATCTCAACAAAGTTGTCAAAAACGCACAAAAAAGTTGACAAAAACGTCACAAAAAAGTTGACAAAAACGTCACAAAATTGCGACTAAAATGTCTCAACAAAGTTGACAAAACGCACAACAAAATTGACAAAAACTTTACAATAAGTTGACAAAAAAGTCACAAAATGCGACTAAAATGTCCCAACAAAGTTGACAAAAAAGCACAAAAATGTCGACAAAAACGTCACAAAAAATTTGATATAAACACACAACAAAATTGACAAAAACGTTACAAATAAGTTGACAAAAACGCACAACAAAATTGACAAAAACGTCACAAAAATGTGACTAAAATGTCTCAACAAAGTTGACAAAAATGCACAGAGAAATTGACCAAAACGTCACAAAAAAATTGACATAAACGCACAAAAAAATTGACAAAAACGTTACAAATAAGTTGACAAAAAAAGTCAAAAAATTGCGACTAAAATGTCTCAACAAAGTTGACAAAAACGCACAACAAAATTGACAAATACGTTACATATAAGTTGACAAAAACGTCACAAAAATGCGACTAAAATGTCTCAACAAAGTTGACAAAACGCACAACAAAATTGACAAAAACTTTACAATAAGTTGACAAAAAAGTCACAAAATGCGACTAAAATGTCCCAACAAAGTTGACAAAAAAGCACAAAAATGTCGACAAAAACGTCACAAAAAATTTGATATAAACACACAACAAAATTGACAAAAAATTTGACACAAACGCACAACAAAATTGACAAAAACGTTACAAATAAGTTGACAAAAACGTCACAAAAATGTCTCAACAAAGTTGACAAAAAGTTACATAAAAGTTTACAAAAACGCACAACAAAATTGACAAAAACGTCACAAAAATGTCTCAACAAAATTGACAAAAAGTTACATAAAAGTTTACAAAAACGCACAACAAAATTGACAAAAACGTCACAAAAATGTGACTAAAATGTCTCAACAAAGTTGACAAAAACGTGATAAAAAATTTGACACAAACGCACACCAAAATTGACAAAAACGTTACAAATAAGTTAACAAAATTGCGACTAAAATATCTCAAAGTTGACACAAACGCACAACAAAATTGACAAAAACGTTACAAAAAAAGTTTAAAAAAACGTCACAAAAAAGTTTACAAAAACGTCAAAATTGCGACTAAAATGTCTCAACAAAGTTGACAAAACGCACAACAAAATTGACAAAAACTTTACAATAAGTTGACAAAAGTCACAAAATGCGACTAAAATGTCCCAACAAAGTTGACAAAAAAGCACAAAAATGTCGACAAAAACGTCACAAAAAATTTGATATAAACACACAACAAAATTGACAAAAAATTTGACACAAACGCACAACAAAATTGACAAAAACGTTACAAATAAGTTGACAAAAAAAGTCATAAAATGTCTCAACAAAGTTGACAAAAACGCACAACAAAATTGACCAAAACGTCACAAAAAATTTGACACAAACGCACAACAAAATTGACAAAAACGTCACAAAAATGTGACTAAAATGTCTCAACAAAGTTGACAAAAATGCACAGCAAAATTGACCAAAACGTCACAAAAAATTTGACATAAACGCACAAAAAAATTGACAAAAACGTTACAAATAAGTTGACAAAAAAAGTCAAAAAATTGCGACTAAAATGTCTCAACAAAGTTGACAAAAACGCACAACAAAATTGACAAATACGTTACATATAAGTTGACAAAAACGTCACAAAAATGTGACTAAAATGTCTCAAAGTTGACAAAAATGCACAACAAAATTGACAAAAACGTCACAAATAATTTGACACAAATCAGAACAAAATTGACAAAAACTTCACAAAAATGCGACTAAAATATCTCAACAAAGTTGTCAAAAACGCACAAAAAAGTTGACAAAAACGTCACAAAAAAGTTGACAAAAACGTCACAAAATTGCGACTAAAATGTCTCAACAAAGTTGACAAAACGCATAACAAAATTGACAAAAACTTTACAATAAGTTGACAAAAAAGTCACAAAATGCGACTAAAATGTGCCAACAAAGTTGACAAAAAAGCACAAAAATGTCGACAAAAACGTCACAAAAAATTTGATATAAACACACAACAAAATTGTCAAAAACGTTACAAATAAGTTGACAAAAACGCACAACAAAATTGCGACTAAAATGTCTCAACAAAGTTGACAAAAACGCACAACAAAATTGACAAAAAGTTACATAAAAGTTTACAAAAACGCACAACAAAATTGACAAAAACGTCACAAAAATGTGACTAAAATGTCTCAACAAAGTTGACAAAAATGACCAAAACGTGATAAAAAATTTGACACAAACGCACAACAAAATTGACAAAAACATTACAAATAAGTTAACAAAAAAGTCACAAAATTGCGACTAAAATGTCTCAAAGTTGACACAAACGCACAACAAATTTGACAAAAACGTTACAAAAAAAGTTTAAAAAAACGTCACAAAAAAGTTTACAAAAACGTCACAAAATTGCGACTAAAATGTCTCAACAAAGTTGACAAAAACGCACAACAAAATTGACAAAAAATTTGACACAAACGCACAACAAAATTGACAAAAACGTTACAAATAAGTTGACAAAAAAAGTCATAAAATGTCTCAACAAAGTTGACAAAAACGCACAACAAAATTGACCAAAACGTCACAAAAAATTTGACACAAACGCACAACAAAATTGACAAAAAGTTACATAAAAGTTTACAAAAACGCACAACAAAATTAACAAAAACGTCACAAAAAAGTTTACAAAAACGTCACAAAATTGCGACTAATGTCTCAACAAAGTTGACAAAAACGCACAACAAAATTGACAAAAAATTTGACACAAACGCACAACAAAATTGACAAAAACGTTACAAATAAGTTGACAAAAACGTCACAAAAATGTCTCAACAAAGTTGACAAAAAGTTACATAAAAGTTTACAAAAACGCACAACAAAATTGACAAAAACGTCACAAAAATGTCTCAACAAAATTGACAAAAAGTTACATAAAAGTTTACAAAAACGCACAACAAAATTGACAAAAACGTCACAAAAATGTGACTAAAATGTCTCAACAAAGTTGACAAAAACGTGATAAAAAATTTGACACAAACGCACACCAAAATTGACAAAAACGTTACAAAAAAAGTTTAAAAAAACGTCACAAAAAAGTTTACAAAAACGTCAAAATTGCGACTAAAATGTCTCAACAAAGTTGACAAAACGCACAACAAAATTGACAAAAACTTTACAATAAGTTGACAAAAGTCACAAAATGCGACTAAAATGTCCCAACAAAGTTGACAAAAAAGCACAAAAATGTCGACAAAAACGTCACAAAAAATTTGATATAAACACACAACAAAATTGACAAAAACGTTACAAATAAGTTGACAAAAAAGTCACAAAATTGCGACTAAAATGTCTCAAAGTTTACAAAAACGCACAACAAAATTGACAAAAAATTTGACACAAACGCACAACAAAATTGACAAAAACGTTACAAATAAGTTGACAAAAAAAGTCATAAAATGTCTCAACAAAGTTGACAAAAACGCACAACAAAATTGACCAAAACGTCACAAAAAATTTGACACAAACGCACAACAAAATTGACAAAAAGTTACATAAAAGTTTACAAAAACGCACAACAAAATTGACCAAAACGTCACAAAAAATTTGACACAAACGCACAACAAAATTGACAAACGTCACAAAAAATTTGACATAAACGCACAAAAAAATTGACAAAAACGTTACAAATAAGTTGACAAAAAAAGTCAAAAAATTGCGACTAAAATGTCTCAACAAAGTTGACAAAAACGCACAACAAAATTGACAAATACGTTACATATAGGTTGACAAAAACGTCACAAAAATGTGACTAAAATGTCTCAAAGTTGACAAAAATGCACAACAAAATTGACAAAAACGTCACAAATAATTTGACACAAATCAGAACAAAATTGACAAAAACTTCACAAAAATGCGACTAAAATATCTCAACAAAGTTGTCAAAAACGCACAAAAAAGTTGACAAAAACGTCACAAAAAAGTTGACAAAAACGTCACAAAATTGCGACTAAAATGTCTCAACAAAGTTGACAAAACGCACAACAAAATTGACAAAAACTTTACAATAAGTTGACAAAAAAGTCACAAAATGCGACTAAAATGTCCCAACAAAGTTGACAAAAAAGCACAAAAATGTCGACAAAAACGTCACAAAAAATTTGATATAAACACAACAAAATTGACAAAAACGTTACAAATAAGTTGACAAAAACGCACCACAAAATTGCGACTGAAATGTCTCAACAAAGTTGACAAAAACGCACAACAAAATTGACAAAAAGTTACATAAAAGTTTACAAAAACGCACAACAAAATTGACAAAAACGTCACAAAAATGTGACTAAAATGTCTCAACAAAGTTGACAAAAATGCACAACAAAATTGACAAAAACGTTACGAATACGTTAACAAAAGTCACAAAATTGCGACTAAAATGTCTCAAAGTTGACACAAACGCACAACAAAATTGACAAAAACGTTACAAAAAAGTTTAAAAAAACGTCACAAAAAAGTTTACAAAAACGTCACAAAAATGCGACTAAAATGTCTCAACAAAGTTGACATAAAAGTTTACAAAACGAAATTGACCAAAACGTCACAAAAAATTTGACACAAACGCACAACAAAATTGACAAAAACGTTACAAATAAGTTGACAAAAACGTCACAAAAATGTCTCAACAAAGTTGACAAAAAGTTACATAAAAGTTTACAAAAACGCACAACAAAATTGACAAAAACGTCACAAAAATGTCTCAACAAAATTGACAAAAAGTTACATAAAAGTTTACAAAAACGCACAACAAAATTGACAAAAACGTCACAAAAATGTGACTAAAATGTCTCAACAAAGTTGACAAAAATGCACAACAAAATTGACCAAAACGTGATAAAAAATTTGACACAAACGCACAACAAAATTGACAAAAACGTTACAAATAAGTTAACAAAAAAGTCACAAAATTGCGACTAAAATGTCTCAAAGTTGACACAAACGCACAACAAAATTGACAAAAACGTTACAAAAAAAGTTTAAAAAAACGTCACAAAAAAGTTTACAAAAACGTCAAATTGCGACTAAAATGTCTCAACAAAGTTGACAAAAACGCACAACAAAATTGACAAAAAATTTGACACAAACGCACAACAAAATTGACAAAAACGTTACAAATAAGTTGACAAAAAAAGTCATAAAATGTCTCAACAAAGTTGACAAAAACGCACAACAAAATTGACCAAAACGTCACAAAAAATTTGACACAAACGCACAACAAAATTGACAAAAACGTCACAAAAATGTGACTAAAATGTCTCAACAAAGTTGACAAAAATGCACAGAGAAATTGACCAAAACGTCACAAAAAATTTGACATAAACGCACAAAAAAATTGACAAAAACGTTACAAATAAGTTGACAAAAAAAGTCAAAAAATTGCGACTAAAATGTCTCAACAAAGTTGACAAAAACGCACAACAAAATTGACAAATACGTTACATATAAGTTGACAAAAACGTCACAAAAATGCGACTAAAATATCTCAACAAAGTTGTCAAAAACGCACAAAAAAGTTGACAAAAACGTCACGAAATTGCGACTAAAATGTCTCAACAAAGTTGAAAAAACGCACAACAAAATTGACAAAAACTTTACAATAAGTTGACAAAAAAGTCACAAAATGCGACTAAAATGTCCCAACAAAGTTGACAAAAAAGCACAAAAATGTCGACAAAAACGTCACAAAAAATTTGATATAAACACACAACAAAATTGACAAAAACGTTACAAATAAGTTGACAAAAACGCACAACAAAATTGCGACTAAAATGTCTGAACAAAGTTGACAAAAACGCACAACAAAATTGACAAAAAGTTACATAAAAGTTTACAAAAACGCACAACAAAATTGACAAAAACGTCACAAAAAATTTGACACAAACGCACAACAAAATTGACAAAAACGTCACAAAAATGTCTCAACAAAGTTGACAAAAAGTTACATAAAAGTTTACAAAAACGCACAACAAAATTGACAAAAACGTCACAAAAATGTCTCAACAAAATTGACAAAAAGTTACATAAGTTTACAAAAACGCACAACAAAATTGACAAAAACGTCACAAAAATGTGACTAAAATGTCTCAACAAAGTTGACAAAAATGCACAACAAAATTGACCAAAACGTGATAAAAAATTTGACACAAACGCACAACAAAATTGACAAAAACGTTACAAATAAGTTAACAAAAAAGTCACAAAATTGCGACTAAAATGTCTCAAAGTTGACACAAACGCACAACAAAATTGACAAAAACGTTACAAAAAAAGTTTAAAAAAACGTCACAAAAAAGTTTACAAAAACGTCACAAAATTGCGACTAATGTCTCAACAAAGTTGACAAAAACGCACAACAAAATTGACAAAAAATTTGACACAAACGCACAACAAAATTGACAAAAACGTTACAAATAAGTTGACAAAAACGTCACAAAAATGTCTCAACAAAGTTGACAAAAACGTCACAAAAATGTGACTAAAATGTCTCAACAAAGTTGACAAAAACGTGATAAAAAATTTGACACAAACGCACACCAAAATTGACAAAAACGTTACAAATAAGTTAACAAAATTGCGACTAAAATATCTCAAAGTTGACACAAACGCACAACAAAATTGACAAAAATGTTACAAAAAAAGTTTAAAAAAACGTCACAAAAAAGTTTACAAAAACGTCAAAATTGCGACTAAAATGTCTCAACAAAGTTGACAAAACGCACAACAAAATTGACAAAAACTTTACAATAAGTTGACAAAAACGTCACAAAAATGTGACTAAAATGTCCCAACAAAGTTGACAAAAAAGCACAAAAATGTCGACAAAAACGTCACAAAAAATTTGATATAAACACACAACAAAATTGACAAAAACGTTACAAATAAGTTGACAAAAACGCACAACAAAATTGCGACTAAAATGTCTCAACAAAGTTGACAAAAACGCACAACAAAATTGACAAAAAGTTACATAAAAGTTTACAAAAACGCACAACAAAATTGACAAAAACGTCACAAAAATGTGACTGAAATGTCTCAACAAAGTTGACAAAAATGACCAAAACGTGATAAAAAATTTGACACAAACGCACAACAAAATTGACAAAAAACGTTACAAATAAGTTAACAAAAAATTCACAAAATTGCGACTAAAATGTCTAAAAGTTGACACAAACGCACAACAAAATTGACAAAAACGTTACAAAAAAAGTTTAAAAAAACGTCACAAAAAAGTTTACAAAAACGTCACAAAATTGCGACTAAAATGTCTCAACAAAGTTGACAAAAACGCACAACAAAATTGACAAAAAATTTGACACAAACGCACAACAAAATTGACAAAAACGTTACAAATAAGTTGACAAAAAAAGTCATAAAATGTCTCAACAAAGTTGACAAAAACGCACAACAAAATTGACCAAAACGTCACAAAAAATTTGACACAAACGCACAACAAAATTGACAAAAAGTTACATAAAAGTTTACAAAAACGCACAACAAAATTGACAAAAACGTTACAAAAAAAGTTTAAAAAAACGTCACAAATTTGCGACTAATGTCAACAAAGTTGACAAAAACGCACAACAAAATTGACAAAAAATTTGACACAAACGCACAACAAAATTTACAAAAACGTTACAAATAAGTTGACAAAAACGTCACAAAAATGTCTCAACAAAGTTGACAAAAAGTTACATAAAAGTTTACAAAAACGCACAACAAAATTGACAAAAACGTCACAAAAATGACTCAACAAAATTGACAAAAAGTTACAAAAAAAGTTTAAAAAAACGTCACAAAAAAGTTTACAAAAACGTCAAAATTGCGACTAAAATGTCTCAACAAAGTTGACAAAACGCACAACAAAATTGACAAAAACGTCACAAAAAAGTTGACAAAAACGTCACAAAATTGCGACTAAAATGTCTCAACAAAGTTGACAAAACGCATAACAAAATTGATAAAAACTTTACAATAAGTTGACAAAAAAGTCACAAAATGCGACTAAAATGTCCCAACAAAGTTGACAAAAAAGCACAAAAATGTCGACAAAAACGTCACAAAAAATTTGATATAAACACACAACAAAATTGACAAAAACGTTACAAATAAGTTGACAAAAAAAGTCATAAAATGTCTCAACAAAGTTGACAAAAACGCACAACAAAATTGACCAAAACGTCACAAAAAATTTGACACAAACGCACAACAAAATTGACAAAAAGTTTCATAAAAGTTTACAAAAACGCACAACAAAATTGACCAAAACGTCACAAAAAATTTGACACAAACACACAACAAAATTGACAAAAACGTCACAAAAATGTGACTAAAATGTCTCAACAAAGTTGACAAAAATGCACAGCAAAATTGACCAAAACGTCACAAAAAATTTGACATAAACGCACAAAAAATTTGACAAAAACGTTACAAATAAGTTGACAAAAAAAGTCAAAAAATTGCGACTAAAATGTCTCAACAAAGTTGACAAAAACGCACAACAAAATTGACAAATACGTTACATATAAGTTGACAAAAACGTCACAAATAATTTGACACAAATCAGAACAAAATTGACAAAAACGTCACAAAAATGCGACTAAAATATCTCAACAAAGTTGTCAAAAACGCACAAAAAAGTTGACAAAAACGTCACAAAATTGCGACTAAAATGTCTCAACAAAGTTGACAAAACGCATAACAAAATTGACAAAAACTTTACAATAAGTTGACAAAAAAGTCACAAAATGCGACTAAAATGTCCCAACAAAGTCGACAAAAAACGTCACAAAAAATTTGATATAAACACAACAAAATTGACAAAAACGTTACAAATAAGTTGACAAAAACGCACAACAAAATTGCGACTAAAATGTCTCAACAAAGTTGACAAAAACGCACAACAAAATTGACAAAAAGTTACATAAAAGTTTACAAAAACGCACAATAAAATTGACAAAAACGTCACAAAAATGTGACTAAAATGTCTCAACAAAGTTGACAAAAATGACCAAAACGTGATAAAAAATTTGACACAAACGCACAACAAAATTGACAAAAACGTTACAAATAAGTTAACAAAAAAGTCACAAAATTGCGACTAAAATGTCTCAAAGTTGACACAAACGCACAACAAAATTGACAAAAATGTTACAAAAAAAGTTTAAAAAAACGTCACAAAAAAGTTTACAAAAACGTCACAAAATTGCGACTAAAATGTCTCAACAAAGTTTTACAAAAACGCACAACAAAATTGACAAAAAATTTGACACAAACGCACAACAAAATTGACAAAAACGTTACAAATAAGTTGACAAAAAAAGTCATAAAATGTCTCAACAAAGTTGACAAAAACGCACAACAAAATTGACCAAAACGTCACAAAAAATTTGACACAAACGCACAACAAAATTGACAAAAACGTCACAAAAATGTGACTAAAATGTCTCAACAAAGTTGAAAAAAATGCACAGCAAAATTGACCAAAACGTCACAAAAAATTTGACATAAACGCACAAAAAAATTGACAAAAACGTTACAAATAAGTTGACAAAAAAAGTCAAAAAATTGCGACTAAAATGTCTCAACAAAGTTGACAAAAACGCACAACAAAATTGACAAATACGTTACATATAAGTTGACAAAAACGTCACAAAAATGTGACACAAATCAGAACAAAATTGACAAAAACGTCACAAAAATGCGACTAAAATATCTCAACAAAGTTGTCAAAAACGCACAAAAAAGTTGACAAAAACGTCACAAAATTGCGACTAAAATGTCTCAACAAAGTTGACAAAACGCATAACAAAATTGACAAAAACTTTACAATAAGTTGACAAAAAAGTCACAAAATGCGACTAAAATGTCCCAACAAAGTCGACAAAAAACGTCACAAAAAATTTGATATAAACACACAACAAAATTGACAAAAACGTTACAAATAAGTTGACAAAAACGCACAACAAAATTGCGACTAAAATGTCTCAACAAAGTTGACAAAAACGCACAACAAAATTGACAAAAAGTTACATAAAAGTTTACAAAAACGCACAATAAAATTGACAAAAACGTCACAAAAATGTGACTAAAATGTCTCAACAAAGTTGACAAAAATGACCAAAACGTGATAAAAAATTTGACACAAACGCACAACAAAATTGACAAAAACGTTACAAATAAGTTAACAAAAAAGTCACAAAATTGCGACTAAAATGTCTCAAAGTTGACACAAACGCACAACAAAATTGACAAAAATGTTACAAAAAAAGTTTAAAAAAACGTCACAAAAAAGTTTACAAAAACGTCACAAAATTGCGACTAAAATGTCTCAACAAAGTTTTACAAAAACGCACAACAAAATTGACAAAAAATTTGACACAAACGCACAACAAAATTGACAAAAACGTTACAAATAAGTTGACAAAAAAAGTCATAAAATGTCTCAACAAAGTTGACAAAAACGCACAACAAAATTGACCAAAACGTCACAAAAAATTTGACACAAACGCACAACAAAATTGACAAAAACGTCACAAAAATGTGACTAAAATGTCTCAACAAAGTTGAAAAAAATGCACAGCAAAATTGACCAAAACGTCACAAAAAATTTGACATAAACGCACAAAAAAATTGACAAAAACGTTACAAATAAGTTGACAAAAAAAGTCAAAAAATTGCGACTAAAATGTCTCAACAAAGTTGACAAAAACGCACAACAAAATTGACAAATACGTTACATATAAGTTGACAAAAACGTCACAAAAATGTGACACAAATCAGAACAAAATTGACAAAAACTTCACAAAAATGCGACTAAAATATCTCAACAAAGTTGTCAAAAACGTTACAAATAAGTTGACAAAAACGCACAACAAAATTGCGACTAAAATGTCTCAACAAAGTTGACAAAAACGCACAACAAAATTGACAAATACGTTACATATAAGTTGACAAAAACGTCACAAAAATGTGACACAAATCAGAACAAAATTGACAAAAACTTCACAAAAATGCGACTAAAATATCTCAACAAAGTTGTCAAAAACGTTACAAATAAGTTGACAAAAACGCACAACAAAATTGCGACTAAAATGTCTCAACAAAGTTGACAAAAACGCACAACAAAATTGACAAAAAGTTACATAAAAGTTTACAAAAACGCACAACAAAATTGACAAAAACGTCACAAAATTGCGACTAAAATGTCTCAAAGTTGACACAAACGCACAACAAAATTGACAAAAACGTTACAAAAAAAGTTAAAAAAAAACGTCACAAAAAAGTTTACAAAAACGTCACAAAAATGCGACTAAAATGTCTCAACAAAATTGACATAAAAGTTTACAAAACGCACAACGAAATTGACCAAAACGTCACAAAAAATTTGACACAAACGCACAACAAAATTGACAAAAACGTTACAAATAAGTTGACAAAAACGTCACAAAAATGTCTCAACAAAGTTGACAAAAAGTTACATAAAAGTTTACAAAAACGCATAACAAAATTGACAAAAACGTCACAAAAATGTCTCAACAAAATTGACAAATACGTTACATATAAGTTGACAAAAATGTCACAAAAATGTGACTAAAATGTCTCAAAGTTGACAAAAATGCACAACAAAATTGACAAAAACGTCACAAATAATTTGACACAAATCAGAACAAAATTGACAAAAACTTCACAAAAATGCGACTAAAATATCTCAACAAAGTTGTCAAAAACGCACAAAAATGTCGACAAAAACGTCACAAAAAATTTGATATAAACACAACAAAATTGACAAAAACGTTACAAATAAGTTGACAAAAACGCACAACAAAATTGCGACTGAAATGTCTCAACAAAGTTGACAAAAACGCACAACAAAATTGACAAAAAGTTACATAAAAGTTTAGAAAAACGTCACAAAAAGTTTACAAAAACGTCACAAAATTGCGACTAAAATGTCTCAACAAAGTTGACAAAAACGCACAACAAAATTGACAAAAACGTTACAAAAAAAGTTTAAAAAAACGTCACAAAAAGTTTACAAAAACGTCACAAAATTGCGACTAAAATGTCTCAACAAAGTTGACAAAAACGCACAACAAAATTGACAAAAAATTTGACACAAACGCACAACAAAATTGACAAAAACGTTACAAATAAGTTGACAAAAAAAGTCATAAAATGTCTCAACAAAGTTGACAAAAACGCACAACAAAATTGACCAAAACGTCACAAAAAATTTGACACAAACGCACAACAAAATTGACAAAAAGTTACATAAAAGTTTACAAAAACGCACAACAAAATTGACCAAAACGTCACAAATAATTTGACACAAATCAGAACAAAATTGACAAAAACTTCACAAAAATGCGACTAAAATGTCTCAACAAAGTTGACAAAAATGCACAACAAAATTGACAAATACGTTACATATAAGTTGACAAAAACGTCACAAAAATGTGACTAAAATGTCTCAAAGTTGACAAAAATGCACAACAAAATTGACAAAAACGTCACAAATAATTTGACACAAATCAGAACAAAATTGACAAAAACTTCACAAAAATGCGACTAAAATATCTCAACAAAGTTGTCAAAAACGCACAAAAAAGTTGACAAACGTCACAAAAAAGTTGACAAAAACGTCACAAAATTGCGACTAAAATGTCTCAACAAAGTTGACAAAACGCACAACAAAATTGACAAAAACATTACAATAAGTTGACAAAAAAGTCACAAAATGCGACTAAAATGTCCCAACAAAGTTGACAAAAAAGCACAAAAATGTCGACAAAAACGTCACAAAAAATTTGATATAAACACAAAGACAAAATTGACAAAAACGCACAACAAAATTGACAAAAAATTTGACACAAACGCACAACAAAATTGACAAAAACGTTACAAATAAGTTGACAAAAAAAGTCATAAAATGTCTCAACAAAGTTGACAAAAACGCACAACAAAATTGACCAAAACGTCACAAAAAATTTGACACAAACGCACAACAAAATTGACAAAAACGTTACAAATAAGTTAACAAAAAAGTCACAAAATTGCGACTAAAATGTCTCAAAGTTGACACAAACGCACAACAAAATTGACAAAAACGTTACAAAAAAAGTTTACAAAAACGCACAACAAAATTGACAAAAACGTCACAAAAATGTGACTAAAATGTCTCAACAAAGTTGACAAAAATGCACAACAAAATTGACAAAAACGTTACGAATAAGTTAACAAAAATCACAAAATTGCGACTAAAATGTCTCAAAGTTGACACAAACGCACAACAAAATTGACAAAAACGTTACAAAAAAAGTTTAAAAAAACGTCACAAAAAAGTTTACAAAAACGTCACAAAAATGCGACTAAAATGTCTCAACAAAGTTGACATAAAAGTTTACAAAACGCACAACGAAATTGACCAAAACGTCACAAAAAATTTGACACAAACGCACAACAAAATTGACAAAAACGTTACAAAAATGTCTCAACAAAGTTGACAAAAAGTTACATAAAAGTTTACAAAAACGCACAACAAAATTGACAAAAACGTCACAAAAATGTCTCAACAAAATTGACAAAAAGTTACATAAAAGTTTACAAAAACGCACAACAAAATTGACAAAAACGTCACAAAAATGTGACTAAAATGTCTCAACAAAGTTGACAAAAATGCACAACAAAATTGACCAAAACGTGATAAAAAATTTGACACAAACGCACAACAAAATTGACAAAAACGTTACAAATAAGTTAACAAAAAAGTCACAAAATTGCGACTAAAATGTCTCAAAGTTGACACAAACGCACAACAAAATTGACAAAAACGTTACAAAAAAAGTTTAAAAAAACGTCACAAAAAAGTTTACAAAAACGTCACAAAATTGCGACTAAAATGTCTCAACAAAGTTGACAAAAACGCACAACAAAATTGACAAAAAATTTGACACAAACGCACAACAAAATTGACAAAAACGTTACAAATAAGTTGACAAAAAAAGTCATAAAATGTCTCAACAAAGTTGACAAAAACGCACAACAAAATTGACCAAAACGTCACAAAAAATTTGACACAAACGCACAACAAAATTGACAAAAAGTTACATAAAAGTTTACAAAAACGCACAACAAAATTGACCAAAACGTCACAAAAAATTTGACACAAACGCACAACAAAATTGACAAAAACGTCACAAAATTGCGACTAAAATGTCTCAACAAAGTTGACAAAACGCACAACAAAATTGACAAAAACTTTACAATAAGTTGATAAAAAAGTCACAAAATGCGACTAAAATGTCCCAACAAAGTTGACAAAAAAGCACAAAAATGTCGACAAAAACGTCACAAAAAATTTGATATAAACACACAACAAAATTGACAAAAACGTTACAAATAAGTTGACAAAAACGCACAACAAAATTGTGACTAAAATGTCTCAACAAAATTGACAAAAAGTTACATAAAAGTTTAAAAAAACGCACAACAAAATTGACAAAAACGTCACAAAAATGTGACTAAAATGTCTCAACAAAGTTGACAAAAATGCACAACAAAATTGACAAAAACGTTACGAATAAGTTAACAAAAAAGTCACCAAATTGCGACTAAAATGTCTCAAAGTTGACAGAAACGCACAACAAAATTGACAAAAACGTTACAAAAAAAGTTTAAAAAAACGTCACAAAAAAGTTTACAAAAACGTCACAAAAATGCGACTAAAATGTCTCAACAAAGTTGACAACAACGCACAACAAAATTGACAAAAACGTCACAAAAATGTGACTAAAATGTCTCAACAAAGTTGACAAAAACGTGATAAAAAATTTGACACAAACGCACACCAAAATTGACAAAAACGTTACAAATAAGTTAACAAAATTGCGACTAAAATATCTCAAAGTTGACACAAACGCACAACAAAATTGACAAAAACGTTACAAAAAAAGTTTAAAAAAACGTCACAAAAAAGTTTACAAAAACGTCAAAATTGCGACTAAAATGTCTCAACAAAGTTGACAAAACGCACAACAAAATTGACAAAAAATTTGACACAAACGCACAACAAAATTGACAAAAACGTTACAAATAAGTTGACAAAAAAAGTCATAAAATGTCTCAACAAAGTTGACAAAAACGCACAACAAAATTGACCAAAACGTCACAAAAAATTTGACACAAACGCACAACAAAATTGACAAAAAGTTACATAAAAGTTTACAAAAACGCACAACAAAATTGACCAAAACGTCACAAAAAATTTGAAACAAACGCACAACAAAATTGACAAAAACGTCACAAAAATGTGACTAAAATGTCTCAACAAAGTTGACAAAAATGCACAGCAAAATTGACCAAAACGTCACAAAAAATTTGACAAAAACGCACAACAAAATTGACAAATACGTTACATATAAGTTGACAAAAACGTCACAAAAATGTGACTAAAATGTCTCAAAGTTGACAAAAATGCACAACAAAATTGACAAAAACGTCACAAATAATTTGACACAAATCAGAACAAAATTGACAAAAACTTCACAAAAATGCGACTAAAATATCTCAACAAAGTTGTCAAAAACGCACAAAAAAGTTGACAAAAACGTCACAAAAAAGTTTAAAAAAACGTCACAAAATTGCGACTAAAATGTCTCAACAAAGTTGACAAAAACACACAACAAAATTGACAAAAACGTTACAAATAAGTTGACAAAAAAAGTCATAAAATGTCTCAACAAAGTTGACAAAAACGCAAAACAAAATTGACCAAAACGTCACAAAAAATTTGACACAAACGCACAACAAAATTGACAAAAAGTTACATAAAAGTTTACAAAAACGCACAACAAAATTGACCAAAACGTCACAAAAAATTTGACACAAACGCACAACAAAATTGACAAAAACGTCACAAAAATGTGACTAAAATGTCTCAACAAAGTTGACAAAAATGCACAGAGAAATTGACCAAAACGTCACAAAAAATTTGACATAAACGCACAAAAAAATTGACAAAAACGTCACAAAATTGCGACTAAAATGTCTCAACAAAGTTGACAAAACGCACAACAAAATTGACAAAAACGTTACAAATAAGTTGACAAAAACGCACAACAAAATTGTGACTAAAATGTCTCAACAAAATTGACAAAAAGTTACATAAAAGTTTAAAAAAACGCACAACAAAATTGACAAAAACGTCACAAAAATGTGACTAAAATGTCTCAACAAAGTTGACAAAAACGCACAACAAAATTGACCAAAACGTCACAAAAAATTTGACACAAACGCACAACAAAATTGACAAAAAGTTACATAAAAGTTTACAAAAACGCACAACAAAATTGACCAAAACGTCACAAAAAATTTGACACAAACGCACAACAAAATTGACAAAAACGTCACAAAAATGTGACTAAAATGTCTCAACAAAGTTGACAAAAATGCACAGCAAAATTGACCAAAACGTCACAAAAAATTTGACATAAACGCACAAAAAAATTGACAAAAACGTTACAAATAAGTTGACAAAAAAAGTCAAAAAATTGCGACCAAAATGTCTCAACAAAGTTGACAAAAACGCACAACAAAATTGACAAATACGTTACATATAAGTTGACAAAAACGTCACAAAAATGTGACTAAAATGTCTCAAAGTTGACAAAAATGCACAACAAAATTGACAAAAACGTCACAAATAATTTGACACAAATCAGAACAAAATTGACAAAAACTTCACAAAAATGCGACTAAAATATCTCAACAAAGTTGTCAAAAACGCACAAAAAAGTTGACAAAAACGTCACAAAATTGCGACTAAAATGTCTCAACAAAGTTGACAAAACGCACAACAAAATTGACAAAAACTTTACAATAAGTTGACAAAAAAGTCACAAAATGCGACTAAAATGTCCCAACAAAGTTGACAAAAAAGCACAAAAAATTTGATATAAACACACAACAAAATTGACAAAAACGCACAACAAAATTGACAAAAACGTCACAAAAATGTGACTAAAATGTCTCAACAAAGTTGACAAAAATGCACAACAAAATTGACCAAAACGTGATAAAAAATTTGACACAAACGCACAACAAAATTGACAAAAACGTTACAAATAAGTTAACAAAAAAGTCACAAAATTGCGACTAAAATGTCTCAAAGTTGACACAAACGCAAAACAAAATTGACAAAAACGTTACAAAAAAAGTTTTAAAAAACGTCACAAAAAAGTTTACAAAAACGTCACAAAATTGCGACTAAAATGTCTCAACAAAGTTGACAAAAACGCACAACAAAATTGACAAAAAATTTGACACAAACGCACAACAAAATTGACAAAAACGTTACAAATAAGTTAACAAAAAAGTCACAAAATTGCGACTAAAATGTCTCAAAGTTGACACAAACGCACAACAAAATTGACAAAAAAGTCACAAAAATGTGACTAAAATGTCTCAACAAAGTTGACAAAACGCACAACAAAATTGACAAAAACTTTACAATAAGTTGACAAAAGTCACAAAATGCGACTAAAATGTCCCAACAAAGTTGACAAAAAAGCACAAAAATGTCGACAAAAACGTCACAAAAAATTTGATATAAACACACAACAAAATTGACAAAAACGTTACAAATAAGTTGACAAAAACGCACAACAAAATTGCGACTAAAATCTCTCAACAAAGTTGACAAAAACGCACAACAAAAGTTACATAAATGTTTACAAAAACGCACAACAAAATTGACAAAAACGTCACAAAAATGTGACTAAAATGTCTCAACAAAGTTGAAAAAAATGCACAACAAAATTGACCAAAACGTGATAAAAAATTTGACACAAACGCACAAAATTGACAAAAACGTTACAAATAAGTTAAAAAAGTCACAAAATTGCGACTAAAATGTCTCAAAGTTGACACAAACGCACAACAAAATTGACAAAAAGTTACATAAAAGTTTAAAAAAACGTCACAAAAAAGTTTACAAAAACGTCACAAAATTGCGACTAAAATGTCTCAACAAAGTTGACAAAAACGCACAACAAAATTGACAAAAAATTTGACACAAACGCACAACAAAATTGACAAAAACGTTACAAATAAGTTAACAAAAAAGTCACAAAATTGCGACTAAAATGTCTCAAAGTTGACACAAACGCACAACAAAATTGACAAAAACGTCACAAAAATGTGACTAAAATGTCTCAACAAAGTTGACAAAAATGCACAACAAAATTGACCAAAACGTGATAAAAAATTTGACACAAACGCACAACAAAATTGACAAAAACGTTACAAATAAGTTAAAAAAGTCACAAAATTGCGACTAAAATGTCTCAAAGTTGACACAAACGCACAACAAAATTGACAAAAACGTTACAAAAAAAGTTTAAAAAAACGTCACAAAAAAGTTTACAAAAACGTCACAAAAATGCGACTAAAATGTCTCAACAAAGTTGACATAAAAGTTTACAAAACGCACAACGAAATTGACCAAAACGTCACAAAAAATTTGACACAAATGCACAACAAAATTGACAAAAATGTCACAAAAATGTAACTAAAATGTCTCAACAAAGTTGACAAAAATGCACAGCAAAATTGACCAAAACATCACAAAAAATTTGACATAAACGCACAAAAAAATTGACAAAAACGTTACAAATAATTTGACACAAATCAGAACAAAATTGACAAAAACTTCACAAAAAAGTTGACAAAAACGTCACAAAATTGCGACTAAAATGTCTCAACAAAGTTGACAAAACGCACAACTAAATTGACAAAAACTTTACAATAAGTTGACAAAAAAGCACAAAAATATCGACAAAAAATTTGATATAAACACACAACAAAATTGACAAAAATGTTACAAATAAGTTGACAAAAACGCACAACAAAATTGCGACTAAAATGTCTCAACAAAGTTGACAAAAACGCACAACAAAATTGACAAAAAGTTACATAAAAGTTTACAAAAACGCACAACAAAATTGACAAAAACGTCACAAAAATGTGACTAAAATGTCTCAACAAAGTTGAAAAAAATGCACAACAAAATTGACCAAAACGTGATAAAAAATTTGACACAAACGCACAACAAAATTGACAAAAACATTACAAATAAGTTAACAAAAAAGTCACAAAATTGCGACTAAAATGTCTCAAAGTTGACACAAACGCACAACAAAATTGACAAAAACGTCAAATAATTTGACACAAATCAGAACAAAATTGACAAAAACGTCACAAAAATGCGGCTAAAATATCTCAACAAAGTTGTCAAAAACACACAAAAAAGTTGACAAAAACGTCACAAAATTGCGACTAAAATGTCTCAACAAAGTTGACAAAACGCACAACAAAATTGACAAAAACTTTACAATAAGTTGACAAAAAAGTCACAAAATTGCGACTAAAATGTCTCAACAAAGTTGACAAAAATGCACAACAAAATTGACCAAAACGTGATAAAAAATTTGACACAAACGCACAACAAAATTGACAAAAACGCACAAAAAAGTTGACAAAAACGCACAAAAAAGTTGACAAAAACGTCACAAAAATGCGACTAAAATGTCTCAACAAAGTTGACAAAAACGCACAACAAAATTGACAAATACATTACATATAAGTTGACAAAAACGTCACAAAAATGTGACTAAAATGTCTCAAAGTTGACACAAATCAGAACAAAATTGACAAAAACTTCACAAAAATGCGACTAAAATATCTCAACAAAGTTGTCAAAAACGTCACAAAAAAGTTGACAAAAACGTCACAAAAAAGTTGACAAAAACGTCACAAAAAAGTTGACAAAAACGTCACAAAATTGCGACTAAAATGTCTCAACAAAGTTGACAAAACGCACAACAAAATTGACAAAAAGTTACATAAAAGTTTACAAAAACGCACAACAAAATTGACCAAAACGTGATAAAAAATTTGACACAAACACACAACAAAATTGACAAAAACGTTACAAATAAGTTGACAAAAAAAGTCATAAAATGTCTCAACAAAGTTGACAGAAACGCACAACAAAATTGACAAAAACGTTACAAATAAGTTGACAAAAAGTCAAAAAATTGCGACTAAAATGTCTCAACAAAGTTGACAAAAACGCACAACAAAATTGCGACTAAAATGTCTCAACAAAGTTTACAAAAACGCACAACAAAATTGACAAAAAGTCACAAAAATGTGACTAAAATGTCTCAACAAAGTTGACAAAAACGCACAACAAAATTGCGACTAAAATGTCTCAACAAAGTTGAAAAAAATGCACAACAAAATTGACCAAAACGTGATAAAAAATTTGACACAAACGCACAACAAAATTGACAAAAACGTTACAAATAAGTTAACAAAAAAGTCACAAAATTGCGACTAAAATGTCTCAAAGTTGACACAAACGCACAGCAAAATTGACAAAAACGTCACAAATAATTTGACACAAATCAGAACAAAATTGACAAAAACGTCACAAAAATGCGACTAAAATATCTCAACAAAGTTGTCAAAAACACACAAAAAAGTTGACAAAAACGTCACAAAATTGCGACTAAAATGTCTCAACAAAGTTGACAAAACGCACAACAAAATTGACAAAAACTTTACAATAAGTTGACAAAAAAGTCACAAAATTGCGACTAAAATGTCTCAACAAAGTTGACAAAAATGCACAACAAAATTGACCAAAACGTGATAAAAAAATTTGACACAAACGCACAAAAAAGTTGACAAAAACGCACAAAAAAGTTGACAAAAACGTCACAAAAAAAGACACAAATGCACAACAAAATTGACAAAAAGTTACAAAAAAGTTTACAAAACGTCACAAAAAAGTTGACAAAAACGTCACAAAAATGCGACTAAAATGTCTCAACAAAGTTGACAAAAATGCACAACAAAATTGACAAAAACGTCACAAATAATTTGACACAAATCAGAACAAAATTGACAAAAACTTCACAAAAATGCGACTAAAATATCTCAACAAAGTTGTCAAAAACGCACAAAAAAGTTGACAAAAACGTCGCAAAAAAGTTGACAAAAACGTCACAAAATTGCGACTAAAATGTCTCAACAAAGTTGACAAAACGCACAACAAAATTGACAAAAACTTTACAATAAGTTGACAAAAGTCACAAAATGCGACTAAAATGTCCCAACAAAGTTGACAAAAACACACAACAAAATTGACAAAAACGTCACAAAAATGTGACTAAAATGTCTCAACAAAGTTGACAAAAATGCACAACAAAATTGACAAAAACGTCACAAAAATGTCTCAAAGTTGACAAAAAGTTTCATAAAAGTTTACAAAAACGCACAACAAAATTGACAAAAACGTCACAAAAATGTCTCAACAAAATTGACAAAAAGTTACATAAAAGTTTACAAAAACGCACAACAAAATTGACAAAAACGTCACAAAAATGTGACTAAAATGTCTCAACAAAGTTGACAAAAATGCACAACAAAATTGACAAAAACGTTACAAATAAGTTGACAAAAAAAGTCATAAAATGTCTCAACAAAGTTGACAAAAACGCACAACAAAATTGACAAAAAGTTACAAAAAAGTTTACAAAACGTCACAAAAAAGTTGACAAAAACGTCACAAAAATGCGACTAAAATGTCTCAACAAAGTTGACATAAAAGTTTACAAAACGCACAACGAAATTGACCAAAACGTCACAAAAAAATTGACAAAAACGTCACAAAAATGTGACTAAAATGTCTCAACAAAGTTGACAAAAAGTTACAAAAAAAGTTGACAAAAACTTCACAAAAATGTGACTAAAATGTCTCAACAAAGTTGACAAAAATGCACAAAAAAAGTTGACAAAAACGTCACAAAATTGCGACTAAAATGTCCCAACAAAGTTGACAAAAAAAGCACAACAATGTCGACAAAAACTTCACAAAAAATTTGATACAAACGCACAACAAAATTGACAAAAACGTTACAAATAAGTTGACAAAAAAAGTCACAAAATTGCGACTAAAATATTTCAACAAAGTTGTCAAAAACGCACAAAAAAGTTGACAAAAACGTCACAAAAAAGTTGACAAAAACGTCACAAAATTGCGACTAAAATGTCTCAACAAATGACAAAAACGCACAACAAAATTGACAAAAACGTTACAAATAAGTTGACAAAAACGTCACAAAATTGCAACTAAAATGTCTCAACAAAGTTGACAAAAACGCACAACAAAATTGACCAAAACGTCACAAAAACTTTGACACAAACGCACAACAAAATTGACAAAAACGTTACAAATAAGTTGACAAAAAAAGTCATAAAATGTCTCAACAAAGTTGACAAAAACGCACAACAAAATTGACCAAAACGTCACAAAAAATTTGACACAAACGCACAACAAAATTGACAAAAAGTTACATAAAAGTTTACAAAAACGCACAACAAAATTGACCAAAACGTCACAAAAAATTTGACACAAACGCACAACAAAATTGACAAAAACGTCACAAAAATGTGACTAAAATGTCTCAACAAAGTTGACAAAAATGCACAGCAAAATTGACCAAAACGTCACAAAAAATTTGACATAAACGCACAACAAAATTGACAAAAACGTTACAAATAAGTTGACAAAAAAAGTCACAAAATTGCGACTAAAATGTCCCAACAAAGTTGACAAAAAAGCACAAAAATGTCGACAAAAACGTCACAAAAAATTTGATATAAACACACAACAAAACTGACAAAAACGTTACAAATAAGTTGACAAAAGCGCACAACAAAATTGACAAAAAGTTACATAAAATTTTACAAAAGCGCACAACAAAATTGACAAAAACGTCACAAAAATGTGACTAAAATGTCTCAACAAAGTTGACAAAAATGCACAACAAAATTGACCAAAACGTGATAAAAAATTTGACACAAACGCACAACAAAATTGACAAAAACGTTACAAATAAGTTAACAAAAAAGTCACAAAATTGCGACTAAAATGTCTCAAAATTGACCCAAACGCACAACAAAATTGACAAAAACGTTACAAATAATTTGACAAAAATCAGAACAAAATTGACAAAAACGTCACAAAAATGCGACTAAAATATCTCAACAAAGTTGTCAAAAACGCACAAAAAAGGTGACAAAAACGTCACAAAAATGTGACTAAAATGTCTCAAAGTTGACACAAATCAGAACAAAATTGACAAAAACTTCACAAAAATGCGACTAAAATATCTCAACAAAGTTGTCAAAAACGTCACAAAAAAGTTGACAAAAACGTCACAAAAAAGTTGACAAAAACGTCACAAAAAAGTTGACAAAAACGTCACAAAATTGCGACTAAAATGTCTCAACAAAGTTGACAAAACGCACAACAAAATTGACAAAAAGTTACATAAAAGTTTACAAAAACGCACAACAAAATTGACAAAAACGTCACAAAAATGTGACTAAAATGTCTCAACAAAGTTGACAAAAATGCACAACAAAATTGACCAAAACGTGATAAAAAATTTGACACAAACACACAACAAAATTGACAAAAACGTTACAAATAAGTTGACAAAAAAAGTCATAAAATGTCTCAACAAAGTTGACAGAAACGCACAACAAAATTGACAAAAACGTTACAAATAAGTTGACAAAAAGTCAAAAAATTGCGACTAAAATGTCTCAACAAAGTTGACAAAAACGCACAACAAAATTGCGACTAAAATGTCTCAACAAAGTTTACAAAAACGCACAACAAAATTGACAAAAAGTCACAAAAATGTGACTAAAATGTCTCAACAAAGTTGACAAAAACGCACAACAAAATTGCGACTAAAATGTCTCAACAAAGTTGAAAAAAATGCACAACAAAATTGACCAAAACGTGATAAAAAATTTGACACAAACGCACAACAAAATTGACAAAAACGTTACAAATAAGTTAACAAAAAAGTCACAAAATTGCGACTAAAATGTCTCAAAGTTGACACAAACGCACAGCAAAATTGACAAAAACGTCACAAATAATTTGACACAAATCAGAACAAAATTGACAAAAACGTCACAAAAATGCGACTAAAATATCTCAACAAAGTTGTCAAAAACACACAAAAAAGTTGACAAAAACGTCACAAAATTGCGACTAAAATGTCTCAACAAAGTTGACAAAACGCACAACAAAATTGACAAAAACTTTACAATAAGTTGACAAAAAAGTCACAAAATTGCGACTAAAATGTCTCAACAAAGTTGACAAAAATGCACAACAAAATTGACCAAAACGTGATAAAAAAATTTGACACAAACGCACAAAAAAGTTGACAAACGCACAAAAAAGTTGACAAAAACGTCACAAAAAAAGACACAAATGCACAACAAAATTGACAAAAAGTTACAAAAAAGTTTACAAAACGTCACAAAAAAGTTGACAAAAACGTCACAAAAATGCGACTAAAATGTCTCAACAAAGTTGACAAAAATGCACAACAAAATTGACAAAAACGTCACAAATAATTTGACACAAATCAGAACAAAATTGACAAAAACTTCACAAAAATGCGACTAAAATATCTCAACAAAGTTGTCAAAAACGCACAAAAAAGTTGACAAAAACGTCGCAAAAAAGTTGACAAAAACGTCACAAAATTGCGACTAAAATGTCTCAACAAAGTTGACAAAACGCACAACAAAATTGACAAAAACTTTACAATAAGTTGACAAAAGTCACAAAATGCGACTAAAATGTCCCAACAAAGTTGACAAAAACACACAACAAAATTGACAAAAACGTCACAAAAATGTGACTAAAATGTCTCAACAAAGTTGACAAAAATGCACAACAAAATTGACAAAAACGTCACAAAAATGTCTCAAAGTTGACAAAAAGTTTCATAAAAGTTTACAAAAACGCACAACAAAATTGACAAAAACGTCACAAAAATGTCTCAACAAAATTGACAAAAAGTTACATAAAAGTTTACAAAAACGCACAACAAAATTGACAAAAACGTCACAAAAATGTGACTAAAATGTCTCAACAAAGTTGACAAAAATGCACAACAAAATTGACAAAAACGTTACAAATAAGTTGACAAAAAAAGTCATAAAATGTCTCAACAAAGTTGACAAAAACGCACAACAAAATTGACAAAAAGTTACAAAAAAGTTTACAAAACGTCACAAAAAAGTTGACAAAAACGTCACAAAAATGCGACTAAAATGTCTCAACAAAGTTGACATAAAAGTTTACAAAACGCACAACGAAATTGACCAAAACGTCACAAAAAATTTGACACAAACGCACAACAAAATTGACAAAAACGTCACAAAAATGTGACTAAAATGTCTCAACAAAGTTGACAAAAAGTTACAAAAAAAGTTGACAAAAACTTCACAAAAATGTGACTAAAATGTCTCAACAAAGTTGACAAAAATGCACAAAAAAAGTTGACAAAAACGTCACAAAATTGCGACTAAAATGTCCCAACAAAGTTGACAAAAAAAGCACAACAATGTCGACAAAAACTTCACAAAAAATTTGATACAAACGCACAACAAAATTGACAAAAACGTTACAAATAAGTTGACAAAAAAAGTCACAAAATTGCGACTAAAATATTTCAACAAAGTTGTCAAAAACGCACAAAAAAGTTGACAAAAACGTCACAAAAAAGTTGACAAACACGTCACAAAATTGCGACTAAATTGTCTCAACAAATGACAAAAACGCACAACAAAATTGACAAAAACGTTACAAATAAGTTGACAAAAACGTCACAAAATTGCAACTAAAATGTCTCAACAAAGTTGACAAAAACGCACAACAAAATTGACCAAAACGTCACAAAAACTTTGACACAAACGCACAACAAAATTGACAAAAACGTTACAAATAAGTTGACAAAAAAAGTCATAAAATGTCTCAACAAAGTTGACAAAAACGCACAACAAAATTGACCAAAACGTCACAAAAAATTTGACACAAACGCACAACAAAATTGACAAAAAGTTACATAAAAGTTTACAAAAACGCACAACAAAATTGACCAAAACGTCACAAAAAATTTGACACAAACGCACAACAAAATTGACAAAAACATCACAAAAATGTGACTAAAATGTCTCAACAAAGTTGACAAAAATGCACAGCAAAATTGACCAAAACGTCACAAAAAATTTGACATAAACGCACAACAAAATTGACAAAAACGTTACAAATAAGTTGACAAAAAAAGTCACAAAATTGCGACTAAAATGTCCCAACAAAGTTGACAAAAAAGCACAAAAATGTCGACAAAAACGTCACAAAAAATTTGATATAAACACACAACAAAACTGACAAAAACGTTACAAATAAGTTGACAAAAGCGCACAACAAAATTGACAAAAAGTTACATAAAATTTTACAAAAGCGCACAACAAAATTGACAAAAACGTCACAAAAATGTGACTAAAATGTCTCAACAAAGTTGACAAAAATGCACAACAAAATTGACCAAAACGTGATAAAAAATTTGACACAAACGCACAACAAAATTGACAAAAACGTTACAAATAAGTTAACAAAAAAGTCACAAAATTGCGACTAAAATGTCTCAAAATTGACCCAAACGCACAACAAAATTGACAAAAACGTTACAAATAATTTGACAAAAATCAGAACAAAATTGACAAAAACGTCACAAAAATGCGACTAAAATGTCTCAACAAAGTTGACAAAACGCACAACAAAATTGACAAAAACGCACAAAAAAGGTGACAAAAACGTCACAAAATTGCGACTAAAATGTCTCAACAAAGTTGACAAAAATGCACAACAAAATTGACAAAAACTTTACAATAAGTTGACAAAAAAGTCACAAAATTGCGACTAAAATGTCTCAACAAAGTTGACAAAAATGCACAACAAAATTGACCAAAACGTCACAAAAAATTTGACACAAACGCACAACAAAATTGACAAAAAGATACATAAAAGTTTACAAAAACGCACAACAAAATTGACAAAAACGTCACACAAATGTGACTAAAATGTCTCAAAAAATTTGACACAAACGCACAACAAAATTGACAAAAACGTTACAAATAAGTTGACAAAAAAAGTCAAAAAATTGCGACTAAAATGTATCAACAAAGTTGACAAAAACGCACAACAAAATTGACAAAAACGTTACATATAAGTTGACAAAAACGTCACAAAAATGTGACTAAAATGTCTCAAAGTTGACAAAAATGCACAACAAAATAGACAAAAACGTCACAAATAATTTGACACAAATCAGAACAAAATTGACAAAAACGTCACAAAAATGCGACTAAAATGTCTCAACAAATGACAAAAACGCGTGATAAATTTGACACAAACGCACAACAAAATTGACAAAAACGCACAAAAAAGTTGACAAAAACGTCACAAAAAAAGACACAAATGCACAACAAAATTGACAAAAACGTCACAAAAATGTCTCAACAAAATTGACAAAAAGTTACATAAAAGTTTACAAAAACGCACAACAAAATTGACAAAAACGTTACAAATAAGTTGACAAAAAAAGTCATAAAATGTCTCAACAAAGTTGACAAAAACGCACAACAAAATTGACAAAAAGTTACATAAAAGTTTACAAAAACGCACAACAAAATTGACATAAACGTCACAAAAATGTGACTAAAATGTCTCAACAAAGTTGACAAAAATGCACAACAAAATTGACAAAAACGTTACAAATAAGTTGACAAAAAAAGTCATAAAATGTCTCAACAAAGTTGACAAAAACGCACAACAAAATTGACAAAAAGTTACATAAAAGTTTACAAAAACGCACAACAAAATTGACCAAAACGTGATAAAAAATTTGACACAAACGCACAACAAAATTGACAAAAACGTTACAAATAAGTTAACAAAAAAGTCACAAAATTGCGACTAAAATGTCTCAAAGTTGACACAATCGCACAACGAAATTGACAAAATGTTACAAAAAAAGTTTAAAAAAACGTCACAAAAAAGTTTACAAAAACGTCACAAAAATGCGACTAAAATGTCTCAACAAAGTTGACATAAAAGTTTACAAAACGCACAACGAAATTGACCAAAACGTCACAAAAAATTTGACACAAACGCACAACAAAATTGACAAAAACGTTACAAATAAGTTGACAACAACGTCACAAAAATGCGACTAAAATATCTCAACAAAGTTGTCAAAAACGCACAAAAAAGTTGACAAAAACGTCACAAAAAAGTTGACAAAAACGTCACAAAATTGCAACTAAAATGTCTCAACAAAGTTGACAAAACGCACAACAAAATTGACAAAAACTTTACAATAAGTTGACAAAAAAGTCACAAAATTGCGACTAAAATGTCTCAAAAAAGTTGACAAAAATGCACAACAAAATTGACCAAAACGTGATAAAAAATTTGACACAAACGCACAACAAAATTGACAAAAACGCACAAAAAAGTTGACAAAAACGTCACAAAAAAAGACACAAATGCACAAAAAAATTGACAAAAAGTTACAAAAAAGTTTACAAAACGTCACAAAAAAGTTGACAAAAACGTCACAAAAATGCGACTAAAATGTCTCAACAAAGTTGACATAAAAGTTTACAAAACGCACAACGAAATTGACCAAAACGTCACAAAAAATTTGACACAAACGCACAACAAAATTGACAAAAACGTCACAAAAATGTGACTAAAATGTCTCAACAAAGTTGACAAAAAGTTACAAAAAAAGTTGACAAAAACTTCACAAAAATGTGACTAAAATGTCTCAACAAAGTTGACAAAAATGCACAAAAAAAGTTGACAAAAACGTCACAAAATTGCGACTAAAATGTCCCAACAAAGTTGACAAAAAAAGCACAACAATGTCGACAAAAACTTCACAAAAAATTTGATACAAACGCACAACAAAATTGACAAAAACGTTACAAATATGTTGACAAAAACGTCACAAAATTGCAACTAAAATGTCTCAACAAAGTTGACAAAAACGCACAACAAAATTGACCAAAACGTCACAAAAACTTTGACACAAACGCACAACAAAATTGACAAAAACGTTACAAATAAGTTGACAAAAAAAGTCATAAAATGTCTCAACAAAGTTGACAAAAACGCACAACAAAATTGACCAAAACGTCACAAAAAATTTGACACAAACGCACAACAAAATTGACAAAAAGTTACATAAAAGTTTACAAAAACGCACAACAAAATTGACCAAAACGTCACAAAAAATTTGACACAAACGCACAACAAAATTGACAAAAACGTCACAAAAATGTGACTAAAATGTCTCAACAAAGTTGACAAAAATGCACAGCAAAATTGACCAAAACGTCACAAAAAATTTGACATAAACGCACAACAAAATTGACAAAAACGTTACAAATAAGTTGACAAAAAAAGTCACAAAATTGCGACTAAAATGTCCCAACAAAGTTGACAAAAAAGCACAAAAATGTCGACAAAAACGTCACAAAAAATTTGATATAAACACACAACAAAACTGACAAAAACGTTACAAATAAGTTGACAAAAGCGCACAACAAAATTGACAAAAAGTTACATAAAATTTTACAAAAGCGCACAACAAAATTGACAAAAACGTCACAAAAATGTGACTAAAATGTCTCAAAATTGACCCAAACGCACAACAAAATTGACAAAAACGTTACAAATAAGTTAACAAAAAAGTCAAAAAATTGCGACTAAAATGTCTCAACAAATGACAAAAACGCTCAACAAAATTGACAAAAACGTCACAAATAATTTGACAAAAATCAGAACAAAATTGACAAAAACGTCACAAAAATGCGACTAAAATATCTCAACAAAGTTGTCAAAAACGCACAAAAAAGGTGACAAAAACGTCACAAAATTGCGACTAAAATGTCTCAACAAATGACAAAAACGCTCAACAAAATTGACAACAACGTCACAAATGATTTGACAAAAATCAGAACAAAATTGACAAAAACGTCACAAAAATGCGACTAAAATATCTCAACAAAGTTGACAAAACGCACAACAAAATTGACAAAAACTTTACAATAAGTTGACAAAAAAGTCACAAAATTGCGACTATAATGTCTCAACAAAGTTGACAAAAATGCACAACAAAATTGACCAAAACGTCACAAAAAATTTGACACAAACGCACAACAAAATTGACAAAAACGTCACAACAAAATTGACAAAAAGATACATAAAAGTTTACAAAAACACACAACAAAATTGACAAAAACGTCACACAAATGTGACTAAAATGTCTCAAAAAATTTGACACAAACGCACAACAAAATTGACAAAAACGTTACAAATAAGTTGACAAAAAAAGTCAAAAAATTGCGACTAAAATGTATCAACAAAGTTGACAAAAACGCACAACAAAATTGACAAAAACGTCACAAATAATTTGACACAAATCAGAACAAAATTGACAAAAACGTCACAAAAATGCGACTAAAATGTCTCAACAAATGACAAAAACGCACAACAAAATTGACCAAAACGTGATAAAAAATTTGACACAAACGCACAACAAAATTGACAAAAACGCACAAAAAAGTTGACAAAAACGTCACAAAAAAAGACACAAATGCACAACAAAATTGACAAAAACGTCACAAAAATGTCTCAACAAAATTGACAAAAAGTTACATAAAAGTTTACAAAAATGCACAACAAAATTGACAAAACCGTCACAAAAATGTGACTAAAATGTCTCAACAAAGTTGACAAAAATGCACAACAAAATTGACAAAAACGTTACAAATAAGTTGACAAAAAAAGTCATAAAATGTCTCAACAAAGTTGACAAAAACGCACAACAAAATTGACAAAAAGTTACATAAAAGTTTACAAAAACGCACAACAAAATTGACATAAACGTCACAAAAATGTGACTAAAATGTCTCAACAAAGTTGACAAAAATGCACAACAAAATTGACAAAAACGTTACAAATAAGTTGACAAAAAAAGTCATAAAATGTCTCAACAAAGTTGACAAAAACGCACAACAAAATTGACAAAAAGTTACATAAAAGTTTACAAAAACGCACAACAAAATTGACCAAAACGTGATAAAAAATTTGACACAAACGCACAACAAAATTGACAAAAACGTTACAAATAAGTTAAAAAAAAAGTCACAAAATTGCGACTAAAATGTCTCAAAGTTGACACAATCGCACAACGAAATTGACAAAAACGTTACAAAAAAAGTTTAAAAAAACGTCACAAAAAAGTTTACAAAAACGTCACAAAAATGCGACTAAAATGTCTCAACAAAGTTGACATAAAAGTTTACAAAACGCACAACGAAATTGACCAAAACGTGATAAAAAATTTGACACAAACGCACAACAAAATTGACAAAAACGCACAAAAAAGTTGACAAAAACGTCACAAAAAAAGACACAAATGCACAAAAAAATTGACAAAAAGTTACAAAAAAGTTTACAAAACGTCACAAAAAAGTTGACAAAAACGTCACAAAAATGCGACTAAAATGTCTCAACAAAGTTGACATAAAAGTTTACAAAACGCACAACGAAATTGACCAAAACGTCACAAAAAATTTGACACAAACGCACAACAAAATTGACAAAAACGTCACAAAAATGTGACTAAAATGTCTCAACAAAGTTGACAAAAAGTTACAAAAAAAGTTGACAAAAACTTCACAAAAATGTGACTAAAATGTCTCAACAAAGTTGACAAAAATGCACAAAAAAAGTTGACAAAAACGTCACAAAATTGCGACTAAAATGTCCCAACAAAGTTGACAAAAAAAGCACAACAATGTCGACAAAAACTTCACAAAAAATTTGATACAAACGCACAACAAAATTGACAAAAACGTTACAAATAAGTTGACAAAAAAAGTCACAAAATTGCGACTAAAATATTTCAACAAAGTTGTCAAAAACGCACAAAAAAGTTGACAAAAACGTCACAAAAAAGTTGACAAAAACGTCACAAAATTGCGACTAAAATGTCTCAACAAATGACAAAAACGCACAACAAAATTGACAAAAACGTTACAAATAAGTTGACAAAAACGTCACAAAATTGCAACTAAAATGTCTCAACAAAGTTGACAAAAACGCACAACAAAATTGACCAAAACGTCACAAAAAATTTGACACAAACGCACAACAAAATTGACAAAAACGTCACAAAAATGTGACTAAAATGTCTCAACAAAGTTGACAAAAATGCACAGCAAAATTGACCAAAACGTCACAAAAATGTCGACAAAAACGTCACAAAAAATTTGATATAAACACACAACAAAACTGACAAAAACGTTACAAATAAGTTGACAAAAGCGCACAACAAAATTGACAAAAAGTTACATAAAATTTTACAAAAGCGCACAACAAAATTGACAAAAACGTCACAAAAATGTGACTAAAATGTCTCAACAAAGTTGACATAAAAGTTTACAAAACGCACAACGAAATTGACCAAAACGTGATAAAAAATTTGACACAAACGCACAACAAAATTGACAAAAACGTTACAAATAAGTTAACAAAAAAGTCACAAAATTGCGACTAAAATGTCTCAAAATTGACCCAAACGCACAACAAAATTGACAAAAACGTTACAAATAAGTTAACAAAAAAGTCAAAAAATTGCGACTAAAATGTCTCAACAAATGACAAAAACGCTCAACAAAATTGACAAAAACGTCACAAATAATTTGACAAAAATCAGAACAAAATTGACAAAAACGTCACAAAAATGCGACTAAAATATCTCAACAAAGTTGTCAAAAACGCACAAAAAAGGTGACAAAAACGTCACAAAATTGCGACTAAAATGTCTCAACAAAGTTGACAAAACGCACAACAAAATTGACAAAAACTTTACAATAAGTTGACAAAAAAGTCACAAAATTGCGACTAAAATGTCTCAACAAAGTTGACAAAAATGCACAACAAAATTGACCAAAACGTGATAAAAAATTTGACACAAACGCACAACAAAATTGACAAAAACGCACAAAAAAGTTGACAAAAACGTCACAAAAATGCGACTAAAATGTCTCAACAAAGTTGACAAAAAAGCACAAAAATGTCGATAAAAACGTCACAAAAAATTTGATACAAACGCACAACAAAATTGACAAAAACGTTACAAATAAGTTGACAAAAAAAGTCACAAAATTGCGACTAAAATGTCTCAACAAAGTTGACAAAAACTCACAACAAAATTGACAAAAAGATACATAAAAGTTTACAAAAACGCACAACAAAATTGACAAAAACGTCACACAAATGTGACTAAAATGTCTCAAAAAATTTGACACAAACGCACAACAAAATTGACAAAAACGTTACAAATAAGTTGACAAAAAAAGTCAAAAAATTGCGACTAAAATGTATCAACAAAGTTGACAAAAACGCACAACAAAATTGACAAAAAGTTACATAAAAGTTTACAAAAACGCACAGCAAAATTGACCAAAACGTGATAAAAAATTTGACACAAACGCACAACAAAATTGACAAAAACGTTACAAATAAGTTAACAAAAAAGTCACAAAATTGCGACTAAAATGTCTCAAAGTTGACACAATCGCACAACGAAATTGACAAAAACGTTACAAAAAAAGTTTAAAAAAACGTCACAAAAAAGTTTACAAAAACGTCACAAAAATGCGACTAAAATGTCTCAACAAAGTTGACATAAAAGTTTACAAAACGCACAACGAAATTGACCAAAACGTGATAAAAAATTTGACACAAACGCACAACAAAATTGACAAAAACGCACAAAAAAGTTGACAAAAACGTCACAAAAAAAGACACAAATGCACAAAAAAATTGACAAAAAGTTACAAAAAAGTTTACAAAACGTCACAAAAAAGTTGACAAAAACGTCACAAAAATGCGACTAAAATGTCTCAACAAAGTTGACATAAAAGTTTACAAAACGCACAACGAAATTGACCAAAACGTCACAAAAAATTTGACACAAACGCACAACAAAATTGACAAAAACGTCACAAAAATGTGACTAAAATGTCTCAACAAAGTTGACAAAAATGCACAGCAAAATTGACCAAAACGTCACAAAAAATTTGACAAAAAAAGTCACAAAATTGCGACTAAAATGTCCCAACAAAGTTGACAAAAAAGCACAAAAATGTCGACAAAAACGTCACAAAAAATTTGATATAAACACACAACAAAACTGACAAAAACGTTACAAATAAGTTGACAAAAGCGCACAACAAAATTGACAAAAAGTTACATAAAATTTTACAAAAGCGCACAACAAAATTGACAAAAACGTCACAAAAATGTGACTAAAATGTCTCAACAAAGTTGACATAAAAGTTTACAAAACGCACAACGAAATTGACCAAAACGTGATAAAAAATTTGACACAAACGCACAACAAAATTGACAAAAACGTTACAAATAAGTTAACAAAAAAGTCACAAAATTGCGACTAAAATGTCTCAAAATTGACCCAAACGCACAACAAAATTGACAAAAACGTTACAAATAAGTTAACAAAAAAGTCAAAAAATTGCGACTAAAATGTCTCAACAAATGACAAAAACGCTCAACAAAATTGACAAAAACGTCACAAATAATTTGACAAAAATCAGAACAAAATTGACAAAAACGTCACAAAAATGCGACTAAAATATCTCAACAAAGTTGTCAAAAACGCACAAAAAAGGTGACAAAAACGTCACAAAATTGCGACTAAAATGTCTCAACAAAGTTGACAAAACGCACAACAAAATTGACAAAAACTTTACAATAAGTTGACAAAAAAGTCACAAAATTGCGACTAAAATGTCTCAACAAAGTTGACAAAAATGCACAACAAAATTGACCAAAACGTGATAAAAAATTTGACACAAACGCACAACAAAATTGACAAAAACGCACAAAAAAGTTGACAAAAACGTCACAAAAATGCGACTAAAATGTCTCAACAAAGTTGACAAAAAAGCACAAAAATGTCGATAAAAACGTCACAAAAAATTTGATACAAACGCACAACAAAATTGACAAAAACGTTACAAATAAGTTGACAAAAAAAGTCACAAAATTGCGACTAAAATGTCTCAACAAAGTTGACAAAAACTCACAACAAAATTGACAAAAAGATACATAAAAGTTTACAAAAACGCACAACAAAATTGACAAAAACGTCACACAAATGTGACTAAAATGTCTCAAAAAATTTGACACAAACGCACAACAAAATTGACAAAAACGTTACAAATAAGTTGACAAAAAAAGTCAAAAAATTGCGACTAAAATGTATCAACAAAGTTGACAAAAACGCACAACAAAATTGACAAAAACGTTACATATAAGTTGACAAAAACGTCACAAAAATGTGACTAAAATGTCTCAAAGTTGACAAAAATGCACAACAAAATAGACAAAAACGTCACAAATAATTTGACACAAATCAGAACAAAATTGACAAAAACGTCACAAAAATGCGACTAAAATGTCTCAACAAATGACAAAAACGCACAACAAAATTGACCAAAACGTGATAAAAAATTTGACACAAACGCACAACAAAATTGACAAAAACGCACAAAAAAGTTGACAAAAACGTCACAAAAAAAGACACAAATGCACAACAAAATTGACAAAAAGTTACAAAAAAGTTTACAAAACGTCACAAAAAAGTTGACAAAAACGTCACAAAATTGCGACTAAAATGTCTCAACAAAGTTGACAAAAAAGCACAAAAATGTCGATAAAAACGTCACAAATAAGTTGACAAAAAAAGTCAAAAAATTGCGACTAAAATGTATCAACAAAGTTGACAAAAACTCAAAAAAAGCTGACAAAAACGTCACAAAAAATTTGACACAAACGCACAGCAAAATTGACAAAAACTTACAAGTTTAAAAAAACGTCACAAAAAAGTTTAAAAAAAACGTCACAAAATTGTGACTAAAATGTCTCAACAAAGTTGACAAAAACGCACAACAAAATTGACAAAAAATTTGACACAAACGCACAACAAAATTGACAAAAACGTTACAAATAAGTTGACAAAAAAAGTCATAAAATGTCTCAACAAAGTTCACAAAAACGCACAACAAAATTGACCAAAACGTCATAAAAAATTTGACACAAACGCACAACAAAATTGACAAAAAGTTACATAAGTTTACAAAAAAGCACAACAAAATTTACCAAAACGTCACAAAAAATTTGACACAAACGCACAACAAAATTGACAAAAACGTCACAAAAATGTGACTAAAATGTCTCAACAAAGTTGACAAAAATGCACAGCAAAATTGACAAAAACGTTACAAATAAGTTGACAAAAAAAGTCAAAAAATTGCGACTAAAATGTCTCAACAAAGTTGACAAAAACGCACAACAAAATTGACAAATACGTTACATATAAGTTGACAAAAACGTCACAAAAATGTGACTAAAATGTCTCAAAGTTGACAAAAAAATTGCACAACAAAATTGACAAAAACGTCACAAATAATTTGACACAAATCAGAACAAAATTGACAAAAACTTCACAAAAATGCGACTAAAATATCTCAACAAAGTTGTCAAAAACGCACAAAAAAGTTGACAAAAACGTCACAAAATTGCGACTAAAATGTCTCAACAAAGTTGACAAAACGCACAACAAAATTGACAAAAACTTTACAATAAGTTGACAAAAAAGTCACAAAATGTGACTAAAATGTCCCAACAAAGTTGACAAAAAAGCACAAAAACGTCGACAAAAACGTCACAAAAAATTTGATATAAACACACAACAAAATTGACAAAAACGCACAACAAAATTGCGACTAATATGTCTCAACAAAGTTGACAAAAACGCACAACAAAATTGACAAAAAGTTACATAAAAGTTTACAAAAACGCACAACAAAATTGACAAACGTCACAAAAATGTGACTAAAATGTCTCAACAAAGTTGACAAAAATGCACAACAAAATTGACCAAAACGTGATAAAAAATTTGACACAAACGCACAACAAAATTGACAAAAACGTTACAAATAAGTTAACAAAAAAGTCACAAAATTGCGACTAAAATGTCTCAAAGTTGACACAAACGCACAACAAAATTGACAAAAACGTTACAAAAAAAGTTTAAAAAAACGTCACAAAAAAGTTTACAAAAACGTCACAAAAATGCGACTAAAATGTCTCAACAAAGTTGACATAAAAGTTTACAAAACGCACAACGAAATTGACCAAAACGTCACAAAAAATTTGACACAAACGCACAACAAAATTGACAAAAACGTTACAAATAAGTTGACAAAAACGTCACAAAAATGTCTCAACAAAGTTGACAAAAACTTCACAAAAATGTGACTAAAATGTCTCAACAAAGTTGACAAAAACGTCACAAAATTGCGACTAAAATGTCCCAACAAAGTTGACAAAAAAAAGCACAAAAATGTCGACAAAAACGTCACAAAAATTTTGATACAAACGCACAACAAAATTGACAAAAACGTTACAAATAAGTTGACAAAAAAGTCACAAAATTGCGACTAAAATGTCTCAACAAAATAGACAAAAACGTCACAAATAATTTGACACAAATCAGAACAAAATTGACAAAAACGTCACAAAAATGCGACTAAAATATCTCAACAAAGTTGTCAAAAACGCACAAAAAAGTTGACAAAAACGTCACAAAAAAGTTGACAAAAACGTCACAAAATTGCGACTAAAATGTCTCAACAAATGACAAAACGCACAACAAAATTGACAAAAACGTTACAAATAAGTTGAAAAAAACGTCACAAAATTGCAACTAAAATGTCTGAACAAAGTTGACAAAAACGCACAACAAAATTGACCAAAACGTCACAAATAAGTTGACAAAAACGTCACAAAAATGCTACTAAAATGTCTCAACAAAGTTGACATAAGTTTACAAAACGCACAACGAAATTGACCAAAACGTCACAAAAAATTTGACACAAACGCACAACAAAATTGATAAAAACGTTACAAATAAGTTGACAAAAACGTCACAAAAATGCGACTAAAATGTCTCAACAAAGTTGACAAAAACGCACAAAAAAGCTGACAAAAACGTCACGAAAAATTTGACACAATCGCACAGCAAAATTGACAAAAAGTTACAAGTTTAAAAAAACGTCACAAAAAAGTTTAGAAAAACGTCACAAAATTGCGACTAAAATGTCTCAACAAAGTTGACAAAAACGTACAACAAAATTGACAAAAAATTTGAAACAAACGCACAACAAAATTGACAAAAACGTTACAAATAAGTTGACAAAAAAAGTCATAAAATGTCTCAACAAAGTTGACAAAAACGCACAACAAAATTGACCAAAACGTCACAAAAAATTTGACACAAACGCACAACAAAATTGACAAAAACGTCACAAAAATGTGACTAAAATGTCTCAACAAAGTTGACAAAAATGCACAGCAAAATTGACCAAAACGTCACAAAAAATTTGACATAAACGCACAACAAAATTGACAAAAACGTTACAAATAAGTTGACAAAAAAAGTCAAAAAATTGCGACTAAAATGTCTCAACAAAGTTGACAAAAACGCACAACAAAATTGACAAATACGTTACATACAAGTTGACAAAAACGTCACAAAAATGTGACTAAAATATCTCAACAAAGTTGTCAAACGCACAAAAAAGTTGACAAAAACGTCACAAAAAAGTTGACAAAAACGTCACAAAATTGCGACTAAAATGTCTCAACAAAGTTGACAAAACGCACAACAAAATTGACAAAAACTTTACAATAAGTTGACAAAAAAGTCACAAAATGTGACTAAAATGTCCCAACAAAGTTGACAAAAAAGCACAAAAATGTCGACAAAAACGTCACAAAAAATTTGATATAAACACACAACAAAATTGACAAAAAAACGCACAACAAAATTGACAAAAACGTTACATATAAGTTGACAAAAACGTCACAAAAATGTGACTAAAATGTCTCAAAGTTGACAAAAATGCACAACAAAATAGACAAAAACGTCACAAATAATTTGACAAAAACGTCACAAAATTGCGACTAAAATGTCTCAACAAATGACAAAAACGCACAACAAAATTGACAAAAACGTTACAAATAAGTTGACAAAAACGTCACAAAATTGCAACTAAAATGTCTCAACAAAGTTGATAAAAACGCACAACAAAATTGACCAAAACGTCACAAAAACTTTGACACAAACGCCAAACAAAATTGACAAAAACGTTACAAATAAGTTGATAAAAAAGTCACAAAATTGCGACAAAAATGTCTCAACAAAATTGACAAAAAGTTACAAAAAAGTTTACAAAACGTCACAAAAAAGTTGACAAAAACATCACAAAAATGCGACTAAAATGTCTCAACAAAGTTGACATAAGTTTACAAAACGCACAACGAAATTGACCAAAACGTCACAAAAAATTTGACACAAACGCACAACAAAATTGACAAAAACGTTACAAATAAGTTGACAAAAACGTCACAAAAATGCGACTAAAATGTCTCAACAAAGTTGACAAAAATGCACAAAAAAGCTGACAAAAACGTCACGAAAAATTTGACACAAACGCACAGCAAAATTGACAAAAACTTACAAGTTTAAAAAAACGTCACAAAAAAGTTTAAAAAAACGTCACAAAATTGCGACTAAAATGTCTCAACAAAATTGACAAAAAATTTGACACAAACGCACAACAAAATTGACAAAAACGTTACAAATAAGTTGACAAAAAAAAGTCATAAAATGTCTCAACAAAGTTGACACAAACGCACAACAAAATTGACAAAAACGTCACAAATAATTTGACACAAATCAGAACAAAATTGACAAAAACGTCACAAAAATGTGACTAAAATGTCTCAACAAAGTTGACAAAAACGCACAACAAAATTGACAAATACGTTACATATAAGTTGACAAAAACGTCACAAAAATGTGACTAAAATGTCTCAAAGTTGACAAAAATGCACAACAAAATAGACAAAAACGTCACAAAAATGCGACTAAAATATCTCAACAAAGTTGTCAAAAACGCACAAAAAAGTTGACAAAAACGTCACAAAAAAGTTGACAAAAACGTCACAAAATTGCGACTAAAATATCTCAACAAAGTTGTCAAAAACGCACGAAAAAGTTGACAAAAACGTCACAAAAATGTCGACAAAAACGTCACAAAAAATTGATATAAATACACAACAAAATTGACAAAAACGCACAAAAAAATTGCGACTAATATGTCTCAACAAAGTTGACAAAAACGCACAACAAAATTGACAAAAAGTTACATAAAAGTTTACAAAAACGTCACAAAAATGCGACTAAAATGTCTCAACAAAGTTGACATAAAAGTTTACAAAACGCACAACGAAATTGACCAAAACGTCACAAAAAATTTGACACAAACGCACAACAAAATTGACAAAAACGTTACAAATAAGTTGACAAAAACGTCACAAAAAAGTTGACAAAAACGTCACAAAATTGCGACTAAAATGTCTCAACAAATGACAAAAACGCACAAAAAAGTTGACAAAAACGTCACAAATAAGTTGACAAAAACGTCACAAAATTGCAACTAAAATGTCTCAACAAATGACAAAAACGCACAAAAAAGTTGACAAAAACGTCACACATAAGTTGACAAAAACGTCACAAAATTGCAACTAAAATGTCTCAACAAAGTTGACAAAAACGCACAACAAAATTGACCAAAACGTCACAAAAACTTTGACACAACCGCCAAACAAAATTGACAAAAACGTTACAAATAAGTTGATAAAAAAGTCACAAAATTGCGACAAAAATGTCTCAACAAAAGTTACAAAAAAGTTTACAAAACTTCACAAAAAAGTTTACAAAAACGTCACAAAAATGCGACTAAAATGTCTCAACAAAGTTGACATAAAAGTTTACAAAACGCACAACGAAATTGACCAAAACGTCACAAAAAATTTGACACAAACGCACAACAAAATTGACAAAAACGTTACAAATAAGTTGACAAAAACGTCACAAAAAAGTTGACAAAAACGTCACAAAATTGCGACTAAAATGTCTCAACAAATGACAAAAACGCACAAAAAAGTTGACAAAAACGTCACAAATAAGTTGACAAAAACGTCACAAAATTGCAACTAAAATGTCTCAACAAATGACAAAAACGCACAAAAAAGTTGACAAAAACGTCACAAATAAGTTGACAAAAACGTCACAAAATTGCAACTAAAATGTCTCAACAAAGTTGACAAAAACGCACAACAAAATTGACCAAAACGTCACAAAAACTTTGACACAAACGCCAAACAAAATTGACAAAAACGTTACAAATAAGTTGATAAAAAAGTCACAAAATTGCGACAAAAATGTCTCAACAAAATTGACAAAAAGTTACAAAAAAGTTTACAAAACGTCACAAAAAAGTTGACAAAAACATCACAAAAATGCGACTAAAATGTCTCAACAAAGTTGACAAAAACGCACAACAAAATTGACAAAAACGTTACAAATAAGTTGACAAAAAAAGTCATAAAATGTCTCAACAAAGTTGACAAAAACGCACAACAAAATTTACCAAAACGTCACAAAAAATTTGACACAAACGCACAACAAAATTGACAAAAAGTTACATAAAAGTTTACAAAAACGCACAACAAAATTTACCAAAACGTCACAAAAAATTTGACACAAACGCACAACAAAATTGACAAAAACGTCACAAAAATGTGACTAAAATGTCTCAACAAAGTTGACAAAAATGCACAGCAAAATTGACCAAAACGTCACAAAAAATTTGACACAAACGCACAACAAAATTGACAAAAACGTTACATATAAGTTGACAAAAACGTCACAAAAATGTGACTAAAATGTCTCAAAGTTGACAAAAATGCACAACAAAATAGACAAAAACGTCACAAATAATTTGACACAAATCAGAACAAAATTGACAAAAACGTCACAAAATTGCGACTAAAATATCTCAACAACGTTGTCAAAAACGCACAAAAAAGTTGACAAAAACGTTACAAATAAGTTGATAAAAAAGTCACAAAATTGCGACAAAAATGTCTCAACAAAATTGACAAAAAGTTACAAAAAAGTTTACAAAACGTCACAAAAAAGTTGACAAAAACGTTACAAATAAGTTGATAAAAAAGTCAAAAAATTGCGACTAAAATGTCTCAACAAAGTTGACAAAAATGCACAACAAAATTGACAAAAACGTCACAAAAATGCGACTAAAATATCTCAAAAAAGTTGACAAAAACGTCACAAAAAAGTTGATAAAAACGTCACAAAATTGCGACTAAAATGTCTCAACAAAGTTGACAAAACGCACAACAAAATTGACAAAAACGTGACAAATAAGTTGACAAAAACGCACAACAAAATTGCGACTAAAATGTCTCAACAAAGTTGACAAAAACGCACAACAAAATTGACAAAAAGTTACATAAAAGTTTACAAAAACGCACAACAAAATTGACAAAAACGTCACAAAAATGTGACTAAAATGTCTCAACAAAGTTGACAAAAACGCACAACAAAATTGACAAAAACGTCACAAAAATGTGACTAAAATGTCTCAACAAAGTTGACAAAAACGCACAACAAAATTGACAAAAACGTTACAAATAAGTTAACAAAAAAGTCACAAAATTGCGACTAAAATGTCTCAAAGTTGACACAAACGCACAACAAAATTGACAAAAAGTTACAAAAAAGTTTAAAAAAACGTCACAAAAAAAGTTTACAAAAACGTCACAAAATTGCGACTAAAATGTCTCAACAAAGTTGACAAAAACGCACAACAAAATTGACCAAAACGTCACAAAAAATTTGACACAAACGCACAACAAAATTGACAAAAAGTTACATACAAGTTTACAAAAACGCACAACAAAATTGACCAAAACGTCAGAAAAAATTTGACACAAACGCACAACAAAATTGACAAAAACGTGACTAAAATGTCTCAACAAAGTTGACAAAATTGCACAACAAAATTGACAAAAACGTCACAAAAATGTGACTAAAATGTCTCAAAGTTGACAAAAATGCACAACAAAATTGACCAAAACGTCACAAAAATTTGACACAAACGCACAACAAAATTGACAAAACCGTTACAAATAAGTTGACAAAAAAAGTCAAAAAAATGTGACTAAAATGTCTCAACAAGTTGACAAAAATGCACAACAAAATTGACCAAAACGTGACAAAAAAATTTGACACTAACGCACAACAAAATTGACAAAAACGTTACAAATGAGTTGATAAAAAAGTCACAAAATTGCGAAAAAAATGTCTCAACAAAATTGACAAAAAGTTACAAAAAAGTTTAAAAAACGTCACAAAAAAGTTGACAAAAACGTCACAAAAATGTGACTAAAATGTCCCAACAAAGTTGACAAAAAAGCACAAAAATGTCGACAAAAACGTCACAAAAAATTTGATATAAACAGACAACAAAATTGACAAAAACGTTACAAATAAGTTGACAAAAACGCGCGACTAAAATGTCTCAACAAAGTTGACAAAAACGCACAACAAAATTGACAAAAAGTTACATAAAAGTTTACAAAAACGCACAACAAAATTGACAAAAACGTCACAAAAATGTGACTAAAATGTCTCAACAAAATTGACCAAAACGTGATAAAAAATTTGACACAAACGCACAACAAAATTGACAAAAACGTTACAAATAAGTTAACAAAAAAGTCACAAAATTGCGACTAAAATGTCTCAAAGTTGACACAAACGCACAACAAAATTGACAAAAAGTTACAAAAAAAGTTAAAAAAAACGTCACAAAAAAGTTTACAAAAACGTCACAAAATTGCGACTAAAATGTCTCAACAAAGTTGTCAAAAATGCACAAAAAAGTTGACAAAAACGTCACAAAATTGCGACTAAAATGTCTCAACAAAGTTGACAAAAACGCACAACAAAATTGACCAAAACGTCACAAAAAATTTGACACAAACGCACAACAAAATTGACAAAAACGTTACAAATAAGTTGACAAAAAAAGTAAAAAAATTGCGACTAAAATATCTTAAAGTTGACAAACGCACAACAAAATTGACAAAAACGATACATATAAGTTGACAAAAACGTCACAAAAATGTGACTAAAATGTCTCAAAGTTGACAAAAACGCACAACAAAATTGACCAAAACGTCACAAAAAATTTGACACAAACGCACAACAAAATTGACAAAAATGTTACAAATAAGTTGACAAAAACGTGACTAAAATGTCTCAACAAAATTGACAAAAACGTTACAAATAAGTTGACAAAAAAAGTCAAAAAATTGCGACTAAAATGTCTTAAATTTGACAAAAACGCACAACAAAATTGACAAAAACGTTACATATAAGTTGACAAAAACGTCACAAAAATGTGACTAAAATGTCTCAAAGTTGACAAAAATGCACAACAAAATTGACAAAAACGTCACAAAATTGCGACCAAAATGTCTCAACAAAGTTGACAAAACGCACAACAAAATTGACAAAAACTTTACAATAAGTTGACAAAAAAGTCACAAAATGCGACTAAAATGTCCCATCAAAGTTGACAAAAAAGCACAAAAATGTCGACAAAAACGTCACAAAAAATTTGATACAAACGCACAACAAAATTGACAAAAAGTTACATACAAGTTTACAGAAACGCACAACAAAATTGACCAAAACGTTACAAATAAGTTGACAAAAACGTCACAAAAATGCGACTAAAATATCTCAACAAAGTTGACAAAAACGCACAACAAAATTGACAAAAAGTTACAAAAAAAAAGTTTAAAAAAACGTCACAAAAAAGTTGACAATAACGTCACAATATGGCGACTAAAATGTCTCAACAAAGTTAACAAAACGCACAACAAAATTGACAAAAACTTTACAATAAGTTGACAAAAAAGTCACAAAATGCGACTAAAATGTCCCATCAAAGTTGTCAAAAAGTTGCATAAAAGTTTACAAAAACGCACAACAAAATTGACAAAAACGTCACAAAAATGTGACTAAAATGTCTCAACAAAGTTAACAAAAATGCACAACAAAATTGACCAAACCGTGATAAAAATTTTGACAAAAACGCACAACAAAATTGACAAAAAGTTACATAAGTTTACAAAAACGCACAACAAAATTGACAAAAACGTGACACTAAATTTGACACAAACGCACAACAAAATTGACTAAACCGTTACAAATGAGTTGACAAAAACGTAACAAAATTGCAACTAAAATGTCTCAACAAAGTTGACACAAACGCACAACAAAATTGACAAAAAGTTACAAAAAAAGTTTACAAAAACTTCACAAAAAAGTTGACAAAAACGTTACAAAATTGCGACTAAAATATCTCAACAAAGTTGACAAAAACGCACAACAAAATTGACCAAAACGTCACAAAAATTTGATACAAACGCACAACAAAATTGACTAAACCGTTACAAATGAGTTGACAAAAAAGTCACAAAATTGCAAATAAAATGTTTCAACAAAGTTGACAAAAACGCACAAAAAAGTTGACAAAAAGTCACAAAAAATTTGACATAAACGCACAACAAAGTTGACAAAAACGCACAACAAAATTGACAAAAAGTTACATAAGTTTACAAAAACGCACAACAAAATTGACCAAAACGTCAAAAAATTTTGATACAAACGCACAACAAAATTGACAAAAACGTTACAAATAAGTTGACAAAAACGTCACAAAATTGCGACTAAAATGTCTCAACAAAGTTGACAAAAATGCACAACAAAATTGACAAAAAGTTACAAAAAAGATTACAAAACGTCACAAAAAAGTTGACAAAAATGTCACAAAATTGAAACTAAATTGTCTCAACAAAGTTGACAGAAACGCACAACAAAATTGACAAAAAGTTACATAAAAGTTTACAAAAACGCACAACAAAATTGACCAAAACGTCAAAAAAATTTGATACAAACGCACAACAAAATTGACAAAAACGTTACAAATAAGTTGACAAAAACGTCACAAAATTGAGACTAAAATGTCTCAACAAAGTTGACAAAAACGCACAACAAAATTGACAAAACCGTTACAAATGAGTTGACAAAAAAGTCACAAAATTGCAAATAAAATGTCTCAACAAAGTTGACAAAAACGCACAACAAAATTGACCAAAACATCACATAATTTGACACAAATCAGAACAAAATTGACAAAAACGTCACAAAAATGCGACTAAAATATCTCAACAAAGTTGACAAAAACGTCACAAAAAATTTGACACAAACGCACAACAAAATTGACAAAAAGTTAAAAAAAAAGTTTAAAAAACGTCACAAAAAAGTTGATAAAAACGTCACAAAATTGCGACTAAAATGTCTCAACAAATTTGACAAAAACGCACAACAAAATTGACAAAAAGTTACATAAAAGTTTACAAAAACGCACAACAAAATTGACCAAAACGTCAAAAAAATTTGATACAAACGCACAACAAAATTGACAAAAACGTTACAAATGAGTTGACAAAAAAGTCACAAAATGCGACTAAAATGTCTCAACAAAGTTGACAAAAATACACAACAAATTTGACAAAAACGTCACAAAAAAAATTGACACAAACGCACAACAAAGTTGACAAAAACGCACAACAAAATTGACAAAAAGTTACATAAAAGTTTACAAAAACGCACAACAAATTTGACCAAAACGTCACAAAAAAGTTGACAAAAATGTCACAAAATTGAAACTAAATTGTCTCAACAAAGTTGACAGAAACGCACAACAAAATTGACCAAAACGTCAAAAAAATTTGATACAAACGCACAACAAAATTGACAAAAACGTTACCAATAAGTTGACAAAAACGTCACAAAATTGAGACTAAAATGTCTCAACAAAGTTGACAAAAATGCACAACAAAATTGACCAAAACGTGACAAAAAATTTGACAAAAACGCACAACAAAATTGACAAAACCGTTACAAATGAGTTGACAAAAAAGTCACAAAATGCGACTAAAATGTCTCAACAAAGTTGACAAAAATGCACAAAAAATGACACAAACGCACAAAAAAATTGACAAAAAGTTACAAAAAAGTTGACAAAAACGTCTCAACAAAGTTGACATAAAAGTTTACATAAACGCACAACAAAATTGACCAAAACGTCACAAAATATTTGACACAAACGCACAACAAAATTGACAAAAACGTTACAAATAAGTTGACAAAAATGTCACAAAATTGCAACTAAAATGTCTCAACAAAGTTGACAAAAATGCACAACAAAATTGACACAAACGCACAACAAAATTGACAAAAAGTTACAAAAAAGTCTACAAAACGTCACAAAAAAAGTTGACAAAAGTCACAAAATTGAAACTAAATTGTCTCAACAAAGTTGACAAAAACGCACAACAAAATTGACAAAAAGTTACATAAAAGTTTACAAAAACGCACAACAAAATTGACCAAAAGTCACAAAAAATTTGACACAAATGCACAACAAAATTGACAAAAAGTCACAAAATGCGACTAAAATGTCTCAACAAAATTGACAAAAACGTTACAAATAAGTTGACAAAAACGTCACAAAATTGCGACAAAAATGCACAACAAAATTGACCAAAACGTGACAAAAAATTTGACAAAAACGCACAACAAAATTGACAAAACCGTTACAAATGAGTTGACAAAAAAGTCACAAAATGCGACTAAAATGTCTCAACAAAGTTGACAAAAACGCACAACAAAATTGACAAAAAGTTACATAAGTTTACAAAAACGCACAACAAAATTGACAAAAAGTTACAAAAAAGATTACAAAACGTCACAAAAAAGTTGACAAAAATGTCACAAAATTGAAACTAAATTGTCTCAACAAAGTTGACAAAAACGCACAACAAAATTGACCAAAACGTCACAAAAAATTTGACACAAAAGGCACAACAAAATTGACAAAAACTTTACAATAAGTTGACAAAAAAGTCACAAAATGCGACTAAAATGTCTCAACAAAGTTGACAAAAATGCACAACAAAATTGACCAAAACGTCAAAAAAATGTGACTAAAATATCTCAACAAAGTTGACAAAAACGTCACAAAAAATTTGACACAAACGCACAACAAAATTGACAAAAACGTTACAAATAAGTTGACAAAAAAAGTCACAAAATTGCGACTAAAATGTCTCAACAAAGTTGACAAAAATGCACAAAAAATGACACAAACGCACAACAAAATTGACAAAAAGTTACAAAAAAGTTGACAAAAACGTCTCAACAAAGTTGACATAAAAGTTTACATAAACGCACAACAAAATTGACCAAAACGTCACAAAATATTTGACACAAACGCACAACAAAATTGACAAAAACGTTACAAATAAGTTGACAAAAATGTCACAAAATTGCAACTAAAATGTCTCAACAAAGTTGACAAAAATGCACAACAAAATTGACACAAACGCACAACAAAATTGACAAAAAGTTACAAAAAAGTCTACAAAACGTCACAAAAAAAGTTGACAAAAGTCACAAAATTGAAACTAAATTGTCTCAACAAAGTTGACAAAAACGCACAACAAAATTGACAAAAAGTTACATAAAAGTTTACAAAAACGCACAACAAAATTGACCAAAAGTCACAAAAAATTTGACACAAATGCACAACAAAATTGACAAAAAGTCACAAAATGCGACTAAAATGTCTCAACAAAATTGACAAAAACGTTACAAATAAGTTGACAAAAACGTCACAAAATTGCGACAAAAATGCACAACAAAATTGACCAAAACGTGACAAAAAATTTGACAAAAACGCACAACAAAATTGACAAAACCGTTACAAATGAGTTGACAAAAAAGTCACAAAATGCGACTAAAATGTCTCAACAAAGTTGACAAAAACGCACAACAAAATTGACAAAAAGTTACATAAGTTTACAAAAACGCACAACAAAATTGACAAAAAGTTACAAAAAAGATTACAAAACGTCACAAAAAAGTTGACAAAAATGTCACAAAATTGAAACTAAATTGTCTCAACAAAGTTGACAAAAACGCACAACAAAATTGACCAAAACGTCACAAAAAATTTGACACAAAAGGCACAACAAAATTGACAAAAACTTTACAATAAGTTGACAAAAAAGTCACAAAATGCGACTAAAATGTCTCAACAAAGTTGACAAAAATGCACAACAAAATTGACCAAAACGTCAAAAAAATGTGACTAAAATATCTCAACAAAGTTGACAAAAACGTCACAAAAAATTTGACACAAACGCACAACAAAATTGACAAAAACGTTACAAATAAGTTGACAAAAAAAGTCACAAAATTGCGACTAAAATGTCTCAACAAAGTTGACAAAAAAGCACAACAAAATTGACAAAAAGTTACATAAAAGTTTACAAAAACGTCACAAAAAAGTTGACAAAAGTCACAAAATTGAAACTAAATTGTTCAACAAAGTTGACAAAAACGCACAACAAAATTGACAAAAAGTTACATAAAAGTTTACAAAAACGCACAACAAAATTGACCAAAAGTCACAAAAAATTTGACACAAAATTGACAAAAACGTCACAAAATGCGACTAAAATGTCTCAACAAAGGTGACAAAAATGCACAAAAAAGTTGACAAAAAGTCACAAAATGCGACTAAAATGTCTCAACAAAGGTGACAAAAATGCACAACAAATTTGACCAAAACGTCACATAATTTGACACAAATCAGAACAAAATTGACAAAAACGTCACAAAAATGCAACTAAAATATCTCAACAAAGTTGACAAAAACGTCACAAAAAATTTGACAAAAATGCACCACAAAATTGACCAAAACGTGACAATAAATTTGACACAAACGCACAACAAAATTGACTAAACCGTTACAAATGAGTTGACAAAAAAGTCACAAAATTGCGACTAAAATGTCTCAACAAAGTTGACAAAAATGCACAACAAAATTGACCAAAACGTCACAAAAAATTTGACACAAACGCACAACAAAATTGACAAAAAGTTACAAAAAAAGTTTTAAAAAACGTCACAAAAAAGTTGATAAAAACGTCACAAAATTGCGACTAAAATGTCTCAACAAAGTTGACACAAACGCACAACAAAATTGACAAAAACGTTACAAATAAGTTGACAAAAACGTCACAAAATTGCGATTAAAATGTCTCAACAAAGTTGACAAAAATGCACAACAAAATTGACAAAAAGTTACAAAAAAGATTACAAAACGTCACAAAAAAGTTGACAAAAATGTCACAAAATTGAAACTAAATTGTCTCAACAAAGTTGACATAAACGCACAACAAAATTGACAAAAAGTTACATAAAAGTTTACAAAAATGCACAACAAAATTGACCAAAACGTGACAATAAATTTGACACAAACGCACAACAAAATTGACTAAACCGTTACAAATGAGTTGACAAAAAAGTCACAAAATTGCGACTAAAATGTCTCAACAAAGTTGACAAAAATGCACAACAAAATTGACCAAAACGTGACAAAAAATTTGACAAAAACGCACAACAAAATTGACAAAAAAGTTTACAAAAAGTCACAAAAAAGTTGACAAAAATGTCACAAAATTGAAACTAAATTGTCTCAACAAAGTTGACAAAAACGCACAACAAAATTGACAAAAAGTTACATAAAAGTTTACAAAAATGTACAACAAAATTGACCAAAACGTCAAAAAAATTTGATACAAACGCACAACAAAATTGACAAAAATGTTACAAATAAGTTGACAAAAACGTCACAAAATTGCGACAAAAATGCACAACAAAATTGACCAAAACGTGACAAAAAATTTGACAAAAACGCACAACAAAATTGACAAAACCGTTACAAATGAGTTGACAAAAAAGTCACAAAATGCGACTAAAATGTCTCAACAAAGTTGACAAAAATGCACAACAAATTTGACAAAAACGTCACAAAAAAATTTGACACAAACACACAACAAAGTTGACAAAAACGCACAACAAAATTGACAAAAAGTTACATAAGTTTACAAAAACGCACAACAAAATTGACCTAAACGTTACAAATAAGTTGACAAAAACGTCACAAAATTGCGATTAAAATGTCTCAACAAAGTTGACAAAAATGCACAACAAAATTGACAAAAAGTTACAAAAAAGATTACAAAACGTCACAAAAAAGTTGACAAAAATGTCACAAAATTGAAACTAAATTGTCTCAACAAAGTTGACAAAAATGCACAACAAAATTGACCAAAACGTCACATAATTTGACACAAATCAGAACAAAGTTGACAAAAACGTCACAAAAAATTTGACACAAACGCACAACAAAATTGACAAAAAGTTACAAAAAAAGTTTAAAAAAACGTCACAAAAAAGTTGATAAAAACGTCACAAAATTGCGACTAAAATGTCTCAACAAAGTTGACAAAAACGCACAACAAAATTGACAAAAAGTTACCTAAAAGTTTACAAAAACGCACAACAAAATTGACCAAAACGTCAAAAAAAATTGATACAAACGCACAACAAAATTGACAAAAACGTTACAAATAAGTTGACAAAAAAGTCACAAAATTACGACTAAAATGTCTCAACAAAGTTGACAAAAACGCACAACAAAATTGAGAAAAAGTTACATAAAAGTTTACAAAAACGCACAACAAAATTGACAAAAACTTCTCAACAAAGTTGACAAAAATGCACAACAAAATTGACCAAAACGTGGTAAAAAAATTTGACACAAACGTATACAAAATTGACAAAAACGTTACAAATAAGTTTATAACACATCACAAAAAAGTTGACAAAAATGTCACAAAATTGCGACTAAAATGTCTCAAAGTTGACAAAAACGCACAAAAAATGACAAACGCACAACAAAATTGTCAAAAAGTTACAAAAAAGTTGACAAAAACGTCACAAAAATGCGACTAAAATGTCTCAACAAAGTTGACATAAAAGTTTACATAAACGCACAACAAAATTGACCAAAACGTTACAAAAAATTTTACAAAACGTCACAAAAAAGTTGACAAAAATGCACAACAAAATTGACACAAACGCACAACAAAATTGACAAAAACTTTACAATAAGTTGACAAAAAAGTCACAAAATGCGACTAAAATGTCTCAACAAAGGTGACACAAATCAGAACAAAATTGACAAAAACGTCACAAAAATGCAACTAAAATATCTCAACAAAGTTGACAAAAACGCACAACAAAATTGACCAAAACGTGACAAAAAATTTGACAAAAACGCACAACAAAATTGACAAAACCGTTACAAATGAGTTGACAAAAAAGTCACAAAATTGCAAATAAAATGTCTCAACAAAGTTGACAAAAACGCACAAAAAAGTTGACAAAAAGTCACAAAAAATTTTACACAAACGCACAACAAAATTGACAAAAATGTCACAAAATTGAAACTAAATTGTCTCAACAAAGTTGACAAAAACGCACAACAAAATTGATAAAAAGTTACATAAAAGTTTACAAAACGTACAACAAAATTGACAAAAACGTTACAAATAAGTTGACAAAAACGTCACAAAATTGCGACTAAAATGTCTCAACAAAGTTGACAAAAATGCACAACAAAATTGACCAAAACTTGACAAAAAATTTGACAAAAATGCACAACAAAATTGACAAAACAGTTACAAATAAGTTTATAAAAAAGTCACAAAATGCGACTAAAATGTCTTAACAAAGTTGACAAAAATGCACAACAAATTTGACAAAAACGTCACAACAAAATTGACCAAAACGTGACAATAAATTTGACACAAACTCACAACAAAATTGACTAAACAGTTACAAATGAGTTGACAAAAAAGTCACAAAATTGCAAATAAAATGTTTCAACAAAGTTGACAAAAACGCACAACAAAATTGACAAAAAGTTACATAAAAGTTTACAAAAACGCACAACAAAATTGACAAAAACGTTACAAATAAGTTGACAAAAACGTCACAAAATTGCGACTAAAATGTCTCAACAAAGTTGACAAAAACGCACAACAAAATTGACAAAAAGTTACATAAAAGTTTACAAAAACGCACAACAAAATTGACCAAAACGTCAAAAAAAATTGATACAAACGCACAACAAAATTGACAAAAAGTTACATAAAAGTTTACAAAAACGCACAACAAAATTGACAAAAACTTCTCAACAAAGTTGACAAAAATGCACAACACAATTGACCAAAACGTGGTAAAAAAATTTGACACAAACGTATACAAAATTGACAAAAACGTTACAAATAAGTTTATAACACATCACAAAAAAGTTGACAAAAACGTCACAAAATTGCGACTAAAATGTCTCAAAGTTTACAAAAACGCACAAAAAATGACACAAACGCACAACAAAATTGACCAAAACGTTACAAAAAAGTTTACAAAACGTCACAAAAAAGTTGACAAAAATGCACAACAAAATTGACACAAACGCACAAGAAAATTGACAAAAACGTTACAAATAAGTTGACAAAAAAAGTCACAAAATTGCGACTAAAATGTCTCAACAAAGTTGACAAAAATGCACAACAAAATTGACCAAAACGTGACAATAAATTTGACACAAACGCACAACAAAATTGACAAAACCGTTACAAATGAGTTGACAAAAAAGTCACAAAATTGCAAATAAAATGTCTCAACAAAGTTGACAAAAACGCACAACAAAATTGACAAAAAGTTACAAAAAAGTTTACAAAACGTCACAAAAAAGTTGACAAAAATGTCACAAAATTGAAACTAAATTGTCTCAACAAAGTTGACAAAAACGCACAACAAAATTGACAAAAATGTCACAAAATTGAAACTAAATTGTCTCAACAAAGTTGACAAAAACGCACAACAAAATTGATAAAAAGTTACATAAAAGTTTACAAAACGTACAACAAAATTGACAAAAACGTTACAAATAAGTTGACAAAAACGTCACAAAATTGCGACTAAAATGTCTCAACAAAGTTGACAAAAATGCACAACAAAATTGACCAAAACTTGACAAAAAATTTGACAAAAATGCACAACAAAATTGACAAAACAGTTACAAATAAGTTTATAAAAAAGTCACAAAATGCGACTAAAATGTCTTAACAAAGTTGACAAAAATGCACAACAAATTTGACAAAAACGTCACAACAAAATTGACCAAAACGTGACAATAAATTTGACACAAACTCACAACAAAATTGACTAAACAGTTACAAATGAGTTGACAAAAAAGTCACAAAATTGCAAATAAAATGTTTCAACAAAGTTGACAAAAACGCACAACAAAATTGACAAAAAGTTACATAAAAGTTTACAAAAACGCACAACAAAATTGACAAAAACGTTACAAATAAGTTGACAAAAACGTCACAAAATTGCGACTAAAATGTCTCAACAAAGTTGACAAAAACGCACAACAAAATTGACAAAAAGTTACATAAAAGTTTACAAAAACGCACAACAAAATTGACCAAAACGTCAAAAAAAATTGATACAAACGCACAACAAAATTGACAAAAAGTTACATAAAAGTTTACAAAAACGCACAACAAAATTGACAAAAACTTCTCAACAAAGTTGACAAAAATGCACAACACAATTGACCAAAACGTGGTAAAAAAATTTGACACAAACGTATACAAAATTGACAAAAACGTTACAAATAAGTTTATAACACATCACAAAAAAGTTGACAAAAACGTCACAAAATTGCGACTAAAATGTCTCAAAGTTTACAAAAACGCACAAAAAATGACACAAACGCACAACAAAATTGACCAAAACGTTACAAAAAAGTTTACAAAACGTCACAAAAAAGTTGACAAAAATGCACAACAAAATTGACACAAACGCACAAGAAAATTGACAAAAACGTTACAAATAAGTTGACAAAAAAAGTCACAAAATTGCGACTAAAATGTCTCAACAAAGTTGACAAAAATGCACAACAAAATTGACCAAAACGTGACAATAAATTTGACACAAACGCACAACAAAATTGACAAAACCGTTACAAATGAGTTGACAAAAAAGTCACAAAATTGCAAATAAAATGTCTCAACAAAGTTGACAAAAACGCACAACAAAATTGACAAAAAGTTACAAAAAAGTTTACAAAACGTCACAAAAAAGTTGACAAAAATGTCACAAAATTGAAACTAAATTGTCTCAACAAAGTTGACAAAAACGCACAACAAAATTGACAAAAAGTTACATAAAAGTTTACAAAAATGCACAACAAAGTTGACAAAAACGCACAACAAAATTGACAAAAACGTTACAAATAAGTTGACAAAAAAAGTCATAAAATGTCTCAACAAAGTTGACAAAAACGCACAACAAAATTGACCAAAACGTCACAAAAAATTTGACACAAACGCACAACAAAATTGACAAAAAGTTACATAAAAGTTTACAAAAACGCACAACAAAATTGACCAAAACGTCACAAAAAATTTGACACAAACGCACAACAAAATTGACAAAAACATCACAAAAATGTGACTAAAATGTCTCAACAAAGTTGACAAAAATGCACAGCAAAATTGACCAAAACGTCACAAAAAATTTGACATAAACGCACAACAAAATTGACAAAAACGTTACAAATAAGTTGACAAAAAAAGTCACAAAATTGCGACTAAAATGTCCCAACAAAGTTGACAAAAAAGCACAAAAATGTCGACAAAAACGTCACAAAAAATTTGATATAAACACACAACAAAACTGACAAAAACGTTACAAATAAGTTGACAAAAGCGCACAACAAAATTGACAAAAAGTTACATAAAATTTTACAAAAGCGCACAACAAAATTGACAAAAACGTCACAAAAATGTGACTAAAATGTCTCAACAAAGTTGACAAAAATGCACAACAAAATTGACCAAAACGTGATAAAAAATTTGACACAAACGCACAACAAAATTGACAAAAACGTTACAAATAAGTTAACAAAAAAGTCACAAAATTGCGACTAAAATGTCTCAAAATTGACCCAAACGCACAACAAAATTGACAAAAACGTTACAAATAATTTGACAAAAATCAGAACAAAATTGACAAAAACGTCACAAAAATGCGACTAAAATGTCTCAACAAAGTTGACAAAACGCACAACAAAATTGACAAAAACGCACAAAAAAGGTGACAAAAACGTCACAAAATTGCGACTAAAATGTCTCAACAAAGTTGACAAAAATGCACAACAAAATTGACAAAAACTTTACAATAAGTTGACAAAAAAGTCACAAAATTGCGACTAAAATGTCTCAACAAAGTTGACAAAAATGCACAACAAAATTGACCGAAACGTGACAATAAATTTGACACAAACGCACAACAAAATTGACTAAACCGTTACAAATGAGTTGACAAAAAAGTCACAAAATTGCAAATAAAATGTTTCAACAAAGTTGACAAAAACGCACAAAAAAGTTGACAAAAAGTCACAAAAAATTTTACACAAACGCACAACAAAATTGACAAAAAGTTACAAAAAAGATTACAAAACGTCACAAAAAAAGTTGACAAAAATGTCACAAAATTGAAACTAAATTGTCTCAACAAAGTTGACAAAAACGCACAACAAAATTGACAAAAAGTTACATAAAAGTTTACAAAAACGCACAACAAAATTGACAAAACCGTTACAAATGAGTTGACAAAAAAGTCACAAAATGCGACTAAAATGTCTCAACAAAGTTGACAAAAATACACAACAAATTTGACAAAAAGTTACATAAAAGTTTACAAAAACGCACAACAAAATTGACCAAAACGTCAAAAAAATTTGATACAAACGCACAACAAAATTGACAAAAACGTTACAAATAAGTTGACAAAAATGCACAACAAAATTGACCAAAACGTGGTAAAAAAATTTGACACAAACTTATACAAAATTGACAAAAACGTTACAAATGAGTTAACAAAAAAGTCACAAAATTGCGACTAAAATGTCTCAAAGTTGACAAAAACGCAAAAAAAATGACACAAACGCACAACAAAATTGACAAAAAGTTACAAAAAAGTTTACAACACGTCACAAAAAAGTTGAAAAAAAACGTCACAAAAATGCGACTAAAATGTCTCAACAAAGTTGACATAAAAGTTTACATAAACGCACAACAAAATTGACCAAAACGTCACAAAATATTTGACACAAACGCACAACAAAATTGACAAAAACGTTACAAATAAGTTGACAAAAACGTCACAAAATTGCAACTAAAATGTCTCAACAAAGTTGACAAAAATGCACAACAAATTGACACAAACGCACAACAAAATTGTCAAAAAGTTACAAAAAAGTTTACAAAACGTCACAAAAAAGTTGACAAAAGTCACAAAATTGAAACTAAATTGTCTCAACAAAGTTGACAAAAATGCACAACAAATTTGACCAAAACGTCACATAATTTGACACAAATCAGAACAAAATTGACAAAAACGTCACAAAAATGCAACTAAAATATCTCAACAAAGTTGACAAAAACTTCACAAAAAATTTGACACAAACGCACAACAAAATTGACAAAAACGTTACAAATAAGTTGACAAAAAAGTCACAAAATGCGACTAAAATGGGTCAACAAAGTTGACAAAAATGCACAACAAATTTGACAAAAACGTCACAAAAAATTTGACAAACGCACAACAAAGTTGACAAAAACGCACAACAAAATTGACAAAAAGTTACATAAAAGTTTACAAAAACGCACAACAAAATTGACCAAAACGTCAAAAAAATTTGACACAAACGCACAACAAAATTGACAAAAACGTTACAAATAAGTTGACAAAAAAAGTCACAAAATTGCGACGAAAATGTCTCAACAAAGTTGACATAAACGCACAACAAAATTGACAAAAAGTTACATAAAAGTTTACAAAAACGCACAACAAAATTGACCAAAACGTCAAAAAAATTTGATACAAACGCACAACAAAATTGACAAAAACATTACAAATAAGTTGAAAAAAACGTCACAATATTGCGACTAAAATGTCTCAACAAAGTTGACAAAAATGCACAACAAAATTGACCAAAACGTGACAATAAATTTGACACAAACGCACAAAAAAATTGACTTAACCGTTACAAATGAGTTGACAAAAAAGTCACAAAATTGCAAATAAAATGTCTCAACAAAGTTGACAAAAACGCACAAAAAAGTTGACAAAAAGTCACAAAAAATTTTACACAAACGTCACAAAAAAGTTGACAAAAATGTCACAAAATTGAAACTAAATTGTCTCAACAAAGTTGACAAAAACGCACAACAAAATTGACAAAAGGTTATATAAAAATTGACCAAAACGTCAAAAAAATTTGATACAAACGCACAACAAAATTGACAAAAATGTCTCAAAAATGCGACAAAATCATCTAAAAATAGGCAACAAAGAAGTTGACACAGACGCACAACAAAATTGACAAAAATGTTACAAAAAAGTTGACAAAAACGTCACAAAAAGGCGACAAAAACATGTTAAAATAGGCAACAAAAAAAGTTGACACAAACGCACAACAATATTGACAAAAAAATTACAAAAAAGTTGACAGTCACAAAATTTCCTACTAAAATGTCTCAAGAAAGTTGACAAAAATGCACAAAAAAGTTGACAAAAACGTCACAAAAAGGCAACAAAAACATGTTAAAATAGGCAACAAAAAAGTTGACACAAATGCACAACAATATTGACAAAAAAATTACAAAAAAAGTTGACAAAAAGTCATAAAATTGCGACTAAAATGTCTCAACAAAGTTGACAAAAATGCACAACAAAATTGACCAAAACGTCACAAAAACTTTTACACAAACTCACAAAATTGATAAAAAGTTACAAAAAAGTTGACAAAAACGTCACAAAAATGTGAATAAAATGTCTCAACAAAGTTGACAAAAACGTCACAAAAAAGTTGACAAAAACGTCACAAAAATGTGACTAAAATGTATCAACAAAGTTGACCAAAACGTCATAAAAAAGTTGACACAAACGCACCACAAAATTGACAAAAAGTTACAAAAAAGTTGACAAAAATGTCTCAAAAATGTAACTAAAATGTCTCAACAAAGTTGACCAAAACGTCATAAAAAGTGACACAAACGCACCACAAAATTGACAAAAAGTTACAAAAAAAGTTTACAAAAACGTCACAAATAAGTTGACAAAAACGTCACAAAAATGTGACTAAAATGTCTCAACAAAGTTGACAAAAACGCACAGAAAAATTTGACAAAAACGTCTCAAAAATGTGACAACATCTAAAAATAGGCAACAAAGAAGTTGACACAGACGCACAACAAAATTGACAAAAATGTTACAAAAAAGTCACATTTCCTACTAAAATGTGTCAAGAAATTTGACAAAAATGCACAAAAAGGCGACAAAAACATGTTAAAATAGGCAACAAAAAAGTTGACACAAACGCACAACAATATTGACAAAAAAATTACAAAAAAGTTGACAAAAAAAGTCATAAAATTGCGACTAAAATGTCTCAACAAAGTTGACAAAAATGCACAACAAAATTGACCAAAACGTCACAAAAAAATTTACACAAACTCACAACAAAATTGATAAAAAGTTACAAAAAAGTTGACAAAAACGTCACAAAAATGTGACTAAAATGTCTCAACAAAGTTGACCAAAACGTCATAAAAAAGTGACACAAACGCACAACAAAATTGACAAAAAGTTACAAAAAAAGTTTACAAAAAAGTCACAAAAAAGTTGACAAAAACGTCACAAAAATGTGACTAAAATGTCTCAACAAAGTTGACAAAAACGCACCAAAAATTTGACAAAAACGTCTCAAAAATGCGACAAAAACATCTAAAAATAGGCAACAAAGAAGTTGACACAGACGCACAACAAAATTGACAAAAATGTTACAAAAAAGTTGACAAAAAAAGTCACAACATTTCCTACTAAAATGTCTCAAGAAATTTGATAAAAATGCGCAAAAAAGTTGACAAAAACGTCACAAAAAGGCAACAAAAACATGTTAAAATAGGCAACAAAATTTGACACAAACGCACAACAATATTGACAAAAAAATTACAAAAAAGTTGACAATAAAGTCACAAAATTTCCTACTAAAATGTCTCAAGAAAGTTGACAAAAAGTTACAAAAAAGTTGACAAAAACGTCACAAAAATGTGACTAAAATGTCTCAAAGTTGACAAAAACGTCACAACAAAAATGTTACAAAAAAGTTGACAAAAGTCACAACATTTCCTACTAAAATGTCTCAAGAAATTTGACAAAAATGCACAAAAAAGTTGACAAAAACGTCACAAAAAGGCGACAAAAAAACATGTTAAAATAGGCCACAAAAAAGTTGACACAAACGCACAACAATATTGACAAAAAAATTACAAAAAAGTTGACAAAAAAGTCATAAAATTCCGACTAAAATGACTCAACAAAGTTGACAAAAACGCACAACAAAATTGACCAAAATGTTACAAAAAAGTTTACAGAAACGTCACAAAAAAGTTGACAAAAACGTCTCAAAAATGCGACAAAAACATCTAAAAATAGGCAACAAAAAAGTTGACACAGACGCACAACAAAATTGACAAAAATGTTTCAAAAAAGTTGACAAAAAAGTCACAAAATTTCCTACTAAAATGTCTCAAGAAATTTGACAAAAATGTCACAAAAAGGCGACAAAAACATGTTAAAATAGGCAACAAAAAAGCTGACACAAACGCACAATATTGACCAAAAAATTACAAAAAAGTTGACAAAAACGTCACAAAAAATGTGACTAAAATGTCTCAACAAAGTTGACAAAAACGTCACAAAAAAGTTGACACAAACGCACCACAAAATTGACAAGTTACAAAAAAGTTGACAAAAACGTCACAAAAATGTGACTAAAATGTCTCAAAGTTGACCAAAACGTCACAAAAAATTTTACACAAACGCATAAAAAAATTGACAAAAACGTTACAAAAAAGTTGACAAAAAGCCACAGAATTGCCACTAAAATGTCTCAATAAAGTTGACAAAAACGCACAAAAAAGTTGACAAAAACGTCACAAAAAATTTGACACAAACGGACAACAAAATTGACAAAAAGTTACAAATAAGTTGACAAAAACGCACAACAAAATTGACATAAAGTTACATAAAAGTTTACAAAAACGCACAACAAAATTGACAAAAACGTTACAAATACGTTTACAAAACGTCACAAAAAAAGTTGACAAAAACGTCACAAAAATGCGAATAAAATGTCTCAACAAAGTTGACACAAAAGTTTACAAAAACGCACAACAAAATTGACCAAAACGTCACAAAAAAGTTGACAAAAAATTAACAAAATTGCGACTAACATGTCTACATTAAAGTTGACAAAAACGCACAAAAAAGTTGACAAAAACGTCACAAAAAGGCGAGAAAAACATCTAAAAATAGGCAACAAAAATGTTGACACAAACGCACAAAAAAATTTACAAAAACGTTACAAATAAGTTGACAAAAAAGTCACAAAATTGCCACTAAAGTTTCTCAACAAAGTTGACAAAAACGTCACAAAAAATTTGACAAAAACGTCACAAAAATGTGACTAAAATGTCTCAACAAAGTTGACCAAAACGTCATAAAAAAGTGACACAAACGCACCACAAAATTGACAAAAAGTTACAAAAAAAGTTTACAAAAACGTCACAAAGATATGACTAAAATGTCTCAACAAAGTTGACAAAAATGCACAAAAAATTTGACAAAAACGTCTCAAAATTGCGACAAAAACATCTAAACATAGGCAACAAAGAAGTTGACACAGAAGCACAACAAAATTGACAAAAATGTTACAAAAAAGTCACAAAATTTCCTACTAAAATGTCTCAAGAAATTTGACAAAAATGTCACAAAAAGGCGACAAAAACATGTTAAAATAGGCAACAAAAAAGCTGACACAAACGCACAACAATATTGACAAAAAAATTACAAAAAAGTTGACAAAAATGTCACAAAAAAGTTGACACAAACGTCACAAAAATGTGACTAAAATATCTCAAAGTTGACCAAAACGTCACAAAAAATTTTACACAAACGCATAAAAAAATTGACAAAAACGTTACAAAAAAAGTTGACATAAAATTAACAAAATTGCGACTAACATGTCTACATTAAAGTTGACAAAAACGCACAAAAAAGTTGACAAAAACGTCACAAAAAGGCGAGAAAAACATCTAAAAATAGGCAACAAAAATGTTGACACAAACGCACAAAAAAATTTACAAAAACGTTACAAATAAGTTGACAAAAAAGTCACAAAATTGCCACTAAAGTTTCTCAACAAAGTTGACAAAAACGTCACAAAAAATTTGACACAAACGCATGACAAAATTGACAAAAAGTTAGAAAAAAGTTTAGAAAAATGTCAAAAAAAATTGACAAAAACGTCTCTACAAAGTTGACAAAAATTCACAAAAAATTTGACACAAACGCACAAAAAAGTTGACAAAAACGTCACAAAATTGCAACTAAAATGTCTCAACAAAGTGGACAAAAACGCACAACAAAATTGACAAAAACGTCACAAAAAATTTGACACAAACGCACAACAAAATTGACAAAAAGTTACAAATAAGTTGACAAAAACGCACAACAAAATTGACATAAAGTTACATAAAAGTTTACAAAAACGCACAACAAAATTGACAAAAACGTTACAAATACGTTTACAAAACGTCACAAAAAAAGTTGACAAAAACGTCACAAAAATGCGAATAAAATGTCTCAACAAAGTTGACACAAAAGTTTACAAAAACGCACAACAAAATTGACAAAAAATTAACAAAATTGCGACTAACATGTCTACATTAAAGTTGACAAAAACGCACAAAAAAGTTGACAAAAACGTCACAAAAAGGCGAGAAAAACATCTAAAAATAGGCAACAAAAATGTTGACACAAACGCACAAAAAAATTTACAAAAACGTTACAAATAAGTTGACAAAAAAGTCACAAAATTGCCACTAAAGTTTCTCAACAAAGTTGACAAAAACGTCACAAAAAATTTGACACAAACGCATGACAAAATTGACAAAAAGTTAGAAAAAAGTTTAGAAAAATGTCAAAAAAAATTGACAAAAACGTCTCTACAAAGTTGACAAAAACGTCACAAAAAATTTGACACAAACGCACAAAAAAGTTGACAAAAACGTCACAAAATTGCAACTAAAATGTCTCAACAAAGTTGACAAAAACGCACAACAAAATTGACAAAAACGTCACAAAAAATTTGACACAAACGCACAACAAAATTGACAAAAAGTTACAAATAAGTTTACAAAAACGCACAACAAAATTGACATAAAGTTACATAAAAGTTTACAAAAACGCACAACAAAATTGACAAAAACGTTACAAATACGTTTACAAAACGTCACAAAAAAAGTTGACAAAAACGTCACAAAAATGCGAATAAAATGTCTCAACAAAGTTGACATAAAAGTTTACAAAAACGCACAACAAAATTGACCAAAACGTCACAAAAAATTTGACACAAACGCACAACAAAATTGACAAAAACGGTACAAATGAGTTGACAAAAAAAGTCACAAAATTGCGACTAAAATGTCTCAACAAAGTTGACAAAAACGCACAACAAAATTGACAAAAAGTTACATAAAAGTTTATAAAAACGCACAACAAAATTGACAGAAACGTGATAAAAAATTCGACACAAACGCACAACAAAATTGACAAAAACTTTACAAATTTGCGACTAAAATGTCTCAAAGTTGACAAAAACGCACAAAAAAGTTGACAAAAACGTCACAAAAAATGACACAAAAGCACAATAAAATTGACGAAGTTACAAAAAAGTTTACAAAACGTCACAAAAAAGTCACAAAAATGCGACTAAAATGTCTCAACAAAGTTGACATAAAAGTTTACATGAACGCACAACAAAATTGACCAAAACGTCACAAAATATTTGACACAAACGCATAAAAAAATTGACAAAAACGTTACAAAAAAGTTGACAAAAAGCCACAAAATTGCCACTAAAATGTCTCAATAAAGTTGACAAAAACGCACAAAAAAGTTGACAAAAACGTCACAAAAAATTTGACACAAACGCACAACAAAATTGACAGAAACGTCACAAAAATGTGACTAAAATGTCTCAACAAAGTTGACAAAAATGCACAACAAAATTGACCAAAATGTCACAAATAATTTTACACAAATCAGAACAAAATTGACAAAAACGTCACAAGAATACGACTAAAATATCTCAAAGTTGACAAAAACGTCACAAAAAATTCGACACAAACGCACAACAAAATTGACAAAAAGTTACAAAAAAAGTTTAAAACGTCACAAAAATGTCACAAAATTGCGACTAAAATGTCTCAACAAAGTTGACAATAACGCACAACAAAATTGACCAAAACGTCACAAAAAATTTGACACAAACGCACAACAAAATTGACAAAAAAGCACAAAAATGTCGACAAAAACGTCACAAAAAAATTTGATACAAACGCACAACAAAATTGACAAAAACCTTACAAATACGTTTACAAAACGTCACAAAAAAAGTTGACAAAAACGTCACAAAAATGCGACTAAAATGTCTCAACAAAGTTGACATAAAAGTTTACAAAAACGCACAACAAAATTGACAAAAACGTTACAAAAAAGGCGAGAAAAACATCTAAAAATAGGCAACAAAGAAGGCGACAAAAACGTCACAACAAAGTTGACAAAAAGTGACAAAGATGTAACAAAAAACGCACAAAAATGCGACTAAAATGTCTCAACAAAGTTGACAAAAACGCACAACAAAATTAAACAAAACGTCACAAAAAATTTGACACAAACGCACAACAAAATTGACAAAAACGGTACAAATGAGTTGACAAAAAAAGTCACAAAATTGCGACTAAAATGTCTCAACAAAGTTGACAAAAACGCACAACAAAATTGACAAAAAGTTACATAAAAGTTTACAAAAACGCACAACAAAATTGACCAAAACTTCAAAAAAATTTGATACAAACGCACAACAAAATTGACAAAAACTTTACAAATAAGTTGACAAAAAAGTCACAAAATTGCCACTAAAATTTCTCAACAAAGTTGACAAAAACGTCACAAAAAATTTGACACAAACGCATAACAAAATTGACAAAAACGTCACAAAAAAATTGACACAAACGCACAACAAAATTGACAAAAAGTTACAAAAAACGTTTAAAAAAACGTCACAAAAAAGTTGACAAAAACGTCACAAAATTGCGACTAAAATGTCTCAACAAAGTTGACAAAAACGTCACAAAAAATTTGACACAAACGCTCAACAAAATTGACAAAAACGTTACAAATAAGTTGACAAAAAAGTCACAAAATTGCCATTAAAAATGTCTCAACAAAGTTGTCAAAAACGTCACAAAAAATTTGACAAAACCGTCACAAAATTGCAACTAAAATGTCAACAAAGTTGACAAAACGCACAACAAAATTGACAAAAAAGCACAAAAATGTCGACAAAAACGTCACAAAAATGTGACTAAAATGTCTCAACAAAGTTGACAAAAACGCACCACAAAATTGACAAAAACGTCACAAAAATGTGACTAAAATGTCTCAACAAAGTTGACAAAAACGCACAACAAAATTGACAAAAACGTTACAAATAAGTTAACAAAAAAGTCACAAAATTGCGACTAAAATGTCTCAAAGTTGACACAAACGCACAACAAAATTGACAAAAAGTTACAAAAAAGTTTAAAAAAACGTCACAAAAAAGTTTACAAAAACGTCACAAAATTGCGACTAAAATGTCTCAACAAAGTTGACAAAAACGCACAACAAAATTGACCAAAACGTCACAAAAAATTTGACACAAACGCACAACAAAATTGACAAAAAGTTACATACAAGTTTACAAAAACGCACAACAAAATTGACCAAAACGTCAGAAAAAATTTGACACAAACGCACAACAAAATTGACAAAAACGTGACTAAAATGTCTCAACAAAGTTGACAAAATTGCACAACAAAATTGACAAAAACGTCACAAAAATGTGACTAAAATGTCTCAAAGTTGACAAAAATGCACAACAAAATTGACCAAAACGTCACAAAAATTTGACACAAACGCACAACAAAATTGACAAAAACGTTACAAATAAGTTGACAAAAAAAGTCAAAAAAATGTGACTAAAATGTCTCAACAAGTTGACAAAAATGCACAACAAAATTGACCAAAACGTGACAAAAAAATTTGACACTAACGCACAACAAAATTGACAAAAACGTTACAAATGAGTTGATAAAAAAGTCACAAAATTGCGAAAAAAATGTCTCAACAAAATTGACAAAAAGTTACAAAAAAGTTTAAAAAACGTCACAAAAAAGTTGACAAAAACGTCACAAAAATGTGACTAAAATGTCCCAACAAAGTTGACAAAAAAGCACAAAAATGTCGACAAAAACGTCACAAAAAATTTGATATAAACAGACAACAAAATTGACAAAAACGTTACAAATAAGTTGACAAAAACGCGCGACTAAAATGTCTCAACAAAGTTGACAAAAACGCACAACAAAATTGACAAAAAGTTACATAAAAGTTTACAAAAACGCACAACAAAATTGACAAAAACGTCACAAAAATGTGACTAAAATGTCTCAACAAAATTGACCAAAACGTGATAAAAAATTTGACACAAACGCACAACAAAATTGACAAAAACGTTACAAATAAGTTAACAAAAAAGTCACAAAATTGCGACTAAAATGTCTCAAAGTTGACACAAACGCACAACAAAATTGACAAAAAGTTACAAAAAAAGTTAAAAAAAACGTCACAAAAAAGTTTACAAAAACGTCACAAAATTGCGACTAAAATGTCTCAACAAAGTTGTCAAAAATGCACAAAAAAGTTGACAAAAACGTCACAAAATTGCGACTAAAATGTCTCAACAAAGTTGACAAAAACGCACAACAAAATTGACCAAAGCGTCACAAAAAATTTGACACAAACGCACAACAAAATTGACAAAAACGTTACAAATAAGTTGACAAAAAAAGTAAAAAAATTGCGACTAAAATATCTTAAAGTTGACAAACGCACAACAAAATTGACAAAAACGATACATATAAGTTGACAAAAACGTCACAAAAATGTGACTAAAATGTCTCAAAGTTGACAAAAACGCACAACAAAATTGACCAAAACGTCACAAAAAATTTGACACAAACGCACAACAAAATTGACAAAAATGTTACAAATAAGTTGACAAAAACGTGACTAAAATGTCTCAACAAAATTGACAAAAACGTTACAAATAAGTTGACAAAAAAAGTCAAAAAATTGCGACTAAAATGTCTTAAATTTGACAAAAACGCACAACAAAATTGACAAAAACGTTACATATAAGTTGACAAAAACGTCACAAAAATGTGACTAAAATGTCTCAAAGTTGACAAAAATGCACAACAAAATTGACAAACGTCACAAAAATGCGACTAAAATATCTCAACAAAGTTGTCAAAAACGCACAAAAAAGTTGACAAAAACGTCACAAAATTGCGACCAAAATGTCTCAACAAAGTTGACAAAACGCACAACAAAATTGACAAAAACTTTACAATAAGTTGACAAAAAAGTCACAAAATGCGACTAAAATGTCCCATCAAAGTTGACAAAAAAGCACAAAAATGTCGACAAAAACGTCACAAAAAATTTGATACAAACGCACAACAAAATTGACAAAAAGTTACATACAAGTTTACAAAAACGCACAACAAAATTGACCAAAACGTTACAAATAAGTTGACAAAAACGTCACAAAAATGCGACTAAAATATCTCAACAAAGTTGACAAAAACGCACAACAAAATTGACAAAAAGTTACAAAAAAAAAGTTTAAAAAAACGTCACAAAAAAGTTGACAATAACGTCACAATATGGCGACTAAAATGTCTCAACAAAGTTAACAAAACGCACAACAAAATTGACAAAAACTTTACAATAAGTTGACAAAAAAGTCACAAAATGCGACTAAAATGTCCCATCAAAGTTGTCAAAAAGTTGCATAAAAGTTTACAAAAACGCACAACAAAATTGACAAAAACGTCACAAAAATGTGACTAAAATGTCTCAACAAAGTTAACAAAAATGCACAACAAAATTGACCAAACCGTGATAAAAATTTTGACAAAAACGCACAACAAAATTGACAAAAAGTTACATAAGTTTACAAAAACGCACAACAAAATTGACAAAAACGTGACACTAAATTTGACACAAACGCACAACAAAATTGACTAAACCGTTACAAATGAGTTGACAAAAACGTAACAAAATTGCAACTAAAATGTCTCAACAAAGTTGACACAAACGCACAACAAAATTGACAAAAAGTTACAAAAAAAGTTTACAAAAACTTCACAAAAAAGTTGACAAAAACGTTACAAAATTGCGACTAAAATATCTCAACAAAGTTGACAAAAACGCACAACAAAATTGACCAAAACGTCACAAAAATTTGATACAAACGCACAACAAAATTGACTAAACCGTTACAAATGAGTTGACAAAAAAGTCACAAAATTGCAAATAAAATGTTTCAACAAAGTTGACAAAAACGCACAAAAAAGTTGACAAAAAGTCACAAAAAATTTGACATAAACGCACAACAAAGTTGACAAAAACGCACAACAAAATTGACAAAAAGTTACATAAGTTTACAAAAACGCACAACAAAATTGACCAAAACGTCAAAAAATTTTGATACAAACGCACAACAAAATTGACAAAAACGTTACAAATAAGTTGACAAAAACGTCACAAAATTGCGACTAAAATGTCTCAACAAAGTTGACAAAAATGCACAACAAAATTGACAAAAAGTTACAAAAAAGATTACAAAACGTCACAAAAAAGTTGACAAAAATGTCACAAAATTGAAACTAAATTGTCTCAACAAAGTTGACAGAAACGCACAACAAAATTGACAAAAAGTTACATAAAAGTTTACAAAAACGCACAACAAAATTGACCAAAACGTCAAAAAAATTTGATACAAACGCACAACAAAATTGACAAAAACGTTACAAATAAGTTGACAAAAACGTCACAAAATTGAGACTAAAATGTCTCAACAAAGTTGACAAAAACGCACAACAAAATTGACAAAACCGTTACAAATGAGTTGACAAAAAAGTCACAAAATTGCAAATAAAATGTCTCAACAAAGTTGACAAAAACGCACAACAAAATTGACCAAAACATCACATAATTTGACACAAATCAGAACAAAATTGACAAAAACGTCACAAAAATGCGACTAAAATATCTCAACAAAGTTGACAAAAACGTCACAAAAAATTTGACACAAACGCACAACAAAATTGACAAAAAGTTAAAAAAAAAGTTTAAAAAACGTCACAAAAAAGTTGATAAAAACGTCACAAAATTGCGACTAAAATGTCTCAACAAATTTGACAAAAACGCACAACAAAATTGACAAAAAGTTACATAAAAGTTTACAAAAACGCACAACAAAATTGACAAAAAGTTACATAAAAGTTTACAAAAACGCACAACAAATTTGACCAAAACGTCACAAAAAAGTTGACAAAAATGTCACAAAATTGAAACTAAATTGTCTCAACAAAGTTGACAGAAACGCACAACAAAATTGACCAAAACGTCAAAAAAATTTGATACAAACGCACAACAAAATTGACAAAAACGTTACCAATAAGTTGACAAAAACGTCACAAAATTGAGACTAAAATGTCTCAACAAAGTTGACAAAAATGCACAACAAAATTGACCAAAACGTGACAAAAAATTTGACAAAAACGCACAACAAAATTGACAAAACCGTTACAAATGAGTTGACAAAAAAGTCACAAAATGCGACTAAAATGTCTCAACAAAGTTGACAAAAATGCACAAAAAATGACACAAACGCACAACAAAATTGACAAAAAGTTACAAAAAAGTTGACAAAAACGTCTCAACAAAGTTGACATAAAAGTTTACATAAACGCACAACAAAATTGACCAAAACGTCACAAAATATTTGACACAAACGCACAACAAAATTGACAAAAACGTTACAAATAAGTTGACAAAAATGTCACAAAATTGCAACTAAAATGTCTCAACAAAGTTGACAAAAATGCACAACAAAATTGACACAAACGCACAACAAAATTGACAAAAAGTTACAAAAAAGTCTACAAAACGTCACAAAAAAAGTTGACAAAAGTCACAAAATTGAAACTAAATTGTCTCAACAAAGTTGACAAAAACGCACAACAAAATTGACAAAAAGTTACATAAAAGTTTACAAAAACGCACAACAAAATTGACCAAAAGTCACAAAAAATTTGACACAAATGCACAACAAAATTGACAAAAAGTCACAAAATGCGACTAAAATGTCTCAACAAAATTGACAAAAACGTTACAAATAAGTTGACAAAAACGTCACAAAATTGCGACAAAAATGCACAACAAAATTGACCAAAACGTGACAAAAAATTTGACAAAAACGCACAACAAAATTGACAAAACCGTTACAAATGAGTTGACAAAAAAGTCACAAAATGCGACTAAAATGTCTCAACAAAGTTGACAAAAACGCACAACAAAATTGACAAAAAGTTACATAAGTTTACAAAAACGCACAACAAAATTGACAAAAAGTTACAAAAAAGATTACAAAACGTCACAAAAAAGTTGACAAAAATGTCACAAAATTGAAACTAAATTGTCTCAACAAAGTTGACAAAAACGCACAACAAAATTGACCAAAACGTCACAAAAAATTTGACACAAAAGGCACAACAAAATTGACAAAAACTTTACAATAAGTTGACAAAAAAGTCACAAAATGCGACTAAAATGTCTCAACAAAGTTGACAAAAATGCACAACAAAATTGACCAAAACGTCAAAAAAATGTGACTAAAATATCTCAACAAAGTTGACAAAAACGTCACAAAAAATTTGACACAAACGCACAACAAAATTGACAAAAACGTTACAAATAAGTTGACAAAAAAAGTCACAAAATTGCGACTAAAATGTCTCAACAAAGTTGACAAAAAAGCACAACAAAATTGACAAAAAGTTACATAAAAGTTTACAAAAACGTCACAAAAAAGTTGACAAAAGTCACAAAATTGAAACTAAATTGTTCAACAAAGTTGACAAAAACGCACAACAAAATTGACAAAAAGTTACATAAAAGTTTACAAAAACGCACAACAAAATTGACCAAAAGTCACAAAAAATTTGACACAAAATTGACAAAAACGTCACAAAATGCGACTAAAATGTCTCAACAAAGGTGACAAAAATGCACAAAAAAGTTGACAAAAAGTCACAAAATGCGACTAAAATGTCTCAACAAAGGTGACAAAAATGCACAACAAATTTGACCAAAACGTCACATAATTTGACACAAATCAGAACAAAATTGACAAAAACGTCACAAAAATGCAACTAAAATATCTCAACAAAGTTGACAAAAACGTCACAAAAAATTTGACAAAAATGCACAACAAAATTGACCAAAACGTGACAATAAATTTGACACAAACGCACAACAAAATTGACTAAACCGTTACAAATGAGTTGACAAAAAAGTCACAAAATTGCGACTAAAATGTCTCAACAAAGTTGACAAAAATGCACAACAAAATTGACCAAAACGTCACAAAAAATTTGACACAAACGCACAACAAAATTGACAAAAAGTTACAAAAAAAGTTTTAAAAAACGTCACAAAAAAGTTGATAAAAACGTCACAAAATTGCGACTAAAATGTCTCAACAAAGTTGACACAAACGCACAACAAAATTGACAAAAACGTTACAAATAAGTTGACAAAAACGTCACAAAATTGCGATTAAAATGTCTCAACAAAGTTGACAAAAATGCACAACAAAATTGACAAAAAGTTACAAAAAAGATTACAAAACGTCACAAAAAAGTTGACAAAAATGTCACAAAATTGAAACTAAATTGTCTCAACAAAGTTGACATAAACGCACAACAAAATTGACAAAAAGTTACATAAAAGTTTACAAAAATGCACAACAAAATTGACCAAAACGTGACAATAAATTTGACACAAACGCACAACAAAATTGACTAAACCGTTACAAATGAGTTGACAAAAAAGTCACAAAATTGCGACTAAAATGTCTCAACAAAGTTGACAAAAATGCACAACAAAATTGACCAAAACGTGACAAAAAATTTGACAAAAACGCACAACAAAATTGACAAAAAAGTTTACAAAAAGTCACAAAAAAGTTGACAAAAATGTCACAAAATTGAAACTAAATTGTCTCAACAAAGTTGACAAAAACGCACAACAAAATTGACAAAAAGTTACATAAAAGTTTACAAAAATGTACAACAAAATTGACCAAAACGTCAAAAAAATTTGATACAAACGCACAACAAAATTGACAAAAATGTTACAAATAAGTTGACAAAAACGTCACAAAATTGCGACAAAAATGCACAACAAAATTGACCAAAACGTGACAAAAAATTTGACAAAAACGCACAACAAAATTGACAAAACCGTTACAAATGAGTTGACAAAAAAGTCACAAAATGCGACTAAAATGTCTCAACAAAGTTGACAAAAATGCACAACAAATTTGACAAAAACGTCACAAAAAAATTTGACACAAACACACAACAAAGTTGACAAAAACGCACAACAAAATTGACAAAAAGTTACATAAGTTTACAAAAACGCACAACAAAATTGACCTAAACGTTACAAATAAGTTGACAAAAACGTCACAAAATTGCGATTAAAATGTCTCAACAAAGTTGACAAAAATGCACAACAAAATTGACAAAAAGTTACAAAAAAGATTACAAAACGTCACAAAAAAGTTGACAAAAATGTCACAAAATTGAAACTAAATTGTCTCAACAAAGTTGACAAAAATGCACAACAAAATTGACCAAAACGTCACATAATTTGACACAAATCAGAACAAAGTTGACAAAAACGTCACAAAAAATTTGACACAAACGCACAACAAAATTGACAAAAAGTTACAAAAAAAGTTTAAAAAAACGTCACAAAAAAGTTGATAAAAACGTCACAAAATTGCGACTAAAATGTCTCAACAAAGTTGACAAAAACGCACAACAAAATTGACAAAAAGTTACCTAAAAGTTTACAAAAACGCACAACAAAATTGACCAAAACGTCAAAAAAAATTGATACAAACGCACAACAAAATTGACAAAAACGTTACAAATAAGTTGACAAAAAAGTCACAAAATTACGACTAAAATGTCTCAACAAAGTTGACAAAAACGCACAACAAAATTGAGAAAAAGTTACATAAAAGTTTACAAAAACGCACAACAAAATTGACAAAAACTTCTCAACAAAGTTGACAAAAATGCACAACAAAATTGACCAAAACGTGGTAAAAAAATTTGACACAAACGTATACAAAATTGACAAAAACGTTACAAATAAGTTTATAACACATCACAAAAAAGTTGACAAAAATGTCACAAAATTGCGACTAAAATGTCTCAAAGTTGACAAAAACGCACAAAAAATGACAAACGCACAACAAAATTGTCAAAAAGTTACAAAAAAGTTGACAAAAACGTCACAAAAATGCGACTAAAATGTCTCAACAAAGTTGACATAAAAGTTTACATAAACGCACAACAAAATTGACCAAAACGTTACAAAAAATTTTACAAAACGTCACAAAAAAGTTGACAAAAATGCACAACAAAATTGACACAAACGCACAACAAAATTGACAAAAACTTTACAATAAGTTGACAAAAAAGTCACAAAATGCGACTAAAATGTCTCAACAAAGGTGACACAAATCAGAACAAAATTGACAAAAACGTCACAAAAATGCAACTAAAATATCTCAACAAAGTTGACAAAAACGCACAACAAAATTGACCAAAACGTGACAAAAAATTTGACAAAAACGCACAACAAAATTGACAAAACCGTTACAAATGAGTTGACAAAAAAGTCACAAAATTGCAAATAAAATGTCTCAACAAAGTTGACAAAAACGCACAAAAAAGTTGACAAAAAGTCACAAAAAATTTTACACAAACGCACAACAAAATTGACAAAAATGTCACAAAATTGAAACTAAATTGTCTCAACAAAGTTGACAAAAACGCACAACAAAATTGATAAAAAGTTACATAAAAGTTTACAAAACGTACAACAAAATTGACAAAAACGTTACAAATAAGTTGACAAAAACGTCACAAAATTGCGACTAAAATGTCTCAACAAAGTTGACAAAAATGCACAACAAAATTGACCAAAACTTGACAAAAAATTTGACAAAAATGCACAACAAAATTGACAAAACAGTTACAAATAAGTTTATAAAAAAGTCACAAAATGCGACTAAAATGTCTTAACAAAGTTGACAAAAATGCACAACAAATTTGACAAAAACGTCACAACAAAATTGACCAAAACGTGACAATAAATTTGACACAAACTCACAACAAAATTGACTAAACAGTTACAAATGAGTTGACAAAAAAGTCACAAAATTGCAAATAAAATGTTTCAACAAAGTTGACAAAAACGCACAACAAAATTGACAAAAAGTTACATAAAAGTTTACAAAAACGCACAACAAAATTGACAAAAACTTCTCAACAAAGTTGACAAAAATGCACAACACAATTGACCAAAACGTGGTAAAAAAATTTGACACAAACGTATACAAAATTGACAAAAACGTTACAAATAAGTTTATAACACATCACAAAAAAGTTGACAAAAACGTCACAAAATTGCGACTAAAATGTCTCAAAGTTTACAAAAACGCACAAAAAATGACACAAACGCACAACAAAATTGTCAAAAAGTTACAAAAAAGTTTATAACACATCACAAAAAAGTTGACAAAAACGTCACAAAAATGCGACTAAAATGTCTCAACAAAGTTGACATAAAAGTTTACATAAACGCACAACAAAATTGACCAAAACGTTACAAAAAAGTTTACAAAACGTCACAAAAAAGTTGACAAAAATGCACAACAAAATTGACACAAACGCACAACAAAATTGACAAAAAGTTACAAAAAAGTTTACAAAACGTCACAAAAAAGTTGACACAAACGCACAACAAAATTGACAAAAACGTTACAAATAAGTTGACAAAAAAAGTCACAAAATTGCGACTAAAATGTCTCAACAAAGTTGACAAAAATGCACAACAAAATTGACCAAAACGTGACAATAAATTTGACACAAACGCACAACAAAATTGACAAAACCGTTACAAATGAGTTGACAAAAAAGTCACAAAATTGCAAATAAAATGTCTCAACAAAGTTGACAAAAACGCACAACAAAATTGACAAAAAGTTACAAAAAAGTTTACAAAACGTCACAAAAAAGTTGACAAAAATGTCACAAAATTGAAACTAAATTGTCTCAACAAAGTTGACAAAAACGCACAACAAAATTGACAAAAAGTTACATAAAAGTTTACAAAAATGCACAACAAAGTTGACAAAAACGCACAACAAAATTGACAAAAAGTTACATAAAAGTTTACAAAAACGCACAACAAAATTGACCAAAACGTCAAAAAAAATTGATACAAACGCACAACAAAATTGACAAAAACATTACAAATGAGTTGACAAAAAAGTCACAAAATTGCAAATAAAATGTTTCAACAAAGTTGACAAAAACGCACAAAAAAGTTGACAAAAAGTCACAAAAAATTTTACACAAACGCACAACAAAATTGACAAAAAGTTACAAAAAAGATTACAAAACGTCACAAAAAAGGTTGACAAAAATGTCACAAAATTGAAACTAAATTGTCTCAACAAAGTTGACAAAAACGCACAACAAAATTGACAAAAAGTTACATAAAAGTTTACAAAAACGCACAACAAAATTGACAAAACCGTTACAAATGAGTTGACAAAAAAGTCACAAAATGCGACTAAAATGTCTCAACAAAGTTGACAAAAATACACAACAAATTTGACAAAAACGTCACAAAAAAATTTGACACAAACGCACAACAAAATTGACAAAAAATTTGACACAAACGCACAACAAAATTGACAAAAAGTTACATAAAAGTTTACAAAAACGCACAACAAAATTGACCAAAACGTCAAAAAAATTTGATACAAACGCACAACAAAATTGACAAAAACGTTACAAATAAGTTGACAAAAATGCACAACAAAATTGACCAAAACGTGGTAAAAAAATTTGACACAAACTTATACAAAATTGACAAAAACGTTACAAATGAGTTAACAAAAAAGTCACAAAATTGCGACTAAAATGTCTCAAAGTTGACAAAAACGCAAAAAAAATGACACAAACGCACAACAAAATTGACAAAAAGTTACAAAAAAGTTTACAACACGTCACAAAAAAGTTGAAAAAAAACGTCACAAAAATGCGACTAAAATGTCTCAACAAAGTTGACATAAAAGTTTACATAAACGCACAACAAAATTGACCAAAACGTCACAAAATATTTGACACAAACGCACAACAAAATTGACAAAAACGTTACAAATAAGTTGACAAAAACGTCACAAAATTGCAACTAAAATGTCTCAACAAAGTTGACAAAAATGCACAACAAATTGACACAAACGCACAACAAAATTGTCAAAAAGTTACAAAAAAGTTTACAAAACGTCACAAAAAAGTTGACAAAAGTCACAAAATTGAAACTAAATTGTCTCAACAAAGTTGACAAAAATGCACAACAAATTTGACCAAAACGTCACATAATTTGACACAAATCAGAACAAAATTGACAAAAACGTCACAAAAATGCAACTAAAATATCTCAACAAAGTTGACAAAAACTTCACAAAAAATTTGACACAAACGCACAACAAAATTGACAAAAACGTTACAAATAAGTTGACAAAAAAGTCACAAAATGCGACTAAAATGGGTCAACAAAGTTGACAAAAATGCACAACAAATTTGACAAAAACGTCACAAAAAATTTGACAAACGCACAACAAAGTTGACAAAAACGCACAACAAAATTGACAAAAAGTTACATAAAAGTTTACAAAAACGCACAACAAAATTGACCAAAACGTCAAAAAAATTTGACACAAACGCACAACAAAATTGACAAAAACGTTACAAATAAGTTGACAAAAAAAGTCACAAAATTGCGACGAAAATGTCTCAACAAAGTTGACATAAACGCACAACAAAATTGACAAAAAGTTACATAAAAGTTTACAAAAACGCACAACAAAATTGACCAAAACGTCAAAAAAATTTGATACAAACGCACAACAAAATTGACAAAAACATTACAAATAAGTTGAAAAAAACGTCACAATATTGCGACTAAAATGTCTCAACAAAGTTGACAAAAATGCACAACAAAATTGACCAAAACGTGACAATAAATTTGACACAAACGCACAAAAAAATTGACTTAACCGTTACAAATGAGTTGACAAAAAAGTCACAAAATTGCAAATAAAATGTCTCAACAAAGTTGACAAAAACGCACAAAAAAGTTGACAAAAAGTCACAAAAAATTTTACACAAACGTCACAAAAAAGTTGACAAAAATGTCACAAAATTGAAACTAAATTGTCTCAACAAAGTTGACAAAAACGCACAACAAAATTGACAAAAGGTTATATAAAAATTGACCAAAACGTCAAAAAAATTTGATACAAACGCACAACAAAATTGACAAAAATGTCTCAAAAATGCGACAAAATCATCTAAAAATAGGCAACAAAGAAGTTGACACAGACGCACAACAAAATTGACAAAAATGTTACAAAAAAGTTGACAAAAACGTCACAAAAAGGCGACAAAAACATGTTAAAATAGGCAACAAAAAAAGTTGACACAAACGCACAACAATATTGACAAAAAAATTACAAAAAAGTTGACAGTCACAAAATTTCCTACTAAAATGTCTCAAGAAAGTTGACAAAAATGCACAAAAAAGTTGACAAAAACGTCACAAAAAGGCAACAAAAACATGTTAAAATAGGCAACAAAAAAGTTGACACAAATGCACAACAATATTGACAAAAAAATTACAAAAAAAGTTGACAAAAAGTCATAAAATTGCGACTAAAATGTCTCAACAAAGTTGACAAAAATGCACAACAAAATTGACCAAAACGTCACAAAAACTTTTACACAAACTCACAAAATTGATAAAAAGTTACAAAAAAGTTGACAAAAACGTCACAAAAATGTGAATAAAATGTCTCAACAAAGTTGACAAAAACGTCACAAAAAAGTTGACAAAAACGTCACAAAAATGTGACTAAAATGTATCAACAAAGTTGACCAAAACGTCATAAAAAAGTTGACACAAACGCACCACAAAATTGACAAAAAGTTACAAAAAAGTTGACAAAAATGTCTCAAAAATGTAACTAAAATGTCTCAACAAAGTTGACCAAAACGTCATAAAAAGTGACACAAACGCACCACAAAATTGACAAAAAGTTACAAAAAAAGTTTACAAAAACGTCACAAATAAGTTGACAAAAACGTCACAAAAATGTGACTAAAATGTCTCAACAAAGTTGACAAAAACGCACAGAAAAATTTGACAAAAACGTCTCAAAAATGTGACAACATCTAAAAATAGGCAACAAAGAAGTTGACACAGACGCACAACAAAATTGACAAAAATGTTACAAAAAAGTCACATTTCCTACTAAAATGTGTCAAGAAATTTGACAAAAATGCACAAAAAGGCGACAAAAACATGTTAAAATAGGCAACAAAAAAGTTGACACAAACGCACAACAATATTGACAAAAAAATTACAAAAAAGTTGACAAAAAAAGTCATAAAATTGCGACTAAAATGTCTCAACAAAGTTGACAAAAATGCACAACAAAATTGACCAAAACGTCACAAAAAAATTTACACAAACTCACAACAAAATTGATAAAAAGTTACAAAAAAGTTGACAAAAACGTCACAAAAATGTGACTAAAATGTCTCAACAAAGTTGACCAAAACGTCATAAAAAAGTGACACAAACGCACAACAAAATTGACAAAAAGTTACAAAAAAAGTTTACAAAAAAGTCACAAAAAAGTTGACAAAAACGTCACAAAAATGTGACTAAAATGTCTCAACAAAGTTGACAAAAACGCACCAAAAATTTGACAAAAACGTCTCAAAAATGCGACAAAAACATCTAAAAATAGGCAACAAAGAAGTTGACACAGACGCACAACAAAATTGACAAAAATGTTACAAAAAAGTTGACAAAAAAAGTCACAACATTTCCTACTAAAATGTCTCAAGAAATTTGATAAAAATGCGCAAAAAAGTTGACAAAAACGTCACAAAAAGGCAACAAAAACATGTTAAAATAGGCAACAAAATTTGACACAAACGCACAACAATATTGACAAAAAAATTACAAAAAAGTTGACAATAAAGTCACAAAATTTCCTACTAAAATGTCTCAAGAAAGTTGACAAAAAGTTACAAAAAAGTTGACAAAAACGTCACAAAAATGTGACTAAAATGTCTCAAAGTTGACAAAAACGTCACAACAAAAATGTTACAAAAAAGTTGACAAAAGTCACAACATTTCCTACTAAAATGTCTCAAGAAATTTGACAAAAATGCACAAAAAAGTTGACAAAAACGTCACAAAAAGGCGACAAAAAAACATGTTAAAATAGGCCACAAAAAAGTTGACACAAACGCACAACAATATTGACAAAAAAATTACAAAAAAGTTGACAAAAAAGTCATAAAATTCCGACTAAAATGACTCAACAAAGTTGACAAAAATGCACAACAAAATTGACCAAAACGTCACAAAACATTTGACACAAACGCACAACAAAATTGACAAAACGTTACAAAAAAGTTGACAAAAACGCACAAAAAATTTGAAAAAAAGTCACAAAAAGGCGACAAAAACATCTAAAAATAGGCAACAAAAAAGTTGACACAAACGCACAACAAAATTGACAACAACGTTACAAAAAAGTTGACAAAAAAGTCACAAAATTGCGACAAAAATGTCTCAACAAAGTTGACAAAAAAGCACAAAAAAGTTGACCAAAACGTCACAAAAAATTTGACAAAAACGCACAACAAAATTAACAAAAACCTTACAAATAAGTTGACAAAAAAGTCACAAAATTGCGACTAAAATGCCTCAACAAAGTTGACAAAAACGCACAACAAAATTGACCAAAATGTTACAAAAAAGTTTACAGAAACGTCACAAAAAAGTTGACAAAAACGTCTCAAAAATGCGACAAAAACATCTAAAAATAGGCAACAAAAAAGTTGACACAGACGCACAACAAAATTGACAAAAATGTTTCAAAAAAGTTGACAAAAAAGTCACAAAATTTCCTACTAAAATGTCTCAAGAAATTTGACAAAAATGTCACAAAAAGGCGACAAAAACATGTTAAAATAGGCAACAAAAAAGCTGACACAAACGCACAATATTGACCAAAAAATTACAAAAAAGTTGACAAAAACGTCACAAAAAATGTGACTAAAATGTCTCAACAAAGTTGACAAAAACGTCACAAAAAAGTTGACACAAACGCACCACAAAATTGACAAGTTACAAAAAAGTTGACAAAAACGTCACAAAAATGTGACTAAAATGTCTCAAAGTTGACCAAAACGTCACAAAAAATTTTACACAAACGCATAAAAAAATTGACAAAAACGTTACAAAAAAGTTGACAAAAAGCCACAGAATTGCCACTAAAATGTCTCAATAAAGTTGACAAAAACGCACAAAAAAGTTGACAAAAACGTCACAAAAAATTTGACACAAACGGACAACAAAATTGACAAAAAGTTACAAATAAGTTGACAAAAACGCACAACAAAATTGACATAAAGTTACATAAAAGTTTACAAAAACGCACAACAAAATTGACAAAAACGTTACAAATACGTTTACAAAACGTCACAAAAAAAGTTGACAAAAACGTCACAAAAATGCGAATAAAATGTCTCAACAAAGTTGACACAAAAGTTTACAAAAACGCACAACAAAATTGACCAAAACGTCACAAAAAAGTTGACAAAAAATTAACAAAATTGCGACTAACATGTCTACATTAAAGTTGACAAAAACGCACAAAAAAGTTGACAAAAACGTCACAAAAAGGCGAGAAAAACATCTAAAAATAGGCAACAAAAATGTTGACACAAACGCACAAAAAAATTTACAAAAACGTTACAAATAAGTTGACAAAAAAGTCACAAAATTGCCACTAAAGTTTCTCAACAAAGTTGACAAAAACGTCACAAAAAATTTGACAAAAACGTCACAAAAATGTGACTAAAATGTCTCAACAAAGTTGACCAAAACGTCATAAAAAAGTGACACAAACGCACCACAAAATTGACAAAAAGTTACAAAAAAAGTTTACAAAAACGTCACAAAAATATGACTAAAATGTCTCAACAAAGTTGACAAAAATGCACAAAAAATTTGACAAAAACGTCTCAAAATTGCGACAAAAACATCTAAACATAGGCAACAAAGAAGTTGACACAGAAGCACAACAAAATTGACAAAAATGTTACAAAAAAGTCACAAAATTTCCTACTAAAATGTCTCAAGAAATTTGACAAAAATGTCACAAAAAGGCGACAAAAACATGTTAAAATAGGCAACAAAAAAGCTGACACAAACGCACAATATTGACAAAAAAATTACAAAAAAGTTGACAAAAATGTCACAAAAAAGTTGACACAAACGTCACAAAAATGTGACTAAAATATCTCAAAGTTGACCAAAACGTCACAAAAAATTTTACACAAACGCATAAAAAAATTGACAAAAACGTTACAAAAAAGTTGACATAAAATTAACAAAATTGCGACTAACATGTCTACATTAAAGTTGACAAAAACGCACAAAAAAGTTGACAAAAACGTCACAAAAAGGCGAGAAAAACATCTAAAAATAGGCAACAAAAATGTTGACACAAACGCACAAAAAAATTTACAAAAACGTTACAAATAAGTTGACAAAAAAGTCACAAAATTGCCACTAAAGTTTCTCAACAAAGTTGACAAAAACGTCACAAAAAATTTGACACAAACGCATGACAAAATTGACAAAAAGTTAGAAAAAAGTTTAGAAAAATGTCAAAAAAAATTGACAAAAACGTCTCTACAAAGTTGACAAAAATTCACAAAAAATTTGACACAAACGCACAAAAAAGTTGACAAAAACGTCACAAAATTGCAACTAAAATGTCTCAACAAAGTGGACAAAAACGCACAACAAAATTGACAAAAACGTCACAAAAAATTTGACACAAACGCACAACAAAATTGACAAAAAGTTACAAATAAGTTGACAAAAACGCACAACAAAATTGACATAAAGTTACATAAAAGTTTACAAAAACGCACAACAAAATTGACAAAAACGTTACAAATACGTTTACAAAACGTCACAAAAAAAGTTGACAAAAACGTCACAAAAATGCGAATAAAATGTCTCAACAAAGTTGACACAAAAGTTTACAAAAACGCACAACAAAATTGACCAAAACGTCACAAAAAAGTTGACAAAAAATTAACAAAATTGCGACTAACATGTCTACATTAAAGTTGACAAAAACGCACAAAAAAGTTGACAAAAACGTCACAAAAAGGCGAGAAAAACATCTAAAAATAGGCAACAAAAATGTTGACACAAACGCACAAAAAAATTTACAAAAACGTTACAAATAAGTTGACAAAAAAGTCACAAAATTGCCACTAAAGTTTCTCAACAAAGTTGACAAAAACGTCACAAAAAATTTGACACAAACGCATGACAAAATTGACAAAAAGTTAGAAAAAAGTTTAGAAAAATGTCAAAAAAAATTGACAAAAACGTCTCTACAAAGTTGACAAAAACGTCACAAAAAATTTGACACAAACGCACAAAAAAGTTGACAAAAACGTCACAAAATTGCAACTAAAATGTCTCAACAAAGTTGACAAAAACGCACAACAAAATTGACAAAAACGTCACAAAAAATTTGACACAAACGCACAACAAAATTGACAAAAAGTTACAAATAAGTTTACAAAAACGCACAACAAAATTGACATAAAGTTACATAAAAGTTTACAAAAACGCACAACAAAATTGACAAAAACGTTACAAATACGTTTACAAAACGTCACAAAAAAAGTTGACAAAAACGTCACAAAAATGCGAATAAAATGTCTCAACAAAGTTGACATAAAAGTTTACAAAAACGCACAACAAAATTGACCAAAACGTCACAAAAAATTTGACACAAACGCACAACAAAATTGACAAAAACGGTACAAATGAGTTGACAAAAAAAGTCACAAAATTGCGACTAAAATGTCTCAACAAAGTTGACAAAAACGCACAACAAAATTGACAAAAAGTTACATAAAAGTTTATAAAAACGCACAACAAAATTGACAGAAACGTGATAAAAAATTCGACACAAACGCACAACAAAATTGACAAAAACTTTACAAATTTGCGACTAAAATGTCTCAAAGTTGACAAAAACGCACAAAAAAGTTGACAAAAACGTCACAAAAAATGACACAAAAGCACAATAAAATTGACGAAGTTACAAAAAAGTTTACAAAACGTCACAAAAAAGTCACAAAAATGCGACTAAAATGTCTCAACAAAGTTGACATAAAAGTTTACATGAACGCACAACAAAATTGACCAAAACGTCACAAAATATTTGACACAAACGCATAAAAAAATTGACAAAAACGTTACAAAAAAGTTGACAAAAAGCCACAAAATTGCCACTAAAATGTCTCAATAAAGTTGACAAAAACGCACAAAAAAGTTGACAAAAACGTCACAAAAAATTTGACACAAACGCACAACAAAATTGACAGAAACGTCACAAAAATGTGACTAAAATGTCTCAACAAAGTTGACAAAAATGCACAACAAAATTGACCAAAATGTCACAAATAATTTTACACAAATCAGAACAAAATTGACAAAAACGTCACAAGAATGCGACTAAAATATCTCAAAGTTGACAAAAACGTCACAAAAAATTCGACACAAACGCACAACAAAATTGACAAAAAGTTACAAAAAAAGTTTAAAACGTCACAAAAATGTCACAAAATTGCGACTAAAATGTCTCAACAAAGTTGACAATAACGCACAACAAAATTGACCAAAACGTCACAAAAAATTTGACACAAACGCACAACAAAATTGACAAAAAAGCACAAAAATGTCGACAAAAACGTCACAAAAAAATTTGATACAAACGCACAACAAAATTGACAAAAACCTTACAAATACGTTTACAAAACGTCACAAAAAAAGTTGACAAAAACGTCACAAAAATGCGACTAAAATGTCTCAACAAAGTTGACATAAAAGTTTACAAAAACGCACAACAAAATTGACAAAAACGTTACAAAAAAGGCGAGAAAAACATCTAAAAATAGGCAACAAAGAAGGCGACAAAAACGTCACAACAAAGTTGACAAAAAGTGACAAAGATGTAACAAAAAACGCACAAAAATGCGACTAAAATGTCTCAACAAAGTTGACAAAAACGCACAACAAAATTAAACAAAACGTCACAAAAAATTTGACACAAACGCACAACAAAATTGACAAAAACGGTACAAATGAGTTGACAAAAAAAGTCACAAAATTGCGACTAAAATGTCTCAACAAAGTTGACAAAAACGCACAACAAAATTGACAAAAAGTTACATAAAAGTTTACAAAAACGCACAACAAAATTGACCAAAACTTCAAAAAAATTTGATACAAACGCACAACAAAATTGACAAAAACGTTACAAATAAGTTGACAAAAAAGTCACAAAATTGCCACTAAAATTTCTCAACAAAGTTGACAAAAACGTCACAAAAAATTTGACACAAACGCATAACAAAATTGACAAAAACGTCACAAAAAAATTGACACAAACGCACAACAAAATTGACAAAAAGTTACAAAAAACGTTTAAAAAAACGTCACAAAAAAGTTGACAAAAACGTCACAAAATTGCGACTAAAATGTCTCAACAAAGTTGACAAAAACGTCACAAAAAATTTGACACAAACGCTCAACAAAATTGACAAAAACGTTACAAATAAGTTGACAAAAAAGTCACAAAATTGCCATTAAAAATGTCTCAACAAAGTTGTCAAAAACGTCACAAAAAATTTGACAAAACCGTCACAAAATTGCAACTAAAATGTCAACAAAGTTGACAAAACGCACAACAAAATTGACAAAAAAGCACAAAAATGTCGACAAAAAAGTCACAAAATTGCCACTAAAGTTTCTCAACAAAGTTGACAAAAACGTCACAAAAAATTTGACACAAACGCATAACAAAATTGACAAAAAGTTAGAAAAAAGTTTAGAAAAATGTCAAAAAAAATTGACAAAAACGTCTCAACAAAGTTGACAAAAACGTCACAAAAAATTTGACACAAACGCACAACAAAATTGACAAAAAGTTACAAATAAGTTGACAAAAACGCACAACAAAATTGACATAAAGTTACATAAAAGTTTACAAAAACGCACAACAAAATTGACAAAAACGTTACAAATACGTTTACAAAACGTCACAAAAAAAATTGACAAAAACGTCACAAAAATGTGACTAAAATGTCTCAACAAAGTTGACACAAACTCACAACAAAATTGATAAAAAGTTACAAAAAAGTTGACAAAAGTCACAACATTTCCTACTAAAATGTCTCAAGAAATTTGACAAAAATGCACAAAAAAGTTAACAAAAACGTCACAAAAAGGCTACAAAAACATGTTAAAATAGGCCACAAAAAAGTTGACACAAACGCACAACAATATTGACAAAAAAGTTGACAAAAAAGTCATAAAATTCCGACTAAAATGACTCAACAAAGTTGACAAAAATGCACAACAAAATTGACCAAAACGTCACAAAAAATTTGACACAAACGCACAACAAAATTGACAAAATGTTACAAAAAAGTTGACAAAAACGCACAAAAAATTTGAAAAAAACGCACAACAAAATTGACATAAAGTTACATAAAAGTTTCCAAACCGCACAACAAAATTGACAAAAACGTTACAAATACTTTCACAAAACGTCACAAAAAAAATTGACAAAAACGTCAAAAAAATGCGACTAAAATGTCTCAACAAAGTTGACAAAAACTCACAACAAAATTGATAAAAAGTTACAAAAAAGTTGACAAAAACGTCACAAAAATGTGACTAAAATGTCTCAAAGTTGACAAAAACGTCACAACAAAAATGTTACAAAAAATTTGACAAAAGTCACAACATTTCCTACTAAAATGTCTCAAGAAATTTGACAAAAATGCACAAAAAAGTTAACAAAAACGTCACAAAAAGGCTACAAAAACATGTTAAAATAGGCCACAAAAAAGTTGACAAAAACGTCACAAAAATGCGACTAAAATGTCTCAACAAAGTTGACAAAAATGCACAACAAAATTGACCAAAACGTCACAAAAAATGCGACAAAAACATCTAAAAATAGGCAACAAAAAAGTTAACAGACGCACAACAAAATTGACAAAAATGTTTCAAAAAAGTTGACAAAAAAGTCACAAAATTTCCTACTAAAATGTCTCAAGAAATTTGACAAAAATGTCACAAAAAGGCGACAAAAACATGTTAAAATAGGCAACAAAAAAGCTGACACAAACGCACAATATTGACAAAAAAATTACAAAAAAGTTGACAAAAACGTCACAAAAATGTGACTAAAATGTCTCAACAAAGTTGACAAAAACGTCACAAAAAAGTTGACACAAACGCACCACAAAATTGACAAGTTACAAAAAAGTTGACAAAAACGTCACAAAAATGTGACTAAAATGTCTCAAAGTTGACCAAAACGTCACAAAAAATTTGACACAAACGCACAACAAAATTGACAAAAAGTTACAAATAAGTTGACAAAAACGCACAACAAAATTGACATAAAGTTACATAAAAGTTTACAAAAACGCACAACAAAATTGACAAAAACGTTACAAATACGTTTACAAAACGTCACAAAAAAAATTGACAAAAACGTCAAAAAAATGCGACTAAAATGTCTCAACAAAGTTGACACAAACTCACAACAAAATTGATAAAAAGTTACAAAAAAGTTGACAAAAACGTCACAAAAATGTGACTAAAATGTCTCAAAGTTGACAAAAACGTCACAACAAAAATGTTACAAAAAATTTGACAAAAGTCACAACATTTCCTACTAAAATGTCTCAAGAAATTTGACAAAAATGCACAAAAAAGTTAACAAAAACGTCACAAAAAGGCTACAAAAACATGTTAAAATAGGCCACAAAAAAGTTGACAAAAACGTCACAAAAATGCGACTAAAATGTCTCAACAAAGTTGACAAAAATGCACAACAAAATTGACCAAAACGTCACAAAAAATGCGACAAAAACATCTAAAAATAGGCAACAAAAAAGTTAACAGACGCACAACAAAATTGACAAAAATGTTTCAAAAAAGTTGACAAAAAAGTCACAAAATTTCCTACTAAAATGTCTCAAGAAATTTGACAAAAATGTCACAAAAAGGCGACAAAAACATGTTAAAATAGGCAACAAAAAAGCTGACAAACGCACAATATTGACAAAAAAATTACAAAAAAGTTGACAAAAACGTCACAAAAATGTGACTAAAATGTCTCAACAAAGTTGACAAAAACGTCACAAAAAAGTTGACACAAACGCACCACAAAATTGACAAGTTACAAAAAAGTTGACAAAAACGTCACAAAAATGTGACTAAAATGTCTCAAAGTTGACCAAAACGTCACAAAAAATTTGACACAAACGCACAACAAAATTGACAAAAAGTTACAAATAAGTTGACAAAAACGCACAACAAAATTGACATAAAGTTACATAAAAGTTTACAAAAACGCACAACAAAATTGACAAAAACGTTACAAATACGTTTACAAAACGTCACAAAAAAAATTGACAAAAACGTCAAAAAAATGCGACTAAAATGTCTCAACAAAGTTGACACAAACTCACAACAAAATTGATAAAAAGTTACAAAAAAGTTGACAAAAACGTCACAAAAATGTGACTAAAATGTCTCAAAGTTGACAAAAACGTCACAACAAAAATGTTACAAAAAATTTGACAAAAGTCACAACATTTCCTACTAAAATGTCTCAAGAAATTTGACAAAAATGCACAAAAAAGTTAACAAAAACGTCACAAAAAGGCTACAAAAACATGTTAAAATAGGCCACAAAAAAGTTGACAAAAACGTCACAAAAATGCGACTAAAATGTCTCAACAAAGTTGACAAAAATGCACAACAAAATTGACCAAAACGTCACAAAAAATGCGACAAAAACATCTAAAAATAGGCAACAAAAAAGTTAACAGACGCACAACAAAATTGACAAAAATGTTTCAAAAAAGTTGACAAAAAAGTCACAAAATTTCCTACTAAAATGTCTCAAGAAATTTGACAAAAATGTCACAAAAAGGCGACAAAAACATGTTAAAATAGGCAACAAAAAAGCTGACACAAACGCACAATATTGACAAAAAAATTACAAAAAAGTTGACAAAAACGTCACAAAAATGTGACTAAAATGTCTCAACAAAGTTGACAAAAACGTCACAAAAAAGTTGACACAAACGCACCACAAAATTGACAAGTTACAAAAAAGTTGACAAAAACGTCACAAAAATGTGACTAAAATGTCTCAAAGTTGACCAAAACGTCACAAAAAATTTTACACAAACGCATAAAAAAAATTGACAAAAACGTTACAAAAAAGTTGACAAAAAATTAACAAAAAGGCGAGAAAAACATCTAAAAATAGGCAACAAAAATGTTGACACAAACGCACAAAAATTTTTACAAAAACGTTACAAATAAGTTGACAAAAAAGTCACAAAATTGCCACTAAAGTTTCTCAACAAAGTTGACAAAAACGTCACAAAAAATTTGACACAAACGCATAACAAAATTGACAAAAAGTTAGAAAAAAGTTTAGAAAAATGTCAAAAAAAATTGACAAAAACGTCTCAACAAAGTTGACAAAAACGTCACAAAAATTTGACACAAACGCACAAAAAATTTTACAAAACCGTTACAAATAAGTTGACAAAAACGTCACAAAATTGCAACTAAAATATCTCAAAGTTGTCAAAAAAGCACAAAAAAAGTGTACAAAAACATCACAAAAAGGCGACAAAAACATCTAAAAATAAGCAACAAAAAAGTTGACACAAACGCACACAAAATTGACAAAAATGTAACAAAAAGTTGATAAAAAAAATCATAAAATTGCGACAAAAATGTCTCAACAAAGTTTTACAAAAAAAGCACAAAAAAGCTGACAAAAACGTCATAAAAAAATTGACAAAAACTTCACAAAAATGTGACTAAAATGTCTCAACAAAGTTGACAAAAACGCACAACAAAATTGACCAAAACGTCACAAAAAATTTGACCCAAACGCACAACAAAATTGACAAAATGTTACAAAAAAGTTGACAAAAACGCACAAAAAATTTGAAAAAAAGTCACAAAAAGGCAACAAAAACATCTAAAAATAGGCAACAAAAAAGTTGACACAAACGCACCACAAAATTGACAAGTTACAAAAAAGTTGACAAAAACGTCACAAAAATGTGACTAAAATGTCTCAAAGTTGACCAAAACGTCACAAAAATTTTTACACAAACGCATAAAAAAATTGACAAAAACGTTACAAAAAAGTTGACAAAAAGCCACAAAATTGCCACTAAAATGTCTCAATAAAGTTGACAAAAACGCACAAAAAAGTTGACAAAAAATTAACAAAATTGCGACTAACATGTCTACATTAAAGTTGACAAAAACGCACAAAAAAGTTGACAAAAACGTCACAAAAAGGCGAGAAAAACATCTAAAAATAGGCAACAAAAATGTTGACACAAACGCACAAAAAAATTTACAAAAACGTTACAAATAAGTTGACAAAAAAGTCACAAAATTGCCACTAAAGTTTCTCAACAAAGTTGACAAAAACGTCACAAAAAATTTGACAAAAACGTCACAAAAATGTGACTAAAATGTCTCAACAAAGTTGACCAAAACGTCATAAAAAAGTGACACAAACGCACCACAAAATTGACAAAAAGTTACAAAAAAAGTTTACAAAAACGTCACAAAAATGTGACTAAAATGTCTCAACAAAGTTGACAAAAACGCACAAAAAATTTGACAAAAACGTCTCAAAATTGCGACAAAAACATCTAAAAATAGGCAACAAAGAAGTTGACACAGAAGCACAACAAAATTGACAAAAATGTTACAAAAAAGTCACAACATTTCCTACTAAAATGTCTCAAGAAATTTGACAAAAATGCACAAAAAAGTTGACAAAAACGTCACAAAAAATTTGACACAAACGCACAACAAAATTGACAAAATGTTACAAAAAAGTTGACAAAAACGCACAAAAAATTTGAAAAAAAGTCACAAAAAGGCGACAAAAACATCTAAAAATAGGCAACAAAAAAGTTGACACAAACGCACAACAAAATTGACAACAACGTTACAAAAAAGTTGACAAAAAAGTCACAAAATTGCGACTAAAATGTCTCAACAAAGTTGACAAAAAAGCACAAAAAAGTTGAACAAAACGTCACAAAAAATTTGACAAAAACGCACAACAAAATTGACAAAAACCTTACAAATAAGTTCACAAAAAAGTCACAAAATTGCGACTAAAATGCCTCAACAAAGTTGACAAAAACGCACAACAAAATTGACCAAAATGTTACAAAAAAGTTTACAGAAACGTCACAAAAAAGTTGACAAAAACGTCACAAAAATGCGACTAAAATGTCTCAACAAAGTTGACAAAAACGCACAAAAAAATTTGACAAAAACGTCTCAAAAATGCGACAAAAACATCTAAAAATAGGCAACAAAAAAGTTAACAGACGCACAACAAAATTGACAAAAATGTTTCAAAAAAGTTGACAAAAAAGTCACAAAATTTCCTACTAAAATGTCTCAAGAAATTTGACAAAAATGTCACAAAAAGGCGACAAAAACATGTTAAAATAGGCAACAAAAAAGCTGACACAAACGCACAATATTGACAAAAAAATTACAAAAAAGTTGACAAAAACGTCACAAAAATGTGACTAAAATGTCTCAACAAAGTTGACAAAAACGTCACAAAAAAGTTGACACAAACGCACCACAAAATTGACAAGTTACAAAAAAGTTGACAAAAACGTCACAAAAATGTGACCAAAATGTCTCAAAGTTGACCAAAACGTCACAAAAAATTTTACACAAACGCATAAAAAAAATTGACAAAAACGTTACAAAAAAGTTGACAAAAAATTAACAAAAAGGCGAGAAAAACATCTAAAAATAGGCAACAAAAATGTTGACACAAACGCACAAAAAATTTTACAAAAACGTTACAAATAAGTTGACAAAAAAGTCACAAAATTGCCACTAAAGTTTCTCAACAAAGTTGACAAAAACGTCACAAAAAATTTGACACAAACGCATAACAAAATTGACAAAAAGTTAGAAAAAAGTTTAGAAAAATGTCAAAAAAAATTGACAAAAACGTCTCAACAAAGTTGACAAAAACGTCACAAAAATTTGACACAAACGCACAAAAAATTTTACAAAACCGTTACAAATAAGTTGACAAAAACGTCACAAAATTGCAACTAAAATGTCTCAACAAAGTTGACAAAAACGCACAACAAAATTGACCAAAACGTCACAAAAACTTTGACACAAACGCACAACAAAATTGACAAAAAGTTACAAAAAAGTTTACAAAACGTCACAAAAATGTGACTAAAATGTCTCAAAGTTGACAAAAACGTCACAACAAAAATGTTACAAAAAATTTGACAAAAGTCACAACATTTCCTACTAAAATGTCTCAAGAAATTTGACAAAAATGCACAAAAAAGTTAACAAAAACGTCACAAAAAGGCTACAAAAACATGTTAAAATAGGCCACAAAAAAGTTGACAAAAACGTCACAAAAATGCGACTAAAATGTCTCAACAAAGTTGACAAAAATGCACAACAAAATTGACCAAAACGTCACAAAAAATGCGACAAAAACATCTAAAAATAGGCAACAAAAAAGTTAACAGACGCACAACAAAATTGACAAAAATGTTTCAAAAAAGTTGACAAAAAAGTCACAAAATTTCCTACTAAAATGTCTCAAGAAATTTGACAAAAATGTCACAAAAAGGCGACAAAAACATGTTAAAATAGGCAACAAAAAAGCTGACACAAACGCACAATATTGACAAAAAAATTACAAAAAAGTTGACAAAAACGTCACAAAAATGTGACTAAAATGTCTCAACAAAGTTGACAAAAACGTCACAAAAAAGTTGACACAAACGCACCACAAAATTGACAAGTTACAAAAAAGTTGACAAAAACGTCACAAAAATGTGACTAAAATGTCTCAAAGTTGACCAAAACGTCACAAAAAATTTGACACAAACGCACAACAAAATTGACAAAAAGTTACAAATAAGTTGACAAAAACGCACAACAAAATTGACATAAAGTTACATAAAAGTTTACAAAAACGCACAACAAAATTGACAAAAACGTTACAAATACGTTTACAAAACGTCAAAAAAATGCGACTAAAATGTCTCAACAAAGTTGACACAAACTCACAACAAAATTGATAAAAAGTTACAAAAAAGTTGACAAAAACGTCACAAAAATGTGACTAAAATGTCTCAAAGTTGACAAAAACGTCACAACAAAAATGTTACAAAAAATTTGACAAAAGTCACAACATTTCCTACTAAAATGTCTCAAGAAATTTGACAAAAATGCACAAAAAAGTTAACAAAAACGTCACAAAAAGGCTACAAAAACATGTTAAAATAGGCCACAAAAAAGTTGACAAAAACGTCACAAAAATGCGACTAAAATGTCTCAACAAAGTTGACAAAAATGCACAACAAAATTTACCAAAACGTCACAAAAAATGCGACAAAAACATCTAAAAATAGGCAACAAAAAAGTTAACAGACGCACAACAAAATTGACAAAAATGTTTCAAAAAAGTTGACAAAAAAGTCACAAAATTTCCTACTAAAATGTCTCAAGAAATTTGACAAAAATGTCACAAAAAGGCGACAAAAACATGTTAAAATAGGCAACAAAAAAGCTGACACAAACGCACAATATTGACAAAAAAATTACAAAAAAGTTGACAAAAACGTCACAAAAATGTGACTAAAATGTCTCAACAAAGTTGACAAAAACGTCACAAAAAAGTTGACACAAACGCACCACAAAATTGACAAGTTACAAAAAAGTTGACAAAAACGTCACAAAAATGTGACTAAAATGTCTCAAAGTTGACCAAAACGTCACAAAAATTTTTACACAAACGCATAAAAAAAATTGACAAAAACGTTACAAAAAAGTTGACAAAAAATTAACAAAAAGGCGAGAAAAACATCTAAAAATAGGCAACAAAAATGTTGACACAAACACACAAAAAATTTTACAAAAACGTTACAAATAAGTTGACAAAAAAGTCACAAAATTGCCACTAAAGTTTCTCAACAAAGTTGACAAAAACGTCACAAAAAATTTGACACAAACGCATAACAAAATTGACAAAAAGTTAGAAAAAAGTTTAGAAAAATGTCAAAAAAAATTGACAAAAACGTCTCAACAAAGTTGACAAAAACGTCACAAAAATTTGACACAAACGCACAAAAAATTTTACAAAACCGTTACAAATAAGTTGACAAAAACGTCACAAAATTGCAACTAAAATATCTCAAAGTTGTCAAAAAAGCACAAAAAAAGTGTACAAAAACATCACAAAAAGGCGACAAAAACATCTAAAAATAAGCAACAAAAAAGTTGACACAAACGCACACAAAATTGACAAAAATGTAACAAAAAGTTGATAAAAAAAAATCATAAAATTGCGACAAAAATGTCTCAACAAAGTTTTACAAAAAAAGCACAAAAAAGCTGACAAAAACGTCATAAAAAAATTGACAAAAACTTCACAAAAATGTGACTAAAATGTCTCAACAAAGTTGACAAAAACGCACAACAAAATTGACCAAAACGTCACAAAAAATTTGACCCAAACGCACAACAAAATTGACAAAATGTTACAAAAAAGTTGACAAAAACGCACAAAAAATTTGAAAAAAAGTCACAAAAAGGCGACAAAAACATCTAAAAATAGGCAACAAAAAAGTTGACACAAACGCACCACAAAATTGACAAGTTACAAAAAAGTTGACAAAAACGTCACAAAAATGTGACTAAAATGTCTCAAAGTTGACCAAAACGTCACAAAAATTTTTACACAAACGCATAAAAAAATTGACAAAAACGTTACAAAAAAGTTGACAAAAAGCCACAAAATTGCCACTAAAATGTCTCAATAAAGTTGACAAAAACGCACAAAAAAGTTGACAAAAAATTAACAAAATTGCGACTAACATGTCTACATTAAAGTTGACAAAAACGCACAAAAAAGTTGACAAAAACGTCACAAAAAGGCGAGAAAAACATCTAAAAATAGGCAACAAAAATGTTGACACAAACGCACAAAAAAATTTACAAAAACGTTACAAATAAGTTGACAAAAAAGTCACAAAATTGCCACTAAAGTTTCTCAACAAAGTTGACAAAAACGTCACAAAAAATTTGACAAAAACGTCACAAAAATGTGACTAAAATGTCTCAACAAAGTTGACCAAAACGTCATAAAAAAGTGACACAAACGCACCACAAAATTGACAAAAAGTTACAAAAAAAGTTTACAAAAACGTCACAAAAATGTGACTAAAATGTCTCAACAAAGTTGACAAAAACGCACAAAAAATTTGACAAAAACGTCTCAAAATTGCGACAAAAACATCTAAAAATAGGCAACAAAGAAGTTGACACAGAAGCACAACAAAATTGACAAAAATGTTACAAAAAAGTCACAACATTTCCTACTAAAATGTCTCAAGAAATTTGACAAAAATGCACAAAAAAGTTGACAAAAACGTCACAAAAAATTTGACACAAACGCACAACAAAATTGACAAAATGTTACAAAAAAGTTGACAAAAACGCACAAAAAATTTGAAAAAAAGTCACAAAAAGGCGACAAAAACATCTAAAAATAGGCAACAAAAAAGTTGACACAAACGCACAACAAAATTGACAACAACGTTACAAAAAAGTTGACAAAAAAGTCACAAAATTGCGACTAAAATGTCTCAACAAAGTTGACAAAAAAGCACAAAAAAGTTGAACAAAACGTCACAAAAAATTTGACAAAAACGCACAACAAAATTGACCAAAATGTTACAAAAAAGTTTACAGAAACGTCACAAAAAAGTTGACAAAAACGTCACAAAAATGCGACTAAAATGTCTCAACAAAGTTGACAAAAACGCACAAAAAAATTTGACAAAAACGTCTCAAAAATGCGACAAAAACATCTAAAAATAGGCAACAAAAAAGTTAACAGACGCACAACAAAATTGACAAAAATGTTTCAAAAAAGTTGACAAAAAAGTCACAAAATTTCCTACTAAAATGTCTCAAGAAATTTGACAAAAATGTCACAAAAAGGCGACAAAAACATGTTAAAATAGGCAACAAAAAAGCTGACACAAACGCACAATATTGACAAAAAAATTACAAAAAAGTTGACAAAAACGTCACAAAAATGTGACTAAAATGTCTCAACAAAGTTGACAAAAACGTCACAAAAAAGTTGACACAAACGCACCACAAAATTGACAAGTTACAAAAAAGTTGACAAAAACGTCACAAAAATGTGACCAAAATGTCTCAAAGTTGACCAAAACATCACAAAAAATTTTACACAAACGCATAAAAAAAATTGACAAAAACGTTACAAAAAAGTTGACAAAAAATTAACAAAAAGGCGAGAAAAACATCTAAAAATAGGCAACAAAAATGTTGACACAAACGCACAAAAAATTTTACAAAAACGTTACAAATAAGTTGACAAAAAAGTCACAAAATTGCCACTAAAGTTTCTCAACAAAGTTGACAAAAACGTCACAAAAAATTTGACACAAACGCATAACAAAATTGACAAAAAGTTAGAAAAAAGTTTAGAAAAATGTCAAAAAAAATTGACAAAAACGTCTCAACAAAGTTGACAAAAACGTCACAAAAATTTGACACAAACGCACAAAAAATTTTACAAAACCGTTACAAATAAGTTGACAAAAACGTCACAAAATTGCAACTAAAATGTCTCAACAAAGTTGACAAAAACGCACAACAAAATTGACCAAAACGTCACAAAAACTTTGACACAAACGCACAACAAAATTGACAAAAAGTTACAAAAAAGTTTACAAAACGTCACAAAAAAGCGACTAAAATGTCTCAACAAAGTTGTCAAAAACGCACAAAAAAGTTGACAAAAACGTCACAAAAAATTTGACACAAACGCACAACAAAATTGACAAAAAGTTAAAAATAAGTTGACAAAAACGCACAACAAAATTGACATAAAGTTACATAAAAGTTTACAAAAACGCACAACAAAATTGACAAAAACGTTACAAATACGTTTACAAAACGTCACAAAAAAAGTTGACAAACACGTCACAAAAATGCGACTAAAATGTCTCAACAAAGTTGACATAAAAGTTTACAAAAACGCACTACAAAATTGACCAAAACGTCACAAAAAATTTGACACAAATCAGAACAAAATTGACAAAAACGTTACAAATAAGTTGACAAAAAAGTCACAAAAATGAGACTAAAATGTCTCAACAAAGTTGACATAAAAGTTTACAAAAACGCACTACAAAATTGACCAAAACGTCACAACATATTTGACACAAACGCACAACAAAATTGACCAAAACGTCACAAAAATGAGACTAAAATATCTCAACAAAGTTGTCAAAAACGCACAAAAAAGTTGACAAAAACGTCACAAAATGCGACTAAAATGTCTCAACAAAGTTAACAAAATGCTCAAAAAATTGACCAAAACGCACAACAAAATTGACAAAAAGTTACAAAAAAAGTTTACAAAAACGTCACAAAATTGCAACTAAAATTTCTCAACAAAGTTGAGAAAAACGCACAACAAAATTGACCAAAATGTGACAACAAATTTGACACAAACGCACAACAAAATTGAAAAGAACTTTACAAATAAGTTGATAAAAAAGTCACAAAATTGCGACAAAAATGTCTCAACAAAGTTGACAATAACGTTACAAAAAAGTTGACAAGAACGTCACAAAAAATTTGACACAAACGCACAAAAAAAATTGACAAAAAGTTAAAAAAAAGTTTACAAAACGTCACAAAAAAAGTTGACAAAAACACGTCACAAAAATGAGACTAAAATGTCTCAACAAAGTTGACATAAAAGTTTACAAAAACGCACAACAAAATTGACAAAAAGTTACAAAAAAAAGTTTACAAAAACGTCACAAAATTGCAACTAAAATTTCTCAACAAAGTTGAGAAAAACGCACAACAAAATTGACCAAAACGTGACAACAAATTTGACACAAACGCACAACAAAATTGACAAGAACTTTACAAATAAGTTGATAAAAAAGTCACAAAATTGCGACAAAAATGTCTCAACAAAGTTGACAATAACGTTACAAAAAAGTTGACAAGAACGTCACAAAAACTTTGACACAAACGCACAAAAAAATTGACAAAAAGTTACAAAAAAGTTTACAAAACGTCACAAAAAGAGTTGACAAAAACGTCACAAAAATGAGACTAAAATGTCTCAACAAAGTTGACAAAAATGCACAAAAAAGTTGACAAAAACGTCACAAATAATTTGACATAAATCACAACAAAATTGACAAAAACGTCATAAAAATGCGACTAAAATATCTCAAAGTTGTCAAAAAAGCACAAAAAAGTGTACAAAAACATCACAAAAAGGCGACAAAAACATCTAAAAATAAGCAACAAAAAAGTTGACACAAACGCACACAAAATTGACAAAAATGTAACAAAAAGTTGATAAAAAAAATCATAAAATTGCGACAAAAATGTCTCAACAAAGTTTTACAAAAAAAGCACAAAAAAGCTGACAAAAACGTCATAAAAAAATTGACAAAAACTTCACAAAAATGTGACTAAAATGTCTCAACAAAGTTGACAAAAACGCACAACAAAATTGACCAAAACGTCACAAAAAAGTTGATAAAAAAAATCACAAAATTGCGACAAAAATGTCTCAACAAAGTTGTCAAAAACGCACAAAAAAGCTGACAAAAACGTCACAAAAAATTTGACACAAACGCACAACAAAATTGACAAAAACGTTACAAATAAGTTGACAAAAACGTCACAAAAAAGTTTACAAAAACGCACAACAAAATTGACCAAAACGTCACAAAAAAGTTGACAGAAACGTCACAAAAGGGCGACAAAAACATCTAAAAATAGGCAACAAAAAAAGTTGACACAAACGCACAACAAAATTGACAAAAAAGTTACATAAAAGTTTACAAAAACGCACAACAAAATTGACCAAAACGTCACAAAAAAGTTGACAGAAACGTCACAAAAGGGCGACAAAAACATCTAAAAATAGGCAACAAAAAAAGTTGACACAAACGCACAACAAAATTGACAAAAAAGTTACAAAAAAGTTGACACAAACGCACAACAAAATTGACCAAAACGTTACAAAAAAGTTTACAGAAACGTCACAAAAAAGTTGACAAAAACGTCACAAAAAGGCGACAAAAACATCTAAAAATAGGCAACAAAAAAAGTTGACACAAACGCACAACAATATTGACAAAAAAACTTACAAAAAGTTGATAAAAAAATCATAAAATTGCGACAAAAATGTCTCAAAGTTTTCAAAAACGCACAAAAAAGCTGACAAAAACGTCATAAAAAAATTGACAACTTCACAAAAATGTGACTAAAATGTCTCAACAAAGTTGACAAAAACGCACAACAAAATTGACCAAAACGTCACAAAAAAGTTGATAAAAAAAAATCACAAAATTGCGACAAAAATGTCTCAATAAAGTTGACAAAAACGCACAACAAAATTGACAAAAAGTTACATAAAAGTTTACAAAACGCACAACAAAATTGACAAAAACGTCAAAAAAATGCGACTAAAATGTCTCAACAAAGTTGACAAAAATGCACAATAAAATTGACCAAAACGTCACAAACAATTTGACACAAACGCACAACAAAATTGACAAAAATGTCACAAAAATGCGACTAAAATATCTCAACAAAGTTGTCAAAAACGTCACAAAAAATTTGATACAAACGCACAACAAAATTGACAAAAACGTTACAAATAAGTTGTCAAAAAAGTCACAAAATTGCGACTAAAATGTCTCAACAAAATTGACAAAAACGTCACAAAAAAGTTTCCAAAAACGCACAAAAAAATTGACCAAAACGTTACAAAACAGTTTACAGAAACGTCACAAAAAAGTTGACAAAAACGTCACAAAAATGTGACTAAAATGTCTCAAAAAAGTTGACAAACGCAAAACAAAATTGACAAAACCTTACAAAAACTTTGACACAAACGCACAAGAAAATTGACAAAAAGTTACAAAAAAGTTTACAAAACGTCACAAAAAAGCGACTAAAATGTCTCAACAAAGTTGGCAAAAATGCACAACAAAATTGACCAAAACGTCACAAAAACTTTGACACAAACGCACAACAAAATTGACAAAAAGTTACAAAAAAGTTTACAAAACGTCACAAAAAAGCGACTAAAATGTCTCAACAAAGTTGGCAAAAATGCACAACAAAATTGACCAAAACGTGATAAAAAATTCGAAACAAACTCAGAACAAAATTGACAAAAACGTTACAAATAAGTTAAAAAAAAAAGTCACAAAATTGTGACTAAAATGTCAACAAAGTTGACAAAAACGCACAACAAAATTGACCAAAACGTCACAAAACATTTGACACAAATCAGAACAAAATTGACAAAAACGTCACAAAAATGCGACTAAAATATCTCAACAAAGTTGTCAAAAACGCACAAAAAAGCTGACAAAAACGTGACAAAAAATTTGACACAAACGCACAACAAAATTGACAAAGTTACAAAAAAAGTTTAAAAAAACGTCACAAAAAAGTTGACAAGAACGTCACAAAATGCGACTAAAATGTCCCAACAAAGTTGACAAAAAAGCACAAAAATGTCGACAAAAACGTCACAAAAAATTTGATACAAACGCACAACAAAATTGACCAAAACGTCACAAATAAGTTGACAAAAGTCACTAAAAATTTGACACAAACGCACAACAAAATTGACAAAAAGTTACAAAAAAAGTTGACAAAAACGTCACAAAATGCGACTAAAATGTCCCAACAAAGTTGACAAAAAAGCACAAAAATGTCGACAAAAACGTCACAAAAAATTTGATACAAACGCACAACAAAATTGACAAAAAGTTACAAAAAAAGTTGACAAAAACGTCACAAAATGCGAATAAAATGTCCCAACAAAGTTGACAAAAAAGCACAAAAATGTCGACAAAAACGTCACAAAAAATTTGATACAAACACACAACAAAATTGACAAAAACGTTACAAATAAGTTGACAAAAAAAGTCACAAAATTGCGACTAAAATGTCTCAAAGTTGACAAAAACGCACAACAAAATTGACAAAAAGTTACATAAAAGTTTACAAAAACGCACAACAAAAATGACAAAAACGTCACAAAAATGTGACTAAAATGTCTCAACAAAGTTGACAAAAATGCACAACAAAATTGACCAAAACGTGATAAAAAAATTCGACACAAACGCACAACAAAATTGACAAAAACGTTACAAATAAGTTAACAAAAAAGTCACAAAATTGCGACTAAAATGTCTCAAAGTTGACAAAAACGCACAAAAAAGTTTACAAAACGTCACAAAAAAGTTGACAAAAACGTCACAAAAATGCGACTAAAATGTCTCAACAAAGTTGACATAAAAGTTTACATGAACGCACAACAAAATTGACCAAAACGTCACAAGAATGCGACTAAAATATCTCAAAGTTGACAAAAACGTCACAAAAAATTTGACACAAACGCACAACAAAATTGACAAAAACGTTATGAATAAGTTGACAAAAACGTCACAGAAAAGTTTACAAAAACGTCACAAAATTTCGACTAAAATGTCTCAACAAAGTTGACAAAAACGCACAACAAAATTGACCAAAACGTCACAAAAAATTTGACACAAACGCTCAACAAAATTGACAAAAACGTTATGAATAAGTTGACAAAAACGTCACAAAAATGTGACTAAAATGTTTCAACAAAGTTGACAAAAATGCACAACAAAATTGACCAAAACGTGACAAAAATTTGACACAAACGCACAACAAAATTGACAAAAACGTTACAAATAAGTTGACAAAAAAAGTCACAAAATTGCGACTAAAATATCTCAACAAAGTTCTCAAAACCGCACAAAAAAGCTGACAAAAACGTCACAAAAATGTGACTAAAATGTCTCAACAAAGTTGACAAAAATGCAAAACAAAATTGACCAAAACGTCAAAAATGCGACTAAAATATCTCAACAAAGTTGTCAAAAACGCACAAAAAAGTTGACAAAAACGTCACAAAATGCGACTAAAATGTCTCAACAAAGTTGACAAAAGTTTACAAAAACGCACAACAAAATTGACCAAAACGTCACAAAAAATTTGACACAAACGCACAACAAAATTGACAAAAACGTTATGAATAAGTTGACAAAAACGTCACAGAAAAGTTTACAAAAACGTCACAAAATTTCGACTAAAATGTCTCAACAAAGTTGACAAAAACGCACAACAAAATTGACCAAAACGTCACAAAAAATTTGACACAAACGCTCAACAAAATTGACAAAAACGTTATGAATAAGTTGACAAAAACGTCACAAAAATGTGACTAAAATGTTTCAACAAAGTTGACAAAAATGCACAACAAAATTGACCAAAACGTGACAAAAATTTGACACAAACGCACAACAAAATTGACAAAAACGTTACAAATAAGTTGACAAAAAAAGTCACAAAATTGCGACTAAAATATCTCAACAAAGTTCTCAAAACCGCACAAAAAAGCTGACAAAAACGTCACAAAAATGTGACTAAAATGTCTCAACAAAGTTGACAAAAATGCAAAACAAAATTGACCAAAACGTCAAAAATGCGACTAAAATATCTCAACAAAGTTGTCAAAAACGCACAAAAAAGTTGACAAAAACGTCACAAAATGCGACTAAAATGTCTCAACAAAGTTGACAAAAGTTTACAAAAACGCACAACAAAATTGACCAAAACGTTACAAAAAATTTGACACAAACGCACAACAAAATTGACAAACACATTACAAATAAGTTGACAAAAACGTCACAAAATTGCAACTAAAATGTCTCAACAAAGTTGACAAAAATGCAAAACAAAATTGACCAAAACGTCACAAAAATGCGACTAAAATATCTCAACAAAGTTGTCAAAAACGCACAAAAAAGCTGACAAAAACGTCACAAAAAAAGCTGACAAAAACGTCAAAAAATTTGACACAAACGCACAACAAAATTGACAAAAAGTTACAAAAAAAGTTTTAAAAAACGTCACAAAAAAGTTGACAAGAACGTCACAAAATTGCGACTAAAATGTCTCAACAAAGTTGACAAAAACGCACAACAAAATTGACAAAAACGTCAAAAAAGTTGACAAAAACGTCACAAAAATGTGACTAAAATATCTCAAAGTTGACAAAAACGCACAACAAAATTGACAAAAACGTCAAAAAAGTTGACAAAAACGTCACAAAAATGTGACTAAAATGTCTCAAAGTTGACAAAAACGCACAACAAAATTGACAAAAACGTCAAAAAAGTTGACAAAAACGTCACAAAAAAGTTGACAAAAACGTCCCAAAAAAAATTTGACAAAAACATCTAAAAAATAGGCAACAAAGAAGTTGACAAAAGTCACAAAATTTCCTACTAAAATGTCTCAAGAAATTTGACAAAAATGTACAAAAAAAGGTTGACAAAAACGTCACAAAAAGGTGACAAAAACATGTTAAAATAGGCAACAAAAAAGTTGACACAAACGCACAACAATATTGACAAAAAATTACCAAAAAGTTGACAAAAAAAGTCATAAAATTGCGACTAAAATGTCTCAACAAAGTTGACAAAAATGCACAACAAAATTGACCAAAACGTCACAAAATTTTTTTACACAAACTCACAACAAAATTGATAAAAAGTTACAAAAAAGTTGACAAAAACGCACCACAAAATTGACAAGTTACAAAAAAGTTGACAAAAACGTTACAAAAATGTGACTAAAATGTCTCAACAAAGTTGACAAAAACGTCACAAAAAAGTTGACAACAAACGCACCACAAAATTGACAAGTTACAAAAAAGTTTACAAAAACGTCACAAAAAAGTTGACAAAAACGTCAAAAATGTGACTAAAATGTCTCAACAAAGTTGACCAAACGTCATAAAAAAGTGACACAAACGCACCACAAAATTGACAAAAAGTTACAAAAAAAGTTTACATAAACGTCACAAAAATGTGACTAAAATTTTTCAACAAAGTTGACAAAAATGCACAACAAAATTGACCAAAACGTGACAAATATTTGACACAAACGCACAACAAAATTGACAAAAACGTTACAAATAAGTTGACAAAAACGTCACAAAAATGTGACTGAAATATCTCAACAAAGTTGTCAAAAACGCACAAAAAAGCTGACAAAAACGTCACAAAAAATTTGACAAACGCACAACAAAATTGACAAAACCGTTACAAATGAGTTGACAAAAAAAGTCACAAAATTGCAAATGAAATGTCTCAACAAAGTTGACAAAAACGCACAAAAAAGTTTACAAAACGTCACAAAAAAGTTGACAAAAATGTCACAAAATTTAAATTAAATTGTCTCAACAAAGTTGACAAAAACGCACAACAAAATTTACAAAAAGTTACAAAAAAGTTTACAAAACGTCACAAAAAAGCGACTAAAATGTCTCAACAAAGTTGGCAAAAACGCACAACAAAATTGACCAAAACGTCACAAAAACTTTGACACAAACGCACAACAAAATTGACAAAAAGTTACAAAAAAGTTTACAAAACGTCACAAAAAAGCGACTAAAATGTCTCAACAAAGTTGGCAAAAATGCACAACAAAATTGACCAAAACGTGATAAAAAATTCGAAACAAACTCAGAACAAAATTGACAAAAACGTTACAAATAAGTTAAAAAAAAAAGTCACAAAATTGTGACTATAATGTCTCAAAGTTGACAAAAACGCACAAAAAAGTTGACAAAAACGTCACAAAAATGCGACTAAAATGTCTCAACAAAGTTGACATAAAAGTTTACATGAACGCACAACAACATTGACCAAAACGTCACAAAATATTTGACACAAACGCACAACAAAATTGACAAAAACGTTACAAATAAGTTGACAAAACAAGTCACAAAATTGCGACTAAAATGTCTCAACAAAGTTGACAAAAACGCACAACAAAATTGACCAAAACGTCAAAAAAATTTGATACAAACGCAAAACAAAATTGACAAAAACGTTACAAATAAGTTGACAAAAAAAGTCACAAAATTGTGACTAAAATGTCAACAAAGTTGACAAAAACGCACAACAAAATTGACCAAAACGTCACAAAACATTTGACACAAATCAGAACAAAATTGACAAAAACGTCACAAAAATGCGACTAAAATATCTCAACAAAGTTGTCAAAAACGCACAAAAAAGCTGACAAAAACGTGACAAAAAATTTGACACAAACGCACAACAAAATTGACAAAGTTACAAAAAAAGTTTAAAAAAACGTCACAAAAAAGTTGACAAGAACGTCACAAAATTGCGACTAAAGTGTCTCAACAAAGTTGACAAAAAGTTAGAAAAAGTTTAGAAAAATGTTAAAAAAAATTGACAAAAACGTCACAAAAATGTCACTAAAATGTCTCAAAGTTGACAAAAATGCACAACAAAATTGACAAAAAGTTACAAAAAAGTTGAGACAAACGCACAACAAAATTGACCAAAACGTCACAAATAAGTTGACAAAAGTCACTAAAAATTTGACACAAACGCACAACAAAATTGACAAAAAGTTACAAAAAAAGATTACAAAAACGTCACAAAATGCTACTAAAATGTCCCAACAAAGTTGACAAAAAAGCACAAAAATGTCGACAAAAACGTCACAAAAAATTTGATACAAACGCACAACAAAATTGACAAAAACGTCACAAAAATGTGACTAAAATGTCTCAAAGTTGACAAAAATGCACAACAAAATTGACAAAAACGTCACAAAAAAGTTGACAAGAACGTCACAAAATTGCGACTAAAGTGTCTCAACAAAGTTGACAAAAAGTTAGAAAAAGTTTAGAAAAATGTTAAAAAAAATTGACAAAAACGTCACAAAAATGTGACTAAAATGTCTCAAAGTTGACAAAAATGCACAACAAAATTGACAAAAACGTCACAAATAAGTTGACAAAAGTCACTAAAAATTTGACACAAACGCACAACAAAATTGACAAAAAGTTACAAAAAAAGTTGACAAAAACGTCACAAAATGCGACTAAAATGTCCCAACAAAGTTGACAAAAACTCACAACAAAATTGACCAAAACGTTACAAAAAATTTGACACAAACGCACAACAAAATTGACAAACACATTACAAATAAGTTGACAAAAAGTTACAAAAAAAGTTTTAAAAAACGTCACAAAAAAGTTGACAAGAACGTCACAAAATTGCGACTAAAATGTCTCAACAAAGTTGACAAAAACGCACAACAAAATTGACAAAAACGTCAAAAAAGTTGACAAAAACGTCAAAAAAGTTGACAAAAACGTCACAAAAATGTGACTAAAATATCTCAAAGTTGACAAAAACGCACAACAAAATTGACAAAAACGTCAAAAAAGTTGACAAAAACGTCACAAAAAAGTTGACAAAAACGTCACAAAAAAATTTGACAAAAACATCTAAAAAATAGGCAACAAAGAAGTTGACAAAAGTCACAATTTCCTACTAAAATGTCTCAAGAAATTTGACAAAAATGTACAAAAAAAGTTGACAAAAACGTCACAAAAAGGTGACAAAAACATGTTAAAATAGGCAACAAAAAAGTTGACACAAACGCACAATATTGACAAAAAATTACCAAAAAGTCTCAACAAAGTTGACAAAAATGCACAACAAAATTGACCAATACGTCACAAAAAATTTTACACAAACTCACAACAAAATTGATAAAAAGTTACAAAAAAGTTGACAAAAAACGTCACAAAAATGTGACTAAAATGTCTCAACAAAGTTGTCAAAAACGCACAAAAAAAGTTGACAAAAAAGTCACAAAATTGCGACTAAAATGTCTCAACAAAGTTGACAAAAACTCACAACAAAATTGACCAAAACGTTACAAAAAATTTGACACAAACGCACAACAAAATTGACAAACGCATTACAAATAAGTTGACAAAAACGTCACAAAATTGCAACTAAAATGTCTCAACAAAGTTGACAAAAATGCAAAACAAAATTGACCAAAACGTCACAAAAATGCGACTAAAATATCTCAACAAAGTTGTCAAAAACGCACAAAAAAGCTGACAAAAACGTCAAAAAAGTTGACAAAAACGTCACAAAAATGTGACTAAAATGTCTCAAAGTTGACAAAAACGTCACAAAAAGTTGACACAAACGCACCACAAAATTGACAAGTTACAAAAAAGTTGACAAAAACGTCACAAAAAAGTTGACAAAAACGTCACAAAAATGTGACTAAAATGTCTCAACAAAGTTGACCAAAACGCCATAAAAAAGTTGACACAAACGCACCACAAAATTGACAAGTTACAAGAAAGTTGACAAAAACGTCACAAAAAAGTTGACAAAAACGTCACAAAAATGTGACTAAAATGTCTCAACAAAGTTGAGAAACAGGCACAAAAAAATTTGACAAAAACGTCTCAAAAATGCGACAGAAACATCTAAAAATAGGCAACAAAGAAGTTGATACAGACGCACAACAAAATTGACAAAAATGTTACAAAAAGTCACAAAATTTCCTACTAAAATGTCTCAAGAAATTTGACAAAAATGTATAAAAAGGCGACAAAAACATGTTAAAATAGGCAACAAAAAAGCTGACACAAACGCACAACAATATTGACAAAAACGTCACAAAAAAGTTGACACAAACGCACCACAAAATTGACAAGTTACAAAAAAGTTTACAAAAACGTCACAAAAAAGTTGACAAAAATGCACAACAAAATTGACCAAAACGTCACAAATTTTTTTTACACAAACTCACAACAAAATTGATAAAAAGTTACAAAAAAGTTGACAAAAACATCACAAAAATGTGACTAAAATGTCTCAAAGTTGACAAAAACGTCACAAAAAAGTTGACACAAACGCACCACAAAATTGACAAGTTACAAAAAAGTTTACAAAAACGTCACAAAAAAAGTTGACAAAAACGTCACAAAAATGTGACTAAAATGTCTCAAAGTTGACCAAAACGTCACAAAAGTTGACAAAAAAGGTCACAAAAATGCGACAAAAAAATTCTAAAAATAGGCAACAAAAAAAGTTGACAAAAACGTCACACAAAAATCTACAAAAACTTCTAAAAAAAAAGGCAACAAAAAGTTGACAAAAAAGTCTAAAAATAGGCAACAAAAAAGTTGAGAAAAACGTCACGAAAAAGCAACAAGTCTAAAAATAGGCATCAAAAAAAGTTGAGAAAAACGTCACGAAAAAGAGATAAAAAAACGTCTAAACATAGGCAACAAAAAAGTTGACAAAAAAGTCTAAAAATAGGCAACAAAAAAGTTGACAAAAACGTCACGAAAAAAGTGATAAAGATGTCTAAAAATAGGCAAAAAAAGTTGACAAAAAAGTCACGAAACAAGCGATAAAAACGTCTCTGAAATGTACAAAAACGTCTAAAAATTGGTAACAAAAAAGTGGACAAAAACGTCTAAAAATAGGCAAAAAAGTTGACAAAAACGTCTAAAAATAGGCAACAAAAAAGTTGACAAATACATCACTAAAAAAGTGACAACGTCTCAGAAAGGGACAAAAACGTCTAAAAATAGGCAACAAAAAAGTTGACAAAAACGTCACGAAAAAAGCAACAACAACGTCTCACAAAGGGACAAAAAAAAAGTCTAAAAATAGGCAACAAAAAAGTTGACAAAAACGTCTAAAAATAGGCAAAAAAATTGACAAAAACGTCTAAAAATAGGCAACAAAAAAGTTGACAAAAACGTCTAAAAATAGGCAACAAAAAAGTTGACAAAAACGTCACGAAAAAGAGATAAAAAAAAACGTCTAAAAATAGGCAACAAAAAAAGTTGACAAAAACATCACAAAAAAAGTGACAACGTCTCAGAAAGGGACAAAGACGTCAAAAAATTGGCGACAAAAAAGTTGACAAAAACGTCTAAAAGTAGGCAACAAAAAAGCAACAAAAACGTCTAAAAATAGGCAACAAAAAAGTTGACAAAAACGTCACGAATAAAAAGACAAAGACCTCTAAAAATAGGCAATAAAAAAGATGACAAAAACGTCACGAAAAAAATCGACAAAGACATCTAAAAATAGGGGAAAAAAAGTTGACAAAAACGTCTAAAAAAAAGCGACAACAACGTCTCAGAAATGGACAAAAACATCTCACAAAAGGGACAAAAAAAGTCTAAAAATTGGCACCAAAAAAGTTGACAAAAACGTCACAAAAAAGTGACTAAAATGTCTCAACAAAGTTGACCAAAACGTCATAAAAAAGTGACTAAAATGTATCAACAAAGTTGACCAAAACATCATGAAAAAGTTGACACAAACGCACCACAAAATTGACAAAAAGCTACAAAAAAGTTGACAAAAACGTCTCAAAAATGTGACTAAAATGTTTCAACAAAGTTGACAAAAACGTCACAAAAAAGTTGACACAAACGCACCACAAAATTGACAAGTTACAAAAAAGTTTACAAAAACGTCACAAAAAAGTTGATAAAAACGTCACAAAAAGGCGACAAAAACATCTAAAAATAGGCAACAAAAAGTTGACACAAACGCACAACAAAATTGACAAAAACGTTATAAAAAAGTTGACAAAAAAGTCACAACATTTCCTACTAAAATGTCTCAACAAAGTTGACAAAAATGCACAACAAAATTGACCAAAACGTCACAAAAATTTTTTACACAAACTCACAACAAAATTGATAAAAAGTTACAAAAAAGTTGACAAAAACATCACAAAAATGTGACTAAAATGTCTCAACAAAGTTGACAAAAACGTCACAATAAAGTTGACAAAAACATCTAAATATAGGCAACAAAAAAGTTGACAAAAACGTCCAAAAATTGGCAACAAAAAAGTTGACAAAAACGTCACGAATAAAAAAAAAAAAACGTCTAAAAATAGGCAACAAAAAAGCAACAAAAACGTCTAAAAATAGGCAACAAAAAAGTTGACAAAAACATCACAAAAAAGCAACAAAAACGTCTAAAAATAGGCAACAAAAAAGTTGACATCACAAAAAAAGTGACAACGTCTTAGAAAGGGACAAAAACGTCTCAGAAATTGACAAAAACGTCTAAAAAAAGGCAACAAAAAGTTGACAAATACATCACTAATAAAGTGACGTCTCAGAAAGGGACAAAAACGTCTCACAAAAGGGACAAAAACGTCTAAAAATAGGCAACAAAAAAGTTGACAAAAACGTCTAAAAATAGGCAACAAAAAAAGTTGACAAAAAAAGTCTAAAAATAGGCAACAAAAAAAGTTGACAAAAAAGTCAAAAAATAGGCAACAAAAAAAGATGCCAAAAACGTCACAAAAAAAAGCAACAAAAACGTTTATGAATAGGCAACAAAAAAGTTGACAAAAACGTCAAGAAACAAGCAAAAAAAAAAAAAAAAAAAAAAGTCTACAAATAAGCAACAAAAAAGTTGACAAAAATGTCTAAAAATAGCGACAACGTCTCAGAAAGGGACAAAAACTTCTAAAAAAAGGCAACAAAAAAGGCAACAAAAACGTCTAAATATAGGCAACAAAAAAGATGACAAAAACGTCAAAAAATAGGCAACAAAAAAGTTGACAAAAAAGTTGACAAAAAAAGCAACAAAGAAGTCTAAAAATAGGCAACAAAAAAGTTGACAAAACGTCACAAAATAGTTGACAAAAACGCACAACAACATTGACAAAAATGTCTAAAAATAGAAAACAAAAAAGTTGACAAAAACGTCTAAAAATAGGCAACAAAAAAGTTGACAAAAACGTTACGAAAAAAGCGACAGACGTCTAAAAATAGGCAACACACTGGAAAAAAGGTCACTCCAAAAATAAGCAAAAAATAATAATTAATACAAGATATTTCTGCTTGTAATAAGCAAAAAAATCTGCCAATGGAACAAGTGAAAATTCTCGGTAAGATTTCTTGAAATAAAAGAAATAAGCCTTACTTCTCCTCAAAAGTAGCATCTTCTTTTTGTCATCCCGTTTGTTTCAAGTGTATTTAACTAATGTTTAGTTCTATAATTATTACACTGTTCTAGATCTAAGTCCATCACCTACTTGAAATGAGATTAGAAACTGGCATTTTGAGACAAAATGTCTTGAAGTTTGCATTCCTGACTCGTGTTAGGCAGTGCTCTTTTGCCATAATAAGCCGTAATTTAACATCCTGTCATCATCTCAAGTGCATTTACCTTATTGTAAGCTCTACAAAAGTAATACTGTTCTAGATTCAAGACATTCACCTACTAGATTCAAGATATTAACTACTTCTTATAAAGACAGAAAAAATTAAAACTAGTCTTGCAGTTAACCAACTTTCTGTTTTATTTAAACAGCAAAAAGTCCCAGAGGACTGCATAAAAGGGAAACAGCATCATTTTCCTCAACATTTTGGCTCACAGTATTTATGGAACTGCAATATGAAAACACAGCAGAACACGCCAAATATGTGAGCGAGTTAAGGCCGGATCCAAACATCTGACCAATGTACCTCTCAATACACGTACCAAATCTGTGCTTTGCACAGGCACTCTCAAGGCATATAGACAAACTAGGCACACTAAAACTGCTCCACCTGTGACATTCATTCTTAATACAAATGCTTAATATTGTAACATTCAAATTAAAAGGTTCTGGCCTTACATGAACTAGTCTCTCAATACACCATTAACCATTGTTAACACCATCATTAAGGATGCACCATACTGGTGCATACTGGACTTTTTGCAGATATCAAATATGTTAATATTTTACAACTCAACTGGACAATGACCGATAGCGCTATGTTCACTTTTATCCCAACCTAACTGCTTAGTCAATTTACTCTTTCACAGTAGATGCGCCTAAATTAGTGACTATATCTGCTGGACAATTAGTTGTTTAAACTTAATAACTGAAAAGTTAAAATAAACTTAAACTAAAGCATAATCTGCACTGAATTGTGCAAACACACAAAAATATAACATCACAGAATAAAAAAAACACGGCATGTTGGCTAATATTGTCGTGCACCCCAAATTAACACTGGGCTAACTTAGCCAAATTCCGACCAAGAATCAAAAGCAGTGAACATGGACTGTAGTACCCTTGGAGGGAGAGAGGAAGTGCTATCCTACACTATATCTGACCACTGGTTTTATTGGCCAATAAAAGCTTTCCACTCAGCCATGCTCTTCTTGTAAGACAACGTGAGATCTCTCTCATGGATTTTGTCTAAGAGGACCTCTGTCTGTATGACTGAAAGCAGAGTGGCTACACACTTCGGATAAGTCAAGTGTAGGGTATAATAGTAGGCCATAAGGTATAAAGCACTCTCGGTAAGCTTGTCTTTTGGAAAGGTGGTTATTGGACGGACTGACTATCAGGACTGGGCAGGAGAGAGGGCGTTTCTTCAAGTAGGAATTGGGGTCTTCTGTTTCCTGTAACATAACAGACATCCTTCTGTCAGGATCATGCATAGGGGGTTGTTTACAAACATAACTTTACAAAGCAAAATTCTGACAAAAGTTAACAGTACTGAGAAAGCTCCATCTGAAAGTGCTGTTTTTAACTATCCCCAATGCATTTACTGTTTACACACGTCTAGCCTTCCAAAAGAACTAATAACCAAGGCTAGGCTAGTCTTGCTTGGTTATCATTAGTGATAAAACCTGCTACCATGTAATGCACCCATTTTTGTACATACCGTGACATAGCAAAGACATCTACCCAGTGAAAATTCTCTTTCTAAAAACAAATCTTTTAGGTGTCTTTGAAGGCTTAAAACATACAGTATGTGAATAGGAAATACATTGGGAGTCGTCAGGGGCAGCACCTTCAGTTATAATTTTTTCCGATACTGCAGTCAAAATGATCCCGCAACATTTTACACAGCTCACCTCGAGGACATGCACCAGAGCCTCGCTGGCATTTCGTACCCTCTTTGGAGGAGCAGACATGGAGGGGATCAGTGATGGCAGCACACGTAGGAGCTCAAGAGCCTGTTCAGCTGTACAGGAAAAGATTTATTACTTAAACATTTTGACAAAGTGCACAAGGTCAAATCTGATCAAAAAGGTATACAACAGACACAATGCTTATATAAAAAAAAAATATTATTATAATAATTAAAAAAAAAAAAACATTCAGCAAATTCACATGCCTGAAGGTCCACCCTAAACCCTATTCACTAATAACACCAAAACAGCATTCCTTACCTTTGTCCATTCCCATTGGGGGTTTCAGCGCCTTTTTCCATACAACAAAAAACTGCACCTTCTGGCAGAAGTCATGCCATCTTCCCTTCAGGTCATCGATGAAGTTGGTATTATCCTTATCCAAAATGCGTTGAAGCTCCTACATCACCTATGAAATATCAAATATACCAATACAGACATTTGAATATATCATTTAAGAGAAAATTGGTATTTTAAACATCGTGTGTGATACCATGGTTTTAAATCATGCACAGTCAATAATGACTTACATGTCCAACATCCTTGAAACAAGGATATGCTTCTAGAACCTTCTCATGTCTGTCCTCCTCGCGAATGGTATTTGAATCAATGAATGCTCTTCTGGCTACAAATTCAAAATCCAAGAGATGAGAGACATCCTGGTGGTTTGGATTTTTTCTTTTATACAAAGTTTGTAGGGTCTTGTAGTGCTTGGCCAAGGTTGCTGGACTGTAGGTGTCTAGACTGTCAACATCTGCAGACTTGTTAGCTGTAAGACACAAAAATACATAATTAATATGCCTCAGTTTAAAAAAAAGTTCATCTCATGTTGTTGCATGACATTTTTTGTATAATAAATGCATGAGAACTATTTGCTCAAAACTCATATGGTCATGCAATCACATACAATTGCATGTAGGCACACAAGTACACCCCTACAAAGATGCGCACACCCCCACTACACACATGAGGCAGTTGGACAAACTCACCATCAGGACTGGAGAGGGCAGATGGTGCTTCTTCAGGTAGGCTTTGGGATCTTCTTTTTCCTTCAACACATAACCGACATATTTCTGATAGGATAATGTACTTTAAGGATCATTTCGGTATTTTGGAAGCAAAAATTACATTCAATTAAAAAGAGCAAAAATGACACTAATGAGACACATGGGTTTTAAATACATAACATTATTTGATATACTGGAAAGGTTACAGGAAGTATTGTTGCACAGTAGACCGATACTAAAAAGGTACTGCTGTACCCAGCTGTTCAAAATGATACAATACCAGATTTCTGTTAAAACTTAATTTCTATAATAATGTTAAAAAAATAATAAAACAGTACAAATGTAGTGCAAATACCTATCCCCTGATGTACATTTTAAAGCCGTTTACTTCTGTCATGTCAGGACTGTCGTCTTGACCAATAAAGTGGGTTTATTAGTTTATCTAAAATATAAATACCTCACAAGGGCAAATATGTAAATGCAAAGTTGAAACTCACCTTCTAACTCACTTTCTTTACTGTCTGAACCTGGGCTGCCACTTCCTTCTGTGGACCGATCTAGAATGATTGTTGAGTCACTTGAATCCATTTCATCTGTGTCTGTTAGCTGCTCAAGACGGCGCTTCTTTGTAGAGCTGCAAAGATTAGTCACTTAATCAATTAGTTGTCAACTACTAAATCAATCCATCTGACTTTATTTGTATAGCACTTTTCATACAAACAAAACGTAACACAAAGTGCTTTGTAATAAAAAGCAATATCCCCCACACACATCCAAAGCAATTACTTTGTAGTCAAACACTAAAATAAGAGCACTCATTAAAAACGGGAAGTGAGGAGACACTAGAGACAGATCACCCAGGACATTGACATGATTGATAATTTTTCTTCTTTTTTTTTCTCATGTCCAAATATGATTTAAGCTTCTCAAATGTGAATATTGTCTAGCTTCTTTAGTCCTCTATGACAGTGAAATTAATATCTTAAGGTTGTGGACCAAACAAGACTTTTGAGGACATGACCTTGGACTTTATATTGACAAGACAACTGATCAATTAAATTAATCTTGAAAATGATTAACATGGAGAATCTTTGATGAAAATAGTCATTAGTTACAGCTCACCTCTTTGAATGTCTCCCATCTGGAGTTCTTTTTTGGGGGGGATCTCACACATTGCAATCTTTTGTATGTGTGTGTACACAGTGACCTGCACAAGACATTTAATACAGTTTTCAAATCGCTACTAAAAATGTCCTACATGAAACAGTCATCAACTGGATGCATTTCACTTACCCATGTGAGGCCTTGGTCCTGCAGCATGGGGTAGTACAGTACTATTCTCTTTGCCATTGCTGTAATTTCTGGCTTTGATGGGTATCTGTGTGATTCTCCATCCCCCTTTGCCCTCAGGATTGCAATCATACTGGTCATGGTGTTTCGAATGAGCCGGCATCTGAGCTCCTTTGACATCTGGCAGTTGCGCTGTTCACCTCTCTTTGACAGCTCAAAGTACTGTTTTGTACTTTGCAGGACTTGCGTTCACAGGAGTGGATGTCTGAACTGCACGATAATTTTGAGTGTTCTTGGCCAGACTCCTGTAAAATAAAAGATAATGAACTACTGCAAAAAGCAACATTTTTTTTTGTGACAACACAAAATGCAATGTAGCATTGACAGCTCTGAACATGTATAAATATGCAATATTCCATTGCATGGGTGAAATCGCTTACATCAACTAACTGAACACCTAACAATTCATCTAAACTGAATTGAACACACATGTAGACTACCATGCCTGTTCCAAAAACACTGTGCTGTTGTTATTGTAGCTCAATGTGCTGCTGCCAACTTAAATAGGTGGTTAGTTTAGGCCACTTAACTGAGAAACTGACCTCCTCCGATGCACCATGACAGGCACGCCAGACCGCTTTTCTCCGTAAAAAGTTCTCTGGGCCTGGGAAAAGATCTCGCAAGTCTTCACGAGACAGGGTGCTCATCATTGTCTCTGTGATGTTTGCAGCTATGAAAACATTAGAAGACAAACATAGCAAGATGAAACAGTGAAAACAGCTAGAAATTAAACTTCATGAGACTATTAGGCCGGCTACACCAGTGTGTAGCCGTGTGTAGCTGCGTCGCGTGAGCGTGGCATTTCTGTTGCGTGGCGGCTGCGTGGATTTTTCTGTCTTAACACCAGAAACGTGTCTGACGCGGCGCTGGAGCTGCATCAGACAGGTTTCTGGTGTGTAAAGACATAAAAAAATCCAGCCGCCACACAACAGAAACGCCACGCAGCCAGCCACGGAGACGACGCTGAACTTGGCTCCACATTCGCTCCGGTTCTCTTCAAGTTTCGATTCCACCTTAAAGAAATGCCCGTTTTAGCCATTGGGTGGCAGTGTTTATCGCAAAATCGAGCTATTTTGCATCAGTGCAGATCACAGCTTTATGTATGTATGTGTATCTATCTATCTATCTATCTATCTATCTATCTATCTATCTTTTTTTTATAGCCTACACTTGTATACACTTTACACACTTGATTTTGTTGAATCTGTTTGAATGAAAGCCAAAAATCTTATAAATTATATTTAAAAAGTCACAAATTCTCATGAATTATTGAGCAAATCCAGCTCAGAGTCGACATGTTGACATATTTTGACAATTATATTGCAACAATTGCTGACTTTGCACTGCCCCCTAGCGGCCAAATATGGTTGTCCGCTGGTTTTCTCACCTGATTCACATACTACAAATCATAATGTTTCCAATGATGCCCCATATGTCCATATCTACTGTAGAATTATGGAGAAAATCCAGCTCAAAATCGACATGTTGAAGTATTTTGACAATTATATTGCAACAATTGCTGACTTTGCACTGCCCCCTAGCGGCCAAATATGGTTGTCCGTTGGTTTTCTCACCTGATTCACATACTACAGATCATTACGTTTACAATGATGCCCCATATGTCTATATCTACTGTAGAATTATGGAGAAAATCAAGGTCAAAAATACACAATTTGACAATTACATTGCACCAGATGCTGACTTTGCACTGCCCCCTACCGGCCAAATACGGTTGTCCGTCGGTTTTCTCACTTGATTCACATACTACAAATCATAATGTTTCCAATGATGCCCCATATGTCCATATCTACTGTAGAATTATGGAGAAAATCAAGGTCAAAAATACACAATTTGACAATTACATTGCACCAGATGCTTATTTTGTACTGCCCCCTAGCGGCCAAATACGGTTGTCCGTTGGTTTTCTCACCTGATTCACATACTACAAATCATAATGTTTCCAATGATGCCCCATATGTCCATATCTACTGTAGAATTATGATAACCAGCTTAGTATATAAATTTAGATACCTCATTGGCTGCTGATGTATGTCATATAGACGTTACTAGTATAACTAGAGCTGCCACACACCAGTTGGTCACTAGTTTCCTAGTGACCAACTAGCTAGTCTTCACAGTTTATGAATTTAGCAGGAACAAAATGGCGCGAGTAACAGGAGCGAAAATTCACTTTGCTTTTGGTCTGAACACAACATGATATACATTATTCCCAAAGCGCAATTCAGTTCCTACAGTTCACAGACCACACATAACACTTCACTCAACAGGTGACAGAAGGAGCGTGATGTGACAAATGGGAGAAAGAGTTTGAGGCCCACAGTGCTGCTGTAGGGTCACATGTGGAGCAGCACCAGGAAGCAATTAGCTTCTTTTTTTAGCTTCAATTAGGCCTCTGCATTCGTACGTTCATATATGATAAAGAATAATATTTGCATACATTACCCCTTAAAATCGACACTGCGACATCATCCAATTCTTCCATGCTGTTAGCTAGCTGACTTACATAGCTAGCTAGCTCCGCTAACGTTAGCTCGCTGTCTCTGTTCGGCTGCAACGATACACAATAAACACTGAAAACACATTGAAACGTCGATAACATTCAAAAGGTGTGCGATGTGAACTTCAAAGAATGAGCACTGGATACAGCGCTTTCATTTACTTGCAATGGAACACGTCAATCCTAGTTACCGTCCTTTTCCCTGTGACATCTTCCAACATGGTTTGGCGTTGCTTCATATGCTATATTTGTGGCATTGACTCTGAAACAACTTTTGAGTCACATTGACACCTTGCACAGTCGTAGCTCTGACTTTCGCGTCGTGCGCGGGATTGATGGCTGTCCAAGTGAGTATAGGGTGTATAACTCCTACTATCACGTGAAGCTGACACGCGCATCATCTTCTCCAAGTTGAAGCGGCGGAGGACGAAGGACGGACTCGCCACGGTTTTCCGGGAGCAGGTGAAAGGACATCCGTAAACGACCAAACTACTGCAAGCCCTGTAGCTGAAGCGGAGGGCTCAAGCATCGTCATTCCAGCGGTAAGTCGTTACACAAGCTACAATTTAACGTAACATTGATTTAGGTCAACTGTGCTTGATCCAAGCACGTGTTTGTTTTTGTCAATGACAGGCTCAGGTTGTAATTTTAAGTAAAGCAGTGTTGAAAGTAATGAGTTACTGTAATTCCACTACTTTTGTCAGTAACGAGTAATCGAACAAGTAACTCAAATACAACTAGCCTACTGAGATTTAAATCGGCTAGTTAATGGTTACATTTATGTTGACAAACGCAGCCTACCGCCCCACAGATTGTCCACTTATGATGTAATGTCTAATGCTGAATTTGATATGCAGTAATTGGTAAATTAATTCACTTATTTGATTATTAGTTTAATTTGTTTAGTTTAATTATCAGTTATGTAATTGTTACCAGACTTCATTGAAAAAAATCAGTAACTGTAATGTTATTCATTTAAACAACAAATTAAAAATTACAGGTTATCCTTCAACAGTTTGAATCAAGCATAGAGGCTGCAATATGTGTATTATTAGCTTATCATTCACAGAGTTATAACCGGCAGGTGAGACATGTCTTCATGACAGTGTGTGACAGGAAGGTATCTCCTTATAGCTTATTGGAATACAAGTTCAGTTCAAAGACCTTTAGTAATGTTAATTTATTGACAAGAGAGCAAGTGAAGGGATACAATTTAGTACGTGTGTCAATCTTAACACTCATTAAGTACAGATTTTTTCTGATGCTGTCAAAGTCATTGTTTTTTTTTTGTAGTACTGTTTTGTTTAGTTTTTATTAGTTGTTTTTGTTGTTATTTTACATACTCAAAATAAAGACACCAATCAGTAAAAATACACCCATCTTGTACATTTTTTTTATAGGAAGAAATCTAGTTAGCTAGCTTACCCAGGTAGTTGTCAGATTGTCTGGTGGTGCTACTTACAAATGCCTTATATTTTCCCTGTTTTAATAGATAGGTTTGTTGTTAATCTCTTTCAGAGTGGATTTCAAGAAGATGGAGAGGGTCGCATGAATGTTGACCTTTCTAAACATGCAACTGCATTTCTTCTTCAAGCCAGAGAAACCCATCGACTGACACAGGTAATTTATACCATTGCTTTTCCAATTAATTATATTTCATTTTTAGTAGTTAAAATCAATAAGCTTAAACTGTAGAATGACTTAGCCACTGTTCAGACCTGGTATCTTGGTTGATCCGATCACAGGTGGACAGCTAAAGGTATGTCAGAGAAACACCTGACATCAGAATGTGTCTCCACATGCTTCTTCATTGATCTCACTTCCCCGCTATATATGCAAATGTTCACGTGCTTTGCTTACAAAATCTGCCCATCCACTATATTTGTTGAGCATGAGCTAAGAATAGAGACAACATAATATAACCAACACTTACACTTTTATTCAGCACTGTCCCCTTGTGATCCTATTGCTCAAAATGCATTTTAAGACCAAGTGTAAACAAGGTCTTAAAGCTGCAGAAGGCAATATTATTTCATGATAGTTTAGTTTTTGATCATTGCATGTCACTAACAATATGTAATTGAAGGGTTACTTTAAAAAAAAAAGTATCTGTGAGTTTGCATGTATATGAATTTTATAATGTAGTATTTTTTTGTTTTCTACTCCCCAGAGAGCTGTTAAACAAATGGTGAGTGGAGTCCAGCAATATCAGGCTGCATTATTGGAGCACCTAAAACAGCAAATGAGCAACATGATTGAGAGACATTCTAGGGACCTGGATCAACTAAAGAGTGATGCAATGGGGATATTTGACCAGTTTGTTGACCCTTTCTGTCAAATTGCTTCCACCCATTTGCAGGATAAGACAATCAAAGAACTGTTAGAACCAGTTGAACCAGAGATTGAACCAGATGTTTTGTCAACAAAAGTTGACAAAACATCACAAAAAGCAACAAAAACGTCTGAGACGTTGTCGTCGCTAATTTTAGACGTTTTTCTCAACTTTTTTGTTGCCTATTTTTAGACGTCTTTCTCAACATTTTTGTTGCCTATTTTTAGATGTTTTTTTTTCGCTTTTTTGTCACGTTTTGATCAACTTTTTTGTTGCCTATTTTTTGACGTTTTTGTCAACTTTTTTGTTGCCTATTTTTAGACGTTTTTGTCGCTTTTTGGTAACGTTTTTGTCAACTTTTTTGTTGCCTATTTTTAGACGTTTTTGTCGCTTTTTGGTAACGTTTTTGTCAACTTTTTTGTTGCCCATTTTTTGACTTTTGTCAACTTTTTTGTTGCCTATTTTTAGACGTTTTTGTCAACTTTTTTGTTGCCTATTTTTAGAAGTTTTTGTCAACTTTTTTGTTGCCTACTTTTAGACGCCTTTGTCGCTTTTTTCGTGACGTTTTTGTCAACTTTTTTGTTGCCTACTTTTAGACGTCTTTGTCAACTTTTTTGTTGCCTATTTTTAGACGTTTTTGTCAACTTTTTTGTTGCCTATTTTTAGACGTTTTTGTAGCTTTGTGAGACGTTTTTGTCCAGAAATTGACAAAAAGTTACATAAAATTTGACACAAACGCACAACAAAATTGACAAAAACGCACAGAAAAGGCGACAAAAACGCACAGAAAAAGCGAAAAAAACATCACAACAAAGTTGACAAAAACTTCACAAAAAAATAGACAAAAACGTCACAAAAAGATTGACACAAACGCACAACAAAATTGACAAAAATGTTACAAAAAAAGTTGACAAAAAATTCACAAAATTGCGACTAAAATGTCTCAACAAATTGACCAAAACGTGACAAAAAATTTGACACAAATGCACAACAAAAATGACAAAAATGTTACAAATAAGTTGACAAAAAAGTCACAAAATTGCGACTAAAATGTCTCAACAAAGTTGACAAAAATGCACAACAAAATTGACCAAAACGTCACAAAAAATTTGACACAAACGCTCAACAAAATTAACAAAAACGTTATGAATAAGTTGACAAAAACGTCACAAAAATGTGACTAAAATGTTTCAACAAAGTTGACAAAAATGCACAACAAAATTGACCAAAACGTGACAAAAATTTGACACAAACGCACAACAAAATTGACAAAAACGTTACAAATAAGTTGACAAAAACGTCACAAAAATGTGTCTAAAATGTCTCAACAAAGTTGACAAAAATGCAAAACAAAATTGACCAAAACGTCACAAATAATTTGACACAAATCAGGACAAAATTGACAAAAACGTCACAAAAATGCGACTAAAATATCTCAACAAAGTTGACAAAAATGCACAACAAAATTGACAAAAAGTTACATAAAAGTTTACAAAAACGCACAACAAAATTGACAAAAACGTCACAAAAATGCGACTAAAATGTCTCAACAAAGTTGACAAAAACGCACAACAAAATTGACCAAAACGTTACAAAAAAGTCACAAAATTGCGACTAAAATGTCTCAAAGTTGACAAAAACGTCACAAATAATTTGACACAAATCAGAACAAAATTGACAAAAACGTCACAAAAATGCGAATAAAATATCTCAACAAAGTTGTCAAAACGCACAACAAAATTGACAAAAACTTTACAATAAGTTGACAAAAAAGTCACAAAATGCGACTAAAATGTCCCAACAAAGTTGACAAAAAAGCACAAATGTCGACAAAAACGTCACAAAAAATTTGACACAAACGCACAACAAAATTGACAAAAAGTTACAAAAAAAGTTTAAAAAAAAGTCACAAAAAAGTTTAAAAAAACGTCACAAAATTGCGACTAAAATGTCTCAACAAAGTTGACAAAAACGCACAACAAAATTGACCAAAACGTGACAAAAAATTTGACACAAACGCACAACAAAATTGACAAAAACATTACAAATAAGTTGACAAAAAAAGTCACAAAATTGCGAATAAAATGTCTCAACAAAGTTGACAAAAACGCACAACAAAATTGACAAAAAGTTACAAAAAGTTTAAAAAAAAGTCACAAAATTGACCAAAACGTCACAAAAAATTTGACACAAACGCACAACAAAATTGACAAAAAGTTACATAAAAGTTTACAAAAACGCAAAACAAAATTGACCAAAACGTCAGAAAAAATTTGACACAAACGAACAACAAAATTGACAAAAACGTTACAAATAAGTTGACAAAAACTTCACAAAAATGTGACTAAAATGTCTCAACAAAGTTGACAAAAATGCACAGCAAAATTGACCAAAACGTCGGAAAAAATTTGACATAAACGCACAACAAAATTGACAAAAAGGTTACAAATAAGTTGACAAAAACGTCACAAAAATGTGACTAAAATGTCTCAACAAAGTTGACAAAAATGCAAAACAAAATTGACCAAAACGTCACAAATAATTTGACACAAATCAGAACAAAATTGACAAAAACGTCACAAAAATGCGACTAAAATATCTCAACAAAGTTGTCAAAAACGCACAAAAAAAGCTGACAAAAACGTCACAAAAAATTTGACACAAACGCACAACAAAATTGACAAAAACGTTACAAATAAGTTGACAAAAACGTCACAAAATGTGACTAAAATGTCTCAACAAAGTTGACAAAAATGCACAACAAAATTGACCAAAACGGGGAAAAAAATTTGACACAAACGCACAACAAAATTGACAAAAAGTTACAAAAAAGTTGACAAAAATGTCACAAAATTGCGACTAAAATGTCTCAACAAAGTTGACAAAAACGCACAACAAAATTGACCAAAACGTGACAAAAAATTTGACAAACGCACAACAAAATTGACAAAAACGTTACAAATAAGTTGACAAAAAATTCACAAAATTGCGACTAAAATATCTCAACAAAGTTGTCAAAAACGCACAAAAAAGCTGACAAACGTCACAAAAAATTTGACAAAAAGTTACAAAAAAAGTTTAAAAAAACGTCACAAAAAAGTTGACAAAAACGTCTCAAATTTGACACAAACGCACAACAAAATTGACAAAAACGTTACAAATAAGTTGACAAGTCACAAAATTGCGACTAAAATGTTTCAACAAAGTTGACAAAAACGCACAACAAAATTGACAAATACATTACATATAAGTTGACAAAAACGTCAAAAATGTGACTAAAATGTCTCAAAATTGACAAAAACGTCACAAATAATTTGACACAAATCAGAACAAAATTGACAAAAACGTCACAAAAATGCGACTAAAATATCTCAACAAAGTTGTCAAAAACGTCACAAAAAAGTTGACAAAAACGTCACAAAATTGCGACTAGAATGTCTCAAAGTTGACAAAAACGCAGAACAAAATTGACCAAAACGTCACAAAAAATTTGACACAAACGCACAACAAAATTGTCAAAAAGTTACATAAAAGTTTACAAAAACGCACAACAAAATTGACAAAAACGTCACAAAAATGCGACTAAAATATCTCAACAAAGTTGTCAAAAACGCACAAAAAAGTTGACAAAAACGTCACAAAATTGCGACTAAAATGTCTCAACAAAGTTGACAAAACGCACAACAAAATTGACAAAAACTTTACAATAAGTTGACAAAAAAGCACAAAAATGTCGACAAAAATGTCATAAAAAATTTGATAAAAACACACAACAAAATTGACAAAATCGTTACAAATAAGTTGACAAAAAAAGTCACAAAATTGCAACTAAAATGTCTCGACAAAGTTGACAAAAACGCACAACAAAATTGACAAAAGTTACATAAGTTTACAAAAACGCACAACAAAATTGACAAAAACGTCACAAAAATGTGACTAAAATGTCTCAACAAAGTTGACAAAAATGCACAACAAAATTGACCAAAACGTCACAAAATATTTGACACAAACGCACAACAAAATTGACAAAAAGTTACATAAAAGTTTACAAAAACGCACAACAAAATTGACAAAAACGTCACAAAAATGCGACTAAAATGTCTCAAAGTTGACAAAAATGCACAACAAAATTGACCAAAACGTGATAAAAAATTTAACACAATCGCACAACAAAATTGACAAAAACGTTACAAATAAGTTAACAATAAAGTCACAAAATTGCAACTAAAATGTCTCAAAGTTGACAAAAACGCACAAAAAAGTTGACAAAAACGTCACAAAAAATGACACAAATGCACAACAAAATTGACAAAAAGTTACAAAAAAGTTAACAAAAACGTTACAAATAAATTGACCAAAACGTCACAAAAAATTTGACAAAAACGTTACAAATAAGTTAACAATAAAGTCAAAAAATTGCGACTAAAATGTCTCAACAAAGTTGACAAAAACGCACAACAAAATTGACAAATATGTTACATATAAGTTGAAAAAAAGGCACAAAAATGTGACTAAAATGTCTCAAAGTTGACAAAAATGCACAACAAAATTGACAAAACGTCACAAATAATTTGACACAAATCAGAACAAAATTGACAAAAACGTCACAAAAATGCGACTAAAATATCTCAACAAAGTTGACAAAAACGCACAAATATGTTGACAAAAACGTCACAAAAATGCGACTAAAATGTCTCAACAAAGTTGACAAAACGCACAACAAAATTGACAGAAACATTACAAATAAGTTGACAAAAAACGTCACAAAATTGCGACTAAAATGTCTCAACAAAGTTGACAAAAACGCACAACAAAATTGACAAAAACATTACAAATAAGTTGACAAAAAACGTCACAAAAAATTTGACATAAACGCACAACAAAATTGACAAAAACGTTACAAATAAGTTGACACAAATCAGAACAAAATTGACCAAAACGTCACAAAAAATTTGACACAAACGCACAACAAAATTGACAAAAACGTCACACAAATGTGACTAAAATGTCTCAACAAAGTTGACAAAAACGCATAAAAAAATTGACAAAAACGTTACATATAAGTTGACAAAAACGTCACAAAAATGTGACTAAAATGTCTCAAAGTTGACAAAAATGCACAACAACATAGACAAAAACGTCACAAATAATTTGACACAAATCAGAACAAAATTGACAAAAACGTCACAAAAATGCGACTAAAATATCTCAACAAAGTTGTCAAAAACGCACAACAAAATTGAAAAAAACATTACAAATAAGTTGACAAAAAAAGTCAAAAAATTGCGACTAAAATGTCCCAACAAAGTTGACAAAAACGCACAACAAAATTGACAAAAAGTTACATAAAAGTTTACAAAAACGCACAACAAAATTGACAAAAACGTTACAAATAAGTTGATAAAAAAGTCACAAAATTGCGACTAAAATGTCTCAAAGTTGACAAAAACGCAAAAAAAATTTGACAAAAACGCACAAAAAAGTTGACAAAAACGACACAAATGCACAACAAAATTGACAAAAAGTTACAAAAAAGTTTACAAAACGTCACACAAAAGTTGACAAAAACGTCACAAAAATGCGACTAAAATGTCTCAACAAAGTTGACATAAAAGTTTACAAAACGCACAACGAAATTGACCAAAACGTCACAAAAAATTTGACACAAACGCACAACAAAATTGACAAAAACGTTACAAATAAGTTGACAAAAACGTCACAAAAATGTCTCAACAAAGTTGACAAAAAGTTACAAAAAAAGTTTACAAAAAGTCACTAAAAAGTTGACAAAAACTTCACAAAAATGTGACTAAAATGTCTCAACAAAGTTGACAAAAATGCACAAAAAAAGTTGACAAAAACGTCACAAAATTGCAACTAAAATGTCCCAACAAAGTTGACAAAAAAAGCACTAAAAAGTTGACAAAAACGTCACAAAATTGCGACTAAAATGTCTCAACAAAGTTGACAAAAACGCACCACAAAATTGACAAAAAGTTACAAAAAAGTTTACAAAAACGTCACAAAAAAGTTGACAAAAATGTGACTAAAATGTCTCAACGAAGTTGACAAAAACGCACAAAAAATTTGAAAAAACTGTCACAAAAAGTCGACAAAAACATCTAAAAATATGCAACAAAAAAGTTGACACAGACGCACAACAAAATTGACAAAAAAATTACAAAGAAGTCACAAAATTTGCTACTAAAATGTCTCAACAAAGTTGACAAAAATGCACAACAACATAGACACAAACGTCACAAATAATTTGACACAAATCAGAACAAAATTGACAAAAACGTCACAAAAATGCGACTAAAATATCTCAACAAAGTTGTCAAAAACGCACAAAAAAGTTGACAAAAACGTCACAAAATTGCGACTAAAATGTCTCAACAAATGACAAAAACGCACAACAAAATTGACCAAAACTTCACAAAAACTTTGACACAAACGCACAACAAAATTGACAAAAACGTTACAAATAAGTTGATAAAAAAGTCACAAAATTGCGACAAAAATGTCTCAACAAAATTGACAAAAAGTTACAAAAAAGTTTACAAAACGTCACAAAAAAGTTGACAAAAAGTCACAAAAATGCGACTAAAATGTCTCAACAAAGTTGACATAAGTTTACAAAACGCACAACGAAATTGACCAAAACGTCACAAAAAATTTGACACAAACGCACAACAAAATTGACAAAAACGTTACAAATAAGTAGACAAAAACGTCACAAAAATGCGACTAAAATGTCTCAACAAAGTTGACAAAAACGCACAAAAAAGCTGACAAAAACGTCACAAAAAAGTTGACACAAACGCACAACAAAATTGACAAAAACGTCACAAAAATGTGACTAAAATGTCTCAACAAAGTTGACAAAAATGCACAGCAAAATTGACAAAAACATTACAAATAAGTTGACAAAAAAAGTCAAAAAATTGCGACTAAAATGTCTCAACAAAGTTGACAAAAACGCAAAACAAAATTGACCAAAACGTCACAAAAAATTTGACATAAACGCACAACAAAATTGACAAAAACATTACAAATAAGTTGACAAAAAAAGTCAAAAAATTGCGACTAAAATGTCTCAACAAAGTTGACAAAAACGCACAACAAAATTGACAAAAACGTTACAAATAAGTTGACAAAAACGTCACAAAAATGTGACTAAAATGTCTCAACAAAGTTGACAAAAATGCACAGCAAAATTGACCAAAACGTCACAAAAAATTTGACATAAACGCACAACAAAATTGACAAAAACATTACAAATAAGTTGACAAAAAAAGTCAAAAAATTGCGACTAAAATGTCTCAACAAAGTTGACAAAAACGCACAACAAAATTGACAAAAACGTTACAAATAAGTTGACAAAAACGTCACAAAATTGCGACTAAAATGTCTCAACAAAATTGACAAAAACGTCACAAATAATTTGACACAAATCAGAACAAAATTGACAAAAACGTCAACAAAAATGCGACTAAATTATCTCAACAAAGTTGTCAAAAACGCACAAAAAAGTTGACAAAAACGTCACAAAAAAGTTGACAAAAACGTCACAAAATTGCGACTAAAATGTCTCAACAAAGTTGACAAAACGCACAACAAAATTGACAAAAACTTTACAATAAGTTGACAAAAAAGTCACAAAATGTGACTAAAATGTCTCAACAAAGTTGACAAAAATGCACAGCAAAATTGACCAAAACGTCACAAAAAATTTGACATAAACGCACAACAAAATTGACAAAAACATTACAAATAAGTTGACAAAAAAAGTCAAAAAATTGCGACTAAAATGTCTCAACAAAGTTGACAAAAACGCACAACAAAATTGACAAAAACGTTACAAATAAGTTGACAAAAACGTCACAAAATTGCGACTAAAATGTCTCAACAAAATTGACAAAAACGTCACAAATAATTTGACACAAATCAGAACAAAATTGACAAAAACGTCAACAAAAATGCGACTAAATTATCTCAACAAAGTTGTCAAAAACGCACAAAAAAGTTGACAAAAACGTCACAAAAAAGTTGACAAAAACGTCACAAAATTGCGACTAAAATGTCTCAACAAAGTTGACAAAACGCACAACAAAATTGACAAAAACTTTACAATAAGTTGACAAAAAAGTCACAAAATGTGACTAAAATTTCTCAAAAGTTGACAAAAACGCACAAAAAAGTTGACAAAAAGTTACAAAAACATTGACAAAAAAGTCACAAAATTGCGACTAAAATGTCTCAACAAAGTTGACAAAAAGTTACAAAAAAAAGTTGACAAAAACGTCACAAAAAAGTTGACAAACGCACAACAAAATTGACAAAAAGTTACAAAAACGTTTACAAAACGTCACAAAAAGGCGACAAAAACATCTAAAAATAAGCAACAAAAAGGTTGACACAAACGCACAACAATATTGACAAAAAAATTACAACAAAGTTGACCAAAATGTCACAAAAAAGTTGACAAACGCACCACAAAATTGACAAAAAGTTACAAAAAAGTTTACAAAAACGTCACAAAAAAGTTGACAAAAATGTGACTAAAATGTCTCAACAAAGTTGTCAAAAACGCACAAAAAAGTTGACAAAAACGTCACAAAAAAGTTGACAAAAACGTCACAAAATTGCGACTAAAATGTCTCAACAAAGTTGACAAAACGCACAACAAAATTGACAAAAACTTTACAATAAGTTGACAAAAAAGTCACAAAATGTGACTAAAATTTCTCAAAAGTTGACAAAAACGCACAAAAAAGTTGACAAAAAGTTACAAAAACATTGACAAAAAAGTCACAAAATTGCGACTAAAATGTCTCAACAAAGTTGACAAAAAGTTACAAAAAAAAGTTGACAAAAACGTCACAAAAAAGTTGACAAACGCACAACAAAATTGACAAAAAGTTACAAAAACGTTTACAAAACGTCACAAAAAGGCGACAAAAACATCTAAAAATAAGCAACAAAAAGGTTGACACAAACGCACAACAATATTGACAAAAAAATTACAACAAAGTTGACCAAAATGTCACAAAAAAGTTGACAAACGCACCACAAAATTGACAAAAAGTTACAAAAAAGTTTACAAAAACGTCACAAAAAAGTTGACAAAAATGTGACTAAAATGTCTCAACGAAGTTGACAAAAACGCACAAAAAATTTGAAAAAACAGTCACAAAAAGTCGACAAAAACATCTAAAAATATGCAACAAAAAAGTTGACACAGACGCACAACAAAATTGACAAAAAAATTACAAAAAAGTCACAAAATTTGCTACTAAAATGTCTCAACAAAGTTGACTAAAATGTCATAAAAAAGTGACACAAACGCACCACAAAGTTGACAAAAACGCACAAAAAATTTGACAAACGTCTCAAAAATGCGACAAAAACATCTAAAAATAGGCAACAAAGAAGTTGACACAGACGCACAACAAAATTGACAAAAATGTTACAAAAAAGTTGACAAAAGTCACAAAATTTCCTACTAAAATGTCTCAAGAAAGTTGACAAAAATGCACAAAAAATTTGACAAAAACGTCACAAAAAGGCGACAAAAACATGTTAAAATAGGCAACAAAAAAGTTGACACAAACGCACAACAAAATTGATAAAAAGTTACAAAAAAGTTGACAAAAACGTCTCAAAAATGTGTCTAAAATGTCTCAACAAAGTTGACTAAAACGTCATAAAAAAGTGACACAAACGCACCACAAAATTGACAAAAAGTTACAAAAAAAGTTTACAAAAACGTCACAAAAAAGTTGACAAAAACGCACAACAATATTGACAAAAAAATTACAAAAAAGTTGACAAAAAAGTCAGAAAATTGCGACTAAAATGTCTCAACAAAGTTGACAAAAACGTCACAAAAAAGTTGACCAAAACGTCACAAAAAATTTTACACAAACTCACAACAAAATTGATAAAAAGTTACAAAACAGTTGACAAAAACGTCACAAAAATGTGACTAAAATGTCTCAACAAAGTTGACAAAAACGTCACAAAAAAGTTGACACAAACGCACCACAAAATTGACAAGTTACAAAAAAAGTTTACAAAAACGTCACAAAAATGTGACTAAAATATCTCAACAAAGTTGACAAAAACGTCACAAAAATGCGACTAAAATGTCTCAACAAAGTTGACAAAAACGCACAAAAAAGCTGACAAAAACGTCACAAAAAATTTGACACAAACGCACAACAAAATTGACAAAAACGTTACAAATAAGTTGACAAAAACGTCACAAAAATGTGACTAAAATGTCTCAACAAAGTTGACAAAAATGCACAGCAAAATTGACCAAAACGTCACAAAAAATTTGACATAAACGCACAACAAAATTGACAAAAACGTTACAAATAAGTTGACACAAATCAGAACAAAATTGACAAAAACGTCACAAAAATGCGACTAAAATGTCTCAAAAAAGTTGACACAAACGCACCACAGAATTGACAAGTTACAAAAAAAGTTGACAAAAACGTCACAAAAATGTGACTAAAATGTTTCAAAGTTGACCAAAACGTCACAAAAAATTTTACACAAACGCACAACAAAATTGATAAAAAGTTACAAAAAAGTTGACAAAAACGTCACAAAAATGTGACTAAAATGTCTCAACAAAGTTGACCAAAACGTCATAAAAATTGACAAACGCACAACAAAATTGATAAAAAGTTACAAAAAAGTTGACAAAAACGTCACAAAAAGTTGACCAAAACGTCAAATTTTTTTACACAAACGCACAACAAAATTGATAGTTACAAAAAAGTTGACAAAAACGTGACCAAAATGTCTCAACAAAGTTGATCAAAACGTCATAAAAAAGTTGACACAAACGCACCACAAAATTGACAAAGTTACAAAAAAGTTGACAAACGTTTCAAAAATGTGACTAAAATGTCTCAACAAAGTTGACCAAAACGTCATAAAAAATTGACAAACGCACAACAAAATTGATAAAAAGTTACAAAAAAGTTGACAAAAACGTCACAAAAATGTGACTAAAATGTCTCAACAAAGTTGATCAAAACGTTATAAAAAAGTTGACACAAACGCACCACAAAATTGACAAAAAGTTACAAAAAAGTTGACAAAAAGGTCACAAAAATGTGACTAAAATGTCTCAACAAAGTTGACAAAAACGTCACAAAAAAGTTGACAAAAACGTCACAAAAAGTTGACAAAAACGTCTCAAAGTTGACCAAAACGTCACAAAATTTTTTACACAAACGCACAACAAAATTGATAAAAAGTTACAAAAAAGTTGACAAAAACGTCACAAAAATGTGACTAAAATGTCTCAACAAAGTTGACCAAAACGTCATAAAAAATTGACAAACGCACAACAAAATTGATAAAAAGTTACAAAAAAGTTGACAAAAACGTCACAAAAATGTGACTAAAATGTCTCAACAAAGTTGACCAAAACGTCATAAAAAAGTTGACACAAACGCACCACAAAATTGACAAAAAGTTACAAAAAAGTTGATAAAAACGTCTCAAAAATGTGACTAAAATGTCTCAACAAAGTTGACCAAAACGTCATAAAAAAGTGACACAAACGCACCACAAAATTGACAAAAAGTTACAAAAAAAGTTTACAAAAACGTCACAAAAAAGTTGACAAAAACGTCACAAAAATGTGACTAAAATGTCTCAAGAAAGTTGACAAAAACGCACAAAAAAATTTGGCAAAAACGTCTCAAAAATGCGACAAAAACATCTAAAAATAGGCAACAAAGAAGTTGACACAGACGCACAACAAAATTGACAAAAATGTTACAAAAAAGTTGACAAAAAAGTCACATTTCCTACTAAAATGTCTCAAGAAATTTGACAAAAATGCACAAAAAAGATGACAAAAACGTCACAAAAAGGCAACAAAAACATGTTAAAATAGGCAACAAAAAAGTTGACACAAACGCACAACAATATTGACAAAAAAAATTACAAAAACGTCACAAAAATTTTTACACAAACTCACAACACAATTGATACAAAGTTACAAAAAAGTTGACAAAAACGTCACAAAAATGTGACTAAAATGTCTCAACAAAGTTGACAAAAACGTCACAAAAAAGTTGACACAAACGCACAAAAAAATTGACAAAAATGTTACAAAAAAGTTGACAAAAAAGTCAACATTTCCTACTAAAAAGTCTCAAGAAATTTGACAAAAATGCACAAAAAAGTTGACAAAAACGTCACAAAAAGGCGACAAAAACATGTTAAAATAGGCAACAAAAAAGTTGACACAAATGCACAACAAAATTGATAAAAAGGTACAAAAAAGTTGACAAAAACGTCACAAAAATGTGACTAAAATGTCTCAACAAAGATGACCAAAACGTCATAAAAAAGTGACACAAACGCACCACAAAATTGACAAAAAGTTACAAAAAAAGTTTACAAAAACGTCACAAAAAAGTTGACAAAAACGTCAAAAAAAGGCAACAAAAACATCTAAAAATTGGCATCAAAAAGTTGACACAAAAGCACAACAAAATTGACAAAAACGCACAAAAAAATTTGACAAAAACATCTAAAAAAAAAGGCATCAAAAAGATGACAAAAACGCACAACAAAATTGACCAAAACGTCAGAAAAAATGTGACACAAACACACAACAAATTGACCAAAACGTTACAAAAAAGTTGACAAAAAAGTCACAAAATTGCCACTAAAATGTTTCAACAAAATTGACAAAAACGCACAAAAAAGTTGACAAAAAAGTCACAAAAATGCAACAAAAACATCAAAAAATAGGCATCAAAAAAGTTGACACAAACGCACAACAAAATTGACAAAAATGTTACAAAAAAAGTTGACAAAAAAGTCACAAAATTGCGACTAAATGTCTCAAAGTTGACAAAAACGCACAAAAAAAGATGACAAAAAAGTCACAAAATTGCGACTAAAATGTTTCGACAAAGTTGACACCAACGCACAACAAAATTGACAAAAACGTTATAAATAAGTTGACCAAAAAGTCACAAAATTGCGACTAAAATGTCTCGACAAAGTTGACACAAACGCGTCACAAAAAGTTTGACACAAACGCACAACAAAATTGACAAATACGTTACAAAAAAGTTGACAAAAACACAAAAAAGTTGACAAACGTCACAACAAAGTTGACAAAAACACACAAAAAAGTTGACAAAACCGTCACAAAAAGGCGACAAAAAAATCTAAAAATAGGCATCAAAAATATTGACACCAACGCACAATAAAATTGACAAAAACGTTACATATAAGTTGACCAAAAAGTCACAAAATTGCGACTAAAATGTCTCGACAAAGTTGACACAAACGCACAACAAAATTGACAAAAACATTACAAAAAACTTGACAAAAAAGTCACAAAGTTGCCACTAAAATGTTTCAACAAAGTTGACAAAAACGCACAACAAAATTGACCAAAACGTCAGAAAAAAAATTGACACAAACGCACAACAAAATTGACAAAAACGTTACAAAAAAGTTGACAAAAAAAAAGTCACAAAATTGCGACTAAATTGTCTCAACGAAGTTGATAAAAACACACAACAAAATTGACCAAAACGTCAGAAAAAAATTGACAAAAAAGTCACAAAATTGCGACTAAATGTCTCAAAGTTGACAAAAACGCACAACAAAATTAAAAAAAAGGTTACAAATAAGTTGACCAAAAAGTCACAAAATTGCGACTAAAATGTCTCAACAAAGTTGACAAAAAAAGCACAAAAAAAAGTTGACAAAAAAGTCACAAAAAGGCAACAAAAACATCTAAAAATAGGCATCAAAAAAGATGACACAAACGCACAACAAAATTGACAAAAACATTACAAAAAACTTGACAAAAAAGTCACAAAGTTGCCACTAAAATGTTTCAACAAAGTTGACAAAAATGCACAAAAAAGTCACAAAATTGCGACTAAAATGTCTCAACGAAGTTGATAAAAACGCACAACAAAATTGACCAAAAAGTCAGAAAAAAATTTGACACCAACGCACAATAAAATTGACAAAAACGTTACATATAAGTTGACCAAAAAGTCACAAAATTGCGACTAAAATGTCTCGACAAAGTTGACACAAACGCACAACAAAATTGACAAAAACGTTACAAATAAGTTGACCAAAAAGTCACAAAATTGCGACTAAAATGTCTCAACAAAGTTGACAAAAACGCACAACAAAATTGACCAAAACGTCAGAAAAAAAATTGACACAAACGCACAACAAAATTGACAAAAACGTTACAAAAAAGTTGACAAAAAAAAGTCACAAAATTGCGACTAAATTGTCTCAACGAAGTTGATAGAAACACACAACAAAATTGACCAAAACGTCAGAAAAAAATTGACACCAACGCATAACAAAATTAAAAAAAAGGTTACAAAAAAGTTGACAAAAAAGTCACAAAAAGGCAACAAAAACATCTAAAAATAGGCATCAATAAAGTTAACACAAACGCACAACCAAATTGACAAAAACGTTACAAAAAAGTTGACAAAAAAAGTCACAAAATTGCGACTAAAATGTCTCAACAAATTGACAAAAACGCACAACAAAATTTAACAAAAACGTCACAAAAAGGCGACAAAAACATCTAAAAATAGGCAACAAAAAAGATGACACAAAAGCACAACAAAATTGACAAAAACGTTACAAAAAAGTTGACAAAAAAAGTCACAAAATTGCGACTAAAATGTCTAAACAAAGTTGACAAAAACGCGTCACAAAAAGTTTGACACAAACGCACAACAAAATTGACAAATACGTTACAAAAAAGTTGACAAAAAAGTCACAAAATTGCGACTAAATTGTCTCAAAGTTGACAGAAACGCCCAACAAAATTGACCAAAACGTAACAAAAAAGTTGACAAAAAAAGTCACAAAATTGCGACTAAAATGTCTCAACAAAGTTAACAAAAACGCACAAAAAAGTTGACAAAAACGTTACAAAAAGGCAACAAAAACATCTAAAATAGGCATCAATAAAGTTGACACAAACGCACAACAAAATTGACAAAAACGTCACAAAATTGCGACTAAAATGTCTCAACTTAGTTGATAAAAATGCACAATAAAATTGACAAAAACGTCAGAAAAAGTCACAAAATTGCCACTAAAATGTCTCAACAAAGTTGACAAAAACGCACAAAAAAGTTGACAAAAACGTCACCAAAAGGCGACAAAAACATCTAAAAATAGGCGTCAAAAAAGTTGACAAAAAACACAACAAAATTGACAAAAACGTTACAAAAAAGTTGACAAAAAAGTAACAAAACTGCGACTAAAATGTCTCAACAAAGTTGACAAAAACGCACAAAAAAATTTATCAAAAACGTCACAAAAAGGCGACAAAAACATCTAAAAATAGGCAACAAAAAAGTTGACACAAAAGTACAACAAAATTGACAAAAACGTTACAAAAAAGTTGACAAAAAAGTCACAGAATTGCCACTAAAATGTCTCAACAAAGTTGACAAAAACGCACAACAAATTGACCAAAAACGTTACAAAAAAGTTGACAAAAACGTCACAAAAAGGCGACAAAAACATCTAAAAATAGGCATCAAAAAAGTTGACAGAAACGCCAAACAAAATTGACCAAAACGTCAGAAAAAAATTTGACACAAACGCACAAGCAAATTGACAAAAACGTTACAAAAAAGTTGACAAAAAAGTCACAAAATTGCCACTAAAATGTCTCAACAAAGTTGACAAAAACGCACAACAAATTGACCAAAAACTCACAAAAAAGTGGACAAAAACGCACAACAAATTGACCAAAAACGTTACAAAAAAGTTGACAAAAAAGTCACAAAATTGTGACTAAAATGTCTCAAAAAAGATGACACAAACACACAACAAAATTGACAAAAACGTTACAAAAAAGTTGACAAAAAAGTCACAAAATTGCCACTAAAATGTCTCAACAAAGTTGACAAAAACGCACAAAAAAGTTGACAAAAACGTCACCAAAAGGCGACAAAAACATCTAAAAATAGGCATCAAAAAAGTTGACACAAAAGTCAACAAAATTGACAAAAACGTTACAAAAAAGTTGACAAAAAAGTCACAAAATTGCCACTAAAATGTCTCAACAAAGTTGACAAAAACGCACAACAAATTGACCAAAAACTCACAAAAAAATTTGACACAAACGCACAACAAAATTCACAAAAACGTTACAAAAAAGTTGACAAAAAAGTTGACAAAAAAGTCACAAAATTGCGACTAAAATGTCTCAACAAAGTTGACAGAAACGTTACAAAAAAGTTGACAAAAAAGTCACAAAATTGCAACTAAAATGTCTCAGTCTTCAAAAACGCACAAAAAAGTTCACAAAAACGTCACAAAAAGGCAACAAAAACATCTAAAATAGGCATCAATAAAGTTGACAGAAACGCCAAACAAAATTGACCAAAACGTCAGAAAAAAATTTGACACAAACGCACAAGCAAATTGACAAAAACGTTACAAATAAGTTGACCAAAAAGTCACAAAATTGCGAATAAAATGTCTCAACAAAGTTGACAAAAACGCACAAAAAAAGTTCACAAAAACGTCACAAAAAGTCAACAAAAACATCTAAAATAGGCATCAATAAAGTTGACACAAACGCACAACAAAATTGACAAAAACGTTACAAATGAGTTGACCAAAAAGTCACAAAATTACGACTAAAATGTCTCGACAAAGTTGACAAAAACGCACAACAAATTGACAAAAACGTTACAAAAAAGTTGACAAAAAAGTCACAAAATTGCCACTAAAATGTCTCAACAAAGTTGACAAAAACGCACAAAAAATTTGACAAAAACGTCACCAAAAGGCGACAAAAACATCTAAAAATAGGCATCAAAAAAGTTGACAAAAAACACAACAAAATTGACAAAAACGTTACAAAAAAGTTGACAAAAAAGTAACAAAACTGCGACTAAAATGTCTCAACAAAGTTGACAAAAACGCATAAAAAAATTAATCAAAAACGTCACAAAAAGGCGACAAAAACATCTAAAAATAGGCAACAAAAAAGTTGACACAAAAGTAACAAAATTGCCACTAAAATGTCTAAACAAAGTTGACAAAAACGCACAACAAATTGACCAAAAACTCACAAAAAATTTGACACAAACGCACAACAAAATTGACAAAAACGTTACAAATAAGTTGACAAAAAAGTCACAAAATTGCGACTAAAATGTCTCAAAGTTGACAAAAACGCACAACAAATTGACCAAAAACGTTACAAAAAAGTTGACAAAAAAGTCACAAAATTGTGACTAAAATGTCTCAAAGTCTTCAAAAACGCACAACAAATTGACCAAAAACGTTACAAAAAAGTTGACAAAAAAGTCACAAAATTGCCACTAAAATGTTTCAACAAAATTGACAAAAACGCACAAAAAAGTTGACAAAAACATCTAAAAAAAAAGGCATCAAAAAAGATGACACAAACACACAACAAAATTGACAAAAACGTTACAAATAAGTTAACCAAAAAGTCACAAAATTGCGAATAAAATGTCTCAACAAAGTTGACAAAAACGCACAACAAATTGACCAAAACGTCAGAAAAAAATGGACACAAACGCACAACAAAATTGACAAAAACGTTACAAATAAGTTGACAAAAAAGTCACAAAATTGACAAAAAAGTCATAAAAATGCAACAAAAACATCAAAAAATAGGCATCAAAAAAATGGACACAAACGCACAACAAAATTGACAAAAACGTTACAAAAAAAGTTGACAAAAAAGTCACAAAATTGCGACTAAAATGTCTCAAAGTTGACAAAAACGCACAAAAAAAGTTGACAAAAACGTCACAAAAAGGCGACAAAAACATCTAAAAATAGGCATCAAAAAAGTTGACACAAAAGCACAACAAAATTGACAAAAACGTTACAAAAAAGTTGACAAAAAAAGTCACAAAATTGCCACTAAAATGTTTCAACAAAGTTGACAAAAACGCACAAAAAAGTTGACAAAAACGTCACAAAAAGGCAACAAAAACATCAAAAAAAAAAGGAATCAAAAAAGATGACAAACGCACAACAAAATTGACAAAAACGTTACAAAAAAGTTGACAAAAAAAGTCACAAAATTGCCACTAAAATGTTTCAACAAAGTTGACAAAAACGCACAAAAAAGGCAACAAAAACATCTAAAAAAAGGCATCAAAAAAGATGACAAACGCACAACAAAATTGACAAAAACGTTACAAATAAGTTAACCAAAAAGTCACAAAATTGCGAATAAAATATCTCAACAAAGTTGACAAAAACGCACAACAAATTGACCAAAACGTGACAAAAAATTTGACACAAACGCACAACAAAATTGACAAAAACGTTACAAAAAAGTTGACAAAAAAGTCACAAAATTGCCACTAAAATGTCTAAACAAACTTGACAAAAACGCACAAAAAATTTAACAAAAAAGTCATTAAATTGCCATTAAAATGTCTCAACAAAGTTGACAAAAACCCACAAAAAGGCGACAAAAACATCTAAAAATAGGCAACAAAAACATCTAAAAATAGGCATCAAAAAAGTTGACACAAAAGCACAACAAAATTGACAAAAACGTTACAAAAAAGTTGACAAAAAAAGTCACAAAAATGCAACAAAAACATCAAAAAATAGGCATCAAAAAAGTTGACACAAACGCACAACCAAATTGACCAAAACGTCACAAAAAATTTGACAAACGCACAACAAAATTGACAAAAACGTTACAAAAAAGTTGACAAAAAAAGTCACAAAATTGCCACTAAAATGTTTCAACAAAGTTGACAAAAACGCACAAAAAAATTTGACAAAAACGTCACAAAAAGGCAACAAAAACATCTAAAAATAGGCATCAAAAAAGTTGACACAAAAGCACAACAAAATTGACAAAAACGTTACAAAAAAGTTGACAAAAAAGTCACAAAATTGCCACTAAAATGTTTCAACAAAGTTGACAAAAACGCACATCAAATTGACCAAAACGTCAGAAAAAAATGGACACAAACGCACAACAAAATTGACAAAAACGTTACAAATAAGTTGACAAAAAAGTCACAAAATTGCCACTAAAATGTTTCAACAAAATTGACAAAAACGCACAAAAAAATCATAAAAATGCAACAAAAACATCAAAAAATAGGCATCAAAAAAGTTGACACAAACGCACAACAAAATTGACAAAAACGTTACAAAAAAAGTTGACAAAAAAGTCACAAAATTGCGACTAAAATGTCTCAAAGTTGACAAAAACGCACAAAAAAAGTTGACAAAAACGTCAGAAAAAAATTGACACAAACGCACAACAAAATTGACAAAAACGTTACAAATGAGTTGACCAAAAAGTCACAAAATTGCGACTAAAATGTCTCGACAAAGTTGACAAAAACACACAACAAATTGACAAAAACGTTACAAAAAAGTTGACAAAAAAGTCACAAAATTGCCACTAAAATGTTTCAACAAAGTTGACAAAAACGCACAAAAAAGTTGACAAAAAAAGTCACAAAAATGCAACAAAAACATCAAAAAATAGGCATCAAAAAAGTTGACACAAACGCACAACAAAATTGACAAAAACGTTACAAAAAAAGTTGACAAAAAAGTCAAAAAATTGCGACTAAAATGTCTCAAAGTTGACAAAAACACAAAAAAAGTTGACAAAAACGTCACAAAAAGGCGACAAAAACATCTAAAAAAGGCATCAAAAAAGATGACACAAACGCACAACTATATTGACAAAAACGTTAAAAAAAGTTGACAAAAAAGTCACAAAACTGCGACTAAAATGTCTCAACAAAGTTGACAAAAACTCACAAAAAATTTAACAAACGTCACAAAAAGGCGACAACAACATCTAAAAAAAGGCATCAAAAAAGATGACACAAACGCACAACTATATTGACAAAAACGTTACAAATAAGATAACCAAAAAGTCACAAAATTGCGAATAAAATGTCTCAACAAAGTTGACAAAAACGCACAACAAATTGACCAAAACGTCAGAAAAAAATGGACACAAACGCACAACAAAATTGACAAAAACGTTACAAATAAGTTGACAAAAAAGTCACAAAATTGCCACTAAAATGTTTCAACAAAATTGACAAAAACGCACAAAAAAGTTGACAAAAAAAGTCATAAAAATGCCACAAAAACATCAAAAAATAGGCATCAAAAAAGTTGACACAAACGCACAACCAAATTGACAGAAACGTTACAAATGAGTTGACCAAAAAGTCACAAAATTGCGACTAAAATGTCTCGACAAAGTTGACAAAAACGCACAACAAATTGACCAAAACGTCACAAAAAAATTTGACAAACGCACAACAAAGTTGACAAAAACGCACAAAAAATTTAACAAAAAAGTCATTAAATTGCCACTAAAATGTCTCAACAAAGTTGACAAAAACGCACAAAAAGGCGACAAAAACATCTAAAAATAGGCAACAAAAAAGTTGACACAAATGCACAACAAAATTGACAAAAAAGTTACAAAAAAATTGATAAAAAAAGTCACAAAATTGCCACTAAAATGTCTAAACAAAGTTGACAAAAACGTCACAAAACGGCAACAAAAACATCTAAAAATAGGCATCAATAAAGTTGACACAAACGCACAACCAAATTGACAGAAACGTTACAAATGAGTTGACCAAAAAGTCACAAAATTGCGACTAAAATGTCTCGACAAAGTTGACAAAAACGCACAACAAATTGACCAAAACGTCAGAAAAATGCAACAAAAACATCAAAAAATAGGCATCAAAAAAGTTGAAACAAACGCACAACCAAATTGACAGAAACGTTACAAAAAAAGTTGACAAAAAAGTCACAAAATTGCGACTAAAATGTCTCAAAGTTGACAAAAACACAAAAAAAGTTGACAAAAACGTCACAAAAAGGCGACAAAAACATCTAAAAAAGGCATCAAAAAAGATGACACAAACGCACAACTATATTGACAAAAACGTTAAAAAAAGTTGACAAAAAAGTAACAAAACTGCGACTAAAATGTCTCAACAAAGTTGACAAAAACGCATAAAAAAATTAATCAAAAACGTCACAAAAAGGCGACAAAAACATCTAAAAATAGGCAACAAAAAAGTTGACACAAAAGTAACAAAATTGCCACTAAAATGTCTAAACAAAGTTGACAAAAACGCACAAATAAAGTTGACAAACGTCACAACAAAATTGACAAAAACGTTACAAAAAAGTTGACAAAAAAGTCACAAAATTGCCACTAAAATGTCTCAACAAAGTTGACAAAAACGCACAACAAATTGACCAAAAACTCACAAAAAAATTTGACACAAACGCACAACAAAATTGACAAAAACGTTACAAATAAGTTGACAAAAAAGTCACAAAATTGCGACTAAAATGTCTCAAAGTTGACAAAAACGCACAACAAATTGACCAAAAACGTTACAAAAAAGTTGACAAAAAAGTCACAAAATTGCCACTAAAATGTTTCAACAAAATTGACAAAAACGCACAAAAAAGTTGACAAAAACGTCACAAAAAGGCGACAAAAACATCTAAAAATAGGCATCAAAAAATTTGACACAAACGCACAACAAAATTGACAAAAACGTTACAAATGAGTTGACCAAAAAGTCACAAAATTGCGACTAAAATGTCTCGACAAAGTTGACAAAAACGCACAACAAATTGACCAAAACGTCACAAAAAAATTTGACAAACGCACAACAAAATTGACAAAAACGTTACAAAAAAGTTGACAAAAAAAGTCACAAAATTGCCACTAAAATGTTTCAACAAAGTTGACAAAAACATCTAAAAAAAAAGGCATCAAAAAAGATGACACAAACACACAACAAAATTGACAAAAACGTTACAAATAAGTTAACCAAAAAGTCACAAAATTGCGAATAAAATGTCTCAACAAAGTTGACAAAAACGCACAACAAATTGACCAAAACGTCAGAAAAAAATGGACACAAACGCACAACAAAATTGACAAAAACGTTACAAATAAGTTGACAAAAAAGTCACAAAATTGACAAAAAAGTCATAAAAATGCAACAAAAACATCAAAAAATAGGCATCAAAAAAGTTGACACAAACGCACAACAAAATTGACAAAAACGTTACAAAAAAAGTTGACAAAAAAGTCACAAAATTGCGACTAAAATGTCTCAAAGTTGACAAAAACGCACAAAAAAAGTTGACAAAAACGTCACAAAAAGGCGACAAAAACATCTAAAAATAGGCATCAAAAAAGTTGACACAAAAGCACAACAAAATTGACAAAAACGTTACAAAAAAGTTGACAAAAAAAGTCACAAAATTGCCACTAAAATGTTTCAACAAAGTTGACAAAAACGCACAAAAAAGTTGACAAAAACGTCACAAAAAGGCAACAAAAACATCAAAAAAAAAAAGGAATCAAAAAAGATGACAAACGCACAACAAAATTGACAAAAACGTTACAAATAAGTTAACCAAAAAGTCACAAAATTGCGAATTAAATGTCTCAACAAAGTTGACAAAAACGCACAAAAAGGCGACAAAAACATCTAAAAATAGGCATCAAAAAAGTTGACACAAAAGCACAACAAAATTGACAAAAACGTTACAAATAAGTTGACAAAAAAGTCACAAAATTGCCACTAAAATGTTTCAACAAAATTGACAAAAACGCACAAAAAAGTTGACAAAAAAGTCATAAAAATGCAACAAAAACATCAAAAAATAGGCATCAAAAAAGTTGACACAAACGCACAACCAAATTGACAGAAACGTTACAAATGAGTTGACCAAAAAGTCACAAAATTGCGACTAAAATGTCTCGACAAAGTTGACAAAAACGCACAACAAATTGACCAAAACGTGTCAAAAAAATTTGACAAACGCACAACAAAATTGACAAAAACGTTACAAAAAAGTTGACAAAAAAAGTCACAAAATTGCCACTAAAATGTTTCAACAAAGTTGACAAAAACGCACAAAAAAGGCAACAAAAACATCTAAAAAAAGGCATCAAAAAAGATGACAAACGCACAACAAAATTGACAAAAACGTTACAAATAAGTTAACCAAAAAGTCACAAAATTGCGAATAAAATATCTCAACAAAGTTGACAAAAACGCACAACAAATTGACCAAAACGTGACAAAAAATTTGACACAAACGCACAACAAAATTGACAAAAACGTTACAAAAAAGTTGACAAAAAAGTCACAAAATTGCCACTAAAATGTCTAAACAAACTTGACAAAAACGCACAAAAAATTTAACAAAAAAGTCATTAAATTGCCATTAAAATGTCTCAACAAAGTTGACAAAAACCCACAAAAAGGCGACAAAAACATCTAAAAATAGGCAACAAAAAAGTTGACACAAATGCACAACAAAATTGACAAAAAAGTTACAAAAAAGTTGCCAAAAAAAGTCACAAAATTGCCACTAAAATGTCTCAACAAAGTTGACAAAAACGTCACAAAACGGCAACAAAAACATCTAAAAATAGGCATCAATAAAGTTGACACAAACGCACAACCAAATTGACAAAAACGTTACAAAAAAGTTGACAAAAAAGTCACAAAATTGCGAATAAAATGTCTTAACAAAGTTGACAAAAACGCACAACAAATTGACCAAAACGTCAGAAAAAAATGGACACAAACGCACAACAAAATTGACAAAAACGTTACAAATAAGTTGACAAAAAAGTCACAAAATTGCCACTAAAATGTTTCAACAAAATTGACAAAAACGCACAAAAAAGTTGACAAAAACGTCACAAAAAGGCGACAAAAACATCTAAAAATAGGCATCAAAAAAGTTGACACAAAAGCACAACAAAATTGACAAAAACGTTACAAAAAAGTTGACAAAAAAAGTCACAAAAATGCAACAAAAACATCAAAAAATAGGCATCAAAAAAGTTGACACAAACGCACAACCAAATTGACAGAAACGTTACAAATGAGTTGACCAAAAAGTCACAAAATTGCGACTAAAATGTCTCGACAAAGTTGACAAAAACGCACAACAAATTGACCAAAACGTCACAAAAAATTTGACAAACGCACAACAAAATTGACAAAAACGTTACAAAAAAGTTGACAAAAAAAGTCACAAAATTGCCACTAAAATGTTTCAACAAAGTTGACAAAAACGCACAAAAAAATTTGACAAAAACGTCACAAAAAGGCAACAAAAACATCTAAAAATAGGCATCAAAAAAGTTGACACAAAAGCACAACAAAATTGACAAAAACGTTACAAAAAAGTTGACAAAAAAGTCACAAAATTGCCACTAAAATGTTTCAACAAAGTTGACAAAAACGCACAAAAAAAGTTGACAAAAACATCTAAAAAAAAAGGCATCAAAAAAGATGACACAAACACACAACAAAATTGACAAAAACGTTACAAATAAGTTAACCAAAAAGTCACAAAATTGCGAATAAAATGTCTCAACAAAGTTGACAAAAACGCACATCAAATTGACCAAAACGTCAGAAAAAAATGGACACAAACGCACAACAAAATTGACAAAAACGTTACAAATAAGTTGACAAAAAAGTCACAAAATTGCCACTAAAATGTTTCAACAAAATTGACAAAAACGCACAAAAAAATCATAAAAATGCAACAAAAACATCAAAAAATAGGCATCAAAAAAGTTGACACAAACGCACAACAAAATTGACAAAAACGTTACAAAAAAAGTTGACAAAAAAGTCACAAAATTGCGAATAAAATGTCTTAACAAAGTTGACAAAAACGCACAACAAATTGACCAAAACGTTACAAAAAAGTTGACAAAAAAGTCACAAAATTGCCACTAAAATGTTTCAACAAAGTTGACAAAAACGCACAAAAAAAGTTGACAAAAAAAGTCACAAAAATGCAACAAAAACATCAAAAAATAGGCATCAAAAAAGTTGACACAAACGCACAACAAAATTGACAAAAACGTTACAAAAAAAGTTGACAAAAAAGTCAAAAAATTGCGACTAAAATGTCTCAAAGTTGACAAAAACACAAAAAAAGTTGACAAAAACGTCACAAAAAGGCGACAAAAACATCTAAAAAAGGCATCAAAAAAGATGACACAAACGCACAACTATATTGACAAAAACGTTAAAAAAAGTTGACAAAAAAGTCACAAAACTGCGACTAAAATGTCTCAACAAAGTTGACAAAAACTCACAAAAAATTTAACAAACGTCACAAAAAGGCGACAACAACATCTAAAAAAAGGCATCAAAAAAGATGACACAAACGCACAACTATATTGACAAAAACGTTACAAATAAGATAACCAAAAAGTCACAAAATTGCGAATAAAATGTCTCAACAAAGTTGACAAAAACGCACAACAAATTGACCAAAACGTCAGAAAAAAATGGACACAAACGCACAACAAAATTGACAAAAACGTTACAAATAAGTTGACAAAAAAGTCACAAAATTGCCACTAAAATGTTTCAACAAAATTGACAAAAACGCACAAAAAAGTTGACAAAAAAAGTCATAAAAATGCCACAAAAACATCAAAAAATAGGCATCAAAAAAGTTGACACAAACGCACAACCAAATTGACAGAAACGTTACAAATGAGTTGACCAAAAAGTCACAAAATTGCGACTAAAATGTCTCGACAAAGTTGACAAAAACGCACAACAAATTGACCAAAACGTCACAAAAAAATTTGACAAACGCACAACAAAGTTGACAAAAACGCACAAAAAATTTAACAAAAAAGTCATTAAATTGCCACTAAAATGTCTCAACAAAGTTGACAAAAACGCACAAAAAGGCGACAAAAACATCTAAAAATAGGCAACAAAAAAGTTGACACAAATGCACAACAAAATTGACAAAAAAGTTACAAAAAAATTGATAAAAAAAGTCACAAAATTGCCACTAAAATGTCTAAACAAAGTTGACAAAAACGTCACAAAACGGCAACAAAAACATCTAAAAATAGGCATCAATAAAGTTGACACAAACGCACAACCAAATTGACAGAAACGTTACAAATGAGTTGACCAAAAAGTCACAAAATTGCGACTAAAATGTCTCGACAAAGTTGACAAAAACGCACAACAAATTGACCAAAACGTCAGAAAAATGCAACAAAAACATCAAAAAATAGGCATCAAAAAAGTTGAAACAAACGCACAACCAAATTGACAGAAACGTTACAAAAAAAGTTGACAAAAAAGTCACAAAATTGCGACTAAAATGTCTCAAAGTTGACAAAAACACAAAAAAAGTTGACAAAAACGTCACAAAAAGGCGACAAAAACATCTAAAAAAGGCATCAAAAAAGATGACACAAACGCACAACTATATTGACAAAAACGTTAAAAAAAGTTGACAAAAAAGTCACAAAATTGCGACTAAAATGTCTCAAAGTTGACAAAAACATCTAAAAAAAAGGCATCAAAAAAGATGACAAACGCACAACTATATTGACAAAAACGTTATAAAAAAGTTGACAAAAAAGCCACAAAATTGCGAATAAAATGTCTCGACAAAGTTGACAAAAACGCACAACAAATTGACCAAAACGTCAGAAAAAATTGGACACAAACGCACAACAAAATTGACAAAAACGTTACAAATAAGTTAATCAAAAAGTCACAAAATTGCGACTAAAATGTCTCGACAAAGTTGACACAAACGCACAACAAAATTGACCAAAACGTCAGAAAAAAATTTGACACAAACGCACAAAAAATGTATCAAAAACGTCACAAAAGGCGACAAAAACATCTAAAAATAGGCATCAAAAAAGTTGACACAAAAGCACAACAAAATTGACAAAAACCTTACAAAAAAGTTGACAAAAAAGTCACAAAATTGCCACTAAAATGTTTCAACAAAGTTGACAAAAACGCACAAAAAAAGTTGACAAAAACATCTAAAAAAAAAAAGGCATCAAAAAAGATGACACAAACACACAACAAAATTGACAAAAACGTTACAAAAAAGTTGACAAAAAAGTCACAAAATTGCCACTAAAATGTTTCAACAAAGTTGACAAAAACGCACAAAAAAGTTGACAAAAACGTCACAAAAAGGCAACAAAAACATCTAAAAAAAAGGCATCAAAAAAGATGACAAACGCACAACAAAATTGACAAAAACGATACAAATAAGTTAACCAAAAAGCCACAAAATTGCGAATAAAATGTCTCAACAAAGTTGACAAAAACGCACAACAAATTGACCAAAACGTCAGAAAAAATTGGACACAAACGCACAACAAAATTGACAAAAACGTTACAAATAAGTTAATCAAAAAGTCACAAAATTGCGACTAAAATGTCTCGACAAAGTTGACACAAACGCACAACAAAATTGACCAAAACGTCAGAAAAAAATTTGACACAAACGCACAAAAAATGTATCAAAAACGTCACAAAAGGCGACAAAAACATCTAAAAATAGGCAACAAAAAAGTTGACACAAAAGTACAACAAAATTGACAAAAATGTTACAAAAAAGTTGACAAAAAAGTCACAAAATTGCCACTAAAATGTTTCAACAAAGTTGACAAAAACGCCACAAAAAATTTGACACAAACGCACAACAAAATTGACAAAAACGTTACAAAAAAGTTGACAAAAAAGTCACAAAAAGGCAACAAAAACATCTAAAAATAGGCAACAAAAAAGATGACACAAAAGCACAACAAAATTGACAAAAAAGTTGACAAAAAAGTCACAAAATTGCCACTAAAATGTTTCAACAAAGTTGACAAAAACGCACAAAAAAGTTGACAAAAAAAGTCACAAAAATGCAACAAAAACATCAAAAAATAGGCATCAAAAAAGTTGACACAAACGCACAACAAATTGACCAAAACGTCAGAAAAAATTGGACACAAACGCACAACAAAATTGACAAAAACGTTACAAATAAGTTAATCAAAAAGTCACAAAATTGCGACTAAAATGTCTCGACAAAGTTGACACAAACGCACAACAAAATTGACCAAAACGTCAGAAAAAAATTTGACACAAACGCACAACATAATTGACAAAAACGTTACAAAAAAGTTGACAAAAAAGTCACAAAACTGCGACTAAAATGTCTCAGCAAAGTTGACAAAAACGCACAAAAAATTTATCAAAAATGTCACAAAAGGCGACAAAAACATCTAAAAATAGGCAACAAAAAAGTTGACACAAAAGTACAACAAAATTGACAAAAATGTTACAAAAAAGTTGACAAAAAAGTCACAAAATTGCCACTAAAATGTTTCAAAGTTGACAAAAACGCCACAAAAAATTTGACACAAACGCACAACAAAATTGACAAAAACGTTACAAAAAAGTTGACAAAAAAGTCACAAAAAGGCAACAAAAACATCTAAAAATAGGCATCAATAAAGTTAACACAAACGCACAACCAAATTGACAAAAACTTTACAAAAAAGTTAACCAAAAAGTCACAAAATTGCGACTAAAATGTCTCAACAAAGTTGACAAAAACGCACAACAAAATTGACCAAAACGTCAGAAAAAATTTGACACAAACGCACAACAAAATTGACAAAAACGTTACAAAAAAAGTTGACAAAAAAGTCACAAAATTGCCACTAAAATGTTTCAACAAAGTTGACAAAAACGTTACAAAAAAAGTTGACAAAAAAGTCACAAAATTGCGACTAAAATGTCTCAAAGTTGACAAAAACACACAAAAAAAGTTGACAAAAACGTCACAAAAAGGCGACAAAAACATCTAAAAAAAAGGCATCAAAAAAGATGACAAACGCACAACAAAATTGACAAAAACGTTACAAATAAGTTAATCAAAAAGTCACAAAATTGCGACTAAAATGTCTCGACAAAGTTGACACAAACGCACAACAAAATTGACCAAAACGTCAGAAAAAAATTTGACACAAACGCACAACATAATTGACAAAAACGTTTCAAAAAAGTTGACAAAAAAGTCACAAAACTGCGACTAAAATGTCTCAGCAAAGTCGACAAAAACGCACAAAAAATTTATCAAAAACGTCACAAAAGGCGACAAAAACATCTAAAAATAGGCAACAAAAAAGTTGACACAAAAGTACAAAAAAATTGACAAAAATGTTACAAAAAAGTTGACAAAAAAGTCACAAAATTGCCACTAAAATGTTTCAACAAAGTTGACAAAAACGCCACAAAAAATTGGACACAAACGCACAACAAAATTGACAAAAACGTTACAAATGAGTTGACCAAAAAGTCACAAAATTGCGACTAAAATGTCTCAACAAAGTTGACAAAAACGCACAAAAAAGTTGACAAAAAAGTCACAAAAATGCAACAAAAACATCAAAAAATAGGCATCAAAAAAGTTGACACAAACGCACAACAAAATTGACAAAAACGTTAAAAAAAGTTGACAAAAAAGTCACAAAACTGCGACTAAAATGTCTCAACAAAGTTGACAAAAACTCACAAAAAATTTAACAAAAACATCACAATAAGGCGACAACAACATCTAAAAACAGGCAACAAAATAGTTGACACAAAAGTACGACAAAAATGTTACAAAAAAGTTAACAAAAAAGTCACAAAATTGCCACTAAAATGTTTCAACAAAGTTGACAAAAACGCACAAAAAAGTTGACAAAAACGTCACAAAAAGGCAACAAAAACATCTAAAAATAAGCATCAAAAAAGTTGACACAAAAGCACAACAAAATTGACAAAAACGTTATAAAAAAGTTGACAAAAAAGCCACAAAATTGCGACTAAAATGTCTCAAAGTTGACAAAAACATCTAAAAAAAAAAAGGCATCAAAAAAGATGACAAACGCACAACAAAATTGACAAAAACGTTACAAATAAGTTAACCAAAAAGTCACAAAATTGCGAATAAAATGTCTCGACAAAGTTGACAAAAACGCACAACAAATTGACCAAAACGTCAGAAAAAATTGGACACAAACGCACAACAAAATTGACAAAAACGTTACAAATAAGTTAATCAAAAAGTCACAAAATTGCGACTAAAATGTCTCGACAAAGTTGACACAAACGCACAACAAAATTGACCAAAACGTCAGAAAAAAATTTGACACAAACGCACAACATAATTGACAAAAACGTTACAAAAAAGTTGACAAAAAAGTCACAAAACTGCGACTAAAATGTCTCAGCAAAGTTGACAAAAACGCACAAAAAATTTATCAAAAATGTCACAAAAGGCGACAAAAACATCAAAAAATAGGCATCAAAAAAGTTGACACAAACGCACAACAAAATTGACAAAAACGTTACAAAAAAGTTAACAAAAAAGTCACAAAATTGCCACTAAAATGTTTCAACAAAGTTGACAAAAACGCACAAAAAAGTTGACAAAAACGCCACAAAAAATTGACAAAAACGTTACAAATGAGTTGACCAAAAAGTCACAAAATTGCGACTAAAATGTCTCAACAAAGTTGACAAAAACGTCACAAAACGGCAACAAAAACATCTAAAAATAGGCATCAATAAAGTTGACACAAACGCACAACCAAATTGACAGAAACGTTACAAATGAGTTGACCAAAAAGCCACAAAATTGCGACTAAAATGTCTCAAAGTTGACAAAAACATCTAAAAAAAAAAAGGCATCAAAAAAGATGACAAACGCACAACAAAATTGACAAAAACGTTACAAATAAGTTAACCAAAAAGTCACAAAATTGCGAATAAAATGTCTCGACAAAGTTGACAAAAACGCACAACAAATTGACCAAAACGTCAGAAAAAATTGGACACAAACGCACAACAAAATTGACAAAAACGTTACAAATAAGTTAATCAAAAAGTCACAAAATTGCGACTAAAATGTCTCGACAAAGTTGACACAAACGCACAACAAAATTGACCAAAACGTCAGAAAAAAATTTGACACAAACGCACAACATAATTGACAAAAACGTTACAAAAAAGTTGACAAAAAAGTCACAAAACTGCGACTAAAATGTCTCAGCAAAGTTGACAAAAACGCACAAAAAATTTATCAAAAATGTCACAAAAGGCGACAAAAACATCAAAAAATAGGCATCAAAAAAGTTGACACAAACGCACAACAAAATTGACAAAAACGTTACAAAAAAGTTAACAAAAAAGTCACAAAATTGCCACTAAAATGTTTCAACAAAGTTGACAAAAACGCACAAAAAAGTTGACAAAAACGCCACAAAAAATTGACAAAAACGTTACAAATGAGTTGACCAAAAAGTCACAAAATTGCGACTAAAATGTCTCAACAAAGTTGACAAAAACGTCACAAAACGGCAACAAAAACATCTAAAAATAGGCATCAATAAAGTTGACACAAACGCACAACCAAATTGACAGAAACGTTACAAATGAGTTGACCAAAAAGACACAAAATTGCGACTAAAATGTCTGGACAAAGTTGACAAAAACGCACAACAAATTGACCAAACCGTCACAAAAAAATTTGACAAACGCACAACAAAATTGACAAAAACGTTACAAAAAGTTGACAAAAAAAGTCACAAAATTGCCACTAAAATGTTTCAACAAAGTTGACAAAAACGTTACAAAAAAGTTGACAAAAAAAGTCACAAAATTGCCACTAAAATGTTTCAACAAAGTTGACAAAAACGCACAAAAAAATTTGACAAAAACATCTAAAAAAAAGGCATCAAAAAAGATGACACAAACACACAACAAAATTGACCAAAACGTCAGAAAAAAATGGACACAAACGCACAAGCAAATTGACCAAAACGTTACAAAAAAGTTGACAAAAAAGTCACAAAATTGCCACTAAAATGTTTCAACAAAGTTGACAAAAACGCACAAAAAAGTTGACAAAAAAGTCACAAAAATGCAACAAAAACATCAAAAAATAGGCATCAAAAAAGTTGACACAAACGCACAACAAAATTGACAAAAACGTTACAAAAAAAGTTGACAAAAAAGTCACAAAATTGCGACTAAAATGTCTCAACAAAGTTGACAAAAACGCACAACAAAATTGACAAAAAAGTTACAAATAAGTTGATAAAAAGTCACAGAATTGCCACTAAAATGTCTTAACAAAGTTGACAAAAACACACAAAAAAGTTGACAAAAACGTCACAAAAAGGCAACAAAAACATCTAAAAATAGGCACAACAAAATTGACAAAAACGCTACAAATAAGTTGACCGAAAAGTCACAAAATTGCGACTACAATGTCTCGACAGTTGACAAAAACGCACAACAAATTGACCAAAACGTCACAAAAAATTTGACACAAACGCACAACAAAATTGACAAAAACGTTACAAAAAAGTTGACAAAAACATCTAAAAAAAGGCATAAAAAAAGATCACAAACGCACAACAAAATTGACAAAAACGTTACAAAAAAGTTGACAAAAAAGCCACAAAATTGCGACTAAAATGTCTCAAAGTTGACAAAAACATCTAAAAAAAGGCATCAAAAAAGATGACAAACGCACAACAAAATTGACAAAAACGTTACAAATAAGTTAACCAAAAAGTCACAAAATTGCGAATAAAATGTCTCAACAAAGTTGACAAAAACGCACAACAAATTGACCAAAACGTCAGAAAAAAATTGGACACAAACGCACAACAAAATTTATCAAAAACGTCACAAAAAGGCGACAAAAACATCTAAAAATAGGCAACAAAAAAGTTGACACAAATGCACAACAAAATTGACAAAAAAGTTACAAAAAAATTGACAAAAAAGTCACAAAATTGCCACTAAAATGTCTAAACAAAGTTGACAAAAACGCACAAAAAAAGTTGACACAAACGCACAACAAAATTGACAAAAACGTTACAAAAAAGTTGCCAAAAAAGTCACAAAATTGCCACTAAAATGTCTCAACAAAGTTGACAAAAACGTCACAAAAAGGCGACAAAAACATCTAAAAATAGGCAACAAAAAAGTTGACACAAATGCACAACAAAATTGACAAAAAAGTTACAAAAAAATTGACAAAAAAGTCACAAAATTGCCACTAAAATGTTTCAACAAAGTTGACAAAAACGCACAAAAAAGTTGACAAAAACGTCACAAAAAGGCAACAAAAACATCTAAAAATAGGCATCAAAAAAGTTGACACAAAAGCACAACAAAATTGACAAAAACGTTACAAAAAAGTTGACAAAAAAGTCACAAAATTGCCACTAAAATGTTTCAACAAATTTGACAAAAACGCACAAAAAAAGTTGACAAAAACATCTAAAAAAAAAAGGCATCAAAAAAGATGACACGAACACACAACAAAATTGACAAAAACGTCAGAAAAAATTTGACACAAACGCACAACAAAATTGACAAAAACGTTACAAATGAGTTGACCAAAAAGTCACAAAATTGCGACTAAAATGTCTCGACAAAGTTGACAAAAACACACAACAAATTGACCAAAACGCTACAAAAAAGTTGACAAAAAAGCCACAAAATTGCGACTAAAATGTCTCAAAGTTGACAAAAACGCACAAAAAAAGTTGACAAAAACATCTAAAAAAAAGGCATCAAAAAAGATGACACAAACACACAACAAAATTGACAAAAACGTTACAAATAAGTTAACCAAAAAGTCACAAAATTGCGAATAAAATGTCTCAACAAAGTCTTCAAAAACGCACAAAAAAGTTCACAAAAACGTCACAAAAAGGCAACAAAAACATCTAAAATAGGCATCAATAAAGTTGACACAAACGCACAACCAAATTGACAAAAACGTTACAAAAAAGTTGCCAAAAATTCACAAAATTGCAACTAAAATATCTCAACAAAGTTGACAAAAACGCACAAAAAAGTTCACAAAAACGTCACAAAAAGGCAACAAAAACATCTAAAATAGGCATCAATAAAGTTGACACAAACGCACAACCAAATTGACAAAAACGTTACAAAAAAGTTGACAAAAAGTCACAAAATTGCGACTAAAATGTCTCAACAAAGTTGACAGAAACGCCAAACAAAATTGACCAAAACGTCACAAAAAAGTTGACAAAAAGTCACAAAATTGCCACTAAAATATCTCAACAAAGTTGACAAAAACGCACAAAAAGGCGACAAAAACATCTAAAAATAGGCAACAAAAAAGTTGACACAAATGCACAACAAAATTGACAAAAACGTTACAAAAAAGTTGACAAAAAAGTCACAAAATTGCCACTAAAATGTTTCAACAAAGTTGACAAAAACGCCACAAAAAATTTGACACAAACGCACAACAAAATTGACAAAAACGTTACAAAAAAGTTGACAAAAAGTCACAAAATTGCGACTAAAATGTCTCAACAAAGTTGACAAAAACGCACAACAAATTGACCAAAACGTCACAAAAAATTTGACACAAACGCACAACAAAATTGACAAAAACGTTACAAAAAAGTTGACAAACGTCACAAAAAGGCGACAAAAACATCTAAAAATAGGCATCAAAAAAGTTGACACAAACGCACAACAAAATTGACAAAAACGTTACAAAAAAGTTGACAAAAAAGTCACAAAATTGCAACTAAAATGTCTCAACAAAGTTGACACAAACGCACAACAAAATTGACAAAAACGTCACAAAAAATATTGACACAAAAGCACAACAAAATTGACAAAAACGTTACAAAAAAGTTGACAAAAAAGTCACAAAATTGCGACTAAAATGTCTCAACAAAGTTGACAAAAACGCACAACAAAATTGACAAAAACATTACAAAAAAGTTTACAAAAAAGTCACTAAAATGTCTCAAAGTTGACAAAAACGCACAAAAAAGTTGACAAAAATGTCACAAAAAGGCGACAAAAACATCTAAAAATAGGCATCAAAAAAGTTGACACAAACGCACAACAAAATTGACAAAAACGTTACAAAAAAAGTTGACAAAAAAGTCACAAAATTGCAACTAAAATGTCTCAACAAAGTCTTCAAAAACGCACAAAAAAGTTCACAAAAACGTCACAAAAAGGCAACAAAAACATCTAAAATAGGCATCAATAAAGTTGACACAAACGCACAACCAAATTGACAAAAACGTTACAAAAAAGTTGCCAAAAATTCACAAAATTGCAACTAAAATATCTCAACAAAGTTGACAAAAACGCACAAAAAAGTTCACAAAAACGTCACAAAAAGGCAACAAAAACATTAAAATAGGCATCAATGAAGTTGACACAAACGCACAACCAAATTGACAAAAACGTTACAAAAAAGTTGACAAAAAGTCACAAAATTGCGACTAAAATGTCTCAACAAAGTTGACAGAAACGCCGAAAAAAATTTGACACAAACGCACAAGCAAATTGACAAAAACGTTACAAATAAGTTGACCAAAAAGTCACAAAATTGCGAATAAAATGTCTCAACAAAGTTGACAAAAACGCACAACAAATTGACCAAAACGTCACAAAAAATTTGACAAAAAGTCACAAAATTGCGACTAAAATGTCTCAACAAAGTTGACAGAAACGCCAAACAAAATTGACCAAAACGTCAGAAAAAAATTTGACACAAACGCACAACAAAATTGACAAACGTCACAAAAAGGCGACAAAAACATCTAAAAATAGGCATCAAAAAAGTTGACACAAACGCAAAACAAAATTGACAAAAACGTTACAAAAAAGTTGACAAAAAAGTCACAAAATTGCAACTAAAATATCTCAAAGTTGACAGAAACGCCAAACAAAATTGACCAAAACGTCAGAAAAAAATTTGACACAAACGCACAAGCAAATTGACAAAAACGTTACAAATAAGTTGACAAAAAAGTCACAAAATTGCGAATAAAATGTCTCAACAAAGTTGACAAAAACGCACAACAAATTGACCAAAACGTCACAAATAAGTTGACCAAAAAGTCACAAAATTGCGAATAAAATGTCTCAAAGTTGACAAAAACGCACAACAAATTGACCAAAAACGCACAACAAAATTGACAAAAACGTTACAAAAAAGTTCACAAAAACGTCACAAAAAGGCAACAAAAACATCTAAAAATAGGCAACAAAATAGTTGACACAAAAGTACAACAAAATTGACAAAAATGTTACAAAAAAGTTGACAAAAAAGTCACAAAATTGCGACTAAAATGTCTCAAAGTTGACAAAAACATCTAAAAAAAAGGCATAAAAAAAGATGACAAACGCACAACAAAATTGACAAAAACGTTACAAATAAGTCAACCAAAAAGTCACAAAATTGCGAATAAAATGTCTCAACAAAGTTGACAAAAACGCACAACAAATTGACCAAAACGTCACAAAAAGGCAACAAAAACATCTAAAATAGGCATCAATAAAGTTGACACAAACGCACAACCAAATTGACAAAAACGTTACAAAAAAGTTGACAAAAAGTCACAAAATTGCGACTAAAATGTCTCAACAAAGTTGAGAGAAACGCCAAACAAAATTGACCAAAACGTCAGAAAAAAATTTGACACAAACGCACAAGCAAATTGACAAAAACGTTACAAATAAGTTGACCAAAAAGTCACAAAATTGCGAATAAAATGTCTCAACAAAGTTGACAAAAACGCACAACAAATTGACCAAAACGTCACAAAAAATTTGACAAACGCACAACAAAATTGACAAAAACGTTACAAATAAGTTGACAAAAAAGCTACAAAATTGCGACTAAAATGTCTTAAAGTTGACAAAAACGCACAAAAAAAGTTGACAAAAACATCTAAAAAAAAGGCATCAAAAAAGATGACACAAACGCACAACAAAATTGACAAAAACGTTACAAATAAGTTGACAAAAAAGTCACAAAATTGCCACTAAAATGTTTCAACAAAGTTGACAAAAACGCCACAAAAAAGATGACAAAAACGCACAACAAAATTTAACAAAAACTTCACAAAAAGGCGACAAAAACATCTAAAAATAGGCAACAACAAAATTGACAAAAACGTTACAAAAAAGTTGACAAAAAAGTCACAAAATTGCCACTAAAATGTCTCAACAAAGTTGACAAAAACGTCACAAAACGGCAACAAAAACATCTAAAAATAGGCATCAATAAAGTTGACAGAAACGCCAAACAAAATTGACCAAAACGTCAGAAAAAAATTTGACACAAACGCACAAGCAAATTGACAAAAACGTTACAAATAAGTTGACAAAAAAAGTCACAAAATTGCGACTAAAATGTCTCGACAAAGTTGACAAAAACGCACAACAAATTGACCAAAACGTCACAAAAAAAATTTGACAAAAACGCACAACAAAATTGACAAAAACGTCACAAAAAAGGCGAGAAAAACATCTAAAAATAGGCAACAAAAAAAGCGACTGAACATCACAAAAAAGTTGACAAAATGACCAAAACGTCAAAAAACATTTGACACAAACACACGACAAAAACATTACAAAAACGTCAGAACAAAGTTGACAAAAAAGTCACAAAATTGTGACTAAAATGTCTCAACAAAGTTGACAAAAACGCACAACAAAGTTGACAAAAACGTTACAAAAAAGTTGACAAAAAGTCACAAAATGACTAAAATGTCTCAACAAAGTTGACAAAAACACACAAAAAAGTTGACAAAAAAGTCACAAAAAAGTTGACAAAAATATCACAAAAATGCAACCAAAATGTCTCAACAAAGTTGACGCAAACGCACAACAAAATTGACCAAAACGTCAGAAAAAAATTGACACAAACACGACAAAATTGACAAAAACGTTACAAATAAGTTGACGAAAAAGTCACAAAATTGAGACAAAAACGTCACAACAAAGTTGACAAAAAGTGATAAAAACGTAACAAAAAGGCGAGAAAAACATCTAAAAATGGTCAACAAAAAAAGTTGACAAGCTTCACCAAAAAATAGACAAAAACGTCATAAAAAAGGCGAGAAAAACGTCACAACAAAGTTGACAAAGTGATAAAAACTTCACAAAAAAGCGACTAAACATCACAAAAAAGTTGACAAAACCTTTACAAAAAAATAGACCAAAATGTCACAAAAAATTTGACACAAACGCACAACAAAATTGAGAAAAACGTTACAAAAAAGTTGACAAAAACGTCACAAAAAATTTGACATAAAAGTCACAAAATGACTAAAATGTCTCAACAAAGTTGACAAAAACGCACAACAAATAGACCAAAACTTCACAAAAAATTTGACACAAACGCACAACAAAATTGACAAAAACGTTACAAAAAAGTCACAAAATTGCGACTAAATTGTCTCAACAAAGTTGACAAAAACGCACAACAAATTGACCAAAAAGTCACAAAAAAAATTGACAAAAACGCACAACAAAATTGACAAAAACATTACAAAAAAGTTGACAAAAAAGTCACAAAGTTGCCACTAAAATGTTTCAACAAAGTTGACAAAAACGCACAAAAAAAGTCACAAAATTGCGACTAAAATGTCTCAACGAAGTTGATAAAAACACAACAAAATTGACCAAAACGTCAGAAAAAATTTGACACGACAAAATTGACAAAAACGTTACAAATAAGTTGACCAAAACGCACAAAAAAGTCACAAAAAGTGATAAAAACTTCACAAAAGAAGCGACTAAACCTCACAAAAAAGTTGACAAAAACGTCACAAAAGACGCGAGAAAAACATCTAAAAATAGGCGACACAAACGTCACAACAAAGTTGACAAAAACCTCACAAAAAATTGACTAAACCTCACAACAAAATTGACAAAAACGTTACAAAAAAGTTGACAAAAACGTCACAAAATTGCGACTAAAATGTCTCAACAAAGTTGCCAAAAACGCACAACAAAATTGACACAAACGTTACAAAAAAGTTGACAAAAAAAGTCACAAAATTGAGACTAAAATGACTCGACAAAGTTGACATAAACGCACAACAAAATTGACAACGTTACAAAAAAGTTGACAAAAACGTTACAAAAAAATTGACAAAAAAGTCACAAAATTGCCACTAAAATGTCTCAAAGTTGACAAAAACGCACAAAAGTTGACAAAAACGTCACAAAAAGGCAACAAAAACATCTAAAAATAGGCATCAAAAAAGTTGACACAAACGCACAACAAAATTGACAAAAACATTACAAAAAAGTTGACAAAAAAGTCACAAAGTTGCCACTAAAATGTTTCAACAAAGTTGACAAAAACGCACAAAAAAGTCACAAAATTGCGACTAAAATGTCTCAACGAAGTTGATAAAAACACACAACAAAATTGACCAAAACGTCAGAAAAAATTTGACACGACAAAATTGACAAAAACGTTACAAATAAGTTGACCAAAAAGTCACAAAATTGCGACTAAAATGTCTCGACAAAGTTGACACAAACGCACAACAAAATTGACAAAAACGTTACAAAAAAATTTGACACAAATGCACAACAAAATTGACACAAACGTTACAAAAAAGTCACAAAAAAGTTGACAAAAAAAGTCATAAAATTGTGACTACAATGTCTCAACAAAGTTGACACAAACACAACAAAATTGACAAAAACGTTACAAATAAGTTGACCAAAAAGTCACAAAATTGCGACTAAAATATCTCAACGAAGTTGACAAAAACACACAAAATAGTTGACAAAAACGCACAGAAAAAGTTGACAAAAACGTCACAAAAAGGCGAGAAAAACATCTAAAAATAGGCAACAAAAAGGCGACAAAAACGTCACAACAAAGTTGACAAAAAGTGATAAAAACGTAACAAAAAGGCGAGAAAAACATCTAAAAATGGTCAACAAAAAAAGTTGACAAAAGCTTCACCAAAAAATAGACAAAAACGTCACAAAAAATTTGACACAAACGCACAACAAAATTGACAAAAAACGTTACAAAAAAGTCACAAAATCGCGACTAAAATGTCTCAACAAAGTTGACAAAAACGCACAACAAATTGACCAAAAAGTCAAAAAAATGTTGACAAAAAGTCACAAAATGACTAAAATGTCTCAACAAAGTTGACAAAAATGCACAACAAATAGACCAAAACTTCACAAAAAATTTGACACAAACGCACAACAAAATTGACAAAAACGTTACAAAAAAGTCGACAAAAAGTCACAATGACTAAAATGTCTCAACAAAGTTGACAAAATGCACAACAAATTGACCAAAACGTCACAAAGAATTTGACACAAACGCACAACAAAATTAACAAAAACGTTACAAAAAAGTTGCCAAAAACGCACAACAAAATTGACAAACGTTACAAAAAAGTTGACAAAAAAGTCAGAAAATTGCCACTAAAATGTCTCAACAAAGTTGACAAAAATGCACAACAAAATTGACAAAAATGTCACAAAAAAGGCGAGAAAAACATCTAAAAATAGGCAACAAAAAAGGCGACAAAAACATCACAACAAAGTTGACAAAAAGTGACAAAAACGTAACAAAAAAGCGACTAAACCTCACAAAAAAGTTGACAAAAACGTCACAAAAGACGATAGAAAAACATCTAAAAATAGGCGACAAAAACGTCACAACAAAGTTGACAAAAACCTCACAAAAAAGTCACTAAACCTCACAAAAAAATAGACCAAAACGTCACAAAAAATTTGACACAAACGCACAACAAAATTGACAAAAACGTTACAAAAAAGTTTACAAAAACGTCTAAAAATAGGCAACAAAAAAGTTGACAAAAACGTCACGAAAAAAGCGGCAAAGACGTCTAAAAGTATACAACGAAAAAGCAACAAAAACTTCTAAAAATAGGCAACAAAAAAGTTGACCAAAACGTCACAAAAAGCGACAAAGACGTCTAAAAATAGGCAACAAAAAAAGCGACAACAACGTCTCAGAAATGGACAAAAATGTCTTACAAAAGGGACAAAAACGTCTAAAAATTGGCAAAAAAAAGTTGACAAAAACGTCTAAAAATAGAGAAAAAAGTTGACAAAAACGTCACGAAAAAAGCATCAAAGACGTCTAGAAATAGGCAACAAAAAAGTTGACAAAAACGTCACAAAAAAAGCGACAACAATGTCTCAGAAATGGACAAAAACTTATCACAAAGGGACAATAACGTCTAAAAATAGGCAACAAAAAAGTTGAAAAAAAAAAAGTCTAAAAATAGGCAACAAAAAAGTTGAGAAAAACGTCACAAAAAAGTGATAAAGACGTCTAAAAATAGAGAAAAAAGTTGACAAAAACGTTACAAATAAGTTGACCAAAAAGTCACAAAATTGCGACTAAAATTTCTCAACGAAGTTGACAAAAACGCACAACAAAATTGACCAAAACGTCAGAAAACATTTCACACAAACGCACAACAAAATTGACAAAAACGTTACAAAAAGGCGACAAAAACATCTAAAAACAGACATCAATAAAGTTGACACAAACGCACAACCAAATTGACAAAAACGTCACAAAAAGGCGACAAAAACATCTAAAAATAGGCATCAAAAAAGTTGAAACAAAAGCACAACAAAATTGACAAAAACGTCACAAAAAGGCAACAAAAACATCTAAAAACAGACATCAATAAAGTTGAAACAAAAGCACAACAAAATTGACAAAAATGTCACAAAAAATTTGACACAAACGCACAACAAAATTCACAAAAACGTTACAAAAAAGTTGACAAAAACGTCACAAAAAGGCGAGAAAAACATCTAAAAATAGGCAACAAAATTTGACACAAATGCACAACAAAATTGACAAAAACGCTACAAATAAGTTGACCAAAAAGTCACAAAATTGCGACTAAAATGTCTCAAAGTTGACAAAAACGCACAACAAATTGACCAAAACGTCAGAAAAAAATTTGACACAAACGCACAACAAAATTGACAAAAACGTTACAAAATTGCCACAAAAATGTCTAAACAAAGTTGACAAAAACGTCACAAAAAGGCGACAAAAACCTCTAAAAAAAGGCATCAAAAAAGATGACACAAACGCACAACAAAATTGACAAAAACGTTACAAAAAAGTTGACAAAAAAGTCACAAAACTGCGACTAAAATGTCTCAACAAAGTTGACAGAAACGCACAAAAAAAGTTGACAAAAAAAGTCACAAAAAGGCAACAAAAACATCTAAAAATAGGCATCAATAAAGTTGACACAAACGCACAACAAAATTCACAAAAACGTTACAAAAAAGTTGACAAAAAGGCGAGAAAAACATCTAAAAATAGGCAACAAAATTTGACACAAATGCACAACAAAATTGACAAAAACGTTACAAAAAAGTTGACAAAAAAGTCACAAAATTGCAACTAAAATGTCTCAACAAAGTTGACAAAAACGCACAACAAATTGACCAAAACGTCACAAAAAATTTGACACAAACGCACAACAAAATTGACAAAAACGCTACAAATAAGTTGACCAAAAAGTCACAAAATTGCGACTAAAATGTCTCAAAGTTGACAAAAACGCACAACAAATTGACCAAAACGTCAGAAAAAAATTTGACACAAACGCACAACAAAATTGACAAAAACGTCAGAGAAAATTTGACACAAACGCACAAAAAAAGTTGACAAAAACGTCACAAAAAGACGACAAAAACCTCTAAAAAAAAGGCATCAAAAAAGATGACACAAACGCACAACAAAATTGACAAAAACGTTACAAAAAAGTTGACAAAAAAGTCACAAAACTGCGACTAAAATGTCTCAACAAAGTTGACAGAAACGCCAAACAAAATTGATCAAAACGTCAGAAAAAATTGGACACAAACGCACAACAAAATTGACAAAAACGTTACAAAAATGTTGACAAAAAAGTCACAAAATTGCCACTAAAATGTCTCAACAAAGTTGACAAAAACGCACAACAAATTGACCAAAACGTTACAAAAAGGCATCAAAAACATCTAAAAATAGGCCTCAATAAAGTTGACACAAACGCACAACCAAATTGACAAAAACGTTACAAAAAAAGTCACAAAATTGCGACTAAAATGTCTCGACAAAGTTGACAAAAACGCACAACAAATTGACCAAAAACTCACAAAAAATTTGACACAAACGCACAACAAAATCCACAAAAACGTTACAAAAAGGCAACAAAAACATCTAAAAATAGGCATCAAAAAAAGTTGACAAACGCACAACCAAATTGACAAAAACGTTACAAAAAGTTGACAAAAGAGTCACAAAATTGCCACTAAAATGTCTCAACAAAGTTGACAAAAAAGTCACAAAATTGCGACTAAAATGTCTCAAAGTTGACAAAAACGCACAACAAAATTTAACAAAAACGTCACAAAAAGGCAACAAAAACATCTAAAAATAGGCAACAAAATTTGACACAAATGCACAACAAAATTGATAAAAACGTTACAAAAAAGTTGACAAAAAAAGTCACAAAATTGCCACTAAAATGTCTCAAAGTTGACAAAAACGTCACAAAACGGCAACAAAAACATCTAAAAATAGGCATCAATAAAGTTGACACAAACGCACAACCAAATTGACAGAAACGTCAGAAAAAAATTGGACACAAACGCACAACAAAATTGACAAAAACGTTACAAATAAGTTGACCAAAAGTCACAAAATTGCGACTAAAATGTCTCGACAAAGTTGACACAAACGCACAACAAAATTGACCAAAACGTTACAAATAAGTTGACCAAAGTCACAAAATTGCGACTAAAATGTCTCAAAGTTGACAAAAACGCACAACAAAATTGACCAAAACATCTAAAAAAAAGGCATCAAAGATGACACAAACGCACAACAAAATTGACAAAAACGTCAGAAAAAGGCAACAAAAACATCTAAAAATAGGCATCAAAAAAGTTGACACAAACGCACAACAAAATTGACAAAAAAGTTACAAAAAAGTTGACAAAAAAGTCACAAAATTGCGACTAAAATGTCTCAACAAAGTTGACAAAAACGCACAAAAAATAACAAAAGTCACAAAAAGGCGACAAAAACATCTAAAAATGTTCATCAATAAAGTTGACACAAACCCACAACCAAATTGACAGAAACGTCAGAAAAAAATTGGACACAAACGCACAACCAAATTGACAAAAACGTTACAAATAAGTGAACCAAAAAGTCACAAAATTGCGACTAAAATGTCTCGACAAAGTTGACAAAAACGCACAACAAATTGACCAAAAACTCACAAAAAATTTGACACAAACGCACAACAAAATTCACAAAAACGTTACAAAAAAGTTGACAAAAAAGTCACAAAATTGCGACTAAAATGTCTCAACAAAGTTGATAAAAACGCACAACAAAATTGACCAAAACGTCAGAAAAAATTTGACACAAACGCACAACAAAATTCACAAAAACGTTACAAAAAAGTTGACAAAAAAGTCACAAAATTGCGACTAAAATGTCTCAACAAAGTTGACAAAAACGCACAACAAAATTGACCAAAACGTCAGAAAACATTTGACACAAACGCACAACAAAATTGACAAAAACATTACAAAAAAGTTGACAAAAAAAGTCACAAAGTTGCCACTAAAATGTTTCAACAAAGTTGACAAAAATGCACAAAAAAAGTCACAAAATTGCGACTAAAATGTCTCAAAGTTGACAGAAACGCCAAACAAAATTGATCAAAACGTCAGAAAAAAATTTGACACAAACGCACAAGCAAATTGACAAAAACGTTACAAATGAGTTGACCAAAGTCACAAAATTGCCACTAAATGTCTCAACAAAGTTGACAAAAACGCACCACAAATTGACCAAAAACTCACAAGATTAACAAAAACGTCACAAAAAAAGTTGATAAAAATGTCTAAAAATAAAAAGTTGAAAAAATTGTCACAAAAAAGTTGACAAAAACGCACAACATTGACAAAAACGTCTAAAAATAGAAATCAAAAAAGTTGACAAAAACGTTACGAAAAAAGCGACAAAGACGTCTAAAAATAGGCAACACACTGGAAAAAAGGTCACTCCAAAAATAAGCAAAAAATAATTAATACAAGATATTTCTGCTTGTAATGAGCAAAAAAATCTGCCAATGGAACAAGTGAAAATTCTCTTGTTAAGATTTCTTGAAATAAGACATATTTAAGCCTTACTTCTCCTCAAAAGTAGCATCTTCTTTTTGTCATCCCGTTTGTTTCAAGTGTATTTAACTAATGTTTAGTTCTATAATTGTTACACTGTTCTAGATCTAAGTCCATCACCTACTTGAAATGAGATTAGAAACTGGCATTTTGAGACAAAATGTCTTGAAGTTTGCATTCCTGACTCGTGTTAGGCAGTGCTCTTTTGCCATAATAAGCCGTAATTTAACATCCTGTCATCATCTCAAGTGCATTTACCTTATTGTAAGCTCTACAAAAGGAATACTGTTCTAGATTCAAGACATTCACCTACTAGATTCAAGATATTAACTACTTCTTATAAAGACAGAAAAAATTAAAACTAGTCTTGCATTTAACCAACTTTCTGTTTTATTTAAACAGCAAAAAGTCCCAGAGGACTGCATAAAAGGAAACAGCATCATTTTCCTCAACATTTTGGCTCACAGTATTTATGGAACTGCAACAGCAGAACATGCCAAATATGTGAGTGAGTTAAGGCCAGATCCAAACATCTGATCAATGTACCTCTCAATACACGTACCAAATCTGTGCTTTGCACAGGCACTCTCAAGGCATATTTACAAACTAGGCACACTAAAACTGCTCCACCTGTGACATTCATTCTTAATACAAATGCTTAATATTGTAACATTCAAATTAAAGATTCTGGCCTTACATGAACTAGTCTCTCAATACACCATTAACCATTGTTAACACCATCATTAAGGATGCACCATACTGGTGCATACTGGACTTTTTGCAGATATCCAATATGTTAATATTTTACAACTCAACTGGACAATAACCGATAGCGCTATGTTCACTTTTATCCCAACCTAACTGCTTAGTCAATTTACTCTTTCACAGTAGATGCGCCTAAATTAGTGACTATATCTGCTGGACAATTAGTTGTTTAAACTTAATAACTGAAAAGTTAAAATAAACTTAAACTAAGCATAATCTGCACTGAATTCTGCAAACACACAAAAATATAACATCACAGAATAAAAAAAAAAACACGGCATGTTGGCTAATATTGTCGTGCGCCCCAAATTAACACTGGGCTAACTTAGCCAAATTCCGACCAAGAATCAAAAGCAGCGAACATGGACTGTAGTACCCTTGGAGGGAGAGAGGAAGTGCTATCCTACACTATATCTGACCACTGGTTTTATTGGCCAATAAAAGCTTTCCACTCAGCCATGCTCTTCTTGTAAGACAACGTGAGATCTCTCTCATGGATTTTGTCTAAGAGGACCTCTGTCTGTATGACTGAAAGCAGAGTGGCTACACACTTCGGATAAGTCAGGTGTAGGGTATAATAGTAGGCCATAAGGTATAAAGCACTCTCGGTAAGCTTGTCTTTTGGAAAGGTGGTTATTGCCACATGTCCTACCACTAGGAGGCAGTTGGACGGACTGACTATCAGGACTGGGCAGGAGAGAGGGCGTTTCTTCAAGTAGGAATTGGGGTCTTCTGTTTCCTGTAACATAACAGACATCCTTCTGTCAGGATCATGCATAGGGGGTTGTTTACAAACATAACTTTACAAAGCAAAATTCTGACAAAAGTTAACCGTACTGAGAAAGCTCCATCTGAAAGTGCTGTTTTTAACTATCCCCAATGCATTTACTGTTTACACACGTCTAGCCTTCCAAAAGAACTAATAACCAAGGCTAGGCTTGTCTTGCTTGGTTATCATTAGTGATAAAACCTGCTACCATGTAATGCACCCATTTTTGTACATACCGTGACATAGCAAAGACATCTACCCAGTGAAAATTCTCTTTCTAAAAACAAATCTTTTAGGTGTCTTTGAAGGCTTAAAACATACAGTATGTGAATAGGAAATACATTGGGAGTCGTCAGGGGCAGCACCTTCAGTTATAATTTTTTCCGATACTGCAGTCAAAATGATCCTGCAACATTTTACACAGCTCACCTCGAGGACATGCACCAGAGCCTCGCTGGCATTTTGTACCCTCTTTGGAGGAGCAGACGTGGAGGGGATCAGTGATGGCAGCACACGTAGGAGCTCAAGAGCCTGTTCAGCTGTACAGGAAAAGATTTATTACTTAAACATTTTGACAAAGTGCACAAGGTCAAATCTGATCAAAAAGGTATACAACAGACACAATGCTTATATAAAAAAAAAAAAATTATAATAATTAAAAAAAACATTCAGCAAATTCACATGCCTTAAGGTCCACCCTAAACCCTATTCACTAATAACACCAAAACAGCATTCCTTACCTTTGTCCATTCCCATTGGGGGTTTCAGCGCCTTTTTCCATACACCAAAAAACTGCACCTTCTGGCAGAAGTCATGCCATCTTCCCTTCAGTTCATCGATGAAGTTGGTATTATCCTTATCCAAAATGCGTTGAAGCTCCTCCATCACCTATGAAATATCAAATATACCAATACAGACATTTGAATATATCATTTAAGAGAAAATTGGTATTTTAAACATTGTGTGTGATACCATGGTTTTAAATCATGCACAGTCAATAATGACTTACATGTCCAACATCCTTGAAACAAGGATATGCTTCTAGAACCTTCTCATGTCTGTCCTCCTCGCGAATGGTATTTGAATCAATGAATGCTCTTCTGGCTACAAATTCAAAATCCAAGAGATGAGAGACATCCTGGTGGTTTGGATTTTTTCTTTTATAAAAAGTTTGTAGGGTCTTGTAGTGCTTGGCCAAGGTTGCTGGACTGTAGGTGTCTGGACTGTCAAAATCTGCAGACTTGTTAGCTGTAAGACACAAAAATACATAATTAATATGCCTCAGTTTAAAAAAAAAGTTCATCTCATGTTGTTCCATGACATTTTTTGTATAATAAATGCATGAGAACTATTTGCTCAAAACTCATATGGTCATGCAATCACATACAATTGCATGTAGGCACACAAGTACACCCCTACAAAGATGCGCACACCCCCACTACACACATGAGGCAGTTGGACAAACTCACCATCAGGACTGGAGAGGGCAGATGGTGCTTCTTCAGGTAGGCTTTGGGATCTTCTTTTTCCTTCAACACATAACGACATATTTCTGATAGGATAATGTACTTTAAGGATCATTTCGTTACTTTGGAAGCAAAAATTACATTCAATTAAAAAGATCAAAAATGACACTAATGAGAAACATGGGTTTTAAATACATAACATTATTTGATATACTGGAAAGGTTACAGGAAGTATTGTTGCACAGTAGACCAATACTAAAAAAGGTACTGCTGTACCCAGCTGTTCAAAATGATACAATACCAGATTTCTGTTAAAACTTAATTTCTACAATAATGTTAAAAAATAATAAAACAGTACAAATGTAGTGCAAATACCTATCCCCTGATGTACATTTTAAAGCCTTTTACTTCTGTCATGTCAGGACTGTCATCTTGACCAATAAAGTGGGTTTATTAGTTTATCTAAAATATAAATACCTCACAAGGGCAAATATGTAAATGCAAAGTTGAAACTCACCTTCTAACTCACTTTCTTTACTGTCTGAGCCTGGGCTGCCACTTCCTTCTGTGGACCGATCTAGAATGATTGAGTCACTTGAATCCATTTCATCTGTGTCTGTTGGCTACTCAAGACGGCGCTTCTTTGTAGAGCTGCAAAGATTAGTAACTTAATCAATTAGTTGTCAACTACTAAATCAATCCATCTGACTATTTGTATAGCACTTTTCATACAAACAAAACGTAACACAAAGTGCTTTGTAATAAAAAGCTATATCCCCCACACACATCCAAAGCAATTACTTTGTAGTCAAACACTAAAATAAGAGCACTCATTAAAAACGGGAAGTGAGGAAACACTAGAGACAGATCACCCAGGACATTGACATGATTGATAATTTTTCTTCTTTTTTTTTCTCATGTCCAAATATGATTTAAGCTTCTCAAATGTGAATATTGTCTAGCTTCTTTAGTCCTCTATGACAGTGAAATTAATATCTTAAGGTTGTGGACCAAACAAGACTTTTGAGGACATGACCTTGGACTTTATATTGACAAGACAACTGATCAATTAAATTAATCTTGAAAATGATTAACATGGAGAATCTTTGATGAAAATAGTCGAGTTACAGCTCACCTCTTGAATGTCTCCCATCTGGAGTTCTTTTTTGGGGGGGATCTCACATTTTGCAATCTTTTGTATGTGTGTGTACACAGTGACCTGCACAAGACATTTAATACATTTTTCAAATAGCTACTAAAATGTCCTACATGAAACAGTCATCAACTGGATGCATTTCACTTACCCATGTATGGAGGCCTTGGTCCTGCAGCATGGGGGTAGTACAGTACTATTCTCTTTGCCATTGCTGTAATTTCTGGCTTTGATGGGTATCTGTGTGATTCTCCATCCCCCTTTGCCCTCAGGATTGCAATCATACTGGTCTTGGTGTTTCGAATGAGCCGGCATCTGAGCTCCTTTGACATCTGGCAGTTGCGCTGTTCACCTCTCTTTGACAGCTCAAAGTACTGTTTTGTACTTTGCAGGACTTGCGTTCACAGGAGTGGATGTCTGTCGCATGGGTGATGCATTAAAGGAGGAACTGCACGATAATTTTGAGTGTTCTTGGCCAGACTCCTGTAAAATAAAAGATAATGAACTACTGCAAAAAGAAACATTTTTTTTGTGACAACACAAAATGCAATGTAGCATTGACAGCTCTGAACATGTATAAATATGCAATATTCCATTGCATGGGTGAAATCGCTTACATCAACTAACTGAACCCCTAACAATTCATCTAAACTGAATTGAACACACATGTAGACTACCATGCCTGTTCCAAAAACACTGTGCTGTTGTTATTGTAGCTCAATGTGCTGCTGCCAACTTAAATAGGTGGTTAGTTTAGGCCACTTAACTGAGAAACTGACCTCCTCCGATGCACCATGACAGGCACGCCAGACCGCTTTTCTCCGTAAAAAGTTCTCTGGGCCTGGGAAAAGATCTCGCAAGTCTTCACGAGACAGGGTGCTCATCATTGTCTCTGTGATGTTTGCAAACATAGCAAGATGAAACAGTAAAAACAGCTAGAAATTAAACTTCATGAGACTATTAGGCCGGCTACACACTGGCTGCGTCGCGTGAGCGTGGCATTTCTGTTGCGTGGCGGCTGCGTGGATTTTTCTGTCTTAACACCAGAAACGTGTCTGACGCGGCGCTGGAGCTACTAGCCTTGTCCGTACACATGTATGTTTTCCATTAATTTACTGCACTCAAGCAGTAGTATACTTCATGTTAAACATAAATATATACTGATCCGATTACAGCAAAGACAACGTCAGCAGTATTGACGGCAAAATAGGCTACAGAATATTTCATTGACCGGTGCAATATTTGAAAAACTTTTTTTTTTTTTAAATTACATTTATAACTGCATTTATGTCAAAACCTAGAGTTGATGTTTGAAAGCCTCTAGATTTTGGTATAAATGCAGATATAAATCTATAAAAAAAAAATAAAAAAAATTTCAAATATTGCACCTGTCAATACAAAACGAAATATTCTGTAGCCTACTTTTCTGTCAATACTGCTGACGTTGTCTTTGCTGTAATCAGATCAGTTTTTATTTATGTTTAACATGGTATTTCATTTTATCAATGGGAAACATACATGTGTCCAGACAAAGCTTGCAGCAGTGCATCAGACAGGTTTCTGGTGTGTTAAGACATCGAAAAATCCAGCCGCCACACAACAGAAACGCCACGCAGCCAGTGTGTAGCCGGCCTTAGAAGTTGACACTTCATTCAAATTAGGTAGCTAGTGATAACCAGCTTAGTATAGAAATTTAGATACCTCATTGGCTGCTGATGTATGTCATAGAGACGTTACTAGTATAACTAGAGCTGCCACACACCAGTTGGTCACTAGTTTCCTAGTGACCAACTAGTGACCAGTTTCCTAGTGACCAACTAGCTAGTCTTCAGTTTATGAATTTAGCAGGAACAAAATGGCGCGAGTAACAGGAGCGAAAATTCACTTTGCTTTTGGTCTGAACACAACATGATATACATTATTCCCAAAGCGCAATTCAGTTCCTACAGTTCACAGACCACACATAACACTTCACTCAACAGGTGACAGAAGGAGCGTGATGTGACAAATGGGAGAAAGAGTTTGAGGCCCACAGTGCTGCTGTAGGGTCACATGTGGAGCAGCACCAGGAAGCAATTAGCTTCTTTTTTTAGCTTCAATTAGGCCTCTGCATTCGTACGTTCATATATGATAAAGAATAATATTTGCATACATTACCCCTTAAAATCGACACTGCGACATCATCCAATTCTTCCATGCTGTTAGCTCCGCTAACGTTAGCTCGCTGTCTCTGTTCGGCTGCAACGATACACAATAAACACTGAAAACACATTGAAACGTCGATAACATTCAAAAGGTGTGCGATGTGAACTTCAAAGAATGAGCACTGGATACAGCGCTTTCATTTACTTGCAATGGAACACGTCAATCCTAGTTCAAATCCAAGTCGGTCCCATATAACGTTAGTTTACGCCCACATTCTCATTTGCAGCACCTAACTGGCGGGTGTAACCATAGTAACGAGTTTTTACGGCAGTCTTGCTCTAGCTACCTACCTGTGCCTGTGATCAATTTACCGTCCTTTTCCCTGTGACATCTTCCAACATGGTTTGGCGTTGCTTCATATGCTACATATTTGTGGCATTGACTCTGAAACAACTTTTGAGTCACATTAACACCATGCACAGCCGCAGCTCTGACTTTCGCGTCGTGTGCGGGATTGATGGCTGTCCAAGTGAGTATAGGATGTATAACTCCTTCTACTATCACGTGAAGCGGACACACGCGCATCATCTTCTCCAAGTTGAAGCGGCGGAGGACGAAGGACGAAGGACGGACTCGCCACGGTTTACCTGGAGCAGGTGAAAGGACATCCGTAAACGACCAAACTACTGCAAGCCCTGTAGCTGAAGCGGAGGGCTCAAGCATCGTCATTCCAGCGGTAAGTCGTTACACAAGCTAAAATTTAACGTAACATTTATTTAGGTCAACTGTGCTTGATCCAAGCACGTGTTTGTTTTTGTCAATGACAGGCTCAGGTTGTAATTTTAAGTAATAGCAGTGTTGAAAGTGATGCGTTACTGTAATTACACTAATTTTGTCAGTAACGAGTAATCAAACAAGTAACTCAAATACAACTAGCCTACTGAGATTTAAATCGGCAAGTTAATGGTTACATTTATGTTGACAAACGCAGCCTACCGCCCCACAGATTGTCCACTTATGATGTAATGTCTAATGCTGAATTTGATATGCAGTAAATTGGTTAAACTTATTTGATTATTAGTTTAATTTGTTTAGTTTAATTATTAGTTATGTAATTCAGTTACCAGACTTTATTGAAAAAAATCAGTAACGGTAATGTTATTCATTTAAACAACAAATTAAAAATTACAGGTTATCCTTCAACAGTTTGAATCAAGCATAGAGGCTGCAATATGTGTATTATTAGCTTATCATTCACAGAGTTATAACCGGCAGGTGAGACATGTCTTCATGACAGTGTGTGACAGGAAGTTATCTCCTTATAGCTTATTGGAATACAAGTTCAGTTCAAAGGCCTTTAGTAATGTTAATTTATTGACAAGAGAGCAAGTGAAGGGATACAATTTAGTATGTGTGTCAATCTTAACACTCATGAAGTACAGATTTTTTCTGATGCTGTCAAAGTCATTGTTTTTTTTTGTAGTACTGTTTTGTTTAGTTTTTATTAGTTGTTTTTGTTGTTATTTTACATACTCAAAATAAAGACACCAATCAGTAAAAATACACCCATCTTGTACCTTTTTTATAGGAAGAAATCTAGTTAGCTAGCTTACCCAGGTAGTTGTCAGATTGTCTGGTGGTGCTACTTACAAATGCCTTATATTTTCCCTGTTTTAATAGATAGGTTTGTTGTTAATCTCTTTCAGAGTTGATTTCAAGAAGATGGAGAGGGTCGCATGAATGTTGACCTTTCTAAACATGCAACTGCATTTCTTCTTCAAGCCAGAGAAACCCATCGACTGACACAGGTAATTTATACCATTGCTTTTCCAATTAATTATATTTCATTTTTAGTAGTTAAAATCAATAAGCTTAAACTGTAGAATGACTTAGCCACTGTTCAGACCTGGTATCTTGGTTGATCCGATCACAGGTGGACAGCTAAAGGTATGTCAGAGAAACACCTGACATTAGAATGTGTCTCCACATGCTTCTTCATTGATCTCACTTCCCCGCTATATATGCAAATGTACACGTGCTTTGCTTACAAAATCTGCCCATCCACTATATTTGTTGAGCATGAGCTAAGAATAGAGACAACATAATATAACCAACACTTACACTTTTATTCAGCACTGTCCCCTTGTGATCCTATTGCTCAAAACGCATTTTAAGACCAAGTGTAAACAAGGTCTTAAAGCTGCAGAAGGCAATATTATTTCATGATAGTTTAGTTTTTGATCATTGCATGTCAATAACAATATGTAATTGAAGGGTTACTTTAAAAAAAAAAAAAAAAGTATCTGTGAGTTTGCATGTATATGAATTTTTTTGTTTTCTACTCCCCAGAGAGCTGTTAACCAAATGGTGAGTGGAGTCCAGCAATATCAGGCCGCATTATTGGAGCACCTAAAACCGCAAATGAGCAACATGATTGAGAGACATTCTAGGGACCTGGATCAACTAAAGAGTGATGCAATGGGGATATTTGACCAGTTTGTTGACCCTTTCTGTCAAATTGCTTCCACCCATTTGCAGATAAGACAATCAAAGAGCTGTTATAATCAGTTGAACCAGAGATTGTTGTCGCAAAACAAACTGTATGTTATGTGAAACATGGAGACTCCAGAGTTCTTACCATTAAGGACCATTGCTTTCATTATATACCGTTGGTGAAAAGTTTGGAGAAGCTGCTATCACATCCAAGAACAATTGCAATGATTGATGAGAGGCCACAGACATGCAAGGATGGATTTTTTTCATGATTTCATTGATGGAGACATTTTTTAGTCGCACCCACTGTTTTTGAAATTTCCCACAGCATTGCAGTTGGTTTTATATACAGATGAAATTGAGCTATGCAATCCTCTTGGATCTCGGGCAAACAAAAACAAATTGTTATTGATTTATTATACCTTAGGTAACATCAAATCAAAATACAGATCAAGACTTGCTGCCATTCGTCTGCTTGCCATGGTAAAATCAAAAGATCTTTTCCCATTGTGGTATTGATTTGAGAGGATTAACCGTGACTTAACTGAGCTGTGTGATGGTGTCCAGGTTGTCACTGCAAATGGTGAGAGGACAATTTATGGAGCACTTATGTCTGTGTGCGGAGACACTAGCTCAGCATGAAGTGGCTGGATTTAAGATAGGAGTGGGATTTGCCTACAGTAAATGCAGGCACTGCGAATGCAACTTTGAAGACATGCAGGAGCAATTTAATGAAGATTTGTTTGTTAAAAGGACAATGGCATGTCATAACAGGCAATGTAATGACATTGAAAAGGCAAATACTGACTTTCTGAAAGACAATCTAAAAATGACATGGCATAAACAGGAGAAGCAAATTAACAGAATTCCCTCACTTTGATATAATCAATCAAACCCCACAGGACATCATGCATGTCATTCTTGAAGGTGTTGCCCCATATGAAATCAAATGTGTTTTAAAGCATCATGTGCTTTCAGGGCATATGGACTTAGACGCATTCAACAGTGCAATTATTTGTTTCTCTTATTCTCCTGTGGATGCAAGAGATAAATAAGCCTTGCCCAATATCTGTCAATACACTGTCATCAAATGACAATAAATTGAAACAATCCGCTGGGCAGATGCTGGTTTTGTTAAAGATCCTGCCATTTCTCATTGACAAAATTGGAGAAAATGATTACACACAAATGCTACTTAAGTTGTTAGAGATAGTCAAAATTCTGTTTTCACCTATTATTGCTCTGTCAACCCTTTCAAGGCTGAAGCTTTTAATAGAGCAACATTTCAAACAACTGTTTCCAGATGCAAATATTATACCTAAACAGCATTACTTGCTGCATCTTCCTTCTCAGATTAAGGCACTTGGTCCTACAGTGAGGCATATGTGTATGCGCTTTGAGTCAAAGCATTGCTTTTTTAAGCAGTGGGCTTTGAAAAGTAGTTTTAAAAATATCTGTAAGTCTCTTGTGAAGCACAACCAACTTTATGAATGTAGTCAGAATGTGCATGAGAAACATCCAATTTGTTCAAGTGAAGTTGACATGGGCCCAGCCTCTGAGGTGAAAAATGTTCACTATGTAGAAGGAAAGATTAAAGACTTCTTAGGAATAGAGCACGTTGAACATATAGTTTCAGTACAGTGGATTATGCAACATGGAAATAAGCATACATGTGGAAAATCTTTGGTTATTTCTAATGTCATCAATGATAATCCAGAGTTTGCACTTGTGAAAAACATTTATATTTTAAATGCGTCAGTGTATTGTTTTGAATGCCAACCTCTCTCTACAGTTGGGTGGAATGATCATTATTTAGCTTACGAAGTAGAAGTTCCCAACTTAGCTCAAGACAATATTTTCATGGATGCTGAAAAGCTTGTTGATTATACACCATACTACTTTGTAAACTTCAATAATAGCAAGTACATTCCACTGAAGTATGATCTCACAGACATCATCAAACATCATTCTTGACTCTGAATGTGTGGGTATTTGGGCTGAATTTTTTTTTTCTTGTGTTGTCTTCACCGTCGTCCATGAACTTGTAATTCTGGGTCAAAATTGAACAATGCATTTTTGTTTTAACTTTTTTGATGCTTTTTCATGCTTTTGGCGCTTTTTAAAACATTTTTGTCCCTCTTTTCAACATTTTCTTTTTTAATTAATGGTCAATAAACCTAATAAAATGACATTATACCTAAATTTTGATTTTGAAAAAATGCAGATATGAATTATTTTGACTAATAGAATAGTTAAAATCAGATTATGTTGAGTGAATCATAGACTGGTTTATGTCAAAGTTTGGTCAGGATGCTGTTTTGAAACCATTTAATCATTTTTTACAAATGCCATGAACTTATATAAAACAACCAATATTCAATGGAAGTAAACATTAATCTTACCTGCGAAGAACATGGATGCATGAATGTTTATGTTATACGTGTTCCATACAACTTACCTGCATCCAAGTTATTTTGAGGCAATTTGGTTGTTAAGAAACCCATATTTCTGATGTAAAAAACTTTGAAAACAGGTCAAATTTGACCTGAAGACAACAGGAGGGTTAATCACTGACAAACACTGTAATAGATGACAGCATTTATTTTTACTTATTACTTTTTTGAATAATGTGGTGCAGTATGTGCAGAGTGCAACAGAAGAGAGAAAGAAACGTAATTCCAGCTTTTTCCTCTGTCTTTTTTACATATCACATGGTTTGATGGAAATGTAAGAAAAATAGCCACACTGTACTGTGCATTGTGAGTTGTTGTGAGTTGGGCACGTTAACCTGCAGTTTTCAATAAAGCAGATTTGTTGTCTCAATTCAAGTTAAGTCTATTTCTTGAAACAAGACAATTCATCTTTTACAAATAACACAGCAGCTTAAACACTTTATGACATGTTGAAAAAGCTTATTTCATCTGAGATATGACTCAAAACAAGATGTTTTCAAGACAGTTTCACTTAACAAGATGCACTGTCTTAACAACAAGCTCCTTTGTCTCACTTAAATCTTGCTCTTTAGGTGATTTTGTCTTATATTAAGTGTGATGAGATTTTGAGTTTTTGCAGTGCAAAAAAGTTGACAACGTCACAAAAAAAGTGACAACGTCTCAGAAAAGGACAAAAACATCCCAGAAAGGGACAAAAACGTCTAAAAATAGGCAACAAAAAAGTTGACAACGTCACAAAAAAAGTGACAGCGTCTCAGAAAGGCACAAAAACGTCTAAAAATAAACAAAAAATTTGATAAAAACGTTACAAAAAGCGACAACGTCTAAAAATAGACAACAAAAAAGTTGATAAAAACGTCACGAAAAAAAGTGACAAAAACGTCTAAAAATAGGCAACAAAAAAGTTGACAAACGTCACGACAAAGACTTCTAAAAATAGGCAACAAAAAAGTGGAGAAAAACGTCAAAAAATAGGCAACAAAAACGTCACAAAAAAAGCGACAACATCTCAGAAAGGGACAAAAACGTCTAAAAATAGGCAACAAAAAAGTTGACAACGTCTTAGAAAGGGACAAAAACGTCTCAGAAAGGGACAAAAACGTCACAGAAAGGGACAAAAACGTCTAAAAATAGGCAACAAAAAAAGTTGATAAAAACGTTACAAAAAGCAACAATAACGTCTAATAGGTAACCAAAAAGTTGACAAAAACGTCACAAAAAAGCTACATAAACATCTAAAAATAGGCAACAAAAAAGTTGACGAAAACATCACGAAAAAAGCGACAAAGACGTCTAAAAATAGGCAACAAAAAAGTTGAAAAAACGTCAAAAAATAGGCAACAAAAAAGTTGACAAAAACGTCACAACAAAGCGACAAAAACGTCTAAAAATAGGCAACAAAAAAGTTGAGAAAAACATCAAAAAATAGGCAACAAAAAAGTTGACAAAAACGTCACAAAAAAGCAACAAAAATGTCTAAAAATAGGCAACAAAAAAGTTGACAAAAACTTCTAAAAATAGCGACAACTTCTCAGAAAGGGACAAAAACGTTACAAAAAAGCGATAAAGACGTCTAAAAATAGGCAACAAAAAAGTTGAAAAAAACGTCAAAAAATAGGCAACAAAAAAGTTGACAAAAACGTCACAAAAAAGCAACAAAAACATCTAAAAATAGGCAACAAAAAAGTTGACAAAAACTTCTAAAAATAGCGACAACGTCTCAGAAAGGGACAAAAACGTCTAAAAATTGGCAACAAAAAAGTTGACAAAAACGTTACAAAAAAGCGACAAAGACGTCTAAAAATTCGCAACAAAAAAGTTGACAAAAACGTCACGAAAAAAGCGGCAAAGACGTCTAAAAATTGGCAACGAAAAAGTTGACAAAAACGTTACAAAAAGCGACAATAACGTCTAAAAATAGGCAACGAAAAAGCAACAAAAACGTCTAAAAATAGGCAACAAAAAAGTTGACAAAAACGTCACGAAAAAAGCAACAAAGACGTCTGAAAATTGGAAGTTGACAAAAAATTCTAAAAATAGCGACAACGTCTCAGAAAGGGACAAAAACGTCTCATAAAGGGACAAAAAAAGTCTAAAAATAGGCAACAAAAAAGTTGACAAAAACGTTACAAAAAAGCGACAAAGATGTCTGAAAATTGGAAGTTGACAAAAAATTCTAAAAATAGCGACAACGTCTCAGAAAGGGACAAAAACGTCTCATAAAGGGACAAAAAAAAGTCTAAAAATAGGCAACAAAAAAGTTGACAAAAACGTTACAAAAAAGCGACAAAAACGTCTAAAAATAGGCAACAAAAAAGTTGACAAAAACGTCTAAAAAACGGCAACAAAAACGTTGACAAAAACGTCTAAAAATAGGCAACAAAAAAGTTGACAAAACCTCACAAAAAAAGTGACAACGTCTCAGAAAGGGAAAAAGACGTCAAAAAATTGGCGACAAAAAAGTTGATAAAAACGTCACAAAAAAGCAACAAAAACCTCTAAGAATAGGCAACAAAAAAGTTGACAAAAACGTCACGAAAAAAAGCAATAAAGACGTCTAAAAATAGGCAAAAAAAGTTGACATCACGAAAAAAGCGACAAAGACGTCTAAAAATAGGTAACAAAAAATTTGACAAAAACGTCACGAAACAAGCGAAAAAAACGTCTAAAAATAGGCAACAAAAAAGTCACGAATAAAAAGACAAAGACGTCTAAAAATAGGCAATAAAAAAGTTGACAAAAACGTCACAAAAACGTCTAAAAATAGGCAACAAAAAAGTTGACAAAAACGTCACGAAAAAAGCGACAGACGTCTGAAAATTGGAAGTTGACAAAAAATTCTAAAAATAGCGACAACGTCTCAGAAAGGGACAAAAACGTCTCATAAAGGGACAAAAAAAGTCTAAAAATAGGCAACAAAAAAGTTGACAAAAACGTTACAAAAAAGCGACAAAGATGTCTGAAAATTGGAAGTTGACAAAAAATTCTAAAAATAGCGACAACGTCTCAGAAAGGGACAAAAACGTCTCATAAAGGGACAAAAAAAGTCTAAAAATAGGCAACAAAAAAGTTGACAAAAACGTTACAAAAAAGCGACAAAAACGTCTAAAAATAGGCAACAAAAAAGTTGACAAAAACGTCACGAAAAAAAGCAATAAAGACGTCTAAAAATAGGCAAAAAAAGTTGACAACATCACGAAGAAAGCGACAAAGACGTCTAAAAATAGGTAACAAAAAATTTGACAAAAACGTCACGAAACAAGCGAAAAAAACGTCTAAAAATAGGCAACAAAAAAGTTAACAAAAAAGTCACGAATAAAAAGACAAAGACGTCTAAAAATAGGCAACAAAAAAGTTGACAAAAACGTCACAAAAACGTCTAAAAATAGGCAACAAAAAAGTTGACAAAAATGTCTACAAATAGCGACAACGTCTCAGAAAGGGACAAAAACGTCTAAAAATTGGCAACAAAAAAGTTGACAAAAAAGTCACGAATAAAAAGACAAAGACGTCTAAAAATAGGCAACAAAAAAGTTGACAAAAACGTCACAAAAACGTCTAAAAATAGGCAACAAAAAAGTTGACAAAAATGTCTACAAATAGCGACAACGTCTCAGAAAGGGACAAAAACGTCTAAAAATTGGCAACAAAAAAGTTGACAAAAACGTCACGAAAAAAGCAACAAAGATCTCAAAATAGGCAACAAAAAGTTGACAAAAACGTCACAAAAAACCTACAACAACTTCTAAAAATAGGCAACAAAAAAGTTGACAAAAACGTCTAAAAATAGGCATCAAAAAAGTTGCAAAAACGTCACGAAAAAAGCGACAAAGACGTCTAAAAATAGGCAACAAAAAAGTTGACAAAAACGTCACGAAAAAAGCGACAAAGACGTCTGAAAATTGGAAGTTGACAAAAAATTCTAAAAATAGCGACGTCGTCTCAGAAAGGGACAAAAACGTCTCATAAAGGGACAAAAAAAGTCTAAAAATAGGCAACAAAAAAGTTGACAAAAACGTTACAAAAAAGCGACAAAGACGTCTGAAAATTGGAAGTTGACAAAAAATTCTAAAAATAGCGACAACGTCTCAGAAAGGGACAAAAAAGTCTCATAAAGGGACAAAAAAAGTCTAAAAATAGGCAACAAAAAAGTTGACAAAAACGTTACAAAAAAGCGACAACGTCTCAGAAAGGGAAAAAGACGTCAAAAAATTGGCGACAAAAAAGTTGATGAAAACGTCACAAAAAAGCAACAAAAACCTCTAAGAATAGGCAACAAAAAAGTTGACAAAAACGTCACGAAAAAAAGCAATAAAGACGTCTAAAAATAGGCAAAAAAAGTTGACATCACGAAAAAAGCGACAAAGACGTCTAAAAATAGGTAACAAAAAATTTGACAAAAACGTCACGAAACAAGCGAAAAAAACGTCTAAAAATAGGCAACAAAAAAGTCACGAATAAAAAGACAAAGACGTCTAAAAATAGGCAATAAAAAAGTTGACAAAAACGTCACAAAAACGTCTAAAAATAGGCAACAAAAAAGTTGACAAAAACGTCACGAAAAAAGCGACAGACGTCTGAAAATTGGAAGTTGACAAAAAATTCTAAAAATAGCGACAACGTCTCAGAAAGGGACAAAAACGTCTCATAAAGGGACAAAAAAAGTCTAAAAATAGGCAACAAAAAAGTTGACAAAAACGTTACAAAAAAGCGACAAAGATGTCTGAAAATTGGAAGTTGACAAAAAATTCTAAAAATAGCGACAACGTCTCAGAAAGGGACAAAAACGTCTCATAAAGGGACAAAAAAAGTCTAAAAATAGGCAACAAAAAAGTTGACAAAAACGTTACAAAAAAGCGACAAAAACGTCTAAAAATAGGCAACAAAAAAGTTGACAAAAACGTCTAAAAAACGGCAACAAAAAAGTTGACAAAAACGTCTAAAAATAGGCAACAAAAAAGTTGACAAAACCTCACAAAAAAAGTGACAACGTCTCAGAAAGGGAAAAAGACGTCAAAAAATTGGCGACAAAAAAGTTGATAAAAACGTCACAAAAAAGCAACAAAAACCTCTAAGAATAGGCAACAAAAAAGTTGACAAAAACGTCACGAAAAAAAGCAATAAAGACGTCTAAAAATAGGCAAAAAAAGTTGACAACATCACGAAGAAAGCGACAAAGACGTCTAAAAATAGGCAACAAAAAATTTGACAAAAACGTCACGAAACAAGCGAAAAAAACGTCTAAAAATAGGCAACAAAAAAGTTAACAAAAAAGTCACGAATAAAAAGACAAAGACGTCTAAAAATAGGCAACAAAAAAGTTGACAAAAACGTCACAAAAACGTCTAAAAATAGGCAACAAAAAAGTTGACAAAAATGTCTACAAATAGCGACAACGTCTCAGAAAGGGACAAAAACGTCTAAAAATTGGCAACAAAAAAGTTGACAAAAACGTCACGAAAAAAGCAACAAAGATCTCAAAATAGGCAACAAAAAGTTGACAAAAACGTCACAAAAAACCTACAACAACTTCTAAAAATAGGCAACAAAAAAGTTGACAAAAACGTCTAAAAATAGGCATCAAAAAAGTTGCAAAAACGTCACGAAAAAAGCGACAAAGACGTCTAAAAATAGGCAACAAAAAAGTTGACAAAAACGTCACGAAAAAAGCGACAAAGACGTCTGAAAATTGGAAGTTGACAAAAAATTCTAAAAATAGCGACAACGTCTCAGAAAGGGACAAAAACGTCTCATAAAGGGACAAAAAAAGTCTAAAAATAGGCAACAAAAAAGTTGACAAAAACGTTACAAAAAAGCGACAAAGACGTCTGAAAATTGGAAGTTGACAAAAAATTCTAAAAATAGCGACAACGTCTCAGAAAGGGACAAAAAAGTCTCATAAAGGGACAAAAAAAGTCTAAAAATAGGCAACAAAAAAGTTGACAAAAACGTTACAAAAAAGCGACAACGTCTCAGAAAGGGAAAAAGACGTCAAAAAATTGGCGACAAAAAAGTTGATGAAAACGTCACAAAAAAGCAACAAAAACCTCTAAGAATAGGCAACAAAAAAGTTGACAAAAACGTCACGAAAAAAAGCAATAAAGACGTCTAAAAATAGGCAAAAAAAGTTGACATCACGAAAAAAGCGACAAAGACGTCTAAAAATAGGTAACAAAAAATTTGACAAAAACGTCACGAAACAAGCGAAAAAAACGTCTAAAAATAGGCAACAAAAAAGTCACGAATAAAAAGACAAAGACGTCTAAAAATAGGCAATAAAAAAGTTGACAAAAACGTCACAAAAACGTCTAAAAATAGGCAACAAAAAAGTTGACAAAAACGTCACGAAAAAAGCGACAGACGTCTGAAAATTGGAAGTTGACAAAAAATTCTAAAAATAGCGACAACGTCTCAGAAAGGGACAAAAACGTCTCATAAAGGGACAAAAAAAGTCTAAAAATAGGCAACAAAAAAGTTGACAAAAACGTTACAAAAAAGCGACAAAGATGTCTGAAAATTGGAAGTTGACAAAAAATTCTAAAAATAGCGACAACGTCTCAGAAAGGGACAAAAACGTCTCATAAAGGGACAAAAAAAGTCTAAAAATAGGCAACAAAAAAGTTGACAAAAACGTTACAAAAAAGCGACAAAAACGTCTAAAAATAGGCAACAAAAAAGTTGACAAAAACGTCTAAAAAACGGCAACAAAAAAGTTGACAAAAACGTCTAAAAATAGGCAACAAAAAAGTTGACAAAACCTCACAAAAAAAGTGACAACGTCTCAGAAAGGGAAAAAGACGTCAAAAAATTGGCGACAAAAAAGTTGATAAAAACGTCACAAAAAAGCAACAAAAACCTCTAAGAATAGGCAACAAAAAAGTTGACAAAAACGTCACGAAAAAAAGCAATAAAGACGTCTAAAAATAGGCAAAAAAAGTTGACAACATCACGAAGAAAGCGACAAAGACGTCTAAAAATAGGTAACAAAAAATTTGACAAAAACGTCACGAAACAAGCGAAAAAAACGTCTAAAAATAGGCAACAAAAAAGTTAACAAAAAAGTCACGAATAAAAAGACAAAGACGTCTAAAAATAGGCAACAAAAAAGTTGACAAAAACGTCACAAAAACGTCTAAAAATAGGCAACAAAAAAGTTGACAAAAATGTCTACAAATAGCGACAACGTCTCAGAAAGGGACAAAAACGTCTAAAAATTGGCAACAAAAAAGTTGACAAAAACGTCACGAAAAAAGCAACAAAGATCTCAAAATAGGCAACAAAAAGTTGACAAAAACGTCACAAAAAACCTACAACAACTTCTAAAAATAGGCAACAAAAAAGTTGACAAAAACGTCTAAAAATAGGCATCAAAAAAGTTGCAAAAACGTCACGAAAAAAGCGACAAAGACGTCTAAAAATAGGCAACAAAAAAGTTGACAAAAACGTCACGAAAAAAGCGACAAAGACGTCTGAAAATTGGAAGTTGACAAAAAATTCTAAAAATAGCGACAACGTCTCAGAAAGGGACAAAAACGTCTCATAAAGGGACAAAAAAAGTCTAAAAATAGGCAACAAAAAAGTTGACAAAAACGTTACAAAAAAGCGACAAAGACGTCTGAAAATTGGAAGTTGACAAAAAATTCTAAAAATAGCGACAACGTCTCAGAAAGGGACAAAAAAGTCTCATAAAGGGACAAAAAAAGTCTAAAAATAGGCAACAAAAAAGTTGACAAAAACGTTACAAAAAAGCGACAACGTCTCAGAAAGGGAAAAAGACGTCAAAAAATTGGCGACAAAAAAGTTGATGAAAACGTCACAAAAAAGCAACAAAAACCTCTAAGAATAGGCAACAAAAAAGTTGACAAAAACGTCACGAAAAAAAGCAATAAAGACGTCTAAAAATAGGCAAAAAAAGTTGACATCACGAAAAAAGCGACAAAGACGTCTAAAAATAGGTAACAAAAAATTTGACAAAAACGTCACGAAACAAGCGAAAAAAACGTCTAAAAATAGGCAACAAAAAAGTCACGAATAAAAAGACAAAGACGTCTAAAAATAGGCAATAAAAAAGTTGACAAAAACGTCACAAAAACGACTAAAAATAGGCAACAAAAAAGTTGACAAAAACGTCACGAAAAAAGCGACAGACGTCTGAAAATTGGAAGTTGACAAAAAATTCTAAAAATAGCGACAACGTCTCAGAAAGGGACAAAAACGTCTCATAAAGGGACAAAAAAAGTCTAAAAATAGGCAACAAAAAAGTTGACAAAAACGTTACAAAAAAGCGACAAAGATGTCTGAAAATTGGAAGTTGACAAAAAATTCTAAAAATAGCGACAACGTCTCAGAAAGGGACAAAAACGTCTCATAAAGGGACAAAAAAAGTCTAAAAATAGGCAACAAAAAAGTTGACAAAAACGTTACAAAAAAGCGACAAAAACGTCTAAAAATAGGCAACAAAAAAGTTGACAAAAACGTCTAAAAAACGGCAACAAAAAAGTTGACAAAAACGTCTAAAAATAGGCAACAAAAAAGTTGACAAAACCTCACAAAAAAAGTGACAACGTCTCAGAAAGGGAAAAAGACGTCAAAAAATTGGCGACAAAAAAGTTGATAAAAACGTCACAAAAAAGCAACAAAAACCTCTAAGAATAGGCAACAAAAAAGTTGACAAAAACGTCACGAAAAAAAGCAATAAAGACGTCTAAAAATAGGCAAAAAAAGTTGACAACATCACGAAGAAAGCGACAAAGACGTCTAAAAATAGGTAACAAAAAATTTGACAAAAACGTCACGAAACAAGCGAAAAAAACGTCTAAAAATAGGCAACAAAAAAGTTAACAAAAAAGTCACGAATAAAAAGACAAAGACGTCTAAAAATAGGCAACAAAAAAGTTGACAAAAACGTCACAAAAACGTCTAAAAATAGGCAACAAAAAAGTTGACAAAAATGTCTACAAATAGCGACAACGTCTCAGAAAGGGACAAAAACGTCTAAAAATTGGCAACAAAAAAGTTGACAAAAACGTCACGAAAAAAGCAACAAAGATCTCAAAATAGGCAACAAAAAGTTGACAAAAACGTCACAAAAAACCTACAACAACTTCTAAAAATAGGCAACAAAAAAGTTGACAAAAACGTCTAAAAATAGGCATCAAAAAAGTTGCAAAAACGTCACGAAAAAAGCGACAAAGACGTCTAAAAATAGGCAACAAAAAAGTTGACAAAAACGTCACGAAAAAAGCGACAAAGACGTCTGAAAATTGGAAGTTGACAAAAAATTCTAAAAATAGCGACAACGTCTCAGAAAGGGACAAAAACGTCTCATAAAGGGACAAAAAAAGTCTAAAAATAGGCAACAAAAAAGTTGACAAAAACGTTACAAAAAAGCGACAAAGACGTCTGAAAATTGGAAGTTGACAAAAAATTCTAAAAATAGCGACAACGTCTCAGAAAGGGACAAAAAAGTCTCATAAAGGGACAAAAAAAGTCTAAAAATAGGCAACAAAAAAGTTGACAAAAACGTTACAAAAAAGCGACAAAAACGTCTAAAAATAGGCAACAAAAAAGTTGACAAAAACGTCTAAAAAACGGCAACAAAAAAGTTGACAAAACCTCACAAAAAAAGTGACAACGTCTCAGAAAGGGAAAAAGACGTCAAAAAATTGGCGACAAAAAAGTTGATAAAAACGTCACAAAAAAGCAACAAAAACCTCTAAGAATAGGCAACAAAAAAGTTGACAAAAACGTCACGAAAAAAAGCAATAAAGACGTCTAAAAATAGGCAAAAAAAGTTGACAACATCACGAAGAAAGCGACAAAGACGTCTAAAAATAGGTAACAAAAAATTTGACAACGTCACGAAACAAGCGAAAAAAACGTCTAAAAATAGGCAACAAAAAAGTTAACAAAAAAGTCACGAATAAAAAGACAAAGACGTCTAAAAATAGGCAACAAAAAAGTTGACAAAAACGTCACAAAAACGTCTAAAAATAGGCAACAAAAAAGTTGACAAAAATGTCTACAAATAGCGACAACGTCTCAGAAAGGGACAAAAACGTCTAAAAATTGGCAACAAAAAAGTTGACAAAAACGTCACGAAAAAAGCAACAAAGATCTCAAAATAGGCAACAAAAAGTTGACAAAAACGTCACAAAAAACCTACAACAACTTCTAAAAATAGGCAACAAAAAAGTTGACAAAAACGTCTAAAAATAGGCATCAAAAAAGTTGCAAAAACATCACGAAAAAAGCGACAAAGACGTCTAAAAATAGGCAACAAAAAAGTTGACAAAAACGTCACGAAAAAAGCGACAGACGTCTGAAAATTGGAAGTTGACAAAAAATTCTAAAAATAGCGACAACGTCTCAGAAAGGGACAAAAACGTCTCATAAAGGGACAAAAAAAGTCTAAAAATAGGCAACAAAAAAGTTGACAAAAACGTTACAAAAAAGCGACAAAAACGTCTAAAAATAGGCAACAAAAAAGTTGACAAAAACGTCTAAAAAACGGCAACAAAAAAGTTGACAAAACCTCACAAAAAAAGTGACAACGTCTCAGAAAGGGAAAAAGACGTCAAAAAATTGGCGACAAAAAAGTTGATAAAAACGTCACAAAAAAGCAACAAAAACCTCTAAGAATAGGCAACAAAAAAGTTGACAAAAACGTCACGAAAAAAAGCAATAAAGACGTCTAAAAATAGGCAAAAAAAGTTGACAACATCACGAAGAAAGCGACAAAGACGTCTAAAAATAGGTAACAAAAAATTTGACAACGTCACGAAACAAGCGAAAAAAACGTCTAAAAATAGGCAACAAAAAAGTTAACAAAAAAGTCACGAATAAAAAGACAAAGACGTCTAAAAATAGGCAACAAAAAAGTTGACAAAAACGTCACAAAAACGTCTAAAAATAGGCAACAAAAAAGTTGACAAAAATGTCTACAAATAGCGACAACGTCTCAGAAAGGGACAAAAACGTCTAAAAATTGGCAACAAAAAAGTTGACAAAAACGTCACGAAAAAAGCAACAAAGATCTCAAAATAGGCAACAAAAAGTTGACAAAAACGTCACAAAAAACCTACAACAACTTCTAAAAATAGGCAACAAAAAAGTTGACAAAAACGTCTAAAAATAGGCATCAAAAAAGTTGCAAAAACATCACGAAAAAAGCGACAAAGACGTCTAAAAATAGGCAACAAAAAAGTTGACAAAAACGTCACGAAAAAAGCGACAGACGTCTGAAAATTGGAAGTTGACAAAAAATTCTAAAAATAGCGACAACGTCTCAGAAAGGGACAAAAACGTCTCATAAAGGGACAAAAAAAGTCTAAAAATAGGCAACAAAAAAGTTGACAAAAACGTTACAAAAAAGCGACAAAGATGTCTGAAAATTGGAAGTTGACAAAAAATTCTAAAAATAGCGACAACGTCTCAGAAAGGGACAAAAACGTCTCATAAAGGGACAAAAAAAGTCTAAAAATAGGCAACAAAAAAGTTGACAAAAACGTTACAAAAAAGCGACAAAAACGTCTAAAAATAGGCAACAAAAAAGTTGACAAAAACGTCACGAAAAACAGCAATAAAGACGTCTAAAAATAGGCAAAAAAAGTTGACAACATCACGAAGAAAGCGACAAAGACGTCTAAAAATAGGTAACAAAAAATTTGACAAAAACGTCACGAAACAAGCGAAAAAAACGTCTAAAAATAGGCAACAAAAAAGTTAACAAAAAAGTCACGAATAAAAAGACAAAGACGTCTAAAAATAGGCAACAAAAAAGTTGACAAAAACGTCACAAAAACGTCTAAAAATAGGCAACAAAAAAGTTGACAAAAATGTCTACAAATAGCGACAACGTCTCAGAAAGGGACAAAAACGTCTAAAAATTGGCAACAAAAAAGTTGACAAAAACGTCACGAAAAAAGCAACAAAGATCTCAAAATAGGCAACAAAAAGTTGACAAAAACGTCACAAAAAACCTACAACAACTTCTAAAAATAGGCATCAAAAAAGTTGACAAAAACGTCTAAACATAGGCATCAAAAAAGTTGCAAAAACGTCACGAAAAAAGCGACAAAGACGTCTAAAAATAGGCAACAAAAAAGTTGACAAAAACGTCACGAAAAAAGCGACAAAGACGTCTGAAAATTGGAAGTTGACAAAAAATTCTAAAAATAGCGACAACGTCTCAGAAAGGGACAAAAACGTCTCATAAAGGGACAAAAAAAGTCTAAAAATAGGCAACAAAAAAGTTGACAAAAACGTTACAAAAAAGCGACAAAGACGTCTGAAAATTGGAAGTTGACAAAAAATTCTAAAAATAGCGACAACGTCTCAGAAAGGGACAAAAAAGTCTCATAAAGGGACAAAAAAAGTCTAAAAATAGGCAACAAAAAAGTTGACAAAAACGTTACAAAAAAGCGACAAAAACGTCTAAAAATAGGCAACAAAAAAGTTGACAAAAACGTCTAAAAAACGGCAACAAAAAAGTTGACAAAACCTCACAAAAAAAGTGACAACGTCTCAGAAAGGGAAAAAGACGTCAAAAAATTGGCGACAAAAAAGTTGATAAAAACGTCACAAAAAAGCAACAAAAACCTCTAAGAATAGGCAACAAAAAAGTTGACAAAAACGTCACGAAAAAAAGCAATAAAGACGTCTAAAAATAGGCAAAAAAAGTTGACAACATCACGAAGAAAGCGACAAAGACGTCTAAAAATAGGTAACAAAAAATTTGACAACGTCACGAAACAAGCGAAAAAAACGTCTAAAAATAGGCAACAAAAAAGTTAACAAAAAAGTCACGAATAAAAAGACAAAGACGTCTAAAAATAGGCAACAAAAAAGTTGACAAAAACGTCACAAAAACGTCTAAAAATAGGCAACAAAAAAGTTGACAAAAATGTCTACAAATAGCGACAACGTCTCAGAAAGGGACAAAAACGTCTAAAAATTGGCAACAAAAAAGTTGACAAAAACGTCACGAAAAAAGCAACAAAGATCTCAAAATAGGCAACAAAAAGTTGACAAAAACGTCACAAAAAACCTACAACAACTTCTAAAAATAGGCATCAAAAAAGTTGCAAAAACGTCACGAAAAAAGCGACAAAGACGTCTAAAAATAGGCAACAAAAAAGTTGACAAAAACGTCACGAAAAAAGCGACAAAGACGTCTGAAAATTGGAAGTTGACAAAAAATTCTAAAAATAGCGACAACGTCTCAGAAAGGGACAAAAACGTCTCATAAAGGGACAAAAAAAGTCTAAAAATAGGCAACAAAAAAGTTGACAAAAACGTTACAAAAAAGCGACAAAGACGTCTGAAAATTGGAAGTTGACAAAAAATTCTAAAAATAGCGACAACGTCTCAGAAAGGGACAAAAAAGTCTCATAAAGGGACAAAAAAAGTCTAAAAATAGGCAACAAAAAAGTTGACAAAAACGTTACAAAAAAGCGACAAAAACGTCTAAAAATAGGCAACAAAAAAGTTGACAAAAACGTCTAAAAAACGGCAACAAAAAAGTTGACAAAAACGTCTAAAAATAGGCATCAAAAAAGTTGCAAAAACGTCACGAAAAAAGCGACAAAGACGTCTAAAAATAGGCAACAAAAAAGTTGACAAAAACGTCACGAAAAAAGCGACAAAGACGTCTGAAAATTGGAAGTTGACAAAAAATTCTAAAAATAGCGACAACGTCTCAGTAAGGGACAAAAACGTCTCATAAAGGGACAAAAAAAGTCTAAAAATAGTCAACAAAAAAGTTGACAAAAACGTTACAAAAAAGCGACAAAGACATCTGAAAATTGGAAGTTGACAAAAAATTCTAAAAATAGCGACAACGTCTCAGAAAGGGACAAAAAAGTCTCATAAAGGGACAAAAAAAGTCTAAAAATAGGCAACAAAAAAGTTGACAAAAATGTTACAAAAAAGCGACAAAAACGTCTAAAAATAGGCAACAAAAAAGTTGACAAAAACGTCTAAAAAACGGCAACAAAAAAGTTGACAAAACCTCACAAAAAAAGTGACAACGTCTCAGAAAGGGAAAAAGACGTCAAAAAATTGGCGACAAAAAAGTTGATAAAAACGTCACAAAAAAGCAACAAAAACCTCTAAGAATAGGCAACAAAAAAGTTGACAAAAACGTCACGAAAAAAAGCAATAAAGACGTCTAAAAATAGGCAAAAAAAGTTGACAACATCACGAAGAAAGCGACAAAGACGTCTAAAAATAGGTAACAAAAAATTTGACAACGTCACGAAACAAGCGAAAAAAACGTCTAAAAATAGGCAACAAAAAAGTTAACAAAAAAGTCACGAATAAAAAGACAAAGACGTCTAAAAATAGGCAACAAAAAAGTTGACAAAAACGTCACAAAAACGTCTAAAAATAGGCAACAAAAAAGTTGACAAAAATGTCTACAAATAGCGACAACGTCTCAGAAAGGGACAACAACGTCTAAAAATTGGCAACAAAAAAGTTGACAAAAACGTCACGAAAAAAGCAGCAAAGATCTCAAAATAGGCAACAAAAAGTTGACAAAAACGTCACAAAAAACCGACAACAACTTCTAAAAATAGGCATCAAAAAAGTTGCAAAAACGTCACGAAAAAAGCGACAAAGACGTCTAAAAATAGGCAACAAAAAAGTTGACAAAAACGTCACGAAAAAAGCGACAAGGACGTCTGAAAATTGGAAGTTGACAAAAAATTCTAAAAATAGCGACAACGTCTCAGAAAGGGACAAAAACGTCTCATAAAGGGACAAAAAAAGTCTAAAAATAGGCAACAAAAAAGTTGACAAAAACGTTACAAAAAAGCGACAAAGACGTCTGAAAATTGGAAGTTGACAAAAAATTCTAAAAATAGCGACAACGTCTCAGAAAGGGACAAAAACGTCTCATAAAGGGACAAAAAAAGTCTAAAAATAGGCAACAAAAAAGTTGACAAAAACGTTACAAAAAAGCGACAAAAACGTCTAAAAATAGGCAACAAAAAAGTTGACAAAAGCGTCTAAAAAACGGCAACAAAAAAGTTGACAAAACCTCACAAAAAAAGTGACAACGTCTCAGAAATGGAAAAAGACGTCAAAAAATTGGCGACAAAAAAGTTGATAAAAACGTCAAAAAAAGCAACAAAAACCTCTAAGAATAGGCAACAAAAACGTTGACAAAAACGTCACGAAAAAAAGCAATAAAGACGTCTAAAAATAGGCAAAAAAAGTTGACAACATCACGAAGAAAGCGACAAAGACGTCTAAAAATAGGTAACAAAAAATTTGACAAAAACGTCACGAAACAAGCGAAAAAAACGTCTAAAAATAGGCAACAAAAAAGTTAACAAAAAAGTCACGAATAAAAAGACAAAGACGTCTAAAAATAGGCAACAAAAAAGTTGACAAAAACGTCACAAAAACGTCTAAAAATAGGCAACAAAAAAGTTGACAAAAATGTCTACAAATAGCGACAACGTCTCAGAAAGGGACAAAAACGTCTAAAAATTGTCAACAAAAAAGTTGACAAAAACGTCACGAAAAAAGCAACAAAGATCTCAAAATAGGCAACAAAAAGTTGACAAAAACGTCACAAAAAACCTACAACTTCTAAAAATAGGCAACAAAAAAGTTGACAAAAACGTCTAAAAATAGGCATCAAAAAAGTTGCAAAAACGTCACGAAAAAAGCGACAAAGACGTCTAAAAATAGGCAACAAAAAAGTTGACAAAAACGTCACAAATACGTCTATAAATAGGCAACAAAAAAGTTGACAAAAACGTCACGAAACAAGCAAAAAAAAAAGTCTAAAAATAGGCAACAAAAAAGTTGACAAAAATGTCTACAAATAGCAACAACGTCTCAGAAAGGGACAAAAACGTTACAAAAAAGCGACAGACGTCTAGAAATTCGCATCAAAAAAGTTGATAAAAACATCACAAAAAAGCGACAAAAACGTCTAATAATTGGCAACGAAAAAGTTGACAAAAACGTTACAAAAAGCGACAATAACGTCTAAAAATAGGCAACAAAAAAGTTGACAAATAGGTCACACAAAAAGTGACAACAACATCTCTGAAATGGACAAAAACGTCTCACAAAGGGACAATAACGTCTAAAAATAGGCAACAAAAAAGTTGACAAATAGGTCACACAAAAAGTGACAACAACATCTCTGAAATGGACAAAAACGTCACGAAAAAAGCGACAAAGACGTCTAAAAATAGGCAACAAAAAAGTTGACAAAAACGTCTATAAATAGGCAACAAAAAAGTTGACAAAAACGTCATGAAACAAGCAAAAAAAAAAGTCTAAAAATAGGCAACAAAAAAGTTGACAAAAATGTCTACAAATAGCGACAACGTCTCAGAAAGGGACAAAAACGTCTAAAAATTGACAACAAAAAAGTTGACAAAAACGTCACAATAAAGCAACAAAGATCTCAAAATAGGCAAAAAAAGATGACAAAAACGTCACAAAAAAGCTACAAAAACGTCTAAAAATAGGCAACAAAAAGTTGACAAAATCGTCACAAAAAAGCTACAACAACTTCTAAAAATAGGCAACAAAAACGTCTAAAAAACGTTACAAAAAAGCGACAAAAACGTCTAAAAATAGGCAACAAAAAAGTTGACAAAACCTCACAAAAAAAGTGACAACGTCTCAGAAAGGGAAAAAGACGTCAAAAAATTGGCGACAAAAAAGTTGACAAATAGGTCACACAAAAAGTGACAACAACATCTCTGAAATGGACAAAAACGTCTCACAAAGGGACAAAAACGTCTAAAAATAGGCAACAAAAAAGTTGAGAAACACATCAAAAAATAGGCAACAAAAAAGTTGACAAAAACGTCACAATAAAAGCAACAAAAATGTCTAAAAATAGGCAACAAAAAAGTTGACAAAAACTTCTAAAAATAGCGACAACTTCTCAGAAAGGGACAAAAACGTTACAAAAAAGCGATAAAGACATCTAAAAATAGGCAACAAAAAAGTTGAAAAAAACGTCAAAAAATAGGCAACAAAAAAGTTGACAAAAACGTCACGAAAAAAGCGACAAAGACGTCTGAAAATTGGAAGTTGACAAAAAATTCTAAAAATAGCGACAACGTCTCAGAAAGGGACAAAAACGTCTCATAAAGGGACAAAAAAGTCTAAAAATAGGCAACAAAAAAGTTGACAAAAACGTTACAAAAATGCGACAAAAACGTCTAAAAATAGGCAACAAAGAAGTTGACAAAAACGTCTAAAAAACGGCAACAAAAAAGTTGACAAAAACGTCTAAAAATAGGCAACAAAAAAGTTGACAAAACCTCACAAAAAAAGTGACAACGTCTCAGAAAGGGAAAAAGATGTCAAAAAATTGGCGACAAAAAAGTTGATAAAAACGTCACAAAAAAGCAACAAAAACCTCTAAGAATAGGCAACAAAAAAGTTGACAAAAACGTCACGAAAAAAGCAATAAAGACGTCTAAAAATAGGCAAAAAAAGTTGACAACATCACGAAAAAAGCGACAAAGACGTCTAAAAATAGGTAACAAAAAATTTGACAAAAACGTCACGAAACAAGCGAAAAAAACGTCTAAAAATAGGCAACAAAAAAGTTAACAAAAAAGTCACGAATAAAAAGACAAAGACGTCTAAAAATAGGCAACAAAAAAGTTGACAAAAACGTCACAAAAACGTCTAAAAATAGGCAACAAAAAAGTTGACAAAAACGTCACAATAAAAGCAACAAAAATGTCTAAAAGTAGGCAACAAAAAAGTTGACAAAAACTTCTAAAAATAGCGACAACGTCTCAGAAAGGGACAAAAACGTCTAAAAATTGGCAACAAAAAAGTTGACAAAAACGTTACAAAAAAGCGACAAAGACGTCTAAAAATTCGCAACAAAAAAGTTGACAAAACCTCACAAAAAAAGTGACAACGTCTCAGAAAGGGAAAAAGATGTCAAAAAATTGGCGACAAAAAAGTTGATAAAAACGTCACAAAAAAGCAACAAAAACCTCTAAGAATAGGCAACAAAAAAGTTGACAAAAACGTCACGAAAAAAAGCAATAAAGACGTCTAAAAATAGGCAAAAAAAGTTGACAACATCACGAAAAAAGCGACAAAGACGTCTAAAAATAGGTAACAAAAAATTTGACAAAAACGTCACGAAACAAGCGAAAAAAACGTCTAAAAATAGGCAACAAAAAAGTTAACAAAAAAGTCACGAATAAAAAGACAAAGACGTCTAAAAATAGGCAATAAAAAAGTTGACAAAAACGTCACAAAAACGTCTAAAAATAGGCAACAAAAAAGTTGACAAAAACGTCACAATAAAAGCAACAAAAATGTCTAAAAGTAGGCAACAAAAAAGTTGACAAAAACTTCTAAAAATAGCGACAACGTCTCAGAAAGGGACAAAAACGTCTAAAAATTGGCAACAAAAAAGTTGACAAAAACGTTACAAAAAAGCGACAAAGACGTCTAAAAATTCGCAACAAAAAAGTTGACAAAAACGTCACGAAAAAAGCGGCAAAGACGTCTAAAAATTGGCAACGAAAAAGTTGACAAAAACGTCACGAAAAAAAGCAATAAAGACGTCTAAAAATAGGCAAAAAAAGTTGACATCACGAAAAAAGCGACAAAGACGTCTAAAAATAGGTAACAAAAAATTTGACAAAAACGTCACGAAACAAGCGAAAAAAACGTCTAAAAATAGGCAACAAAAAAGTTAACAAAAAAGTCACGAATAAAAAGACAAAGACGTCTAAAAATAGGCAACAAAAAAGTTGACAAAAACGTCACAAAAACGTCTAAAAATAGGCAACAAAAAAGTTGACAAAAACGTCACAATAAAAGCAACAAAAATGTCTAAAAGTAGGCAACAAAAAAGTTGACAAAAACTTCTAAAAATAGCGACAACTTCTCAGAAAGGGACAAAAACGTTACAAAAAAGCGATAAAGACATCTAAAAATAGGCAACAAAAAAGTTGAAAAAAACGTCAAAAAATAGGCAACAAAAAAGTTGACAAAAACTTCTAAAAATAGCGACAACGTCTCAGAAAGGGACAAAAACGTCTAAAAATTGGCAACAAAAAAGTTGACAAAAACGTTACAAAAAAGCGACAAAGACGTCTAAAAATTCGCAACAAAAAAGTTGACAAAAACGTCACGAAAAAAGCGGCAAAGACGTCTAAAAATTGGCAACGAAAAAGTTGACAAAAACGTTACAAAAAGCGACAATAACGTCTAAAAATAGGCAATGAAAAAGCAACAAAAACGTCTAAAAATAGGCAACAAAAAAGTTGACAAAAACGTCACGAAAAAAGCGACAAAGACGTCTGAAAATTGGAAGTTGACAAAAAATTCTAAAAATAGCGACAACGTCTCAGAAAGGGACAAAAACGTCTCATAAAGGGACAAAAAAGTCTAAAAATAGGCAACAAAAAAGTTGACAAAAACGTTACAAAAAAGCGACAAAGACGTCTGAAAATTGGAAGTTGACAAAAAATTCTAAAAATAGCGACAACGTCTCAGAAAGGGACAAAAACGTCTCATAAAGGGACAAAAAAGTCTAAAAATAGGCAACAAAAAAGTTGACAAAAACGTTACAAAAATGCGACAAAAACGTCTAAAAATAGGCAACAAAGAAGTTGACAAAAACGTCTAAAAAACGGCAACAAAAAAGTTGACAAAAACGTCTAAAAATAGGCAACAAAAAAGTTGACAAAACCTCACAAAAAAAGTGACAACGTCTCAGAAAGGGAAAAAGATGTCAAAAAATTGGCGACAAAAAAGTTGATAAAAACGTCACAAAAAAGCAACAAAAACCTCTAAGAATAGGCAACAAAAAAGTTGACAAAAACGTCACGAAAAAAAGCAATAAAGACGTCTAATAATAGGCAAAAAAAGTTGACAACATCACGAAAAAAGCGACAAAGACGTCTAAAAATAGGTAACAAAAAATTTGACAAAAACGTCACGAAACAAGCGAAAAAAACGTCTAAAAATAGGCAACAAAAAAGTCACGAATAAAAAGACAAAGACGTCTAAAAATAGGCAATAAAAAAGTTGACAAAAACGTCACAAAAACGTCTAAAAATAGGCAACAAAAAAGTTGACAAAAACGTCACAATAAAAGCAACAAAAATGTCTAAAAATAGGCAACAAAAAAGTTGAAAAAAACGTCAAAAAATAGGCAACAAAAAAGTTGACAAAAACTTCTAAAAATAGCGACAACGTCTCAGAAAGGGACAAAAACGTCTAAAAATTGGCAACAAAAAAGTTGACAAAAACGTTACAAAAAAGCGACAAAGACGTCTAAAAATTCGCAACAAAAAAGTTGACAAAAACGTCACGAAAAAAGCGGCAAAGACGTCTAAAAATTGGCAACGAAAAAGTTGACAAAAACGTTACAAAAAGCGACAATAACGTCTAAAAATAGGCAACGAAAAAGCAACAAAAACGTCTAAAAATAGGCAACAAAAAAGTTGACAAAAACGTCACGAAAAAAGCGACAAAGACGTCTGAAAATTGGAAGTTGACAAAAAATTCTAAAAATAGCGACAACGTCTCAGAAAGGGACAAAAACGTCTCATAAAGGGGCAAAAAAAGTCTAAAAATAGGCAACAAAAAAGTTGACAAAAACGTTACAAAAAAGCGACAAAGACGTCTGAAAATTGGAAGTTGACAAAAAATTCTAAAAATAGCGACAACGTCTCAGAAAGGGACAAAAACGTCTCATAAAGGGACAAAAAAAGTCTAAAAATAGGCAACAAAAAAGTTGACAAAAACGTTACAAAAAAGCGACAAAAACGTCTAAAAATAGGCAACAAAAAAGTTGACAAAAGCGTCTAAAAAACGGCAACAAAAAAGTTGACAAAACCTCACAAAAAAAGTGACAACGTCTCAGAAAGGGAAAAAGACGTCAAAAAATTGGCGACAAAAAAGTTGATAAAAACGTCACAAAAAAGCAACAAAAACCTCTAAGAATAGGCAACAAAAACGTTGACAAAAACGTCACGAAAAAAAGCAATAAAGACGTCTAAAAATAGGCAAAAAAAGTTGACAACATCACGAAGAAAGCGACAAAGACGTCTAAAAATAGGTAACAAAAAATTTGACAAAAACGTCACGAAACAAGCGAAAAAAACGTCTAAAAATAGGCAACAAAAAAGTTAACAAAAAAGTCACGAATAAAAAGACAAAGACGTCTAAAAATAGGCAACAAAAAAGTTGACAAAAACGTCACAAAAACGTCTAAAAATAGGCAACAAAAAAGTTGACAAAAATGTCTACAAATAGCGACAACGTCTCAGAAAGGGACAAAAACGTCTAAAAATTGTCAACAAAAAAGTTGACAAAAACGTCACGAAAAAAGCAACAAAGATCTCAAAATAGGCAACAAAAAGTTGACAAAAACGTCACAAAAAACCTACAACTTCTAAAAATAGGCAACAAAAAAGTTGACAAAAACGTCTAAAAATAGGCATCAAAAAAGTTGCAAAAACGTCACGAAAAAAGCGACAAAGACGTCTAAAAATAGGCAACAAAAAAGTTGACAAAAACGTCACAAATACGTCTATAAATAGGCAACAAAAAAGTTGACAAAAACGTCACGAAACAAGCAAAAAAAAAAGTCTAAAAATAGGCAACAAAAAAGTTGACAAAAATGTCTACAAATAGCAACAACGTCTCAGAAAGGGACAAAAACGTTACAAAAAAGCGACAGACGTCTAGAAATTCGCATCAAAAAAGTTGATAAAAACATCACAAAAAAGCGACAAAAACGTCTAATAATTGGCAACGAAAAAGTTGACAAAAACGTTACAAAAAGCGACAATAACGTCTAAAAATAGGCAACAAAAAAGTTGACAAATAGGTCACACAAAAAGTGACAACAACATCTCTGAAATGGACAAAAACGTCTCACAAAGGGACAATAACGTCTAAAAATAGGCAACAAAAAAGTTGACAAATAGGTCACACAAAAAGTGACAACAACATCTCTGAAATGGACAAAAACGTCACGAAAAAAGCGACAAAGACGTCTAAAAATAGGCAACAAAAAAGTTGACAAAAACGTCTATAAATAGGCAACAAAAAAGTTGACAAAAACGTCATGAAACAAGCAAAAAAAAAAGTCTAAAAATAGGCAACAAAAAAGTTGACAAAAATGTCTACAAATAGCGACAACGTCTCAGAAAGGGACAAAAACGTCTAAAAATTGACAACAAAAAAGTTGACAAAAACGTCACAATAAAGCAACAAAGATCTCAAAATAGGCAAAAAAAAGATGACAAAAACGTCACAAAAAAGCTACAAAAACGTCTAAAAATAGGCAACAAAAAGTTGACAAAATCGTCACAAAAAAGCTACAACAACTTCTAAAAATAGGCAACAAAAAAGTTGACAAAAACGTTACAAAAAAGCGACAAAAACGTCTAAAAATAGGCAACAAAAAAGTTGACAAAAACGTCTAAAAAACGGCAACAAAAAAGTTGACAAAAACGTCTAAAAATAGGCAACAAAAAAGTTGACAAAACCTCACAAAAAAAGTGACAACGTCTCAGAAAGGGAAAAAGACGTCAAAAAATTGGCGACAAAAAAGTTGATAAAAACGTCACAAAAAAGCAACAAAAACCTCTAAGAATAGGCAACAAAAAAGTTGACAAAAACTTCACGAAAAAAAGCAATAAAGACGTCTAAAAATAGTCAAAAAAAGTTGACAACATCACGAAAAAAGCGACAAAGACGTCTAAAAATAGGTAACAAAAAATTTGACAAAAACGTCACGAAACAAGCAAAAAAAACGTCTAAAAATAGGCAACAAAAAAGTTGACAAAAACGTCACAAAAACGTCTAAAAATAGGCAACAAAAAAGTTGACAAAAATGTCTACAAATAGCGACAACGTCTCAGAAAGGGACAAAAACGTCTAAAAATTGGCAACAAAAAAGTTGACAAAAACGTCACGAAAAAAGCAACAAAGATCTCAAAATAGGCAAAAAAAAGATGACAAAAACGTCACGAAAAAAGCGACAGACGTCTAAAAATAGGCAACAAAAAGTTGACAAAAACGTCACAAAAAAGCTACAACTTCTAAAAATAGGCAACAAAAAAGTTGACAAAAACGTCTAAAAATAGGCATCAAAAAAGTTGACAAAAACATCACGAAAAAAGCGACAAAGACGTCTAAAAATAGGTAACAAAAAATTTGACAAAAACGTCACGAAACAAGCAAAAAAAAAAAGTCTAAAAATAGGCAACAAAAAAGTTGACAAAAATGTCTACAAATAGCGACAACGTCTCAGAAAGGGACAAAAACGTTACAAAAAAGTGACAAAGACGTCTAGAAATTCGCATCAAAAAAGTTGATAAAAACAAAACAAAAAAGCGACAAAAACGTCTAAAAATTGGCAACGAAAAAGTTGACAAAAACGTTACAAAAAGCGACAATAACGTCTAAAAATAGGCAACAAAAAAGTTGACAAATAGGTCACACAAAAAGTGACAACAACATCTCTGAAATGGACAAAAACGTCTCACAAAGGGACAAAAACGTCTAAAAATAGGCAACAAAAAGTTGACAAAAACGTCACAAAAAAAGCTACAACAACTTCTAAAAATAGGCAACAAAAAAGTTGACAAAAACGTCTAAAAATAGGCATCAAAAAAGTTGACAAAAACGTCACGAAAAAAGCGACAAAGACGTCTAAAAATAGGCAACAAAAAGTTGACAAAAACGTCACAAAAAAAGCTACAACAACTTCTAAAAATAGGCAACAAAAAAGTTGACAAAAACGTCTAAAAATAGGCATCAAAAAAGTTGACAAAAACGTCACGAAAAAAGCAACAAAGATCTTAAAATAGGCAAAAAAAAGATGACAAAAACGTCACGAAAAAAGCGACAGACGTCTAAAAATAGGCAACAAAAAGTTGACAAAAACGTCACAAAAAAGCTACAACAACTTCTAAAAATAGGCAACAAAAAAGTTGACAAAAACGTCTAAAAATAGAAATCAAAAAAGATGACAAAAACGTCACGAAAAAAGCGACAGACGTCTAAAAATAGGCAACAAAAAGTTGACAAAAACGTCACAAAAAAGCTACAATAACTTCTAAAAATAGGCAACAAAAAAGTTGACAAAAACGTCTAAAAATAGAAATCAAAAAAGTTGACAAAAACTTCACGAAAAAAGCGACAAAGACGTCTAAAAATAGGCAACAAAAAAGTTGACAAAAACGTTACAAAAAGCGACAATAACGTCTAAAAATAGGCAACAAAAAAGTTGACAAAAACGTCACAAATACGTCTATAAATAGGCAACAAAAAAGTTGACAAAAACGTCACGAAACAAGCAAAAAAAAAGTCTAAAAATAGGCAACAAAAAAGTTGACAAAAATGTCTACAAATAGCGACAACGTCTCAGAAAGGGACAAAAACGTTACAAAAAAGTGACAAAGACGTCTAGAAATTCGCATCAAAAAAGTTGATAAAAACAAAACAAAAAAGCGACAAAAACGTCTAAAAATTGGCAACGAAAAAGTTGACAAAAACGTTACAAAAAGCGACAATAACGTCTAAAAATAGGCAACAAAAAAGTTGACAAATAGGTCACACAAAAAGTGACAACAACATCTCTGAAATGGACAAAAACGTCTCACAAAGGGACAAAAACGTCTAAAAATAGGCAACAAAAAGTTGACAAAAACGTCACAAAAAAAGCTACAACAACTTCTAAAAATAGGCAACAAAAAAGTTGACAAAAATGTCTACAAATAGCGACAACGTCTCAGAAAGGGACAAAAACGTCTAAAAATTGACAACAAAAAAGTTGACAAAAACGTCACAAAAAAGCAACAAAGATCTCAAAATAGGCAAAAAAAAGATGACAAAAACGTCACAAAAAAGCTACAAAAACGTCTAAAAATAGGCAACAAAAAGTTGACAAAATCGTCACAAAAAAGCTACAACAACTTCTAAAAATAGGCAACAAAAAAGTTGACAAAAACGTCTAAAAATAGGCAATAAAAAAGTTGACAAAAACGTCATGAAAAAAGCGACAAAGACGTCTAAAAATAGGCAACAAAAAGTTGACATAAACATCACAAAAAAGCAACTAAAATGTCTCAAAAAAGTTGACACAAACGCACAACAAAATTGACAAAAACGTTACAAAAAAGTTGACAAAAAAGTCACAAAATTGCGACTAAAATGTCTCAACAAAGTTGACAAAAACGTCACAAAAAGGCGACAAAAACATCTAAAAATAGGCAAAAAAAAGTTGAAAAAAACGTCACAAAAAAAGTTACAACAACTTCTAAAAATAGGCAACAAAAAAGTTGACAAAAACGTCTAAAAATAGGCATCAAAAAAGTTGACAAAAACGTCACAAAAACGTCTATAAATAGGCAACAAAAAGTTGACAAAAACGTCACGAAACAAGCAAAAAAAAAGTCTAAAAATAGGCAACAAAAAAGTTGACAAAAATGTCTACAAATAGCGACAACGTCTCAGAAAGGGACAAAAACGTCTAAAAATTGACAACAAAAAAGTTGACAAAAACGTTACAAAAAAGCAACAAAGATCTCAAAATAGGCAAAAAAAAGATGACAAAAACGTCACAAAAAAGCTACAAAAACGTCTAAAAATAGGCAACAAAAAGTTGACAAAATCGTCACAAAAAAGCTACAACAACTTCTAAAAATAGGCAACAAAAAAGTTGACAAAAACGTCTAAAAATAGGCAATAAAAAAGTTGACAAAAACGTCACGAAAAAAGCGACAAAAACGTCTAAAAATAGGCAACAAAAAAGTTAACAAAAAAGTCATGAATAAAAAGACAAAGATGTCTAAAAATAGGCAACAAAAAAGTTGACAAAAACGTCATAAAAACGTCTAAAAATAGGCAACAAAAAAGTTGACAAAAATGTCTACAAATAGCGACAACGTCTCAGAAAGGAACAAAAACGTCTAAAAATTGGCAACAAAAAAGTTGACAAAAACGTAACGAAAAAAGCAACAAAGATCTCAAAATAGGCAAAAAAAGGTTGACAAAAACGTCACAAAAAAGCTACAACAACTTCTAAAAATAGGCAACAAAAAAGTTGACAAAAACGTCTAAAAATAGAAATCAAAAAAGTTGACAAAAACTTCACGAAAAAAGCGACAAAGACGTCTAAAAATAGGCAACAAAAAAGTTGACAAAAACGTCACAAATACGTCTATAAATAGGCAACAAAAAAGTTGACAAAAACATCACGAAACAAGCAAAAAAAAAAGTCTAAAAATAGGCAACAAAAAAGTTGACAAAAATGTCTACAAATAGCGACAACGTCTCAGAAAGGGACAAAAACGTTACAAAAAAGCGACAAAGACGTCTAGAAATTCGCATCAAAAAAGTTGACAAAAACATCACAAAAAAGCGACAAAAACGTCTAAAAATTGGCAACGAAAAAGTTGACAAAAACGTTACAAAAAGCGACAATAACGTCTAAAAATAGGCAACAAAAAAGTTGACAAATAGGTCACACAAAAAGTGACAACAACATCTCTGAAATGGACAAAAACGTCTCACAAAGGGACAATAACGTCTAAAAATAGGCAACAAAAAAGTTGACAAATAGGTCACACAAAAAGTGACAACAACATCTCTGAAATGGACAAAAACGTCACGAAAAAAGCGACAAAGACGTCTAAAAATAGGCAACAAAAAAGTTGACAAAAACGTCACAAAAACGTCTATAAATAGGCAACAAAAAAGTTGACAAAAACGTCACGAAACAAGCAAAAAAAAAAAGTCTAAAAATAGGCAACAAAAAAGTTGACAAATATGTCTACAAATAGCGACAACGTTTCAGAAAGGGACAAAAACGTCTAAAAATTGACAACAAAAAAGTTGACAAAAACGTCACAAAAAAGCAACAAAGATCTCAAAATAGGCAAAAAAAAGATGACAAAAACGTCACAAAAAAGCTACAAAAACGTCTAAAAATAGGCAACAAAAAGTTGACAAAATCGTCACAAAAAAGCTACAACAACTTCTAAAAATAGGCAACAAAAAAGTTGACAAAAACGTCTAAAAATAGGCAATAAAAAAGTTGACAAAAACGTCACGAAAAAAGCGACAAAAACGTCTAAAAATAGGCAACAAAAAAGTTAACAAAAAAGTCACGAATAAAAAGACAAAGACGTCTAAAAATAGGCAACAAAAAAGTTGACAAAAACGTCACAAAAACGTCTAAAAATAGGCAACAAAAAAGTTGACAAAAATGTCTACAAATAGCGACAACGTCTCAGAAAGGGACAAAAACGTCTAAAAACTGGCAACAAAAAAGTTGACAAAAACGTCACGAAAAAAGCAACAAAGATCTCAAAATAGGCAAAAAAAAGATGACAAAAACGTCACGAAAAAAGCGACAGACGTCTAAAAATAGGCAACAAAAAGTTGACAAAAACGTCACAAAAAAGCTACAACAACTTCTAAAAATAGGCAACAAAAAAGTTGACAAAAACGTCTAAAAATAGAAATAAAAAAAGTTGACAAAAACTTCACGAAAAAAGCGACAAAGACGTCTAAAAATAGGCAACAAAAAAGTTGACAAAAACGTCACAAATACGTCTATAAATAGGCAACAAAAAAGTTGACAAAAATGTCATGAAACAAGCAAAAAAAAAAGTCTAAAAATAGGCAACAAAAAAGTTGACAAAAATGTCTACAAATAGCGACAATGTCTCAGAAAGGGACAAAAACGTTACAAAAAAGCGACAAAGACGTCTAGAAATTCGCATCAAAAAAGTTGACAAAAACGCGACAAAAACGTCTAAAAATTGGCAACGAAAAAGTTGACAAAAACGTTACAAAAAGCGACAATAACGTCTAAAAATAGGCAACAAAAAAGTTGACAAATAGGTCACACAAAAAGTGAGAACAACATCTCTGAAATGGACAAAAACGTCACGAAAAAAGCGACAAAGACGTCTAAAAATAGGCAACAAAAAAGTTGACAAAAACGTCACAAAAACGTCTATAAATAGGCAACAAAAAAGTTGACAAAAACGTCACGAAACAAGCAAAAAAAAAGTCTAAAAATAGGCAACAAAAAAGTTGACAAATATGTCTACAAATAGCGACAACGTTTCAGAAAGGGACAAAAACGTCTAAAAATTGACAACAAAAAAGTTGACAAAAACGTCACAAAAAAGCAACAAAGATCTCAAAATAGGCAAAAAAAAGATGACAAAAACGTCACAAAAAAGCTACAAAAACGTCTAAAAATAGGCAACAAAAAGTTGACAAAATCGTCACAAAAAAGCTACAACAACTTCTAAAAATAGGCAACAAAAAAGTTGACAAAAACGTCTAAAAAACGGCAACAAAAAAGTTGACAAAAACGTCTAAAAATAGGCAACAAAAAAGTTGACAAAACCTCACAAAAAAGTGACGTCTCAGAAAGGGAAAAAGACATCAAAAAATTGGCGACAAAAAAGTTGATAAAAACGTCACAAAAAAGCAACAAAAACCTCTAAGAATAGGCAACAAAAAAGTTGACAAAAACGTCACGAAAAAAGCAACAAAGATCTCAAAATAGGCAAAAAAAAGATGACAAAAACGTCACGAAAAAAGCGACAGACGTCTAAAAATAGGCAACAAAAAGTTGACAAAAACGTCACAAAAAAGCTACAACAACTTCTAAAAATAGGCAACAAAAAAGTTGACAAAAACGTCTAAAAATAGAAATCAAAAAAGTTGACAAAAACTTCACGAAAAAAGCGACAAAGACGTCTAAAAATAGGCAACAAAAAAGTTGACAAAAACGTCACAAATACGTCTATAAATAGGCAACAAAAAAGTTGACAAAAACGTCACGAAACAAGCAAAAAAAAAAGTCTAAAAATAGGCAACAAAAAAGTTGACAAAAACGTCTAAAAATAGAAATCAAAAAAGTTGACAAAAACTTCACGAAAAAAGCGACAAAGACGTCTAAAAATAGGCAACAAAAAAGTTGACAAAAACGTCACAAATACGTCTATAAATAGGCAACAAAAAAGTTGACAAAAACGTCACGAAACAAGCAAAAAAAAAGTCTAAAAATAGGCAACAAAAAAGTTGACAAAAATGTCTACAAATAGCGACAACGTCTCAGAAAGCGACAAAAACGTTACAAAAAAGCGACAACGACGTCTAGAAATTCGCATCAAAAAAGTTGACAAAAACGTCACAAAAAAGAGACAAAAACGTCTAAAAATAGGCAACAAAAAAGTTGACAAATAGGTCACACAAAAAGTGAGAACAACATCTCTGAAATGGACAAAAACGTCACGAAAAAAGCGACAAAGACGTCTAAAAATAGGCAACAAAAAAGTTGACAAAAACGTCACAAAAACGTCTATAAATAGGCAACAAAAAAGTTGACAAAAACGTCACGAAACAAGCAAAAAAAAAAGTCTAAAAATAGGCAACAAAAAAGTTGACAAATATGTCTACAAATAGCGACAACGTTTCAGAAAGGGACAAAAACGTCTAAAAATTGACAACAAAAAAGTTGACAAAAACGTCACAAAAAAGCAACAAAGATCTCAAAATAGGCAAAAAAAAGATGACAAAAACGTCACAAAAAAGCTACAAAAACGTCTAAAAATAGGCAACAAAAAGTTGACAAAATCGTCACAAAAAAGCTACAACAACTTCTAAAAATAGGCAACAAAAAAGTTGACAAAAACGTCTAAAAATAGGCAATAAAAAAGTTGACAAAAACGTCACGAAAAAAGCGACAAAAACGTCTAAAAATAGGCAACAAAAAAGTTAACAAAAAAGTCACGAATAAAAAGACAAAGACGTCTAAAAATAGGCAACAAAAAAGTTGACAAAAACGTCACAAAAACGTCTAAAAATAGGCAACAAAAAAGTTGACAAAAATGTCTACAAATAGCGACAACGTCTCAGAAAGGGACAAAAACGTCTAAAAACTGGCAACAAAAAAGTTGACAAAAACGTCACGAAAAAAGCAACAAAGATCTCAAAATAGGCAAAAAAAAGATGACAAAAACGTCAAGAAAAAAGCGACACACGTCTAAAAATAGGCAACAAAAAAGCTACAACAACTTCTAAAAATATGCAACAAAAAAGTTGACAAAAACGTCTAAAAATAGAAATCAAAAAAGTTGACAAAAACTTCACGAAAAAAGCGACAAAGACGTCTAAAAATAGGCAACAAAAAAGTTGACAAAAACGTCACAAATACGTCTATAAATAGGCAACAAAAAAGTTGACAAAAACGTCACGAAACAAGCAAAAAAAAAAGTCTAAAAATAGGCAACAAAAAAGTTGACAAAAATGTCTACAAATAGCGACAACGTCTCAGAAAGGGACAAAAACGTTACAAAAAAGCGACAAAGACGTCTAGAAATTCGCATCAAAAAAGTTGACAAAAACATCACAAAAACGCGACAAAAACGTCTAAAAATTGGCAACGAAAAAGTTGACAAAAACGTTACAAAAAGCGACAATAACGTCTAAAAATAGGCAACAAAAAAGTTGACAAATAGGTCACACAAAAAGTGACAACAACATCTAAGACATGGACAAAAACGTCACGAAAAAAGCGACAAAGACGTCTAAAAATAGGCAACAAAAAAGTTGACAAAAACGTCACAAAAACGTCTATAAATAGGCAACAAAAAAGTTGACAAAAACGTCACGAAACAAGCAAAAAAAAAAAAGTCTAAAAATAGGCAACAAAAAAGTTGACAAATATGTCTACAAATAGCGACAACGTTTCAGAAAGGGACGAAAACGTCTAAAAATTGACAACAAAAAAGTTGACAAAAACGTCACAAAAAAGCAACAAAGATCTCAAAATAGGCAAAAAAAAGATGACAAAAACGTCACAAAAAAGCTACAAAAACGTCTAAAAATAGGCAACAAAAAGTTGAGAAAATCGTCACAAAAAAGCTACAACAACTTCTAAAAATAGGCAACAAAAAAGTTGACAAAAACGTTACAAAAAAGCGACAAAAACGTCTAAAAATAGGCAACAAAAAAGTTGACAACAACGTCTAAAAAACGGCAACAAAAAAGTTGACAAAAACGTCTAAAAATAGGCAACAAAAAAGTTGACAAAACCTCACAAAAAAAGTGATGTCTCAGAAAGGGAAAAAGACATCAAAAAATTGGCGACAAAAAAGTTGATAAAAACGTCACAAAAAAGCAACAAAAACCTCTAAGAATAGGCAACAAAAAATTTGACAAAAACGTCACGAAAAAAAGCAATAAAGACGTCTAAAAATAGGCAAAAAAAGTTGACAACATCACGAAAAAAGCGACAAAGACGTCTAAAAATAGGTAACAAAAAATTTGACAAAAACGTCACGAAACAAGCGAAAAAAACGTCTAAAAATAGGCAACAAAAAAGTTAACAAAAAAGTCACGAATAAAAAGACAAAGACGTCTAAAAATAGGCAACAAAAAAGTTGACAAAAACGTCACGAAAAAAGCAACAAAGATCTCAAAATAGGCAAAAAAAAGATGACAAAAACGTGACGAAAAAAGCGACAGACGTCTAAAAATAGGCAACAAAAAGTTGACAAAATCGTCACAAAAAAGCTACAACAACTTCTAAAAATAGGCAACAAAAAAGTTGACAAAAACGTTACAAAAAAGCGACAAAAACGTCTAAAAATAGGCAACAAAAAAGTTGACAAAAACGTCTAAAAATAGGCAACAAAAAAGTTGACAAAACCTCACAAAAAAGTGACGTCTCAGAAAGGGAAAAAGACATCAAAAAATTGGCGACAAAAAAGTTGATAAAAACGTCACAAAAAAGCAACAAAAACCTCTAAGAATAGGCAACAAAAAAATTGACAAAAACGTCACGAAAAAAAGCAATAAAGACGTCTAAAAATAGGCAAAAAAAGTTGACATCACGAAAAAAGCGACAAAGACAACTAAAAATAGGTAACAAAAAATTTGACAAAAACGTCACGAAACAAGCGAAAAAAACGTCCAAAAATAGGCAACAAAAAATTTAACAAAAAAGTCACGAATAAAAAGACAAAGACGTCTAAAAATAGGCAACAAAAAAGTTGACAAAAATGTCTACAAATAGCGACAATGTCTCAGAAAGGGACAAAAACGTCTAAAAATTGGCAACAAAAAAGTTGACAAAAAACGTCACGAAAAAAGCAACAAAGATCTCAAAATAGGCAAAAAAAAGATGACAAAAACGTCACGAAAAAAGCGACAGACGTCTAAAAATAGGCAACAAAAAGTTGACAAAAACGTCACAAAAAAAGCTACAACAACTTCTAAAAATAGGCAACAAAAAAGTTGACAAAAACGTCTAAAAATAGGCATCAAAAAAGTTGACAAAAACGTCACGAAAAAAGTGACAAAGACGTCTAAAAATAGGCAACAAAAAAGTTGACAAAAACGTCACAAATACGTCTATAAATAGGCAACAAAAAAGTTGACAAAAACGTCACGAAACAAGCAAAAAAAAAGTCTAAAAATAGGCAACAAAAAAGTTGACAAAAACGTCACGAAAAAAGCAACAAAGATCTCAAAATAGGCAAAAAAAAGATGACAAAAACGTGACGAAAAAAGCGACAGACGTCTAAAAATAGGCAACAAAAAGTTGACAAAATCGTCACAAAAAAGCTACAACTTCTAAAAATAGGCAACAAAAAAGTTGACAAAAACGTTACAAAAAAGCGACAAAAACGTCTAAAAATAGGCAACAAAAAAGTTGACAAAAACGTCTAAAAAACGGCAACAAAAAAGTTGACAAAAACGTCTAAAAATAGTCAACAAAAAAGTTGACAAAACCTCACAAAAAAAGTGACGTCTCAGAAAGGGAAAAAGACATCAAAAAATTGGCGACAAAAAAGTTGATAAAAACGTCACAAAAAAGCAACAAAAACCTCTAAGAATAGGCAACAAAAAAGTTGACAAAAACGTCACAAATACGTCTATAAATAGGCAACAAAAAAGTTGACAAAAACGTCACGAAACAAGCAAAAAAAAAGTCTAAAAATAGGCAACAAAAAAGTTGACAAAAATGTCTACAAATAGCGACAACGTCTCAGAAAGGGACAAAAACGTTACAAAAAAGTGACAAAGACGTCTAGAAATTCGCATCAAAAAAGTTGATAAAAACAAAACAAAAAAGCGACAAAAACGTCTAAAAATTGGCAACGAAAAAGTTGACAAAAACGTTACAAAAAGCGACAATAACGTCTAAAAATAGGCAACAAAAAAGTTGACAAATAGGTCACACAAAAAGTGACAACAACATCTCTGAAATGGACAAAAACGTCTCACAAAGGGACAAAAACGTCTAAAAATAGGCAACAAAAAGTTGACAAAAACGTCACAAAAAAGCTACAACAACTTCTAAAAATAGGCAACAAAAAAGTTGACAAAAACGTCTAAAAATAGGCATCAAAAAAGTTGACAAAAACGTCACGAAACAAGCAAAAAAAAAGAGTCTAAAAATAGGCAACAAAAAAGTTGACAAAAATGTCTACAAATAGCGACAACGTCTCAGAAAGGGACAAAAATGTCTAAAAATTGACAACAAAAAAGTTGACAAAAACGTCACAAAAAAGCAACAAAGATCTCAAAATAGGCAAAAAAAGATGACAAAAACGTCACAAAAAAGCTACAAAAACGTCTAAAAATAGGCAACAAAAAGTTGACAAAATCGTCACAAAAAAGCTACAACTTCTAAAAATAGGCAACAAAAAAGTTGACAAAAACGTCTAAAAATAGACATCAAAAAAGTTGACAAAAACGTCACGAAACAAGCAAAAAAAAAGAGTCTAAAAATAGGCAACAAAAAAGTTGACAAAAATGTCTACAAATAGCGACAACGTCTCAGAAAGGGACAAAAACGTCTAAAAATTGACAACAAAAAAGTTGACAAAAACGTCACAAAAAAGCAACAAAGATCTCAAAATAGGCAAAAAAAAGATGACAAAAACGTCACAAAAAAGCTACAAAAACGTCTAAAAATAGGCAACAAAAAGTTGACAAAATCGTCACAAAAAAGCTACAACAACTTCTAAAAATAGGCAACAAAAAAGTTGTCAAAAACGTCTAAAAATAGGCAATAAAAAAGTTGACAAAAACGTCATGAAAAAAGCGACAAAGACGTCTAAAAATAGGCAACAAAAAGTTGACATAAACATCACAAAAAAGCAACTAAAATGTCTCAAAAAAGTTGACACAAACGCACAACAAAATTGACAAAAACGTTACAAAAAAGTTGACAAAAAAGTCACAAAATTGCGACTAAAATGTCTCAACAAAGTTGACAAAAACGTCACAAAAAGGCGACAAAAACATCTAAAAATAGGCAAAAAAAAGTTGAAAAAAACGTCACAAAAAAAGCTACAACAACTTCTAAAAATAGGCAACAAAAAAGTTGACAAAAACGTCTAAAAATAGGCATCAAAAAAGTTGACAAAAACGTCACAAAAACGTCTATAAATAGGCAACAAAAAGTTGACAAAAACGTCACGAAAGAAGCAAAAAAAAAAGTCTAAAAATAGGCAACAAAAAATTTGACAAAAATGTCTACAAATAGCGACAACGTCTCAGAAAGGGACAAAAACGTTGACAAATAGGTCACACAAAAAGTGACAACAACATCTCTGAAATGGACAAAAACGTCTCACAAAGGGACAAAAACGTCTAAAAATAGGCAACAAAAAAGTTGACAAAAACGTGACGAAAAAAGCGACAACGTCTCAGAAAGGGAGAAAAACGTATCAGAAAGGGACAAAAACGTCTAAAAATATATAGGCAACAAAAAAGTTGACAACAACGTCACAAAAAAGCTACAAAAACGTCTAAAAATAGGCAACAAAAAGTTGACAAAATCGTCACAAAAAAGCTACAACAACTTCTAAAAATAGGCAACAAAAAAGTTGACAAAAACGTCTAAAAATAGAAATCAAAAAAGTTGACAAAAACGTCACGAAAAAAGCGACAAAGACGTCTAAAAATAGGCAACAAAAAAGTTGACAAAAACGTGACAAAAAAAGCTACAACAACTTCTAAAAATAGGCAACAAAAAAGTTGACAAAAACGTCTAAAAATAGGCATCAAAATAGTTGACAAAAACGTCACAAAAACGTCTATAAATAAGCAACAAAAAAGTTGACACAAACACAGAACAAAATTGACAAAAACGTTACAAAAAAGTTGACAAAAAAGTCACAAAATTGCGACTAAAATGTCTCAAAAAAGTTGACACAAACGCACAACAAAATTGACAAAAACGTTACAAAAAAGTTGACAAAAAAGTCACAAAATTGCGACTAAAATGTCTCAACAAAGTTGACAAAAACGTCACAAAAAGGCGACAAAAACATCTAAAAATAGGCAACAAAAAGTTGACACAAACACAGAACAAAATTGACAAAAACGTCACAAAAATGTGACTAAAATGACTCAACAAAGTTGACACAAACGCAAAAAAAACTTAACAAAAACGCACAAAAAAGTTTAAAAAAAGTCACAAAATTGCGACTAAATTGTCTCAACAAAACTGACAAAAACGCACAAAAAAATTGACCAAAACGTCACAAAAAATTTGACACAAACGCACAACAAAATTGACAAAAACGTTACAAATATGTTGACAAAAAAGTCACAAAATTTCCACTAAAATGTCTCAACAAAGTTGACAAAAACGCATAAAAAAGTTGACAAAAACGTCACAAAAAATTTGACACAAACGCACAACAAAATTGATAAAAAGTTACAAAAAAGTTGACAAAAACGTCACAAAATTGCGACTAAAATGCCTAAACAGTTGAAAAAAAATCACAACAAAATTGACAAAAAGTTACAAAAAAGTTTACAAAAACGTCACAAAAAAGTTGACAAAAACGTCACAAAAATGAGACTAAAATGTTTCAACAAAGTTGACAAAAACACACAAAAAAGTTGACAAACGTCACAACAAAGCGACAAAAACGTCAAAAAATAGGCAACAAAAAAGTTGACAAAAACGTCACAACAAAGCGACAAAAACGTCTAAAAATAGGCAACAAAAAAGTTGACAAAAACGTGACGAAAAAAGCAACAAAGACGTCTAAAAATTGACAACAAAAAAGTTGGCAAAAACTTCTAAAAATAGCGACAACATCTCAGAAACGGACAAAAACGTATCAGAAAGGGACAAAAACGTCTAAAAATATAAAGGTAACAAAAAAGTTGACAACAACGTCACAAAAAAGTGACAACGTCTTAGAAAGGGACAAAAACGTCTAAAAATAGGCAACAAAAAAGTTGACAAAAACGTCATGAAAAAAGTGACAACGTCTTAAAAAGGGACAAAAACATCTAAAAGTAGGCAACAAAAAAGTTGACAACAACGTCACAAAAAAAGTGACAACGTCTTAAAAAGGGACAAAAACGTCTAAAAATATATAGGCAACAAAAAAGTTGACAACAACGTCACAAAAAAGCTACAAAAACGTCTAAAAATAGCCAACAAAAAGTTGACAAAATCGTCACAAAAAAAGCTACAACAACTTCTAAAAATAGGCAACAAAAAAGTTGACAAAAACGTCTAAAAATAGAAATCAAAAAAGTTGACAAAAACGTCACGAAAAAAGCGACAAAGACGTCTAAAAATAGGCAACAAAAAAGTTGACAAAAACGTCACAAAAAAAGCTACAACAACTTCTAAAAATAGGCAACAAAAAAGTTGACAAAAACGTCTAAAAATAGGCATCAAAATAGCTGACAAAAACGTCACAAAAACGTCTATAAATAGGCAACAAAAAAGTTGACACAAACACAGAACAAAATTGACAAAAACGTTACAAAAAAGTTGACAAAAAAGTCACAAAATTGCGACTAAAATGTCTCAACAAAGTTGACAAAAACGTCACAAAAAGGCGACAAAAACATCTAAAAATAGGCAACAAAAAGTTGACACAAACACAGAACAAAATTGACAAAAACGTCACAAAAATGCGACTAAAATGACTCAACAAAGTTGACACAAACGCAAAAAAAACTTAACAAAAACGCACAAAAAAGTTTAAAAAAAGTCACAAAATTGCGACTAAAATGTCTCAACAAAACTGACAAAAACGCACAAAAAAATTGACCAAAACGTCACAAAAAATTTGACACAAACGCACAACAAAATTGACAAAAACGTTACAAATATGTTGACAAAAAAGTCACAAAATTTCCACTAAAATGTCTCAACAAAGTTGACAAAAACGCATAAAAAAGTTGACAAAAACGTCACAAAAAATTTGACACAAACGCACAACAAAATTGATAAAAAGTTACAAAAAAATTGACAAAAACGTCACAAAATTGCGACTAAAATGCCTAAACAGTTGAAAAAAAATCACAACAAAATTGACAAAAAGTTACAAAAAAGTTTACAAAAACGTCACAAAAAAGTTGACAAAAACGTCACAAAAATGAGACTAAAATGTTTCAACAAAGTTGACAAAAACACACAAAAAAGTTGACAAACGTCACAACAAAGCGACAAAAACGTCAAAAAATAGGCAACAAAAAAGTTGACAAAAACGTCACAACAAAGCGACAAAAACGTCTAAAAATAGGCAACAAAAAAGTTGACAAAAACGTGACGAAAAAAGCAACAAAGACGTCTAAAAATTGACAACAAAAAAGTTGGCAAAAACTTCTAAAAATAGCGACAACGTCTCAGAAACGGACAAAAACGTATCAGAAAGGGACAAAAACGTCTAAAAATATAAAGGTAACAAAAAAGTTGACAACAACGTCATAAAAAAGTGACAACGTCTCAGAAAGGGACAAAAACGTTACAAAAAAAGTGACAAAGAAGTCTAGAAATTCGCATCAAAAAAGTTGATAAAAACAAAACAAAAAAGCGACAAAAACGTCTAAAAATTGGCAACAAAAAAGGTGACAAAAACGTCATGAAAAAAGTGACAACGTCTTAAAAAGGGACAAAAACATCTAAAAATAGGCAACAAAAAAGTTGACAACAACGTCACAAAAAAAGTGACAACGTCTTAAAAAGGGACAAAAACGTCTAAAAATAGGCAACAAAAAAGTTGACAACAACGTCACAAAAAAAGTGACAACGTCTTAAAAAGGGACGAAATCGTCTAAAAATAGGCAACAAAAAAGTTGACAAAAACGTCTAAAAGTAGCAACGTCTCAGAAAGGGACAAAAACGTCAAATAATTGACAAAAACGTCACGAAACAAGCGGAAAAAAAATCTAAAAATAGGCAACAAAAAAGTTGACAAAAACGTCACAAAAAAAGCAACAAAGACGTCTAAAAATAGGCAACAAAAAAGTTGACAAAAAAGCACAACAAAATTGACCAAAAAGTCACAAAAATATTGACAAAAAAGTCACAAAATTGCAACTAAAATGTCTCAACAAAGTTGACAAAAATGCACAAAAAAGTTGACAAAAACGTCACAAAAAAGGCGAGAAAAACATCTAAAAATAGGCAACAAAAAAGTTGACAAAAACGTCACAAAATAGCTACAAAAACTTCTAAAAATAGGCAACAAAAAAGTTGACAAAAAATCACAAAAAAACGAAAAAAACGTCTAAAAATAGGCAACAAAAAAGTTGACAAAAACTTCACGAAAAAAGCGACAAAGACATCTAAAAATAGGCAACAAAAAAGTTGACAAAAACATCTAAATATAGCGACAACATCTCAGCAACAAAAAAGTTGACAAAAACTTCACAAAAAAAGCTACAACAACTTCTAAAAATAGGCAACAAAAAAGTTGACAAAAACGTCTAAAAATAGGCATCAAAAAAGTTGACAAAAACGTCACAAAAAAAGCGACAAAGACGTCTAAAAATAGGCAACAAAAAAGTTGACAAAAACGTCACAAATACGTCTATAAATAGGCAACAAAAAAGTTGACAAAAACGTCACGAAACAAGCAAAAAAAAAAGTCTAAAAATAGGCAACAAAAAAGTTGACAAAAATGTCTACAAATAGCGACAACGTCTCAGAAAGGGACAAAAACGTTACAAAAAAGTGACAAAGACGTCTAGAAATTCGCATCAAAAAAGTTGATAAAAACAAAACAAAAAAGCGACAAAAACGTCTAAAAATTGGCAATGAAAAAGTTGACAAAAACGTTACAAAAAGCGACAATAACGTCTAAAAATAGGCAACAAAAAAGTTGACAAATAGGTCACACAAAAAATGACAACAACATCTCTGAAATGGACAAAAACGTCTCACAAAGGGACAAAAACGTCTAAAAATAGGCAACAAAAAGTTGACAAAAAAGTCACAAAAAAAGCTACAACTTCTAAAAATAGGCAACAAAAAAGTTGACAAAAACGTCTAAAAATAGGCATCAAAAAAGTTGACAAAAACGTCACGAAAAAAGCGACAAAGACGTCTTAAAATAGTCAACAAAAAAGTTGACAAAAACGTACAAAAACGTCTAAAAATAGGCAACAAAAAAGTTGACAAAAACGTCACGAAACAAGCAAAAAAAAAGTCTAAAAATAGGCAACAAAAAAGTTGACAAAAATGTCTACAAATAGCGACAACGTCTCAGAAAGGGACAAAAACGTTACAAAAAAGTGACAAAGACGTCTAGAAATTCGCATCAAAAAAGTTGATAAAAACAAAACAAAAAAGCGACAAAAACGTCTAAAAATTGGCAACAAAAAAGGTGACAAAAACGTCATGAAAAAAGTGACAACGTCTTAAAAAGGGACAAAAACATCTAAAAATAGGCAACAAAAAAGTTGACAACAACGTCACAAAAAAAGTGACAACGTCTTAAAAAGGGACAAAAACGTCTAAAAATAGGCAACAAAAAAGTTGACAACAACGTCACAAAAAAAGTGACAACGTCTTAAAAAGGGACGAAATCGTCTAAAAATAGGCAACAAAAAAGTTGACAAAAACGTCTAAAAGTAGCAACGTCTCAGAAAGGGACAAAAACGTCAAATAATTGACAAAAACGTCACGAAACAAGCGGAAAAAAAATCTAAAAATAGGCAACAAAAAAGTTGACAAAAACGTCACAAAAAAAGCAACAAAGACGTCTAAAAATAGGCAACAAAAAAGTTGACAAAAAAGCACAACAAAATTGACCAAAAAGTCACAAAAATATTGACAAAAAAGTCACAAAATTGCAACTAAAATGTCTCAACAAAGTTGACAAAAATGCACAAAAAAGTTGACAAAAACGTCACAAAAAAGGCGAGAAAAACATCTAAAAATAGGCAACAAAAAAGTTGACAAAAACGTCACAAAATAGCTACAAAAACTTCTAAAAATAGGCAACAAAAAAGTTGACAAAAAATGACAAAAAAACGAAAAAAACGTCTAAAAATAGGCAACAAAAAAGTTGACAAAAACTTCACGAAAAAAGCGACAAAGACGTCTAAAAATAGGCAACAAAAAAGTTGACAAAAACATCTAAATATAGCGACAACATCTCAGCAACAAAAAAGTTGACAAAAACTTCACAAAAAAAGCTACAACTTCTAAAAATAGGCAACAAAAAAGTTGACAAAAACGTCTAAAAATAGGCATCAAAAAAGTTGACAAAAACGTCACAAAAAAAGCGACAAAGACGTCTAAAAATAGTCAACAAAAAAGTTGACAAAAACGTCACAAATACGTCTATAAATAGGCAACAAAAAAGTTGACAAAAACGTCACGAAACAAGCAAAAAAAAAAGTCTAAAAATAGGCAACAAAAAAGTTGACAAAAATGTCTACAAATAGCGACAACGTCTCAGAAAGGGACAAAAACGTTACAAAAAAGTGACAAAGACGTCTAGAAATTCGCATCAAAAAAGTTGATAAAAACAAAACAAAAAAGCGACAAAAACGTCTAAAAATTGGCAATGAAAAAGTTGACAAAAACGTTACAAAAAGCGACAATAACGTCTAAAAATAGGCAACAAAAAAGTTGACAAATAGGTCACACAAAAAATGACAACAACATCTCTGAAATGGACAAAAACGTCTCACAAAGGGACAAAAACGTCTAAAAATAGGCAACAAAAAGTTGACAAAAAAGTCACAAAAAAAGCTACAACTTCTAAAAATAGGCAACAAAAAAGTTGACAAAAACGTCTAAAAATAGGCATCAAAAAAGTTGACAAAAACGTCACGAAAAAAGCGACAAAGACGTCTTAAAATAGTCAACAAAAAAGTTGACAAAAACGTACAAAAACGTCTAAAAATAGGCAACAAAAAAGTTGACAAAAACGTCACGAAACAAGCAAAAAAAAAAGTCTAAAAATAGGCAACAAAAAAGTTGACAAAAATGTCAACAAATAGCGACAACGTCTCAGAAAGGGACAAAAACGTTACAAAAAAGTGACAAAGACGTCTAGAAATTCGCATCAAAAAAGTTGATAAAAACAAAACAAAAAAGCGACAAAAACGTCTAAAAATTGGCAACAAAAAAGGTGACAAAAACGTCATGAAAAAAGTGACAACGTCTTAAAAAGGGACAAAAACATCTAAAAATAGGCAACAAAAAAGTTGACAACAACGTCACAAAAAAAGTGACAACGTCTTAAAAAGGGACAAAAACGTCTAAAAATAGGCAACAAAAAAGTTGACAACAACGTCACAAAAAAAGTGACAACGTCTTAAAAAGGGACGAAATCGTCTAAAAATAGGCAACAAAAAAGTTGACAAAAACGTCTAAAAGTAGCAACGTCTCAGAAAGGGACAAAAACGTCAAATAATTGACAAAAACGTCACGAAACAAGCGGAAAAAAAATCTAAAAATAGGCAACAAAAAAGTTGACAAAAACGTCACAAAAAAAGCAACAAAGACGTCTAAAAATAGGCAACAAAAAAGTTGACAAAAAAGCACAACAAAATTGACCAAAAAGTCACAAAAATATTGACAAAAAAGTCACAAAATTGCAACTAAAATGTCTCAACAAAGTTGACAAAAATGCACAAAAAAGTTGACAAAAACGTCACAAAAAAGGCGAGAAAAACATCTAAAAATAGGCAACAAAAAAGTTGACAAAAACGTCACAAAATAGCTACAAAAGCTTCTAAAAATAGGCAACAAAAAAGTTGACAAAAAATCACAAAAAAACGAAAAAAACGTCTAAAAATAGGCAACAAAAAAGTTGACAAAAACTTCACGAAAAAAGCGACAAAGACGTCTAAAAATAGGCAACAAAAAAGTTGACAAAAACATCTAAATATAGCGACAACATCTCAGCAACAAAAAAGTTGACAAAAACTTCACAAAAAAAGCTACAACAACTTCTAAAAATAGGCAACAAAAAAGTTGACAAAAACGTCTAAAAATAGGCATCAAAAAAGTTGACAAAAACGTCACAAAAAAAGCGACAAAGACGTCTAAAAATAGGCAACAAAAAAGTTGACAAAAACGTCACAAATACGTCTATAAATAGGCAACAAAAAAGTTGACAAAAACGTCACGAAACAAGCAAAAAAAAAAGTCTAAAAATAGGCAACAAAAAAGTTGACAAAAATGTCTACAAATAGCGACAACGTCTCAGAAAGGGACAAAAACGTTACAAAAAAGTGACAAAGACGTCTAGAAATTCGCATCAAAAAAGTTGATAAAAACAAAACAAAAAAGCGACAAAAACGTCTAAAAATTGGCAATGAAAAAGTTGACAAAAACGTTACAAAAAGCGACAATAACGTCTAAAAATAGGCAACAAAAAAGTTGACAAATAGGTCACACAAAAAATGACAACAACATCTCTGAAATGGACAAAAACGTCTCACAAAGGGACAAAAACGTCTAAAAATAGGCAACAAAAAGTTGACAAAAAAGTCACAAAAAAAGCTACAACTTCTAAAAATAGGCAACAAAAAAGTTGACAAAAACGTCTAAAAATAGGCATCAAAAAAGTTGACAAAAACGTAACGAAAAAAGCGACAAAGACGTCTTAAAATAGTCAACAAAAAAGTTGACAAAAACGTACAAAAACGTCTAAAAATAGGCAACAAAAAAGTTGACAAAAATGTCTACAAATAGCGACAACGTCTCAGAAAGGGACAAAAACGTCTAAAAATTGACAACAAAAAAGTTGACAAAAACGTCACAAAAAAGCAACAAAGATCTCAAACTAGGCAAAAAAAAGATGACAAAAACGTCACAAAAAAGCTACAAAAACGTCTAAAAATAGGCAACAAAAAGTTGACAAAATCGTCACAAAAAAGCTACAACAACTTCTAAAAATAGGCAACAAAAAAGTTGACAAAAACGTCTAAAAATAGGCAATAAAAAAGTTGACAAAAACGTCACGAAAAAAGCGACAAAAACGTCTAAAAATAGGCAACAAAAAAGTTAACAAAAAAGTCACGAATAAAAAGACAAAGACGTCTAAAAATAGGCAACAAAAAAGTTGACAAAAACGTCACAAAAACGTCTAAAAATAGGCAACAAAAAGTTGACAAAAACGTCACAAAAAAGCTACAACAACTTCTAAAAATAGGCAACAAAAAAGTTGACAAAAACGTCTAAAAATAGAAATCAAAAAAGTTGACAAAAACTTCACGAAAAAAGCGACAAAGACGTCTAAAAATAGGCAACAAAAAAGTTGACAAAAACGTCACAAATACGTCTATAAATAGGCAACAAAAAAGTTGACAAAAACGTCACGAAACAAGCAAAAAAAAAGTCTAAAAATAGGCAACAAAAAAGTTGACAAAAATGTCTACAAATAGAGACAACGTCTCAGAAAGGGAGAAAAACGTTACAAAAAAGCGACAAAGACGTCTAGAAATTCGCATCAAAAAAGTTGACAAAAACATCACAAAAAAGCGACAAAAACGTCTAAAAATTGACAACAAAAAAGTTGGCAAAAACTTCTAAAAATAGCGACAACGTCTCAGAAACGGACAAAAACGTATCAGAAAGGGACAAAAACGTCTAAAAATATAAAGGTAACAAAAAAGTTGACAACAACGTCACAAAAAAGTGACAACGTCTTAGAAAGGGACAAAAACGTCTAAAAATAGGCAACAAAAAAGTTGACAAAAACGTCATGAAAAAAGTGACAACGTCTTAAAAAGGGACAAAAACATCTAAAAATAGGCAACAAAAAAGTTGACAACAACGTCACAAAAAAAGTGACAACGTCTTAAAAAGGGACAAAAACGTCTAAAAATAGGCAACAAAAAAGTTGACAACAACGTCACAAAAAAAGTGACAACGTCTTAAAAAGGGACAAAATCGTCTAAAAATAGGCAACAAAAAAGTTGACAAAAACGTCTAAAAGTAGCGACGTCTCAGAAAGGGACAAAAACGTCAAATAATTGACAAAAACGTCACGAAACAAGCGGAAAAAAAATCTAAAAATAGGCAACAAAAAAGTTGACAAAAAAGCACAACAAAATTGACCAAAAAGTCACAAAAATATTGACATAAAAGTCACAAAATTGCAACTAAAATGTCTCAACAAAGTTGACAAAAATGCACAAAAAAGTTGACAAAAACGTCACAAAAAAGGCGAGAAAAACATCTAAAAATAGGCAACAAAAAAGTTGACAAAAACATCACAAAATAGCTACAAAAACTTCTAAAAATAGGCAACAAAAAAGTTGACAAAAAATCACAAAAAAACGAAAAAAACGTCTAAAAATAGGCAACAAAAAAGTTGACAAAAACTTCACGAAAAAAGCGACAAAGACGTCTAAAAATAGGCAACAAAAAAGTTGACAAAAACATCTAAATATAGCGACAACATCTCAGCAACAAAAAAGTTGACAAAAACTTCACAAAAAAGCTACAACAACTTCTAAAAATAGGCAACAAAAAAGTTGACAAAAACGTCTAAAAATAGGCATCAAAAAAGTTGACAAAAACGTCACAAAAAAAGCGACAAAGACGTCTAAAAATAGGCAACAAAAAAGTTGACAAAAACGTCACAAATACGTCTATAAATAGGCAACAAAAAAGTTGACAAAAACGTCACGAAACAAGCAAAAAAAAAGTCTAAAAATAGGCAACAAAAAAGTTGACAAAAATGTCTACAAATAGCGACAACGTCTCAGAAAGGGACAAAAACGTTACAAAAAAGTGACAAAGACGTCTAGAAATTCGCATCAAAAAAGTTGATAAAAACAAAACAAAAAAGCGACAAAAACGTCTAAAAATTGGCAATGAAAAAGTTGACAAAAACGTTACAAAAAGTGACAATAACGTCTAAAATTAGGCAACAAAAAAGTTGACAAATAGGTCACACAAAAAATGACAACAACATCTCTGAAATGGACAAAAACGTCTCACAAAGGGACAAAAACGTCTAAAAATAGGCAACAAAAAGTTGACAAAAAAGTCACAAAAAAAGCTACAACTTCTAAAAATAGGCAACAAAAAAGTTGACAAAAACGTACAAAAACGTCTAAAAATAGGCAACAAAAAAGTTGACAAAAATGTCTACAAATAGCGACAACGTCTCAGAAAGGGACAAAAACGTCTAAAAATTGACAACAAAAAAGTTGACAAAAACGTCACAAAAAAGCAACAAAGATCTCAAACTAGGCAAAAAAAAGATGACAAAAACGTCACAAAAAAGCTACAAAAACGTCTAAAAATAGGCAACAAAAAGTTGACAAAATCGTCACAAAAAAGCTACAACAACTTCTAAAAATAGGCAACAAAAAAGTTGACAAAAACGTCTAAAAATAGGCAATAAAAAAGTTGACAAAAACGTCACGAAAAAAGCGACAAAAACGTCTAAAAATAGGCAACAAAAAAGTTAACAAAAAAGTCACGAATAAAAAGACAAAGACGTCTAAAAATAGGCAACAAAAAAGTTGACAAAAACGTCACAAAAACGTCTAAAAATAGACAACAAAAAGTTGACAAAAACGTCACAAAAAAGCTACAACAACTTCTAAAAATAGGCAACAAAAAAGTTGACAAAAACGTCTAAAAATAGAAATCAAAAAAGTTGACAAAAACTTCACGAAAAAAGCGACAAAGACATCTAAAAATAGGCAACAAAAAAGTTGACAAAAACGTCACAAATACGTCTATAAATAGGCAACAAAAAAGTTGACAAAAACGTCACGAAACAAGCAAAAAAAAAGTCTAAAAATAGGCAACAAAAAAGTTGACAAAAATGTCTACAAATAGAGACAACGTCTCAGAAAGGGACAAAAACGTTACAAAAAAGCGACAAAGACGTCTAGAAATTCGCATCAAAAAAGTTGACAAAAACATCACAAAAAAGCGACAAAAACGTCTAAAAATTGGCAACGAAAAAGTTGACAAAAACGTTACAAAAAGCGACAATAACGTCTAAAAATAGGCAACAAAAAAGTTGACAAATAGGTCACACAAAAAGTGACAACAACATCTCTGAAATGGACAAAAACGTCTCACAAAGGGACAATAACGTCTAAAAATAGGCAACAAAAAGTTGACAAAAACGTCACAAAAAAAGCTACAACAACTTCTAAAAATAGGCAACAAAAAAGTTGACAAAAACGTCACGAAAAAAAGCAATAAAGACGTCTAAAAATAGGCAAAAAAAGTTGACAACATCACGAAAAAAGCGACAAAGACGTCTAAAAATAAGTAACAAAAAATTTGACAAAAACGTCACGAAACAAGCGAAAAAAACGTCTAAAAATAGGCAACAAAAAAGTTAACAAAAAAGTCACGAATAAAAAGACAAAGACGTCTAAAAATAGGCAACAAAAAAGTTGACAAAAATGTCTACAAATAGCGACAACGTCTCAGAAAGGGACAAAAACGTCTAAAAATTGGCAACAAAAAAGTTGACAAAAACGTCACGAAAAAAGCAACAAAGATCTCAAAATAGGCAAAAAAAGATGACAAAAACGTCACGAAAAAATTTACAGACGTCTAAAAATAGGCAACAAAAAGTTGACAAAAACGTCACAAAAAAAGCTACAACTTCTAAAAATAGGCAACAAAAAAGTTGACAAAAACGTCTAAAAATAGGCATCAAAAAAGTTGACAAAAACGTCACGAAAAAAGCGACAAAGACGTCTAAAAATAGGCAACAAAAAAGTTGACAAAAACGTCACAAATACGTCTATAAATAGGCAACAAAAAAGTTGACAAAAACGTCACGAAACAAGCAAAAAAAAAAGTCTAAAAATAGGCAACAAAAAAGTTGACAAAAATGTCTACAAATAGCGACAACGTCTCATAAAGGGACAAAAACGTTACAAAAAAGTGACAAAGACGTCTAGAAATTCGCATCAAAAAAGTTGATAAAAACAAAACAAAAAAGCGACAAAAACGTCTAAAAATTGGCAACGAAAAAGTTGACAAAAACGTTACAAAAAGCGACAATAACGTCTAAAAATAGGCAACAAAAAAGTTGACAAATAGGTCACACAAAAAGTGACAACAACATCTCTGAAATGGACAAAAACGTCTCACAAAGGGACAAAAACGTCTAAAAATAGGCAACAAAAAGTTGACAAAAAAGTCACAAAAAAAGCTACAACTTCTAAAAATAGGCAACAAAAAAGTTGACAAAAACGTCACGAAAAAAGCGACAAAGACGTCTTAAAATAGTCAACAAAAAAGTTGACAAAAACGTACAAAAACGTCTAAAAATAGGCAACAAAAAAGTTGACAAAAATGTCTACAAATAGCGACAACGTCTCAGAAAGGGACAAAAACGTCTAAAAATTGACAACAAAAAAGTTGACAAAAACGTCACAAAAAAGCAACAAAGATCTCAAACTAGGCAAAAAAAAGATGACAAAAACGTCACGAAAAAAGCGACAGACGTCTAAAAATAGGCAACAAAAAGTTGACAAAAACGTCACAAAAAAAGCTACAACAACTTCTAAAAATAGGCAACAAAAAAGTTGACAAAAACGTCTAAAAATAGGCATCAAAAAAGTTGACAAAAACGTCACGAAAAAAACGACAAAGACGTCTAAAAATAGGCAACAAAAAAGTTGACAAAAACGTCACAAATACATCTATAAATAGGCAACAAAAAAGTTGACAAAAACGTCACAAATACGTCTATAAATAGGCAACAAAAAAGTTGACAAAAACGTCACGAAACAAGCAAAAAAAAAGTCTAAAAATAGGCAACAAAAAAGTTGACAAAAATGTCTACAAATAGCGACAACGTCTCAGAAAGGGACAAAAACGTTACAAAAAAGTGACAAAGACGTCTAGAAATTCGCATCAAAAAAGTTGATAAAAACAAAACAAAAAAGCGACAAAAATGTCTAAAAATTGGCAACGAAAAAGTAGACACAAACGTTACAAAAAGCGACAATAACGTCTAAAAATAGGCAACAAAAAAGTTGACAAATAGGTCACACAAAAAATGACAACAACATCTCTGAAATGGACAAAAACGTCTCACAAAGGGACAAAAACGTCTAAAAATAGGCAACAAAAAGTTGACAAAAAAGTCATAAAAAAAGCTACAACTTCTAAAAATAGGCAACAAAAAAGTTGACAAAAACGTCTAAAAATAGGCATCAAAAAAGTTGACAAAAACGTCACAAAAAAGGCGAGAAAAACATCTAAAAATAGGCAACAAAAAAGTTGACAAAAACGTCACAAAATAGCTACAAAAACTTCTAAAAATAGGCAACAAAAAAGTTGACAAAAAATCACAAAAAAACGAAAAAAACGTCTAAAAATAGGCAACAAAAAAGTTGACAAAAACTTCACGAAAAAAGCGACAAAGACGTCTAAAAATAGGCAACAAAAAAGTTGACAAAAACATCTAAATATAGCGACAACATCTCAGCAACAAAAAAGTTGACAAAAACTTCACAAAAAAAGCTACAACTTCTAAAAATAGGCAACAAAAAAGTTGACAAAAACGTCTAAAAATAGGCATCAAAAAAGTTGACAAAAACGTCACAAAAAAAGCGACAAAGACGTCTAAAAATAGTCAACAAAAAAGTTGACAAAAACGTCACAAATACGTCTATAAATAGGCAACAAAAAAGTTGACAAAAACGTCACGAAACAAGCAAAAAAAAAAGTCTAAAAATAGGCAACAAAAAAGTTGACAAAAATGTCTACAAATAGCGACAACGTCTCAGAAAGGGACAAAAACGTTACAAAAAAGTGACAAAGACGTCTAGAAATTCGCATCAAAAAAGTTGATAAAAACAAAACAAAAAAGCGACAAAAACGTCTAAAAATTGGCAATGAAAAAGTTGACAAAAACGTTACAAAAAGCGACAATAACGTCTAAAAATAGGCAACAAAAAAGTTGACAAATAGGTCACACAAAAAATGACAACAACATCTCTGAAATGGACAAAAACGTCTCACAAAGGGACAAAAACGTCTAAAAATAGGCAACAAAAAGTTGACAAAAAAGTCACAAAAAAAGCTACAACTTCTAAAAATAGGCAACAAAAAAGTTGACAAAAACGTCTAAAAATAGGCATCAAAAAAGTTGACAAAAACGTCACGAAAAAAGCGACAAAGACGTCTTAAAATAGTCAACAAAAAAGTTGACAAAAACGTACAAAAACGTCTAAAAATAGGCAACAAAAAAGTTGACAAAAACGTCACGAAACAAGCAAAAAAAAAAGTCTAAAAATAGGCAACAAAAAAGTTGACAAAAATGTCAACAAATAGCGACAACGTCTCAGAAAGGGACAAAAACGTTACAAAAAAGTGACAAAGACGTCTAGAAATTCGCATCAAAAAAGTTGATAAAAACAAAACAAAAAAGCGACAAAAACGTCTAAAAATTGGCAACAAAAAAGGTGACAAAAACGTCATGAAAAAAGTGACAACGTCTTAAAAAGGGACAAAAACATCTAAAAATAGGCAACAAAAAAGTTGACAACAACGTCACAAAAAAAGTGACAACGTCTTAAAAAGGGACAAAAACGTCTAAAAATAGGCAACAAAAAAGTTGACAACAACGTCACAAAAAAAGTGACAACGTCTTAAAAAGGGACGAAATCGTCTAAAAATAGGCAACAAAAAAGTTGACAAAAACGTCTAAAAGTAGCAACGTCTCAGAAAGGGACAAAAACGTCAAATAATTGACAAAAACGTCACGAAACAAGCGGAAAAAAAATCTAAAAATAGGCAACAAAAAAGTTGACAAAAACGTCACAAAAAAAGCAACAAAGACGTCTAAAAATAGGCAACAAAAAAGTTGACAAAAAAGCACAACAAAATTGACCAAAAAGTCACAAAAATATTGACAAAAAAGTCACAAAATTGCAACTAAAATGTCTCAACAAAGTTGACAAAAATGCACAAAAAAGTTGACAAAAACGTCACAAAAAAGGCGAGAAAAACATCTAAAAATAGGCAACAAAAAAGTTGACAAAAACGTCACAAAATAGCTACAAAAGCTTCTAAAAATAGGCAACAAAAAAGTTGACAAAAAATCACAAAAAAACGAAAAAAACGTCTAAAAATAGGCAACAAAAAAGTTGACAAAAACTTCACGAAAAAAGCGACAAAGACGTCTAAAAATAGGCAACAAAAAAGTTGACAAAAACATCTAAATATAGCGACAACATCTCAGCAACAAAAAAGTTGACAAAAACTTCACAAAAAAAGCTACAACAACTTCTAAAAATAGGCAACAAAAAAGTTGACAAAAACGTCTAAAAATAGGCATCAAAAAAGTTGACAAAAACGTCACAAAAAAAGCGACAAAGACGTCTAAAAATAGGCAACAAAAAAGTTGACAAAAACGTCACAAATACGTCTATAAATAGGCAACAAAAAAGTTGACAAAAACGTCACGAAACAAGCAAAAAAAAAAGTCTAAAAATAGGCAACAAAAAAGTTGACAAAAATGTCTACAAATAGCGACAACGTCTCAGAAAGGGACAAAAACGTTACAAAAAAGTGACAAAGACGTCTAGAAATTCGCATCAAAAAAGTTGATAAAAACAAAACAAAAAAGCGACAAAAACGTCTAAAAATTGGCAATGAAAAAGTTGACAAAAACGTTACAAAAAGCGACAATAACGTCTAAAAATAGGCAACAAAAAAGTTGACAAATAGGTCACACAAAAAATGACAACAACATCTCTGAAATGGACAAAAACGTCTCACAAAGGGACAAAAACGTCTAAAAATAGGCAACAAAAAGTTGACAAAAAAGTCACAAAAAAAGCTACAACTTCTAAAAATAGGCAACAAAAAAGTTGACAAAAACGTCTAAAAATAGGCATCAAAAAAGTTGACAAAAACGTAACGAAAAAAGCGACAAAGACGTCTTAAAATAGTCAACAAAAAAGTTGACAAAAACGTACAAAAACGTCTAAAAATAGGCAACAAAAAAGTTGACAAAAATGTCTACAAATAGCGACAACGTCTCAGAAAGGGACAAAAACGTCTAAAAATTGACAACAAAAAAGTTGACAAAAACGTCACAAAAAAGCAACAAAGATCTCAAACTAGGCAAAAAAAAGATGACAAAAACGTCACAAAAAAGCTACAAAAACGTCTAAAAATAGGCAACAAAAAGTTGACAAAATCGTCACAAAAAAGCTACAACTTCTAAAAATAGGCAACAAAAAAGTTGACAAAAACGTCTAAAAATAGGCAATAAAAAAGTTGACAAAAACGTCACGAAAAAAGCGACAAAAACGTCTAAAAATAGGCAACAAAAAAGTTAACAAAAAAGTCACGAATAAAAAGACAAAGACGTCTAAAAATAGGCAACAAAAAAGTTGACAAAAACGTCACAAAAACGTCTAAAAATAGGCAACAAAAAGTTGACAAAAACGTCACAAAAAAGCTACAACAACTTCTAAAAATAGGCAACAAAAAAGTTGACAAAAACGTCTAAAAATAGAAATCAAAAAAGTTGACAAAAACTTCACGAAAAAAGCGACAAAGACGTCTAAAAATAGGCAACAAAAAAGTTGACAAAAACGTCACAAATACGTCTATAAATAGGCAACAAAAAAGTTGACAAAAACGTCACGAAACAAGCAAAAAAAAAGTCTAAAAATAGGCAACAAAAAAGTTGACAAAAATGTCTACAAATAGAGACAACGTCTCAGAAAGGGAGAAAAACGTTACAAAAAAGCGACAAAGACGTCTAGAAATTCGCATCAAAAAAGTTGACAAAAACATCACAAAAAAGCGACAAAAACGTCTAAAAATTGACAACAAAAAAGTTGGCAAAAACTTCTAAAAATAGCGACAACGTCTCAGAAACGGACAAAAACGTATCAGAAAGGGACAAAAACGTCTAAAAATATAAAGGTAACAAAAAAGTTGACAACAACGTCACAAAAAAGTGACAACGTCTTAGAAAGGGACAAAAACGTCTAAAAATAGGCAACAAAAAAGTTGACAAAAACGTCATGAAAAAAGTGACAACGTCTTAAAAAGGGACAAAAACATCTAAAAATAGGCAACAAAAAAGTTGACAACAACGTCACAAAAAAAGTGACAACGTCTTAAAAAGGGACAAAAACGTCTAAAAATAGGCAACAAAAAAGTTGACAACAACGTCACAAAAAAAGTGACAACGTCTTAAAAAGGGACAAAATCGTCTAAAAATAGGCAACAAAAAAGTTGACAAAAACGTCTAAAAGTAGCGACGTCTCAGAAAGGGACAAAAACGTCAAATAATTGACAAAAACGTCACGAAACAAGCGGAAAAAAAATCTAAAAATAGGCAACAAAAAAGTTGACAAAAAAGCACAACAAAATTGACCAAAAAGTCACAAAAATATTGACATAAAAGTCACAAAATTGCAACTAAAATGTCTCAACAAAGTTGACAAAAATGCACAAAAAAGTTGACAAAAACGTCACAAAAAAGGCGAGAAAAACATCTAAAAATAGGCAACAAAAAAGTTGACAAAAACATCACAAAATAGCTACAAAAACTTCTAAAAATAGGCAACAAAAAAGTTGACAAAAAATCACAAAAAAACGAAAAAAACGTCTAAAAATAGGCAACAAAAAAGTTGACAAAAACTTCACGAAAAAAGCGACAAAGACGTCTAAAAATAGGCAACAAAAAAGTTGACAAAAACATCTAAATATAGCGACAACATCTCAGCAACAAAAAAGTTGACAAAAACTTCACAAAAAAGCTACAACAACTTCTAAAAATAGGCAACAAAAAAGTTGACAAAAACGTCTAAAAATAGGCATCAAAAAAGTTGACAAAAACGTCACAAAAAAAGCGACAAAGACGTCTAAAAATAGGCAACAAAAAAGTTGACGAAAACGTCACAAATACGTCTATAAATAGGCAACAAAAAAGTTGACAAAAACGTCACGAAACAAGCAAAAAAAAAGTCTAAAAATAGGCAACAAAAAAGTTGACAAAAATGTCTACAAATAGCGACAACGTCTCAGAAAGGGACAAAAACGTTACAAAAAAGTGACAAAGACGTCTAGAAATTCGCATCAAAAAAGTTGATAAAAACAAAACAAAAAAGCGACAAAAACGTCTAAAAATTGGCAATGAAAAAGTTGACAAAAACGTTACAAAAAGTGACAATAACGTCTAAAATTAGGCAACAAAAAAGTTGACAAATAGGTCACACAAAAAATGACAACAACATCTCTGAAATGGACAAAAACGTCTCACAAAGGGACAAAAACGTCTAAAAATAGGCAACAAAAAGTTGACAAAAAAGTCACAAAAAAAGCTACAACTTCTAAAAATAGGCAACAAAAAAGTTGACAAAAACGTACAAAAACGTCTAAAAATAGGCAACAAAAAAGTTGACAAAAATGTCTACAAATAGCGACAACGTCTCAGAAAGGGACAAAAACGTCTAAAAATTGACAACAAAAAAGTTGACAAAAACGTCACAAAAAAGCAACAAAGATCTCAAACTAGGCAAAAAAAAGATGACAAAAACGTCACAAAAAAGCTACAAAAACGTCTAAAAATAGGCAACAAAAAGTTGACAAAATCGTCACAAAAAAGCTACAACAACTTCTAAAAATAGGCAACAAAAAAGTTGACAAAAACGTCTAAAAATAGGCAATAAAAAAGTTGACAAAAACGTCACGAAAAAAGCGACAAAAACGTCTAAAAATAGGCAACAAAAAAGTTAACAAAAAAGTCACGAATAAAAAGACAAAGACGTCTAAAAATAGGCAACAAAAAAGTTGACAAAAACGTCACAAAAACGTCTAAAAATAGACAACAAAAAGTTGACAAAAACGTCACAAAAAAGCTACAACAACTTCTAAAAATAGGCAACAAAAAAGTTGACAAAAACGTCTAAAAATAGAAATCAAAAAAGTTGACAAAAACTTCACGAAAAAAGCGACAAAGACATCTAAAAATAGGCAACAAAAAAGTTGACAAAAACGTCACAAATACGTCTATAAATAGGCAACAAAAAAGTTGACAAAAACGTCACGAAACAAGCAAAAAAAAAGTCTAAAAATAGGCAACAAAAAAGTTGACAAAAATGTCTACAAATAGAGACAACGTCTCAGAAAGGGACAAAAACGTTACAAAAAAGCGACAAAGACGTCTAGAAATTCGCATCAAAAAAGTTGACAAAAACATCACAAAAAAGCGACAAAAACGTCTAAAAATTGGCAACGAAAAAGTTGACAAAAACGTTACAAAAAGCGACAATAACGTCTAAAAATAGGCAACAAAAAAGTTGACAAATAGGTCACACAAAAAGTGACAACAACATCTCTGAAATGGACAAAAACGTCTCACAAAGGGACAATAACGTCTAAAAATAGGCAACAAAAAGTTGACAAAAACGTCACAAAAAAAGCTACAACAACTTCTAAAAATAGGCAACAAAAAAGTTGACAAAAACGTCACGAAAAAAAGCAATAAAGACGTCTAAAAATAGGCAAAAAAAGTTGACAACATCACGAAAAAAGCGACAAAGACGTCTAAAAATAAGTAACAAAAAATTTGACAAAAACGTCACGAAACAAGCGAAAAAAACGTCTAAAAATAGGCAACAAAAAAGTTAACAAAAAAGTCACGAATAAAAAGACAAAGACGTCTAAAAATAGGCAACAAAAAAGTTGACAAAAATGTCTACAAATAGCGACAACGTCTCAGAAAGGGACAAAAACGTCTAAAAATTGGCAACAAAAAAGTTGACAAAAACGTCACGAAAAAAGCAACAAAGATCTCAAAATAGGCAAAAAAAGATGACAAAAACGTCACGAAAAAATTTACAGACGTCTAAAAATAGGCAACAAAAAGTTGACAAAAACGTCACAAAAAAAGCTACAACTTCTAAAAATAGGCAACAAAAAAGTTGACAAAAACGTCTAAAAATAGGCATCAAAAAAGTTGACAAAAACGTCACGAAAAAAGCGACAAAGACGTCTAAAAATAGGCAACAAAAAAGTTGACAAAAACGTCACAAATACGTCTATAAATAGGCAACAAAAAAGTTGACAAAAACGTCACGAAACAAGCAAAAAAAAAAGTCTAAAAATAGGCAACAAAAAAGTTGACAAAAATGTCTACAAATAGCGACAACGTCTCATAAAGGGACAAAAACGTTACAAAAAAGTGACAAAGACGTCTAGAAATTCGCATCAAAAAAGTTGATAAAAACAAAACAAAAAAGCGACAAAAACGTCTAAAAATTGGCAACGAAAAAGTTGACAAAAACGTTACAAAAAGCGACAATAACGTCTAAAAATAGGCAACAAAAAAGTTGACAAATAGGTCACACAAAAAGTGACAACAACATCTCTGAAATGGACAAAAACGTCTCACAAAGGGACAAAAACGTCTAAAAATAGGCAACAAAAAGTTGACAAAAAAGTCACAAAAAAAGCTACAACTTCTAAAAATAGGCAACAAAAAAGTTGACAAAAACGTCACGAAAAAAGCGACAAAGACGTCTTAAAATAGTCAACAAAAAAGTTGACAAAAACGTACAAAAACGTCTAAAAATAGGCAACAAAAAAGTTGACAAAAATGTCTACAAATAGCGACAACGTCTCAGAAAGGGACAAAAACGTCTAAAAATTGACAACAAAAAAGTTGACAAAAACGTCACAAAAAAGCAACAAAGATCTCAAACTAGGCAAAAAAAAGATGACAAAAACGTCACGAAAAAAGCGACAGACGTCTAAAAATAGGCAACAAAAAGTTGACAAAAACGTCACAAAAAAAGCTACAACAACTTCTAAAAATAGGCAACAAAAAAGTTGACAAAAACGTCTAAAAATAGGCATCAAAAAAGTTGACAAAAACGTCACGAAAAAAACGACAAAGACGTCTAAAAATAGGCAACAAAAAAGTTGACAAAAACGTCACAAATACATCTATAAATAGGCAACAAAAAAGTTGACAAAAACGTCACAAATACGTCTATAAATAGGCAACAAAAAAGTTGACAAAAACGTCACGAAACAAGCAAAAAAAAAGTCTAAAAATAGGCAACAAAAAAGTTGACAAAAATGTCTACAAATAGCGACAACGTCTCAGAAAGGGACAAAAACGTTACAAAAAAGTGACAAAGACGTCTAGAAATTCGCATCAAAAAAGTTGATAAAAACAAAACAAAAAAGCGACAAAAATGTCTAAAAATTGGCAACGAAAAAGTAGACACAAACGTTACAAAAAGCGACAATAACGTCTAAAAATAGGCAACAAAAAAGTTGACAAATAGGTCACACAAAAAATGACAACAACATCTCTGAAATGGACAAAAACGTCTCACAAAGGGACAAAAACGTCTAAAAATAGGCAACAAAAAGTTGACAAAAAAGTCATAAAAAAAGCTACAACTTCTAAAAATAGGCAACAAAAAAGTTGACAAAAACGTCTAAAAATAGGCATCAAAAAAGTTGACAAAAACGTCACGAAAAAAGCGACAAAGACGTCTTAAAATAGTCAACAAAAAAGTTGACAAAAACGTACAAAAACGTCTAAAAATAGGCAAAAAAAAGATGACAAAAATGTCTACAAATAGCGACAACGTCTCAGAAAGGGACAAAAACGTCTAAAAATTGACAACAAAAAAGTTGACAAAAACGTCACAAAAAAGCAACAAAGATCTCAAAATAGGCAAAAAAAGTTGACAAAAACGTCACAAAAAAGCAACAAAGATCTCAAAATAGGCAAAAAAAAGATGACAAAAACGTCCCAAAAAAGCTACAAAAACGTCTAAAAATAGGCAACAAAAAGTTGACAAAATCGTCACAAAAAAGCTACAACAACTTCTAAAAATAGGCAACAAAAAAGTTGACAAAAACGTCTAAAAATAGGCAATAAAAAAGTTGACAAAAACGTCACGAAAAAAGCGACAAAAACGTCTAAAAATAGGCAACAAAAAAGTTAACAAAAAAGTCACGAATAAAAAGACAAAGACGTCTAAAAATAGGAAACAAAAAAGTTGACAAAAACGTCACAAAAACGTCTAAAAATAGGCAACAAAAAGTTGACAAAAACGTCACAAAAAAGCTACAACAACTTCTAAAAATAGACAACAAAAAAGTTGACAAAAACGTCTAAAAATAGAAATCAAAAAAGTTGACAAAAACTTCACGAAAAAAGCGACAAAGACGTCTAAAAATAGGCAACAAAAAAGTTGACAAAAACGTCACAAATACGTCTATAAATAGGCAACAAAAAAGTTGACAAAAACGTCACGAAACAAGCAAAAAAAAAGTCTAAAAATAGGCAACAAAAAAGTTGACAAAAATGTCTACAAATAGCGACAACGTCTCAGAAAGGGACAAAAACGTTACAAAAAAGCGACAAAGACGTCTAGAAATTCGCATCAAAAAAGTTGACAAAAACATCACAAAAAAGCGACAAAAACGTCTAAAAATTGGCAACGAAAAAGTTGACAAAAACGTTACAAAAAGCGACAATAACGTCTAAAAATAGGCAACAAAAAAGTTGACAAATAGGTCACACAAAAAGTGACAACAACATCTCTGAAATGGACAAAAACGTCTCACAAAGGGACAAAAACGTCTAAAAATAGGCAACAAAAAGTTGACAAAAACGTCACAAAAAAAGCTACAACAACTTCTAAAAATAGGCAACAAAAAAGTTGACAAAAACGTCACGAAAAAAAGCAATAAAGACGTCTAAAAATAGGCAAAAAAAGTTGACAACATCACGAAAAAAGCGACAAAGACGTCTAAAAATAAGTAACAAAAAATTTGACAAAAACGTCACGAAACAAGCGAAAAAAACGTCTAAAAATAGGCAACAAAAAAGTTAACAAAAAAGTCACGAATAAAAAGACAAAGACGTCTAAAAATAGGCAACAAAAAAGTTGACAAAAATGTCTACAAATAGCGACAACGTCTCAGAAAGGGACAAAAACGTCTAAAAATTGGCAACAAAAAAGTTGACAAAAACGTCACGAAAAAAGCAACAAAGATCTCAAAATAGGCAAAAAAAGATGACAAAAACGTCACGAAAAAATTTACAGACGTCTAAAAATAGGCAACAAAAAGTTGACAAAAACGTCACAAAAAAAGCTACAACTTCTAAAAATAGGCAACAAAAAAGTTGACAAAAACGTCTAAAAATAGGCATCAAAAAAGTTGACAAAAACGTCACGAAAAAAGCGACAAAGACGTCTAAAAATAGGCAACAAAAAAGTTGACAAAAACGTCACAAATACGTCTATAAATAGGCAACAAAAAAGTTGACAAAAACGTCACGAAACAAGCAAAAAAAAAAGTCTAAAAATAGGCAACAAAAAAGTTGACAAAAATGTCTACAAATAGCGACAACGTCTCATAAAGGGACAAAAACGTTACAAAAAAGTGACAAAGACGTCTAGAAATTCGCATCAAAAAAGTTGATAAAAACAAAACAAAAAAGCGACAAAAACGTCTAAAAATTGGCAACGAAAAAGTTGACAAAAACGTTACAAAAAGCGACAATAACGTCTAAAAATAGGCAACAAAAAAGTTGACAAATAGGTCACACAAAAAGTGACAACAACATCTCTGAAATGGACAAAAACGTCTCACAAAGGGACAAAAACGTCTAAAAATAGGCAACAAAAAGTTGACAAAAAAGTCACAAAAAAAGCTACAACTTCTAAAAATAGGCAACAAAAAAGTTGACAAAAACGTCACGAAAAAAGCGACAAAGACGTCTTAAAATAGTCAACAAAAAAGTTGACAAAAACGTACAAAAACGTCTAAAAATAGGCAACAAAAAAGTTGACAAAAATGTCTACAAATAGCGACAACGTCTCAGAAAGGGACAAAAACGTCTAAAAATTGACAACAAAAAAGTTGACAAAAACGTCACAAAAAAGCAACAAAGATCTCAAACTAGGCAAAAAAAAGATGACAAAAACGTCACAAAAAAGCTACAAAAATGTCTAAAAATAGGCAACAAAAAGTTGACAAAATCGTCACAAAAAAGCTACAACAACTTCTAAAAATAGGCAACAAAAAAGTTGACAAAAACGTCTAAAAATAGGCAATAAAAAAGTTGACAAAAACGTCACGAAAAAAGCGACAAAAACGTCTAAAAATAGGCAACAAAAAAGTTAACAAAAAAGTCACGAATAAAAAGACAAAGACGTCTAAAAATAGGCAACAAAAAAGTTGACAAAAACGTCACAAAAACGTCTAAAAATAGGCAACAAAAAGTTGACAAAAACGTCACAAAAAAGCTACAACAACTTCTAAAAATAGGCAACAAAAAAGTTGACAAAAACGTCTAAAAATAGAAATCAAAAAAGTTGACAAAAACTTCACGAAAAAAGCGACAAAGACGTCTAAAAATAGGCAACAAAAAAGTTGACAAAAACGTCACAAATACGTCTATAAATAGGCAACAAAAAAGTTGACAAAAACGTCACGAAACAAGCAAAAAAAAAGTCTAAAAATGGGCAACAAAAAAGTTGACAAAAATGTCTACAAATAGAGACAACGTCTCAGAAAGGGACAAAAACGTTACAAAAAAGCGACAAAGAAGTCTAGAAATTCGCATCAAAAAAGTTGACAAAAACATCACAAAAAAGCGACAAAAACGTCTAAAAATTGGCAACGAAAAAGTTGACAAAAACGTTACAAAAAGCGACAATAACATCTAAAAATAGGCAACAAAAAAGTTGACAAATAGGTCACACAAAAAGTGACAAAAACATCTCTGAAATGGACAAAAACGTCTCACAAAGGGACAAAAACGTCTAAAAATAGGCAACAAAAAGTTGACAAAAACGTCACAAAAAAAGCTACAACAACTTCTAAAAATAGGCAACAAAAAAGTTGACAAAAACGTCACGAAAAAAAGCAATAAAGACGTCTAAAAATAGGCAAAAAAAGTTGACAACATCACGAAATAAGCGACAACGACGTCTAAATATAAGTAACAAAAAATTTGACAAAAACGTCACGAAACAAGCGAAAAAAACGTCTAAAAATAGGCAACAAAAAAGTTAACAAAAAAGTCACGAATAAAAAGACAAAGACGTCTAAAAATAGGCAACAAAAAAGTTGACAAAAATGTCTACAAATAGCGACAACGTCTCAGAAAGGGACAAAGACGTCTAAAAATTGGCAACAAAAAAGTTGACAAAAACGTCACGAAAAAAGCAACAAAGATCTCAAAATAGGCAAAAAAAAGATGACAAAAACGTCACGAAAAAAGCGACAGACGTCTAAAAATAGGCAACAAAAAGTTGACAAAAACGTCACAAAAAAAGCTACAACAACTTCTAAAAATAGGCAACAAAAAAGTTGACAAAAACGTCTAAAAATAGGCATCAAAAAAGTTGACAAAAACGTCACGAAAAAAACGACAAAGACGTCTAAAAATAGGCAACAAAAAAGTTGACAAAAACGTCACAAATACATCTATAAATAGGCAACAAAAAAGTTGACAAAAACGTCACAAATACGTCTATAAATAGGCAACAAAAAAGTTGACAAAAACGTCACGAAACAAGCAAAAAAAAAGTCTAAAAATAGGCAACAAAAAAGTTGACAAAAATGTCTACAAATAGCGACAACGTCTCAGAAAGGGACAAAAACGTTACAAAAAAGTGACAAAGACGTCTAGAAATTCGCATCAAAAAAGTTGATAAAAACAAAACAAAAAAGCGACAAAAATGTCTAAAAATTGGCAACGAAAAAGTAGACACAAACGTTACAAAAAGCGACAATAACGTCTAAAAATAGGCAACAAAAAAGTTGACAAATAGGTCACACAAAAAATGACAACAACATCTCTGAAATGGACAAAAACGTCTCACAAAGGGACAAAAACGTCTAAAAATAGGCAACAAAAAGTTGACAAAAAAGTCATAAAAAAAGCTACAACTTCTAAAAATAGGCAACAAAAAAGTTGACAAAAACGTCTAAAAATAGGCATCAAAAAAGTTGACAAAAACGTCACGAAAAAAGCGACAAAGACGTCTTAAAATAGTCAACAAAAAAGTTGACAAAAACGTACAAAAACGTCTAAAAATAGGCAAAAAAAAGATGACAAAAATGTCTACAAATAGCGACAACGTCTCAGAAAGGGACAAAAACGTCTAAAAATTGACAACAAAAAAGTTGACAAAAACGTCACAAAAAAGCAACAAAGATCTCAAAATAGGCAAAAAAAAGATGACAAAAACGTCCCAAAAAAGCTACAAAAACGTCTAAAAATAGGCAACAAAAAGTTGACAAAATCGTCACAAAAAAGCTACAACAACTTCTAAAAATAGGCAACAAAAAAGTTGACAAAAACGTCTAAAAATAGGCAATAAAAAAGTTGACAAAAACGTCACGAAAAAAGCGACAAAAACGTCTAAAAATAGGCAACAAAAAAGTTAACAAAAAAGTCACGAATAAAAAGACAAAGACGTCTAAAAATAGGAAACAAAAAAGTTGACAAAAACGTCACAAAAACGTCTAAAAATAGGCAACAAAAAGTTGACAAAAACGTCACAAAAAAGCTACAACAACTTCTAAAAATAGACAACAAAAAAGTTGACAAAAACGTCTAAAAATAGAAATCAAAAAAGTTGACAAAAACTTCACGAAAAAAGCGACAAAGACGTCTAAAAATAGGCAACAAAAAAGTTGACAAAAACGTCACAAATACGTCTATAAATAGGCAACAAAAAAGTTGACAAAAACGTCACGAAACAAGCAAAAAAAAAGTCTAAAAATAGGCAACAAAAAAGTTGACAAAAATGTCTACAAATAGCGACAACGTCTCAGAAAGGGACAAAAACGTTACAAAAAAGCGACAAAGACGTCTAGAAATTCGCATCAAAAAAGTTGACAAAAACATCACAAAAAAGCGACAAAAACGTCTAAAAATTGGCAACGAAAAAGTTGACAAAAACGTTACAAAAAGCGACAATAACGTCTAAAAATAGGCAACAAAAAAGTTGACAAATAGGTCACACAAAAAGTGACAACAACATCTCTGAAATGGACAAAAACGTCTCACAAAGGGACAAAAACGTCTAAAAATAGGCAACAAAAAGTTGACAAAAACGTCACAAAAAAAGCTACAACAACTTCTAAAAATAGGCAACAAAAAAGTTGACAAAAACGTCTAAAAATAGGCATCAATAAAGTTGACAAAAACGTCACAAAAACGTCTATAAATAGGCAACAAAAAAGTTGACAAAAACGTCATGAAACAAGCAAAAAAAAAGTCTAAAAATAGGCAACAAAAAAGTTGACAAAAACGTCACAAAAAAGCAACAAAGATCTCAAAATAGGCAAAAAAAAGATGACAAAAACGTCACAAAAAAGCTACAAAAACGTCTAAAAATAGGCAACAAAAAGTTGACAAAATCGTCACAAAAAAGCTACAACAACTTCTAAAAATAGGCAACAAAAAAGTTGACAAAAACATCTAAAAATAGGCAATAAAAAAGTTGACAAAAACGTCACGAAAAAAGCGACAAAGACGTCTAAAAATAGGCAACAAAAAGTTGACATAAACATCACAAAAAAGCAACTAAAATGTCTCAAAAAAGTTGACACAAACGCACAACAAAATTGACAAAAACGTTACAAAAAAGTTGACAAAAAAGTGACAAAATTGCGACTAAAATGTCTCAACAAAGTTGACAAAAACGTCACAAAAAAAGCTACAACAACTTCTAAAAATAGGCAACAACAAAGTTGACAAAAACGTCACGAAACAAGCAAAAAAAAAAGTCTAAAAATAGGCAACAAAAAAGTTGACAAAAATGTCTACAAATAGCGACAACGTCTCAGAAAGGGACAAAAACGTTGACAAATAGGTCACACAAAAAGTGACAACAACATCTCTGAAATGGACAAAAACGTCTCACAAAGGGACAAAAACGTCTAAAAATAGGCAACAAAAAAGTTGACAAAAACGTGACGAAAAAAGCAACAAAGACGTCTAAAAATTGGCAACAAAAAAGTTGGCAAAAAATTCTAAAAATAGCGACAACGTCTCAGAAAGGGAGAAAAACGTATCAGAAAGGGACAAAAACGTCTAAAAATATATAGGCAACAAAAAAGTTGACAACAACGTCACAAAAAAGCTACAAAAACGTCTAAAAATAGGCAACAAAAAGTTGACAAAATCGTCACAAAAAAGCTACAACAACTTCTAAAAATAGGCAACAAAAAAGTTGACAAAAACGTCTAAAAATAGAAATCAAAAAAGTTGACAAAAACGTCACGAAAAAAGCGACAAAGACGTCTAAAAATAGGCAACAAAAAAGTTGACAAAAACGTCACAAAAAAAGCTACAACTTCTAAAAATAGGCAACAAAAAAGTTGACAAAAACGTCTAAAAATAGGCATCAAAATAGTTGACAAAAACGTCACAAAAACGTCTATAAATAGGCAACAAAAAAGTTGACACACAGAACAAAATTGACAAAAACGTTACAAAAAAGTTGACAAAAAAGTCACAAAATTGCGACTAAAATGTCTCAACAAAGTTGACAAAAACGTCACAAAAAGGCGACAAAAACATCTAAAAATAGGCAACAAAAAGTTGACACAAACACAGAACAAAATTGACAAAAACGTCACAAAAATGCGACTAAAATGTCTCAACAAAGTTGACACAAACGCAAAAAAAACTTAACAAAAACGCACAAAAAAGTTTAAAAAAAGTCACAAAATTGCGACTAAAATTTCTCAACAAAACTGACAAAAACGCACAAAAAAATTGACCAAAACGTCACAAAAAATTTGACACAAACGCACAACAAAATTGACAAAAACGTTACAAATATGTTGACAAAAAAGTCACAAAATTTCCACTAAAATGTCTCAACAAAGTTGACAAAAACGCATAAAAAAGTTGACAAAAACGTCACAAAAAATTTGACACAAACGCACAACAAAATTGATAAAAAGTTACAAAAAAGTTGACAAAAACGTCACAAAAAAGTTGACAAAAACGTCACAAAAATGAGACTAAAATGTTTCAACAAAGTTGACAAAAACACACAAAAATGTTGACAAACGTCACAACAAAGCGACAAAAACGTCAAAAAATAGGCAACAAAAAAGTTGACAAAAACGTCACAACAAAGCGACAAAAACGTCTAAAAATAGGCAACAAAAAAGTTGACAAAAACGTGACGAAAAAAGCAACAAAGACGTCTAAAAATTGACAACAAAAAAGTTGGCAAAAACTTCTAAAAATAGCGACAACGTCTCAGAAACGGACAAAAATGTATCAGAAAGGGACAAAAACGTCTAAAAATATAAAGGCAACAAAAAAGTTGACAACAACGTCACAAAAAAAGTGACAACGTCTTAAAAAGGGACAAAAACGTCTAAAAATAGGCAACAAAAAAGTTGACAACAACGTCACAAAAAAAGTGACAACGTCTTAAAAAGGGACGAAATCGTCTAAAAATAGGCAACAAAAAAGTTGACAAAAACGTCTAAAAGTAGCGACGTCTCAGAAAGGGACAAAAACGTCAAATAATTGACAAAAACGTCACGAAACAAGCGGAAAAAAAATCTAAAAATAGGCAACAAAAAAGTTGACAAAAACGTCACAAAAAAAGCAACAAAGACGTCTAAAAATAGGCAACAAAAAAGTTGACAAAAAAGCACAACAAAATTGACCAAAAAGTCACAAAAATATTGACAAAAAAGTCACAAAATTGCAACTAAAATGTCTCAACAAAGTTGACAAAAATGCACAAAAAAGTTGACAAAAACGTCACAAAAAAGGCGAGAAAAACATCTAAAAATAGGCAACAAAAAAGTTGACAAAAACGTCACAAAATAGCTACAAAAACTTCTAAAAATAGGCAACAAAAAAGTTGACAAAAAATCACAAAAAAACGAAAAAAACGTCTAAAAATAGGCAACAAAAAAGTTGACAAAAACATCTAAATATAGCGACAACATCTCAGAAAGGGACAAAAACGTCACGAAAAAAGCGACAGACGTCTAAAAATAGGCAACAAGAAAGTTGACAAAAAAGTCTAAAAATAGGCAACAAAAAGTTGAAGAAAACGTTACAAAAAGGGCGAGAAAAACATCTAAAAATAGGCAACAAAAAAGGCGAGAAAAACGTCACAAAAAAGCAACAAAAACGTCTAAAAATAGTGACAACGTCTCAGAAAGGAACAAAAACGTCTTACAAAGGGACAAAAACGTCTAAAAATTGGCAATAAATAAGTTGACAAAATGGTCACAAAAAAGCAACAAAAACGTCTAAAAATAGGCAACAAAAAAGTTGAGAAAAACGTCTAAAAACAGGCAACAAAAAAGTTGAAAAAAGTCTAAAAATAGGCAACAAAAAAGTTGAGAAAAACGTCAAAAAATAGGCAACAAAAAAAGTTGACAAAAACGTCACAAAAAAGCTACAACTTCTAAAAATAGGCAACAAAAAAGTGGACAAAAACGTTTAAAAATGGGCAACAAAAAAGTTGACAAAATCTTCTAAAAATAGGCAACAAAAAAGTTGACAAAAAGTCTAAAAATAGGCAACAAAAAGTTGAGAAAAACGTCAAAAAATAGGCAACAAAAAAGTTTACAAAAACGTCACGAAACAAGCGAAAAAAAAGTCTAAAAATAGACAACAAAAAATTTGACAAAAACGTCTAAAAATAGCAACAACGTCTCAGAAAGGGACAAAAACCTCTAAAAATTGGCAAAAAAAAGTTGACAAAAACGTCACGAAAAAAGCAACAAAGACGTCTAAAAATAGGCAATAAAAAAGTTGACAAAAACATCACAAAAAAGCGTCAACAACGTCTCAGAAATGGACAAAAAAGTCTCACAAAGAGACAAAAAATCTAAAAATTGGCAACAAAAAAGTTGAAAAAAACGTCTAAAATTAGGCAACAAAAAAGTTGACAAAGACGTCTGAAAGTAGGCAACAACAAAGTTGACAAAAACGTAACGAAAAAAGCGACAAAAACGTCTAAAAATAGGCAACAAAAAAGTTGACAAAAACGTCACGAAACAAGCGAAAAAAAACATCTAAATATAGGCAACAAAAGTTTACAAAAACGTCACAAAAAAAGCAACAAAGACGTCTAGAAATAGGCAACAAAAAAGTTGACAAAAACGTCTAAAAATAGCGACAACGTCTCAGAAAGGGACAAAAACGTCAAAAAATTGGCAAAAAGAAGTTGACAAAAAGGTCACAAAAAGCAACAAAAACGTCTAAAAATAGGCAACAAAAAAGTTGACGAAAACGTCTAAAAATAGGCAACAAAAAAAGTTGACAAAAACGTCTAAAAATAGGCAACAAAAAGTTGACAAAAACGTCTAAAAATAGGCAACAAAAAAGTTGACAAAAACTTCTAAAAATAGGCAACAAAAAAGTTGAGAAAAACGTCAAAAAATAGGCAACAAAAAAGTTGACAAAAACGTCTAAAAATAGCGACAACGTCTCAGAAAGGGACAAAAACGTCACGAAAAAAGCGACAGACGTCTAAAAATAGGCAACAAAAAAGTTGACAAAAACGTCACAAAAAAGCGACAAAAACGTCTAAAAGTAGGCAACAAAAAAGCAACAAAAATGTCTAAAAATAGGCAACAAAAAAGTTGACAAAAATGTCACGAAAAAAGCGACAAAGACGTCTAAAAGTAGGCAACAAAAAAGCAACATGAACGTCTAAAAATAGACAACAAAAAAGTTGACAACAATATCACAAAAAAAGTGACAACGTCTTAGAAAGGGACAAAAACGTCTCAGAAAGGGACAAAAACGTCACAGAAAGGGACAAAAAAGTCTAAAAATAGGCAACAAAACAGTTGAGAAAAACGTATAAAAATAGGCAACAAAAAAGTTTACAAAAACGTCAAAAAATAGGCAACAAAAAAGTTGACAAAAACGTCTAAAAATAGCGACAACGTCTCAGAAAGGAACAAAAACGTCTAAAAATTGGCAATAAATAAGTTGACAAAATGGTCACAAAAAAGCAACAAAAACGTCTAAAAATAGGCAACAAAAAAGTTGAGAAAAACGTCTAAAAACAGGCAACAAAAAAGTTGAAAAAAAGTCTAAAAATAGGCAACAAAAAAGTTGAGAAAAACGTCAAAAATAGGCAACAAAAAAGTTTACAAAAACATCACAAAAAAGCTAAAAAAAAAAAACGTCAAAAAATTGGCAACAAAAATGTTGACAAAAAAGTCACAAAAAAAGCAAAAAAAAAAACGTCTAAGAATAGGCAACACAAAAGTTGACAAAAACGTCACAAAAAAGCTACAAAATCTTCTAAAAATAGGCAACAAAAAAGTTGATGAAAATGACTAAAAATAGCGACAACGTCTCAGAAAGGGACAAAAACGTCTAAAAATAGGGAACAAAAAAGTTGACAAAAACGTTACAAAAAAGCGACACAGACGTCTAAAAGTAGGCAACAAAAAAGCAACAAAAACTTCTAAAAATAGGCAACAAAAAAGTTGACAATAACGTCACAACAAATTGACCAAAACGTTACAAAAAAGTTGACACAAACGCAAAACAAAATTGACAAAAACGTTACAAAAAAGTTGCCAAAAAAGTCACAAAATGGCGACTAAAATGTCTCAACAAAGTTGACAAAAACGCACAAAAAAATTGACAAAAATGTCTCAAAAGGCGACAAAAACATCTTAAAATAGGCAACAAAAAAGTTTACAAAAACGTCAAAAAATAGGCAACAAAAAAGTTGACAAAAACGTCTAAAAATAGCGACAACGTCTCAGAAAGGAACAAAAACGTCTAAAAATTGGCAATAAATAAGTTGACAAAATGGTCACAAAAAAGCAACAAAAACGTCTAAAAATAGGCAACAAAGAAGTTGAGAAAAACGTCTAAAAACAGGCAACAAAAAAGTTGAAAAAAAAGTCTAAAAATAGACAACAAAAAAGTTGAGAAAAACGTCAAAAAATAGGCAACAAAAAAGTTTACAAAAACGTCACAAAAAAGCTAAAAAAAAACGTCAAAAAATTGGCAACAAAAATGTTGACAAAAAAGTCACAAAAAAAGCAAAAAAAAAACGTCTAAGAATAGGCAACACAAAAGTTGACAAAAAAGTCACGAAACAAGCGAAAAAAAAGTCTAAAAATAGGCAACAAAAAATTTGACAAAAACGTCTAAAAATAGTAACAACGTCTCAGAAAGGGACAAAAACGTCTAAAAATAGGCAACAAAAAAGTTGATAAAGACGTCTAAAAGTAGGCAACAACAAAGTTGACAAAAAGGTAACAAAAAAAGCGATAAAAACGTCTAAAAATAGGCAACAAAAAAGTTGACAAAAACATCACAAAAACAAAGCGACAACAACGTCTCACAAAGGGACAAAAACGTCTAAAAATAGGCAACAAAAAAGTTCACAAAAACGTCACAAAAAGCAACAAAACGTATAAAAATAGGCAACAAAAAAGTTGAAAAAACGTCACAAAAAAGCTACAAAATCTTCTAAAAATAGGCAACAAAAAAGTTGACGAAAATGTCTAAAAATAGCGACAACGTCTCAGAAAGGGATAAAAACTTCTTACAGAGGGACAAAACGTCTAAAAATAGGGAACAAAAAAGTTGACAAAAACGTCAAAAAATAGGCAACAAAAAAGTTGACAAAATCTAAAAATAGGCAACAAAAAAGTTGACAAAATCTTCTAAAAATAGGCAACAAAAAAGTTGACAAAAAAGTCTAAAAATAGCGACAACGTCTCAGAAAGGGACAAAAACGTCAAAAAAATTGGCAAAAAAAAGTTGACAAAAACGTCACAAAAAAAGCGACAACGTCTCAGAAAAATGGACAACAACGTCTTACAAAGGGACAAAACGTCTAAAAATAGGCAACAAAAAAGTTGACAAAAACGTCTAAAAATAGGCAACAAAAAAGTTGACAAAAACGTCTAAAAATAGGCAACAAAAAAGTTGACAAAAAAGTCTAAAAATAGGCAACAAAAAAGTTGAGAAAAACGTCAAAAAATAGGCAACAAAAAAGTTGACAAAAACGTCTAAACATAGGCAACAAAAAAGTTGAGAAAAACGTCAAAAAATAGGCAACAACAAAGTTGACAAAAACGTCACAAAAAAGCAAAAAAACGTCTAAGAATAGGCAACAAAAAAGTTGACTAAAAAGTCACGAAAAAAACAGAATTTTAAAAATAGGCAATAAAAAATTTGACTAAAACGTCACAAAAAAAGCGACAACAACCTCTCAGAAATGGATAAAAACGTCTCACAAAGGGACAAAAACGTGTAAAAATTGGCAACAATAAAGTTGACAAAAACGTCACAAAAAAGCTACAAAAACTTCTAAAAATAGGCAACAAAAAAGTTGACAAAAACTTCTAAAAATAGCGACAACATCTCAGAAAGGGACAAAAACGTCTCAGAATGGGACAAAAACGTCAAAAAATTGGCAAAAAAAAGTTGACAAAAACGTCACAAAAAAAGCGACAACAAAGTCTCAGAAATGGACAAAACGTCTTACAAAGGGACAAAAACGTCTACAAATTGGCATTAAAAAAGTTGACAAAAACGTCACAAAAAAACAACAAAAAAGTAGACTAAAAAGGTCACAAAAATGCGACAAAATAGTCTAAAAATAGGCAACAAAAAAGTTGAGAAAAACGTTAAAAAATAGGCAACAAAAAAGTTGACAACAATATCACAAAAAAGCGACAAAGACGTCTAAAAATATGCAAAAAAAATTGACAAAAACGTCAGAAAAAAAGCGATAACAACATCTCAGAAATGGACAAAAACGTCTCACAAAGGGAAAAAAAAACGTCAAAAAATTGACAACAAAAAAGTTGACAAAAACGTCACGAAAAAAGCGACAAAAACTTCTAAAAATAGGCAACAAAAAAGTTGAGAACAATATCACAAAAAAGTGACAAAGACGTCTAAAAATATGCAAAAAAAATTGACAAAAACGTCAGAAAAAAAGCGATAACAACGTCTCAGAAATGGACAAAAACATCTCACAAAGGGAAAAAAAACGTCTAAAATTGACAACAAAAAAGTTGACAAAAACGTCACGAAAAAAGCGACAAAAACGTCTAAAAATAGGCAACAAAAAAGTTGACAACAATATCACAAAAAAGTGACAGACGTCTAAAAATATGCAAAAAAAATTGACAACATCAGAAAAAAAGCGATAACGTCTCAGAAATGGACAAAAACATCTCACAAAGGGAAAAAAAAACGTCTAAAAATTGACAACAAAAAAGTTGACAAAAACTTCTAAAAATAGCGACAACATCTCAGAAAGGGACAAAAACGTCTCAGAATGGGACAAAAACGTCAAAAAATTGGCAAAAAAAAGTTGACAAAAACGTCACAAAAAAAGCGACAACAAAGTCTCAGAAATGGACAAAACGTCTTACAAAGGGACAAAAACGTCTACAAATTGGCATTAAAAAAGTTGACAAAAACGTCACAAAAAAACAACAAAAAAGTAGACTAAAAAGGTCACAAAAATGCGACAAAATAGTCTAAAAATAGGCAACAAAAAAGTTGAGAAAAACGTTAAAAAATAGGCAACAAAAAAGTTGACAAAAACGTCACAAAAAAGCGACAAAGACGTCTAAAAATAGGCAACAAAAAAGTTGACAAAAACGTCTAAAAATGTCGAAAACGTCTCAGAAAGGGACAAAAACGTCACGAAAAAAGCGACAGACGTCTAAAAATAGGCAACAAAAAAGTTGACAAAAACGTCACGAAAAAAGTGACAAAGACGTCTAAAAATAGCCAACAAAAAAGGCGACAAAAAAGTCACAACAATGTTGACAACAACGTAACAAAAAAGCGACTAAACGTCACAAAAAACGTCACAAGAAAGCGAAAAAAACTGTCTAAAAATAGGCAACAAAAAAGTTGAAGAAAAACGTCACAAAAAAACGAAAAAAACGTCTAAAAATAGGCAACAAAAAAGTTGACCAAAACATCTAAAAATAGCGACAACGTCTCAGAAAGGGACAAAAACGTCTCAGAAAGGGACAAAAACGTTACGAAAAAAGCGACAGACGTCAAAAAATAGGCAACAAAAAAGTTGACAAAAACGTCAAGAAAAAAGCGACAGATGTCTAAAAAAAGGGAACAAAAAAGTTGACAAAAACATCACGAAAAAAAGCGACAAAGACGTCTAAAAATAGGCAACAAAAAAGTTGACAAAAACGTCACGAAAAAAGTGACAAAGACGTCTAAAAATAGGCAACAAAAAAGTTGACAAAAACATCTAAAAATTGCGACAACGTCTCAGAAAGGGACAAAAACGTCTCAGAAATGTACAAAAACGTCACGAAAAAAGCGACAATGACGTCTAAAAATAGGCAACAAAAAAGTTGACAGAAATGTCACAAAAAAGCTACAAAAACTTCTAAAAATAGGCAACAAAAAAGTTGACATTTTTGTGCATTTTTGTCAACTTTGTTGGGACATTTTAGTCGCATTTTTGTGACGTTTTTGTCAACTTTTTTGTGACGTTTTTGTAAACTTTTTCGTGACTTTTTTGTCAATTTTGTTATGCGTTTGTGTCAACTTTTTTGTTGCCTATTTTTAGATGTTTTTGTTGCCTTTTTGTGACGTTTTTGTAAACTTTTTTGTAACTTTTTGTCAATTTTGTTGTGCGTTTGTGTCAAATTTTTTGTGACGTTTTTGTCAATTTTGTTGTGCGTTTGTGTCAAATTTTTTGTGACGTTTTTGTCAATTTTGTTGTGCGTTTTTGTCAACTTTGTTGAGACATTTTAGTCGCAATTTTGTGACTTTTTTTGGAAACTTTTTTGTAACGTTTTTGTCAATTTTGTTGTGCGTTTGTGTCAACTTTTTTGTTGCCTATTTTAAGATGTTTTTGTCGCCTTTTTGTGACGTTTTGGTACATTTTTTTGTGAGTTTTTGTCATTTGTAACTTTTTGTCAATTTTGTTGTGCGTTTGTTTCAACTTTTTTGTTGCCTATTTTTAGATGTTTTTGTCGCCTTTTTGTGCCTTTTTTTCAATTTTTTTGTGACGTTTTTGTCAATTTTGTTGTCCGTTTTTGTCAGCTTTGTTGAGAAATTTTAGTCGCAATTTTGTGACTTTTTTGTCAACTTTTTTGTAACGTTTTTGTCAATTTTGTTGTGCGTTTGTGTCAACTTTTTTGTTGCCTATTTTAAGATGTTTTTGTCGCCTTTTTGTGACGTTTTTGTCAATTTTGTTGTGCGTTTTTGTCATTTTTGAGACATTTTAGTCGCAATTTTGTGACTTTTTTTGTAAACTTATTTGCAACGTTTTTGTGAATTTTGTTGTGCGTTTTTGTAAACTTTTATGTAACTTTTTGTCAACTTTTTTGTTGCCTATTTTAAGACGTTTTTGTCGCCTTTTTGTGACGTTTTTGTCAACTTTTTTGTGCTTTTTTGTCAACTTTGTTGTAACTTTTTGTCAATTTTGTTGTGCGTTTGTGTCAACTTTTTTGTGACGTTTTGTAAACTTTTTTGTAACATTTTTGTCAATTTTGTGTGCGTTTGTGTCAACTTTTTTGTTGCTTATTTTTAGATATTTTAGTCGCATTTTTGTGACGTTTTTGTAAACTTTTTTGTAACTGTCAATTTTGTTGTGCGTTTGTGTAAACTTTGAGACATTTTAGTCGCATTTTGTGACTCTTTTTGTCAACTTTTTTGTGCGTTTTTGACAACTTTGTTGAGATATTTTAGTCGCATTTTTGTGACGTTTTTGTCAATTTTGTTGTGACGTTTTGTAAACTTTGTTGAGACATTTTAGTCGCAATTTTGTGACTTTTTTTCAACTTTTTTGTAACGTTTTTGTCAATTTTGTTGTGCTTTTGTGTCAACTTTTTTGTTGCCTATTTTTATAGGCTTTTGTTGCCTTTTTGTGCGTTTTTGTCAAAATTTTTGTGCGTTTTTGTCAAATTTTTTTGTGATGTTTTGGTCAATTTTGTTGTGCGTTTGTGTCAACTTTGTTGAGACATTTTAGTCACATTTTTGTGACGTTTTTGTTAACTTATTTAACGTTTTTGTCAATTTTGTTATGCGTTTGTGTCAAATTTTTTGTGTCGTTTTTGTCAACTTTGAGACATTTTAGTCGCAATTTTGTGACTTTTTTTTTGTCTAATTTTTTGTGACGTTTTGGTCAATTTTGTTGTGCGTTTTTGTAAACTTTTTTTGTAACTTTTTGTCAATTTTGTGTGCGTTTGTGTAAACTTTTTTGATGCTTATTTTTAGATGTTTGTGTTGCCTTTTTGTGACGTTTTTGTAAACTTTTTTTGTGCGTTTTTGAGAACTTTGAGATATTTTAGTCGCATTTTTGTGACGTTTTTGTAAACTTTTTTGTAACTTTTTGTCAACTTTGTTGTAACTTTTTGTCAATTTTGTTGTGCGTTTGTGTCAACTTTTTTGTTGACAAATTCGGCTAATCGCTTTGTCGCTTTTTAGACGACAAACGTCTAAAAATAGGCAACAAAAAAGTTGACAACAACGTCACAAAAAAAGTGACGTCTTAGAAAGGGACAAATGTCTCAGAAATGGACAAAAATGAAAAAAGTGATAAAGACGTCTAAAAATAGGCAACAAAAAAGTTGAGAAAAACGTCAAAAAATAGGCAACAAATAAGTTGACTAAAACAACAAAAAAGCGATAACGTCTCAGAAATGGACAAAAACGTCTCACAAAGCGACAAAAACGTCTAAAAATAGGCAACAAAAAAGTGGACAAAAACGTCACAAAAAATTGACAAAGACGTCTAAAAATAGGCAAAAAAATTGACAAAAATGTCAGAAAAAAGCGACAAAGACAATAGGCAACAATAAAGTTGAAAAAAACGTAACAAAAAAGCGACAAACTTCTAAAAATAGGCAACAAAAAGCAACAAAAACGTCTAAAAATAGGCAACCAAATAGTTTACAATAACCTCTAAAAATAGGCAACAAAAAAGTGGACAAAAACGTCACAAAAAAGTGACAAAGACGTCTAAAAATATGCAAAAAAAAGTGACAAACGTCAGAAAAAAAACCGATAACAACTTCTCAGAAATGGACAAAAACGTCTCACAAAGGGAAAAAAAGGTCTAAAAATTGACAACAAAAAAGTTGACAAAAACGTCATAAAAAAGCGACAAATGTCTAAAAATAGTCAACAAAAAAGTTGACAAACGTCACGACAAAAGCGGCAAAGACGTCTAAAAATAGGCAACAAAAAAGCAACAAAAACGTCAGAAAAAAAGCGATAACAACGTCTCAGAAATGGACAAAAACGTCTCACAAAGGGAAAAAAAACGTCTAAAAATTGACAACAAAAAAGTTGACAAAAACGTCACGAAAAAAGCAACAAAAACGTCTAAAAATAGGCAACCAAAAAGATTACTAAAACATCTAAAAATAGGCAACAAAAAAGATGACAAAAACGTTACAAAAAGTGACAAAAACGTCTAAAAATAGGCAACAAAAAAGATGACAAAAATGTTACAAAAAGTGAAAAACGTCAGAAAAAAACCGATAACGTCTCAGAAATGGACAAAAACGTCTCACAAAGGGAAAAAAAACGTCTAAAATTTGACAACAAAAAAGTTGACAAAAACGTCACGAAAAAAGCAAAAAAAACTTCTAAAAATAGGCAACAAAAAAGTTGACAACAATATCACAAAAAAAGTGACAAAGACGTCTAAAAATATGCAACAAAAAAGGTGACAACAATATCACAAAAGTGACAAAGACGTCTAAAAATATGCAAAAAAAATTGACAAAAACGTCAGAAAAAAAGCGATAACAACATCTCAGAAATGGACAAAAACGTCTCACAAAGGGAAAAAAAAACGTCAAAAAATTGACAACAAAAAAGTTGACAAAAACGTCACGAAAAAAGCGACAAAAACTTCTAAAAATAGGCAACAAAAAAGTTGAGAACAATATCACAAAAAAGTGACAAAGACGTCTAAAAATATGCAAAAAAAATTGACAAAAACGTCAGAAAAAAAGCGATAACAACGTCTCAGAAATGGACAAAAACATCTCACAAAGGGAAAAAAAAACGTCTAAAATTGACAACAAAAAAGTTGACAAAAACGTCACGAAAAAAGCGACAAAAACGTCTAAAAATAGGCAACAAAAAAGTTGACAACAATATCACAAAAAAGTGACAGACGTCTAAAAATATGCAAAAAAAATTGACAACATCAGAAAAAAAGCGATAACGTCTCAGAAATGGACAAAAACATCTCACAAAGGGAAAAAAAAACGTCTAAAAATTGACAACAAAAAAGTTGACAAAAACTTCTAAAAATAGCGACAACATCTCAGAAAGGGACAAAAACGTCTCAGAATGGGACAAAAACGTCAAAAAATTGGCAAAAAAAAGTTGACAAAAACGTCACAAAAAAAGCGACAACAAAGTCTCAGAAATGGACAAAACGTCTTACAAAGGGACAAAAACGTCTACAAATTGGCATTAAAAAAGTTGACAAAAACGTCACAAAAAAACAACAAAAAAGTAGACTAAAAAGGTCACAAAAATGCGACAAAATAGTCTAAAAATAGGCAACAAAAAAGTTGAGAAAAACGTTAAAAAATAGGCAACAAAAAAGTTGACAAAAACGTCACAAAAAAGCGACAAAGACGTCTAAAAATAGGCAACAAAAAAGTTGACAAAAACGTCTAAAAATGTCGAAAACGTCTCAGAAAGGGACAAAAACGTCACGAAAAAAGCGACAGACGTCTAAAAATAGGCAACAAAAAAGTTGACAAAAACGTCACGAAAAAAGTGACAAAGACGTCTAAAAATAGCCAACAAAAAAGGCGACAAAAAAGTCACAACAATGTTGACAACAACGTAACAAAAAAGCGACTAAACGTCACAAAAAACGTCACAAGAAAGCGAAAAAAACTGTCTAAAAATAGGCAACAAAAAAGTTGAAGAAAAACGTCACAAAAAAACGAAAAAAACGTCTAAAAATAGGCAACAAAAAAGTTGACCAAAACATCTAAAAATAGCGACAACGTCTCAGAAAGGGACAAAAACGTTACGAAAAAAGCGACAGACGTCAAAAAATAGGCAACAAAAAAGTTGACAAAAACGTCAAGAAAAAAGCGACAGATGTCTAAAAAAAGGGAACAAAAAAGTTGACAAAAACATCACGAAAAAAAGCGACAAAGACGTCTAAAAATAGGCAACAAAAAAGTTGACAAAAACGTCACGAAAAAAGTGACAAAGACGTCTAAAAATAGGCAACAAAAAAGTTGACAAAAACATCTAAAAATTGCGACAACGTCTCAGAAAGGGACAAAAACGTCTCAGAAATGTACAAAAACGTCACGAAAAAAGCGACAATGACGTCTAAAAATAGGCAACAAAAAAGTTGACAGAAATGTCACAAAAAAGCTACAAAAACTTCTAAAAATAGGCAACAAAAAAGTTGACATTTTTGTGCATTTTTGTCAACTTTGTTGGGACATTTTAGTCGCATTTTTGTGACGTTTTTGTCAACTTTTTTGTGACGTTTTTGTAAACTTTTTCGTGACTTTTTTGTCAATTTTGTTATGCGTTTGTGTCAACTTTTTTGTTGCCTATTTTTAGATGTTTTTGTTGCCTTTTTGTGACGTTTTTGTAAACTTTTTTGTAACTTTTTGTCAATTTTGTTGTGCGTTTGTGTCAAATTTTTTGTGACGTTTTTGTCAATTTTGTTGTGCGTTTGTGTCAACTTTTTTGTTGCCTATTTTAAGATGTTTTTGTCGCCTTTTTGTGACGTTTTGGTACATTTTTTTGTGAGTTTTTGTCATTTGTAACTTTTTGTCAATTTTGTTGTGCGTTTGTTTCAACTTTTTTGTTGCCTATTTTTAGATGTTTTTGTCGCCTTTTTGTGCCTTTTTTTCAATTTTTTTGTGACGTTTTTGTCAATTTTGTTGTCCGTTTTTGTCAGCTTTGTTGAGAAATTTTAGTCGCAATTTTGTGACTTTTTTGTCAACTTTTTTGTAACGTTTTTGTCAATTTTGTTGTGCGTTTGTGTCAACTTTTTTGTTGCCTATTTTAAGATGTTTTTGTCGCCTTTTTGTGACGTTTTTGTCAATTTTGTTGTGCGTTTTTGTCATTTTTGAGACATTTTAGTCGCAATTTTGTGACTTTTTTTGTAAACTTATTTGCAACGTTTTTGTGAATTTTGTTGTGCGTTTTTGTAAACTTTTATGTAACTTTTTGTCAACTTTTTTGTTGCCTATTTTAAGACGTTTTTGTCGCCTTTTTGTGACGTTTTTGTCAACTTTTTTGTGCTTTTTTGTCAACTTTGTTGTAACTTTTTGTCAATTTTGTTGTGCGTTTGTGTCAACTTTTTTGTGACGTTTTGTAAACTTTTTTGTAACATTTTTGTCAATTTTGTGTGCGTTTGTGTCAACTTTTTTGTTGCTTATTTTTAGATATTTTAGTCGCATTTTTGTGACGTTTTTGTAAACTTTTTTGTAACTGTCAATTTTGTTGTGCGTTTGTGTAAACTTTGAGACATTTTAGTCGCATTTTGTGACTCTTTTTGTCAACTTTTTTGTGCGTTTTTGACAACTTTGTTGAGATATTTTAGTCGCATTTTTGTGACGTTTTTGTCAATTTTGTTGTGACGTTTTGTAAACTTTGTTGAGACATTTTAGTCGCAATTTTGTGACTTTTTTTCAACTTTTTTGTAACGTTTTTGTCAATTTTGTTGTGCTTTTGTGTCAACTTTTTTGTTGCCTATTTTTATAGGCTTTTGTTGCCTTTTTGTGCGTTTTTGTCAAAATTTTTGTGCGTTTTTGTCAAATTTTTTTGTGATGTTTTGGTCAATTTTGTTGTGCGTTTGTGTCAACTTTGTTGAGACATTTTAGTCACATTTTTGTGACGTTTTTGTTAACTTATTTAACGTTTTTGTCAATTTTGTTGTGCGTTTGTGTCAAATTTTTTGTGTCGTTTTTGTCAACTTTGAGACATTTTAGTCGCAATTTTGTGACTTTTTTTTTGTCTAATTTTTTGTGACGTTTTGGTCAATTTTGTTGTGCGTTTTTGTAAACTTTTTTTGTAACTTTTTGTCAATTTTGTGTGCGTTTGTGTAAACTTTTTTGATGCTTATTTTTAGATGTTTGTGTTGCCTTTTTGTGACGTTTTTGTAAACTTTTTTTGTGCGTTTTTGAGAACTTTGAGATATTTTAGTCGCATTTTTGTGACGTTTTTGTAAACTTTTTTGTAACTTTTTGTCAACTTTGTTGTAACTTTTTGTCAATTTTGTTGTGCGTTTGTGTCAACTTTTTTGTTGACAAATTCGGCTAATCGCTTTGTCGCTTTTTAGACGACAAACGTCTAAAAATAGGCAACAAAAAAGTTGACAACAACGTCACAAAAAAAGTGACGTCTTAGAAAGGGACAAATGTCTCAGAAATGGACAAAAATGAAAAAAGTGATAAAGACGTCTAAAAATAGGCAACAAAAAAGTTGAGAAAAACGTCAAAAAATAGGCAACAAATAAGTTGACTAAAACAACAAAAAAGCGATAACGTCTCAGAAATGGACAAAAACGTCTCACAAAGCGACAAAAACGTCTAAAAATAGGCAACAAAAAAGTGGACAAAAACGTCACAAAAAATTGACAAAGACGTCTAAAAATAGGCAAAAAAATTGACAAAAATGTCAGAAAAAAGCGACAAAGACAATAGGCAACAATAAAGTTGAAAAAAACGTAACAAAAAAGCGACAAACTTCTAAAAATAGGCAACAAAAAGCAACAAAAACGTCTAAAAATAGGCAACCAAATAGTTTACAATAACCTCTAAAAATAGGCAACAAAAAAGTGGACAAAAACGTCACAAAAAAGTGACAAAGACGTCTAAAAATATGCAAAAAAAAGTGACAAACGTCAGAAAAAAAACCGATAACAACTTCTCAGAAATGGACAAAAACGTCTCACAAAGGGAAAAAAAGGTCTAAAAATTGACAACAAAAAAGTTGACAAAAACGTCATAAAAAAGCGACAAATGTCTAAAAATAGTCAACAAAAAAGTTGACAAACGTCACGACAAAAGCGGCAAAGACGTCTAAAAATAGGCAACAAAAAAGCAACAAAAACGTCAGAAAAAAAGCGATAACAACGTCTCAGAAATGGACAAAAACGTCTCACAAAGGGAAAAAAAACGTCTAAAAATTGACAACAAAAAAGTTGACAAAAACGTCACGAAAAAAGCAACAAAAACGTCTAAAAATAGGCAACCAAAAAGATTACTAAAACATCTAAAAATAGGCAACAAAAAAGATGACAAAAACGTTACAAAAAGTGACAAAAACGTCTAAAAATAGGCAACAAAAAAGATGACAAAAATGTTACAAAAAGTGAAAAACGTCAGAAAAAAACCGATAACGTCTCAGAAATGGACAAAAACGTCTCACAAAGGGAAAAAAAACGTCTAAAATTTGACAACAAAAAAGTTGACAAAAACGTCACGAAAAAAGCAAAAAAAACTTCTAAAAATAGGCAACAAAAAAGTTGACAACAATATCACAAAAAAAGTGACAAAGACGTCTAAAAATATGCAACAAAAAAGGTGACAACAATATCACAAAAGTGACAAAGACGTCTAAAAATATGCAAAAAAAATTGACAAAAACGTCAGAAAAAAAGCGATAACAACATCTCAGAAATGGACAAAAACGTCTCACAAAGGGAAAAAAAAACGTCAAAAAATTGACAACAAAAAAGTTGACAAAAACGTCACGAAAAAAGCGACAAAAACTTCTAAAAATAGGCAACAAAAAAGTTGAGAACAATATCACAAAAAAGTGACAAAGACGTCTAAAAATATGCAAAAAAAATTGACAAAAACGTCAGAAAAAAAGCGATAACAACGTCTCAGAAATGGACAAAAACATCTCACAAAGGGAAAAAAAACGTCTAAAATTGACAACAAAAAAGTTGACAAAAACGTCACGAAAAAAGCGACAAAAACGTCTAAAAATAGGCAACAAAAAAGTTGACAACAATATCACAAAAAAGTGACAGACGTCTAAAAATATGCAAAAAAAATTGACAACATCAGAAAAAAAGCGATAACGTCTCAGAAATGGACAAAAACATCTCACAAAGGGAAAAAAAAACGTCTAAAAATTGACAACAAAAAAGTTGACAAAAACGTCATAAAAAAGCGACAAAAACTTCTAAAAATAGTCACCAAAAAAGTTGACAAAAACATCACGAAAAAAGCGGCAAAGACGTCTAAAAATAGGCAACAAAAAAGCAACAAAAACGTCTAAAAATAGGCAACCAAAAAGTTTACAAAAACTTTTAAAAATAGTCAACAAAAAAGCAACAAAAACTTCTACAAATAGGAAACAAAAAAGTTGACAACAATATCACAAAAGTGACAAAGACGTCTAAAAATATGCAAAAAAAATTGACAAAAACGTCAGAAAAAAAGCGATAACAACATCTCAGAAATGGACAAAAACGTCTCACAAAGGGAAAAAAAAACGTCAAAAAATTGACAACAAAAAAGTTGACAAAAACGTCACGAAAAAAGCGACAAAAACTTCTAAAAATAGTTAACAAAAAAGTTGACAAAAACATCAAGAAAAAAGCGGAAAAGACGTCTAAAAATAGGCAACAAAAAAGCAACAAAAACGTCTAAAAATAGGAAACAAAAAAGTTGACAACAATATCACAAAAAAGTGACAAAGACGTCTAAAAATATGCAAAAAAAATTGACAAAAACGTCAGAAAAAAAGCGATAACAACGTCTCAGAAATGGACAAAAACATCTCACAAAGGGAAAAAAACGTCTAAAAGTTGACCAAAAAAAAGTTGACAAAAACGTCACGAAAAAAGCGACAAAAACTTCTAAAAATAGGCAACAAAAAAGTTGACAACAATATCACAAAAAAGTGACAAAGACGTCTAAAAATATGCAAAAAAAATTGACAAAAACGTCAGAAAAAAAGCGATAACAACGTCTCAAAAATGGACAAAAACATCTCACAAAGGGGAAAAAAACGTCTAAAATTGACAACAAAAAAGTTGACAAAAACGTCACGAAAAAAGCGACAAAAACGTCTAAAAATAGGCAACAAAAAAGTTGACAACAATATCACAAAAAAGTGACAGACGTCTAAAAATATGCAAAAAAAATTGACAACGTCAGAAAAAAAGCGATAACGTCTCAGAAATGGACAAAAACATCTCACAAAGGGAAAAAAAAACGTCTAAAAATTGACAACAAAAAAGTTGACAAAAATGTCATAAAAAAGCGGCAAAGACGTCTAAAAATAGGCAACAAAAAAGCAACAAAAACGTCTAAAAATAGGCAACCAAAAAGTTTACAAAAACTTCTAAAAATAGTCAACAAAAAAAGCAACAAAAACGTCAGAAAAAAAGCGATAACAACGTCTCAGAAATGGACAAAAACATCTCACAAAAGGGAAAAAAAACGTCTAAAAATTGACAACAAAAAAGTTGACAAAAACGTCATAAAAAAGCGACAAAAACTTCTAAAAATAGGCAACAAAAAAGTTGACAACAATATCACAAAAAAAGCGGCAAAGACGTCTAAAAATAGACAACAAAAAAGCAACAAAAACGTCTAAAAATAGGCAACAAAAAAGCAACAAAAACGTCCGAAAAAAAGCGATAACAACATCTCAGAAATGGACAAAAACGTCTTACAAAGGGAAAAAAACGTCTAAAATTTGACAACAAAAAAGTTGACAAAAACGTCATAAAAAAGCGACAAAAACTTCTAAAAATAGGCAACAAAAAAGTTGACAACAATATCACAAAAAAGTGACAAACACGTCTAAAAATATGCAAAAAAAATTGACAACAACGTCAGAAAAAAAGCGATAACGTCTCAGAAATGGACAAAAACGTCTCACAAAGGGAAAAAAATAGGAAACAAAAAAGTTGACAACAATATCACAAAAAAGTGACAAAGACGTCTAAAAATATGCAAAAAAAATTGACAACAACGTCAGAAAAAAAGCGATAACGTCTCAGAAATGGACAAAAACATCTCACAAAAGGGAAAAAAAACGTCTAAAAATTGACAACAAAAAAGTTGACAAAAACGTCATAAAAAAGCGACAAAAACTTCTAAAAATAGGCAACAAAAAAGTTGACAACAATATCACAAAAAAAGCGGCAAAGACGTCTAAAAATAGACAACAACAAAGCAACAAAAACGTCTAAAAATAGGCAACAAAAAAGCAACAAAAACGTCAGAAAAAAAGTGATAACAACGTCTCAGAAATGGACAAAAACGTCTTACAAAGGGAAAAAAAAGTCTAAAATTTGACAACAAAAAAGTTGACAAAAACGTCATAAAAAAGCGACAAAAACTTCTAAAAATAGTCAACAAAAAAGTTGACAAACATCACGAAAAATGCGGCAAAGACGTCTAAAAATAGGTAACAAAAAAGTTGACAAAAACGTCACGAAAAAAGCGAAAAAAATGTCTAAAAATAGGCAACAAAAAAGCAACAAAAACGTCTAAAAATAGGAAACAAAAAAGTTGACAACAATATCACAAAAAAAGTGACAAAGACGTCTAAAAATATGCAAAAAAATTGACAAAAACGTCAGGAAAAAAAGCGATAACAACGTCTCAGAAATGGACAAAAACGTCTCACAAAGGGAAAAAAACATCTAAAATTTGACAACAAAAAAGTTGACAAAAACGTCACGAAAAAAGCGACAAAAACTTCTAAAAATATGCAAAAAAAATTGACAAAAACGTCAGAAAAAAAAGCGATATCAACGTCTCAGAAATGGACAAAAACGTCTCAGAAAAGGAAAAAAAACGTCTAAAAATTGACAACAAAAAAGTTGACAAAAATGTCATAAAAAAGCGACAAAAACGTCTAAAAATAGGCAACAAAAAAGTTGACAACAATATCACAAAAAATTGACAAAGACGTCTAAAAATATGCAAAAAAAATTGACAAAAACGTCAGAAAAAAAGCGATAACAACGTCTCAGAAATGGACAAAAACATCTCACAAAGGGAAAAAAAACGTCTAAAATTGACAACAAAAAAGTTGACAAAAACGTCACGAAAAAAGCGACAAAAACGTCTAAAAATAGGCAACAAAAAAGTTGACAACAATATCACAAAAAAGTGACAGACGTCTAAAAATATGCAAAAAAAATTGACGTCAGAAAAAAAGCGATAACGTCTCAGAAATGGACAAAAACATCTCACAAAGGGAAAAAAAAACGTCTAAAAATTGACAACAAAAAAGTTGACAAAAACGTCATAAAAAAGCGACAAAAACTTCTAAAAATAGTCACCAAAAAAGTTGACAAAAACATCACGAAAAAAGCGGCAAAGACGTCTAAAAATAGGCAACAAAAAAGCAACAAAAACGTCTAAAAATAGGCAACCAAAAAGTTTACAAAAACTTCTAAAAATAGTCAACAAAAAAAGCAACAAAAACGTCAGAAAAAAAGCGATAACAACGTCTCAGAAATGGACAAAAACGTCTCACAAAGGGAAAAAAAATAGGAAACAAAAAGTTGACAACAATATCACAAAAAAGTGACAGACATCTAAAAATATGCAAAAAAAATTGACAACAACGTCAGAAAAAAAGCGATAACGTATCAGAAATGGACAAAAACATCTCACAAAAGGGAAAAAAAACGTCTAAAAATTGACAACAAAAAAGTTGACAAAAACGTCATAAAAAAGCGACAAAAACTTCTAAAAATAGGCAACAAAAAAGTTGACAACAATATCACAAAAAAAGCGGCAAAGACGTCTAAAAATAGACAACAAAAATTGACAAAAACGTCAGGAAAAAAAGCGATAACAACGTCTCAGAAATGGACAAAAACGTCTCACAAAGGGAAAAAAACATCTAAAATTTGACAACAAAAAAGTTGACAAAAACGTCACGAAAAAAGCGACAAAAACTTCTAAAAATATGCAAAAAAAATTGACAAAAACGTCAGAAAAAAAAGCGATATCAACGTCTCAGAAATGGACAAAAACGTCTCAGAAAGGGAAAAAAACGTCTAAAAATTGACAACAAAAAAGTTGACAAAAATGTCATAAAAAAGCGACAAAAACGTCTAAAAATAGGCAACAAAAAAGTTGACAACAATATCACAAAAAATTGACAAAGACGTCTAAAAATATGCAAAAAAAATTGACAAAAACGTCAGAAAAAAAGCGATAACGTCTCAGAAATGGACAAAAACATCTCACAAAAGGGAAAAAAAACGTCTAAAAATTGACAACAAAAAAGTTGACAAAAACGTCATAAAAAAGCGACAAAAACTTCTAAAAATAGGCAACAAAAAAGTTGACAAGAACATCACGAAAAAAGCGGCAAAGACGTCTAAAAATAGGCAACAAAAAAGCAACAAAAACGTCTAAAAATAGGCAACCAAAAAGTTTACAAAAACTTCTAAAAATAGTCCTCAAAAAAAGCAACAAAAACGTCAGAAAAAAAGCGATAACAACGTCTCAGAAATGGACAAAAACGTCTCACAAAGGGAAAAAAAATAGGAAACAAAAAAGTTGACAACAATATCACAAAAAAGTGACAAAGACGTCTAAAAATATGCAAAAAAAATTGACAACAACGTCAGAAAAAAAGCGATAACGTCTCAGAAATGGACAAAAACATCTCACAAAAGGGAAAAAAAACGTCTAAAAATTGACAACAAAAAAGTTGACAAAAACGTCATAAAAAGCGACAAAAACTTCTAAAAATAGGCAACAAAAAAGTTGACAACAATATCACAAAAAAAGCGGCAAAGACGTCTAAAAATAGACAACAAAAAAAGCAACAAAAACGTCTAAAAACAGGCAACAAAAAAGCAACAAAAACGTCAGAAAAAAAGCGATAACAACGTCTCAGAAATGGACAAAAACGTCTTACAAAGGGAAAAAAAAGTCTAAAATTTGACAACAAAAAAGTTGACAAAAACGTCATAAAAAAGCGACAAAAACTTCTAAAAATAGGCAACAAAAAAGTTGACAACAATATCACAAAAAAGTGACAAAGACGTCTAAAAATATGCAAAAAAAATTGACAACAACGTCAGAAAAAAAGCGATAACGTCTCAGAAATGGACAAAAACATCTCACAAAAGGGAAAAAAAACGTCTAAAAATTGACAACAAAAAAGTTGACAAAAACGTCATAAAAAAGCGACAAAAACTTCTAAAAATAGTCAACAAAAAAGTTGACAAACATCACGAAAAATGCGGCAAAGACGTCTAAAAATAGGTAACAAAAAAGTTGACAAAAACGTCACGAAAAAAGCGAAAAAAACGTCTAAAAATAGGCAACAAAAAAGCATCAAAAACGTCTAAAAATAGGAAACAAAAAAGTTGACAACAATATCACAAAAAAAGTGACAAAGACGTCTAAAAATATGCAAAAAAATTGACAAAAACGTCAGAAAAAAAGCGATAACGTCTCAGAAATGGACAAAAACGTCTCACAAAGGGAAAAAAACGACTAAAATTTGACAACAAAAAAGTTGACAAAACATCACGAAAAAAGCGACAAAAACTTCTAAAAATAGGCAACAAAAAGGTTGACAACAATATCACAAAAAAGTGACAAAGACGTCTAAAAATATGCAAAAAAAATTGACAAAAACGTCACGAAAAAAAGCGATAACAACGTCTCAGAAATGGACAAAAACGTCTCACAAAGGGAAAAAAACATCTAAAATTTGACAACAAAAAAGTTGACAAAAACGTCACGAAAAAAGCGACAAAAACTTCTAAAAATATGCAAAAAAAATTGACAAAAACGTCAGAAAAAAAAGCGATATCAACGTCTCAGAAATGGATAAAAACGTCTCAGAAAGGGAAAAAAAACGTCTAAAAATTGACAACAAAAAAGTTGACAAAAATGTCATAAAAAAGCGACAAAAACGTCTAAAAATAGGCAACAAAAAAGTTGACAACAATATCACAAAAAATTGACAAAGACGTCTAAAAATATGCAAAAAAAATTGACAAAAACGTCAGAAAAAAAGCGATAACAACGTCTCAGAAATGGACAAAAACATCTCACAAAGGGAAAAAAAAACGTCTAAAAATTGACAACAAAAAAGTTGACAAAAACGTCATAAAAAAGCGACAAAAACTTCTAAAAATAGTCACCAAAAAAGTTGACAAGAACATCACGAAAAAAGCGGCAAAGACGTCTAAAAATAGGCAACAAAAAAGCAACAAAAACGGCTAAAAATAGGCAACCAAAAAGTTTACAAAAACTTCTAAAAATAGTCAACAAAAAAAGCAACAAAAACGTCAGAAAAAAAGCGATAACAACGTCTCAGAAATGGACAAAAACGTCTCACAAAGGGAAAAAAAATAGGAAACAAAAAAGTTGACAACAGTATCACAAAAAAGTGACAAAGACGTCTAAAAATATGCAAAAAAAATTGACAACAACGTCAGAAAAAAAGCGATAACGTCTCAGAAATGGACAAAAACATCTCACAAAAGGGAAAAAAAACGTCTAAAAATTGACAACAAAAAAGTTGACAAAAACGTCATAAAAAGCGACAAAAACTTCTAAAAATAGGCAACAAAAAAGTTGACAACAATATCACAAAAAAAGCGGCAAAGACGTCTAAAAATAGACAACAAAAAAAGCAACAAAAACGTCTAAAAACAGGCAACAAAAAAGCAACAAAAACGTCAGAAAAAAAGCGATAACAACGTCTCAGAAATGGACAAAAACGTCATAAAAAAGCGACAAAAACTTCTAAAAATAGTCAACAAAAAAGTTGACAAACATCACGAAAAATGCGGCAAAGACGTCTAAAAATAGGTAACAAAAAAGTTGACAAAAACGTCACGAAAAAAGCGAAAAAAACGTCTAAAAATAGGCAACAAAAAAGCAACAAAAACGTCTAAAAATAGGAAACAAAAAAGTTGACAACAATATCACAAAAAAAGTGACAAAGACGTCTAAAAATATGCAAAAAAATTGACAAAAACGTCAGAAAAAAAGCGATAACGTCTCAGAAATGGACAAAAACGTCTCACAAAGGGATAAAAAACGACTAAAATTTGACAACAAAAAAGTTGACAAAACATCACGAAAAAAGCGACAAAAACTTCTAAAAATAGGCAACAAAAAAGTTGACAACAATATCACAAAAAAGTGACAAAGACGTCTAAATATATGCAAAAAAAATTGACAAAAACGTCAGAAAAAAAGCGATAACAACGTCTCAGAAATGGACAAAAACATCTCACAAAGGGAAAAAAAACCTCTAAAATTGACAACAAAAAAGTTGACAAAAACGTCACGAAAAAAGCTACAAAAACGTCTAAAAATAGGCAACAAAAAAGTTGACAACAATATCACAAAAAAGTGACAGACGTCTAAAAATATGCAAAAAAAATTGTCAGCGTCAGAAAAAAAGCGATAACGTCTCAGAAATGGACAAAAACATCTCACAAAGGGAAAAAAAAACGTCTAAAAATTGACAACAAAAAAGTTGACAAAAACGTCATAAAAAAGCGACAAAAACTTCTAAAAATAGTCACCAAAAAAGTTGACAAGAACATCACGAAAAAAGCGGCAAAGACGTCTAAAAATAGGCAACAAAAAAGCAACAAAAACGTCTAAAAATAGGAAACAAAAAAGCAACAAAAACGTCTAAAAATAGGAAACAAAAAAGTTGACAACAATATCACAAAAAAGTGACAAAGACGTCTAAAAATATGCAAAAAAAATTGACAAAAACGTCAGAAAAAAAGCGATAACAACGTCTCAGAAATGGACAAAAACATCTCACAAAGGGAAAAAAACGTCTAAAAGTTGACCAAAAAAAAGTTGACAAAAACGTCACGAAAAAAGCGACAAAAACTTCTAAAAATAGGCAACAAAAAAGTTGACAACAATATCACAAAAAAGTGACAAAGACGTCTAAAAATATGCAAAAAAAATTGACAAAAACGTCAGAAAAAAAGCGATAACAACGTCTCAAAAATGGACAAAAACATCTCACAAAGGGGAAAAAAACGTCTAAAATTGACAACAAAAAAGTTGACAAAAACGTCACGAAAAAAGCGACAAAAACGTCTAAAAATAGGCAACAAAAAAGTTGACAACAATATCACAAAAAAGTGACAGACGTCTAAAAATATGCAAAAAAAATTGACAACGTCAGAAAAAAAGCGATAACGTCTCAGAAATGGACAAAAACATCTCACAAAGGGAAAAAAAAACGTCTAAAAATTGACAACAAAAAAGTTGACAAAAATGTCATAAAAAAGCGACAAAGACGTCTAAAAATAGGCAACAAAAAAGCAACAAAAACGTCTAAAAATAGGCAACCAAAAAGTTTACAAAAACTTCTAAAAATAGTCAACAAAAAAAGCAACAAAAACGTCAGAAAAAAAGCGATAACAACGTCTCAGAAATGGACAAAAACATCTCACAAAAGGGAAAAAAAACGTCTAAAAATTGACAACAAAAAAGTTGACAAAAACGTCATAAAAAAGCGACAAAAACTTCTAAAAATAGGCAACAAAAAAGTTGACAACAATATCACAAAAAAAGCGGCAAAGACGTCTAAAAATAGACAACAAAAAAGCAACAAAAACGTCTAAAAATAGGCAACAAAAAAGCAACAAAAACGTCCGAAAAAAAGCGATAACAACATCTCAGAAATGGACAAAAACGTCTTACAAAGGGAAAAAAACGTCTAAAATTTGACAACAAAAAAGTTGACAAAAACGTCATAAAAAAGCGACAAAAACTTCTAAAAATAGGCAACAAAAAAGTTGACAACAATATCACAAAAAAGTGACAAACACGTCTAAAAATATGCAAAAAAAATTGACAACAACGTCAGAAAAAAAGCGATAACGTCTCAGAAATGGACAAAAACGTCTCACAAAGGGAAAAAAATAGGAAACAAAAAAGTTGACAACAATATCACAAAAAAGTGACAAAGACGTCTAAAAATATGCAAAAAAAATTGACAACAACGTCAGAAAAAAAGCGATAACGTCTCAGAAATGGACAAAAACATCTCACAAAAGGGAAAAAAAACGTCTAAAAATTGACAACAAAAAAGTTGACAAAAACGTCATAAAAAAGCGACAAAAACTTCTAAAAATAGGCAACAAAAAAGTTGACAACAATATCACAAAAAAAGCGGCAAAGACGTCTAAAAATAGACAACAACAAAGCAACAAAAACGTCTAAAAATAGGCAACAAAAAAGCAACAAAAACGTCAGAAAAAAAGTGATAACAACGTCTCAGAAATGGACAAAAACGTCTTACAAAGGGAAAAAAAAGTCTAAAATTTGACAACAAAAAAGTTGACAAAAACGTCATAAAAAGCGACAAAAACTTCTAAAAATAGTCAACAAAAAAGTTGACAAACATCACGAAAAATGCGGCAAAGACGTCTAAAAATAGGTAACAAAAAAGTTGACAAAAACGTCACGAAAAAAGCGAAAAAAATGTCTAAAAATAGGCAACAAAAAAGCAACAAAAACGTCTAAAAATAGGAAACAAAAAAGTTGACAACAATATCACAAAAAAAGTGACAAAGACGTCTAAAAATATGCAAAAAAATTGACAAAAACGTCAGGAAAAAAAGCGATAACAACGTCTCAGAAATGGACAAAAACGTCTCACAAAGGGAAAAAAACATCTAAAATTTGACAACAAAAAAGTTGACAAAAACGTCACGAAAAAAGCGACAAAAACTTCTAAAAATATGCAAAAAAAATTGACAAAAACGTCAGAAAAAAAAGCGATATCAACGTCTCAGAAATGGACAAAAACGTCTCAGAAAAGGAAAAAAAACGTCTAAAAATTGACAACAAAAAAGTTGACAAAAATGTCATAAAAAAGCGACAAAAACGTCTAAAAATAGGCAACAAAAAAGTTGACAACAATATCACAAAAAATTGACAAAGACGTCTAAAAATATGCAAAAAAAATTGACAAAAACGTCAGAAAAAAAGCGATAACAACGTCTCAGAAATGGACAAAAACATCTCACAAAGGGAAAAAAAACGTCTAAAATTGACAACAAAAAAGTTGACAAAAACGTCACGAAAAAAGCGACAAAAACGTCTAAAAATAGGCAACAAAAAAGTTGACAACAATATCACAAAAAAGTGACAGACGTCTAAAAATATGCAAAAAAAATTGACAACGTCAGAAAAAAAGCGATAACGTCTCAGAAATGGACAAAAACATCTCACAAAGGGAAAAAAAAACGTCTAAAAATTGACAACAAAAAAGTTGACAAAAATGTCATAAAAAAGCGACAAAGACGTCTAAAAATAGGCAACAAAAAAGCAACAAAAACGTCTAAAAATAGGCAACCAAAAAGTTTACAAAAACTTCTAAAAATAGTCAACAAAAAAAGCAACAAAAACGTCAGAAAAAAAGCGATAACAACGTCTCAGAAATGGACAAAAACATCTCACAAAAGGGAAAAAAAACGTCTAAAAATTGACAACAAAAAAGTTGACAAAAACGTCATAAAAAAGCGACAAAAACTTCTAAAAATAGGCAACAAAAAAGTTGACAACAATATCACAAAAAAAGCGGCAAAGACGTCTAAAAATAGACAACAAAAAAGCAACAAAAACGTCTAAAAATAGGCAACAAAAAAGCAACAAAAACGTCCGAAAAAAAGCGATAACAACATCTCAGAAATGGACAAAAACGTCTTACAAAGGGAAAAAAACGTCTAAAATTTGACAACAAAAAAGTTGACAAAAACGTCATAAAAAAGCGACAAAAACTTCTAAAAATAGGCAACAAAAAAGTTGACAACAATATCACAAAAAAGTGACAAACACGTCTAAAAATATGCAAAAAAAATTGACAACAACGTCAGAAAAAAAGCGATAACGTCTCAGAAATGGACAAAAACGTCTCACAAAGGGAAAAAAATAGGAAACAAAAAAGTTGACAACAATATCACAAAAAAGTGACAAAGACGTCTAAAAATATGCAAAAAAAATTGACAACAACGTCAGAAAAAAAGCGATAACGTCTCAGAAATGGACAAAAACATCTCACAAAAGGGAAAAAAAACGTCTAAAAATTGACAACAAAAAAGTTGACAAAAACGTCATAAAAAAGCGACAAAAACTTCTAAAAATAGGCAACAAAAAAGTTGACAACAATATCACAAAAAAAGCGGCAAAGACGTCTAAAAATAGACAACAACAAAGCAACAAAAACGTCTAAAAATAGGCAACAAAAAAGCAACAAAAACGTCAGAAAAAAAGTGATAACAACGTCTCAGAAATGGACAAAAACGTCTTACAAAGGGAAAAAAACGTCTAAAATTTGACAACAAAAAAGTTGACAAAAACGTCATAAAAAAGCGACAAAAACTTCTAAAAATAGGCAACAAAAAAGTTGACAACAATATCACAAAAAAGTGACAAACACGTCTAAAAATATGCAAAAAAAATTGACAACAACGTCAGAAAAAAAGCGATAACGTCTCAGAAATGGACAAAAACGTCTCACAAAGGGAAAAAAATAGGAAACAAAAAAGTTGACAACAATATCACAAAAAAGTGACAAAGACGTCTAAAAATATGCAAAAAAAATTGACAACAACGTCAGAAAAAAAGCGATAACGTCTCAGAAATGGACAAAAACATCTCACAAAAGGGAAAAAAAACGTCTAAAAATTGACAACAAAAAAGTTGACAAAAACGTCATAAAAAAGCGACAAAAACTTCTAAAAATAGGCAACAAAAAAGTTGACAACAATATCACAAAAAAAGCGGCAAAGACGTCTAAAAATAGACAACAACAAAGCAACAAAAACGTCTAAAAATAGGCAACAAAAAAGCAACAAAAACGTCAGAAAAAAAGTGATAACAACGTCTCAGAAATGGACAAAAACGTCTTACAAAGGGAAAAAAAAGTCTAAAATTTGACAACAAAAAAGTTGACAAAAACGTCATAAAAAGCGACAAAAACTTCTAAAAATAGTCAACAAAAAAGTTGACAAACATCACGAAAAATGCGGCAAAGACGTCTAAAAATAGGTAACAAAAAAGTTGACAAAAACGTCACGAAAAAAGCGAAAAAAATGTCTAAAAATAGGCAACAAAAAAGCAACAAAAACGTCTAAAAATAGGAAACAAAAAAGTTGACAACAATATCACAAAAAAAGTGACAAAGACGTCTAAAAATATGCAAAAAAATTGACAAAAACGTCAGGAAAAAAAGCGATAACAACGTCTCAGAAATGGACAAAAACGTCTCACAAAGGGAAAAAAACATCTAAAATTTGACAACAAAAAAGTTGACAAAAACGTCACGAAAAAAGCGACAAAAACTTCTAAAAATATGCAAAAAAAATTGACAAAAACGTCAGAAAAAAAAGCGATATCAACGTCTCAGAAATGGACAAAAACGTCTCAGAAAAGGAAAAAAAACGTCTAAAAATTGACAACAAAAAAGTTGACAAAAATGTCATAAAAAAGCGACAAAAACGTCTAAAAATAGGCAACAAAAAAGTTGACAACAATATCACAAAAAATTGACAAAGACGTCTAAAAATATGCAAAAAAAATTGACAAAAACGTCAGAAAAAAAGCGATAACAACGTCTCAGAAATGGACAAAAACATCTCACAAAGGGAAAAAAAACGTCTAAAATTGACAACAAAAAAGTTGACAAAAACGTCACGAAAAAAGCGACAAAAACGTCTAAAAATAGGCAACAAAAAAGTTGACAACAATATCACAAAAAAGTGACAGACGTCTAAAAATATGCAAAAAAAATTGACGTCAGAAAAAAAGCGATAACGTCTCAGAAATGGACAAAAACATCTCACAAAGGGAAAAAAAAACGTCTAAAAATTGACAACAAAAAAGTTGACAAAAACGTCATAAAAAAGCGACAAAAACTTCTAAAAATAGTCACCAAAAAAGTTGACAAAAACATCACGAAAAAAGCGGCAAAGACGTCTAAAAATAGGCAACAAAAAAGCAACAAAAACGTCTAAAAATAGGCAACCAAAAAGTTTACAAAAACTTCTAAAAATAGTCAACAAAAAAAGCAACAAAAACGTCAGAAAAAAAGCGATAACAACGTCTCAGAAATGGACAAAAACGTCTCACAAAGGGAAAAAAAATAGGAAACAAAAAGTTGACAACAATATCACAAAAAAGTGACAGACATCTAAAAATATGCAAAAAAAATTGACAACAACGTCAGAAAAAAAGCGATAACGTATCAGAAATGGACAAAAACATCTCACAAAAGGGAAAAAAAACGTCTAAAAATTGACAACAAAAAAGTTGACAAAAACGTCATAAAAAAGCGACAAAAACTTCTAAAAATAGGCAACAAAAAAGTTGACAACAATATCACAAAAAAAGCGTCAAAGACGTCTAAAAATAGACAACAAAAAAGCAACAAAAACGTCTAAAAACAGGCAACAAAAAAGCAACAAAAACGTCAGAAAAAAAGCGATAACAACGTCTCAGAAATGGACAAAAACGTCTTGCAAAGGGAAAAAAACATCTAAAATTTGACAACAAAAAAGTTGACAAAAACGTCATAAAAAAGCGACAAAAACTTCTAAAAATAGGCAACAAAAAAGTTGACAAACATCACGAAAAATGCGGCAAAGACGTCTAAAAATAGGTAACAAAAAAGTTGACAAAACGTCACGAAAAAAGCGAAAAAAACGTCTAAAAATAGGCAACAAAAAAGCATCAAAAACGTCTAAAAATAGGAAACAAAAAAGTTGACAACAATATCACAAAAAAAGTGACAAAGACGTCTAAAAATATGCAAAAAAATTGACAAAAACGTCAGAAAAAAAGCGATAACGTCTCAGAAATGGACAATAACGTCTCACAAAGGGAAAAAAACGACTAAAATTTGACAACAAAAAAGTTGACAAAACATCACGAAAAAAGCGACAAAAACTTCTAAAAATAGGCAACAAAAAGGTTGACAACAATATCACAAAAAAGTGACAAAGACGTCTAAAAATATGCAAAAAAAATTGACAAAAACGTCAGGAAAAAAAGCGATAACAACGTCTCAGAAATGGACAAAAACGTCTCACAAAGGGAAAAAAACATCTAAAATTTGACAACAAAAAAGTTGACAAAAACGTCACGAAAAAAGCGACAAAAACTTCTAAAAATATGCAAAAAAAATTGACAAAAACGTCAGAAAAAAAAGCGATATCAACGTCTCAGAAATGGACAAAAACGTCTCAGAAAGGGAAAAAAAACGTCTAAAAATTGACAACAAAAAAGTTGACAAAAATGTCATAAAAAAGCGACAAAAACGTCTAAAAATAGGCAACAAAAAAGTTGACAACAATATCACAAAAAATTGACAAAGACGTCTAAAAATATGCAAAAAAAATTGACAAAAACGTCAGAAAAAAAGCGATAACGTCTCAGAAATGGACAAAAACATCTCACAAAAGGGAAAAAAAACGTCTAAAAATTGACAACAAAAAAGTTGACAAAAACGTCATAAAAAAGCGACAAAAACTTCTAAAAATAGGCAACAAAAAAGTTGACAACAATATCACAAAAAAAGCGGCAAAGACGTCTAAAAATAGACAACAAAAAAAGCAACAAAAACGTCTAAAAACAGGCAACAAAAAAGCAACAAAAACGTCAGAAAAAAAGCGATAACAACGTCTCAGAAATGGACAAAAACGTCTTACAAAGGGAAAAAAAAGTCTAAAATTTGACAACAAAAAAGTTGACAAAAACGTCATAAAAAAGCGACAAAAACTTCTAAAAATAGGCAACAAAAAAGTTGACAACAATATCACAAAAAAGTGACAAAGACGTCTAAAAATATGCAAAAAAAATTGACAACAACGTCAGAAAAAAAGCGATAACGTCTCAGAAATGGACAAAAACATCTCACAAAAGGGAAAAAAAACGTCTAAAAATTGACAACAAAAAAGTTGACAAAAACGTCATAAAAAAGCGACAAAAACTTCTAAAAATAGTCAACAAAAAAGTTGACAAACATCACGAAAAATGCGGCAAAGACGTCTAAAAATAGGTAACAAAAAAGTTGACAAAAACGTCACGAAAAAAGCGAAAAAAACGTCTAAAAATAGGCAACAAAAAAGCATCAAAAACGTCTAAAAATAGGAAACAAAAAAGTTGACAACAATATCACAAAAAAAGTGACAAAGACGTCTAAAAATATGCAAAAAAATTGACAAAAACGTCAGAAAAAAAGCGATAACGTCTCAGAAATGGACAAAAACGTCTCACAAAGGGAAAAAAACGACTAAAATTTGACAACAAAAAAGTTGACAAAACATCACGAAAAAAGCGACAAAAACTTCTAAAAATAGGCAACAAAAAGGTTGACAACAATATCACAAAAAAGTGACAAAGACGTCTAAAAATATGCAAAAAAAATTGACAAAAACGTCACGAAAAAAAGCGATAACAACGTCTCAGAAATGGACAAAAACGTCTCACAAAGGGAAAAAAACATCTAAAATTTGACAACAAAAAAGTTGACAAAAACGTCACGAAAAAAGCGACAAAAACTTCTAAAAATATGCAAAAAAAATTGACAAAAACGTCAGAAAAAAAAGCGATATCAACGTCTCAGAAATGGACAAAAACGTCTCAGAAAGGGAAAAAAAACGTCTAAAAATTGACAACAAAAAAGTTGACAAAAATGTCATAAAAAAGCGACAAAAACGTCTAAAAATAGGCAACAAAAAAGTTGACAACAATATCACAAAAAATTGACAAAGACGTCTAAAAATATGCAAAAAAAATTGACAAAAACGTCAGAAAAAAAGCGATAACAACGTCTCAGAAATGGACAAAAACATCTCACAAAGGGAAAAAAAAACGTCTAAAAATTGACAACAAAAAAGTTGACAAAAACGTCATAAAAAAGCGACAAAAACTTCTAAAAATAGTCACCAAAAAAGTTGACAAGAACATCACGAAAAAAGCGGCAAAGACGTCTAAAAATAGGCAACAAAAAAGCAACAAAAACGGCTAAAAATAGGCAACCAAAAAGTTTACAAAAACTTCTAAAAATAGTCAACAAAAAAAGCAACAAAAACGTCAGAAAAAAAGCGATAACAACGTCTCAGAAATGGACAAAAACGTCTCACAAAGGGAAAAAAAATAGGAAACAAAAAAGTTGACAACAGTATCACAAAAAAGTGACAAAGACGTCTAAAAATATGCAAAAAAAATTGACAACAACGTCAGAAAAAAAGCGATAACGTCTCAGAAATGGACAAAAACATCTCACAAAAGGGAAAAAAAACGTCTAAAAATTGACAACAAAAAAGTTGACAAAAACGTCATAAAAAGCGACAAAAACTTCTAAAAATAGGCAATAAAAAAGTTGACAACAATATCACAAAAAAAGCGGCAAAGACGTCTAAAAATAGACAACAAAAAAGCAACAAAAACGTCTAAAAACAGGCAACAAAAAAGCAACAAAAACGTCAGAAAAAAAGCGATAACGTCTCAGAAATGGACAAAAACGTCATAAAAAAGCGACAAAAACTTCTAAAAATAGTCAACAAAAAAGTTGACAAACATCACGAAAAATGCGGCAAAGACGTCTAAAAATAGGTAACAAAAAAGTTGACAAAAACGTCACGAAAAAAGCGAAAAAAACGTCTAAAAATAGGCAACAAAAAAGCAACAAAAACGTCTAAAAATAGGAAACAAAAAAGTTGACAACAATATCACAAAAAAAGTGACAAAGACGTCTAAAAATATGCAAAAAAATTGACAAAAACGTCAGAAAAAAAGCGATAACGTCTCAGAAATGGACAAAAACGTCTCACAAAGGGATAAAAAACGACTAAAATTTGACAACAAAAAAGTTGACAAAACATCACGAAAAAAGCGACAAAAACTTCTAAAAATAGGCAACAAAAAAGTTGACAACAATATCACAAAAAAGTGACAAAGACGTCTAAATATATGCAAAAAAAATTGACAAAAACGTCAGAAAAAAAGCGATAACAACGTCTCAGAAATGGACAAAAACATCTCACAAAGGGAAAAAAAACCTCTAAAATTGACAACAAAAAAGTTGACAAAAACGTCACGAAAAAAGCTACAAAAACGTCTAAAAATAGGCAACAAAAAAGTTGACAACAATATCACAAAAAAGTGACAGACGTCTAAAAATATGCAAAAAAAATTGTCAGCGTCAGAAAAAAAGCGATAACGTCTCAGAAATGGACAAAAACATCTCACAAAGGGAAAAAAAAACGTCTAAAAATTGACAACAAAAAAGTTGACAAAAACGTCATAAAAAAGCGACAAAAACTTCTAAAAATAGTCACCAAAAAAGTTGACAAGAACATCACGAAAAAAGCGGCAAAGACGTCTAAAAATAGGCAACAAAAAAGCAACAAAAACGTCTAAAAATAGGAAACAAAAAAGCAACAAAAACGTCTAAAAATAGGCAACCAAAAAGTTTACAAAAACTTCTAAAAATAGTCAACTAAAAAAGCAACAAAAACGTCAGAAAAAAAGCGATAACAACGTCTCAGAAATGGACAAAAACGTCTCACAAAGGGAAAAAAAATAGGAAACAAAAAAGTTGACAACAATATCACAAAAAAGTGACAAAGACGTCTAAAAATATGCAAAAAAAATTGACAACAACGTCAGAAAAAAAGCGATAACGTCTCAGAAATGGACAAAAACATCTCACAAAAGGGAAAAAAAACGTCTAAAAATTGACAACAAAAAAGTTGACAAAAACGTCATAAAAAAGCGACAAAAACTTCTAAAAATAGGCAACAAAAAAGTTGACAACAATATCACAAAAAAAGCAGCAAAGACGTCTAAAAATAGACAACAAAAAAGCAACAAAAATGTCTAAAAATAGGCAACAAAAAAGCAACAAAAACGTCAGAAAAAAAGCAATAACAACGTCTCAGAAATGGACAAAAATGTCTTACAAAGGGAAAAAAACGTCTAAAATTTGACAACAAAAAAGTTGACAAAAACGTCATAAAAAAGCGACAAAAAATCCTAAAAATAGGCAACAAAAAAGTTGACAACAATATCACAAAAAAGTGACAAAGACGTCTAAAAATATGCAAAAAAAATTGACAACAACGTCAGAAAAAAAGCGATAACGTCTCAGAAATGGACAAAAACGTCTCACAAAGGGAAAAAAATAGGAAACAAAAAAGTTGACAACAATATCACAAAAAAGTGACAAAGACGTCTAAAAATATGCAAAAAAAATTGACAACAACGTCAGAAAAAAAGCGATAACGTCTCAGAAATGGACAAAAACGTCTCAGAAAGGGAAAAAAAACGTCTAAAAATTGACAACAAAAAAGTTGACAAAAATGTCATAAAAAAGCGACAAAAACGTCTAAAAATAGGCAACAAAAAAGTTGACAACAATATCACAAAAAATTGACAAAGACGTCTAAAAATATGCAAAAAAAATTGACAAAAACGTCAGAAAAAAAGCGATAACGTCTCAGAAATGGACAAAAACGTCTCACAAAGGGAAAAAAAACGTCTAAAAATTTATAACAAAAAAGTTGACAAAAACGTCACGAAAAAAGCGACAAAAACTTCTAAAAATAGGCAACAAAAAAGTTGACAACAATATCACAAAAAAGTGACAAAGACGTCTAAAAATATGCAAAAAAAATTGACAAAAGTCAGAAAAAAAGCGATAACAACGTCTCAGAAATGGACAAAAACGTCTCACAAAGGGAAAAAAACGTCTAAAAATTTGACAACAAAAAAGTTGACAAAAACATCACGAAAAAAGCGGCAAAGACGTCTAAAAATGGGCAACAAAAAAGCAACAAAAACATCTAAAAATAGGAAAGAAAAAAGTTGACAACAATATCACAAAAAAAAGTGACAAAGACGTCTAAAAATATGTAAAACAAATTGACAAAAACGTCAGAAAAAAAGCGATAAAAACATCTCACAAAGGGAAAAAAAAACGTCTAAAAATTGACAACAAAAAAGTTGACAAAAACATCACGAAAAAATGGACAAAAACGTCTACAAATAGGCAACAAAAAAGTTGACAACAATATCACAAAAAAGTTACAAAGACGTCTAAAAATATGCAAAAAAAATTGACAAACGTCAGAAAAAAAGCGACAAAAACGTCTCACAAAGGGAAAAAAACGTCTAAAATTTGACAACAAAAAAGTTGACAAAAATTTCATAAAAAAACGACAAAAACTTCTAAAAATAGTCAACAAAAAAGTTGACAAAAACATCACGAAAAAATCGACAAAAACGTCTAAAAATAGGCAACAAAAAAGTTGACAACAATATCACAAAAAGTGACAAAGACGTCTAAAAATATGCAAAACAAATTGACAAAAACGTCACAAAAAAAATGATAACTTCTCAGAAATGGACAAAAAACGTCTAAAAATTGACAACAAAAAAGTTGACAAAAACGTCACGAAAAAAGCGACAAAAACTTCTAAAAATAGGCAACAAAAAAGTTGACAACAATATCACAAAAAAAGTGACAAAGACGTCTAAAAATATGCAAAAAAAATTGACAAAAACGTCAGAAAAAAAGCAATAACAACGTCTCAGAAATGGACAAAAACGTCTCACAAAGGGGAAAAAAACGTCTAAAAATTGAAAACAAAAAAGTTGACAAAAACGTCACGAAAAAAGCGACAAAAACTTATAAAAATAGGCAACAAAAAAGTTGACAACAATATCACAAAAAAAAGTGACAAAGACTTCTAAAAATATGCAAAACAAATTGACAAAAACGTCACAAAAAAAGTGATAACTTCTCAGAAATGGACAAAAAACGTCTCACAAATGGACAAAAAACGTCTAAAAATTGACAACAAAAAAGTTGACAAAAACGTCACGAAAAAAGCGACAAAAACGTCTAAAAATAGGCAACAAAAAAGTTGACAACAATATCACAAAAAAAGTGACAAAGACGTCTAAAAATATGCAAAAAAAATTGACAAACGTCAGAAAAAAAGCGACAAAAACGTCTCACAAAGGGAAAAAAACGTCTAAAATTTGACAACAAAAAAGTTGACAAAAATTTCATAAAAAAACGACAAAAACTTCTAAAAATAGTCAACAAAAAAGTTGACAAAAACATCACGAAAAAATCGACAAAAACGTCTAAAAATAGGCAACAAAAAAGTTGACAACAATATCACAAAAAGTGACAAAGACGTCTAAAAATATGCAAAACAAATTGACAAAAACGTCACAAAAAAAATGATAACTTCTCAGAAATGGACAAAAAACGTCTAAAAATTGACAACAAAAAAGTTGACAAAAACGTCACGAAAAAAGCAACAAAAACGTCTAAAAATAGTCAACAAAAAAGTTGACAACAATATCACAAAAAAAGTGACAAAGACGTCTAAAAATATGAAAAAAAAATGACAAAAACGTCAGGAAAAAAAGCGATAACAACGTCTCAGAAATGGACAAAAACATCTCACAAAGGGAAAAAAAACGTCTAAAAATTTACAACAAAAAAGTTGACAAAAACGTCACGAAAAAAGCGACAAAAACTTCTAAAAATAGGCAACAAAAAAGTTGACAACAATATCACAAAAAAAGTGACAAAGACGTCTAAAAATATGCAAAAAAAATTGACAAAAACGTCAGAAAAAAAGCAATAACAACGTCTCAGAAATGGACAAAAACGTCTCACAAAGGGGAAAAAAACGTCTAAAAATTGAAAACAAAAAAGTTGACAAAAACGTCACGAAAAAAGCGACAAAAACTTATAAAAATAGGCAACAAAAAAGTTGACAACAATATCACAAAAAAAAGTGACAAAGACTTCTAAAAATATGCAAAACAAATTGACAAAAACGTCACAAAAAAAGTGATAACTTCTCAGAAATGGACAAAAAACGTCTAAAAATTGACAACAAAAAAGTTGACAAAAACGTCACGAAAAAAGCGACAAAAACGTCTAAAAATAGTCAACAAAAAAGTTGACAACAATATCACAAAAAAAGTGACAAAGACGTCTAAAAATATGCAAAAAAAAATGACAAAAACGTCAGAAAAAAAAGCGATAACAATGTCTCAGAAATGGACAAAAACGTCTCACAAATGGACAAAAAACGTCTAAAAATTGACAACAAAAAAGTTGACAAAAACGTCACGAAAAAAGCGACAAAAACGTCTAAAAATAGGCAACAAAAAAGTTGACAACAATATCACAAAAAAAGTGACAAAGACGTCTAAAAATATGCAAAAAAATTGACAAAAACGTCAGAAAAAAAGCGATAACGTCTCAGAAATGGACAAAAACGTCTCACAAAGGGAAAAAAACGACTAAAATTTGACAACAAAAAAGTTGACAAAACATCACGAAAAAAGCGACAAAAACTTCTAAAAATAGGCAACAAAAAAGTTGACAACAATATCACAAAAAAGTGACAAAGACGTCTAAAAATATGCAAAAAAAATTGACAAAAACGTCAGAAAAAAAGCGATAACAACGTCTCAGAAATGGACAAAAACATCTCACAAAGGGAAAAAAAACGTCTAAAATTGACAACAAAAAAGTTGACAAAAACGTCACGAAAAAAGCGACAAAAACGTCTAAAAATAGGCAACAAAAAAGTTGACAACAATATCACAAAAAAGTGACAGACGTCTAAAAATATGCAAAAAAAATTGACAACGTCAGAAAAAAAGCGATAACGTCTCAGAAATGGACAAAAACATCTCACAAAGGGAAAAAAAAACGTCTAAAAATTGACAACAAAAAAGTTGACAAAAACGTCATAAAAAAGCGACAAAAACTTCTAAAAATAGTCACCAAAAAAGTTGACAAAAACATCACGAAAAAAGCGGCAAAGACGTCTAAAAATAGGCAACCAAAAAGTTTACAAAAACTTCTAAAAATAGTCAACAAAAAAAGCAACAAAAACGTCAGAAAAAAAGCGATAACAACGTCTCAGAAATGGACAAAAACGTCTCACAAAGGGAAAAAAAATAGGAAACAAAAAAGTTGACAACAATATCACAAAAAAGTGACAAAGACGTCTAAAAATATGCAAAAAAAATTGACAACAACGTCAGAAAAAAAGCGATAACGTCTCAGAAATGGACAAAAACATCTCACAAAAGGGAAAAAAAACGTCTAAAAATTGACAACAAAAAAGTTGACAAAAACGTCATAAAAAAGCGACAAAAACTTCTAAAAATAGGCAACAAAAAAGTTGACAACAATATCACAAAAAAAGCGGCAAAGACGTCTAAAAATAGACAACAAAAAAGCAACAAAAACGTCTAAAAATAGGCAACAAAAAAGCAACAAAAACGTCAGAAAAAAAGCGATAACAACGTCTCAGAAATGGACAAAAACGTCTCACAAAGGGAAAAAAAATAGGAAACAAAAAAGTTGACAACAATATCACAAAAAAGTGACAAAGACGTCTAAAAATATGCAAAAAAAATTGACAACAACGTCAGAAAAAAAGCGATAACGTCTCAGAAATGGACAAAAACATCTCACAAAAGGGAAAAAAAACGTCTAAAAATTGACAACAAAAAAGTTGACAAAAACGTCATAAAAAAGCGACAAAAACTTCTAAAAATAGGCAACAAAAAAGTTGACAACAATATCACAAAAAAAGCGGCAAAGACGTCTAAAAATAGACAACAAAAAAGCAACAAAAACGTCTAAAAATAGGCAACAAAAAAGCAACAAAAACGTCAGAAAAAAAGCAATAACAACGTCTCAGAAATGGACAAAAACGTCTTACAAAGGGAAAAAAACGTCTAAAATTTGACAACAAAAAAGTTGACAAAAACGTCATAAAAAAGCGACAAAAAATCCTAAAAATAGGCAACAAAAAAGTTGACAACAATATCACAAAAAAGTGACAAAGACGTCTAAAAATATGCAAAAAAAATTGACAACAACGTCAGAAAAAAAGCGATAATGTCTCAGAAATGGACAAAAACGTCTCACAAAGGGAAAAAAATAGGAAACAAAAAAGTTGACAACAATATCACAAAAAAGTGACAAAGACGTCTAAAAATATGCAAAAAAAATTGACAACAACGTCAGAAAAAAAGCGATAACGTCTCAGAAATGGACAAAAACGTCTCAGAAAGGGAAAAAAAACGTCTAAAAATTGACAACAAAAAAGTTGACAAAAATGTCATAAAAAAGCGACAAAAACGTCTAAAAATAGGCAACAAAAAAGTTGACAACAATATTCCAAAAAATTGACAAAGACGTCTAAAAATATGCAAAAAAAATTGACAAAAACGTCAGAAAAAAAGCGATAACAACGTCTCAGAAATGGACAAAAACGTCTCACAAAGGGAAAAAAACGTCTAAAATTTGACAACAAAAAAGTTGACAAAAATGTCATAAAAAAGCGACAAAAACTTCTAAAAATAGTCAAAACAAAAAAGTTGACAAAAACATCACGAAAAAAGCGGCAAAAACGTCTAAAAATAGGCAACAAAAAAGTTGACAACAATATCACAAAAAGTGACAAAGACGTCTAAAAATATGCAAAACAAATTGACAAAAACGTCAGAAAAAAAGCGATAACAACGTCTCAGAAATGGACAAAAAACGTCTCACAAAGGGAAAAAAAAACGTCTAAAAATTGACAACAAAAAAGTTGACAAAAATGTCATAAAAAAGCGACAAAAACTTCTAAAAATAGTCAACAAAAAAGTTGACAAAAACATCACGAAAAAAGCGGCAAAGACGTCTAAAAATAGGCAACAAAAAAGCAACAAAAACGTCTAAAAATAGGAAACAAAAAAGTTGACAACAATATCACAAAAAAAAGTGACAAAGACGTCTAAAAATATGCAAAACAAATTGACAAAAACGTCAGAAAAAAAGCGATAACGTCTCAGAAATGGACAAAAACGTCTCACAAAGGGAAAAAAAATAGGAAACAAAAAAGTTGACAACAATATTACAAAAAAGTGACAAAGACGTCTAAAAATATGCAAAAAAAAATTGATAAAAACGTCAGAAAAAAAAGCGACAAAAACGTCTCACAAAGGGAAAAAAAACGTCTAAAATTTGACAACAAAAAAGTTGACAAAAATGTCATAAAAAAGCGATAAAAACTTCTAAAAATAGTCAACAAAAAAGTTGACAACAATATCACAAAAAAGTGACAAAGACGTCTAAAAATATGCAAAAAAAATTGACAAAAACGTCAGAAAAAAAGCGATAACGTCTCAGAAATGGACAAAAACGTCTCACAAAGGGAAAAAACGTCTAAAATTTGACAACAAAAAAGTTGACAAAAATGTCATAAAAAAGCGACAAAAACTTCTAAAAATAGTCAACAAAAAAGTTGACAAAAACATCAAGAAAAAAGCGGCAAAGACGTCTAAAAATAGGCAACAAAAAAGCAACAAAAACGTCTAAAAATAGGAAACAAAAAAGTTGACAACAATATTACAAAAAAGTGACAAAGACGTCTAAAAATATGCAAAACAAATTGACAAAAACGTCAGAAAAAAAGCGATAACAACTTCTCAGAAATGGACAAAAACGTCTCACAAAGGGAAAAAAAATAGGAAACAAAAAAGTTGACAACAATATTACAAAAAAGTGACAAAGACGTCTAAAAATATGCAAAAAAAATTGACAACAACGTCAGAAAAAAGCGATAACGTCTCAGAAATGGACAAAAAACGTCTAAAAATTGACAGGAAAAAAAGCGATAACAACGTCTCAGAAATGGACAAAAACATCTCACAAAGGGAAAAAAAACGTCTAAAAATAGTCCACAAAAAAGTTGACAAAAACGTCACGAAAAAAGCGACAAAAACGTCTAAAAATAGGCAACAAAAAAGTTGACAACAATATCACAAAAGTGACAAAGACGTCTAAAAATATGCAAAAAAAATTGACAAAAACGTCAGAAAAAAAGCGATAACAACGTCTCAGAAATGGACAAAAACGTCTTACAAAGGGAAAAAAACGTCTAAAATTTGACAACGAAAAAGTTGACAAAAACGTCATAAAAAAGCGACAAAAAATCCTAAAAATAGGCAACAAAAAAGTTGACAACAATATCACAAAAAAGTGACAAAGACGTCTAAAAATATGCAAAAAAAATTGACAACAACGTCAGAAAAAAAGCGATAATGTCTCAGAAATGGACAAAAACGTCTCACAAAGGGAAAAAAATAGGAAACAAAAAAGTTGACAACAATATCACAAAAAAGTGACAAAGACGTCTAAAAATATGCAAAAAAAATTGACAACAACGTCAGAAAAAAAGCGATAACGTCTCAGAAATGGACAAAAACGTCTCAGAAAGGGAAAAAAAACGTCTAAAAATTGACAACAAAAAAGTTGACAAAAATGTCATAAAAAAGCGACAAAAACGTCTAAAAATAGGCAACAAAAAAGTTGACAACAATATTCCAAAAAATTGACAAAGACGTCTAAAAATATGCAAAAAAAATTGACAAAAACGTCAGAAAAAAAGCGATAACAACGTCTGAGAAATGGACAAAATCGTCTCACAAAGGGAAAAAAAACGTCTAAAAATTGACAACAAAAAAGTTGACAACAATATCACAAAAGTGACAAAGACGTCTAAAAATATGCAAAAAAAATTGACAAAAACGTCAGAAAAAAAGCGATAACAACGTCTCAGAAATGGACAAAAACGTCTCATAAAGGGAAAAAAAACGTCAAAAAATTGACAACAAAAAAGTTGACAACAATATCACAAAAAAAGTGACAAAGACGTCTAAAAATATGCAAAACAAATTGACAAAACGTCAGAAAAAAAGCGATAACAACGTCTCAGAAATGGACAAAAACGTCTCACAAAGGGAAAAAAACGTCTAAAATTTGACAACAAAAAAGTTGACAAAAATGTCATAAAAAAGCGACAAAAACTTCTAAAAATAGTCAACAAAAAAGTTGACAAAAACATCACGAAAAAAGCGGCAAAGACGTCTAAAAATAGGCAACAAAAAAGCAACAAAAACGTCTAAAAATAGGAAACAAAAAAGTTGACAACAATATCACAAAAAAAAGTGACAAAGACGTCTAAAAATATGCAAAACAAATTGACAAAAACGTCAGAAAAAAAGCGATAACGTCTCAGAAATGGACAAAAACGTCTCACAAAGGGAAAAAAAATAGGAAACAAAAAAGTTGACAACAATATTACAAAAAAGTGACAAAGACGTCTAAAAATATGCAAAAAAAAATTGATAAAAACGTCAGAAAAAAAAGCGACAAAAACGTCTCACAAAGGGAAAAAAAACGTCTAAAATTTGACAACAAAAAAGTTGACAAAAATGTCATAAAAAAGCGATAAAAACTTCTAAAAATAGTCAACAAAAAAGTTGACAACAATATCACAAAAAAGTGACAAAGACGTCTAAAAATATGCAAAAAAAATTGACAAAAACGTCAGAAAAAAAGCGATAACGTCTCAGAAATGGACAAAAACGTCTCACAAAGGGAAAAAACGTCTAAAATTTGACAACAAAAAAGTTGACAAAAATGTCATAAAAAAGCGACAAAAACTTCTAAAAATAGTCAACAAAAAAGTTGACAAAAACATCACGAAAAAAGCGGCAAAGACGTCTAAAAATAGGCAACAAAAAAGCAACAAAAACGTCTAAAAATAGGAAACAAAAAAGTTGACAACAATATTACAAAAAAGTGACAAAGACGTCTAAAAATATGCAAAACAAATTGACAAAAACGTCAGAAAAAAAGCGATAACAACTTCTCAGAAATGGACAAAAACGTCTCACAAAGGGAAAAAAAATAGGAAACAAAAAAGTTGACAACAATATTACAAAAAAGTGACAAAGACGTCTAAAAATATGCAAAAAAAATTGACAACAACGTCAGAAAAAAGCGATAACGTCTCAGAAATGGACAAAAAACGTCTAAAAATTGACAGGAAAAAAAGCGATAACAACATCTCAGAAATGGACAAAAACGTCTCACAAAGGGAAAAAAAACGTCTAAAAATAGTCCACAAAAAAGTTGACAAAAACGTCACGAAAAAAGCGACAAAAACGTCTAAAAATAGGCAACAAAAAAGTTGACAACAATATCACAAAAGTGACAAAGACGTCTAAAAATATGCAAAAAAAATTGACAAAAACGTCAGAAAAAAAGCGATAACTTCTCAGAAATGGACAAAAAACGTCTAAAAATTGACAACAAAAAAGTTGACAAAAACGTCACGAAAAAAGCGACAAAAACGTCTAAAAATAGGCAACAAAAAAGTTGACAAGAATATCACAAAAAAGTGACAAAGACGTCTAAAAATATGCAAAAAAAATTGACAAAAACGTCAGAAAAAAAGCGATAACAACGTCTGAGAAATGGACAAAATCGTCTCACAAAGGGAAAAAAAACGTCAAAAAATTGACAACAAAAAAGTTGACAACAATATCACAAAAGTGACAAAGACGTCTAAATATATGCAAAAAAAATTGACAAAAACGTCAGAAAAAAGCGATAACAACGTCTCAGAAATGGACAAAAACGTCTCACAAAGGGAAAAAAAACGTCAAAAAATTGACAACAAAAAAGTTGACAAAAACGTCACGAAAAAAGCGACAAAAACTTCTAAAAATAGGCAACAAAAAAGTTGACAACAATATCACAAAAAAAGTGACAAAGACGTCTAAAAATATGCAAAAAAATTGATAAAAACGTCAGAAAAAAAAGCGACAAAAACGTCTCACAAAGGGAAAAAAACGTCTAAAATTTGACAACAAAAAAGTTGACAAAAATGTCATAAAAAAGCGATAAAAACTTCTAAAAATAGTCAACAAAAAAGTTGACAACAATATCACAAAAAAAGTGACAAAGACGTCTAAAAATATGCAAAAAAAATTGACAAAAACGTCAGAAAAAAAGCGATAACGTCTCAGAAATGGACAAAAACGTCTCACAAAGGGAAAAAACGTCTAAAATTTGACAACAAAAAAGTTGACAAAAACATCACGAAAAAAGCGGCAAAGACGTCTAAAAATAGGCAACAAAAAAGCAACAAAAACGTCTAAAAATAGGAAACAAAAAAGTTGACAACAATATCACAAAAAAAAGTGACAAAGACGTTTAAAAACATGCAAAACAAATTGACAAAAACGTCAGAAAAAAAGCGATAACAACTTCTCAGAAATGGACAAAAATCGTCTAAAAATTGACAACAAAAAAGTTGACAAAAACGTCACGAAAAAAGCGACAAAAACGTCTAAAAATAGGCAACAAAAAAGTTGACAACAATATCACAAAAAAAGTGACAAAGACGTCTAAAAATATGCAAAAGAAATTGACAAAAACGTCAGAAAAAAAGCGATAACGTCTGAGAAATGGACAAAATCGTCTCACAAAGGGAAAAAAAACGTCTAAAAATTGACAACAAAAAAGTTGACAAAAAAGTCACGAAAAAAGCGACAAAAACTTCTAAAAATAGGAAACAACAAAGTTGACAAAAATATCACAAAAAAGTGACAAAGACGTCTTAAAATATGCAAAAAAAATTGACAAAGTCAGAAAAAAAGCGATAACAACGTCTCAGAAATGGACAAAAACGTCTCAAAAGGGGAAAAAAACGTCTAAAAATTGAAAACAAAAAAGTTGACAAAAACGTCACGAAAAAAGCGACAAAAACTTATAAAAATAGGCAACAAAAAAGTTGACAACAATATCACAAAAAAAAGTGACAAAGACGTCTAAAAATATGCAAAACAAATTGACAAAAACGTCAGGAAAAAAAGCGATAACAACTTCTCAGAAATGGACAAAAACGTCTCACAAAGGGAAAAAAAACGTCTAAAAATAGTCCACAAAAAAGTTGACAAAAACGTCACGAAAAAAGCGACAAAAACGTCTAAAAATAGGCAACAAAAAAGTTGACAACAATATCACAAAAGTGACAAAGACGTCTAAAAATATGCAAAAAAAATTGACAAAAACGTCAGAAAAAAAGCGATAACTTCTCAGAAATGGACAAAAAACGTCTAAAAATTGACAACAAAAAAGTTGACAAAAACGTCACGAAAAAAGCGACAAAAACGTCTAAAAATAGGCAACAAAAAAGTTGACAAGAATATCACAAAAAAAGTGACAAAGACGTCTAAAAATATGCAAAAAAAATTGACAAAAACGTCAGAAAAAAAGCGATAACAACGTCTGAGAAATGGACAAAATCGTCTCACAAAGGGAAAAAAAACGTCAAAAAATTGACAACAAAAAAGTTGACAACAATATCACAAAAGTGACAAAGACGTCTAAATATATGCAAAAAAAATTGACAAAAACGTCAGAAAAAAGCTATAACAACGTCTCAGAAATGGACAAAAACGTCTCACAAAGGGAAAAAAAACGTCAAAAAATTGACAACAAAAAAGTTGACAAAAACGTCACGAAAAAAGCGACAAAAACTTCTAAAAATAGGCAACAAAAAAGTTGACAACAATATCACAAAAAAAGTGACAAAGACGTCTAAAAATATGCAAAAAAATTGATAAAAACGTCAGAAAAAAAAGCGACAAAAACGTCTCACAAAGGGAAAAAAACGTCTAAAATTTGACAACAAAAAAGTTGACAAAAATGTCATAAAAAAGCGATAAAAACTTCTAAAAATAGTCAACAAAAAAGTTGACAACAATATCACAAAAAAAGTGACAAAGACGTCTAAAAATATGCAAAAAAAATTGACAAAAACGTCAGAAAAAAAGCGATAACGTCTCAGAAATGGACAAAAACGTCTCACAAAGGGAAAAAACGTCTAAAATTTGACAACAAAAAAGTTGACAAAAACATCACGAAAAAAGCGGCAAAGACGTCTAAAAATAGGCAACAAAAAAGCAACAAAAACGTCTAAAAATAGGAAACAAAAAAGTTGACAACAATATCACAAAAAAAAGTGACAAAGACGTTTAAAAATATGCAAAACAAATTGACAAAAACGTCAGAAAAAAAGCGATAACAACTTCTCAGAAATGGACAAAAATCGTCTAAAAATTGACAACAAAAAAGTTGACAAAAACGTCACGAAAAAAGCGACAAAAACGTCTAAAAATAGGCAACAAAAAAGTTGACAACAATATCACAAAAAAAGTGACAAAGACGTCTAAAAATATGCAAAAGAAATTGACAAAAACGTCAGAAAAAAAGCGATAACGTCTGAGAAATGGAAAAAATCGTCTCACAAAGGGAAAAAAAACGTCTAAAAATTGACAACAAAAAAGTTGACAAAAACGTCACGAAAAAAGCGACAAAAACTTCTAAAAATAGGCAACAAAAAAGTTGACAAAAACGTCACGAAAAAAGCGACAAAAACTTCTAAAAATAGGCAACAAAAAAGTTGACAACAATATCACAAAAAAAGTGACAAAGACGTCTAAAAATATGCAAAAGAAATTGACAAAAACGTCAGAAAAAAAGCGATAACGTCTGAGAAATGGACAAAATCGTCTCACAAAGGGAAAAAAAACGTCTAAAAATTGACAACAAAAAAGTTGACAAAAACGTCACGAAATAAGCGACAAAAACTTCTAAAAATAGGCAACAAAATAGTTGACAAAAATGTCATAAAAAAGCGACAAAAACTTCTAAAAATAGGCAACAAAAAAGCAACAAAAACGTCTAAAAATAGGAAACAAAAAAGTTGACAACAATATCACAAAAATTGACAAAGACGTCTAAAAATATGCAAAACAAATTGACAAAAACGTCAGAAAAAAAGCGATAACAACGTCTCAGAAATGGACAAAAACGTCTCACAAAGGGAAAAAAAACGTTTAAAGATTGACAACAAAAAAGTTGACAAAAACGTCACGAAAAAAGCGACAAAAACTTATAAAAATAGGCAACAAAAAAGTTGACAACAATATCACAAAAAAGTGACAAAGACGTCTAAAAATATGCAAAAGAATTTGACAAAAACGTCAGAAAAAAAGCGATAACAACGTCTTAGAAATGGACAAAAAAGTCTCACAAAGGGAAAAAAACGTCTAAAATTTGACAACAAAAAAGTTGACAAAAACGTCACGAAAAAAACGACAAAAACTTCTAAAAATAGGCAACAAAAAAGCAACAAAAACGTCTAAAAATAGGAAACAAAAAAGTTGACAACAATATCACAAAAAAAAGTGACAAAGACGTCTAAAAATATGCAAAACAAATTGACAAAAACGTCAGAAAAAAAGCGATAACGTCTCAGAAATGGACAAAAACGTCTCAAAAAGGGAAAAAAACGTCTAAAATTTGACAACAAAAAAGTTGACAAAAATGTCATAAAAAAGCGACAAAAACTTCTAAAAATAGTCAACAAAAAAGGTGACAACAATATCACAAAAAAAGTGACAAAGACGTCTAAAAATATGCAAAAAAAATTGACAAAAACGTCAGAAAAAAGCGATAACAACATCTCAGAAATGGACAAAAACGTCTCACAAAGGGAAAAAACGTCTAAAATTTGACAACAAAAAAGTTGACAAAAATGTCATAAAAAAGCGACAAAAACTTCTAAAAATAGTCAACAAAAAAGTTGACAAAAACATCACGAAAAAAGCGGCAAAGACGTCTAAAAATAGGCAACAAAAAAGCAACAAAAACGTCTAAAAATAGGAAACAAAAAAGTTGACAAAAACGTCACGAAAAAAGCGACAAAAACTTCTAAAAATAGGCAACAAAAAAGTTGACAATATCACAAAAAAAGTGACAAAGACGTCTAAAAATATGTAACAAAAAAGGTGACAACAATATCACAAAAGTGACAAAGACGTCTAAAAATATGGAAAAAAAATTGACAACAACGTCAAAAAAAAGCGATAACAACGTCTCAGAAATGGACAAAAACATCTCACAAAAGGGAAAAAAAACGTCAAGAAATTGATAACAAAAAAGTTGACAAAAACGTCATAAAAAAGCGACAAAAACTTCTAAAAATAGGCAACAAAAAAGTTGATAACAATATCACAAAAAAAGATGCAAAGACGTCTAAAAATAGACAACAAAAAAGCAACAAAAACATCTAAAAAAAGGGAACAAAAAAGCAACAAAAACGTCAGAAAAAAAGCGATAACGTCTCAGAAATGGACAAAAACGTCTCACAAAGGGAAAAAAACGTCTAAAAATTGACAACAAAAAAGTTGACAAAAACGTCACAAAAAAAGCGACAAAAACGTCTAAAAATAGGCAACAAAAAAGTTGACAACAATATCACAAAAAAAAGTGACAAAGACGTCTAAAAATATGCAAAAAAAATTAACAACGTCAGAAAAAAAGCGATAACGTCTCAGAAATGGACAAAAACATCTCACAAAGGGAAAAAAAACGTCTAAAAATAGTCACCAAAAAAGTTGACAAAAATATCACGAAAAAAGCGGCAAAGACGTCTAAAAATAGGCAACAAAAAAGCAACAAAAACGTCTAAAAATAGGCAACCAAAAAGTTTACAAAAACTTCTAAAAATAGTCAACAAAAAAGCAACAAAAACGTCAGAAAAAAAGCGATAACGTCTCAGAAATGGACAAAAACGTCTCACAAAGGGAAAAAAAATAGGAAACAAAAAAGTTGACAACAATATCACGAAAAATGCGGCAAAGACGTCTAAAAATAGGCAACAAAAAAGCAACAAAAAAGTCTAAAAGTTGACAATATCACAAAAAAGTGACAAAGACGTCTAAAAATATGTAAAGAAATTTGACAACAACGTCAGAAAAAAAGCGATAACGTCTCAGAAATGGACAAAAACATCTCACAAAGGCAAAAAAAAACGTCTAGAATTGACAACAAAAAAGTTGACAAAAACGTCACGAAAAATGCAACAAAAACGTCTAAAAATAGGCAACAAAAAAGTTGACAACAATATCACAAAAAAGTGACAGACGTCTAAAAATATGCAAAAAAAATTGACAACAACGTCAGAAAAAAAGCGATAACGTCTCAGAAATGGACAAAAACATCTCACAAAGGGAAAAAAAAACGTCTAAAAATTGACAACACAGTTGACAAAAACGTCACGAAAAAAGCAACAAAAACGTCTAAAAATAGGCAACAAAAAAGTTGACAACAATATCACAAAAAAGTGACAGACGTCTAAAAATATGCAAAAAAAATTGACAACAACGTCAGAAAAAAAGCGATAACGTCTCAGAAATGGACAAAAACATCTCACAAAGGGAAAAAAAAACGTCTAAAAATTGACAACAAAAAAGTTGACAAAAACGTCATAAAAAAGCGACAAAAACTTCTAAAAATAGGCAACAAAAAAGTTGACAACAATATCACAAAAAAAGCGGCAGACGTCTAAAAATAGACAACAAAAAAGCAACAAAAACGTCTAAAAATAGGCAACAAAAAAGCAACAAAAACGTCAGAAAAAAAGCGATAACAACGTCTCAGAAATGGACAAAAACTTCTCACAAAGGGAAAAAAACGTCTAAAATTTGACAACAAAAAAGTTGACAAAAACGTCATAAAAAAGCGACAAAAACTTCTAAAAATAGTCAACAAAAAAGTTGACAAAAACATCAAGAAAAAAGCGGAAAAGACGTCTCAAAATAGGCAACAAAAAAGCAACAAAAACGTCTAAAAATAGGAAACAAAAAAGTTGACAACAACATCACAAAAAAAGTGACAGACATCTAAAAATATGCAAAACAAATTGACAAAAACCTCAGAAAAAAAGAGATAACAACGTCTCATAAATGGACAAAAACGTCTCACAAAGGGAAAAAAACGTCTAAAATTTGACAACAAAAAAGTTGACAAAAACGTCAAGAAAAAAGCGACAAAAACTTCTAAAAATAGGCAACAAAAAAGTTGACAACAATATCACAAAAAAGTGACAAAGACTTCTAAAAATATGCAAAAAAAATTGACAAAAACGTCAGGAAAAAAAGCGATAACAACGTCTCAGAAATGGACAAAAACATCTCACAAAGGGAAAAAAACATCTAAAACTTGACAAGCAAAAAGTTGACAAAAACGTCACGAAAAAAGAGACAAAAACTTCTAAAAATAGGCAACAAAAAAGTTGACAACAATATCACAAAAAAGTGACAAAGACGTCTAAAAATATGCAAAAAAAATTGACAAAAACGTCAGAAAAAAAGCGATAACAACGTCTCAGAAATGGACAAAAACGTCTCACAAAGAGAAAAAAAACGTGTAAAAATTGACAACAAAAAAGTTGACAAAAACGTCACGAAAAATGCAACAAAAACGTCTAAAAATAGGCAACAAAAAAGTTGACAACAATATCACAAAAAAGTGACAGACGTCTAAAAATATGCAAAAAAAATTGACAACAACGTCAGAAAAAAGCGATAAAGTCTCAGAAATGGACAAAAACATCTCACAAAGGGAAAAAAAAAACGTCTAAAAATTGACAACAAAAAAGTTGACAAAAACGTCATAAAAAAGCGACAAAAACTTCTAAAAATAGTCACCAAAAAAGTTGACAAAAACATCACGAAAAAAGCGGCAAAGACGTCTAAAAATAGGCAACAAAAAAGCAACAAAAACGTCTAAAAATAGGCAACCAAAAAGTTTACAAAAACTTCTAAAAATTGTCAACAAAAAAGCAACAAAAACGTCAGAAAAAAAGCGATAACAACGTCTCAGAAATGGACAAAAACGTCTCACAAAGGGAAAAAAAAATAGGAAACAAAAAAGTTGACAACAATATCACAAAAAAGTGACAAAGACGTCTAAATATATGCAAAAAAAATTGACAACAACGTCAGAAAAAAAGCGATAACGTCTCAGAAATGGACAAAAACATCTCACAAAAGGGAAAAAAACGTCTAAAAATTGACAACAAAAAAGTTGACAAAAACGTCATAAAAAAGCGACAAAAACTTCTAAAAATAGGCAACAAAAAAGTTGACAACAATATCACAAAAAAGCGGCAAAGACGTCTAAAAATAGACAACAAAAAAGCAACAAAAACGTCTAAAAATAGGCAACAAAAAAGCAACAAAAACGTCAGAAAAAAAGCGATAACAACGTCTCAGAAATGGACAAAAACGTCTCACAAAGGGAAAAAAACGTCTAAAATTTGACAACAAAAAAGTTGACAAAAACGTCATAAAAAAGCGACAAAAACTTCTAAAAATAGTCAACAAAAAAGTTGACAAAAACATCAAGAAAAAAGCTGAAAAGACGTCTCAAAATAGGCAACAAAAAAGCAACAAAAACGTCTAAAAATAGGAAACAAAAAAGTTGACAACAACATCACAAAAAAAGTGACAGACGTCTAAAAATATGCAAAACAAATTGACAAAAACGTCAGAAAAAAAGAGATAACAACGTCTCAGAAATGGACAAAAACGTCTCACAAAGGGAAAAAAACATCTAAAATTTGACAAGCAAAAAGTTGACAAAAACGTCACGAAAAAAGAGACAAAAACTTCTAAAAATAGGCAACAAAAAAGTTGACAACAATATCACAAAAAAGTGACAAAGACGTCTAAAAATATGCAAAAAAAATTGACAAAAACGTCAGAAAAAAAGCGATAACGTCTCAGAAATGGACAAAAACGTCTCACAAAGAGAAAAAAAACGTGTAAAAATTGACAACAAAAAAGTTGACAAAAATGTCATAAAAAAGCGACAAAAACTTCTAAAAATAGTCAACAAAAAAGTTGACAAAAACATCAAGAAAAAAGCGGAAAAGAAGTCTAAAAATAGGCAACAAAAAAGCAACAAATACGTCTAAAAATAGGAAAGAAAAAGTTGACAACAATATCACAAAAAAGTGACAGACGTCTAAAAATATGCAAAAAAAAATTGACAACGTCAGAAAAAAAGCGATAACAACGTCTCAGAAATGGACAAAAACATCTCACAAAGGGAAAAAAAACGTCTAAAAATTGACAACAAAAAAGTTGACAAAAACGTCATAAAAAAGCGACAAAAACTTCTAAAAATAGGCAACAAAAAAGTTGACAACAATATCACAAAAAAAGCGGCAAAGACGTCTAAAAATAGGCAACCAAAAAGTTTACAAAAACTTCTAAAAATAGTCAACAAAAAAAGCAACAAAAACGTCAGAAAAAAAGCGATAACAACGTCTCAGAAATGGACAAAAACGTCTCACAAAGGGAAAAAAAATAGGAAACAAAAAAGTTGACAACAATATCACAAAAAAGTGACAAAGACGTCTAAAAATATGCAAAAAAAATTGACAACAACGTCAGAAAAAAAGCGATAACGTCTCAGAAATGGACAAAAACATCTCACAAAAGGGAAAAAAAACGTCTAAAAATTGACAACAAAAAAGTTGACAAAAACGTCATAAAAAAGCGACAAAAACTTCTAAAAATAGGCAACAAAAAAGTTGACAACAATATCACAAAAAAAGCGGCAAAGACGTCTAAAAATAGACAACAAAAAAGCAACAAAAACGTCTAAAAACAGGCAACAAAAAAGCAACAAAAACGTCAGAAAAAAAGCGATAACGTCTCAGAAATGGACAAAAACGTCTTACAAAGGGAAAAAAACGTCTAAAATTTGACAACAAAAAAGTTGACAAAAACGTCATAAAAAAGCGACAAAAACTTCTAAAAATAGTCAACAAAAAAGTTGACAAACATCACGAAAAATGCGGCAAAGACGTCTAAAAATAGGCAACAAAAAAGCAACAAAAAAGTCTAAAAATAGGAAACAAAAAAGTTGACAACAATATCACAAAAAAGTGACAAAGACGTCTAAAAATATGCAAAAAAAATTGACAACAACGTCAGAAAAAAAGCGATAACGTCTCAGAAATGGACAAAAACATCTCACAAAAGGGAAAAAAAACGTCTAAAAATTGACAACAAAAAAGTTGACAAAAACGTCATAAAAAAGCGACAAAAACTTCTAAAAATAGGCAACAAAAAAGTTGACAACAATATCACAAAAAAAGCGGCAAAGACGTCTAAAAATAGACAACAAAAAAGCAACAAAAACGTCTAAAAACAGGCAACAAAAAAGCAACAAAAACGTCAGAAAAAAAGCGATAACGTCTCAGAAATGGACAAAAACGTCTTACAAAGGGAAAAAAACGTCTAAAATTTGACAACAAAAAAGTTGACAAAAACGTCATAAAAAAGCGACAAAAACTTCTAAAAATAGTCAACAAAAAAGTTGACAAACATCACGAAAAATGCGGCAAAGACGTCTAAAAATAGGCAACAAAAAAGCAACAAAAAAGTCTAAAAATAGGAAACAAAAAAGTTGACAACAATATCACAAAAAAGTGACAAAGACGTCTAAAAATATGCAAAAAAATTTGACAACGTCAGAAAAAAAGCGATAACGTCTCAGAAATGGACAAAAAACGTCTAAAAATTGACAACAAAAAAGTTGACAAAAACGTCACGAAAAAAGCGAAAAAAACGTCTAAAAATAGGCAACAAAAAAGTTGACAACAATATCACAAAAAAGTGACAAAGAAGTCTAAAAATATGCAAAAAAAATTGACAAAAACGTCACGAAAAAAAGCGATAACGTCTCAGAAATGGACAAAAACGTCTCACAAAGGGAAAAAAACATCTAAAATTTGACAAGCAAAATGTTGACAAAAACGTCACGAAAAAAGAGACAAAAACTTCTAAAAATAGGCAACAAAAAAGTTGACCACAATATCACAAAAAAGTGACAAAGACGTCTAAAAATATGCAAAAAAAATTGACAAAAACGTCAGAAAAAAAGCGATAACAACGTCTCAGAAATGGACAAAAACGTCTCACAAAGGGAAAAAAAACGTGTAAAAATTGACAACAAAAAAGTTGACAAAAATGTCATAAAACAGCGACAAAAACTTCTAAAAATAGTCAACAAAAAAGTTGACAAAAACATCAAGAAAAAAGCGGAAAAGAAGTCTAAAAATAGGCAACAAAAAAGCAACAAAAACGTATAAAAATAGGAAACAAAAAAGTTGACAACATCACAAAAAAGTGACAGACGTCTAAAAATATGCAAAAAAAATTGACAACGTCAGAAAAAAAGCGATAACGTCTCAGAAATGGACAAAAACATCTCACAAAGGGAAAAAAACATCTAAAAATTGACAACAAAGTTTACAAAAACGTCACGAAAAAAGCAACAAAAACGTCAAAAAATAGGCAACAAAAAAGTTGACAACAATATCACAAAAAAGTGACAGATGTCTAAAAATATGCAAAAAAAATTGACAACAACGTCAGAAAAAAAGCGATAACGTCTCAGAAATGGACAAAAACATCTCACAAAGGGAAAAAAACGTCTAAAAATTGACAACAAAAAAGTTGACAAAAACGTCATAAAAAAGCGACAAAAACTTCTAAAAATAGTCACCAAAAAAGTTGACAAAAACATCACGAAAAAAGCGGCAAAGACGTCTAAAAATAGGCAACAAAAAAGCAACAAAAACGTCTAAAAATAGGCAACCAAAAAGTTTACAAAAACTTCTAAAAATAGTCAACAAAAAAAGCAACAAAAACGTCAGAAAAAAAGCGATAACAACGTCTCAGAAATGGACAAAAACGTCTCACAAAGGGAAAAAAAAATAGGAAACAAAAAAGTTGACAACAATATCACAAAAAAGTGACAAAGACTTCTAAAAATATGCAAAAAAAATTGACAACGTCAGAAAAAAAGCGATAACGTCTCAGAAATGGACAAAAACATCTCACAAAAGGGAAAAAAAACGTCTAAAAATTGACAACAAAAAAGTTGACAAAAACGTCATAAAAAAGCGACAAAAACTTCTAAAAATAGGCAACAAAAAAGTTGACAACAATATCACAAAAAAAGCGGCAAAGACGTCTAAAAATAGACAACAAAAAAGCAACAAAAACGTCTAAAAACAGGCAACAAAAAAGCAACAAAAACGTCAGAAAAAAAGCGATAACGTCTCAGAAATGGACAAAAACGTCTTACAAAGGGAAAAAAACGTCTAAAATTTGACAACAAAAAAGTTGACAAAAACGACATAAAAAAGCAACAAAAACTTCTAAAAATAGTCAACAAAAAAGTTGACAAACATCACGAAAAATGCGGCAAAGACGTCTAAAAATAGGCAACAAAAAAGCAACAAAAAATTCTAAAAATAGGAAACAAAAAAGTTGACAACAATATCACAAAAAAGTGACAAAGACGTCTAAAAATATGCAAAAAAATTGACAAAAACGTCAGAAAAAAAGCAATAACGTCTCAGAAATGGACAAAAACGTCTCACAAAGGGAAAAAAAACGTCTAAAAATTGACAACAAAAAAGTTGACAAAAACGTCACGAAAAAAGCGACAAAAACTTCTAAAAATAGGCAACAAAAAAGTTGACAAAAACATCACGAAAAAAGTGACAAAGACGTCTAAAAATATGCAAAAAAAATTGACAAAAACGTCAGAAAAAAAAGCGATAACAACGTCTCAGAAATGGACAAAAACGTCTCACAAAGGGAAAAAAAACGTCAAAAAATTGACAACAAAAAAGTTGAGAAAAACATCACGAAAAAAGCGACAAAAACTTCTCACAAAGGGAAAAAAAATAGGAAACAAAAAAGTTGACAACAATATCACAAAAAAGTGACAAAGACGTCTAAAAATATGCAAAAAAAATTGACAAAAACGTCAGAAAAAAAGCAATAACGTCTCAGAAATGGACAAAAACGTCTCACAAAGGGAAAAAAAACGTCTAAAAATTGACAACAAAAAAGTTGACAAAAACGTCACGAAAAAAGCGACAAAAACTTCTAAAAATAGGCAACAAAAAAGTTGAGAACAATATCACAAAAAAAGTGACAAAGACGTCTAAAAATATGCAAAAAAAATTGACAAAAACGTCAGAAAAAAAGCGATAACAACGTCTCAGAAATGGACAAAAACGTCTCACAAAGGGAAAAAAACGTCTAAAATTTGACAACAAAAAAGTTGAAAAAATGTCATAAAAAAGCGACAAACTTCTAAAAATAGTCAACAAAAAAGTTGACAAAAACATCACCAAAAAAGCGGCAAAGACGTCTAAAAATAGGCAACAAAAAAGCAACAAAAACGTCTAAAAATAGGAAACAAAAAAGTTGACAACAATATCACAAAAAAGTGACAAAGACGTCTAAAAATATGCAAAGAAATTTGACAACATCAGAAAAAAAGCGATAACAGCGTCCCAGAAATGGACAAAAAACGTCTAAAAATTGACAACAAAAAAGTTGACAAAAACGTCACGAAAAAAGCGAAAAAAACGTCTAAAAATAGGCAACAAAAAAGTTGACAACAATATCACAAAAAAGTGACAAAGACGTCTAAAAATATGCAAAAAAAATTGAGAAAAACGTCAGAAAAAAAGCGATAACGTCTCAGAATTGGACAAAAACGTCTCACAAAGGGAAAAAAACGTCTAAAATTTGACAACAAAAAAGTTGACAAAAACGTCACGAAAAAAGCGACAAAAACTTCTAAAAATAGGCAACAAAAAAGTTGACAACAATATCACAAAAAAGTGACAAAGACGTCTAAAAATATGCAAAAAAAATTGACAAAAACGTCAGGAAAAAAAGCGATAACAACGTCTCAGAAATGGACAAAAACGTCTCACAAAGGGAAAAAAACATCTAAAATTTGACAAGCAAAAAGTTGACAAAAACGTCACGAAAAAAGAGACAAAAACTTCTAAAAATTGACAACAAAAAAGTTGACAAAAATGTCATAAAAAAGCGACAAAAACTTCTAAAAATAGTCAACAAAAAAGTTGACAAAAACATCAAGAAAAAAGCGGAAAAGAAGTCTAAAAATAGGAAACAAAAAAGTTGACAACAATATCACAAAAAAGTGACAAAGACGTCTAAAAATATGCAAAAAAAATTGACAACAACGTCAGAAAAAAAGCGATAACGTCTCAGAAATGGACAAAAACATCTCACAAAAGGGAAAAAAAACGTCTAAAAATTGACAACAAAAAAGTTGACAAAAACGTCATAAAAAAGCGACAAAAACGTCTAAAAATAGGCAACAAAAAAGCAACAAAAAAGTCTAAAAATAGGCAACCAAAAAGTTTACAAAAACTTCTAAAAATAGTCAACAAAAAAAGCAACAAAAACGTCAGAAAAAAAGCGATAACAACTTCTCAGAAATGGACAAAAACGTCTCACAAAGGGAAAAAAAATAGGAAACAAAAAAGTTGACAACAATATCACAAAAAAGTGACAAAGACGTCTAAAAATATGCAAAAAAAATTGACAACAACGTCAGAAAAAAAGCGATAACAACGTATCAGAAATGGACAAAAACGTTTCACAAAGGGAAAAAAAAACGTCTAAAAATTGACAACAAAAAAGTTGACAAAAACGTCACGAAAAAAGCGACAAAAACTTCTAAAAATAGGCAACAAAAAAGTTGACAACAATATCACAAAAAAAGTGACAAAGACGTCTAAAAATATGCAAAAAAAATTGACAAAAAACTCAGAAAAAAGCGATAACGTCTCAGAAATGGACAAAAACGTCTCACAAAGGGAAAAAAAATGTCTAAAAATTGACAACAAAAAAGTTGACAAAAATGTCATAAAAAAGCGACAAAAACTTCTAAAAATAGTCAACAAAAAAGTTGACAAAAACATCAAGAAAAAAGCGGAAAAGACGTCTAAAAATAGGCAACAAAAAAGCAACAAAAAAGTCTAAAAATAGGAAACAAAAAAGTTGACAACAATATCACAAAAAAAGTGACAAAGACGTCTAAAAATATGCAAAAAAATTGACAAAAACGTCAGGAAAAAAAGCGATAACGTCTCAGAAATGGACAAAAACGTCTCACAAAGGGAAAAAAACGTCTAAAATTTGACAACAAAAAAGTTGACAAAACATCACGAAAAAACCGACAAAAACTTGTAAAAATAGGCAACAAAAAAGCAACAAAAACGTCTAAAAATAGGAAAGAAAAAAGTTGACAACAATATCACAAAAAAAAGGTGACAAAGACGTCTAAAAATATGAAAAACAAATTGACAAAAACGTCAGAAAAAAAGTGATAACTTCTCAGAAATGGACAAAAAACGTCTAAAAATTGACAACAAAAAAGTTGACAAAAACGTCACGAAAAAAGCGACAAAAACGTCTAAAAATAGTCAACAAAAAAGTTGACAACAATATCACAAAAGTGACAAAGACGTCTAAAAATATGCAAAAAAATTGACAAAAACGTCAGAAAAAAAGCGATAACGTCTCAGAAATGGACAAAAACGTCTCACAAAGGGAAAAAAAACGTCTAAAAATTGACAACAAAAAAGTTGACAAAAACGTCACGAAAAAAGCGACAAAAACTTCTAAAAATAGGCAACAAAAAAGTTGACAAAAACATCACGAAAAAAGCGGCAAAGACGTCTAAAAATAGGCAACAAAAAAGCAACAGAAACGTCTAAAAATAGGAAACAAAAAAGTTGACAACAATATCACAAAAAAAAGTGACAAAGACGTCTAAAAATATGCAAAAAAAATTGACAAAAACGTCAGAAAAAAAGCGATAACAACGTCTGAGAAATGGACAAAATCGTCTCACAAAGGGAAAAAAAACGTCTAAAAATAGACAACAAAAAAGTTGACAACAATATCACAAAAGTGACAAAGACGTCTAAAAATATGCAAAAAAAATTGACAAAAAAATCAGGAAAAAAAGCGATAACGTCTCAGAAATGGACAAAAAACGTCTAAAAATTGACAACAAAAAAGTTGACAAAAACGTCACGAAAAAAGCGACAAAAACGTCTAAAAATAGTCAACAAAAAAGTTGACAACAATATCACAAAAGTGACAAAGACGTCTAAAAATATGCAAAAAAAATTGACAAAAACGTCAGAAAAAAGCGATAACGTCTCAGAAATGGACAAAAACGTCTCACAAAGGGAAAAAAAACGTCAAAAAATTGACAACAAAAAAGTTGACAAAAACGTCACGAAAAAAGCGACAAAAACTTCTAAAAATAGGCAACAAAAAAGTTGACAACAATATAACAAAAAAAGTGACAAAGACGTCTAAAAATATGCAAAAAAAATTGACAAAAACGTCAGGAAAAAAAGCGATAACGTCTCAGAAATGGACAAAAACGTCTCACAAAGGGAAAAAAACGTCTAAAATTTGACAACAAAAAAGTTGACAAAACATCACGAAAAAAGCGACAAAAACGTCTAAAAATATGCAAAAAAAATTGACAACAACGTCAGAAAAAAGCGATAACGTCTCAGAAATGGACAAAAACGTCTCACAAAGGGAAAAAAAACGTCTAAAAATTGACAACAAAAAAATTGACAAAAACGTCACGAAAAAAGCGACAAAAACTTCTAAAAATAGGCAACAAAAAAGTTGACAACAATATCACAAAAAAGGTGACAAAGACGTCTAAAAATATGCAAAAAAAATTGACAAAAACGTCAGAAAAAAAGCGATAACAACGTCTGAGAAATGGACAAAATCGTCTCACAAAGGGAAAAAACGTCTAAAATTTGACAACAAAAAAGTTGACAAAAATGTCATAAAAAAGCGACAAAAACTTCTAAAAATAGTCAACAAAAAAGTTGACAAAAACATCACGAAAAAAGCGGCAAAGACGTCTAAAAATAGGCAACAAAAAAGCAACAAAAACGTCTAAAAATAGGAAACAAAAAAGTTGACAACAATATCACAAAAAAAAGTGACAAAGACGACTAAAAATATGCAAAACAAATTGACAAAAACGTCAGAAAAAAAGCGATAACAACGTCTGAGAAATGGACAAAATCGTCTCACAAAGGGAAAAAAAACGTCTAAAAATTGACAACAAAAAAGTTGACAACAATATCACAAAAGTGACAAAGACGTCTAAAAATAGGAAAGAAAAAAGTTGACAACAATATCACAAAAAAAGGTGACAAAGACTTCTAAAAATATGCAAAACAAATTGACAAAAACGTCAGAAAATAAGTGATAACAACTTCTCAGAAATGGACAAAAAACGTCTAAAAATAGTCAACAAAAAAGTTGACAACAATATCACAAAAAAAGTGACAAAGACGTCTAAAAATATGCAACGAAAATTGACAAAAACGTCAGGAAAAAAAGCGATAACAACGTCTCAGAAATGGACAAAAACGTCTTACAAAGGGAAAAAAAATGTCTAAAAATTTCCAACAAAAAAGTTGACAAAAACGTCACGAAAAAAGCGATAAAAACGTCTAAAAATAGGCAACAAAAAAGTTGACAACAATTTCACAAAAGTGACAAAGACGTCTAAAAATATGCAAAAAAAATTGACAAAAACGTCAGAAAAAAAGCGATAACAACGTCTCAGAAATGGACAAAAACGTCTCACAAAGGGAAAAAAAACGTCAAAAAATTGACAACAAAAAAGTTGACAAAAACGTCACGAAAAAAACGACAAAAACTTCTAAAAATAGGCAACAAAAAAGTTGACAACAATATAACAAAAAAAGTGACAAAGACGTCTAAAAATAAGCAAAAAAAATTGACAAAAACGTCAGGAAAAAAAGCGATAACGTCTCAGAAATGGACAAAAACGTCTCACAAAGGGAAAAAAACGTCTAAAATTTGACAACAAAAAAGTTGACAAAACATCACGAAAAAACCGACAAAAACTTCTAAAAATAGGCAACAAAAAAGTTGACAACAATATCACAAAAGTGACAAAGACGTCTAAAAATATGCAAAAAAAATTGACAAAAAAATCAGGAAAAAAAGCGATAACGTCTCAGAAATGGACAAAAAACGTCTAAAAATTGACAACAAAAAAGTTGACAAAAACGTCACGAAAAAAGCGACAAAAACGTCTAAAAATAGTCAACAATAAAGTTGACAACAATATCACAAAAGTGACAAAGACGTCTAAAAATATGCAAAAAAAATTGACAAAAACGTCAGAAAAAAGCGATAACGTCTCAGAAATGGACAAAAACGTCTCACAAAGGGAAAAAAAAAACGTCTAAAAATTGACAACAAAAAAGTTGACAAAAACGTCACGAAAAAAGCGACAAAAACTTCTAAAAATAGGCAACAAAAAAGTTGACAACAATATCACAAAAAAGGTGACAAAGACGTCTAAAAATATGCAAAAAAAATTGACAAAAACGTCAGAAAAAAAGCGATAACAACGTCTGAGAAATGGACAAAATCGTCTCACAAAGGGAAAAAACGTCTAAAATTTGACAACAAAAAAGTTGACAAAAATGTCATAAAAAAGCGACAAAAACTTCTAAAAATAGTCAACAAAAAAGTTGACAAAAACATCACGAAAAAAGCGGCAAAGACGTCTAAAAATAGGCAACAAAAAAGCAACAAAAACGTCTAAAAATAGGAAACAAAAAAGTTGACAACAATATCACAAAAAAAAGTGACAAAGACGTCTAAAAATATGCAAAAAAAATTGACAAAAACGTCAGAAAAAAAGCGATAACAACGTCTGAGAAATGGACAAAATCGTCTCACAAAGGGAAAAAAAACGTCTAAAAATAGACAACAAAAAAGTTGACAACAATATCACAAAAGTGACAGACGTCTAAAAATATGCAAAAAAAATTGACAAAAAAGTCAGAAAAAAAGCGATAACAACGTCTCAGAAATGGACAAAAACGTCTCACAAAGGGAAAAAACGTCTAAAATTTGACAACAAAAAAGTTGACAAAAATGTCATAAAAAAGCGACAAAAACTTCTAAAAATAGTCAACAAAAAGGTTGACAAAAACATCACGAAAAAAACGGCAAAGTCGTCTAAAAATAGGCAACAACAAAGCAACAAAAACGTCTAAAAATAGGAAACAAAAAAGTTGACAACAATATCACAAAAAAAGTGACAAAGACGTCTAAAAATATGCAAAACAAATTGACAAAAACGTCAGAAAAAAAGCGATAACAACTTCTCAGAAATTGACAAAAAACTTCTAAAAATTGACAACAAAAAAGTTGACAAAAACGTCACGAAAAAAGCGACAAAAACGTCTAAAAATAGGCAACAAAAAAGTTGACAACAATATCACAAAAAAAGTGACAGAGACGTCTAAAAATATTCAAAAAAAATTGACAAAAACGTCAGAAAAAAAGCGATAACAACGTCTGAGAAATGGACAAAATCGTCTCACAAAGGGGAAAAAAACGTCTAAAAATTTACAACAAAAAAGTTGACCAAAACGCTACGAAAAAAGCGATAAAAACGTCTAAAAATAGGCAACAAAAAAGTTGACAACAATATCACAAAAGTGACAAAGACGTCTAAAAATATGCAAAAAAAATTGACAAAAACGTCAGAAAAAAAGCGATAACGTCTCAGAAATGGACAAAAACGTCTCACAAAGGGAAAAAAAACGTCTAAAAATTGACAACAAAAAAGTTGACAAAAACGTCACGCAAAAGCGACAAAAACTTCTAAAAATAGGCAACAAAAAAGTTGACAACAATATCACAAAAAAGGTGACAAAGACGTCTAAAAATATGCAAAAAAAATTGACAAAAAAGTCAGAAAAAAAGCGATAACGTCTCAGAAATGGACAAAAACGTCTCACAAAGGGAAAAAACGTCTAAAATTTGACAACAAAAAAGTTGACAAAAATGTCATAAAAAAGCGACAAAAACTTCTAAAAATAGTCAACAAAAAAGTTGACAAAAACATCACGAAAAAAGCGGCAAAGACGTCTAAAAATAGGCAACAAAAAAGCAACAAAAACGTCTAAAAATAGGAAACAAAAAAGTTGACAACAATATCACAAAAAAAAGTGACAAAGACGACTAAAAATATGCAAAACAAATTGACAAAAACGTCAGAAAAAAAGCGATAACAACGTCTGAGAAATGGACAAAATCGTCTCACAAAGGGAAAAAAAACGTCTAAAAATTGACAACAAAAAAGTTGACAACAATATCACAAAAGTGACAAAGACGTCTAAAAATAGGAAAGAAAAAAGTTGACAATATCACAAAAAAAGGTGACAAAGACTTCTAAAAATATGCAAAACAAATTGACAAAAACGTCAGAAAATAAGTGATAACAACTTCTCAGAAATGGACAAAAAACGTCTAAAAATTGACAACAAAAAAGTTGACAAAAACGTCACGAAAAAAGCGACAAAAACGTCTAAAAATAGTCAACAAAAAAGTTGACAACAATATCACAAAAAAAGTGACAAAGACGTCTAAAAATATGCAACGAAAATTGACAAAAACGTCAGGAAAAAAAGCGATAACAACGTCTCAGAAATGGACAAAAACGTCTTACAAAGGGAAAAAAAATGTCTAAAAATTTCCAACAAAAAAGTTGACAAAAACGTCACGAAAAAAGCGATAAAAACGTCTAAAAATAGGCAACAAAAAAGTTGACAACAATTTCACAAAAGTGACAAAGACGTCTAAAAATATGCAAAAAAAATTGACAAAAACGTCAGAAAAAAACGATAACGTCTCAGAAATGGACAAAAACTTCTCACAAAGGGAAAAAAAACGTCTAAAAATTGACAACAAAAAAGTTGACAAAAACGTCACGAAAAAAGCGACAAAAACGTCTAAAAATAGGCAACAAAAAAGTTGACAACAATATAACAAAAAAAGTGACAAAGACGTCTAAAAATAAGCAAAAAAAATTGACAAAAACGTCAGGAAAAAAAGCGATAACGTCTCAGAAATGGACAAAAACGTCTCACAAAGGGAAAAAAACGTCTAAAATTTGACAACAAAAAAGTTGACAAAACATCACGAAAAAACCGACAAAAACTTCTAAAAATAGGCAACAAAAAAGTTGACAACAATATCACAAAAGTGACAAAGACGTCTAAAAATATGCAAAAAAAATTGACAAAAAAATCAGGAAAAAAAGCGATAACGTCTCAGAAATGGACAAAAAACGTCTAAAAATTGACAACAAAAAAGTTGACAAAAACGTCACGAAAAAAGCGACAAAAACGTCTAAAAATAGTCAACAATAAAGTTGACAACAATATCACAAAAGTGACAAAGACGTCTAAAAATATGCAAAAAAAATTGACAAAAACGTCAGAAAAAAGCGATAACGTCTCAGAAATGGACAAAAACGTCTCACAAAGGGAAAAAAAAACGTCTAAAAATTGACAACAAAAAAGTTGACAAAAACGTCACGAAAAAAGCGACAAAAACTTCTAAAAATAGGCAACAAAAAAGTTGACAACAATATCACAAAAAAGGTGACAAAGACGTCTAAAAATATGCAAAAAAAATTGACAAAAACGTCAGAAAAAAAGCGATAACAACGTCTGAGAAATGGACAAAATCGTCTCACAAAGGGAAAAAACGTCTAAAATTTGACAACAAAAAAGTTGACAAAAATGTCATAAAAAAGCGACAAAAACTTCTAAAAATAGTCAACAAAAAAGTTGACAAAAACATCACGAAAAAAGCGGCAAAGACGTCTAAAAATAGGCAACAAAAAAGCAACAAAAACGTCTAAAAATAGGAAACAAAAAAGTTGACAACAATATCACAAAAAAAAGTGACAAAGACGTCTAAAAATATGCAAAAAAAATTGACAAAAACGTCAGAAAAAAAGCGATAACAACGTCTGAGAAATGGACAAAATCGTCTCACAAAGGGAAAAAAAACGTCTAAAAATAGACAACAAAAAAGTTGACAACAATATCACAAAAGTGACAGACGTCTAAAAATATGCAAAAAAAATTGACAAAAAAGTCAGAAAAAAAGCGATAACAACGTCTCAGAAATGGACAAAAACGTCTCACAAAGGGAAAAAACGTCTAAAATTTGACAACAAAAAAGTTGACAAAAATGTCATAAAAAAGCGACAAAAACTTCTAAAAATAGTCAACAAAAAGGTTGACAAAAACATCACGAAAAAAACGGCAAAGTCGTCTAAAAATAGGCAACAACAAAGCAACAAAAACGTCTAAAAATAGGAAACAAAAAAGTTGACAACAATATCACAAAAAAAGTGACAAAGACGTCTAAAAATATGCAAAACAAATTGACAAAAACGTCAGAAAAAAAGCGATAACAACTTCTCAGAAATTGACAAAAAACTTCTAAAAATTGACAACAAAAAAGTTGACAAAAACGTCACGAAAAAAGCGACAAAAACGTCTAAAAATAGGCAACAAAAAAGTTGACAACAATATCACAAAAAAAAGTGACAAAGACGTCTAAAAATATGCAAAAAAAATTGACAAAAACGTCAGAAAAAAAGCGATAACAACGTCTGAGAAATGGACAAAATCGTCTCACAAAGGGAAAAAAAACGTCTAAAAATAGACAACAAAAAAGTTGACAACAATATCACAAAAGTGACAGACGTCTAAAAATATGCAAAAAAAATTGACAAAAAAGTCAGAAAAAAAGCGATAACAACGTCTCAGAAATGGACAAAAACGTCTCACAAAGGGAAAAAACGTCTAAAATTTGACAACAAAAAAGTTGACAAAAATGTCATAAAAAAGCGACAAAAACTTCTAAAAATAGTCAACAAAAAGGTTGACAAAAACATCACGAAAAAAACGGCAAAGTCGTCTAAAAATAGGCAACAACAAAGCAACAAAAACGTCTAAAAATAGGAAACAAAAAAGTTGACAACAATATCACAAAAAAAGTGACAAAGACGTCTAAAAATATGCAAAACAAATTGACAAAAACGTCAGAAAAAAAGCGATAACAACTTCTCAGAAATTGACAAAAAACTTCTAAAAATTGACAACAAAAAAGTTGACAAAAACGTCACGAAAAAAGCGACAAAAACGTCTAAAAATAGGCAACAAAAAAGTTGACAACAATATCACAAAAAAAGTGACAGAGACGTCTAAAAATATGCAAAAAAAATTGACAAAAACGTCAGAAAAAAAGCGATAACAACGTCTGAGAAATGGACAAAATCGTCTCACAAAGGGGAAAAAAACGTCTAAAAATTTACAACAAAAAAGTTGACCAAAACGCTACGAAAAAAGCGATAAAAACGTCTAAAAATAGGCAACAAAAAAGTTGACAACAATATCACAAAAGTGACAAAGACGTCTAAAAATATGCAAAAAAAATTGACAAAAACGTCAGAAAAAAAGCGATAACGTCTCAGAAATGGACAAAAACGTCTCACAAAGGGAAAAAAAACGTCTAAAAATTGACAACAAAAAAGTTGACAAAAACGTCACGCAAAAGCGACAAAAACTTCTAAAAATAGGCAACAAAAAAGTTGACAACAATATCACAAAAAAGGTGACAAAGACGTCTAAAAATATGCAAAAAAAATTGACAAAAAAGTCAGAAAAAAAGCGATAACGTCTCAGAAATGGACAAAAACGTCTCACAAAGGGAAAAAACGTCTAAAATTTGACAACAAAAAAGTTGACAAAAATGTCATAAAAAAGCGACAAAAACTTCTAAAAATAGTCAACAAAAAAGTTGACAAAAACATCACGAAAAAAGCGGCAAAGACGTCTAAAAATAGGCAACAAAAAAGCAACAAAAACGTCTAAAAATAGGAAACAAAAAAGTTGACAACAATATCACAAAAAAAAGTGACAAAGACGACTAAAAATATGCAAAACAAATTGACAAAAACGTCAGAAAAAAAGCGATAACAACGTCTGAGAAATGGACAAAATCGTCTCACAAAGGGAAAAAAAACGTCTAAAAATTGACAACAAAAAAGTTGACAACAATATCACAAAAGTGACAAAGACGTCTAAAAATAGGAAAGAAAAAAGTTGACAATATCACAAAAAAAGGTGACAAAGACTTCTAAAAATATGCAAAACAAATTGACAAAAACGTCAGAAAATAAGTGATAACAACTTCTCAGAAATGGACAAAAAACGTCTAAAAATTGACAACAAAAAAGTTGACAAAAACGTCACGAAAAAAGCGACAAAAACGTCTAAAAATAGTCAACAAAAAAGTTGACAACAATATCACAAAAAAAGTGACAAAGACGTCTAAAAATATGCAACGAAAATTGACAAAAACGTCAGGAAAAAAAGCGATAACAACGTCTCAGAAATGGACAAAAACGTCTTACAAAGGGAAAAAAAATGTCTAAAAATTTCCAACAAAAAAGTTGACAAAAACGTCACGAAAAAAGCGATAAAAACGTCTAAAAATAGGCAACAAAAAAGTTGACAACAATTTCACAAAAGTGACAAAGACGTCTAAAAATATGCAAAAAAAATTGACAAAAACGTCAGAAAAAAACGATAACGTCTCAGAAATGGACAAAAACTTCTCACAAAGGGAAAAAAAACGTCTAAAAATTGACAACAAAAAAGTTGACAAAAACGTCACGAAAAAAGCGACAAAAACGTCTAAAAATAGGCAACAAAAAAGTTGACAACAATATCACAAAAAAAGTGACAAAAACGTCAGAAAAAAAGCGATAACTTCTCAGAAATGGACAAAAAACGTCTAAAAATTGACAACAAAAAAGTTGACAAAAACGTCACGAAAAAAGCGACAAAAACGTCTAAAAATAGGCAACAAAAAAGTTGACAACAATATCACAAAAAAAGTGACAAAGACGTCTAAAAATATGCAAAAAAAATTGACAAAAACGTCAGAAAAAAAGCGATAACAACGTCTGAGAAATGGACAAAATCGTCTCACAAAGGGAAAAAAAACGTCTAAAAATAGACAACAAAAAAGTTGACAACAATATCACAAAAGTGACAAAGACGTCTAAAAATATGCAAAAAAAATTGACAAAAACGTCAGAAAAAAAGCGATAACAACGTCTCAGAAATGGACAAAAACGTCTCACAAAGGGAAAAAAAACGTCAAAAAATTGACAACAAAAAAGTTGACAAAAACGTCACGAAAAAAGCGACAAAAACTTCTAAAAATAGGCAACAAAAAAGTTGACAACAATATCACAAAAAAAGTGACAAAGACGTATAAAAATATGCAAAAAAAATTGACAAAAACGTCAGAAAAAAAGCGATAACGTCTCAGAAATGGACAAAAACGTCTCACAAAGGGAAAAAAACGTCTAAAATTTGACAACAAAAAAGTTGACAAAAATGTCATAAAAAAGCGACAAAAACTTCCAAAAATAGTCAACAAAAAAGTTGACAAAAACATCACGAAAAAAGCGGCAAAGACGTCTAAAAATAGGCAACAAAAAAGCAACAAAAACGTCTAAAAATAGGAAACAAAAAAGTTGACAACAATATCACAAAAAGTGACAAAGACGTCTAAAAATATGCAAAAACAAATTGACAAAAACGTCAGAAAAAAAAGCGATAACGTCTCAGAAATGGACAAAAACGTCTCACAAAGGGAAAAAAAACGTCTAAAATTTGACAACAAAAAAGTTGACAAAAATGTCATAAAAAAGCGACAAAAACTTCTAAAAATAGTCAACAAAAAAGTTGACAACAATATCACAAAAAAAGTGACAAAGACGTCTAAAAATATGCAAAACAAATTGACAAAAACGTCAGAAAAAAAGCGATAACAACTTCTCAGAAATGGACAAAAAACGTCTAAAAATTGACAACAAAAAAGTTGACAAAAACGTCAGAAAAAAAGCGATAACGTCTCAGAAATGGACAAAAACGTCTCACAAAGGGAAAAAAACGTCAAAAAATTGACAACAAAAAAGTTGACAAAAACGTCACGAAAAAAGCGACAAAAACTTCTAAAAATAGGCAACAAAAAAGTTGACAACAATATCACAAAAAAAGTGACAAAGACGTCTAAAAATATGCAAAAAAAATTGACAAAAACGTCAGAAAAAAAGCGATAACGTCTCAGAAATGGACAAAAACGTCTCACAAAGGGAAAAAAAATGTCTAAAAATTTACAACAAAAAAGTTGACAAAAACGTCACGAAAAAAGCGATAAAAACGTCTAAAAATAGGCAACAAAAAAGTTGACAACAATATCACAAAAGTGACAAAGACGTCTAAAAATATGCAAAAAAATTTGACAAAAACGTCACGAAAAAAGCGACAAAAACTTCTAAAAATAGGCAACAAAAAAGTTGAGAACAATATCACAAAAAAAGTGACAAAGACGTCTAAAAATATGAAAAAAAATTGACAAAAACGTCAGAAAAAAAGCGATAACAACGTCTCAGAAATGGACAAAAACGTCTCACAAAGGGAAAAAAACGTCTAAAATTTGACAACAAAAAAGTTGACAAAAATGTCATAAAAAAGCGACAAACTTCTAAAAATAGTCAACAAAAAAGTTGACAAAAACATCACCAAAAAAGCGGCAAAGACGTCTAAAAATAGGCAACAAAAAAGCAACAAAAACGTCTAAAAATAGGAAACAAAAAAGTTGACAACAATATCACAAAAAAGCGACAAAAACGTCTAAAAATAGGCAACAAAAAAGCAACAAAAAAGTCTAAAAATAGGCAACCAAAAAGTTTACAAAAACTTCTAAAAATAGTCAACAAAAAAAGCAACAAAAACGTCAGAAAAAAAGCGATAACAACTTCTCAGAAATGGACAAAAACGTCTCACAAAGGGAAAAAAAATAGGAAACAAAAAAGTTGACAACAATATCACAAAAAAGTGACAAAGACGTCTAAAAATATGCAAAAAAAATTGACAACAACGTCAGAAAAAAAGCGATAACGTATCAGAAATGGACAAAAACGTTTCACAAAGGGAAAAAAAAACTTCTAAAAATTGACAACAAAAAAGTTGACAAAAACGTCACGAAAAAAGCGACAAAAACTTCTAAAAATAGGCAACAAAAAAGTTGACAACAATATCACAAAAAAAGTGACAAAGACGTCTAAAAATATGCAAAAAAAATTGACAAAAAACTCAGAAAAAAGCGATAACGTCTCAGAAATGGACAAAAACGTCTCACAAAGGGAAAAAAAATGTCTAAAAATTGACAACAAAAAAGTTGACAAAAATGTCATAAAAAAGCGACAAAAACTTCTAAAAATAGTCAACAAAAAAGTTGACAAAAACATCAAGAAAAAAGCGGAAAAGACGTCTAAAAATAGGCAACAAAAAAGCAACAAAAAAGTCTAAAAATAGGAAACAAAAAAGTTGACAACAATATCACAAAAAAAGTGACAAAGACGTCTAAAAATATGCAAAAAAAATTGACAAAAACGTCAGGAAAAAAAGCGATAACGTCTCAGAAATGGACAAAAACGTCTCACAAAGGGAAAAAAACGTCTAAAATTTGACAACAAAAAAGTTGACAAAACATCACGAAAAAACCGACAAAAACTTCTAAAAATAGGCAACAAAAAAGCAACAAAAACGTCTAAAAATAGGAAAGAAAAAAGTTGACAACAATATCACAAAAAAAAGGTGACAAAGACGTCTAAAAATATGAAAAACAAATTGACAAAAACGTCAGAAAAAAAGTGATAACTTCTCAGAAATGGACAAAAAACGTCTAAAAATTGACAACAAAAAAGTTGACAAAAACGTCACGAAAAAAGCGACAAAAACGTCTAAAAATAGTCAACAAAAAAGTTGACAACAATATCACAAAAGTGACAAAGACGTCTAAAAATATGCAAAAAAAATTGACAAAAACGTCAGAAAAAAGCGATAACGTCTCAGAAATGGACAAAAACGTCTCACAAAGGGAAAAAAAACGTCTAAAAATTGACAACAAAAAAGTTGACAAAAACGTCACGAAAAAAGCGACAAAAACTTCTAAAAATAGGCAACAAAAAAGTTGACAAAAACATCACGAAAAAAGCGGCAAAGACGTCTAAAAATAGGCAACAAAAAAGCAACAGAAACGTCTAAAAATAGGAAACAAAAAAGTTGACAACAATATCACAAAAAAAAGTGACAAAGACGTCTAAAAATATGCAAAAAAAATTGACAAAAACGTCAGGAAAAAAAGCGATAACGTCTCAGAAATGGACAAAAAACGTCTAAAAATTGACAACAAAAAAGTTGACAAAAACGTCACGAAAAAAGCGACAAAAACGTCTAAAAATAGTCAACAAAAAAGTTGACAACAATATCACAAAAGTGACAAAGACGTCTAAAAATATGCAAAAAAAATTGACAAAAACGTCAGAAAAAAAGCGATAACAACGTCTGAGAAATGGACAAAATCGTCTCACAAAGGGAAAAAACGTCTAAAATTTGACAACAAAAAAGTTGACAAAAATGTCATAAAAAAGCGACAAAAACTTCTAAAAATAGTCAACAAAAAAGTTGTCAAAAACATCACGAAAAAAGCGGCAAAGACGTCTAAAAATAGGCAACAAAAAAGCAACAAAAACGTCTAAAAATAGGAAACAAAAAAGTTGACAACAATATCACAAAAAAAAGTGACAAAGACGTCTAAAAATATGCAAAAAAAATTGACAAAAACGTCAGAAAAAAAGCGATAACAACGTCTGAGAAATGGACAAAATCGTCTCACAAAGGGAAAAAAAAACGTCTAAAAATAGACAACAAAAAAGTTGACAACAATATCACAAAAGTGACAAAGACGTCTAAAAATATGCAAAAAAAATTGACAAAAAAATCAGGAAAAAAAGCGATAACGTCTCAGAAATGGACAAAAAACGTCTAAAAATTGACAACAAAAAAGTTGACAAAAACGTCACGAAAAAAGCGACAAAAACGTCTAAAAATAGTCAACAAAAAAGTTGACAACAATATCACAAAAGTGACAAAGACGTCTAAAAATATGCAAAAAAAATTGACAAAAACGTCAGAAAAAAAGCGATAACAACGTCTGAGAAATGGACAAAATCGTCTCACAAAGGGAAAAAACGTCTAAAAATTGACAACAAAAAAGTTGACAACAATATCACAAAAGTGACAAAGACGTCTAAAAATAGGAAAGAAAAAAGTTGACAACAATATCACAAAAAAAGGTGACAAAGACTTCTAAAAATATGCAAAACAAATTGACAAAAACGTCAGAAAATAAGTGATAACAACTTCTCAGAAATGGACAAAAAACGTCTAAAAATTGACAACAAAAAAGTTGACAAAAACGTCACGAAAAAAGCGACAAAAACGTCTAAAAATAGTCAACAAAAAAGTTGACAACAATATCACAAAAAAAGTGACAAAGACGTCTAAAAATATGCAACGAAAATTGACAAAAACGTCAGAAAAAAAGCGATAACAACGTCTCAGAAATGGACAAAAACGTCTTACAAAGGGAAAAAAAATGTCTAAAAATTTCCAACAAAAAAGTTGACAAAAACGTCACGAAAAAAGCGATAAAAACGTCTAAAAATAGGCAACAAAAAAGTTGACAACAATTTCACAAAAGTGACAAAGACGTCTAAAAATATGCAAAAAAAATTGACAAAAACGTCAGAAAAAAAGCGATAACAACGTCTCAGAAATGGACAAAAACGTCTCACAAAGGGAAAAAAAACGTCAAAAAATTGACAACAAAAAAGTTGACAAAAACGTCACGAAAAAAGCGACAAAAACTTCTAAAAATAGGCAACAAAAAAGTTGACAACAATATAACAAAAAAAGTGACAAAGACGTCTAAAAATATGCAAAAAAAATTGACAAAAACGTCAGGAAAAAAAGCGATAACGTCTCAGAAATGGACAAAAACGTCTCACAAAGGGAAAAAAACGTCTAAAATTTGACAACAAAAAAGTTGACAAAACATCACGAAAAAACCGACAAAAACTTCTAAAAATAGGCAACAAAAAAGTTGACAACAATATCACAAAAGTGACAAAGACGTCTAAAAATATGCAAAAAAAATTGACAAAAAAATCAGGAAAAAAAGCGATAACGTCTCAGAAATGGACAAAAAACGTCTAAAAATTGACAACAAAAAAGTTGACAAAAACGTCACGAAAAAAGCGACAAAAACGTCTAAAAATATGCAAAAAAAATTGACAACAACGTCAGAAAAAAGCGATAACGTCTCAGAAATGGACAAAAACGTCTCACAAAGGGAAAAAAAACGTCTAAAAATTGACAACAAAAAAATTGACAAAAACGTCACGAAAAAAGCGACAAAAACTTCTAAAAATAGGCAACAAAAAAGTTGACAACAATATCACAAAAAAGGTGACAAAGACGTCTAAAAATATGCAAAAAAAATTGACAAAAACGTCAGAAAAAAAGCGATAACAACGTCTGAGAAATGGACAAAATCGTCTCACAAAGGGAAAAAACGTCTAAAATTTGACAACAAAAAAGTTGACAAAAATGTCATAAAAAAGCGACAAAAACTTCTAAAAATAGTCAACAAAAAAGTTGACAAAAACATCACGAAAAAAGCGGCAAAGACGTCTAAAAATAGGCAACAAAAAAGCAACAAAAACGTCTAAAAATAGGAAAGAAAAAAGTTGACAACAATATCACAAAAAAAAGTGACAAAGACGACTAAAAATATGCAAAACAAATTGACAAAAACGTCAGAAAATAAGTGATAACAACTTCTCAGAAATGGACAAAAAACGTCTAAAAATTGACAACAAAAAAGTTGACAAAAACGTCACGAAAAAAGCGACAAAAACGTCTAAAAATAGTCAACAAAAAAGTTGACAACAATATCACAAAAAAAGTGACAAAGACGTCTAAAAATATGCAACGAAAATTGACAAAAACGTCAGGAAAAAAAGCGATAACAACGTCTCAGAAATGGACAAAAACGTCTTACAAAGGGAAAAAAAATGTCTAAAAATTTCCAACAAAAAAGTTGACAAAAACGTCACGAAAAAAGCGATAAAAACGTCTAAAAATAGGCAACAAAAAAGTTGACAACAATTTCACAAAAGTGACAAAGACGTCTAAAAATATGCAAAAAAAATTGACAAAAACGTCAGAAAAAAAGCGATAACAACGTCTCAGAAATGGACAAAAACGTCTCACAAAGGGAAAAAAAACGTCAAAAAATTGACAACAAAAAAGTTGACAAAAACGTCACGAAAAAAGCGACAAAAACTTCTAAAAATAGGCAACAAAAAAGTTGACAACAATATAACAAAAAAAGTGACAAAGACGTCTAAAAATATGCAAAAAAAATTGACAAAAACGTCAGGAAAAAAAGCGATAACGTCTCAGAAATGGACAAAAACGTCTCACAAAGGGAAAAAAACGTCTAAAATTTGACAACAAAAAAGTTGACAAAACATCACGAAAAAACCGACAAAAACTTCTAAAAATAGGCAACAAAAAAGTTGACAACAATATCACAAAAGTGACAAAGACGTCTAAAAATATGCAAAAAAAATTGACAAAAAAATCAGGAAAAAAAGCGATAACGTCTCAGAAATGGACAAAAAACGTCTAAAAATTGACAACAAAAAAGTTGACAAAAACGTCACGAAAAAAGCGACAAAAACGTCTAAAAATAGTCAACAAAAAAGTTGACAACAATATCACAAAAGTGACAAAGACGTCTAAAAATATGCAAAAAAAATTGACAAAAACGTCAGAAAAAAGCGATAACGTCTCAGAAATGGACAAAAACGTCTCACAAAGGGAAAAAAAAACGTCTAAAAATTGACAACAAAAAAGTTGACAAAAACGTCACGAAAAAAGCGACAAAAACTTCTAAAAATAGGCAACAAAAAAGTTGACAACAATATCACAAAAAAGGTGACAAAGACGTCTAAAAATATGCAAAAAAAATTGACAAAAACGTCAGAAAAAAAGCGATAACAACGTCTGAGAAATGGACAAAATCGTCTCACAAAGGGAAAAAACGTCTAAAATTTGACAACAAAAAAGTTGACAAAAATGTCATAAAAAAGCGACAAAAACTTCTAAAAATAGTCAACAAAAAAGTTGACAAAAACATCACGAAAAAAGCGGCAAAGACGTCTAAAAATAGGCAACAAAAAAGCAACAAAAACGTCTAAAAATAGGAAACAAAAAAGTTGACAACAATATCACAAAAAAAAGTGACAAAGACGTCTAAAAATATGCAAAAAAAATTGACAAAAACGTCAGAAAAAAAGCGATAACAACGTCTGAGAAATGGACAAAATCGTCTCACAAAGGGAAAAAAAACGTCTAAAAATAGACAACAAAAAAGTTGACAACAATATCACAAAAGTGACAGACGTCTAAAAATATGCAAAACAAATTGACAAAAACGTCAGAAAAAAGCGATAACTTCTCAGAAATGGACAAAAAATGTCTAAAAATTGACAACAAAAAAGTTGACGAAAACGTCACGAAAAAAGCGACAAAAACGTCTAAAAATAGTCAACAAAAAAGTTGACTACAATATCACAAAAAAAGTGACAAAGACATCTAAAAATATGCAACGAAAATTGACAAAAACTTCAGGAAAAAAAGCGATAACAACGTCTCAGAAATGGACAAAAACGTCTCACAAAGGGAAAAAAAATGTCTAAAAATTTACAACAAAAAAGTTGACCAAAACGCTACGAAAAAAGCGATAAAAACGTCTAAAAATAGGCAACAAAAAAGTTGACAACAATATCACAAAAGTGACAAAGACGTCTAAAAATATGCAAAAAAAATTGACAAAAACGTCAGAAAAAAAGCGATAACGTCTCAGAAATGGACAAAAACGTCTCACAAAGGGAAAAAAAAACGTGTAAAAATTGACAACAAAAAAGTTGACAAAAACGTCACGCAAAAGCGACAAAAACTTCTAAAAATAGGCAACAAAAAAGTTGACAACAATATCACAAAAAAGGTGACAAAGACGTCTAAAAATATGCAAAAAAAATTGACAAAAAAGTCAGAAAAAAAGCGATAACGTCTCAGAAATGGACAAAAACGTCTCACAAAGGGAAAAAAAACGTCTAAAATTTGACAACAAAAAAGTTGACAAAAATGTCATAAAAAAGCGACAAAAACTTCTAAAAATAGTCAACAAAAAAGTTGACAAAAACATCACGAAAAAAGCGGCAAAGACGTCTAAAAATAGGCAACAAAAAAGCAACAAAAACGTCTAAAAATAGGAAACAAAAAAGTTGACAACAATATCACAAAAAAAAGTGACAAAGACGACTAAAAATATGCAAAACAAATTGACAAAAACGTCAGAAAAAAAGCGATAACAACGTCTGAGAAATGGACAAAATCGTCTCACAAAGGGAAAAAAAACGTCTAAAAATTGACAACAAAAAAGTTGACAACAATATCACAAAAGTGACAAAGACGTCTAAAAATAGGAAAGAAAAAAGTTGACAACAATATCACAAAAAAAGGTGACAAAGACTTCTAGAAATATGCAAAACAAATTGACAAAAACGTCAGAAAATAAGTGATAACAACTTCTCAGAAATGGACAAAAAACGTCTAAAAATTGACAACAAAAAAGTTGACAAAAACGTCACGAAAAAAGCGACAAAAACGTCTAAAAATAGTCAACAAAAAAGTTGACAACAATATCACAAAAAAAGTGACAAAGACGTCTAAAAATATGCAACGAAAATTGACAAAAACGTCAGGAAAAAAAGCGATAACAACGTCTCAGAAATGGACAAAAACATCTTACAAAGGGAAAAAAAATGTCTAAAAATTTCCAACAAAAAAGTTGACAAAAACGTCACGAAAAAAGCGATAAAAACGTCTAAAAATAGGCAACAAAAAAGTTGACAACAATTTCACAAAAGTGACAAAGACGTCTAAAAATATGCAAAAAAAATTGACAAAAACGTCAGAAAAAAACGATAACGTCTCAGAAATGGACAAAAACTTCTCACAAAGGGAAAAAAAACGTCTAAAAATTGACAACAAAAAAGTTGACAAAAACGTCACGAAAAAAGCGACAAAAACTTCTAAAAATAGGCAACAAAAAAGTTGACAACAATTTCACAAAAGTGACAAAGACGTCTAAAAATATGCAAAAAAAATTGACAAAAACGTCAGAAAAAAAGCGATAACAACGTCTGAGAAATGGACAAAATCGTCTCACAAAGGGAAAAAAAACGTCTAAAAATAGACAACAAAAAAGTTGACAACAATATCACAAAAGTGACAAAGACGTCTAAAAATATGCAAAAAAAATTGACAAAAACGTCAGAAAAAAGCGATAACAACGTCTCAGAAATGGACAAAAACGTCTCACAAAGGGAAAAAAAACGTTAAAAAATTGACAACAAAAAAGTTGACAAAAACGTCACGAAAAAAGCGACAAAAACTTCTAAAAATAGGCAACAAAAAAGTTGACAACAATATCACAAAAAAAGTGACAAAGACGTATAAAAATATGCAAAAAAAATTGACAAAAACGTCAGAAAAAAAGCGATAACGTCTCAGAAATGGACAAAAACGTCTCACAAAGGGAAAAAAACGTCTAAAATTTGACAACAAAAAAGTTGACAAAAATGTCATAAAAAAGCGACAAAAACTTCCAAAAATAGTCAACAAAAAAGTTGACAAAAACATCACGAAAAAAGCGGCAAAGACGTCTAAAAATAGGCAACAAAAAAGCAACAAAAACGTCTAAAAATAGGAAACAAAAAAGTTGACAACAATATCACAAAAAGTGACAAAGACGTCTAAAAATATGCAAAAACAAATTGACAAAAACGTCAGAAAAAAAAGCGATAACGTCTCAGAAATGGACAAAAACGTCTCACAAAGGGAAAAAAAACGTCTAAAATTTGACAACAAAAAAGTTGACAAAAATGTCATAAAAAAGCGACAAAAACTTCTAAAAATAGTCAACAAAAAAGTTGACAACAATATCACAAAAAAAGTGACAAAGACGTCTAAAAATATGCAAAACAAATTGACAAAAACGTCAGAAAAAAAGCGATAACAACTTCTCAGAAATGGACAAAAAACGTCTAAAAATTGACAACAAAAAAGTTGACAAAAACGTCACTAAAAAAGCGACAAAAACGTCTAAAAACAGGCAACAAAAAAGTTGACAACAATATAACAAAAAAAGTGACAAAGACGTCTAAAAATATGCAAAAAAAATTGACAAAAACGTCAGAAAAAAGCGATAACAACGTCTGAGAAATGGACAAAATCGTCTCACAAAGGGAAAAAAAACGTCTAAAAATTGACAACAAAAAAAGTTGACAACAATATCACAAAAGTGACAAAGACGTCTAAAAATATGCAAAAAAAATTGACAAAAACGTCAGAAAAAAAGCGATAACGTCTCAGAAATGGAGAAAAACGTCTCACAAAGGGAAAAAAACGTCAAAAAATTGACAACAAAAAAGTTGACAAAAACGTCACGAAAAAAGCGACAAAAGCTTCTAAAAATAGGCAACAAAAAAGTTGACAACAATATCACAAAAAAAGTGACAAAGACGTCTAAAAATATGCAAAAAAAATTGACAAAAACGTCAGAAAAAAAGCGATAACGTCTCAGAAATGGACAAAAACGTCTCACAAAGGGAAAAAAAATGTCTAAAAATTTACAACACAAAAGTTGACAAAAACGTCACGAAAAAAGCGATAAAAACGTCTAAAAATAGGCAACAAAAAAGTTGACAACAATATCACAAAAGTGACAAAGACGTCTAAAAATATGCAAAAAAAATTGACAAAAAAGTCAGAAAAAAAGCGATAACGTCTCAGAAATGGACAAAAACGTCTCACAAAGGGAAAAAACGTCTAAAATTTGACAACAAAAAAGTTGACAAAAATGTCATAAAAAAGCAACAAAAACTTCTAAAAATAGTCAACAAAAAGGTTGACAAAAACATCACGAAAAAAGCGGCAAAGTCGTCTAAAAATAGGCAACAACAAAGCAACAAAAACGTCTAAAAATAGGAAACAAAAAAGTTGACAACAATATCACAAAAAAAAGTGACAAAGACGTCTAAAAATATGCAAAACAAATTGAGAAAAACGTCAGAAAAAAAGCGATAACAACTTCTCAGAAATGGACAAAAAACGTCTAAATATTGACAACAAAAAAGTTGACAAAAACGTCACGAAAAAAGCGACAAAAACGTCTAAAAATAGGCAACAAAAAAGTTGACAACAATATCACAAAAAAAGTGACAAAGACGTCTAAAAATATGCAAAAAAAATTGACAAAAACGTCAGAAAAAAAGCGATAACAACGTCTGAGAAATGGACAAAATCGTCTCACAAAGGGAAAAAAAACGTCTAAAAATTGACAACAAAAAAGTTGACAACAATATCACAAAAGTGACAAAGACGTCTAAAAATATGCAAAAAAAATTGACAAAAACGTCAGAAAAAAGCGATAACGTCTCAGAAATGGACAAAAACGTCTCACAAAGGGAAAAAAAACTTCTAAAAATAGTCAACAAAAAGGTTGACAAAAACGTCACGAAAAAAGCGACAAAAACTTATAAAAATAGGCAACAAAAAAGTTGACAACAATATCACAAAAAAGTGACAAAGATGTCTAAAAATATGCAAAAAAAATTGACAACGTCAGAAAAAAAGCGATAACAACGTCTCAGAAATGGACAAAAACATCTCATAAAGGGAAAAAAAACGTCTAAAAATTGACAACAAAAAAGTTGACAAAAACGTCACGAAAAAACCGACAAAAACGTCTAAAAATAGGCAACAAAAAAGTTGACAACAATATCACAAAAAAGTGACAAAGACGTCTAAAAATATGCAAAAAAAATTGACAAAAACGTCAGAAAAAAAGCGATAACAACGTCTCAGAAATGGACAAAAACGTCTCACAAAGGGAAAAAAAAACGTCTAAAAATTGACAACAAAAAAGTTGACAAAAACGTCACGAAAAAAGCGACAAACTTCTAAAAATAGGCAACAAAAAAGTTGACAACAATATCACAAAAAGTGACAAAGACGTCTAAAAATATGCAAAAAAATTGACAAAAACGTCAGAAAAAAGCGATAACGTCTCAGAAATGGACAAAAACGTCTCACAAAGGGAAAAAACGTCTAAAAATTGACAACAAAAAAGTTGACAAAAATGTCATAAAAAAGCGACAAAAACTTCTAAAAATAGTCAACAAAAGTTGACAAAAACATCAAGAAAAAAGCGGAAAAGACGTCTAAAAATAGGCAACAAAAAAGCAACAAAAACGTCTAAAAATAGGAAACAAAAAAGTTGACAACAATATCACAAAAAAGTGACAAAGACGTCTAAAAATATGCAAAACAATTTGACAAAAACGTCAGAAAAAAGCGATAACAACGTCTCAGAAATGGACAAAAAACGTCTAAAAATTGACAACAAAAAAGTTGACAAAAACGTCACGAAAACAGTGACAAAAACGTCTAAAAATAGGCAACAAAAAAGTTGACAACAATATCACAAAAAATGTGACAAAGACGTCTAAAAATATCCAAAAAAATTGACAAAAACGTCAGAAAAAAGCGATAACGTCTCAGAAATGGACAAAAACGTCTCACAAAGGGAAAAAAAAAAACATCTAAAAATTGACAACAAAAAAGTTGACAAAAACGTCACAAAAAAAGCGACAAAAACTTATAAAAATAGGCAACAAAAAAGTTGACAACAATATCACAAAAGTGACAAAGACGTCTAAAAATATGCAAAAAAAATTGACAAAAACGTCAGAAAAAAAGCGATAACGTCTCAGAAATGGACAAAAACGTCTCACAAAGGGAAAAAAACGTCTAAAATTGACAACAAAAAAGTTGACAAAAACGTCACGAAAAAAGCGACAAAAACTTCTAAAAATAGGCAACAAAAAAGTTGACAACAATATCACAAAAAGGTGACAAAGACGTCTAAAAATATGCAAAAAAAATTGACAAAAAAGTCAGAAAAAAGCGATAACGTCTCAGAAATGGACAAAAACGTCTCACAAAGGGAAAAAACGTCTAAAATTTGACAACAAAAAAGTTGACAAAAATGTCATAAAAAAGCAACAAAAACTTCTAAAAATAGTCAACAAAAAGGTTGACAAAAACATCACGAAAAAAGCGGCAAAGTCGTCTAAAAATAGGCAACAACAAAGCAACAAAAACGTCTAAAAATAGGAAACAAAAAAGTTGACAACAATATCACAAAAAAAGTGACAAAGACGTCTAAAAATATGCAAAACAAATTGAGAAAAACGTCAGAAAAAAAGCGATAACAACTTCTCAGAAATGGACAAAAAACGTCTAAATATTGACAACAAAAAAGTTGACAAAAACGTCACGAAAAAAGCGACAAAAACGTCTAAAAATAGGCAACAAAAAAGTTGACAACAATATCACAAAAAAAGTGACAAAGACTTCTAAAAATATGCAAAAAAAATTGACAAAAACGTCAGAAAAAAGCGATAACAACGTCTCAGAAATGGACAAAAACGTCTCACAAAGGGAAAAAAAACGTTAAAAAATTGACAACAAAAAAGTTGACAAAAACGTCACGAAAAAAGCGACAAAAACTTCTAAAAATAGGCAACAAAAAAGTTGACAACAATATCACAAAAAAAGTGACAAAGACGTATAAAAATATGCAAAAAAAATTGACAAAAACGTCAGAAAAAAAGCGATAACGTCTCAGAAATGGACAAAAACGTCTCACAAAGGGAAAAAAACGTCTAAAATTTGACAACAAAAAAGTTGACAAAAATGTCATAAAAAAGCGACAAAAACTTCCAAAAATAGTCAACAAAAAAGTTGACAAAAACATCACGAAAAAAGCGGCAAAGACGTCTAAAAATAGGCAACAAAAAAGCAACAAAAACGTCTAAAAATAGGAAACAAAAAAGTTGACAACAATATCACAAAAAGTGACAAAGACGTCTAAAAATATGCAAAAACAAATTGACAAAAACGTCAGAAAAAAAAGCGATAACGTCTCAGAAATGGACAAAAACGTCTCACAAAGGGAAAAAAAACGTCTAAAATTTGACAACAAAAAAGTTGACAAAAATGTCATAAAAAAGCGACAAAAACTTCTAAAAATAGTCAACAAAAAAGTTGACAACAATATCACAAAAAAAGTGACAAAGACGTCTAAAAATATGCAAAACAAATTGACAAAAACGTCAGAAAAAAAGCGATAACAACTTCTCAGAAATGGACAAAAAACGTCTAAAAATTGACAACAAAAAAGTTGACAAAAACGTCACGAAAAAAGCGACAAAAACGTCTAAAAACAGGCAACAAAAAAGTTGACAACAATATAACAAAAAAAGTGACAAAGACGTCTAAAAATATGCAAAAAAAATTGACAAAAACGTCAGAAAAAAGCGATAACAACGTCTGAGAAATGGACAAAATCGTCTCACAAAGGGAAAAAAAACGTCTAAAAATTGACAACAAAAAAAGTTGACAACAATATCACAAAAGTGACAAAGACGTCTAAAAATATGCAAAAAAAATTGACAAAAACGTCAGAAAAAAAGCGATAACGTCTCAGAAATGGAGAAAAACGTCTCACAAAGGGAAAAAAACGTCAAAAAATTGACAACAAAAAAGTTGACAAAAACGTCACGAAAAAAGCGACAAAAGCTTCTAAAAATAGGCAACAAAAAAGTTGACAACAATATCACAAAAAAAGTGACAAAGACGTCTAAAAATATGCAAAAAAAATTGACAAAAACGTCAGAAAAAAAGCGATAACGTCTCAGAAATGGACAAAAACGTCTCACAAAGGGAAAAAAAATGTCTAAAAATTTACAACACAAAAGTTGACAAAAACGTCACGAAAAAAGCGATAAAAACGTCTAAAAATAGGCAACAAAAAAGTTGACAACAATATCACAAAAGTGACAAAGACGTCTAAAAATATGCAAAAAAAATTGACAAAAAAGTCAGAAAAAAAGCGATAACGTCTCAGAAATGGACAAAAACGTCTCACAAAGGGAAAAAACGTCTAAAATTTGACAACAAAAAAGTTGACAAAAATGTCATAAAAAAGCAACAAAAACTTCTAAAAATAGTCAACAAAAAGGTTGACAAAAACATCACGAAAAAAGCGGCAAAGTCGTCTAAAAATAGGCAACAACAAAGCAACAAAAACGTCTAAAAATAGGAAACAAAAAAGTTGACAACAATATCACAAAAAAAAGTGACAAAGACGTCTAAAAATATGCAAAACAAATTGAGAAAAACGTCAGAAAAAAAGCGATAACAACTTCTCAGAAATGGACAAAAAACGTCTAAATATTGACAACAAAAAAGTTGACAAAAACGTCACGAAAAAAGCGACAAAAACGTCTAAAAATAGGCAACAAAAAAGTTGACAACAATATCACAAAAAAAGTGACAAAGACGTCTAAAAATATGCAAAAAAAATTGACAAAAACGTCAGAAAAAAAGCGATAACAACGTCTGAGAAATGGACAAAATCGTCTCACAAAGGGAAAAAAAACGTCTAAAAATTGACAACAAAAAAGTTGACAACAATATCACAAAAGTGACAAAGACGTCTAAAAATATGCAAAAAAAATTGACAAAAACGTCAGAAAAAAGCGATAACGTCTCAGAAATGGACAAAAACGTCTCACAAAGGGAAAAAAACGTCAAAAAATTGACAACAAAAAAGTTGACAAAAACGTCACGAAAAAAGCGACAAAAACTTCTTAAAATAGGCAACAAAAAAGCAACAAAAACGTCTAAAAATAGGAAACAAAAAAGTTGACAACAATATCACAAAAAGTGACAAAGACGTCTAAAAATATGCAAAACAAATTGACAAAAACGTCAGAAAAAAAGCGATAACAACGTCTCAGAAATGGACAAAAACGTCTCACAAAGGGAAAAAAAACTTCTAAAAATAGTCAACAAAAAGGTTGACAAAAACGTCACGAAAAAAGCGACAAAAACTTATAAAAATAGGCAACAAAAAAGTTGACAACAATATCACAAAAAAGTGACAAAGATGTCTAAAAATATGCAAAAAAAATTGACAACGTCAGAAAAAAAGCGATAACAACGTCTCAGAAATGGACAAAAACATCTCATAAAGGGAAAAAAAACGTCTAAAAATTGACAACAAAAAAGTTGACAAAAACGTCACGAAAAAACCGACAAAAACGTCTAAAAATAGGCAACAAAAAAGTTGACAACAATATCACAAAAAAGTGACAAAGACGTCTAAAAATATGCAAAAAAAATTGACAAAAACGTCAGAAAAAAAGCGATAACAACGTCTCAGAAATGGACAAAAACGTCTCACAAAGGGAAAAAAAAACGTCTAAAAATTGACAACAAAAAAGTTGACAAAAACGTCACGAAAAAAGCGACAAACTTCTAAAAATAGGCAACAAAAAAGTTGACAACAATATCACAAAAAAGTGACAAAGACGTCTAAAAATATGCAAAAAAATTGACAAAAACGTCAGAAAAAAGCGATAACGTCTCAGAAATGGACAAAAACGTCTCACAAAGGGAAAAAACGTCTAAAAATTGACAACAAAAAAGTTGACAAAAATGTCATAAAAAAGCGACAAAAACTTCTAAAAATAGTCAACAAAAGTTGACAAAAACATCAAGAAAAAAGCGGAAAAGACGTCTAAAAATAGGCAACAAAAAAGCAACAAAAACGTCTAAAAATAGGAAACAAAAAAGTTGACAACAATATCACAAAAAAGTGACAAAGACGTCTAAAAATATGCAAAACAAATTGACAAAAACGTCAGAAAAAAGCGATAACAACGTCTCAGAAATGGACAAAAAACGTCTAAAAATTGACAACAAAAAAGTTGACAAAAACGTCACGAAAACAGTGACAAAAACGTCTAAAAATAGGCAACAAAAAAGTTGACAACAATATCACAAAAAATGTGACAAAGACGTCTAAAAATATCCAAAAAAATTGACAAAAACGTCAGAAAAAAGCGATAACGTCTCAGAAATGGACAAAAACGTCTCACAAAGGGAAAAAAAAAAACATCTAAAAATTGACAACAAAAAAGTTGACAAAAACGTCACAAAAAAAGCGACAAAAACTTATAAAAATAGGCAACAAAAAAGTTGACAACAATATCACAAAAGTGACAAAGACGTCTAAAAATATGCAAAAAAAATTGACAAAAACGTCAGAAAAAAAGCGATAACGTCTCAGAAATGGACAAAAACGTCTCACAAAGGGAAAAAAACGTCTAAAATTGACAACAAAAAAGTTGACAAAAACGTCACGAAAAAAGCGACAAAAACTTCTAAAAATAGGCAACAAAAAAGTTGACAACAATATCACAAAAAGGTGACAAAGACGTCTAAAAATATGCAAAAAAAATTGACAAAAAAGTCAGAAAAAAGCGATAACGTCTCAGAAATGGACAAAAACGTCTCACAAAGGGAAAAAACGTCTAAAATTTGACAACAAAAAAGTTGACAAAAATGTCATAAAAAAGCAACAAAAACTTCTAAAAATAGTCAACAAAAAGGTTGACAAAAACATCACGAAAAAAGCGGCAAAGTCGTCTAAAAATAGGCAACAACAAAGCAACAAAAACGTCTAAAAATAGGAAACAAAAAAGTTGACAACAATATCACAAAAAAAGTGACAAAGACGTCTAAAAATATGCAAAACAAATTGAGAAAAACGTCAGAAAAAAAGCGATAACAACTTCTCAGAAATGGACAAAAAACGTCTAAATATTGACAACAAAAAAGTTGACAAAAACGTCACGAAAAAAGCGACAAAAACGTCTAAAAATAGGCAACAAAAAAGTTGACAACAATATCACAAAAAAAGTGACAAAGACTTCTAAAAATATGCAAAAAAAATTGACAAAAACGTCAGAAAAAAAGCGATAACAACGTCTGAGAAATGGACAAAATCGTCTCACAAAGGGAAAAAAAACGTCTAAAAATTGACAACAAAAAAGTTGACAACAATATCACAAAAGTGACAAAGACGTCTAAAAATATGCAAAAAAAATTGACAAAAACGTCAGAAAAAAGCGATAACGTCTCAGAAATGGACAAAAACGTCTCACAAAGGGAAAAAAACGTCAAAAAATTGACAACAAAAAAGTTGACAAAAACGTCACGAAAAAAGCGACAAAAACTTATTAAAATAGGCAACAAAAAAGCAACAAAAACGTCTAAAAATAGGAAACAAAAAAGTTGACAACAATATCACAAAAAGTGACAAAGACGTCTAAAAATATGCAAAACAAATTGACAAAAACGTCAGAAAAAAAGCGATAACAACGTCTGAGAAATGGACAAAAACGTCTCACAAAGGGAAAAAAAACTTCTAAAAATAGTCAACAAAAAGGTTGACAAAAACGTCACGAAAAAAGCGACAAAAACTTATAAAAATAGGCAACAAAAAAGTTGACAACAATATCACAAAAAAGTGACAAAGATGTCTAAAAATATGCAAAAAAAATTGACGTCAGAAAAAAAGCGATAACAACGTCTCAGAAATGGACAAAAACATCTCATAAAGGGAAAAAAAACGTCTAAAAATTGACAACAAAAAAGTTGACAAAAACGTCACGAAAAAACCGACAAAAACGTCTAAAAATAGGCAACAAAAAAGTTGACAACAATATCACAAAAAAGTGACAAAGACGTCTAAAAATATGCAAAAAAAATTTACAAAAACGTCAGAAAAAAAGCGATAACAACGTCTCAGAAATGGACAAAAACGTCTCACAAAGGGAAAAAAAAACGTCTAAAAATTGACAACAAAAAAGTTGACAAAAACGTCACGAAAAAAGCGACAAACTTCTAAAAATAGGCAACAAAAAAGTTGACAACAATATCACAAAAAAGTGACAAAGACGTCTAAAAATATGCAAAAAAATTGACAAAAACGTCAGAAAAAAGCGATAACGTCTCAGAAATGGACAAAAACGTCTCACAAAGGGAAAAAAAACGTCTAAAAATTGACAACAAAAAAGTTGACAAAAATGTCATAAAAAAGCGACAAAAACTTCTAAAAATAGTCAACAAAAGTTGACAAAAACATCAAGAAAAAAGCGGAAAAGACGTCTAAAAATAGGCAACAAAAAAGCAACAAAAACGTCTAAAAATAGGAAACAAAAAAGTTGACAACAATATCACAAAAAAGTGACAAAGACGTCTAAAAATATGCAAAACAAATTGACAAAAACGTCAGAAAAAAGCGATAACAACGTCTCAGAAATGGACAAAAAACGTCTAAAAATTGACAACAAAAAAGTTGACAAAAACGTCACGAAAACAGTGACAAAAACGTCTAAAAATAGGCAACAAAAAAGTTGACAACAATATCACAAAAAATGTGACAAAGACGTCTAAAAATATCCAAAAAAATTGACAAAAACGTCAGAAAAAAAGCGATAACGTCTCAGAAATGGACAAAAACGTCTCACAAAGGGAAAAAAAAAAACATCTAAAAATTGACAACAAAAAAGTTGACAAAAACGTCACAAAAAAAGTGACAAAAACTTATAAAAATAGGCAACAAAAAAGTTGACAACAATATCACAAAAAAAGTGACAAAGACGTCTAAAAATATGCAAAAAAAATTGATAAACGTCAGAAAAAAAGCGATAACGTCTCAGAAATGGACAAAAACGTCTCACAAAGGGAAACAACGTCTAAAATTTGACAACAAAAAAGTTGACAAAAATGTCATAAAAAAGCGACCAAAACTTCTAAAAATAGTCAACAAAAAAGTTGACAAAAACATCACGAAAAAAGCGGTATAGACGTCTAAAAATAGGCAACAAAAAAGCAACAAAAACGTCTAAAAATAGGAAACAAAAAAGTTGACAACAATATCACAAAAAAGTGACAAAGACGTCTAAAAATATGCAAAAAAAATTGACAACGTCAGAAAAAAGCGATAACGTCTCAGAAATGGACAAAAACATCTCAAAAAGGGAAAAAAAACGTCTAAAAATTGACAACAAAAAAGTTGACAAAAACGTCACGAAAAAAACGACAAAAACGTCTAAAAATAGGCAACAAAAAAGTTGACAAAAACATCACGAAAAAAGCGGCAAAGACGTCTAAATATAGGCAACAAAAACGTCTAAAAATAGGCAACAAAAAAGTTGACAACAATATCACAAAAAAGGTGACAAAGACGTCTAAAAATATGCAAAAAAAATTGACAAAAAAGTCAGAAAAAAAGCGATAACGTCTCAGAAATGGACAAAAACGTCTCACAAAGGGAAAAAACGTCTAAAATTTGACAACAAAAAAGTTGACAAAAACATCACGAAAAAAGCGGCAAAGTCGTCTAAAAATAGGCAACAACAAAGCAACAAAAACGTCTAAAAATAGGAAACAAAAAAGTTGACAACAATATCACAAAAAAAAGTGACAAAGACGTCTAAAAATATGCAAAACAAATTGAGAAAAACGTCAGAAAAAAAGCGATAACAAGTTCTCAGAAATGGACAAAAAACGTCTAAATATTGACAACAAAAAAGTTGACAAAAACGTCACGAAAAAAGCGACAAAAACGTCTAAAAATAGGCAACAAAAAAGTTGACAACAATATCACAAAAAAAGTGACAAAGACTTCTAAAAATATGCAAAAAAAATTGACAAAAACGTCAGAAAAAAAGCGATAACAACGTCTGAGAAATGGACAAAATCGTCTCACAAAGGGAAAAAAAACGTCTAAAAATTGACAACAAAAAAGTTGACAACAATATCACAAAAGTGACAAAGACGTCTAAAAATATGCAAAAAAAATTGACAAAAACGTCAGAAAAAAGCGATAACGTCTCAGAAATGGACAAAAACGTCTCACAAAGGGAAAAAAACGTCAAAAAATTGACAACAAAAAAGTTGACAAAAACGTCACGAAAAAAGCGACAAAAACTTCTTAAAATAGGCAACAAAAAAGCAACAAAAACGTCTAAAAATAGGAAACAAAAAAGTTGACAACAATATCACAAAAAGTGACAAAGACGTCTAAAAATATGCAAAACAAATTGACAAAAACGTCAGAAAAAAAGCGATAACAACGTCTCAGAAATGGACAAAAACGTCTCACAAAGGGAAAAAAAACTTCTAAAAATAGTCAACAAAAAGGTTGACAAAAACGTCACGAAAAAAGCGACAAAAACTTATAAAAATAGGCAACAAAAAAGTTGACAACAATATCACAAAAAAGTGACAAAGATGTCTAAAAATATGCAAAAAAAATTGACAACGTCAGAAAAAAAGCGATAACAACGTCTCAGAAATGGACAAAAACATCTCATAAAGGGAAAAAAAACGTCTAAAAATAGGCAACAAAAAAGTTGACAAAAACATCAAGAAAAAAGCGGAAAAGACGTCTAAAAATAGGCAACAAAAAAGCAACAAAAACGTCTAAAAATAGGAAACAAAAAAGTTGACAAAAAACGTCACGAAAACAGTGACAAAAACGTCTAAAAATAGGCAACAAAAAAGTTGACAACAATATCACAAAAAATGTGACAAAGACGTCTAAAAATATCCAAAAAAATTGACAAAAACGTCAGAAAAAAAGCGATAACGTCTCAGAAATGGACAAAAACGTCTCACAAAGGGAAAAAAAAAAACATCTAAAAATTGACAACAAAAAAGTTGACAAAAACGTCACAAAAAAAGCGACAAAAACTTATAAAAATAGGCAACAAAAAAGTTGACAACAATATCACAAAAAAAGTGACAAAGACGTCTAAAAATATGCAAAAAAAATTGACAACGTCAGAAAAAAGCGATAACGTCTCAGAAATGGACAAAAACATCTCAAAAAGGGAAAAAAAACGTCTAAAAATTGACAACAAAAAAGTTGACAAAAACGTCACGAAAAAAACGACAAAAACGTCTAAAAATAGGAAACAAAAAAGTTGACAACAATATCACAAAAAAAGTGACAAAGACGTCTAAAAATATTCAAAAAAATTGACAAAAACGTCAGAAAAAAAGCGATAACGTCTCAGAAATGGACAAAAACGTCTCACAAAGGGAAAAAAAAAAGTCAAAAAATTGACAACAAAAAAGTTGACAAAAACGTCACGAAAAAAGCGACAAACTTCTAAAAATAGGCAACAAAAAAGTTGACAACAATATCACAAAAAAGTCACAAAGACGTCTAAAAATATGCAAAAAAATTGACAAAAACGTCAGAAAAAAAGCGATAACGTCTCAGAAATGGACAAAATGTCTCACAAAGGGAAAAAAAAACGTCAAAAAATTGACAACAAAAAAGTTGACAAAAACGTCACGAAAAAAGCGACAAACTTCTAAAAATAGGCAACAAAAAAGTTGACAACAATATCACAAAAAAGTGACAGACGTCTAAAAATATGCAAAAAAATTGACAAAAACGTCAGAAAAAAGCGATAACGTCTCAGAAATGGACAAAAACGTCTCACAAAGGGAAAAAAAAACGTCTAAAAATTGACAACAAAAAAGTTGACAAAAATGTCATAAAAAAGCGACAAAAACTTCTAAAAATAGTCAACAAAAGTTGACAAAAACATCAAGAAAAAAGCGGAAAAGACGTCTAAAAATAGGCAACAAAAAAGCAACAAAAACGTCTAAAAATAGGAAACAAAAAAGTTGACAACAATATCACAAAAAAGTGACAAAGACGTCTAAAAATATGCAAAACAAATTGACAAAAACGTCAGAAAAAAGCGATAACAACGTCTCAGAAATGGACAAAAAACGTCTAAAAATTGACAACAAAAAAGTTGACAAAAACGTCACGAAAAAAGCGACAAAAACGTCTAAAAATAGGCAACAAAAAAGTTGACAACAATATCACAAAAAAGTGACAAAGACGTCTAAAAATATGCAAAAAAATTGACAAAAACGTCAGAAAAAAAGCGATAACGTCTCAGAAATGGACAAAAACGTCTCACAAAGAAACATCTAAAAATTGACAACAAAAAAGTTGACAAAAACGTCACAAAAAAAGCGACAAAAACTTATAAAAATAGGCAACAAAAAAGTTGACAACAATATCACAAAAAAAGTGACAAAGACGTCTAAAAATATGCAAAAAAAATTGACAAACGTCAGAAAAAAAGCGATAACGTCTCAGAAATGGACAAAAACGTCTCACAAAGGGAAAAAAACGTCTAAAATTTGACAACAAAAAAGTTGACAAAAATGTCATAAAAAAGCGACAAAAACTTCTAAAAATAGTCAACAAAAAAGTTGACAAAAACATCACGAAAAAAGCGGTATAGACGTCTAAAAATAGGCAACAAAAAAGCAACAAAAACGTCTAAAAATAGGAAACAAAAAAGTTGACAATATCACAAAAAAGTGACAAAGACGTCTAAAAATATGCAAAAAAAATTGACAACGTCAGAAAAAAAGCGATAACGTCTCAGAAATGGACAAAAACGTCTCACAAAGGGAAAAAAAAACGTCAAAAAATTGACAACAAAAAAGTTGACAAAAACATCACGAAAAAAGTGACAAACTTCTAAAAATAGGCAACAAAAAAGTTGACAACAATATCACAAAAATGTGACAAAGACGTCTAAAAATATGCAAAAAAATTGACAAAAACGTCAGAAAAAAGCGATAACAACGTCTCAGAAATGGACAAAAAACGTCTAAAAATTGACAACAAAAAAGTTGACAAAAACATCACGAAAAAAGCGACAAACTTCTAAAAATAGGCAACAAAAAAGTTGACAACAATATCACAAAAAAGTGACAAAGACGTCTCAAAATATGCAAAAAAAATTGACAAAAACGTCAGAAAAAAAGCGATAACAACGTCTCAGAAATGGACAAAAACGTCTCACAAAGGGAAAAAAAACGTCTAAAAATAGGCAACAAAAAAGTTGACAAAAACATCACGAAAAAAGCGGCAAAGACGTCTAAGAATAGGCAACAAAAACGTCTAAAAATAGGAAACAAAAAAGTTGACAACAATATCACAAAAAAAGTGACAAAGACGTCTAAAAATATGCAAAAAAATTGACAAAAACGTCAGAAAAAAAGCGATAACGTCTCAGAAATGGACAAAAACGTCTCACAAAGGGAAAAAAAAACGTCAAAAAATTGACAACAAAAAAGTTGACAAAAATGTCAGAAAAAAGCGATAACAACGTCTCAGAAAGTGACAAAAAACGTCTAAAAATTGACAACAAAAAAGTTGACAAAAACGTCACGAAAAAAGCGACAAAAACTTATAAAAATAGGCAACAAAAAAGTTGACAAAAACATCACGAAAAAAGCGGCAAAGACGTCTAAAAATAGGCAACAAAAACGTCTAAAAATAGGAAACAAAAAAGTTGACAACAATATCACAAAAAAGTGACAAAGACGTCTAAAAATATGCAAAAAAATTGACAAAAACGTCAGAAAAAAAGCGATAACGTCTCAGAAATGGACAAAAACGTCTCACAAAGGGAAAAAAAACGTCTAAAATTTGACAACAAAAAAGTTGACAAAAATGTCATAAAAAAGCGACAAAAACATCTAAAAATAGTCAACAAAAAAGTTGACAAAAACATCACGAAAAAAGCGGCAAAGACGTCTAAAAATAGGCAACAAAAAAGCAACAAAACGTCTAAAAATGGCAACAAAAAAGTTGACAACAATATCACAAAAAAAGTGACAAAGACGTCTAAAAATATGCAAAAGAAATTGACAAAAACGTCAGAAAAAAAACGATAACAACGTCTCAGAAATGGCCAAAAAACGTCTAAAAATTGATAACAAAAAAGTAGACAAAAAAGTCACGAAAAAAGCGACAAAAACGTCTAAAAATAGGCAACAAAAAAGTTGACAACAATATCACAAAAAAAGTGACAAAGACGTCTAAAAATATGCAAAAAAAATTGACAAACGTCAGAAAAAAAGCGATAACGTCTCAGAAATGGACAAAAACGTCTCACAAAGGGAAAAAAAACGTCTAAAATTTGACAACAAAAAAGTTGACAAAAATGTCATAAAAAAGCGACAAAAACTTCTAAAAATAGTCAACAAAAAAGTTGACAAAAACATCACGAAAAAAGCGGTATAGACGTCTAAAAATAGGCAACAAAAAAGCAACAAAAACGTCTAAAAATAGGAAACAAAAAAGTTGACAACAATATCACAAAAAAGTGACAAAGACGTCTAAAAATATGCAAAAAAAATTGACAACGTCAGAAAAAAAGCGATAACGTCTCAGAAATGGACAAAAACATCTCAAAAAGGGAAAAAAAAACGTCTAAATATTGACAACAAAAAAGTTGACAAAAACGTCACGAAAAAACCGACAAAAACGTCTAAAAATAGGCAACAAAAAAGTTGACAACAATGTCACAAAAAAGTGACAAAGACGTCTAAAAATATGCAAAAAAAATTGACAAAAACGTCAGAAAAAAAGCGATAACAACGTCTCAGAAATGGACAAAAACGTCTCACAAAGGGAAAAAAAAACGTCTAAAAATTGACAACAAAAAAGTTGACAAAAACGTCACGAAAAAAGCGACAAAAACTTATAAAAATAGGCAACAAAAAAGTTGACAAAAATATCACGAAAAAAGCTGCAAAGACGTCTAAAAATAGGCAACAAAAACGTCTAAAAATAGGAAACAAAAAAGTTGACAACAATATCACAAAAAAAGTGACAAAGACGTCTAAAAATATATAAAAAAATTGACAAAAACGTCAGAAAAAAAGCGATAACGTCTCAGAAATGGACAATAACGTCTCACAAAGGGAAAAAAAACGTCAAAAAATTGACAACAAAAAAGTTGACAAAAACGTCACGAAAAAAGCGACAAACTTCTAAAAATTGACAACAAAAAAGTTGACAAAAATGTCCTAAAAAAGCGACAAAAACTTCTAAAAATAGTCAACAAAAGTTGATAAAAACATCAAGAAAAAAGCGGAAAAGACGTCTAAAAATAGGCAACAAAAAAGCGACAAAAACGTCTTAAAATAGGCAACAAAAAAGTTGACAACAATATCACAAAAAAGTGACAAAGACGTCTAAAAATATGCAAAAAAAATTGACAAAAACGTCAGAAAAAAAGCGATAACGTCTCAGAAATGGACAAAAACGTCTCACAAAGGGAAAAAAAAAACATCTAAAAATTGACAACAAAAAAGTTGACAAAAACGTCACAAAAAAGCGACAAAAACTTATAAAAATAGTCAACAAAAAAGTTGACAAAAACATCACGAAAAAAGCGGCAAAGACGTCTAAAAATAGGCAACAAAAAAGCAACAAAAACGTCTAAAAATGGCAACAAAAAAGTTGACAACAATATCACAAAAAAAGTGACAAAGACGTCTAAAAATATGCAAAAGAAATTGACAAAAACGTCAGAAAAAAAACGATAACAACGTCTCAGAAATGGACAAAAAACGTCTAAAAATTGACAACAAAAAAGTTGACAAAAACGTCACGAAAAAAGCGACAAAAACGTCTAAAAATAGGCAACAAAAAAGTTGACAACAATATCACAAAAAAAGTGACAAAGACGTCTAAAAATATGCAAAACAAATTGACAAAAACGTCAGAAAAAAAGCGATAACAACGTCTCAGAAATGGACAAAAACGTCTCACAAAGGGAAAAAAAACGTCTAAAAATTGACAACAAAAAAGTTGACAAAAACGTCACGAAAAAAGCGACAAAAACTTATAAAAATAGGCAACAAAAAAGTTGACAAAAACGTCACGAAAAAAGCGACAAAAACGTCTAAAAATAGGCAACAAAAAAGTTGACAACAATATCACAAAAAAGTGACAAAGACGTCTAAAAATATGCAAAAAAAATTGACAAAAACGTCAGAAAAAAAGCGATAACGTCTCAGAAATGGACAAAAACGTCTCACAAAGGGAAAAAAAAACGTCTAAAAATTGACAACAAAAAAGTTGACAAAAACGTCACGAAAAAAGCGACAAAAACTTATAAAAATAGGCAACAAAAAAGTTGACAAAAACATCACGAAAAAAGTGGCAAAGACGTCTAAAAATAGTCAACAAAAACGTCTAAAAATAGGAAACAAAAAAGTTGACAACAATATCACAAAAAAGTGACAAAGACGTCTAAAAATATGCAAAAAAAAATGACAAAAACGTCAGAAAAAAGCGATAACAACGTCTCAGAAATGGAAAAAAAAACGTCTAAAAATTGACAAAAAAAGTTGACAAAAACGTCACGAAAAAACCGACAAAAACGTCTAAAAATAGGCAACAAAAAAGTTGACAACAATATCACAAAAAAGTGACAAAGACGTCTAAAAATATGCAAAATAATTGACAAAAACGTCAGAAAAAAGCGATAACAACGTCTCAGAAATGGACAAAAACGTCTCACAAAGGGAAAAAAAACGTCTAAAAATTGACAACAAAAAAGTTGACAAAAATGTCATAAAAAAGCGACCAAAACTTCTAAAAATAGTCAACAAAAGTTGACAAAAACATCAAGAAAAAAGCGGAAAAGACGTCTAAAAATAGGCAACAAAAAAGCAACAAAAACGTCTAAAAATAGGAAACAAAAAAGTTGACAACAATATCACAAAAAAGTGACAAAGACGTCTAAAAATATGCAAAACAAATTGACAAAAACGTCAGAAAAAAAGCGATAACAACGTCTCAGAAATGGACAAAAAACGTCTAAAAATTGACAACAAAAAAGTTGACAAAAACGTCACGAAAAAGCGACAAAAACGTCTAAAAATAGGCAACAAAAAAGTTGACAACAATATCACAAAAAAGTGACAAAGACGTCTAAAAATATGCAAAAAAAATTGACAAAAACGTCAGAAAAAAAGCGATAACGTCTCAGAAATGGACAAAAACGTCTCACAAAGGGAAAAAAAAACATCTAAAAATTGACCACAAAACAAATTGACAAAAACGTCAGAAAAAAAGCGATAACAACGTCTGAGAAATGGACAAAAACGTCTCACAAAGGGAAAAAAAAAGTCTAAAAATTGACAACAAAAAAGTTGACAAAAACGTCACGAAAAAAGCGACAAAAACTTATAAAAATAGGCAACAAAAAAGTTGACAACAATATCACAAAGAAGTGGCAAAGACGTCAAAAAATATGCAAAAAAAATTGACAAACGTCAGAAAAAAAGCGATAACGTCTCAGAAATGGACAAAAACGTCTCACAAAGGGAAAAAAAAACGTCTAAAAATTGACAACAAAAAAGGTGACAAAAACGTCACGAAAAAAGCGACAAAAACTTCTAAAAATAGTCAACAAAAAAGTTGACAAAAACATCACGAAAAAAGCGGTATAGACGTCTAAAAATAGGCAACAAAAAAGCAACAAAAACGTCTAAAAATAGGAAACAAAAAAGTTGACAACAATATCACAAAAAAGTGACAAAGACGTCTAAAAATATGCAAAAAAAATTGACGTCAGAAAAAAAGCGATAACGTCTCAGAAATGGACAAAAACATCTCAAAAAGGGAAAAAAAAAACGTCTAAAAATTGACAACAAAAAAGTTGACAAAAACGTCACGAAAAAACCGAAAAAAACGTCTAAAAATAGGCAACAAAAAAGTTGACAACAATATCACAAAAAAGTGACAAAGACGTCTAAAAATATGCAAAAAAAATTGACAAAAACGTCAGAAAAAAAGCGATAACAACGTCTCAGAAATGGACAAAAACGTCTCACAAAGGGAAAAAAAAACGTCAAAAAATTGACAACAAAAAAGTTGACAAAAACGTCACGAAAAAAGCGACAAACTTCTAAAAATTGACAACAAAAAAGTTGACAAAAATGTCATAAAAAAGCGACAAAAACTTCTAAAAATAGTCAACAAAAAAGTTGACAAAAACATCACGAAAAAAGCGGTATAGACGTCTAAAAATAGGCAACAAAAAAGCAACAAAAACGTCTAAAAATAGGAAACAAAAAAGTTGACAACAATATCACAAAAAAGTGACAAAGACGTCTAAAAATATGCAAAAAAAATTGACAACGTCAGAAAAAAAGCGATAACGTCTCAGAAATGGACAAAAACATCTCAAAAAGGGAAAAAAAAAACGTCTAAATATTGACAACAAAAAAGTTGACAAAAACGTCACGAAAAAACCGACAAAAACGTCTAAAAATAGGCAACAAAAAAGTTGACAACAATGTCACAAAAAAGTGACAAAGACGTCTAAAAATATGCAAAAAAAATTGACAAAAACGTCAGAAAAAAAGCGATAACAACGTCTCAGAAATGGACAAAAACGTCTCACAAAGGGAAAAAAAAACGTCTAAAAATTGACAACAAAAAAGTTGACAAAAACGTCACGAAAAAAGCGACAAAAACTTATAAAAATAGGCAACAAAAAAGTTGACAAAAATATCACGAAAAAAGCTGCAAAGACGTCTAAAAATAGGCAACAAAAACGTCTAAAAATAGGAAACAAAAAAGTTGACAACATTATCACAAAAAAAGTGACAAAGACGTCTAAAAATATATAAAAAAATTGACAAAAACGTCAGAAAAAAAGCGATAACGTCTCAGAAATGGACAAAAACGTCTCACAAAGGGAAAAAAAACGTCAAAAAATTGACAACAAAAAAGTTGACAAAAACGTCACGAAAAAAGCGACAAACTTCTAAAAATTGACAACAAAAAACTTGACAAAAATGTCATAAAAAAGCGACAAAAACTTCTAAAAATAGTCAACAAAAGTTGATAAAAACATCAAGAAAAAAGCGGAAAAGACGTCTAAAAATAGGCAACAAAAAAGCGACAAAAACGTCTTAAAATAGGCAACAAAAAAGTTGACAACAATATCACAAAAAAGTGACAAAGACGTCTAAAAATATGCAAAAAAAATTGACAAAAACGTCAGAAAAAAAGCGATAACGTCTCAGAAATGGACAAAAACGTCTCACAAAGGGAAAAAAAAAACATCTAAAAATTGACAACAAAAAAGTTGACAAAAACGTCACAAAAAAGCGACAAAAACTTATAAAAATAGTCAACAAAAAAGTTGACAAAAACATCACGAAAAAAGCGGCAAAGACGTCTAAAAATAGGCAACAAAAAAGCAACAAAAACGTCTAAAAATGGCAACAAAAAAGTTGACAACAATATCACAAAAAAAGTGACAAAGACGTCTAAAAATATGCAAAAGAAATTGACAAAAACGTCAGAAAAAAAACGATAACGTCTCAGAAATGGACAAAAAACGTCTAAAAATTGACAACAAAAAAGTTGACAAAAACGTCACGAAAAAAGCGACAAAAACGTCTAAAAATAGGCAACAAAAAAGTTGACAACAATATCACAAAAAAAGTGACAAAGACGTCTAAAAATATGCAAAACAAATTGACAAAAACGTCAGAAAAAAAGCGATAACAACGTCTCAGAAATGGACAAAAACGTCTCACAAAGGGAAAAAAAACGTCTAAAAATTGACAACAAAAAAGTTGACAAAAACGTCACGAAAAAAGCGACAAAAACTTATAAAAATAGGCAACAAAAAAGTTGACAAAAACGTCACGAAAAAAGCGACAAAAACGTCTAAAAATAGGCAACAAAAAAGTTGACAACAATATCACAAAAAAGTGACAAAGACGTCTAAAAATATGCAAAAAAAATTGACAAAAACGTCAGAAAAAAAGCGATAACGTCTCAGAAATGGACAAAAACGTCTCACAAAGGGAAAAAAAAACGTCTAAAAATTGACAACAAAAAAGTTGACAAAAACGTCACGAAAAAAGCGACAAAAACTTATAAAAATAGGCAACAAAAAAGTTGACAAAAACGTCACGAAAAAAGCGACAAAAACGTCTAAAAATAGGCAACAAAAAAGTTGACAACAATATCACAAAAAAGTGACAAAGACGTCTAAAAATATGCAAAAAAAATTGACAAAAACGTCAGAAAAAAAGCGATAACGTCTCAGAAATGGACAAAAACGTCTCACAAAGGGAAAAAAAAACGTCTAAAAATTGACAACAAAAAAGTTGACAAAAACGTCACGAAAAAAGCGACAAAAACTTATAAAAATAGGCAACAAAAAAGTTGACAAAAACATCACGAAAAAAGCGGCAAAGACGTCTAAAAATAGGCAACAAAAACGTCTAAAAATAGGAAACAAAAAAGTTGACAACAATATCACAAAAAAGTGACAAAGACGTCTAAAAATATGCAAAAAAAAATGACAAAAACGTCAGAAAAAAGCGATAACAACGTCTCAGAAATGGAAAAAAAAACGTCTAAAAATTGACAAAAAAAAGTTGACAAAAACGTCACGAAAAAACCGACAAAAACGTCTAAAAATAGGCAACAAAAAAGTTGACAACAATATCACAAAAAAGTGACAAAGACGTCTAAAAATATGCAAAATAATTGACAAAAACGTCAGAAAAAAGCGATAACAACGTCTCAGAAATGGACAAAAACGTCTCACAAAGGGAAAAAAAACGTCTAAAAATTGACAACAAAAAAGTTGACAAAAATGTCATAAAAAAGCGACCAAAACTTCTAAAAATAGTCAACAAAAGTTGACAAAAACATCAAGAAAAAAGCGGAAAAGACGTCTAAAAATATTCAACAAAAAAGCAACAAAAACGTCTAAAAATAGGAAACAAAAAAGTTGACAACAATATCACAAAAAAGTGACAAAGACGTCTAAAAATATGCAAAACAAATTGACAAAAACGTCAGAAAAAAGCGATAACAACGTCTCAGAAATGGACAAAAAACGTCTAAAAATTGACAACAAAAAAGTTGACAAAAACGTCACGAAAAAGCGACAAAAACGTCTAAAAATAGGCAACAAAAAAGTTGACAACAATATCACAAAAAAGTGACAAAGACGTCTAAAAATATGCAAAAAAAATTGACAAAAACGTCAGAAAAAAAGCGATAACGTCTCAGAAATGGACAAAAACGTCTCACAAAGGGAAAAAAAAAACATCTAAAAATTGACCACAAAACAAATTGACAAAAACGTCAGAAAAAAAGCGATAACGTCTCAGAAATGGACAAAAACGTCTCACAAAGGGAAAAAAAAACGTCAAAAAATTGACAACAAAAAAGTTGACAAAAACGTCACGAAAAAAGCGACAAACTTCTAAAAATTGACAACAAAAAAGGTGACAAAAACGTCACGAAAAAAGCGACAAAAACTTCTAAAAATAGTCAACAAAAAAGTTGACAAAAACATCACGAAAAAAGCGGTATAGACGTCTAAAAATAGGCAACAAAAAAGCAACAAAAACGTCTAAAAATAGGAAACAAAAAAGTTAACAATATCACAAAAAAGTGACAAAGACGTCTAAAAATATGCAAAAAAAATTGACAACGTCAGAAAAAAAGCGATAACGTCTCAGAAATGGACAAAAACATCTCAAAAAGGGAAAAAAAAACGTCTAAAAATTGACAACAAAAAAGTTGACAAAAACGTCACGAAAAAACCGACAAAAACGTCTAAAAATAGGCAACAAAAAAGTTGACAACAATATCACAAAAAAGTGACAAAGACGTCTAAAAATATGCAAAAAAAATTGACAAAAACGTCAGAAAAAAAGCGATAACAACGTCTCAGAAATGGACAAAAACGTATCACAAAGGGGAAAAAAAACGTCTAAAAATTGACAACAAAAAAGTTGACAAAAACGTCACGAAAAAAGCGACAAAAACTTATAAAAATAGGCAACAAAAAAGTTGACAAAAATATCACGAAAAAAGCGGCAAAGACGTCTAAAAATAGGCAACAAAAACGTCTAAAAATAGGAAACAAAAAAGTTGACAACAATATCACAAAAAAAGTGACAAAGACGTCTAAAAATATGCAAAAAAATTTACAAAAACGTCAGAAAAAAAGCGATACCGTCTCAGAAATGGACAAAAACGTCTCACAAAGGGAAAAAAAAACGTCAAAAAATTGACAACAAAAAAGTTGACAAAAACGTCACGAAAAAAGCGACAAACTTCTAAAAATTGACAACAAAAAAGTTGACAAAAATGTCATAAAAAAGCGACAAAAACATCTAAAAATAGTCAACAAAAGTTGACAAAAACATCAAGAAAAAAGCGGAAAAGACGTCTAAAAATAGGCAACAAAAAAGCAACAAAAACGTCTAAAAATAAGAAACAAAAAAGTTGACAACAATATCACAAAAAAGTGACAAAGACGTCTAAAAATATGCAAAACAAATTGACAAAAACGTCAGAAAAAAGCGATAACAACGTCTCAGAAATGGACAAAAAACGTCTAAAAATTGACAACAAAAAAGTTGACAAAAACGTCACGAAAAAAGCGACAAAAACGTCTAAAAATAGGCAACAAAAAAGTTGACAACAATATCACAAAAAAGTGACAAAGACGTCTAAAAATATGCAAAAAAAATTGACAAAAACGTCAGAAAAAAAGCGATAACGTCTCAGAAATGGACAAAAACGTCTCACAAAGGGAAAAAAAAAACATCTAAAAATTGACAACAAAAAAGTTGACAAAAACGTCACAAAAAAGCGACAAAAACTTATAAAAATAGTCAACAAAAAAGTTGACAAAAACATCACGAAAAAAGCGGCAAAGACGTCTAAAAATAGGCAACAAAAAAGCAACAAAAACGTCTAAAAATGGCAACAAAAAAGTTGACAACAATATCACCAAAAAAGTGACAAAGACGTCTAAAAATTTGCAAAAGAAATTGACAAAAACGTCAGAAAAAAAACGATAACAACGTCTCAGAAATGGACAAAAAACGTCTAAAAATTGACAACAAAAAAGTTGACAAAAACGTCACGAAAAAACCGACAAAAACGTCTAAAAATAGGCAACAAAAAAGTTGACAACAATATCACAAAAAAGTGACAAAGACGTCTAAAAATATGCAAAATAATTGACAAAAACGTCAGAAAAAAGCGATAACAACGTCTCAGAAATGGACAAAAACGTCTCACAAAGGGAAAAAAACGTCTAAAAATTGACAACAAAAAAGTTGACAAAAATGTCTTAAAAAAGCGACAAAAACTTCTAAAAATAGTCAACAAAAGTTGACAAAAACATCAAGAAAAAAGCGGAAAAGACGTCTAAAAATAGGCAACAAAAAAGCAACAAAAACGTCTAAAAATAGGAAACAAAAAAGTTGACAACAATATCACAAAAAAGTGACAAAGACGTCTAAAAATATGCAAAACAAATTGACAAAAACGTCAGAAAAAAAGAGATAACAACGTCTCAGAAATGGACAAAAAACGTCTAAAAATTGACAACAAAAAAGTTGACAAAAACGTCACGAAAAAGCGACAAAAACGTCTAAAAATAGGCAACAAAAAAGTTGACAACAATATCACAAAAGTGACAAAGACGTCTAAAAATATGCAAAAAAAATTGACAAAAACGTCAGAAAAAAAGCGATAACGTCTCAGAAATGGACAAAAACGTCTCACAAAGGGAAAAAAAAACATCTAAAAATTGACCACAAAAAAGGTGACAAAAACGTCACGAAAAAAGCGACAAAAACTTATAAAAATAGGCAACAAAAAAGTTGACAAAAACATCACGAAAAAAGCGGCAAAGACGTCTAAAAATAGCCAACAAAAAAGCAACAAAAACGTCTAAAAATAGGAAACAAAAAAGTTGACAACAATATCACAAAAAAGTGACAAATACGTCCAAAAATATGCAAAACAAATTGACAAAAACGTCAGAAAAAAAGCGATAACAACGTCTCAGAAATGGACAAAAAACGTCTAAAAATTGACAACAAAAAAGTTGACAAAAACGTCACAAAAAAAGCGACAAAAACGTCTAAAAATAGGCAACAAAAAAGTTGACAACAATATCACAAAAAAAGTGACAAAGACGTCTAAAAATATGCAAAAAAAATTAACAACGTCAGAAAAAAGCGATAACGTCTCAGAAATGGACAAAAACATCTCACAAAGGGAAAAAAAACGTCTAAAAATTGACAACAAAAAAGTTGACAAAAACGTCACGAAAAAAGCGACAAAAACGTCTAAAAATAGGCAACAAAAAAGTTGACAACAATATCACAAAAAAGTGACAAAGACGTCTAAAAATATGCAAAAAAAATTGACAAAAACGTCAGAAAAAAAGCGATAACGTCTCAGAAATGGACAAAAACGTCTCACAAAGGGGAAAAAAAAAACGTCTAAAAATTGACAACAAAAAAGTTGACAAAAACGTCACGAAAAAAGCGACAAAAACTTATAAAAATAGGCAACAAAAAAGTTGACAAAAACATCACGAAAAAAGCGGCAAAGACGTCTAAAAATAGGCAACAAAAACGTCTAAAAATAGGAAACAAAAAAGTTGACAACAATATCACAAAAAAAAGTGACAAAGACGTCTAAAAATATGCAAAAAAATTGACAAAAACGTCAGAAAAAAAGCGATAACGTCTCAGAAATGGACAAAAACGTCTCACAAAGGGAAAAAAAAACGTCAAAAAATTGACAACAAAAAAGTAGACAAAAACGTCACGAAAAAAGCAACAAACTTCTAAAAATAGGCAACAAAAAAGTTGACAACAATATCACAAAAAAAGTGACAAAGACGTCTAAAAATATGCAAAAAAAATTGACAAACGTCAGAAAAAAGCGATAACAACGTCTCAGAAAGGGACAAAAACGTCTCACAAAGGGAAAAAAATTTCTAAAATTTGACAACAAAAAAGTTGACAAAAATGTCATAAAAAAGCGACAAAAACTTCTAAAAATAGTCAACAAAAAAGTTGACAAAAACATCACGAAAAAAGCGGCAAAGACGTCTAAAAATAGGCAACAAAAAAGCAACAAAAACATCTAAAAATGGCAACAAAAAAGTTGACAACAACATCACAAAAAAAGTGACAAAGACGTCTAAAAATATGCAAAAGAAATTGACAAAAACGTCAGAAAAAAACGATAACGTCTCAGAAATGGACAAAAAACGTCTAAAAATTGACAACAAAAAAGTTGACAAAAACGTCACGAAAAAAGCGACAAAAACGTCTAAAAATAGGCAACAAAAAAGTTGACAACAATATCACAAAAAAAGTGACAAAGACGTCTAAAAATATGCAAAACAAATTGACAAAAACGTCAGAAAAAAAGCGATAACAACGTCTCAGAAATGGACAAAAACGTCTCACAAAGGGAAAAAAAAACAACGTCAGAAAAAAAGCGATAACGTCTCAGAAATGGACAAAAACATCTCACAAAGGGAAAAAAAACGTCTAAAAATTGACAACAAAAAAGTTGACAAAAACGTCACGAAAAAAGCGACAAAAACGTCTAAAAATAGGCAACAAAAAAGTTGACAACAATATCACAAAAAAGTGACAAAGACGTCTAAAAATATGCAAAAAAAATTGACAAAAACGTCAGAAAAAAAAACGATAACCACGTCTCAGAAATGGACAAAAACGTCTCACAAAGGGAAAAAAAACGTCTAAAATTTGACAACAAAAAAGTTGACAAAAATGTCATAAAAAAGCGACAAAAACTTCTAAAAATAGTCAACAAAAAGGTTGACAAAAACATCACGAAAAAAGCGGCAAAGACGTCTAAAAATAGGCAACAAAAAAGCAACAAAAACGTCTAAAAATAGGAAACAAAAAAGTTGACAACAATATCACAAAAAAAAGTGACAAAGACGTCTAAAAATATGCAAAACAAATTGACAAAAACGTCAGAAAAAAAGCGATAACAACGTCTCAGAAATGGACAAAAACATCTCATAAAGGGAAAAAAAATGTCTAAAAATTGACAACAAAAAAGTTGACAAAAACGTCACGAAAAAAACGACAAAAACGTCTAAAAATAGGCAACAAAAAAGTTGACAACAATATCACAAAAAAGTGACAAAGACGTCTAAAAATATGCAAAACAAATTGACAAAAACGTCAGAAAAAAAGCGATAACGTCTCAGAAATGGACAAAAACGTCTCACAAAGGGATCAAAACGTCTAAAAATAGGCAACAAAAAAGTTGACAAAAACATCACGAAAAAAGCGGCAAAGACGTCTAAAAATAGGCAACAAAAACGTCTAAAAATAGGAAACAAAATTTGACAACAATATCACAAAAAAAGTGACAAAGACGTCTAAAAATATGCAAAAAAAATTGACAAAAACGTCAGAAAAAAAGCGATAACAACGTCTCAGAAATGGACAAAAACGTCTCACAAAGGGAAAAACAAACGTCTAAAAATTGACAACAAAAAAGTTGACAAAAACGTCACGAAAAAAGCGACAAAAACTTATAAAAATGGGAAACAAAAAAGTTGACAAAAACATCACGAAAAAAGCGGCAAAGACGTCTAAAAATAGGCAACAAAAACGTCTAAAAATAGGAAACAAAAAAGTTGACAACAATATCACAAAAAATAGTGACAAAGACGTCTAAAAATATGAAAAAAAATTGACAAAAACGTCAGAAAAAAGCGATAACGTCTCAGAAATGGACAAAAACGTCTCACAAAGGGAAAAAAAACGTCTAAAAATTGACAAAAAAAAGTTGACAAAAACGTCACGAAAAAACCGACAAAAACGTCTAAAAATAGGCAACAAAAAAGTTGACAACAATATCACAAAAAAGTGACAAAGACGTCTAAAAATATGCAAAATAATTGACAAAAACGTCAGAAAAAAGCGATAACAACGTCTCAGAAATGGACAAAAACGTCTCACAAAGGGAAAAAAAAACGTCTAAAATTTGACAACAAAAAAGTTGACAAAAATGTCATAAAAAAGCGACAAAAACTTCTAAAAATAGTCAACAAAAAGGTTGACAAAAACATCACGAAAAAAGCGGCAAAGACGTCTAAAAATAGGCAACAAAAAAGCAACAAAAACGTCTAAAAATAGGAAACAAAAAAGTTGACAACAATATCACAAAAAAAGTGACAAAGACGTCTAAAAATATGCAAAACAAATTGACAAAAACGTCAGAAAAAAAGCGATAACAACGTCTCAGAAATGGACAAAAACGTCTCACAAAGGGAAAAAAAACAACGTCAGAAAAAAAGCGATAACGTCTCAGAAATGGACAAAAACATCTCACAAAGGGAAAAAAAAAGTCTAAAAATTGACAACAAAAAAGTTGACAAAAACGTCACGAAAAAAGCGACAAAAACGTCTAAAAATAGGCAACAAAAAAGTTGACAACAATATCACAAAAAAGTGACAAAGACGTCTAAAAATATGCAAAAAAAATTGACAAAAACGTCAGAAAAAAAAGCGATAACCACGTCTCAGAAATGGACAAAAACGTCTCACAAAGGGAAAAAAAAACGTCTAAAATTTGACAACAAAAAAGTTGACAAAAATGTCATAAAAAAGCAACAAAAACTTCTAAAAATAGTCAACAAAAAGGTTGACAAAAACATCACGAAAAAAGCGGCAAAGACGTCTAAAAATAGGCAACAAAAAAGCAACAAAAACGTCTAAAAATAGGAAACAAAAAAGTTGACAACAATATCACAAAAAAAAGTGACAAAGACGTCTAAAAATATGCAAAACAAATTGACAAAAACGTCAGAAAAAAAGCGATAACAACTTCTCAGAAATGGACAAAAAACGTCTAAAAATTGACAACAAAAAAGTTGACAAAAACATCACGAAAAAAGCAGCAAAGACGTCTAAAAATAGGCAACAAAAAAGTTGACAACAATATCACAAAAAGTGACAAAGACGTCTAAAAATATGCAAAAAAAATTGACAACGTCAGAAAAAAAAGCGATAACGTCTCAGAAATGGACAAAAACGTCTCACAAAGGGATCAAAACGTCTAAAAATAGGCAACAAAAAAGTTGACAAAAACATCACGAAAAAAGCGGCAAAGACGTCTAAAAATAGGAAACAAAAACGTCTAAAAATAGGAAACAAAATTTGACAAAAATATCACAAAAAAAGTGACAAAGACGTCTAAAAATATGCAAAAAAAATTGACAAAAACGTCAGAAAAAAAGCGATAACAACGTCTCAGAAATGGACAAAAACGTCTCACAAAGGGAAAAAAAAACGTCTAAAAATTGACAACAAAAAAGTTGACAAAAACGTCACGAAAAAAGCGACAAAAACTTATAAAAATGGGAAACAAAAAAGTTGACAAAAACATCACGAAAAAAAGCGGCAAAGACGTCTAAAAATAGTCAACAAAAACGTCTAAAAATAGGAAACAAAAAAGTTGACAACAATATCACAAAAAAAAGTGACAAAGACGTCAGAAAAAAGCGATAACGTCTCAGAAAGGGAAAAAAACGTCTAAAAATTGACAAAAAAAAGTTGACAAAAACGTCACGAAAAAAGCGACAAAAACGTCTAAAAATAGGCAACAAAAAAGTTGACAACAATATCACAAAAAAAGTGACAAAGACGTCTAAAAATATATAAAAAAATTGACAAAAACGTCAGAAAAAAAGCGATAACGTCTCAGAAATGGACAATAACGTCTCACAAAGGGAAAAAAAACGTCAAAAAATTGACAACAAAAAAGTTGACAAAAACGTCACGAAAAAAGCGACAAACTTCTAAAAATTGACAACAAAAAAGTTGACAAAAATGTCATAAAAAAGCGACAAAAACTTCTAAAAATAGTCAACAAAAGTTGATAAAAACATCAAGAAAAAAGCGGAAAAGACGTCTAAAAATAGGCAACAAAAAAGCGACAAAAACGTCTTAAAATAGGCAACAAAAAAGTTGACAACAATATCACAAAAAAGTGACAAAGACGTCTAAAAATATGCAAAAAAAATTGACAAAAACGTCAGAAAAAAAGCGATAACATCTCAGAAATGGACAAAAACGTCTCACAAAGGGAAAAAAAAAACATCTAAAAATTGACAACAAAAAAGTTGACAAAAACGTCACAAAAAAGCGACAAAAACTTATAAAAATAGTCAACAAAAAAGTTGACAAAAACATCACGAAAAAAGCGGCAAAGACGTCTAAAAATAGGCAACAAAAAAGCAACAAAAACGTCTAAAAATGGCAACAAAAAAGTTGACAACAATATCACAAAAAAAGTGACAAAGACGTCTAAAAATATGCAAAAGAAATTGACAAAAACGTCAGAAAAAAAACGATAACAACGTCTCAGAAATGGACAAAAAACGTCTAAAAATTGACAACAAAAAAGTTGACAAAAACGTCACGAAAAAAGCGACAAAAACGTCTAAAAATAGGCAACAAAAAAGTTGACAACAATATCACAAAAAAAGTGACAAAGACGTCTAAAAATATGCAAAACAAATTGACAAAAACGTCAGAAAAAAAGCGATAACAACGTCTCAGAAATGGACAAAAACGTCTCACAAAGGGAAAAAAAACGTCTAAAAATTGACAACAAAAAAGTTGACAAAAACGTCACGAAAAAAGCGACAAAAACTTATAAAAATAGGCAACAAAAAAGTTGACAAAAACGTCACGAAAAAAGCGACAAAAACGTCTAAAAATAGGCAACAAAAAAGTTGACAACAATATCACAAAAAAGTGACAAAGACGTCTAAAAATATGCAAAAAAAATTGACAAAAACGTCAGAAAAAAAGCGATAACGTCTCAGAAATGGACAAAAACGTCTCACAAAGGGAAAAAAAAACGTCTAAAAATTGACAACAAAAAAGTTGACAAAAACGTCACGAAAAAAGCGACAAAAACTTATAAAAATAGGCAACAAAAAAGTTGACAAAAACATCACGAAAAAAGTGGCAAAGACGTCTAAAAATAGTCAACAAAAACGTCTAAAAATAGGAAACAAAAAAGTTGACAACAATATCACAAAAAAGTGACAAAGACGTCTAAAAATATGCAAAAAAAAATGACAAAAACGTCAGAAAAAAGCGATAACAACGTCTCAGAAATGGAAAAAAAAACGTCTAAAAATTGACAAAAAAAGTTGACAAAAACGTCACGAAAAAACCGACAAAAACGTCTAAAAATAGGCAACAAAAAAGTTGACAACAATATCACAAAAAAGTGACAAAGACGTCTAAAAATATGCAAAATAATTGACAAAAACGTCAGAAAAAAGCGATAACAACGTCTCAGAAATGGACAAAAACGTCTCACAAAGGGAAAAAAAACGTCTAAAAATTGACAACAAAAAAGTTGACAAAAATGTCATAAAAAAGCGACCAAAACTTCTAAAAATAGTCAACAAAAGTTGACAAAAACATCAAGAAAAAAGCGGAAAAGACGTCTAAAAATAGGCAACAAAAAAGCAACAAAAACGTCTAAAAATAGGAAACAAAAAAGTTGACAACAATATCACAAAAAAGTGACAAAGACGTCTAAAAATATGCAAAACAAATTGACAAAAACGTCAGAAAAAAAGCGATAACAACGTCTCAGAAATGGACAAAAAACGTCTAAAAATTGACAACAAAAAAGTTGACAAAAACGTCACGAAAAAGCGACAAAAACGTCTAAAAATAGGCAACAAAAAAGTTGACAACAATATCACAAAAAAGTGACAAAGACGTCTAAAAATATGCAAAAAAAATTGACAAAAACGTCAGAAAAAAAGCGATAACGTCTCAGAAATGGACAAAAACGTCTCACAAAGGGAAAAAAAAAACATCTAAAAATTGACCACAAAACAAATTGACAAAAACGTCAGAAAAAAAGCGATAACAACGTCTGAGAAATGGACAAAAACGTCTCACAAAGGGAAAAAAAAAGTCTAAAAATTGACAACAAAAAAGTTGACAAAAACGTCACGAAAAAAGCGACAAAAACTTATAAAAATAGGCAACAAAAAAGTTGACAACAATATCACAAAGAAGTGGCAAAGACGTCAAAAAATATGCAAAAAAAATTGACAAACGTCAGAAAAAAAGCGATAACGTCTCAGAAATGGACAAAAACGTCTCACAAAGGGAAAAAAAAACGTCTAAAAATTGACAACAAAAAAGGTGACAAAAACGTCACGAAAAAAGCGACAAAAACTTCTAAAAATAGTCAACAAAAAAGTTGACAAAAACATCACGAAAAAAGCGGTATAGACGTCTAAAAATAGGCAACAAAAAAGCAACAAAAACGTCTAAAAATAGGAAACAAAAAAGTTGACAACAATATCACAAAAAAGTGACAAAGACGTCTAAAAATATGCAAAAAAAATTGACGTCAGAAAAAAAGCGATAACGTCTCAGAAATGGACAAAAACATCTCAAAAAGGGAAAAAAAAAACGTCTAAAAATTGACAACAAAAAAGTTGACAAAAACGTCACGAAAAAACCGAAAAAAACGTCTAAAAATAGGCAACAAAAAAGTTGACAACAATATCACAAAAAAGTGACAAAGACGTCTAAAAATATGCAAAAAAAATTGACAAAAACGTCAGAAAAAAAGCGATAACAACGTCTCAGAAATGGACAAAAACGTCTCACAAAGGGAAAAAAAAACGTCAAAAAATTGACAACAAAAAAGTTGACAAAAACGTCACGAAAAAAGCGACAAACTTCTAAAAATTGACAACAAAAAAGTTGACAAAAATGTCATAAAAAAGCGACAAAAACTTCTAAAAATAGTCAACAAAAAAGTTGACAAAAACATCACGAAAAAAGCGGTATAGACGTCTAAAAATAGGCAACAAAAAAGCAACAAAAACGTCTAAAAATAGGAAACAAAAAAGTTGACAACAATATCACAAAAAAGTGACAAAGACGTCTAAAAATATGCAAAAAAAATTGACAACGTCAGAAAAAAAGCGATAACGTCTCAGAAATGGACAAAAACATCTCAAAAAGGGAAAAAAAAAACGTCTAAATATTGACAACAAAAAAGTTGACAAAAACGTCACGAAAAAACCGACAAAAACGTCTAAAAATAGGCAACAAAAAAGTTGACAAAAACGTCAGAAAAAAGTGACAAAGACGTCTAAAAATATGCAAAAAAAATTGACAAAAACGTCAGAAAAAAAGCGATAACAACGTCTCAGAAATGGACAAAAACGTCTCACAAAGGGAAAAAAAAACGTCTAAAAATTGACAACAAAAAAGTTGACAAAAACGTCACGAAAAAAGCGACAAAAACTTATAAAAATAGGCAACAAAAAAGTTGACAAAAATATCACGAAAAAAGCTGCAAAGACGTCTAAAAATAGGCAACAAAAACGTCTAAAAATAGGAAACAAAAAAGTTGACAACATTATCACAAAAAAAGTGACAAAGACGTCTAAAAATATATAAAAAAATTGACAAAAACGTCAGAAAAAAAGCGATAACGTCTCAGAAATGGACAAAAACGTCTCACAAAGGGAAAAAAAAACGTCAAAAAATTGACAACAAAAAAGTTGACAAAAACGTCACGAAAAAAGCGACAAACTTCTAAAAATTGACAACAAAAAACTTGACAAAAATGTCATAAAAAAGCGACAAAAACTTCTAAAAATAGTCAACAAAAGTTGATAAAAACATCAAGAAAAAAGCGGAAAAGATGTCTAAAAATAGGCAACAAAAAAGCGACAAAAACGTCTTAAAATAGGCAACAAAAAAGTTGACAACAATATCACAAAAAAGTGACAAAGACGTCTAAAAATATGCAAAAAAAATTGACAAAAACGTCAGAAAAAAAGCGATAACGTCTCAGAAATGGACAAAAACGTCTCACAAAGGGAAAAAAAAAACATCTAAAAATTGACAACAAAAAAGTTGACAAAAACGTCACAAAAAAGCGACAAAAACTTATAAAAATAGTCAACAAAAAAGTTGACAAAAACATCACGAAAAAAGCGGCAAAGACGTCTAAAAATAGGCAACAAAAAAGCAACAAAAACGTCTAAAAATGGCAACAAAAAAGTTGACAACAATATCACAAAAAAAGTGACAAAGACGTCTAAAAATATGCAAAAGAAATTGACAAAAACGTCAGAAAAAAAACGATAACGTCTCAGAAATGGACAAAAAACGTCTAAAAATTGACAACAAAAAAGTTGACAAAAACGTCACGAAAAAAGCGACAAAAACGTCTAAAAATAGGCAACAAAAAAGTTGACAACAATATCACAAAAAAAGTGACAAAGACGTCTAAAAATATGCAAAACAAATTGACAAAAACGTCAGAAAAAAAGCGATAACAACGTCTCAGAAATGGACAAAAACGTCTCACAAAGGGAAAAAAAACGTCTAAAAATTGACAACAAAAAAGTTGACAAAAACGTCACGAAAAAAGCGACAAAAACTTATAAAAATAGGCAACAAAAAAGTTGACAAAAACGTCACGAAAAAAGCGACAAAAACGTCTAAAAATAGGCAACAAAAAAGTTGACAACAATATCACAAAAAAGTGACAAAGACGTCTAAAAATATGCAAAAAAAATTGACAAAAACGTCAGAAAAAAAGCGATAACGTCTCAGAAATGGACAAAAACGTCTCACAAAGGGAAAAAAAAACGTCTAAAAATTGACAACAAAAAAGTTGACAAAAACGTCACGAAAAAAGCGACAAAAACTTATAAAAATAGGCAACAAAAAAGTTGACAAAAACGTCACGAAAAAAGCGACAAAAACGTCTAAAAATAGGCAACAAAAAAGTTGACAACAATATCACAAAAAAGTGACAAAGACGTCTAAAAATATGCAAAAAAAATTGACAAAAACGTCAGAAAAAAAGCGATAACGTCTCAGAAATGGACAAAAACGTCTCACAAAGGGAAAAAAAAACGTCTAAAAATTGACAACAAAAAAGTTGACAAAAACGTCACGAAAAAAGCGACAAAAACTTATAAAAATAGGCAACAAAAAAGTTGACAAAAACATCACGAAAAAAGCGGCAAAGACGTCTAAAAATAGGCAACAAAAACGTCTAAAAATAGGAAACAAAAAAGTTGACAACAATATCACAAAAAAGTGACAAAGACGTCTAAAAATATGCAAAAAAAAATGACAAAAACGTCAGAAAAAAGCGATAACAACGTCTCAGAAATGGAAAAAAAAACGTCTAAAAATTCACAAAAAAAAGTTGACAAAAACGTCACGAAAAAACCGACAAAAACGTCTAAAAATAGGCAACAAAAAAGTTGACAACAATATCACAAAAAAGTGACAAAGACGTCTAAAAATATGCAAAATAATTGACAAAAACGTCAGAAAAAAGCGATAACAACGTCTCAGAAATGGACAAAAACGTCTCACAAAGGGAAAAAAAACGTCTAAAAATTGACAACAAAAAAGTTGACAAAAATGTCATAAAAAAGCGACCAAAACTTCTAAAAATAGTCAACAAAAGTTGACAAAAACATCAAGAAAAAAGCGGAAAAGACGTCTAAAAATATTCAACAAAAAAGCAACAAAAACGTCTAAAAATAGGAAACAAAAAAGTTGACAACAATATCACAAAAAAGTGACAAAGACGTCTAAAAATATGCAAAACAAATTGACAAAAACGTCAGAAAAAAGCGATAACAACGTCTCAGAAATGGACAAAAAACGTCTAAAAATTGACAACAAAAAAGTTGACAAAAACGTCACGAAAAAGCGACAAAAACGTCTAAAAATAGGCAACAAAAAAGTTGACAACAATATCACAAAAAAGTGACAAAGACGTCTAAAAATATGCAAAAAAAATTGACAAAAACGTCAGAAAAAAAGCGATAACGTCTCAGAAATGGACAAAAACGTCTCACAAAGGGAAAAAAAAAACATCTAAAAATTGACCACAAAACAAATTGACAAAAACGTCAGAAAAAAAGCGATAACGTCTCAGAAATGGACAAAAACGTCTCACAAAGGGAAAAAAAAACGTCAAAAAATTGACAACAAAAAAGTTGACAAAAACGTCACGAAAAAAGCGACAAACTTCTAAAAATTGACAACAAAAAAGGTGACAAAAACGTCACGAAAAAAGCGACAAAAACTTCTAAAAATAGTCAACAAAAAAGTTGACAAAAACATCACGAAAAAAGCGGTATAGACGTCTAAAAATAGGCAACAAAAAAGCAACAAAAACGTCTAAAAATAGGAAACAAAAAAGTTAACAATATCACAAAAAAGTGACAAAGACGTCTAAAAATATGCAAAAAAAATTGACAACGTCAGAAAAAAAGCGATAACGTCTCAGAAATGGACAAAAACATCTCAAAAAGGGAAAAAAAAACGTCTAAAAATTGACAACAAAAAAGTTGACAAAAACGTCACGAAAAAACCGACAAAAACGTCTAAAAATAGGCAACAAAAAAGTTGACAACAATATCACAAAAAAGTGACAAAGACGTCTAAAAATATGCAAAAAAAATTGACAAAAACGTCAGAAAAAAAGCGATAACAACGTCTCAGAAATGGACAAAAACGTATCACAAAGGGGAAAAAAAACGTCTAAAAATTGACAACAAAAAAGTTGACAAAAACGTCACGAAAAAAGCGACAAAAACTTATAAAAATAGGCAACAAAAAAGTTGACAAAAATATCACGAAAAAAGCGGCAAAGACGTCTAAAAATAGGCAACAAAAACGTCTAAAAATAGGAAACAAAAAAGTTGACAACAATATCACAAAAAAAGTGACAAAGACGTCTAAAAATATGCAAAAAAATTTACAAAAACGTCAGAAAAAAAGCGATACCGTCTCAGAAATGGACAAAAACGTCTCACAAAGGGAAAAAAAAACGTCAAAAAATTGACAACAAAAAAGTTGACAAAAACGTCACGAAAAAAGCGACAAACTTCTAAAAATTGACAACAAAAAAGTTGACAAAAATGTCATAAAAAAGCGACAAAAACATCTAAAAATAGTCAACAAAAGTTGACAAAAACATCAAGAAAAAAGCGGAAAAGACGTCTAAAAATAGGCAACAAAAAAGCAACAAAAACGTCTAAAAATAAGAAACAAAAAAGTTGACAACAATATCACAAAAAAGTGACAAAGACGTCTAAAAATATGCAAAACAAATTGACAAAAACGTCAGAAAAAAGCGATAACAACGTCTCAGAAATGGACAAAAAACGTCTAAAAATTGACAACAAAAAAGTTGACAAAAACGTCACGAAAAAAGCGACAAAAACGTCTAAAAATAGGCAACAAAAAAGTTGACAACAATATCACAAAAAAGTGACAAAGACGTCTAAAAATATGCAAAAAAAATTGACAAAAACGTCAGAAAAAAAGCGATAACGTCTCAGAAATGGACAAAAACGTCTCACAAAGGGAAAAAAAAAACATCTAAAAATTGACAACAAAAAAGTTGACAAAAACGTCACAAAAAAGCGACAAAAACTTATAAAAATAGTCAACAAAAAAGTTGACAAAAACATCACGAAAAAAGCGGCAAAGACGTCTAAAAATAGGCAACAAAAAAGCAACAAAAACGTCTAAAAATGGCAACAAAAAAGTTGACAACAATATCACCAAAAAAGTGACAAAGACGTCTAAAAATTTGCAAAAGAAATTGACAAAAACGTCAGAAAAAAAACGATAACAACGTCTCAGAAATGGACAAAAAACGTCTAAAAATTGACAACAAAAAAGTTGACAAAAACGTCACGAAAAAACCGACAAAAACGTCTAAAAATAGGCAACAAAAAAGTTGACAACAATATCACAAAAAAGTGACAAAGACGTCTAAAAATATGCAAAATAATTGACAAAAACGTCAGAAAAAAGCGATAACAACGTCTCAGAAATGGACAAAAACGTCTCACAAAGGGAAAAAAACGTCTAAAAATTGACAACAAAAAAGTTGACAAAAATGTCTTAAAAAAGCGACAAAAACTTCTAAAAATAGTCAACAAAAGTTGACAAAAACATCAAGAAAAAAGCGGAAAAGACGTCTAAAAATAGGCAACAAAAAAGCAACAAAAACGTCTAAAAATAGGAAACAAAAAAGTTGACAACAATATCACAAAAAAGTGACAAAGACGTCTAAAAATATGCAAAACAAATTGACAAAAACGTCAGAAAAAAAGAGATAACAACGTCTCAGAAATGGACAAAAAACGTCTAAAAATTGACAACAAAAAAGTTGACAAAAACGTCACGAAAAAGCGACAAAAACGTCTAAAAATAGGCAACAAAAAAGTTGACAACAATATCACAAAAGTGACAAAGACGTCTAAAAATATGCAAAAAAAATTGACAAAAACGTCAGAAAAAAAGCGATAACGTCTCAGAAATGGACAAAAACGTCTCACAAAGGGAAAAAAAAACATCTAAAAATTGACCACAAAAAAGGTGACAAAAACGTCACGAAAAAAGCGACAAAAACTTATAAAAATAGGCAACAAAAAAGTTGACAAAAACATCACGAAAAAAGCGGCAAAGACGTCTAAAAATAGCCAACAAAAAAGCAACAAAAACGTCTAAAAATAGGAAACAAAAAAGTTGACAACAATATCACAAAAAAGTGACAAATACGTCCAAAAATATGCAAAACAAATTGACAAAAACGTCAGAAAAAAAGCGATAACAACGTCTCAGAAATGGACAAAAAACGTCTAAAAATTGACAACAAAAAAGTTGACAAAAACGTCACAAAAAAAGCGACAAAAACGTCTAAAAATAGGCAACAAAAAAGTTGACAACAATATCACAAAAAAAGTGACAAAGACGTCTAAAAATATGCAAAAAAAATTAACAACGTCAGAAAAAAGCGATAACGTCTCAGAAATGGACAAAAACATCTCACAAAGGGAAAAAAAACGTCTAAAAATTGACAACAAAAAAGTTGACAAAAACGTCACGAAAAAAGCGACAAAAACGTCTAAAAATAGGCAACAAAAAAGTTGACAACAATATCACAAAAAAGTGACAAAGACGTCTAAAAATATGCAAAAAAAATTGACAAAAACGTCAGAAAAAAAGCGATAACGTCTCAGAAATGGACAAAAACGTCTCACAAAGGGGAAAAAAAAAACGTCTAAAAATTGACAACAAAAAAGTTGACAAAAACGTCACGAAAAAAGCGACAAAAACTTATAAAAATAGGCAACAAAAAAGTTGACAAAAACATCACGAAAAAAGCGGCAAAGACGTCTAAAAATAGGCAACAAAAACGTCTAAAAATAGGAAACAAAAAAGTTGACAACAATATCACAAAAAAAAGTGACAAAGACGTCTAAAAATATGCAAAAAAATTGACAAAAACGTCAGAAAAAAAGCGATAACGTCTCAGAAATGGACAAAAACGTCTCACAAAGGGAAAAAAAAACGTCAAAAAATTGACAACAAAAAAGTAGACAAAAACGTCACGAAAAAAGCAACAAACTTCTAAAAATAGGCAACAAAAAAGTTGACAACAATATCACAAAAAAAGTGACAAAGACGTCTAAAAATATGCAAAAAAAATTGACAAACGTCAGAAAAAAGCGATAACAACGTCTCAGAAAGGGACAAAAACGTCTCACAAAGGGAAAAAAATTTCTAAAATTTGACAACAAAAAAGTTGACAAAAATGTCATAAAAAAGCGACAAAAACTTCTAAAAATAGTCAACAAAAAAGTTGACAAAAACATCACGAAAAAAGCGGCAAAGACGTCTAAAAATAGGCAACAAAAAAGCAACAAAAACATCTAAAAATGGCAACAAAAAAGTTGACAACAACATCACAAAAAAAGTGACAAAGACGTCTAAAAATATGCAAAAGAAATTGACAAAAACGTCAGAAAAAAACGATAACGTCTCAGAAATGGACAAAAAACGTCTAAAAATTGACAACAAAAAAGTTGACAAAAACGTCACGAAAAAAGCGACAAAAACGTCTAAAAATAGGCAACAAAAAAGTTGACAACAATATCACAAAAAAAGTGACAAAGACGTCTAAAAATATGCAAAACAAATTGACAAAAACGTCAGAAAAAAAGCGATAACAACGTCTCAGAAATGGACAAAAACGTCTCACAAAGGGAAAAAAAAACAACGTCAGAAAAAAAGCGATAACGTCTCAGAAATGGACAAAAACATCTCACAAAGGGAAAAAAAACGTCTAAAAATTGACAACAAAAAAGTTGACAAAAACGTCACGAAAAAAGCGACAAAAACGTCTAAAAATAGGCAACAAAAAAGTTGACAACAATATCACAAAAAAGTGACAAAGACGTCTAAAAATATGCAAAAAAAATTGACAAAAACGTCAGAAAAAAAAACGATAACCACGTCTCAGAAATGGACAAAAACGTCTCACAAAGGGAAAAAAAACGTCTAAAATTTGACAACAAAAAAGTTGACAAAAATGTCATAAAAAAGCGACAAAAACTTCTAAAAATAGTCAACAAAAAGGTTGACAAAAACATCACGAAAAAAGCGGCAAAGACGTCTAAAAATAGGCAACAAAAAAGCAACAAAAACGTCTAAAAATAGGAAACAAAAAAGTTGACAACAATATCACAAAAAAAAGTGACAAAGACGTCTAAAAATATGCAAAACAAATTGACAAAAACGTCAGAAAAAAAGCGATAACAACGTCTCAGAAATGGACAAAAACATCTCATAAAGGGAAAAAAAATGTCTAAAAATTGACAACAAAAAAGTTGACAAAAACGTCACGAAAAAAACGACAAAAACGTCTAAAAATAGGCAACAAAAAAGTTGACAACAATATCACAAAAAAGTGACAAAGACGTCTAAAAATATGCAAAACAAATTGACAAAAACGTCAGAAAAAAAGCGATAACGTCTCAGAAATGGACAAAAACGTCTCACAAAGGGATCAAAACGTCTAAAAATAGGCAACAAAAAAGTTGACAAAAACATCACGAAAAAAGCGGCAAAGACGTCTAAAAATAGGCAACAAAAACGTCTAAAAATAGGAAACAAAATTTGACAACAATATCACAAAAAAAGTGACAAAGACGTCTAAAAATATGCAAAAAAAATTGACAAAAACGTCAGAAAAAAAGCGATAACAACGTCTCAGAAATGGACAAAAACGTCTCACAAAGGGAAAAACAAACGTCTAAAAATTGACAACAAAAAAGTTGACAAAAACGTCACGAAAAAAGCGACAAAAACTTATAAAAATGGGAAACAAAAAAGTTGACAAAAACATCACGAAAAAAGCGGCAAAGACGTCTAAAAATAGGCAACAAAAACGTCTAAAAATAGGAAACAAAAAAGTTGACAACAATATCACAAAAAATAGTGACAAAGACGTCTAAAAATATGAAAAAAAATTGACAAAAACGTCAGAAAAAAGCGATAACGTCTCAGAAATGGACAAAAACGTCTCACAAAGGGAAAAAAAACGTCTAAAAATTGACAAAAAAAAGTTGACAAAAACGTCACGAAAAAACCGACAAAAACGTCTAAAAATAGGCAACAAAAAAGTTGACAACAATATCACAAAAAAGTGACAAAGACGTCTAAAAATATGCAAAATAATTGACAAAAACGTCAGAAAAAAGCGATAACGTCTCAGAAATGGACAAAAACGTCTCACAAAGGGAAAAAAAAACGTCTAAAATTTGACAACAAAAAAGTTGACAAAAATGTCATAAAAAAGCGACAAAAACTTCTAAAAATAGTCAACAAAAAGGTTGACAAAAACATCACGAAAAAAGCGGCAAAGACGTCTAAAAATAGGCAACAAAAAAGCAACAAAAACGTCTAAAAATAGGAAACAAAAAAGTTGACAACAATATCACAAAAAAAGTGACAAAGACGTCTAAAAATATGCAAAACAAATTGACAAAAACGTCAGAAAAAAAGCGATAACAACGTCTCAGAAATGGACAAAAACGTCTCACAAAGGGAAAAAAAACAACGTCAGAAAAAAAGCGATAACGTCTCAGAAATGGACAAAAACATCTCACAAAGGGAAAAAAAAAGTCTAAAAATTGACAACAAAAAAGTTGACAAAAACGTCACGAAAAAAGCGACAAAAACGTCTAAAAATAGGCAACAAAAAAGTTGACAACAATATCACAAAAAAGTGACAAAGACGTCTAAAAATATGCAAAAAAAATTGACAAAAACGTCAGAAAAAAAAGCGATAACCACGTCTCAGAAATGGACAAAAACGTCTCACAAAGGGAAAAAAAAACGTCTAAAATTTGACAACAAAAAAGTTGACAAAAATGTCATAAAAAAGCAACAAAAACTTCTAAAAATAGTCAACAAAAAGGTTGACAAAAACATCACGAAAAAAGCGGCAAAGACGTCTAAAAATAGGCAACAAAAAAGCAACAAAAACGTCTAAAAATAGGAAACAAAAAAGTTGACAACAATATCACAAAAAAAAGTGACAAAGACGTCTAAAAATATGCAAAAAAAATTGACAAAAACGTCAGAAAAAAAACGATAACGTCTCAGAAATGGACAAAAAACGTCTAAAAATTGACAACAAAAAAGTTGACAAAAACATCACGAAAAAAGCAGCAAAGACGTCTAAAAATAGGCAACAAAAAAGTTGACAACAATATCACAAAAAGTGACAAAGACGTCTAAAAATATGCAAAAAAAATTGACAACGTCAGAAAAAAAAGCGATAACGTCTCAGAAATGGACAAAAACGTCTCACAAAGGGATCAAAACGTCTAAAAATAGGCAACAAAAAAGTTGACAAAAACATCACGAAAAAAGCGGCAAAGACGTCTAAAAATAGGAAACAAAAACGTCTAAAAATAGGAAACAAAATTTGACAAAAATATCACAAAAAAAGTGACAAAGACGTCTAAAAATATGCAAAAAAAATTGACAAAAACGTCAGAAAAAAAGCGATAACAACGTCTCAGAAATGGACAAAAACGTCTCACAAAGGGAAAAAAAAACGTCTAAAAATTGACAACAAAAAAGTTGACAAAAACGTCACGAAAAAAGCGACAAAAACTTATAAAAATGGGAAACAAAAAAGTTGACAAAAACATCACGAAAAAAAGCGGCAAAGACGTCTAAAAATAGTCAACAAAAACGTCTAAAAATAGGAAACAAAAAAGTTGACAACAATATCACAAAAAAAAGTGACAAAGACGTCAGAAAAAAGCGATAACGTCTCAGAAAGGGAAAAAAACGTCTAAAAATTGACAAAAAAAAGTTGACAAAAACGTCACGAAAAAAGCGACAAAAACGTCTAAAAATAGGCAACAAAAAAGTTGACAACAATATCACAAAAAAGTGACAAAGACGTCTAAAAATATGCAAAAAAAATTGACAAAAACGTCAGAAAAAAAGCGATAACGTCTCAGAAATGGACAAAAACGTCTCACAAAGGGAAAAAAAAAACGTCTAAAAATTGACAACAAAAAAGTTGACAAAAACGTCACGAAAAAAGCGACAAAAACTTATAAGAATAGGCAACAAAAAAGTTGACAAAAACATCACGAAAAAAGCTGCAAAGACGTCTAAAAATAGGCAACAAAAACGTCTAAAAATAGGAAACAAAAAAGTTGACAACAATATCAGAAAAAAAGTGACAAAGACGTCTAAAAATATGCAAAAAAATTGACAAAAACGTCAGAAAAAAAGCGATAACGTCTCAGAAATGGACAAAAACGTCTCACAAAGGGAAAAAAAACGTCAAAAAATTGACAACAAAAAAGTTGACAAAAACGTCACGAAAAAAGCGACAAACTTCTAAAAATAGGCAACAAAAAAGTTGACAAAAACATCACGAAAAAAGCGGCAAAGACGTCTAAAAATAGGCAACAAAAAAGCAACAAAAACGTCTAAAAATGGCAACAAAAAAGTTGACAACAACATCACAAAAAAAGTGACAAAGACGTCTAAAAATATGCAAAAGAAATTGACAAAAACGTCAGAAAAAAACGATAACGTCTCAGAAATGGACAAAAAACGTCTAAAAATTGACAACAAAAAAGTTGACAAAAACGTCACGAAAAAAGCGACAAAGACGTCTAAAAATATGCCTAAAAAATTGACAAAAACGTCATAAAAAAGCGACAAAAACTTCTAAAAATAGTCAACAAAAAGGTTGACAAAAACATCACGAAAAAAGCGGCAAAGACGTCTAAAAATAGGCAACAAAAAAGCAACAAAAACGTCTAAAAATAGGAAACAAAAAAGTTGACAACAATATCACAAAAAAAAAAGTGACAAAGACGTCTAAAAATATGGAAAACAAATTGACAAAAACGTCAGAAAAAAGCGATAACAACTTCTCAGAAATGGACAAAAACGTCTCACAAAGGGAAAAAAAAGTTCTAAAAATTGACAACAAAAAAGTTGACAAAAACATCACGAAAAAAGCGGCAAAGACGTCTAAAAATAGGCAACAAAAAAGCAACAAAAACGTCTAAAAATAGGAAACAAAAAAGTTGACAACAATATCACAAAAAGTGACAAAGACGTCTAAAAATATGCTAAACAAATTGACAAAAACGTCCGAAAAAAAGCGATAACAACGTCTCAGAAATGGACAAAAACGTCTCACAAAGGGAAAAAAAAGTCTAAAAATTGACAACAAAAAAGTTGACAAAAACGTCACGAAAAAAGCGACAAAAACGTCTAAAAATGGCAACAAAAAAGTTGACAACAACATCACAAAAAAAGTGACAAAGACGTCTAAAAATATGCAAAAGAAATTGACAAAAACGTCAGAAAAAAACGATAACGTCTCAGAAATGGAAAAAAAACGTCTAAAATTTGACAACAAAAAAGTTGACAAAAATGTCATAAAAAAGGGACAAAAACTTCTAAAAATAGTCAACAAAAAGGTTGACAAAAACATCACGAAAAAAGCGGCAAAGACGTCTAAAAATAGGCAACAAAAAAGCAACAAAAACGTCTAAAAATAGGAAACAAAAAAGTTGACAACAATATCACAAAAAAAAAGTGACAAAGACGTCTAAAAATATGCAAAACAAATTGACAAAAACGTCAGAAAAAAAGCGATAACAACTTCTCAGAAATGGACAAAAACATCTCACAAAGGGAAAAAAAACGTCTAAAAATTGACAACAAAAAAGTTGACAAAAACATCACGAAAAAAGCGGCAAAGACGTCTAAAAATAGGCAACAAAAAAGCAACAAAAACGTCTAAAAATAGGAAACAAAAAAGTTGACAACAATATCACAAAAAGTGACAAAGACGTCTAAAAATATGCTAAACAAATTGACAAAAACGTCAGAAAAAAAGCGATAACAACGTCTCAGAAATGGACAAAAACGTCTCACAAAGGGAAAAAAAAGTCTAAAAATTGACAACAAAAAAGTTGACAAAAACGTCACGAAAAAAGCGACAAAAAACGTCTAAAAATAGGCAACAAAAAAGTTGACAACAATATCACAAAAAAGTGACAAAGACGTCTAAAAATATGCAAAAAAAATTGACAAAAACATCAGAAAAAAAGCGATAACGTCTCAGAAATGGACAAAAACGTCTCACAAAGGGAAAAAAAAAAGTCTAAAAATTGACAACAAAAAAGTTGACAAAAACGTCACGAAAAAACCGACAAAAACGTCTAAAAATAGGCAACAAAAAAGTTGACAACAATATCACAAAAAAGTGACAAAGACGTCTAAAAATATGCAAAAAAAATTGACAAAAACGTCAGAAAAAAGCGATAACGTCTCAGAAATGGACAAAAACGTCTCACAAAGGGAAAAAAAACGTCTAAAAATTGACAACAAAAAAGTTGACAAAAATGTCATAAAAAAGCGACAAAAACGTCTAAAAGTAGGCAAAAAAAAAAGTTGAAAAAAACGTCACAAAAAAGCGACAATGCAGTCTAAAAATTGGCAAAAAAAAGTTGACAAAAACGTCTAAAAATAGGCAACAAAAAAGTTGACAAAAACGTCACAAAAAAGCAACAAAAACGTCTAAAAATAGGCAACAAAAAAGATGACAAAAACGTCACAAAAAAGCGACAGACGTCTAAAAATAGGCAATAAAAAAGTTGAGAAAAACGTCAAAAAGTAGTCAACAAAAAAGTTGACAAAAACATCACGAAAAAAGCGACAGACGTCTAAAAATTGGCAAAAAAAAGTTGACAAAAATTTCTAAAATAAGCAACAACGTCTCAGAAAGGGACAAAAACGTCTCAGAAAGGGACAAAAACGTCTAAAAATGGGCAACAAAAAAGTTGATAAATACGTCAAAAAAAGCAACAAAGACGTCTAAAAATAGGCAACAAAAACGTTACGAAACAAGCGACAAAAACGTCTGAAAATAGGCAACAAAAAAGTTGACAAAAACGTCACGAAAAAGCGACAGACGTCTAAAAATAGGCAACAAAAAAGTTGATAAAAACGTCAAAAAGTAGTCAACAAAAAAGTTGACAAAAACGTCACAAAAAAGCAACAAAAACGTCTAAAAATAGGCAACAAAAAAGTTGACAAAAACATCACGAAAAAAGCGACAGACGTCTAAAAATTGGCAAAAAAAAAGTTGACAAAAATTTCTAAAATAAGCAACAACGTCTCAGAAAGGGACAAAAACGTCTCAGAAAGGGACAAAAACGTCTAAAAATGGGCAACAAAAAAGTTGATAAATACGTCACAAAAAAAGCGACAAAGACGTCTAAAAATAGGCAACAAAAAAGTTGAGAAAAACGTCAAAAAATATGCAACAAAAAAGTTGACAAAAACGTTATGAAACAAGCGACAAAAACGTCTAAAAATAGTCAACAAAAAAATTGAGAAAAACGTCACGAAACAAGCGACAAAAACGTCTAAAAATTGGCAACAAAAAAGTTGACAAAACGTCATAAAAAAGCGACAAAAACTTCTAAAAATAGTCAACAAAAAAGTTGACAAAAACATCACGAAAAAAGCGGCAAAGACGTCTAAAAATAGGCAACCAAAAAGTTTACAAAAACGTCTAAAAATAGGAAACAAAAAAGTTGACAACAATATCACAAAAAAAAGTGACAAAGACGTCAAAAAATATGCAAAATAAATTGACAAAAACGTCAGAAAAAAAGGGATAACAACGTCTCAGAAATGGACAAAAACGTCTCAAAAAGGGAAAAAAACGTCTAAAATTTGACAACAAAAAAGTTGACAAAAACGTCACGAAAAAAGCGGCAAAGACGTCTAAAAATATGCAACAAAAAAGCAACAAAAACGTCTAAAAATAGGCAACCAAAAAGTTTACAAAAACGTCTAAAAGTAGGAAACAAAAAAGTTGACAACAATATCACAAAAAAAAGTGACAAAGACGTCTAAAAATAGGCAAAAAAAAAATTGACAAAAATGTCATAAAAAAGCGACAAAAACTTCTAAAAATAGTCAACAAAAAAGTTGACAAAAATGTCACGAAAAAAGCGGCAAAGACGTCTAAAAATAGGCAACAAAAAAGCAACAAAAATGTCTAAAAATAGGAAACAAAAAAGTTGACAACAATATCACAAAGAAAGTGACAAAGATGTCTAAAAATAGGCAACAAAAAAATTGACAAAAATGTCAGAAAAAAGCGATAACGTCTCAGAAATGGACAAAAACGTCTCACAAAGGGAAAAAAAACGTCTAAAATTTGACAACAAAAAAGTTGACAAAAACGTCATAAAAAAGCGACAAAAACTTCTAAAAATAGTCAACAAAAAAGTTGACAAAAACGTCACGAAAAAAGCGGAAAAAAGTCTAAAAATAGGCAACAAAAAAGCAACAAAAACGTCTAAAAATAGGCAACCAAAAAGTTTACAAAAACGTCTAAAAATAGGAAACAAAAAAGTTGACAACAATATCACAAAGAAAGTGACAAAGATGTCTAAAAATAGGCAACAAAAAAATTGACAAAAATGTCAGAAAAAAGCGATAACGTCTCAGAAATGGACAAAAACGTCTCACAAAGGGAAAAAAACGTCTAAAATTTGACAACAAAAAAGTTGACAAAAACGTCATAAAAAAGCGACAAAAACTTCTAAAAATAGTCAACAAAAAAGTTGACAAAAACGTCACGAAAAAAGCGGCAAAGATGACTAAAAATAGGCAACAAAAAAGCAACAAAAAAGTCTAAAAATAGGAAACAAAAAAGTTGACAACAATATCACAAAGAAAGTGACAAAGATGTCTAAAAATAGGCAACAAAAAAATTGACAAAAATGTCAGAAAAAAGCGACAAAAACTTCTAAAAATAGTCAACAAAAAAGTTGACAAAAACGTAATAAAAAAGCGACAAAAACTTCTAAAAATAGTCAACAAAAAAGTTGACAAAAACGTCATAAAAAAGCGGCAAAGACGTCTAAAAATAGGCAATAAAAAAGCAACAAAAACGTCTAAAAATAGGCAACCAAAAAGTTTACAAAAACGTCTAAAAATAGGAAACAAAAAAGTTGACAACAATATCACAAAGAAAGTGACAAAGATGTATAAAAATAGGCAACAAAAAAATTGACAAAAATGTCAGAAAAAAGCGACAAAAACTTCTAAAAATAGTCAACAAAAAAGTTGACAAAAACGTCTTAAAAAAGCGACAAAAACTTCTAAAAATAGTCAACAAAAAAGTTGACAAAAAAGTCATAAAAAAGCGACAAAAACTTCTAAAAATAGTCAACAAAAAAGTTGACAAAAACGTCATAAAAAAGCGCCAAAGACGTCTAAAAATAGGCAATAAAAAATCAACAAAAACGTCTAAAAATAGGCAACCAAAAAGTTTACAAAAACGTCTAAAAATAGGAACAAAAAAGTTGACAACAATATCACAAAGAAAGTGACAAAGATGTCTAAAAATAGGCAACAAAAAAATTGACAAAAATGTCAGAAAAAAGCGACAAAAACTTCTAAAAATAGTCAACAAAAACGTTGACAAAAACGTCAAGAAAAAAGCTGCAAAGACGTCTAAAAATAGGCAACAAAAAAGCAACAAAAACGTCTAAAAATAGGCAACCAAAAAGTTTACAAAAACGTCTAAAAATAGGAAACAAAAAAGTTGACAACAATATCACGAAGAAAGTGACAAAGATGTCTAAAAATAGGCAACAAAAAAATTGACAAAAATGTCATAAAAAAGCGACAAAAACTTCTAAAAATAGTCAACAAAAAAGTTGACAAAAACGTCATAAAAAGCGACAAAAACTTCTAAAAATAGTCAACAAAAAAGTTGACAAAAACGTCACGAAAAAAGCGGCAAAGACGTCTAAAAATAGGCAAAAAAAGCGCAACAAAAAAGTCTAAAAATAGGCAACCAAAAATTTTACAAAAACGTCTAAAAATAGGCAACAAAAAAATTGACAAAAATGTCAGACAAAAGCGACAAAAACTTCTAAAAATAGTCAACAAAAAAGTTGACAAAAACGTCACGAAAAAAGCTGCAAAGACGTCTAAAAATAGGCAACAATAAAGCAACAAAAACGTCTAAAAATAGGCAACCAAAAAGTTTACAAAAACGTCTAAAAATAGGAAACAAAAAAGTTGACAACAATATCACAAAGAAAGTGACAAAGATGTCTAAAAATAGGCAACAAAAAAATTGACAAAAATGTCAGAAAAAAGCGACAAAAACTTCTAAAAATAGTCAACAAAAAAGTTGACAAAAACGTCAAGAAAAAAGCTGCAAAGACGTCTAAAAATAGGCAACAAAAAAGCAACAAAAACGTCTAAAAATAGGCAACCAAAAAGTTTACAAAAACGTCTAAAAATAGGAAACAAAAAAGTTGACAACAATATCACAAAGAAAGTGACAAAGATGTCTAAAAATAGGCAACAAAAAAATTGACAAAAATGTCATAAAAAAGCGACAAAAACTTCTAAAAATAGTCAACAAAAAAGTTGACAAAAACGTCACGAAAAAAGCGGCACAGACGTCTAAAAATAGGCAACAAAAAAGTTGACAACAATATCACAAAGAAAGTGAAAAGATGTCTAAAAATAGTCAACAAAAAAGTTGACAAAAACGTCTAAAAATAGGAAACAAAAAAGTTGACAACAATATCAAAAAGAAAGTGACAAAGATGTCTAAAAATAGGCAACAATAAAATTGACAAAAATGTCATAAAAAACCGACAACAACTTCTAAAAATAGTCAACAAAAAAGTTGACAAAAACGTCATAAAAAAGCGAGAAAAACTTCTAAAAATAGTCAACAAAAAAGTTGACAAAAACGTCATAAAAAAGCGACAAAAACTTCTAAAAATAGTCAACAAAAAACTTGACAAAAACGTCATAAAAAAGCGACAAAAACTTCTAAAAATAGTCAACAAAAAAGTTGACAAAAACGTCATAAAAAAGCGACAAAAACTTCAAAAAATAGTCAACAAAAAAGTTGACAAAAACGTCATGAAAAAGCGGCAAAGACGTCTAAAAATAGGCAACAAAAAAGCAACAAAAAAGTCTAAAAATAGGAAACAAAAAAGTTGACAAAAACATCATAAAAAAGCAACAAAAACTTCTAAAAATAGTCAACAAAAAAGTTGACAAAAACGTCACGAAAAAAGCGGCAAAGACGTCTAAAAATAGGCAACAAAAAAGCAACAAAAACGTCTAAAAATAGGCAACCAAAAAGTTTACAAAAACATCTAAAAATAGTCAACAAAAAAGTTGACAAAAACGTCATGAAAAAAGCGGCAAAGACGTCTAAAAATAGGCATCAAAAAAGCAACAAAAAAGTCTAAAAATAGGAAACAAAAAAGTTGACAACAATATCACAAAGAAAGTGACAAAGATGTCTAAAAATAGGCAACAAAAAAATTGACAAAAATGTCAGAAAAAAGCGACAAAAACTTCTAAAAATAGTCAACAAAAAAGTTGACAAAAACATCATAAAAAAGCGACAAAAACTTCTAAAAATAGTCAACAAAAAAGTTGACAAAAACGTCATAAAAAAGCGGTAAAGACGTCTAAAAATAGGCAACAAAAAAGCAACAAAAACGTCTAAAAATAGGCAACCAAAAAGTTTACAAAAACGTCACGAAACAAGCGGCAAAGACATCTAAAAATAGGCAACAAAAAAGCAACAAAAACGTCTAAACATAGGCAACCAAAAAGTTAACAAAAACGTCTAAAAATAGGTAACAAAAAAGTTGACAACAATATCACAAAGAAAGTGACAAAGATGTCTAAAAATAGGCAACAAAAAAATTGACAAAAATGTCAGAAAAAAGCGACAAAAACTTCTAAAAATAATCAACAAAAAAGTTGACAAAAACGTCATAAAAAAGCGGAAAAGACGTCTAAAAATAGGCAACAAAAAAGCAACAAAAACGTCTAAAAATAGGCAACCAAAAAGTTGACAACAATATCACAAAGAAAGTGAAAAAGATGTCTAAAAATAGGCAACAAAATAATTGACAAAAATGTCAGAAAAAAGCAACAAAAACGTCTAAAAATAGGCAACCAAAAAGTTTACAAAAACATCTAAAAATAGTCAACAAAAAAGTTGACAAAAACGTCACGAAAAAAGCGGCAAAGACGTCTAAAAATAGGCATCAAAAAAGCAACAAAAAAGTCTAAAAATAGGAAACAAAAAAGTTGACAACAATATCACAAAGAAAGTGACAAAGATGTCTAAAAATAGGCAACAAAAAAGTTGACAACAATATCACAAAGAAAGCGACAAAAACTTCTAAAAATAGTCAACAAAAAAGATGACAATAACGTCATAAAAAAGCGGCAAAGACGTCTAAAAATAGGCAACAAAAAAGCAACAAAAACGTCTAAAAATAGTCAACAAAAAAATTGACAAAAATGTCAGAAAAAAGCGATAACGTCTCAGAAATGGACAAAAACGTCTCACAAAGGGAAAAAAACGTCTCAAATTTGACAACAAAAAAGTTGACAAAAACGTCACGAAAAAAGCGGCAAAGACGTCTAAAAATAGGCAACAAAAAAGCAACAAAAATGTCTAAAAATAGGAAACAAAAAAGTTGACAACAATATCACAAAGAAAATGAAAAAGATGTCTAAAAATAGGCAACAAAATAATTGACAAAAATGTCAGAAAAAAGCGACAAAAACTTCTAAAAATAGTCAACAAAAAAGTTGACAAAAACGTCATAAAAAGCGACAAAAATTTCTAAAAATAGTCAACAAAAAAGTTGACAAAAACGTCTAAAAATAGGCAACCAAAAAGTTTACAAAAACGTCTAAAAATAGGAAACAAAAAAGTTGACAACAATATCACGAAGAAAGTGACAAAGATGTCTAAAAATAGGCAACAAAAAAATTGACAAAAATGTCAGAAAAAAGCGACAAAAACTTCTAAAAATAGTCAACAAAAAAGTTGACAAAAACGTCATAAAAAAGCGACAAAAACTTCTAAAAATAGTCAACAAAAAAGTTGACAAAAACGTCACGAAAAAAGCGGCAAATAAGTCTAAAAATAGGAAACAAAAAAGCAACAAAAACGTCTAAAAATAGGCAACCAAAAAGTTTACAAAAACGTCTAAAAATAGGAAACAAAAAAGTTGACAACAATATCACAAAGAAAGTGACAAAGATGTCTAAAAATAGGCAACAAAGAAATTGACAAAAATGTCAGAAAAAAGCGATAACGTCTCAGAAATGGACAAAAACGTCTCACAAAGGGAAAAAAACGTCTAAAATTTGACAACAAAAAAGTTGACAAAAACGTCACGAAAAAAGCGGCAAAGACGTCTAAAAATAGGCAACAAAAAAGCAACAAAAATGTCTAAAAATAGGAAACAAAAAAGGTGACAACAATATCACAAAGAAAGTGAAAAAGATGTCTAAAAAAAGGCAACAAAATAATTGACAAAAATGTCAGAAAAAAGCGACAAAAACTTCTAAAAATAGTCAACAAAAAAGTTGACAAAAACGTCATAAAAAGCGACAAAAACTTCTAAAAATAGTCAACAAAAAAGTTGACAAAAACGTCATAAAAAAGCGACAAAAACTTCTAAAAATAGTCAACAAAAAAGTTGACAAAAACGTCACGAAAAAAACGGCAAAGACGTCTAAAAATAGGCAAAAAAAGCGCAACAAAAAAGTCTAAAAATAGGCAACCAAAAAGTTTACAAAAACGTCTAAAAATAGGCAACAAAAAAATTGAAAAAAATGTCAGAAAAAAGCGACAAAAACTTCTAAAAATAGTCAACAAAAAAGTTGACAAAAACGTCATGAAAAAAGCTGCAAAGACGTCTAAAAATAGGCAACAAAAAAGCAACAAAAACGTCTAAAAATAGGCAACCAAAAAGTTTACAAAAACGTCTAAAAATAGGAAACAAAAAAGTTGACAACAATATCACAAAGAAAGTGACAAAGATGTCTAAAAATAGGCAACAAAAAATTGACAAAAATGTCAGAAAAAAGCGACAAAAACTTCTAAAAATAATCAACAAATAATTTGACAAAAACGTCATAAAAAAGCGGCAAAGACGTCTAAAAATAGGCAACAAAAAAGCAACAAAAACGTCTAAAAATAGGAAATAAAAAAGTTGACAACAATATCACAAAGACAGTGACAAAGATGTCTAAAAATAGGCGACAAAAAAATTGACAAAAATGTCAGAAAAAAGCGATAACGTCTCAGAAATGGACAAAAACGTCTCACAAAGGGAAAAAACGTCTAAAATTTGACAACAAAAAAGTTGACTAAAACGTCATAAAAAAGCGACAAAAACGTCTAAAAATAGGAAATAAAAAAGTTGACAACAATATCACAAAGAAAGTGAAAAAGATGTCTAAAAATAGGCAACAAAATAAATGACAAAAATGTCAGAAAAAAGCGACAAAAACTTCTAAAAATAGTCAACAAAAAAGTTGACAAAAACGTCATGAAAAAGCGACAAAAACTTCTAAAAATAGTCAACAAAAAAGTTGACAAAAACGTCATAAAAAAGCGGCAAAGACGTCTAAAAATAGACAACAAAAAAGCAACAAAAACGTCTAAAAATAGGCAACCAAAAAGTTTACAAAAACGTCTAAAAATAGGAAACAAAAAAGTTGACAACAATATCACAAAGAAAGTGACAAAGGTGTCTAAAAATAGGCAACAAAAAAATTGACAAAAATGTCAGAAAAAAGCGACAAAAACTTCTAAAAATTGTCAACAAAAAAGTTGACAAAAACGTCATAAAAAGGCGACAAAAACTTCTAAAAATAGTCAACAAAAAAGTTGACAAAAACGTCACGAAAAAAGCGGCAAAGACGTCTTAAAATAGGCAACAAAAAAGCAACAAAAATGTATAAAAATAGGAAACAAAAAAGTTGACAACAACATCACAAAGAAAGTGAAAAAGATGTCTAAAAATAGGCAACAAAATAATTGACAAAAATGTCAGAAAAAAGCGACAAAAACTTCTAAAAATAGTCAACAAAAAAGTTGACAAAAACGTCATAAAAAAGCTACAAAAACTTCTAAAAATAGTCAACAAAAAAGTTGACAAAAACGTCATAAAAAAGCGGCAAAGACATCTAAAAATAGACAACAAAAAAGCATCAAAAACGTCTAAAAATAGGCAACCAAAAAGTTTACAAAAACGTCTAAAAATAGGAAACAAAAAAGTTGACAACAATATCACAAAGAAAGTGACAAAGATGTCTAAAAATAGGCAACAAAAAAATTGACAAAAATGTCAGAAAAAAGCGACAAAAACTTCTAAAAATAGTCAACAAAAAAGTTGACAAAAACGTCATAAAAAAGCGACAAAAACTTCTAAAAATAGTCAACAAAAAAGTTGACAAAAACGTCATAAAAAAGCGACAAAAACTTCTAAAAATAGTCAACAAAAAAGTTGAAAAAAACGTCACGAAAAAAGCGGCAAAGACGTCTAAAAATAGGCAAAAAAGCGCAACAAAAAAGTCTAAAAATAGGCAACCAAAAAGTTTACAAAAACGTCTAAAAATAGGCAACAAAAAATTGACAAAAATGTCAGAAAAAAGCGACAAAAACTTCTAAAAATAGTCAACAAAAAAGTTGACAAAAACGTCACGAAAAAAGCTGCAAAGACGTCTAAAAATAGGCAACAAAAAAGCAACAAAAACGTCTAAAAATAGGCAACCAAAAAGTTTACAAAAACGTCTAAAAATAGGAAACAAAAAAGTTGACAACAATATCACAAAGTGACAAAGATGTCTAAAAATAGGCAACAAAAAATTGACAAAAATGTCAGAAAAAAGCGACAAAAACTTCTAAAAATAATCAACAAAAAATTTGACAAATACGTCATAAAAAAGCGGCAAAGACGTCTAAAAATAGGCAACAAAAAAGCAACAAAAACGTCTAAAAATAGGCAACCAAAAAGTTTACAAAAACGTCTAAAAATAGGAAATAAAAAAGTTGACAACAATATCACAAAGACAGTGACAAAGATGTCTAAAAATAGGCGACAAAAAAAGTGACAAAAATGTCAGAAAAAAGCGATAATGTCTCAGAAATGGACAAAAACGTCTCACAAAGGGAAAAAAACGTCTAAAATTTGACAACAAAAAAGTTGACAAAAACGTCATAAAAAAGCGACAAAAACTTCTAAAAATAGTCAACAAAAAAGTTGACAAAAACGTCACGAAAAAAGCAGCAAAGACGTCTAAAAATAGGCAACAAAAAAGCAACAAAAATGTCTAAAAATAGGCAACAAAAAAATTGACAAAAATGTCAGAAAAAAGCGACAAAAACTTCTAAAAATAGTCAACAAAAAAGTTGACAAAAACGTCATAAAAAAGCGACAAAAACTTCTAAAAATAGTCAACAAAAAAGTTGACAAAAACGTCACGAAACAAGCGGCAAAGACATCTAAAAATAGGCAACAAAAAAGCAACAAAAACGTCTAAACATAGGCAACCAAAAAGTTTACAAAAACGTCTAAAAATAGGTAACAAAAAAGTTGACAACAATATCACAAAGAAAGTGACAAAGATGTCTAAAAATAGGCAACAAAAAAATTGACAAAAATGTCAGAAAAAAGCGACAAAAACTTCTAAAAATAGTCAACAAAAAAGTTGACAAAAATGTCAGAAAAAAGCGACAAAAACTTCTAAAAATAGTCAACAAAAAAGTTGACAAAAACGTCATAAAAAAGCGACAAAAACTTCTAAAAATAGTCAACAAAAAAGTTGAAAAAAACGTCACGAAAAAAGCGGCAAAGACGTCTAAAAATAGGCAAAAAAGCGCAACAAAAAAGTCTAAAAATAGGCAACCAAAAAGTTTACAAAAACGTCTAAAAATAGGCAACAAAAAATTGACAAAAATGTCAGAAAAAAGCGACAAAAACTTCTAAAAATAGTCAACAAAAAAGTTGACAAAAACGTCACGAAAAAAGCTGCAAAGACGTCTAAAAATAGGCAACAAAAAAGCAACAAAAACGTCTAAAAATAGGCAACCAAAAAGTTTACAAAAACGTCTAAAAATAGGAAACAAAAAAGTTGACAACAATATCACAAAGTGACAAAGATGTCTAAAAATAGGCAACAAAAAATTGACAAAAATGTCAGAAAAAAGCGACAAAAACTTCTAAAAATAATCAACAAAAAATTTGACAAATACGTCATAAAAAAGCGGCAAAGACGTCTAAAAATAGGCAACAAAAAAGCAACAAAAACGTCTAAAAATAGGCAACCAAAAAGTTTACAAAAACGTCTAAAAATAGGAAATAAAAAAGTTGACAACAATATCACAAAGACAGTGACAAAGATGTCTAAAAATAGGCGACAAAAAAAGTGACAAAAATGTCAGAAAAAAGCGATAATGTCTCAGAAATGGACAAAAACGTCTCACAAAGGGAAAAAAACGTCTAAAATTTGACAACAAAAAAGTTGACAAAAACGTCATAAAAAAGCGACAAAAACTTCTAAAAATAGTCAACAAAAAAGTTGACAAAAACGTCACGAAAAAAGCAGCAAAGACGTCTAAAAATAGGCAACAAAAAAGCAACAAAAATGTCTAAAAATAGGCAACCAAAAAGTTTACAAAAACGTCTAAAAATAGGAAACAAAAAAGTTGACAACAATATCACAAAGAAAGTGACAAAGATGTCTAAAAATAGGCAACAAAAAAATTGACAAAAATGTCAGAAAAAAGCGACAAAAACTTCTAAAAATAGTCAACAAAAAAGTTGACAAAAACGTCATAAAAAAGCGACAAAAACTTCTAAAAATAGTCAACAAAAAAGTTGACAAAAACGTCACGAAACAAGCGGCAAAGACATCTAAAAATAGGCAACAAAAAAGCAACAAAAACGTCTAAACATAGGCAACCAAAAAGTTTACAAAAACGTCTAAAAATAGGTAACAAAAAAGTTGACAACAATATCACAAAGAAAGTGACAAAGATGTCTAAAAATAGGCAACAAAAAAATTGACAAAAATGTCAGAAAAAAGCGACAAAAACTTCTAAAAATAGTCAACAAAAAAGTTGACAAAAACGTCATAAAAAAGCGACAAAAACTTCTAAAAATAGTCAACAAAAAAGATGACAATAACGTCATAAAAAAGCGGCAAAGACGTCTAAAAATATGCAACCAAAAAGCAACAAAAACGTCTAAAAATAGGCAACCAAAAAGTTGACAAAAATGTCAGAAAAAAGCGATAACGTCTCAGAAATGGACAAAAACGTCTCACAAAGGGAAAAAAACGTCTAAAATTTGACAACAAAAAAGTTGACAAAAACGTCACGAAAAAAGCGGCAAAGACGTCTAAAAATAGGCAACAAAAAAGCAACAAAAATGTCTAAAAATAGGAAACAAAAAAGTTGACAACAATATCACAAAGAAAGTGAAAAAGATGTCTAAAAATAGGCAACAAAATAATTGACAAAAATGTCAGAAAAAAGCGACAAAAACTTCTAAAAATAGTCAACAAAAAAGTTGACAAAAACGTCATAAAAAGCGACAAAACCTTCTAAAAATAGTCAACAAAAAAGTTGACAAAAAAAACATAAAAAAGCGGCAAAGACGTCTAAAAATAGACAACAAAAAAGCAACAAAAACGTCTAAAAATAGGCAACCAAAAAGTTTACAAAAACGTCTAAAAATAGGAAACAAAAAAGTTGACAACAATATCACAAAGAAAGTGACAAAGATGTCTAAAAATAGGCAACAAAAAAATTGACAAAAATGTCAGAAAAAAGCGACAAAAACTTCTAAAAATAGTCAACAAAAAAGTTGACAAAAACGTCATAAAAAAGCGACAAAAACTTCTAAAAATAGTCAACAAAAAAGTTGACAAAAACGTCACGAAAAAAGCGGCAAAGACGTCTAAAAATAGGCAACAAAAAAGCAACAAAAACGTCTAAAAATAGGCAACCAAAAAGTTTACAAAAACGTCTAAAAATAGGAAACAAAAATGTTGACAACAATATCACAAAGAAAGTGACAAAGATGTCTAAAAATAGGCAACAAAAAAATTGACAAAAATGTCAGAAAAAAGCGACAAAAACTTCTAAAAATAGTCAACAAAAAAGTTGACAAAAACGTCATAAAAAAGCGACAAAAACTTCTAAAAATAGTCAACAAAAAAGTTGAAAAAACGTCATAAAAAAGCGACAAAAACTTCTAAAAATAGTCAACAAAAAAGTTGACAAAAACGTCACGAAAAAAGTGGCAAAGACGTCTAAAAATAGGCAACAAAAAAGCAACAAAAATGTCTAAAAATAGGCAACAAAAAAATTGACAAAAATGTCAGAAAAAAGCGACAAAAACTTCTAAAAATAGTCAACAAAAAAGTTGACAAAAACGTCATAAAAAAGCGACAAAAACTTCTAAAAATAGTCAACAAAAAAGTTGACAAAAACGTCACGAAACAAGCGGCAAAGACATCTAAAAATAGGCAACAAAAAAGCAACAAAAACGTCTAAACATAGGCAACCAAAAAGTTTACAAAAACGTCTAAAAATAGGTAACAAAAAAGTTGACAACAATATCACAAAGAAAGTGACAAAGATGTCTAAAAATAGGCAACAAAAAAATTGACAAAAATGTCAGAAAAAAGCGACAAAAACTTCTAAAAATAGTCAACAAAAAAGTTGACAAAAATGTCAGAAAAAAGCGACAAAAACTTCTAAAAATAGTCAACAAAAAAGTTGACAAAAACGTCATAAAAAAGCGACAAAAACTTCTAAAAATAGTCAACAAAAAAGTTGAAAAAAACGTCACGAAAAAAGCGGCAAAGACGTCTAAAAATAGGCAAAAAAGCGCAACAAAAAAGTCTAAAAATAGGCAACCAAAAAGTTTACAAAAACGTCTAAAAATAGGCAACAAAAAATTGACAAAAATGTCAGAAAAAAGCGACAAAAACTTCTAAAAATAGTCAACAAAAAAGTTGACAAAAACGTCACGAAAAAAGCTGCAAAGACGTCTAAAAATAGGCAACAAAAAAGCAACAAAAACGTCTAAAAATAGGCAACCAAAAAGTTTACAAAAACGTCTAAAAATAGGAAACAAAAAAGTTGACAACAATATCACAAAGTGACAAAGATGTCTAAAAATAGGCAACAAAAAATTGACAAAAATGTCAGAAAAAAGCGACAAAAACTTCTAAAAATAATCAACAAAAAATTTGACAAATACGTCATAAAAAAGCGGCAAAGACGTCTAAAAATAGGCAACAAAAAAGCAACAAAAACGTCTAAAAATAGGCAACCAAAAAGTTTACAAAAACGTCTAAAAATAGGAAATAAAAAAGTTGACAACAATATCACAAAGACAGTGACAAAGATGTCTAAAAATAGGCGACAAAAAAAGTGACAAAAATGTCAGAAAAAAGCGATAATGTCTCAGAAATGGACAAAAACGTCTCACAAAGGGAAAAAAACGTCTAAAATTTGACAACAAAAAAGTTGACAAAAACGTCATAAAAAAGCGACAAAAACTTCTAAAAATAGTCAACAAAAAAGTTGACAAAAACGTCACGAAAAAAGCAGCAAAGACGTCTAAAAATAGGCAACAAAAAAGCAACAAAAATGTCTAAAAATAGGCAACCAAAAAGTTTACAAAAACGTCTAAAAATAGGAAACAAAAAAGTTGACAACAATATCACAAAGAAAGTGACAAAGATGTCTAAAAATAGGCAACAAAAAAATTGACAAAAATGTCAGAAAAAAGCGACAAAAACTTCTAAAAATAGTCAACAAAAAAGTTGACAAAAACGTCATAAAAAAGCGACAAAAACTTCTAAAAATAGTCAACAAAAAAGTTGACAAAAACGTCACGAAACAAGCGGCAAAGACATCTAAAAATAGGCAACAAAAAAGCAACAAAAACGTCTAAACATAGGCAACCAAAAAGTTTACAAAAACGTCTAAAAATAGGTAACAAAAAAGTTGACAACAATATCACAAAGAAAGTGACAAAGATGTCTAAAAATAGGCAACAAAAAAATTGACAAAAATGTCAGAAAAAAGCGACAAAAACTTCTAAAAATAGTCAACAAAAAAGTTGACAAAAACGTCATAAAAAAGCGACAAAAACTTCTAAAAATAGTCAACAAAAAAGATGACAATAACGTCATAAAAAAGCGGCAAAGACGTCTAAAAATATGCAACCAAAAAGCAACAAAAACGTCTAAAAATAGGCAACCAAAAAGTTGACAAAAATGTCAGAAAAAAGCGATAACGTCTCAGAAATGGACAAAAACGTCTCACAAAGGGAAAAAAACGTCTAAAATTTGACAACAAAAAAGTTGACAAAAACGTCACGAAAAAAGCGGCAAAGACGTCTAAAAATAGGCAACAAAAAAGCAACAAAAATGTCTAAAAATAGGAAACAAAAAAGTTGACAACAATATCACAAAGAAAGTGAAAAAGATGTCTAAAAATAGGCAACAAAATAATTGACAAAAATGTCAGAAAAAAGCGACAAAAACTTCTAAAAATAGTCAACAAAAAAGTTGACAAAAACGTCATAAAAAGCGACAAAACCTTCTAAAAATAGTCAACAAAAAAGTTGACAAAAAAAACATAAAAAAGCGGCAAAGACGTCTAAAAATAGACAACAAAAAAGCAACAAAAACGTCTAAAAATAGGCAACCAAAAAGTTTACAAAAACGTCTAAAAATAGGAAACAAAAAAGTTGACAACAATATCACAAAGAAAGTGACAAAGATGTCTAAAAATAGGCAACAAAAAAATTGACAAAAATGTCAGAAAAAAGCGACAAAAACTTCTAAAAATAGTCAACAAAAAAGTTGACAAAAACGTCATAAAAAAGCGACAAAAACTTCTAAAAATAGTCAACAAAAAAGTTGACAAAAACGTCACGAAAAAAGCGGCAAAGACGTCTAAAAATAGGCAACAAAAAAGCAACAAAAACGTCTAAAAATAGGCAACCAAAAAGTTTACAAAAACGTCTAAAAATAGGAAACAAAAATGTTGACAACAATATCACAAAGAAAGTGACAAAGATGTCTAAAAATAGGCAACAAAAAAATTGACAAAAATGTCAGAAAAAAGCGACAAAAACTTCTAAAAATAGTCAACAAAAAAGTTGACAAAAACGTCATAAAAAAGCGACAAAAACTTCTAAAAATAGTCAACAAAAAAGTTGAAAAAACGTCATAAAAAAGCGACAAAAACTTCTAAAAATAGTCAACAAAAAAGTTGACAAAAACGTCACGAAAAAAGTGGCAAAGACGTCTAAAAATAGGCAACAAAAAAGCAAAAAAAACGTCTAAAAATAGGCAACCAAAAAGTTTACAAAAACGTCTATAAATAGGAAACAAAAAAGTTGACAACAATATCACAAAGAAAGTGACAAAGATGTCTAAAAATAGGCAACAAAGAAATTGACAAAAATGTCAGAAAAAAGCGATAACGTCTCAGAAATGGACAAAAACGTCTCACAAAGGGAAAAAAACGTCTAAAATTTGACAACAAAAAAGTTGACAAAAACGTCACGAAAAAAGCGACAAAGACGTCTAAAAATAGGCAACAAAAAAGCAACAAAAATGTCTAAAAATAGGCAACCAAAAAGTTTACAAAAACATCTAAAAATAGTCAACAAAAAAGTTGACAAAAACGTCACGAAAAAAGCGGCAAAGACGTCTAAAAATAGGCATCAAATAAGCAACAAAAAAGTCTAAAAATAGGAAACAAAAAAGTTGACAACAATATCACAAAGAAAGTGACAAAGATGTCTAAAAATAGGCAACAAAAAAGTTGACAAAAACATCATAAAAAAGCGACAAAAACTTCTAAAAATAGTCAACAAAAAAGATGACAATAACGTCATAAAAAAGCGGCAAAGACGTCTAAAAATAGGCAACAAAAAAGCAACAAAAACGTCTAAAAATAGGCAACCGAAAAGTTTACAAAAACGTCTAAAAATAGGAAACAAAAAAGTTGACAACAATAGCACAAAGAAAGTGACAAAGATGTCTAAAAATATGCAACAAAGAATTTGACAAAAATGTCAGAAAAAAGCAATAACGTCTCAGAAATGGACAAAAACGTCTCACAAAGGGAAAAAAAACGTCTAAAATTTGACAACAAAAAAGTTGACAAAAACGTCACGAAAAAAGCGGCAAAGACTTCTAAAAATAGGCAACAAAAAAGCAACAAAAATGTCTAAAAATAGGCAACCAAAAAGTTTACAAAAACATCTAAAAATAGTCAACAAAAAAGTTGACAAAAACGTCACGAAAAAAGCGGCAAAGACGTCTAAAAATAGGCATCAAAAAAGCAACAAAAAAGTCTAAAAATAGGAAACAAAAAAGTTGACAACAATATCACAAAGAAAGTGACAAAGATGTCTAAAAATAGGCAACAAAAAAGTTGACAAAAACATCATAAAAAAGCGACAAAAACTTCTAAAAATAGTCAACAAAAAAGATGACAATAACGTCATAAAAAAGCGGCAAAGACGTCTAAAAATAGGCAACAAAAAAGCAACAAAAACGTCTAAAAATAGGCAACCAAAAAGTTGACAAAAATGTCAGAAAAAAGCGATAACGTCTCAGAAATGGACAAAAACGTCTCACAAAGGGAAAAAAACGTCTAAAATTTGACAACAAAAAAGTTGACAAAAACGTCACGAAAAAAGCGGCAAAGACGTCTAAAAATAGGCAACAAAAAAGCAACAAAAATGTCTAAAAATAGGAAACAAAAAAGTTGACAACAATATCACAAAGAAAGTGAAAAAGATGTCTAAAAATAGGCAACAAAATAATTGACAAGAATGTCAGAAAAAAGCAAAAAAACGTCTAAAAATAGGCAACCAAAAAGTTTACAAAAACATCTAAAAATAGTCAACAAAAAAGTTGACAAAAACGTCACGAAAAAAGCGGCAAAGACGTCTAAAAATAGGCATCAAAAAAGCAACAAAAAAGTCTAAAAATAGGAAACAAAAAAGTTGACAAAAATATCACAAAGAAAGTGACAAAGATGTCTAAAAATAGGCAACAAAAAAGTTGACAACAATCTCACAAAGAAAGCGACAAAAACTTCTAAAAATAGTCAACAAAAAAGATGACAATAACGTCATAAAAAAGCGGCAAAGACGTCTAAAAATAGGCAACAAAAAAAGCAACAAAAACGTCTAAAAATAGGCAACAAAAAAATTGAAAAAAATGTCAGAAAAAAGCGATAACGTCTCAGAAATGGACAAAAACGTCTCACAAAGGGAAAAAAAACGTCTAAAATTTGACAACAAAAAAGTTGACAAAAACGTCACGAAAAAAGCGGCAAAGACGTCTAAAAATAGACAACAAAAAAGCAACAAAAACGTCTAAAAATAGGCAACCAAAAAGTTTACAAAAACGTCAAAAAATAGGAAACAAAAAAGTTGACAACAATATCACAAAGAAAGTGACAAAGATGTCTAAAAATAGGCAACAAAAAAATTGACAAAAATGTCAGAAAAAAGCGACAAAAACTTCTAAAAATAGTCAACAAAAAAGTTGACAAAAACGTCATAAAAAAGCGACAAAAACTTCAAAAAAAGTAAACAAAAAAGTTGACAAAAACGTCACGAAAAAAGCGGCAAATAAGTCTAAAAATAGGAAACAAAAAAGCAAGAAAAACGTCTAAAAATAGGCAACCAAAAAGTTTACAAAAACGTCTAAAAATAGGAAACAAAAAAGTTGACAACAATATCACAAAGAAAGTGACAAAGATGTCTAAAAATAGGCAACAAAGAAATTGACAAAAATGTAAGAAAAAAGCGATAACGTCTCAGAAATGGACAAAAACGTCTCACAAAGGGAAAAAACGTCTAAAATTTGACAACAAAAAAGTTGACAAAAACGTCACGAAAAAAGCGGCAAAGACGTCTAAAAATAGGCAACAAAAAAGCAACAAAAACGTCTAAAAATAGGCAACCAAAAAGTTTACAAAAACGTCTAAAAATAGGTAACAAAAAAGTTGACAACAATATCACAAAGAAAGTGACAAAGATGTCTAAAAATAGGCAACAAAAAAATTGACAAAAATGTCAGAAAAAAGCGACAAAAACTTCTAAAAATAGTCAACAAAAAAGTTGACAAAAACGTCACGAAAAAAGCTGCAAAGACGTCTAAAAATAGGCAACAATAAAGCAACAAAAACGTCTAAAAATAGGCAACCAAAAAGTTTACAAAAACGTCTAAAAATAGGAAACAAAAAAGTTGACAACAATATCACAAAGAAAGTGACAAAGATGTCTAAAAATAGGCAACAAAAAAATTGACAAAAATGTCAGAAAAAAGCGACAAAAACTTCTAAAAATAGTCAACAAAAAAGTTGACAAAAACGTCAAGAAAAAAGCTGCAAAGACGTCTAAAAATAGGCAACAAAAAAGCAACAAAAACTTCTAAAAATAGGCAACCAAAAAGTTTACAAAAACGTCTAAAAATAGGAAACAAAAAAGTTGACAACAATATCACAAAGAAAGTGACAAAGATGTCTAAAAATAGGCAACAAAGAAATTGACAAAAATGTCAGAAAAAAGCGATAACGTCTCAGAAATGGACAAAAACGTCTCGCAAAGGGAAAAAAACGTCTACAATTTGACAACAAAAAAGTTGACAAAAACGTCACGAAAAAAGCGGCAAAGACGTCTAAAAATAGGCAACAAAAAAGCAACAAAAACTTCTAAAAATAGTCAACAAAAAAGTTGACAAAAACGTCATAAAAAAGCGACAAAAACTTCTAAAAATAGTCAACAAAAAAGTTGACAAAAACGTCACGAAAAAAGCGGCAAAGACGTCTAAAAATAGGCAACAAAAAAGCAACAAAAATGTCTAAAAATAGGCAACCAAAAAGTTTACAAAAACGTCTAAAAATAGGAAACAAAAAAGTTGACAACGATATCACAAAGAAAGTGACAAAGATGTCTAAAAATAGGCAACAAAAAAATTGACAAAAATGTCAGAAAAAAGCGACAAAAACTTCTAAAAATAGTCAACAAAAAAGTTGACAAAAACGTCATAAAAAAGCGACAAAAACTTCTAAAAATAGTCAACAAAAAAGTTGACAAAAACGTCACGAAAAAAGCGGCAAAGACGTCTAAAAATAGGCAACAAAAAAGCAACAAAAACGTCTAAAAATAGGCAACCAAAAAGTTTACAAAAACGTCTAAAAATAGGAAACAAAAATGTTGACAACATCACAAAGAAAGTGACAAAGATGTCTAAAAATAGGCAACAAAAAAATTTACAAAAATGTCAGAAAAAAGCGACAAAAACTTCTAAAAATAGTCAACAAAAAAGTTGACAAAAACGTCATAAAAAAGCGACAAAAACTTCTAAAAATAGTCAACAAAAAAGTTGACAAAAACGTCATAAAAAAGCGACAAAAACTTCTAAAAATAGTCAACAAAAAAGTTGAAAAAACGTCATAAAAAAGCGACAAAAACTTCTAAAAATAGTCAACAAAAAAGTTGACAAAAACGTCACGAAAAAAGTGGCAAAGACGTCTAAAAATAGGCAACAAAAAAGCAAAAAAAAAGTCTAAAAATAGGCAACCAAAAAGTTTACAAAAACGTCTAAAAATAGGAAACAAAAAAGTTGACAACAATATCACAAAGAAAGTGACAAAGATGTCTAAAAATAGGCAACAAAGAAATTGACAAAAATGTCAGAAAAAAGCGATAACTTCTCAGAAATGGACAAAAACGTCTCACAAAGGGAAAAAAAACGTCTAAAATTTGACAACAAAAAAGTTGACAAAAACGTCACGAAAAAAGCGGCAAAGACGTCTAAAAATAGGCAACAAAAAAGCAACAAAAATGTCTAAAAATAGGCAACCAAAAAGTTTACAAAAACATCTAAAAATAGTCAACAAAAAAGTTGACAAAAACGTCACGAAAAAAGCGGCAAAGACGTCTAAAAATAGGCATCAAAAAAGCAACAAAAAAGTCTAAAAATAGGAAACAAAAAAGTTGACAACAATATCACAAAGAAAGTGACAAAGATGTCTAAAAATAGGCAACAAAAAAGTTGACAAAAACATCATAAAAAAGCGACAAAAACTTCTATAAATAGTCAACAAAAAAGATGACAATAACGTCATAAAAAAGCGGCAAAGACGTCTAAAAATAGGCAACAAAAAAGCAACAAAAACGTCTAAAAATAGGCAACCAAAAAGTTGACAAAAATGTCAGAAAAAAGCGATAACGTCTCAGAAATGGACAAAAACGTCTCACAAAGGGAAAAAAACGTCTAAAATTTGACAACAAAAAAGTTGACAAAAACGTCACGAAAAAAGCGGCAAAGACGTCTAAAAATAGGCAACAAAAAAGCAACAAAAATGTCTAAAAATAGGAAACAAAAAAGTTGACAACAATATCACAAAGAAAGTGAAAAAGATGTCTAAAAATAGGCAACAAAATAATTGACAAAAATGTCAGAAAAAAGCAAAAAAACGTCTAAAAATAGGCAACCAAAAAGTTTACAAAAACATCTAAAAATAGTCAACAAAAAAGTTGACAAAAACGTCACGAAAAAAATGGCAAAGACGTCTAAAAATAGGCATCAAAAAAGCAACAAAAAAGTCTAAAAATAGGAAACAAAAAAGTTGACATCAATATCACAAAGAAAGTGACAAAGATGTCTAAAAATAGGCAACAAAAAAGTTGACAACAATATCACAAAGAAAGCGACAAAAACTTCTAAAAATAGTCAACAAAAAAGATGACAATAACGTCATAAAAAAGCGGCAAAGACGTCTAAAAATAGGCAACAAAAAAAGCAACAAAAACGTCTAAAAATAGGCAACAAAAAAATTGAAAAAAATGTCAGAAAAAAGCGATAACGTCTCAGAAATGGACAAAAACGTCTCACAAAGGGAAAAAAAACGTCTAAAATTTGACAACAAAAAAGTTGACAAAAACGTCACGAAAAAAGCGGCAAAGACGTCTAAAAATAGGCAACAAAAAAGCAACAAAAATGTCTAAAAATAGGAAACAAAAAAGTTGACAACAATATCACAAAGAAAGTGAAAAAGATGTCTAAAAAAGGCAACAAAATAATTGACAAAAATGTCAGAAAAAAGCGACAAAAACTTCTAAAAATAGTCAACAAAAAAGTTGACAAAAACGTCATAAAAAGCGACAAAAACTTCTAAAAATAGTCAACAAAAAAGTTGACAAAAAAAACATAAAAAAGCGGCAAAGACGTCTAAAAATAGACAACAAAAAAGCAACAAAAACGTCTAAAAATAGGCAACCAAAAAGTTTACAAAAACGTCTAAAAATAGGAAACAAAAAAGTTGACAACAATATCACAAAGAAAGTGACAAAGATGTCTAAAAATAGGCAACAAAAAATTGACAAAAATGTCATAAAAAAGCGACAAAAACTTCTAAAAATAGTCAACAAAAAAGTTGACAAAAATGTCACGAAAAAAGCGGCAAAGACGTCTAAAAATAGGCAACAAAAAAGCAACAAAAATGTCTAAAAATAGGAAACAAAAAAGTTGACAACAATATCACAAAGAAAGTGAAAAAGATGTCTAAAAATAGGCAACAAAATAATTGACAAAAATGTCAGAAAAAAGCAAAAAAACGTCTAAAAATAGGCAACCAAAAAGTTTACAAAAACATCTAAAAATAGTCAACAAAAAAGTTGACAAAAACGTCACGAAAAAAATGGCAAAGACGTCTAAAAATAGGCATCAAAAAAGCAACAAAAAAGTCTAAAAATAGGAAACAAAAAAGTTGACATCAATATCACAAAGAAAGTGACAAAGATGTCTAAAAATAGGCAACAAAAAAGTTGACAACAATATCACAAAGAAAGCGACAAAAACTTCTAAAAATAGTCAACAAAAAAGATGACAATAACGTCATAAAAAAGCGGCAAAGACGTCTAAAAATAGGCAACAAAAAAAGCAACAAAAACGTCTAAAAATAGGCAACAAAAAAATTGAAAAAAATGTCAGAAAAAAGCGATAACGTCTCAGAAATGGACAAAAACGTCTCACAAAGGGAAAAAAAACGTCTAAAATTTGACAACAAAAAAGTTGACAAAAACGTCACGAAAAAAGCGGCAAAGACGTCTAAAAATAGGCAACAAAAAAGCAACAAAAATGTCTAAAAATAGGAAACAAAAAAGTTGACAACAATATCACAAAGAAAGTGAAAAAGATGTCTAAAAAAGGCAACAAAATAATTGACAAAAATGTCAGAAAAAAGCGACAAAAACTTCTAAAAATAGTCAACAAAAAAGTTGACAAAAACGTCATAAAAAGCGACAAAAACTTCTAAAAATAGTCAACAAAAAAGTTGACAAAAAAAACATAAAAAAGCGGCAAAGACGTCTAAAAATAGACAACAAAAAAGCAACAAAAACGTCTAAAAATAGGCAACCAAAAAGTTTACAAAAACGTCTAAAAATAGGAAACAAAAAAGTTGACAACAATATCACAAAGAAAGTGACAAAGATGTCTAAAAATAGGCAACAAAAAATTGACAAAAATGTCATAAAAAAGCGACAAAAACTTCTAAAAATAGTCAACAAAAAAGTTGACAAAAATGTCACGAAAAAAGCGGCAAAGACGTCTAAAAATAGGCAACAAAAAAGCAACAAAAATGTCTAAAAATAGGAAACAAAAAAGTTGACAACAATATCACAAAGAAAGTGAAAAAGATGTCTAAAAATAGGCAACAAAATAATTGACAAAAATGTCAGAAAAAAGCAAAAAAACGTCTAAAAATAGGCAACCAAAAAGTTTACAAAAACATCTAAAAATAGTCAACAAAAAAGTTGACAAAAACGTCACGAAAAAAATGGCAAAGACGTCTAAAAATAGGCATCAAAAAAGCAACAAAAAAGTCTAAAAATAGGAAACAAAAAAGTTGACATCAATATCACAAAGAAAGTGACAAAGATGTCTAAAAATAGGCAACAAAAAAGTTGACAACAATATCACAAAGAAAGCGACAAAAACTTCTAAAAATAGTCAACAAAAAAGATGACAATAACGTCATAAAAAAGCGGCAAAGACGTCTAAAAATAGGCAACAAAAAAAGCAACAAAAACGTCTAAAAATAGGCAACAAAAAAATTGAAAAAAATGTCAGAAAAAAGCGATAACGTCTCAGAAATGGACAAAAACGTCTCACAAAGGGAAAAAAAACGTCTAAAATTTGACAACAAAAAAGTTGACAAAAACGTCACGAAAAAAGCGGCAAAGACGTCTAAAAATAGGCAACAAAAAAGCAACAAAAATGTCTAAAAATAGGAAACAAAAAAGTTGACAACAATATCACAAAGAAAGTGAAAAAGATGTCTAAAAAAGGCAACAAAATAATTGACAAAAATGTCAGAAAAAAGCGACAAAAACTTCTAAAAATAGTCAACAAAAAAGTTGACAAAAACGTCATAAAAAGCGACAAAAACTTCTAAAAATAGTCAACAAAAAAGTTGACAAAAAAAACATAAAAAAGCGGCAAAGACGTCTAAAAATAGACAACAAAAAAGCAACAAAAACGTCTAAAAATAGGCAACCAAAAAGTTTACAAAAACGTCTAAAAATAGGAAACAAAAAAGTTGACAACAATATCACAAAGAAAGTGACAAAGATGTCTAAAAATAGGCAACAAAAAATTGACAAAAATGTCAGAAAAAAGCGACAAAAACTTCTAAAAATAGTCAACAAAAAAGTTGACAAAAACGTCATAAAAAAGCGACAAAAACTTCAAAAAAAGTAAACAAAAAAGTTGACAAAAACGTCACGAAAAAAGCGGCAAATAAGTCTAAATATAGGAAACAAAAAAGCAAGAAAAACGTCTAAAAATAGGCAACCAAAAAGTTTACAAAAACGTCTAAAAATAGGAAACAAAAAAGTTGACAACAATATCACAAAGAAAGTGACAAAGATGTCTAAAAATAGGCAACAAAGAAATTGACAAAAATGTCAGAAAAAAGCGATAACGTCTCAGAAATGGACAAAAACGTCTCACAAAGGGAAAAAACGTCTAAAATTTGACAACAAAAAAGTTGACAAAAACGTCAGAAAAAAGCGACAAAAACTTCTAAAAATAGTCAACAAAAAAGTTGACAAAAACGTCACAAAAAAAGCTGCAAAGACGTCTAAAAATAGGCAACAATAAAGCAACAAAAACGTCTAAAAATAGGCAACCAAAAAGTTTACAAAAACGTCTAAAAATAGGAAACAAAAAAGTTGACAACAATATCACAAAGAAAGTGACAAAGATGTCTAAAAATAGGCAACAAAAAAATTGACAAAAATGTCAGAAAAAAGCGACAAAAACTTCTAAAAATAGTCAACAAAAAAGTTGACAAAAACGTCAAGAAAAAAGCTGCAAAGACGTCTAAAAATAGGCAACAAAAAAGCAACAAAAACGTCTAAAAATAGGCAACCAAAAAGTTTACAAAAACGTCTAAAAATAGGAAACAAAAAAGTTGACAACAATATCACAAAGAAAGTGACAAAGATGTCTAAAAATAGGCAACAAAGAAATTGACAAAAATGTCAGAAAAAAGCGATAACGTCTCAGAAATGGACAAAAATGTCTCGCAAAGGGAAAAAAACGTCTAAAATTTGACAACAAAAAAGTTGACAAAAACGTCACGAAAAAAGCGGCAAAGACATCTAAAAATAGGCAACAAAAAAGCAACAAAAACGTCTAAAAATAGGCAACCAAAAAGTTTACAAAAACGTCTAAAAATAGGTAACAAAAAAGTTGACAACAATATCACAAAGAAAGTGACAAAGATGTCTAAAAATAGGCAACAAAAAAATTGACAAAAATGTCAGAAAAAAGCGACAAAAACTTCTAAAAATAGTCAACAAAAAAGTTGACAAAAACGTCATAAAAAAGCGACAAAAACTTCTAAAAATAGTCAACAAAAAAGTTGACAAAAACGTCATAAAAAGCGACAAAAACTTCTAAAAATAGTCAACAAAAAAGTTGAAAAAACGTCACGAAAAAAGCGGCAAAGACGTCTAAAAATAGGCAAAAAAAGCGCAACAAAAAAGTCTAAAAATAGGCAACCAAAAATTTTACAAAAACGTCTAAAAATAGGCAACAAAAAAATTGACAAAAATGTCAGAAAAAAGCGACAAAAACTTCTAAAAATAGTCAACAAAAAGTTGACAAAAATGTCACGAAAAAAGCTGCAAAGACGTCTAAAAATAGGCAACAATAAAGCAACAAAAACGTCTAAAAATAGGCAACCAAAAAGTTTACAAAAACGTCTAAAAATAGGAAACAAAAAAGTTGACAACAATATCACAAAGAAAGTGACAAAGATGTCTAAAAATAGGCAACAAAAAAATTGACAAAAATGTCAGAAAAAAGCGACAAAAACTTCTAAAAATAGTCAACAAAAAAGTTGACAAAAACGTCATAAAAAAGCGACAAAAACTTCTAAAAATAGTCAACAAAAAAGTTGACAAAAACGTCACGAAAAAAGCGGCAAAGACGTCTAAAAATAGGCAACAAAAAAGCAACAAAAATGTCTAAAAATAGGCAACCAAAAAGTTTACAAAAACATCTAAAAATAGTCAACAAAAAAGTTGACAAAAACGTCACGAAAAAAGCGGCAAAGACGTCTAAAAATAGGCATCAAAAAAGCAACAAAAAAGTCTAAAAATAGGAAACAAAAAAGTTGACAACAATATCACAAAGAAAGTGACAAAGATGTCTAAAAATAGGCAACAAAAAAGTTGACAAAAACATCATAAAAAAGCGACAAAAACTTCTATAAATAGTCAACAAAAAAGATGACAATAACGTCATAAAAAAGCGGCAAAGACGTCTAAAAATAGGCAACAAAAAAGCAACAAAAACGTCTAAAAATAGGCAACCAAAAAGTTGACAAAAATGTCAGAAAAAAGCGATAACGTCTCAGAAATGGACAAAAACGTCTCACAAAGGGAAAAAAACGTCTAAAATTTGACAACAAAAAAGTTGACAAAAACGTCACGAAAAAAGCGGCAAAGACGTCTAAAAATAGGCAACAAAAAAGCAACAAAAATGTCTAAAAATAGGAAACAAAAAAGTTGACAACAATATCACAAAGAAAGTGACAAAGATGTCTAAAAATAGGCAACAAAGAAATTGACAAAAATGTCAGAAAAAAGCGATAACGTCTCAGAAATGGACAAAAATGTCTCGCAAAGGGAAAAAAACGTCTAAAATTTGACAACAAAAAAGTTGACAAAAACGTCACGAAAAAAGCGGCAAAGACATCTAAAAATAGGCAACAAAAAAGCAACAAAAACGTCTAAAAATAGGCAACCAAAAAGTTTACAAAAACGTCTAAAAATAGGTAACAAAAAAGTTGACAACAATATCACAAAGAAAGTGACAAAGATGTCTAAAAATAGGCAACAAAAAAATTGACAAAAATGTCAGAAAAAAGCGACAAAAACTTCTAAAAATAGTCAACAAAAAAGTTGACAAAAACGTCATAAAAAAGCGACAAAAACTTCTAAAAATAGTCAACAAAAAAGTTGACAAAAACGTCATAAAAAGCGACAAAAACTTCTAAAAATAGTCAACAAAAAAGTTGAAAAAACGTCACGAAAAAAGCGGCAAAGACGTCTAAAAATAGGCAAAAAAAGCGCAACAAAAAAGTCTAAAAATAGGCAACCAAAAATTTTACAAAAACGTCTAAAAATAGGCAACAAAAAAATTGACAAAAATGTCAGAAAAAAGCGACAAAAACTTCTAAAAATAGTCAACAAAAAGTTGACAAAAACGTCACGAAAAAAGCTGCAAAGACGTCTAAAAATAGGCAACAATAAAGCAACAAAAACGTCTAAAAATAGGCAACCAAAAAGTTTACAAAAACGTCTAAAAATAGGAAACAAAAAAGTTGACAACAATATCACAAAGAAAGTGACAAAGATGTCTAAAAATAGGCAACAAAAAAATTGACAAAAATGTCAGAAAAAAGCGACAAAAACTTCTAAAAATAGTCAACAAAAAAGTTGACAAAAACGTCATAAAAAAGCGACAAAAACTTCTAAAAATAGTCAACAAAAAAGTTGACAAAAACGTCACGAAAAAAGCGGCAAAGACGTCTAAAAATAGGCAACAAAAAAGCAACAAAAATGTCTAAAAATAGGCAACCAAAAAGTTTACAAAAACATCTAAAAATAGTCAACAAAAAAGTTGACAAAAACGTCATAAAAAAGCGACAAAAACTTCTAAAAATAGTCAACAAAAAAGTTGACAAAAACGTCACGAAAAAAGCGGCAAAGACGTCTAAAAATAGGCATCAAAAAAGCAACAAAAAAGTCTAAAAATAGGAAACAAAAAAGTTGACAACAATATCACAAAGAAAGTGACAAAGATGTCTAAAAATAGGCAACAAAAAAGTTGACAAAAACATCATAAAAAAGCGACAAAAACTTCTATAAATAGTCAACAAAAAAGATGACAATAACGTCATAAAAAAGCGGCAAAGACGTCTAAAAATAGGCAACAAAAAAGCAACAAAAACGTCTAAAAATAGGCAACCAAAAAGTTGACAAAAATGTCAGAAAAAAGCGATAACGTCTCAGAAATGGACAAAAACGTCTCACAAAGGGAAAAAAACGTCTAAAATTTGACAACAAAAAAGTTGACAAAAACGTCACGAAAAAAGCGGCAAAGACGTCTAAAAATAGGCAACAAAAAAGCAACAAAAATGTCTAAAAATAGGAAACAAAAAAGTTGACAACAATATCACAAAGAAAGTGACAAAGATGTCTAAAAATAGGCAACAAAGAAATTGACAAAAATGTCAGAAAAAAGCGATAACGTCTCAGAAATGGACAAAAATGTCTCGCAAAGGGAAAAAAACGTCTAAAATTTGACAACAAAAAAGTTGACAAAAACGTCACGAAAAAAGCGGCAAAGACATCTAAAAATAGGCAACAAAAAAGCAACAAAAACGTCTAAAAATAGGCAACCAAAAAGTTTACAAAAACGTCTAAAAATAGGTAACAAAAAAGTTGACAACAATATCACAAAGAAAGTGACAAAGATGTCTAAAAATAGGCAACAAAAAAATTGACAAAAATGTCAGAAAAAAGCGACAAAAACTTCTAAAAATAGTCAACAAAAAAGTTGACAAAAACGTCATAAAAAAGCGACAAAAACTTCTAAAAATAGTCAACAAAAAAGTTGACAAAAACGTCATAAAAAGCGACAAAAACTTCTAAAAATAGTCAACAAAAAAGTTGAAAAAACGTCACGAAAAAAGCGGCAAAGACGTCTAAAAATAGGCAAAAAAAGCGCAACAAAAAAGTCTAAAAATAGGCAACCAAAAATTTTACAAAAACGTCTAAAAATAGGCAACAAAAAAATTGACAAAAATGTCAGAAAAAAGCGACAAAAACTTCTAAAAATAGTCAACAAAAAGTTGACAAAAACGTCACGAAAAAAGCTGCAAAGACGTCTAAAAATAGGCAACAATAAAGCAACAAAAACGTCTAAAAATAGGCAACCAAAAAGTTTACAAAAACGTCTAAAAATAGGAAACAAAAAAGTTGACAACAATATCACAAAGAAAGTGACAAAGATGTCTAAAAATAGGCAACAAAAAAATTGACAAAAATGTCAGAAAAAAGCGACAAAAACTTCTAAAAATAGTCAACAAAAAAGTTGACAAAAACGTCATAAAAAAGCGACAAAAACTTCTAAAAATAGTCAACAAAAAAGTTGACAAAAACGTCACGAAAAAAGCGGCAAAGACGTCTAAAAATAGGCAACAAAAAAGCAACAAAAATGTCTAAAAATAGGCAACCAAAAAGTTTACAAAAACATCTAAAAATAGTCAACAAAAAAGTTGACAAAAACGTCATAAAAAAGCGACAAAAACTTCTAAAAATAGTCAACAAAAAAGTTGACAAAAACGTCACGAAAAAAGCGGCAAAGACGTCTAAAAATAGGCATCAAAAAAGCAACAAAAAAGTCTAAAAATAGGAAACAAAAAAGTTGACAACAATATCACAAAGAAAGTGACAAAGATGTCTAAAAATAGGCAACAAAAAAGTTGACAAAAACATCATAAAAAAGCGACAAAAACTTCTATAAATAGTCAACAAAAAAGATGACAATAACGTCATAAAAAAGCGGCAAAGACGTCTAAAAATAGGCAACAAAAAAGCAACAAAAACGTCTAAAAATAGGCAACCAAAAAGTTGACAAAAATGTCAGAAAAAAGCGATAACGTCTCAGAAATGGACAAAAACGTCTCACAAAGGGAAAAAAACGTCTAAAATTTGACAACAAAAAAGTTGACAAAAACGTCACGAAAAAAGCGGCAAAGACGTCTAAAAATAGGCAACAAAAAAGCAACAAAAATGTCTAAAAATAGGAAACAAAAAAGTTGACAACAATATCACAAAGAAAGTGACAAAGATGTCTAAAAATAGGCAACAAAGAAATTGACAAAAATGTCAGAAAAAAGCGATAACGTCTCAGAAATGGACAAAAATGTCTCGCAAAGGGAAAAAAACGTCTAAAATTTGACAACAAAAAAGTTGACAAAAACGTCACGAAAAAAGCGGCAAAGACATCTAAAAATAGGCAACAAAAAAGCAACAAAAACGTCTAAAAATAGGCAACCAAAAAGTTTACAAAAACGTCTAAAAATAGGTAACAAAAAAGTTGACAACAATATCACAAAGAAAGTGACAAAGATGTCTAAAAATAGGCAACAAAAAAATTGACAAAAATGTCAGAAAAAAGCGACAAAAACTTCTAAAAATAGTCAACAAAAAAGTTGACAAAAACGTCATAAAAAAGCGACAAAAACTTCTAAAAATAGTCAACAAAAAAGTTGACAAAAACGTCATAAAAAGCGACAAAAACTTCTAAAAATAGTCAACAAAAAAGTTGAAAAAACGTCACGAAAAAAGCGGCAAAGACGTCTAAAAATAGGCAAAAAAAGCGCAACAAAAAAGTCTAAAAATAGGCAACCAAAAATTTTACAAAAACGTCTAAAAATAGGCAACAAAAAAATTGACAAAAATGTCAGAAAAAAGCGACAAAAACTTCTAAAAATAGTCAACAAAAAGTTGACAAAAACGTCACGAAAAAAGCTGCAAAGACGTCTAAAAATAGGCAACAATAAAGCAACAAAAACGTCTAAAAATAGGCAACCAAAAAGTTTACAAAAACGTCTAAAAATAGGAAACAAAAAAGTTGACAACAATATCACAAAGAAAGTGACAAAGATGTCTAAAAATAGGCAACAAAAAAATTGACAAAAATGTCAGAAAAAAGCGACAAAAACTTCTAAAAATAGTCAACAAAAAAGTTGACAAAAACGTCATAAAAAAGCGACAAAAACTTCTAAAAATAGTCAACAAAAAAGTTGACAAAAACGTCACGAAAAAAGCGGCAAAGACGTCTAAAAATAGGCAACAAAAAAGCAACAAAAATGTCTAAAAATAGGCAACCAAAAAGTTTACAAAAACATCTAAAAATAGTCAACAAAAAAGTTGACAAAAACTTCACGAAAAAAGCGGCAAAGACGTCTAAAAATAGGCATCAAAAAAGCAACAAAAAAGTCTAAAAATAGGAAACAAAAAAGTTGACAACAATATCACAAAGAAAGTGACAAAGATGTCTAAAAATAGGCAACAAAAAAGTTGACAAAAACATCATAAAAAAGCGACAAAAACTTCTATAAATAGTCAACAAAAAAGATGACAATAACGTCATAAAAAAGCGGCAAAGACGTCTAAAAATAGGCAACAAAAAAGCAACAAAAACGTCTAAAAATAGGCAACCAAAAAGTTGACAAAAATGTCAGAAAAAAGCGATAACGTCTCAGAAATGGACAAAAACGTCTCACAAAGGGAAAAAAACGTCTAAAATTTGACAACAAAAAAGTTGACAAAAACGTCACGAAAAAAGCGGCAAAGACGTCTAAAAATAGGCAACAAAAAAGCAACAAAAATGTCTAAAAATAGGAAACAAAAAAGTTGACAACAATATCACAAAGAAAGTGAAAAAGATGTCTAAAAATAGGCAACAAAATAATTGACAAAAATGTCAGAAAAAAGCAAAAAAACGTCTAAAAATAGGCAACCAAAAAGTTTACAAAAACATCTAAAAATAGTCAACAAAAAAGTTGACAAAAACGTCACGAAAAAAGCGGCAAAGACGTCTAAAAATAGGCATCAAAAAAGCAACAAAAAAGTCTAAAAATAGGAAACAAAAAAGTTGACATCAATATCACAAAGAAAGTGACAAAGATGTCTAAAAATAGGCAACAAAAAAGTTGACAACAATATCACAAAGAAAGCGACAAAAACTTCTAAAAATAGTCAACAAAAAAGATGACAATAACGTCATAAAAAAGCGGCAAATACGTCTAAAAATAGGCAACAAAAAAAGCAACAAAAACGTCTAAAAATAGGCAACAAAAAAATTGAAAAAAATGTCAGAAAAAAGCGATAACGTCTCAGAAATGGACAAAAACGTCTCACAAAGGGAAAAAAAACGTCTAAAATTTGACAACAAAAAAGTTGACAAAAACGTCACGAAAAAAGCGGCAAAGACGTCTAAAAATAGGCAACAAAAAAGCAACAAAAATGTCTAAAAATAGGAAACAAAAAAGTTGACAACAATATCACAAAGAAAGTGAAAAAGATGTCTAAAAAAAGGCAACAAAATAATTGACAAAAATGTCAGAAAAAAGCGACAAAAACTTCTAAAAATAGTCAACAAAAAAGTTGACAAAAACGTCATAAAAAGCGACAAAAACTTCTAAAAATAGTCAACAAAAAAGTTGACAAAAAAAAACATAAAAAAGCGGCAAAGACGTCTAAAAATAGACAACAAAAAAGCAACAAAAACGTCTAAAAATAGGCAACCAAAAAGTTTACAAAAACGTCTAAAAATAGGAAACAAAAAAGTTGACAACAATATCACAAAGAAAGTGACAAAGATGTCTAAAAATAGGCAACAAAGAAATTGACAAAAATGTCAGAAAAAAGCGATAACGTCTCAGAAATGGACAAAAACGTCTCACAAAGGGAAAAAACGTCTAAAATTTGACAACAAAAAAGTTGACAAAAACGTCAGAAAAAAGCGACAAAAACTTCTAAAAATAGTCAACAAAAAAGTTGACAAAAACGTCACAAAAAAAGCTGCAAAGACGTCTAAAAATAGGCAACAATAAAGCAACAAAAACGTCTAAAAATAGGCAACCAAAAAGTTTACAAAAACGTCTAAAAATAGGAAACAAAAAAGTTGACAACAATATCACAAAGAAAGTGACAAAGATGTCTAAAAATAGGCAACAAAAAAATTGACAAAAATGTCAGAAAAAAGCGACAAAAACTTCTAAAAATAGTCAACAAAAAAGTTGACAAAAACGTCAAGAAAAAAGCTGCAAAGACGTCTAAAAATAGGCAACAAAAAAGCAACAAAAACGTCTAAAAATAGGCAACCAAAAAGTTTACAAAAACGTCTAAAAATAGGAAACAAAAAAGTTGACAACAATATCACAAAGAAAGTGACAAAGATGTCTAAAAATAGGCAACAAAGAAATTGACAAAAATGTCAGAAAAAAGCGATAACGTCTCAGAAATGGACAAAAATGTCTCGCAAAGGGAAAAAAACGTCTAAAATTTGACAACAAAAAAGTTGACAAAAACGTCACGAAAAAAGCGGCAAAGACGTCTAAAAATAGGCAACAAAAAAGCAACAAAAACGTCTAAAAATAGGCAACCAAAAAGTTTACAAAAACGTCTAAAAATAGGTAACAAAAAAGTTGACAACAATATCACAAAGAAAGTGACAAAGATGTCTAAAAATAGGCAACAAAAAAATTGACAAAAATGTCAGAAAAAAGCGACAAAAACTTCTAAAAATAGTCAACAAAAAAGTTGACAAAAACGTCATAAAAAAGCGACAAAAACTTCTAAAAATAGTCAACAAAAAAGTTGACAAAAACGTCATAAAAAGCGACAAAAACTTCTAAAAATAGTCAACAAAAAAGTTGAAAAAACGTCACGAAAAAAGCTGCAAAGACGTCTAAAAATAGGCAAAAAAAGCGCAACAAAAAAGTCTAAAAATAGGCAACCAAAAATTTTACAAAAACGTCTAAAAATAGGCAACAAAAAAATTGACAAAAATGTCAGAAAAAAGCGACAAAAACTTCTAAAAATAGTCAACAAAAAAGTTGACAAAAACGTCACGAAAAAAGCGGCAAAGACGTCTAAAAATAGGCAACAAAAAAGCAACAAAAACGTCTAAAAATAGGCAACCAAAAAGTTTACAAAAACGTCTAAAAATAGGTAACAAAAAAGTTGACAACAATATCACAAAGAAAGTGACAAAGATGTCTAAAAATAGGCAACAAACAAATTGACAAAAATGTCAGAAAAAAGCGACAAAAACTTCTAAAAATAGTCAACAAAAAAGTTGACAAAAACGTCATAAAAAAGCGACAAAAACTTCTAAAAATAGTCAACAAAAAAGTTGACAAAAACGTCATAAAAAGCGACAAAAACTTCTAAAAATAGTCAACAAAAAAGTTGAAAAAACGTCACGAAAAAAGCGGCAAAGACGTCTAAAAATAGGCAAAAAAAGCGCAACAAAAAAGTCTAAAAATAGGCAACCAAAAATTTTACAAAACCGTCTAAAAATAGGCAACAAAAAAATTGACAAAAATGTCAGAAAAAAGCGACAAAAACTTCTAAAAATAGTCAACAAAAAAGTTGACAAAAACGTCACGAAAAAAGCTGCAAAGACGTCTAAAAATAGGCAACAATAAAGCAACAAAAACGTCTAAAAATAGGCAACCAAAAAGTTTACAAAAACGTCTAAAAATAGGAAACAAAAAAGTTGACAACAATATCACAAAGAAAGTGACAAAGATGTCTAAAAATAGGCAACAAAAAAATTGACAAAAATGTCAGAAAAAAGCGACAAAAACTTCTAAAAATAGTCAACAAAAAAGTTGACAAAAACGTCAAGAAAAAAGCTGCAAAGACGTCTAAAAATAGGCAACAAAAAAGCAACAAAAACGTCTAAAAATAGGCAACCAAAAAGTTTACAAAAACATCTAAAAATAGGAAACAAAAAAGTTGACAACAATATCACAAAGAAAGTGACAAAGATGTCTAAAAATAGGCAACAAAGAAATTGACAAAAATGTCAGAAAAAAGCGATAACGTCTCAGAAATGGACAAAAACGTCTCGCAAAGGGAAAAAAACGTCTAAAATTTGACAACAAAAAAGTTGACAAAAACGTCACGAAAAAAGCGGCAAAGACGTCTAAAAATAGGCAACAAAAAAGCAACAAAAACGTCTAAAAATAGGCAACCAAAAAGTTTACAAAAACGTCTAAAAATAGGAAACAAAAAAGTTGACAACAATATCACAAAGAAAGTGACAAAGATGTCTAAAAATAGGCAACAAAAAAATTGACAAAAATGTCAGAAAAAAGCGACAAAAACTTCTAAAAATAGTCAACAAAAAAGTTGACAAAAACGTCATAAAAAAGCGACAAAAACTTCTAAAAATAGTCAACAAAAAAGTTGACAAAAACGTCACGAAAAAAGCGGCAAAGACGTCTAAAAATAGGCAACAAAAAAGCAACAAAAACGTCTAAAAATAGGCAACCAAAAAGTTTACAAAAACGTCTAAAAATAGGTAACAAAAAAGTTGACAACAATATCACAAAGAAAGTGACAAAGATGTCTAAAAATAGGCAACAAACAAATTGACAAAAATGTCAGAAAAAAGCGACAAAAACTTCTAAAAATAGTCAACAAAAAAGTTGACAAAAACGTCATAAAAAAGCGACAAAAACTTCTAAAAATAGTCAACAAAAAAGTTGACAAAAACGTCATAAAAAGCGACAAAAACTTCTAAAAATAGTCAACAAAAAAGTTGAAAAAACGTCACGAAAAAAGCGGCAAAGACGTCTAAAAATAGGCAAAAAAAGCGCAACAAAAAAGTCTAAAAATAGGCAACCAAAAATTTTACAAAACCGTCTAAAAATAGGCAACAAAAAAATTGACAAAAATGTCAGAAAAAAGCGACAAAAACTTCTAAAAATAGTCAACAAAAAAGTTGACAAAAACGTCATAAAAAAGCGACAAAAACTTCTAAAAATAGTCAACAAAAAAGTTGACAAAAACGTCATAAAAAGCGACAAAAACTTCTAAAAATAGTCAACAAAAAAGTTGAAAAAACGTCACGAAAAAAGCGGCAAAGACGTCTAAAAATAGGCAAAAAAAGCGCAACAAAAAAGTCTAAAAATAGGCAACCAAAAATTTTACAAAAACGTCTAAAAATAGGCAACAAAAAAATTGACAAAAATGTCAGAAAAAAGCGACAAAAACTTCTAAAAATAGTCAACAAAAAAGTTGACAAAAACGTCACGAAAAAAGCTGCAAAGACGTCTAAAAATAGGCAACAATAAAGCAACAAAAACGTCTAAAAATAGGCAACCAAAAAGTTTACAAAAACGTCTAAAAATAGGAAACAAAAAAGTTGACAACAATATCACAAAGAAAGTGACAAAGATGTCTAAAAATAGGCAACAAAAAAATTGACAAAAATGTCAGAAAAAAGCGACAAAAACTTCTAAAAATAGTCAACAAAAAAGTTGAAAAAAACGTCATAAAAAAGCGACAAAAACTTCTAAAAATAGTCAACAAAAAAGTTGACAAAAACGTCACGAAAAAAGCGGCAAAGACGTCTAAAAATAGGCAACAAAAAAGCAACAAAAACGTCTAAAAATAGGCAACCAAAAAGTTTACAAAAACGTCTAAAAATAGGTAACAAAAAAGTTGACAACAATATCACAAAGAAAGTGACAAAGATGTCTAAAAATAGGCAACAAAAAAATTGACAAAAATGTCAGAAAAAAGCGACAAAAACTTCTAAAAATAGTCAACAAAAAAGTTGAAAAAAACGTCATAAAAAAGCGACAAAAACTTCTAAAAATAGTCAACAAAAAAGTTGACAAAAACGTCATAAAAAGCGACAAAAACTTCTAAAAATAGTCAACAAAAAAGTTGACAAAAACGTCACGAAAAAAGCGGCAAAGACGTCTAAAAATAGGCAAAAAAAGCGCAACAAAAAAGTCTAAAAATAGGCAACCAAAAATTTTACAAAAACGTCTAAAAATAGGCAACAAAAAAATTGACAAAAATGTCAGAAAAAAGCGACAAAAACTTCTAAAAATAGTCAACAAAAAAGTTGACAAAAACGTCACGAAAAAAGCTGCAAAGACGTCTAAAAATAGGCAACAATAAAGCAACAAAAACGTCTAAAAATAGGCAACCAAAAAGTTTACAAAAACGTCTAAAAATAGGAAACAAAAAAGTTGACAACAATATCACAAAGAAAGTGACAAAGATGTCTAAAAATAGGCAACAAAAAAATTGACAAAAATGTCAGAAAAAAGCGACAAAAACTTCTAAAAATAGTCAACAAAAAAGTTGACAAAAACGTCAAGAAAAAAGCTGCAAAGACGTCTAAAAATAGGCAACAAAAAAGCAACAAAAACGTCTAAAAATAGTCAACAAAAAAGTTTACAAAAACGTCTAAAAATAGGAAACAAAAAAGTTGACAACAATATCACAAAGAAAGTGACAAAGATGTCTAAAAATAGGCAACAAAAAAATTGACAAAAATGTCAGAATAAAGCGACAAAAACTTCTAAAAATAGTCAACAAAAAAGTTGACAAAAACGTCATAAAAAAGCGACAAAAACTTCTAAAAATAGTCAACAAAAAAGTTGACAAAAACGTCACGAAAAAAGCGGCAAAGACGTCTAAAAATAGGCAACAAAAAAGCAACAAAAACGTCTAAAAATAGGCAACCAAAAAGTTTACAAAAACGTCTAAAAATAGGTAACAAAAAAGTTGACAACAATATCACAAAGAAAGTGACAAAGATGTCTAAAAATAGGCAACAAAAAAATTGACAAAAATGTCAGAAAAAAGCGACAAAAACTTCTAAAAATAGTCAACAAAAAAGTTGACAAAAACGTCATAAAAAAGCGACAAAAACTTCTAAAAATAGTCAACCAAAAAGTTGACAAAAACGTCACGAAAAAAGCGGCAAAGACGTCTAAAAATAGGCAAAAAAAGCGCAACAAAAAAGTCTAAAAATAGGCAACCAAAAATTTTACAAAAACGTCTAAAAATAGGCAACAAAAAAATTGACAAAAATGTCAGAAAAAAGCGACAAAAACTTCTAAAAATAGTCAACAAAAAAGTTGACAAAAACGTCACGAAAAAAGCTGCAAAGACGTCTAAAAATAGGCAACAATAAAGCAACAAAAACGTCTAAAAATAGGCAACCAAAAAGTTTACAAAAACGTCTAAAAATAGGAAACAAAAAAGTTGACAACAATATCACAAAGAAAGTGACAAAGATGTCTAAAAATAGGCAACAAAAAAATTGACAAAAATGTCAGAAAAAAGCAACAAAAACTTCTAAAAATAGTCAACAAAAAAGTTGACAAAAACGTCAAGAAAAAAGTTGCAAAGACGTCTAAAAATAGGCAACAAAAAAGCAACAAAAACGTCTAAAAATAGGCAACCAAAAAGTTTACAAAAACGTCTAAAAATAGGAAACAAAAAAGTTGACAACAATATCACAAAGAAAGTGACAAAGATGTCTGAAAATAGGCAACAAAAAAATTGACAAAAATGTCAGAAAACAGCGACAAAAACTTCTAAAAATAGTCAACAAAAAAGTTGACAAAAACGTCACGAAAAAAGCGGCAAAGACGTCTAAAAATAGGCAAAAAAAGCGCAACAAAAAAGTCTAAAAATAGGCAACCAAAAATTTTACAAAAACGTCTAAAAATAGGCAACAAAAAAATTGACAAAAATGTCAGAAAAAAGCGACAAAAACTTCTAAAAATAGTCAACAAAAAAGTTGACAAAAACGTCACGAAAAAAGCTGCAAAGACGTCTAAAAATAGGCAACAATAAAGCAACAAAAACGTCTAAAAATAGGCAACCAAAAAGTTTACAAAAACGTCTAAAAATAGGAAACAAAAAAGTTGACAACAATATCACAAAGAAAGTGACAAAGATGTCTAAAAATAGGCAACAAAAAAATTGACAAAAATGTCAGAAAAAAGCGACAAAAACTTCTAAAAATAGTCAACAAAAAAGTTGAAAAAAACGTCATAAAAAAGCGACAAAAACTTCTAAAAATAGTCAACAAAAAAGTTGACAAAAACGTCACGAAAAAAGCGGCAAAGACGTCTAAAAATAGGCAACAAAAAAGCAACAAAAACGTCTAAAAATAGGCAACCAAAAAGTTTACAAAAACGTCTAAAAATAGGTAACAAAAAAGTTGACAACAATATCACAAAGAAAGTGACAAAGATGTCTAAAAATAGGCAACAAAAAAATTGACAAAAATGTCAGAAAAAAGCGACAAAAACTTCTAAAAATAGTCAACAAAAAAGTTGAAAAAAACGTCATAAAAAAGCGACAAAAACTTCTAAAAATAGTCAACAAAAAAGTTGACAAAAACGTCATAAAAAGCGACAAAAACTTCTAAAAATAGTCAACAAAAAAGTTGACAAAAACGTCACGAAAAAAGCGGCAAAGACGTCTAAAAATAGGCAAAAAAAGCGCAACAAAAAAGTCTAAAAATAGGCAACCAAAAATTTTACAAAAACGTCTAAAAATAGGCAACAAAAAAATTGACAAAAATGTCAGAAAAAAGCGACAAAAACTTCTAAAAATAGTCAACAAAAAAGTTGACAAAAACGTCACGAAAAAAGCTGCAAAGACGTCTAAAAATAGGCAACAATAAAGCAACAAAAACGTCTAAAAATAGGCAACCAAAAAGTTTACAAAAACGTCTAAAAATAGGAAACAAAAAAGTTGACAACAATATCACAAAGAAAGTGACAAAGATGTCTAAAAATAGGCAACAAAAAAATTGACAAAAATGTCAGAAAAAAGCGACAAAAACTTCTAAAAATAGTCAACAAAAAAGTTGACAAAAACGTCAAGAAAAAAGCTGCAAAGACGTCTAAAAATAGGCAACAAAAAAGCAACAAAAACGTCTAAAAATAGGCAACCAAAAAGTTTACAAAAACGTCTAAAAATAGGAAACAAAAAAGTTGACAACAATATCACAAAGAAAGTGACAAAGATGTCTAAAAATAGGCAACAAAAAAATTGACAAAAATGTCAGAATAAAGCGACAAAAACTTCTAAAAATAGTCAACAAAAAAGTTGACAAAAACGTCATAAAAAAGCGACAAAAACTTCTAAAAATAGTCAACAAAAAAGTTGACAAAAACGTCACGAAAAAAGCGGCAAAGACGTCTAAAAATAGGCAACAAAAAAGCAACAAAAACGTCTAAAAATAGGCAACCAAAAAGTTTACAAAAACGTCTAAAAATAGGTAACAAAAAAGTTGACAACAATATCACAAAGAAAGTGACAAAGATGTCTAAAAATAGGCAACAAAAAAATTGACAAAAATGTCAGAAAAAAGCGACAAAAACTTCTAAAAATAGTCAACAAAAAAGTTGACAAAAACGTCATAAAAAAGCGACAAAAACTTCTAAAAATAGTCAACAAAAAAGTTGACAAAAACGTCATAAAAAGCGACAAAAACTTCTAAAAATAGTCAACCAAAAAGTTGACAAAAACGTCACGAAAAAAGCGGCAAAGACGTCTAAAAATAGGCAAAAAAAGCGCAACAAAAAAGTCTAAAAATAGGCAACCAAAAATTTTACAAAAACGTCTAAAAATAGGCAACAAAAAAATTGACAAAAATGTCAGAAAAAAGCGACAAAAACTTCTAAAAATAGTCAACAAAAAAGTTGACAAAAACGTCACGAAAAAAGCTGCAAAGACGTCTAAAAATAGGCAACAATAAAGCAACAAAAACGTCTAAAAATAGGCAACCAAAAAGTTTACAAAAACGTCTAAAAATAGGAAACAAAAAAGTTGACAACAATATCACAAAGAAAGTGACAAAGATGTCTAAAAATAGGCAACAAAAAAATTGACAAAAATGTCAGAAAAAAGCAACAAAAACTTCTAAAAATAGTCAACAAAAAAGTTGACAAAAACGTCAAGAAAAAAGTTGCAAAGACGTCTAAAAATAGGCAACAAAAAAGCAACAAAAACGTCTAAAAATAGGCAACCAAAAAGTTTACAAAAACGTCTAAAAATAGGAAACAAAAAAGTTGACAACAATATCACAAAGAAAGTGACAAAGATGTCTGAAAATAGGCAACAAAAAAATTGACAAAAATGTCAGAAAACAGCGACAAAAACTTCTAAAAATAGTCAACAAAAAAGTTGACAAAAACGTCATAAAAAAGCGACAAAAACTTCTAAAAATAGTCAACAAAAAAGTTGACAAAAACGTCACGAAAAAAGCGGCAAAGACGTCTAAAAATAGGCAAAAAAAGCGCAACAAAAAAGTCTAAAAATAGGCAACCAAAAAGTTTACAAAAACGTCTAAAAATAGGCAACAAAAAAATTGACAAAAATGTCAGAAAAAAGCGACAAAAACTTCTAAAAATAGTCAACAAAAAAGTTGACAAAAACGTCACGAAAAAAGCTGCAAAGACGTCTAAAAATAGGCAACCAAAAAGTTTACAAAAACGTCTAAAAATAGGAAACAAAAAAGTTGACAACAATATCACAAAGAAAGTGACAAAGATGTCTAAAAATAGGCAACAAAAAAATTGACAAAAATGTCAGAAAAAAGCAACAAAAACTTCTAAAAATAGTCAACAAAAAAGTTGACAAAAACGTCAAGAAAAAAGTTGCAAAGACGTCTAAAAATAGGCAACAAAAAAGCAACAAAAACGTCTAAAAATAGGCAACCAAAAAGTTTACAAAAACGTCTAAAAATAGGAAACAAAAAAGTTGACAACAATATCACAAAGAAAGTGACAAAGATGTCTGAAAATAGGCAACAAAAAAATTGACAAAAATGTCAGAAAAAAACGACAAAAACTTCTAAAAATAGTCAACAAAAAAGTTGAAAAAAACGTCATAAAAAAGCGACAAAAACTTCTAAAAATAGTCAACAAAAAAGTTGACAAAAACGTCACGAAAAAAGCGGCAAAGACGTCTAAAAATAGGCAACAAAAAAGCAACAAAAACGTCTAAAAATAGGCAACCAAAAAGTTTACAAAAACGTCTAAAAATAGGAAACAAAAAAGTTGACAACAATATCACAAAGAAAGTGACAAAGATGTCTGAAAATAGGCAACAAAAAAATTGACAAAAATGTCAGAAAAAAGCGACAAAAACTTCTAAAAATAGTCAACAAAAAAGTTGAAAAAAACGTCATAAAAAAGCGACAAAAACTTCTAAAAATAGTCAACAAAAAAGTTGACAAAAACGTCACGAAAAAAGCGGCAAAGACGTCTAAAAATAGGCAACAAAAAAGCAACAAAAACGTCTAAAAATAGGCAACCAAAAAGTTTACAAAAACGTCTAAAAATAGGTAACAAAAAAGTTGACAACAATATCACAAAGAAAGTGACAAAGATGTCTAAAAATAGGCAACAAAAAAATTGACAAAAATGTCAGAAAAAAGCGACAAAAACTTCTAAAAATAGTCAACAAAAAAGTTGAAAAAAACGTCATAAAAAAGCGACAAAAACTTCTAAAAATAGTCAACAAAAAAGTTGACAAAAACGTCATAAAAAGCGACAAAAACTTCTAAAAATAGTCAACAAAAAAGTTGACAAAAACGTCACGAAAAAAGCGGCAAAGACGTCTAAAAATAGGCAAAAAAAGCGCAACAAAAAAGTCTAAAAATAGGCAACCAAAAATTTTACAAAAACGTCTAAAAATAGGCAACAAAAAAATTGACAAAAATGTCAGAAAAAAGCGACAAAAACTTCTAAAAATAGTCAACAAAAAAGTTGACAAAAACGTCACGAAAAAAGCTGCAAAGACGTCTAAAAATAGGCAACAATAAAGCAACAAAAACGTCTAAAAATAGGCAACCAAAAAGTTTACAAAAACGTCTAAAAATAGGAAACAAAAAAGTTGACAACAATATCACAAAGAAAGTGACAAAGATGTCTAAAAATAGGCAACAAAAAAATTGACAAAAATGTCAGAAAAAAGCGACAAAAACTTCTAAAAATAGTCAACAAAAAAGTTGACAAAAACGTCAAGAAAAAAGCTGCAAAGACGTCTAAAAATAGGCAACAAAAAAGCAACAAAAACGTCTAAAAATAGGCAACCAAAAAGTTTACAAAAACGTCTAAAAATAGGAAACAAAAAAGTTGACAACAATATCACAAAGAAAGTGACAAAGATGTCTAAAAATAGGCAACAAAAAAATTGACAAAAATGTCAGAATAAAGCGACAAAAACTTCTAAAAATAGTCAACAAAAAAGTTGACAAAAACGTCATAAAAAAGCGACAAAAACTTCTAAAAATAGTCAACAAAAAAGTTGACAAAAACGTCACGAAAAAAGCGGCAAAGACGTCTAAAAATAGGCAACAAAAAAGCAACAAAAACGTCTAAAAATAGGCAACCAAAAAGTTTACAAAAACGTCTAAAAATAGGTAACAAAAAAGTTGACAACAATATCACAAAGAAAGTGACAAAGATGTCTAAAAATAGGCAACAAAAAAATTGACAAAAATGTCAGAAAAAAGCGACAAAAACTTCTAAAAATAGTCAACAAAAAAGTTGACAAAAACGTCATAAAAAAGCGACAAAAACTTCTAAAAATAGTCAACAAAAAAGTTGACAAAAACGTCATAAAAAGCGACAAAAACTTCTAAAAATAGTCAACCAAAAAGTTGACAAAAACGTCACGAAAAAAGCGGCAAAGACGTCTAAAAATAGGCAAAAAAAGCGCAACAAAAAAGTCTAAAAATAGGCAACCAAAAATTTTACAAAAACGTCTAAAAATAGGCAACAAAAAAATTGACAAAAATGTCAGAAAAAAGCGACAAAAACTTCTAAAAATAGTCAACAAAAAAGTTGACAAAAACGTCACGAAAAAAGCTGCAAAGACGTCTAAAAATAGGCAACAATAAAGCAACAAAAACGTCTAAAAATAGGCAACCAAAAAGTTTACAAAAACGTCTAAAAATAGGAAACAAAAAAGTTGACAACAATATCACAAAGAAAGTGACAAAGATGTCTAAAAATAGGCAACAAAAAAATTGACAAAAATGTCAGAAAAAAGCAACAAAAACTTCTAAAAATAGTCAACAAAAAAGTTGACAAAAACGTCAAGAAAAAAGTTGCAAAGACGTCTAAAAATAGGCAACAAAAAAGCAACAAAAACGTCTAAAAATAGGCAACCAAAAAGTTTACAAAAACGTCTAAAAATAGGAAACAAAAAAGTTGACAACAATATCACAAAGAAAGTGACAAAGATGTCTGAAAATAGGCAACAAAAAAATTGACAAAAATGTCAGAAAACAGCGACAAAAACTTCTAAAAATAGTCAACAAAAAAGTTGACAAAAACGTCATAAAAAAGCGACAAAAACTTCTAAAAATAGTCAACAAAAAAGTTGACAAAAACGTCACGAAAAAAGCGGCAAAGACGTCTAAAAATAGGCAAAAAAAGCGCAACAAAAAAGTCTAAAAATAGGCAACCAAAAAGTTTACAAAAACGTCTAAAAATAGGCAACAAAAAAATTGACAAAAATGTCAGAAAAAAGCGACAAAAACTTCTAAAAATAGTCAACAAAAAAGTTGACAAAAACGTCACGAAAAAAGCTGCAAAGACGTCTAAAAATAGGCAACCAAAAAGTTTACAAAAACGTCTAAAAATAGGAAACAAAAAAGTTGACAACAATATCACAAAGAAAGTGACAAAGATGTCTAAAAATAGGCAACAAAAAAATTGACAAAAATGTCAGAAAAAAGCAACAAAAACTTCTAAAAATAGTCAACAAAAAAGTTGACAAAAACGTCAAGAAAAAAGTTGCAAAGACGTCTAAAAATAGGCAACAAAAAAGCAACAAAAACGTCTAAAAATAGGCAACCAAAAAGTTTACAAAAACGTCTAAAAATAGGAAACAAAAAAGTTGACAACAATATCACAAAGAAAGTGACAAAGATGTCTGAAAATAGGCAACAAAAAAATTGACAAAAATGTCAGAAAAAAACGACAAAAACTTCTAAAAATAGTCAACAAAAAAGTTGACAAAAACGTCATAAAAAAGCGACAAAAACTTCTAAAAATAGTCAACAAAAAAGTTGACAAAAACGTCACGAAAAAAGCGGCAAAGACGTCTAAAAATAGGTAAAAAAAGCACAACAAAAAAGTCTAAAAATAGGCAACCAAAAAGTTTACAAAAACGTCTAAAAATAGGCAACTAAAAAATTGACAAAAATGTCAGAAAAAAGCGACAAAAACTTCTAAAAATAGTCAACAAAAAAGTTGACAAAAACGTCACGAAAAAAGCTGCAAAGACGTCTAAAAATAGGCAACAAAAAAGCAACAAAAACGTCTAAAAATAGGCAACCAAAAAGTTTACAAAAACGTCTAAAAATAGGAAACAAAAAAGTTGACAACAATATCACAAAGAAAGTGACAAAGATGTCTAAAAATAGGCAACAAAAAAATTGACAAAAATGTCAGAAAAAAGCGACAAAAACTTCTAAAAATAATCAACAAATAATTTGACAAAAACGTCACGAAAAAAGCTGCAAAGACGTCTAAAAATAGGCAACCAAAAAGTTTACAAAAACGTCTAAAAATAGGAAACAAAAAAGTTGACAACAATATCACAAAGAAAGTGACAAAGATGTCTAAAAATAGGCAACAAAAAAATTGACAAAAATGTCAGAAAAAAGAGACAAAAACTTCTAAAAGTAGTCAACAAAAAAGTTGACAAAAACGTCATGAAAAAAGCTGCAAAGACGTCTAAAAATAGGCAACAAAAAAGCAACAAAAACGTCTAAAAATAGGCAACCAAAAAGTTTACAAAAACGTCTAAAAATAGGAAACAAAAAAGTTGACAACAATATCACAAAGAAAGTGACAAAGATGTCTAAAAATAGGCAACAAAAAAATTGACAAAAATGTCAGAAAAAAGCAACAAAAACTTCTAAAAATAGTCAACAAAAAAGTTGACAAAAACGTCAAGAAAAAAGTTGCAAAGACGTCTAAAAATAGGCAACAAAAAAGCAACAAAAACGTCTAAAAATAGGCAACCAAAAAGTTTACAAAAACGTCTAAAAATAGGAAACAAAAAAGTTGACAACAATATCACAAAGAAAGTGACAAAGATGTCTGAAAATAGGCAACAAAAAAATTGACAAAAATGTCAGAAAAAAGCGACAAAAACTTCTAAAAATAGTCAACAAAAAAGTTGACAAAAACGTCATAAAAAAGCGACAAAAACTTCTAAAAATAGTCAACAAAAAAGTTGACAAAAACGTCACGAAAAAAGCGGCAAAGACGTCTAAAAATAGGCAAAAAAAGCACAACAAAAAAGTCTAAAAATAGGCAACCAAAAAGTTTACAAAAACGTCTAAAAATAGGCAACTAAAAAATTGACAAAAATGTCAGAAAAAAGCGACAAAAACTTCTAAAAATAGTCAACAAAAAAGTTGACAAAAACGTCACGAAAAAAGCTGCAAAGACGTCTAAAAATAGGCAACAAAAAAGCAACAAAAACGTCTAAAAATAGGCAACCAAAAAGTTTACAAAAACGTCTAAAAATAGGAAACAAAAAAGTTGACAACAATATCACAAAGAAAGTGACAAAGATGTCTGAAAATAGGCAACAAAAAAATTGACAAAAATGTCAGAAAAAAGCGACAAAAACTTCTAAAAATAATCAACAAATAATTTGACAAAAACGTCACGAAAAAAGCTGCAAAGACGTCTAAAAATAGGCAACCAAAAAGTTTACAAAAATGTCTAAAAATAGGAAACAAAAAAGTTGACAACAATATCACAAAGAAAGTGACAAAGATGTCTAAAAATAGGCAACAAAAAAATTGACAAAAATGTCAGAAAAAAGAGACAAAAACTTCTAAAAGTAGTCAACAAAAAAGTTGACAAAAACGTCATGAAAAAAGCTGCAAAGACGTCTAAAAATAGGCAACAAAAAAGCAACAAAAACGTCTAAAAATAGGCAACCAAAAAGTTTACAAAAACGTCTAAAAATAGGAAACAAAAAAGTTGACAACAATATCACAAAGAAAGTGACAAAGATGTCTAAAAATAGGCAACAAAAAAATTGACAAAAATGTCAGAAAAAAGCGACAAAAACTTCTAAAAATAGTCAACAAAAAAGTTGACAAAAACGTCATAAAAAAGCGACAAAAACTTCTAAAAATAGTCAACAAAAAAGTTGACAAAAACGTCACGAAAAAAGCGGCAAAGACGTCTAAAAATAGGCAACAAAAAAGCAACAAAAACGTCTAAAAATAGGCAACCAAAAAGTTTACAAAAACGTCTAAAAATAGGTAACAAAAAAGTTGACAACAATATCACAAAGAAAGTGACAAAGATGTCTAAAAATAGGCAACAAAAAAATTGACAAAAATGTCAGAAAAAAGCGACAAAAACTTCTAAAAATAGTCAACAAAAAAGTTGACAAAAACGTCATAAAAAAGCGACAAAAACTTCTAAAAATAGTCAACAAAAAAGTTGACAAAAACGTCATAAAAAGCGACAAAAACTTCTAAAAATAGTCAACCAAAAAGTTGACAAAAACGTCACGAAAAAAGCGGCAAAGACGTCTAAAAATAGGCAAAAAAAGCGCAACAAAAAAGTCTAAAAATAGGCAACCAAAAATTTTACAAAAACGTCTAAAAATAGGCAACAAAAAAATTGACAAAAATGTCAGAAAAAAGCAACAAAAACTTCTAAAAATAGTCAACAAAAAAGTTGACAAAAACGTCACGAAAAAAGCTGCAAAGACGTCTAAAAATAGGCAACAATAAAGCAACAAAAACGTCTAAAAATAGGCAACCAAAAAGTTTACAAAAACGTCTAAAAATAGGAAACAAAAAAGTTGACAACAATATCACAAAGAAAGTGACAAAGATGTCTAAAAATAGGCAACAAAAAAATTGACAAAAATGTCAGAAAAAAGCGACAAAAACTTCTAAAAATAGTCAACAAAAAAGTTGAAAAAAACGTCATAAAAAAGCGACAAAAACTTCTAAAAATAGTCAACAAAAAAGTTGACAAAAACGTCACGAAAAAAGCGGCAAAGACGTCTAAAAATAGGCAACAAAAAAGCAACAAAAACGTCTAAAAATAGGCAACCAAAAAGTTTACAAAAACGTCTAAAAATAGGTAACAAAAAAGTTGACAACAATATCACAAAGAAAGTGACAAAGATGTCTAAAAATAGGCAACAAAAAAATTGACAAAAATGTCAGAAAAAAGCGACAAAAACTTCTAAAAATAGTCAACAAAAAAGTTGACAAAAACGTCATAAAAAAGCGACAAAAACTTCTAAAAATAGTCAACAAAAAAGTTGACAAAAACGTCATAAAAAGCGACAAAAACTTCTAAAAATAGTCAACAAAAAAGTTGACAAAAACGTCACGAAAAAAGCGGCAAAGACGTCTAAAAATAGGCAAAAAAAGCGCAACAAAAAAGTCTAAAAATAGGCAACCAAAAATTTTACAAAAACGTCTAAAAATAGGCAACAAAAAAATTGACAAAAATGTCAGAAAAAAGCGACAAAAACTTCTAAAAATAGTCAACAAAAAAGTTGACAAAAACGTCACGAAAAAAGCTGCAAAGACGTCTAAAAATAGGCAACAATAAAGCAACAAAAACGTCTAAAAATAGGCAACCAAAAAGTTTACAAAAACGTCTAAAAATAGGAAACAAAAAAGTTGACAACAATATCACAAAGAAAGTGACAAAGATGTCTAAAAATAGGCAACAAAAAAATTGACAAAAATGTCAGAAAAAAGCGACAAAAACTTCTAAAAATAGTCAACAAAAAAGTTGAAAAAAACGTCATAAAAAAGCGACAAAAACTTCTAAAAATAGTCAACAAAAAAGTTGACAAAAACGTCACGAAAAAAGCGGCAAAGACGTCTAAAAATAGGCAACAAAAAAGCAACAAAAACGTCTAAAAATAGGCAACCAAAAAGTTTACAAAAACGTCTAAAAATAGGTAACAAAAAAGTTGACAACAATATCACAAAGAAAGTGACAAAGATGTCTAAAAATAGGCAACAAAAAAATTGACAAAAATGTCAGAAAAAAGCGACAAAAACTTCTAAAAATAGTCAACAAAAAAGTTGACAAAAACGTCATAAAAAAGCGACAAAAACTTCTAAAAATAGTCAACAAAAAAGTTGACAAAAACGTCATAAAAAGCGACAAAAACTTCTAAAAATAGTCAACAAAAAAGTTGACAAAAACGTCACGAAAAAAGCGGCAAAGACGTCTAAAAATAGGTAAAAAAAGCGCAACAAAAAAGTCTAAAAATAGGCAACCAAAAATTTTACAAAAACGTCTAAAAATAGGCAACAAAAAAATTGACAAAAATGTCAGAAAAAAGCGACAAAAACTTCTAAAAATAGTCAACAAAAAAGTTGACAAAAACGTCACGAAAAAAGCTGCAAAGACGTCTAAAAATAGGCAACAATAAAGCAACAAAAACGTCTAAAAATAGGCAACCAAAAAGTTTACAAAAACGTCTAAAAATAGGAAACAAAAAAGTTGACAACAATATCACAAAGAAAGTGACAAAGATGTCTAAAAATAGGCAACAAAAAAATTGACAAAAATGTCAGAAAAAAGCGACAAAAACTTCTAAAAATAGTCAACAAAAAAGTTGACAAAAACGTCATAAAAAAGCGACAAAAACTTCTAAAAATAGTCAACAAAAAAGTTGACAAAAACGTCACGAAAAAAGCGGCAAAGACGTCTAAAAATAGGCAACAAAAAAGCAACAAAAACGTCTAAAAATAGGCAACCAAAAAGTTTACAAAAACGTCTAAAAATAGGTAACAAAAAAGTTGACAACAATATCACAAAGAAAGTGACAAAGATGTCTAAAAATAGGCAACAAAAAAATTGACAAAAATGTCAGAAAAAAGCGACAAAAACTTCTAAAAATAGTCAACAAAAAAGTTGACAAAAACGTCATAAAAAAGCGACAAAAACTTCTAAAAATAGTCAACAAAAAAGTTGACAAAAACGTCATAAAAAGCGACAAAAACTTCTAAAAATAGTCAACCAAAAAGTTGACAAAAACGTCACGAAAAAAGCGACAAAGACGTCTAAAAATAGGCAAAAAAAGCGCAACAAAAAAGTCTAAAAATAGGCAACCAAAAATTTTACAAAAACGTCTAAAAATAGGCAACAAAAAAATTGACAAAAATGTCAGAAAAAAGCGACAAAAACTTCTAAAAATAGTCAACAAAAAAGTTGACAAAAACGTCACGAAAAAAGCTGCAAAGACGTCTAAAAATAGGCAACAATAAAGCAACAAAAACGTCTAAAAATAGGCAACCAAAAAGTTTACAAAAACGTCTAAAAATAGGAAACAAAAAAGTTGACAACAATATCACAAAGAAAGTGACAAAGATGTCTAAAAATAGGCAACAAAAAAATTGACAAAAATGTCAGAAAAAAGCAACAAAAACTTCTAAAAATAGTCAACAAAAAAGTTGACAAAAACGTCAAGAAAAAAGTTGCAAAGACGTCTAAAAATAGGCAACAAAAAAGCAACAAAAACGTCTAAAAATAGGCAACCAAAAAGTTTACAAAAACGTCTAAAAATAGGAAACAAAAAAGTTGACAACAATATCACAAAGAAAGTGACAAAGATGTCTGAAAATAGGCAACAAAAAAATTGACAAAAATGTCAGAAAACAGCGACAAAAACTTCTAAAAATAGTCAACAAAAAAGTTGACAAAAACGTCATAAAAAAGCGACAAAAACTTCTAAAAATAGTCAACAAAAAAGTTGACAAAAACGTCACGAAAAAAGCGGCAAAGACGTCTAAAAATAGGCAAAAAAAGCGCAACAAAAAAGTCTAAAAATAGGCAACCAAAAAGTTTACAAAAACGTCTAAAAATAGGCAACAAAAAAATTGACAAAAATGTCAGAAAAAAGCGACAAAAACTTCTAAAAATAGTCAACAAAAAAGTTGACAAAAACGTCACGAAAAAAGCTGCAAAGACGTCTAAAAATAGGCAACCAAAAAGTTTACAAAAACGTCTAAAAATAGGAAACAAAAAAGTTGACAACAATATCACAAAGAAAGTGACAAAGATGTCTAAAAATAGGCAACAAAAAAATTGACAAAAATGTCAGAAAAAAGCAACAAAAACTTCTAAAAATAGTCAACAAAAAAGTTGACAAAAACGTCAAGAAAAAAGTTGCAAAGACGTCTAAAAATAGGCAACAAAAAAGCAACAAAAACGTCTAAAAATAGGCAACCAAAAAGTTTACAAAAACGTCTAAAAATAGGAAACAAAAAAGTTGACAACAATATCACAAAGAAAGTGACAAAGATGTCTGAAAATAGGCAACAAAAAATTGACAAAAATGTCAGAAAAAAGCGACAAAAACTTCTAAAAATAGTCAACAAAAAAGTTGACAAAAACGTCATAAAAAAGCGACAAAAACTTCTAAAAATAGTCAACAAAAAAGTTGACAAAAACGTCACGAAAAAAGCGGCAAAGACGTCTAAAAATAGGCAAAAAAAGCACAACAAAAAAGTCTAAAAATAGGCAACCAAAAAGTTTACAAAAACGTCTAAAAATAGGCAACTAAAAAATTGACAAAAATGTCAGAAAAAAGCGACAAAAACTTCTAAAAATAGTCAACAAAAAAGTTGACAAAAACGTCACGAAAAAAGCTGCAAAGACGTCTAAAAATAGGCAACAAAAAAGCAACAAAAACGTCTAAAAATAGGCAACCAAAAAGTTTACAAAAACGTCTAAAAATAGGAAACAAAAAAGTTGACAACAATATCACAAAGAAAGTGACAAAGATGTCTAAAAATAGGCAACAAAAAAATTGACAAAAATGTCAGAAAAAAGCGACAAAAACTTCTAAAAATAATCAACAAATAATTTGACAAAAACGTCACGAAAAAAGCTGCAAAGACGTCTAAAAATAGGAAACCAAAAAGTTTACAAAAACGTCTAAAAATAGGAAACAAAAAAGTTGACAACAATATCACAAAGAAAGTGACAAAGATGTCTAAAAATAGGCAACAAAAAAATTGACAAAAATGTCAGAAAAAAGAGACAAAAACTTCTAAAAGTAGTCAACAAAAAAGTTGACAAAAACGTCATGAAAAAAGCTGCAAAGACGTCTAAAAATAGGCAACAAAAAAGCAACAAAAACGTCTAAAAATAGGCAACCAAAAAGTTTACAAAAACGTCTAAAAATAGGAAACAAAAAAGTTGACAACAATATCACAAAGAAAGTGACAAAGATGTCTAAAAATAGGCAACAAAAAAATTGACAAAAATGTCAGAAAAAAGCGACAAAAACTTCTAAAAATAGTCAACAAAAAAGTTGACAAAAACGTCATAAAAAAGCGACAAAAACTTCTAAAAATAGTCAACAAAAAAGTTGACAAAAACGTCACGAAAAAAGCGGCAAAGACGTCTAAAAATAGGCAACAAAAAAGCAACAAAAACGTCTAAAAATAGGCAACCAAAAAGTTTACAAAAACGTCTAAAAATAGGTAACAAAAAAGTTGACAACAATATCACAAAGAAAGTGACAAAGATGTCTAAAAATAGGCAACAAAAAAATTGACAAAAATGTCAGAAAAAAGCGACAAAAACTTCTAAAAATAGTCAACAAAAAAGTTGACAAAAACGTCATAAAAAAGCGACAAAAACTTCTAAAAATAGTCAACAAAAAAGTTGACAAAAACGTCATAAAAAGCGACAAAAACTTCTAAAAATAGTCAACCAAAAAGTTGACAAAAACGTCACGAAAAAAACGGCAAAGACGTCTAAAAATAGGCAAAAAAAGCGCAACAAAAAAGTCTAAAAATAGGCAACCAAAAATTTTACAAAAACGTCTAAAAATAGGCAACAAAAAAATTGACAAAAATGTCAGAAAAAAGCGACAAAAACTTCTAAAAATAGTCAACAAAAAAGTTGACAAAAACGTCACGAAAAAAGCTGCAAAGACGTCTAAAAATAGGCAACAATAAAGCAACAAAAACGTCTAAAAATAGGCAACCAAAAAGTTTACAAAAACGTCTAAAAATAGGAAACAAAAAAGTTGACAACAATATCACAAAGAAAGTGACAAAGATGTCTAAAAATAGGCAACAAAAAAATTGACAAAAATGTCAGAAAAAAGCAACAAAAACTTCTAAAAATAGTCAACAAAAAAGTTGACAAAAACGTCAAGAAAAAAGTTGCAAAGACGTCTAAAAATAGGCAACAAAAAAGCAACAAAAACGTCTAAAAATAGGCAACCAAAAAGTTTACAAAAACGTCTAAAAATAGGAAACAAAAAAGTTGACAACAATATCACAAAGAAAGTGACAAAGATGTCTGAAAATAGGCAACAAAAAAATTGACAAAAATGTCAGAAAAAAGCGACAAAAACTTCTAAAAATAGTCAACAAAAAAGTTGACAAAAACGTCATAAAAAAGCGACAAAAACTTCTAAAAATAGTCAACAAAAAAGTTGACAAAAACGTCACGAAAAAAGCGGCAAAGACGTCTAAAAATAGGCAAAAAAAGCGCAACAAAAAAGTCTAAAAATAGGCAACCAAAAAGTTTACAAAAACGTCTAAAAATAGGCAACAAAAAAATTGACAAAAATGTTAGAAAAAAGCGACAAAAACTTCTAAAAATAGTCAACAAAAAAGTTGACAAAAACGTCACGAAAAAAGCTGCAAAGACGTCTAAAAATAGGCAACCAAAAAGTTTACAAAAACGTCTAAAAATAGGAAACAAAAAAGTTGACAACAATATCACAAAGAAAGTGACAAAGATGTCTAAAAATAGGCAACAAAAAAATTGACAAAAATGTCAGAAAAAAGAGACAAAAACTTCTAAAAGTAGTCAACAAAAAAGTTGACAAAAACGTCATGAAAAAAGCTGCAAAGACGTCTAAAAATAGGCAACAAAAAAGCAACAAAAACGTCTAAAAATAGGCAACCAAAAAGTTTACAAAAACGTCTAAAAATAGGAAACAAAAAAGTTGACAACAATATCACAAAGAAAGTGACAAAGATGTCTAAAAATAGGCAACAAAAAAATTGACAAAAATGTCAGAAAAAAGCAACAAAAACTTCTAAAAATAGTGTACAAAAAAGTTGACAAAAACGTCAAGAAAAAAGTTGCAAAGACGTCTAAAAATAGGCAACAAAAAAGCAACAAAAACGTCTAAAAATAGGCAACCAAAAAGTTTACAAAAACGTCTAAAAATAGGAAACAAAAAAGTTGACAACAATATCACAAAGAAAGTGACAAAGATGTCTGAAAATAGGCAACAAAAAAATTGACAAAAATGTCAGAAAAAAGCGACAAAAACTTCTAAAAATAGTCAACAAAAAAGTTGACAAAAACGTCACGAAAAAAGCGGCAAAGACGTCTAAAAATAGGCAAAAAAAGCACAACAAAAAAGTCTAAAAATAGGCAACCAAAAAGTTTACAAAAACGTCTAAAAATAGGCAACAAAAAAATTGACAAAAATGTCAGAAAAAAGCGACAAAAACTTCTAAAAATAGTCAACAAAAAAGTTGACAAAAACGTCACGAAAAAAGCTGCAAAGACGTCTAAAAATAGGCAACAAAAAAGCAACAAAAACGTCTAAAAATAGGCAACCAAAAAGTTTACAAAAACGTCTAAAAATAGGAAACAAAAAAGTTGACAATAATATCACAAAGAAAGTGACAAAGATGTCTAAAAATAGGCAACAAAAAAATTGACAAAAATGTCAGAAAAAAGCGACAAAAACTTCTAAAAATAATCAACAAATAATTTGACAAAAACGTCACGAAAAAAGCTGCAAAGACGTCTAAAAATAGGCAACCAAAAAGTTTACAAAAACGTCTAAAAATAGGAAACAAAAAAGTTGACAACAATATCACAAAGAAAGTGACAAAGATGTCTAAAAATAGGCAACAAAAAAATTGACAAAAATGTCAGAAAAAAGAGACAAAAACTTCTAAAAGTAGTCAACAAAAAAGTTGACAAAAACGTCATGAAAAAAGCTGCAAAGACGTCTAAAAATAGGCAACAAAAAAGCAACAAAAACGTCTAAAAATAGGCAACCAAAAAGTTTACAAAAACGTCTAAAAATAGGAAACAAAAAAGTTGACAACAATATCACAAAGAAAGTGACAAAGATGTCTAAAAATAGGCAACAAAAAAATTGACAAAAATGTCAGAAAAAAGCAACAAAAACTTCTAAAAATAGTCAACAAAAAAGTTGACAAAAACGTCAAGAAAAAAGTTGCAAAGACGTCTAAAAATAGGCAACAAAAAGCAACAAAAACGTCTAAAAATAGGCAACCAAAAAGTTTACAAAAACGTCTAAAAATAGGAAACAAAAAAGTTGACAACAATATCACAAAGAAAGTGACAAAGATGTCTGAAAATAGGCAACAAAAAAATTGACAAAAATGTCAGAAAAAAGCGACAAAAACTTCTAAAAATAGTCAACAAAAAAGTTGACAAAAACGTCATAAAAAAGCGACAAAAACTTCTAAAAATAGTCAACAAAAAAGTTGACAAAAACGTCACGAAAAAAGCGGCAAAGACGTCTAAAAATAGGCAAAAAAAGCACAACAAAAAAGTCTAAAAATAGGCAACCAAAAAGTTTACAAAAACGTCTAAAAATAGGCAACAAAAAAATTGACAAAAATGTCAGAAAAAAGCGACAAAAACTTCTAAAAATAGTCAACAAAAAAGTTGACAAAAACGTCACGAAAAAAGCTGCAAAGACGTCTAAAAATAGGCAACAAAAAAGCAACAAAAACGTCTAAAAATAGGCAACCAAAAAGTTTACAAAAACGTCTAAAAATAGGAAACAAAAAAGTTGACAACAATATCACAAAGAAAGTGACAAAGATGTCTAAAAAATAGGCAACAAAAAAATTGACAAAAATGTCAGAAAAAAGCGACAAAAACTTCTAAAAATAATCAACAAATAATTTGACAAAAACGTCATAAAAAAGCGGCAAAGACGTCTAAAAATAGGCAACAAAAAAGCAACAAAAACGTCTAAAAATAGGCAACCAAAAAGTTTACAAAAACGTCTAAAAATAGGAAATAAAAAAGTTGACAACAATATCACAAAGACAGTGACAAAGATGTCTAAGAATAGGCGACAAAAAAATTGACAAAAATGTCAGAAAAAAGCGACAAAAACTTCTAAAAATAGTCAACAAAAAAGTTGACAAAAACGTCATAAAAAAGCGACAAAAACTTCTAAAAATAGTCAACAAAAAAGTTGACAAAAACGTCACGAAAAAAGCGGCAAAGACGTCTAAAAATAGGCAACAAAAAAGCAACAAAAATGTCTAAAAATAGGCAACCAAAAAGTTTACAAAAACGTCTAAAAATAGGAAACAAAAAAGTTGACAACAATATCACAAATAAAGTGACAAAGATGTCTAAAAATAGGCAACAAAACAATTGACAAAAATGTCAGAAAAAAGCGACAAAAACTTCTAAAAATAGTCAACAAAAAAGTTGACAAAAACGTCATAAAAAAGCGACAAAAACTTCTAAAAATAGTCAACAAAAAAGTTGACAAAAACGTCACGAAAAAAGCGGCAAAGACGTCTAAAAATAGGCAACAAAAAAGCAACAAAAACGTCTAAAAATAGGCAACCAAAAAGTTTACAAAAACGTCTAAAAATAGGTAACAAAAAAGTTGACAACAATATCACAAAGAAAGTGACAAAGATGTCTAAAAATAGGCAACAAAAAAAATTGACAAAAATGTCAGAAAAAAGCGACAAAAACTTCTAAAAATAGTCAACAAAAAAGTTGACAAAAACGTCATAAAAAAGCGACAAAAACTTCTAAAAATAGTCAACAAAAAAGTTGACAAAAATGTCATAAAAAAGCGACAAAAACTTCTAAAAATAGACAACAAAAAAGCAACAAAAACGTCTAAAAATAGGCAACCAAAAAGTTTACAAAAACGTCTAAAAATAGTCAACAAAAAAGTTGACAAAAACGTCATAAAAAAGCGACAAAAACTTCTAAAAATAGTCAACAAAAAAGTTGACAAAAACGTCACGAAAAAAGCGGCAAAGACGTCTAAAAATAGGCAACAAAAAAGCAACAAAAACGTCTAAAAATAGGCAACCAAAAAGTTTACAAAAACGTCTAAAAATAGGTAACAAAAAAGTTGACAACAATATCACAAAGAAAGTGACAAAGATGTCTAAAAATAGGCAACAAAAAAATTGACAAAAATGTCAGAAAAAAGCGACAAAAACTTCTAAAAATAGTCAACAAAAAAGTTGACAAAAACGTCATAAAAAAGCGACAAAAACTTCTAAAAATAGTCAACAAAAAAGTTGACAAAAATGTCATAAAAAAGCGACAAAAACTTCTAAAAATAGTCAACAAAAAAGTTGACAAAAACGTCACGAAAAAAGCGGCAAAGATGTCTAAAAATAGGCAAAAAAAAGCGCAACAAAAAAGTCTAAAAATAGGCAACCAAAAAGTTTACAAAAACGTCTAAAAATAGGAAACAAAAAGTTGACAACAATATCACAAAGAAAGTGACAAAGATGTCTAAAAATAGGCAACAAAAAAATTGACAAAAATGTCAGAAAAAAGCGACAAAAACTTCTAAAAATAGTCAAAAAAAAGTTGACAAAAACGTCACGAAAAAAGCGGCAAAGACGTCTAAAAATAGGCAAAAAAGCGCAACAAAAAAGTCTAAAAATAGGCAACCAAAAAGTTTACAAAAACGTCTAAAAATAGGCAACAAAAAAATTGACAAAAATGTCAGAAAAAAGCGACAATAACTTCTAAAAATAGTCAACAAAAAAGTTGACAAAAACGTCACGAAAAAAGCTGAAAAGACGTCTAAAAATAGACAACAAAAAAGCAACAAAAACGTCTAAAAATAGGCAACCAAAAAGTTTACAAAAACGTCTAAAAATAGGAAACAAAAAAGTTGACAACAATATCACAAAGAAAGTGACAAAGATGTCTAAAAATAGGCAACAAAAAAATTGACAAAAATGTCAGAAAAAAGCGACAAAAACTTCTAAAAATAGTCAACAAAAAAGTTGACAAAAACGTCACGAAAAAAGCTGCAAAGACGTCTAAAAATAGGCAACAAAAAAGCAACAAAAAAGTCTAAAAATAGCCAACCAAAAAGTTTACAAAAACGTCTAAAAATAGGAAATAAAAAAGTTGACAACAATATCACAAAGACAGTGACAAAGATGTCTAAAAATAGGCGACAAAAAAATTGACAAAAATGTCAGAAGAAAGCGATAACGTCTCAGAAATGGACAAAAACGTCTCACAAAGGGAAAGAAACGTCTAAAATTTGACAACAAAAAAGTTGACAAAAACGTCATAAAAAAGCGACAAAAACTTATAAAAATAGTCAACAAAAAAGTTGACAAAAACATCACGAAAAAAGCCGCAAAGACGTCTAAAAATAGGCAATAAAAAGCAACAAAAATGTCTAAAAATAGGAAACAAAAAAGTTGACAACAATATCACAAAGAAAGTGAAAAAGATGTCTAAAAATAGGCAACAAAATAATTGACAAAAATGTCAGAAAAAAGCGACAAAAACTTCTAAAAATAGTCAACAAAAAAGTTGACAAAAACGTCATGAAAAAGCGACAAAAACTTCTAAAAATAGTCAACAAAAAAGTTGACAAAAACTTCTAAAAATAGTCAACAAAAAAGTTGACAAAAACGTCACGAAAAAAGCGGCAAAGACGTCTAAAAATAGGCAACAAAAAAGCAACAAAAATGTCTAAAAATAGGCAACCAAAAAGTTTACAAAAACGTCTAAAAATAGGAAACAAAAAAGTGGACAACAATATCACAAAGAAAGTGACAAAGATGTCTAAAAATAGGCAACAAAAAAATTGACAAAAATGTCAGAAAAAAGCGACAAAAACTTCTAAAAATAGTCAACAAAAAAGTTGACAAAAACGTCATAAAAAAGCGACAAAAACTTCTAAAAATAGTCAACAAAAAAGTTGACAAAAACGTCACAAAAAAAGCGGCAGACGTCTAAAAATAGGCAACAAAAAAGCAACAAAAACGTCTAAAAATAGGCAACCAAAAAGTTTACAAAAACGTCTAAAAATAGGAAACAAAAAAGTTGACAACAATATCACAAAGAAAGTGACAAAGATGTCTAAAAATAGGCAACAAAAAAATTGACAAAAATGTCAGAAAAAAGCGACAAAAACTTCTAAAAATAGTCAACAAAAAAGTTGACAAAAACGTCACGAAAAAAGCTGCAAAGACGTCTAAAAATAGGCAACAAAAAAGCAACAAAAAAGTCTAAAAATAGCCAACCAAAAAGTTTACAAAAACGTCTAAAAATAGGAAATAAAAAAGTTGACAACAATATCACAAAGACAGTGACAAAGATGTCTAAAAATAGGCGACAAAAAAATTGACAAAAATGTCAGAAGAAAGCGATAACGTCTCAGAAATGGACAAAAACGTCTCACAAAGGGAAAGAAACGTCTAAAATTTGACAACAAAAAAGTTGACAAAAACGTCATAAAAAAGCGACAAAAACTTATAAAAATAGTCAACAAAAAAGTTGACAAAAACATCACGAAAAAAGCCGCAAAGACGTCTAAAAATAGGCAATAAAAAAGCAACAAAAATGTCTAAAAATAGGAAACAAAAAAGTTGACAACAATATCACAAAGAAAGTGAAAAAGATGTCTAAAAATAGGCAACAAAATAATTGACAAAAATGTCAGAAAAAAGCGACAAAAACTTCTAAAAATAGTCAACAAAAAAGTTGACAAAAACGTCATGAAAAAGCGACAAAAACTTCTAAAAATAGTCAACAAAAAAGTTGACAAAAACTTCTAAAAATAGTCAACAAAAAAGTTGACAAAAACGTCACGAAAAAAGCGGCAAAGACGTCTAAAAATAGGCAACAAAAAAGCAACAAAAATGTCTAAAAATAGGCAACCAAAAAGTTTACAAAAACGTCTAAAAATAGGAAACAAAAAAGTGGACAACAATATCACAAAGAAAGTGACAAAGATGTCTAAAAATAGGCAACAAAAAAATTGACAAAAATGTCAGAAAAAAGCGACAAAAACTTCTAAAAATAGTCAACAAAAAAGTTGACAAAAACGTCATAAAAAAGCGACAAAAACTTCTAAAAATAGTCAACAAAAAAGTTGACAAAAACGTCACAAAAAAAGCGACAAAGACGTCTAAAAATAGGCAACAAAAAAGCAACAAAAACGTCTAAAAATAGGCAACCAAAAAGTTTACAAAAACGTCTAAAAATAGGAAATAAAAAAGTTGACAACAATATCACAAAGACAGTGACAAAGATGTCTAAAAGTAGGCGACAAAAAAATTGACAAAAATGTCAGAAAAAAGCGATAACGTCTCAGAAATGGACAAAAACGTCTCACAAAGGGAAAAAAACGTCTAAAATTTTACAACAAAAAAGTTGACAAAAACGTCACGAAAAAAGCGGCAAAGACGTCTAAAAATAGGCAACAAAAAAGCAACAAAAATGTCTAAAAATAGGAAACAAAAAAGTTGACAACAACATCACAAAGAAAGTGAAAAAGATGTCTAAAAATAGGCAACAAAATAATTGACAAAAATGTCAGAAAAAAGCGACAAAAACTTCTAAAAATAGTCAACAAAAAAATTGACAAAAACGTCATAAAAAAAGCGGCAAAGACGTCTAAAAATAGGCAAAAAAAGCGTAACAAAAAAGTCTAAAAATAGGCAACCAAAAAGTTGACAAAAACGTCACGAAAAAAGCGGCAAAGACGTCTAAAAATAGGCAAAAAAAGCGCAACAAAAAAGTCTAAAAATAGGCAACCAAAAAGTTGACAAAAACGTCATAAAAAAGCGGCAAAGACGTCTAAAAATAGACAACAAAAAAGCAACAAAAACGTCTAAAAATAGGCAACCAAAAAGTTTACAAAAACGTCTAAAAATAGGTAACAAAAAAGTTGACAACAATATCACAAAGAAAGTGACAAAGATGTCTAAAAATAGGCAAAAAAAAAATTGACAAAAATGTCAGAAAAAAGCGACAAAAACTTCTAAAAATAGTCAACAAAAAAGTTGACAAAAACGTCATAAAAAGCGACAAAAACTTCTAAAAATAGTCAACAAAAAATTTGACAAAAACGTCATAAAAAAGCGACAAAAACTTCTAAAAATAGTCAACAAAAAAGTTGACAAAAACGTCACGAAAAAAGCGGCAAAGACGTCTAAAAATAGGCAACAAAAAAGCAACAAAAATGTCTAAAAATAGGAAACAAAAAAGTTGACAACAATATCACAAAGAAAGTGAAAAAGATGTCTAAAAATAGGCAACAAAATAATTGACAAAAATGTCATTAAAAAGCGACAAAAACTTCTAAAAATAGTCGACAAAAAAGTTGACAAAAACGTCATAAAAAAGCGGCAAAGACGTCTAAAAATAGACAACAAAAAAGCAACAAAAAGGTCTAAAAATAGGCAACCAAAAAGTTTACAAAAACGTCTAAAAATAGGTAACAAAAAAGTTGACAATATCACAAAGAAAGTGACAAAGATGTCTAAAAATAGGCAACAAAAAAATTGACAAAAATGTCAGAAAAAAGAGACAAAAACTTCTAAAAGTAGTCAACAAAAAAGTTGACAAAAACGTCATGAAAAAAGCTGCAAAGACGTCTAAAAATAGGCAACAAAAAAGCAACAAAAACGTCTAAAAATAGGCAACCAAAAAGTTTACAAAAACGTCTAAAAATAGGAAACAAAAAAGTTGACAACAATATCACAAAGAAAGTGACAAAGATGTCTAAAAATAGGCAACAAAAAAATTGACAAAAATGTCAGAAAAAAGCAACAAAAACTTCTAAAAATAGTGTACAAAAAAGTTGACAAAAACGTCAAGAAAAAAGTTGCAAAGACGTCTAAAAATAGGCAACAAAAAAGCAACAAAAACGTCTAAAAATAGGCAACCAAAAAGTTTACAAAAACGTCTAAAAATAGGAAACAAAAAAGTTGACAACAATATCACAAAGAAAGTGACAAAGATGTCTGAAAATAGGCAACAAAAAAATTGACAAAAATGTCAGAAAAAAGCGACAAAAACTTCTAAAAATAGTCAACAAAAAAGTTGACAAAAACGTCATAAAAAAGCGACAAAAACTTCTAAAAATAGTCAACAAAAAAGTTGACAAAAACGTCACGAAAAAAGCGGCAAAGACGTCTAAAAATAGGCAAAAAAAGCACAACAAAAAAGTCTAAAAATAGGCAACCAAAAAGTTTACAAAAACGTCTAAAAATAGGCAACAAAAAAATTGACAAAAATGTCAGAAAAAAGCGACAAAAACTTCTAAAAATAGTCAACAAAAAAGTTGACAAAAACGTCACGAAAAAAGCTGCAAAGACGTCTAAAAATAGGCAACAAAAAAGCAACAAAAACGTCTAAAAATAGGCAACCAAAAAGTTTACAAAAACGTCTAAAAATAGGAAACAAAAAAGTTGACAATAATATCACAAAGAAAGTGACAAAGATGTCTAAAAATAGGCAACAAAAAAATTGACAAAAATGTCAGAAAAAAGCGACAAAAACTTCTAAAAATAATCAACAAATAATTTGACAAAAACGTCACGAAAAAAGCTGCAAAGACGTCTAAAAATAGGCAACCAAAAAGTTTACAAAAACGTCTAAAAATAGGAAACAAAAAAGTTGACAACAATATCACAAAGAAAGTGACAAAGATGTCTAAAAATAGGCAACAAAAAAATTGACAAAAATGTCAGAAAAAAGAGACAAAAACTTCTAAAAGTAGTCAACAAAAAAGTTGACAAAAACGTCATGAAAAAAGCTGCAAAGACGTCTAAAAATAGGCAACAAAAAAGCAACAAAAACGTCTAAAAATAGGCAACCAAAAAGTTTACAAAAACGTCTAAAAATAGGAAACAAAAAAGTTGACAACAATATCACAAAGAAAGTGACAAAGATGTCTAAAAATAGGCAACAAAAAAATTGACAAAAATGTCAGAAAAAAGCAACAAAAACTTCTAAAAATAGTCAACAAAAAAGTTGACAAAAACGTCAAGAAAAAAGTTGCAAAGACGTCTAAAAATAGGCAACAAAAAGCAACAAAAACGTCTAAAAATAGGCAACCAAAAAGTTTACAAAAACGTCTAAAAATAGGAAACAAAAAAGTTGACAACAATATCACAAAGAAAGTGACAAAGATGTCTGAAAATAGGCAACAAAAAAATTGACAAAAATGTCAGAAAAAAGCGACAAAAACTTCTAAAAATAGTCAACAAAAAAGTTGACAAAAACGTCATAAAAAAGCGACAAAAACTTCTAAAAATAGTCAACAAAAAAGTTGACAAAAACGTCACGAAAAAAGCGGCAAAGACGTCTAAAAATAGGCAAAAAAAGCACAACAAAAAAGTCTAAAAATAGGCAACCAAAAAGTTTACAAAAACGTCTAAAAATAGGCAACAAAAAAATTGACAAAAATGTCAGAAAAAAGCGACAAAAACTTCTAAAAATAGTCAACAAAAAAGTTGACAAAAACGTCACGAAAAAAGCTGCAAAGACGTCTAAAAATAGGCAACAAAAAAGCAACAAAAACGTCTAAAAATAGGCAACCAAAAAGTTTACAAAAACGTCTAAAAATAGGAAACAAAAAAGTTGACAACAATATCACAAAGAAAGTGACAAAGATGTCTAAAAAATAGGCAACAAAAAAATTGACAAAAATGTCAGAAAAAAGCGACAAAAACTTCTAAAAATAATCAACAAATAATTTGACAAAAACGTCATAAAAAAGCGGCAAAGACGTCTAAAAATAGGCAACAAAAAAGCAACAAAAACGTCTAAAAATAGGCAACCAAAAAGTTTACAAAAACGTCTAAAAATAGGAAATAAAAAAGTTGACAACAATATCACAAAGACAGTGACAAAGATGTCTAAGAATAGGCGACAAAAAAATTGACAAAAATGTCAGAAAAAAGCGACAAAAACTTCTAAAAATAGTCAACAAAAAAGTTGACAAAAACGTCATAAAAAAGCGACAAAAACTTCTAAAAATAGTCAACAAAAAAGTTGACAAAAACGTCACGAAAAAAGCGGCAAAGACGTCTAAAAATAGGCAACAAAAAAGCAACAAAAATGTCTAAAAATAGGCAACCAAAAAGTTTACAAAAACGTCTAAAAATAGGAAACAAAAAAGTTGACAACAATATCACAAATAAAGTGACAAAGATGTCTAAAAATAGGCAACAAAACAATTGACAAAAATGTCAGAAAAAAGCGACAAAAACTTCTAAAAATAGTCAACAAAAAAGTTGACAAAAACGTCATAAAAAAGCGACAAAAACTTCTAAAAATAGTCAACAAAAAAGTTGACAAAAACGTCACGAAAAAAGCGGCAAAGACGTCTAAAAATAGGCAACAAAAAAGCAACAAAAACGTCTAAAAATAGGCAACCAAAAAGTTTACAAAAACGTCTAAAAATAGGTAACAAAAAAGTTGACAACAATATCACAAAGAAAGTGACAAAGATGTCTAAAAATAGGCAACAAAAAAAATTGACAAAAATGTCAGAAAAAAGCGACAAAAACTTCTAAAAATAGTCAACAAAAAAGTTGACAAAAACGTCATAAAAAAGCGACAAAAACTTCTAAAAATAGTCAACAAAAAAGTTGACAAAAATGTCATAAAAAAGCGACAAAAACTTCTAAAAATAGACAACAAAAAAGCAACAAAAACGTCTAAAAATAGGCAACCAAAAAGTTTACAAAAACGTCTAAAAATAGTCAACAAAAAAGTTGACAAAAACGTCATAAAAAAGCGACAAAAACTTCTAAAAATAGTCAACAAAAAAGTTGACAAAAACGTCACGAAAAAAGCGGCAAAGACGTCTAAAAATAGGCAACAAAAAAGCAACAAAAACGTCTAAAAATAGGCAACCAAAAAGTTTACAAAAACGTCTAAAAATAGGTAACAAAAAAGTTGACAACAATATCACAAAGAAAGTGACAAAGATGTCTAAAAATAGGCAACAAAAAAATTGACAAAAATGTCAGAAAAAAGCGACAAAAACTTCTAAAAATAGTCAACAAAAAAGTTGACAAAAACGTCATAAAAAAGCGACAAAAACTTCTAAAAATAGTCAACAAAAAAGTTGACAAAAATGTCATAAAAAAGCGACAAAAACTTCTAAAAATAGTCAACAAAAAAGTTGACAAAAACGTCACGAAAAAAGCGGCAAAGATGTCTAAAAATAGGCAAAAAAAAGCGCAACAAAAAAGTCTAAAAATAGGCAACCAAAAAGTTTACAAAAACGTCTAAAAATAGGAAACAAAAAGTTGACAACAATATCACAAAGAAAGTGACAAAGATGTCTAAAAATAGGCAACAAAAAAATTGACAAAAATGTCAGAAAAAAGCGACAAAAACTTCTAAAAATAGTCAAAAAAAAGTTGACAAAAACGTCACGAAAAAAGCGGCAAAGACGTCTAAAAATAGGCAAAAAAGCGCAACAAAAAAGTCTAAAAATAGGCAACCAAAAAGTTTACAAAAACGTCTAAAAATAGGCAACAAAAAAATTGACAAAAATGTCAGAAAAAAGCGACAATAACTTCTAAAAATAGTCAACAAAAAAGTTGACAAAAACGTCACGAAAAAAGCTGCAAAGACGTCTAAAAATAGGCAACAAAAAAGCAACAAAAAAGTCTAAAAATAGCCAACCAAAAAGTTTACAAAAACGTCTAAAAATAGGAAATAAAAAAGTTGACAACAATATCACAAAGACAGTGACAAAGATGTCTAAAAATAGGCGACAAAAAAATTGACAAAAATGTCAGAAGAAAGCGATAACGTCTCAGAAATGGACAAAAACGTCTCACAAAGGGAAAGAAACGTCTAAAATTTGACAACAAAAAAGTTGACAAAAACGTCATAAAAAAGCGACAAAAACTTATAAAAATAGTCAACAAAAAAGTTGACAAAAACATCACGAAAAAAGCCGCAAAGACGTCTAAAAATAGGCAATAAAAAGCAACAAAAATGTCTAAAAATAGGAAACAAAAAAGTTGACAACAATATCACAAAGAAAGTGAAAAAGATGTCTAAAAATAGGCAACAAAATAATTGACAAAAATGTCAGAAAAAAGCGACAAAAACTTCTAAAAATAGTCAACAAAAAAGTTGACAAAAACGTCATGAAAAAGCGACAAAAACTTCTAAAAATAGTCAACAAAAAAGTTGACAAAAACTTCTAAAAATAGTCAACAAAAAAGTTGACAAAAACGTCACGAAAAAAGCGGCAAAGACGTCTAAAAATAGGCAACAAAAAAGCAACAAAAATGTCTAAAAATAGGCAACCAAAAAGTTTACAAAAACGTCTAAAAATAGGAAACAAAAAAGTGGACAACAATATCACAAAGAAAGTGACAAAGATGTCTAAAAATAGGCAACAAAAAAATTGACAAAAATGTCAGAAAAAAGCGACAAAAACTTCTAAAAATAGTCAACAAAAAAGTTGACAAAAACGTCATAAAAAAGCGACAAAAACTTCTAAAAATAGTCAACAAAAAAGTTGACAAAAACGTCACAAAAAAAGCGGCAAAGACGTCTAAAAATAGGCAACAAAAAAGCAACAAAAACGTCTAAAAATAGGCAACCAAAAAGTTTACAAAAACGTCTAAAAATAGGAAACAAAAAAGTTGACAACAATATCACAAAGAAAGTGACAAAGATGTCTAAAAATAGGCAACAAAAAAATTGACAAAAATGTCAGAAAAAAGCGACAAAAACTTCTAAAAATAGTCAACAAAAAAGTTGACAAAAACGTCACGAAAAAAGCTGCAAAGACGTCTAAAAATAGGCAACAAAAAAGCAACAAAAAAGTCTAAAAATAGCCAACCAAAAAGTTTACAAAAACGTCTAAAAATAGGAAATAAAAAAGTTGACAACAATATCACAAAGACAGTGACAAAGATGTCTAAAAATAGGCGACAAAAAAATTGACAAAAATGTCAGAAGAAAGCGATAACGTCTCAGAAATGGACAAAAACGTCTCACAAAGGGAAAGAAACGTCTAAAATTTGACAACAAAAAAGTTGACAAAAACGTCATAAAAAAGCGACAAAAACTTATAAAAATAGTCAACAAAAAAGTTGACAAAAACATCACGAAAAAAGCCGCAAAGACGTCTAAAAATAGGCAATAAAAAAGCAACAAAAATGTCTAAAAATAGGAAACAAAAAAGTTGACAACAATATCACAAAGAAAGTGAAAAAGATGTCTAAAAATAGGCAACAAAATAATTGACAAAAATGTCAGAAAAAAGCGACAAAAACTTCTAAAAATAGTCAACAAAAAAGTTGACAAAAACGTCATGAAAAAGCGACAAAAACTTCTAAAAATAGTCAACAAAAAAGTTGACAAAAACTTCTAAAAATAGTCAACAAAAAAGTTGACAAAAACGTCACGAAAAAAGCGGCAAAGACGTCTAAAAATAGGCAACAAAAAAGCAACAAAAATGTCTAAAAATAGGCAACCAAAAAGTTTACAAAAACGTCTAAAAATAGGAAACAAAAAAGTGGACAACAATATCACAAAGAAAGTGACAAAGATGTCTAAAAATAGGCAACAAAAAAATTGACAAAAATGTCAGAAAAAAGCGACAAAAACTTCTAAAAATAGTCAACAAAAAAGTTGACAAAAACGTCATAAAAAAGCGACAAAAACTTCTAAAAATAGTCAACAAAAAAGTTGACAAAAACGTCACAAAAAAAGCGACAAAGACGTCTAAAAATAGGCAACAAAAAAGCAACAAAAACGTCTAAAAATAGGCAACCAAAAAGTTTACAAAAACGTCTAAAAATAGGAAATAAAAAAGTTGACAACAATATCACAAAGACAGTGACAAAGATGTCTAAAAGTAGGCGACAAAAAAATTGACAAAAATGTCAGAAAAAAGCGATAACGTCTCAGAAATGGACAAAAACGTCTCACAAAGGGAAAAAAACGTCTAAAATTTTACAACAAAAAAGTTGACAAAAACGTCACGAAAAAAGCGGCAAAGACGTCTAAAAATAGGCAACAAAAAAGCAACAAAAATGTCTAAAAATAGGAAACAAAAAAGTTGACAACAACATCACAAAGAAAGTGAAAAAGATGTCTAAAAATAGGCAACAAAATAATTGACAAAAATGTCAGAAAAAAGCGACAAAAACTTCTAAAAATAGTCAACAAAAAAATTGACAAAAACGTCATAAAAAAAGCGGCAAAGACGTCTAAAAATAGGCAAAAAAAGCGTAACAAAAAAGTCTAAAAATAGGCAACCAAAAAGTTGACAAAAACGTCACGAAAAAAGCGGCAAAGACGTCTAAAAATAGGCAAAAAAAGCGCAACAAAAAAGTCTAAAAATAGGCAACCAAAAAGTTGACAAAAACGTCATAAAAAAGCGGCAAAGACGTCTAAAAATAGACAACAAAAAAGCAACAAAAACGTCTAAAAATAGGCAACCAAAAAGTTTACAAAAACGTCTAAAAATAGGTAACAAAAAAGTTGACAACAATATCACAAAGAAAGTGACAAAGATGTCTAAAAATAGGCAAAAAAAAAATTGACAAAAATGTCAGAAAAAAGCGACAAAAACTTCTAAAAATAGTCAACAAAAAAGTTGACAAAAACGTCATAAAAAGCGACAAAAACTTCTAAAAATAGTCAACAAAAAATTTGACAAAAACGTCATAAAAAAGCGACAAAAACTTCTAAAAATAGTCAACAAAAAAGTTGACAAAAACGTCACGAAAAAAGCGGCAAAGACGTCTAAAAATAGGCAACAAAAAAGCAACAAAAATGTCTAAAAATAGGAAACAAAAAAGTTGACAACAATATCACAAAGAAAGTGAAAAAGATGTCTAAAAATAGGCAACAAAATAATTGACAAAAATGTCATTAAAAAGCGACAAAAACTTCTAAAAATAGTCGACAAAAAAGTTGACAAAAACGTCATAAAAAAGCGGCAAAGACGTCTAAAAATAGACAACAAAAAAGCAACAAAAAGGTCTAAAAATAGGCAACCAAAAAGTTTACAAAAACGTCTAAAAATAGGTAACAAAAAAGTTGACAATATCACAAAGAAAGTGACAAAGATGTCTAAAAATAGGCAACAAAAAAATTGACAAAAATGTCAGAAAAAAGCGACAAAAACTTCTAAAAATAGTCGACAAAAAAGTTGACAAAAACGTCATAAAAAACGGCAAAGACGTCTAAAAATAGACAACAAAAAAGCAACAAAAAGGTCTAAAAATAGGCAACCAAAAAGTTTACAAAAACGTCTAAAAATAGGAAACAAAAAAGTTGACAACAATATCACAAAGAAAGTAACAAAGATGTCTAAAAATAGGCAACAAAATAATTGACAAAAATGTCAGAAAAAAGCGACAAAAACTTCTAAAAATAGTCAATAAAAAAGTTGACAAAAACGTCATAAAAAAGCGACAAAAACTTCTAAAAATAGTCAACAAAAAAGTTGACAAAAACGTCACAAAAAAGCGGCAAAGACGTCTAAAAATAGACAACGAAAAAGCAACAAAAACGTCTAAAAATAGGCAACCAAAAAGTTTACAAAAACGTCTAAAAATAGGTAACAAAAAAGTTGACAACAATATCACAAAGAAAGTGACAAAGATGTCTAAAAATAGGCAACAAAAAAATTGACAAAAATGTCAGAAAAAAGCGGCAAAGACGTCTAAAAATAGGCAAAAAAACGCAACAAAAAAGTCTAAAAATAGGCAACCAAAAAGTTTACAAAAACGTCTAAAAATAGGCAACAAAAAAATTGACAAAAATGTCAGAAAAAAGCGACAAAAACTTCTAAAAATAGTCAACAAAAAAGTTGACAAAAACGTCATGAAAAAAGCTGCAAAGACGTCTAAAAATAGGCAACAAAAAAGTTGACAAAAACATCACGAAAAAAGCGGCAAAGACGTCTAAAAATAGGCAAAAAAAGCGCAACAAAAAAGTCTAAAAATAGGCAACCAAAAAGTTTACAAAAACGTCTAAAAATAGGCAACAAAAAAATTGACAAAAATGTCAGAAAAAAGCAACAAAAACTTCTAAAAATAGGCAACCAAAAAGTTTACAAAAACGTCTAAAAATAGGAAACAAAAAAGTTGACAACAATATCACAAAGAAAGTGACAAAGATGTCTAAAAATAGGCAACAAAAAATTGACAAAGATGTCAGAAAAAAGCGACAAAAACTTCTAAAAATAATCAACAAATAATTTGACAAAAACGTCATTAAAAAGCGGCAAAGACGTCTAAAAATAGGCAACAAAAAAGCAACAAAAACGTCTAAAAATAGGCAACCAAAAAGTTTACAAAAACGTCTAAAAATAGGAAATAAAAAAGTTGACAACAATATCACAAAGACAGTGACAAAGATGTCTAGAAATAGGCGACAAAAAAATTGACAAAAATGTCAGAAAAAAGCGATAACGTCTCAGAAATGGACAAAAACGTCTCACAAAGGGAAAAAAACGTCTAAAATTTGACAACAAAAAAGTTGACTAAAACGTCATAAAAAAGCGACAAAAACGTCTAAAAATAGGAAATAAAAAAGTTGACAACAATATCACAAAGAAAGTGAAAAAGATGTCTAAAAATAGGCAACAAAATAAATGACAAAAATGTCAGTAAAAAGCGACAAAAACTTCTAAAAATAGTCAACAAAAAAGTTGACAAAAACGTCATGAAAAAGCGACAAAAACTTCTAAAAATAGTCAACAAAAAAGTTGACAAAAACGTCATAAAAAAGCGGCAAAGACGTCTAAAAATAGGCAACAAAAAAGCAACAAAAATGTCTAAAAATAGGAAACAAAAAAGTTGACAACAACATCACAAAGAAAGTGAAATAGATGTCTAAAAATAGGCAACAAAATAATTGACAAAAATGTCAGAAAAAAGCGACAAAAACTTCTAAAAATAGTCAACAAAAAAGTTGACAAAAACGTCATAAAAAAGCGACAAAAACTTCTAAAAATAGTCAACAAAAAAGTTGACAAAAACATCATAAAAAAGCGACAAAAACTTCTAAAAATAGTCAACAAAAAAGTTGACAAAAACGTCACGAAAAAAACGGCAAAGACGTCTAAAAATAGGCAAAAAAAGCGCAACAAAAAAGTCTAAAAATAGGCAACCAAAAAGTTTACAAAAACGTCTAAAAAATAGGCAACAAAAAAATTGAAAAAAATGTCAGAAAAAAGCGACAAAAACTTCTAAAAATAGTCAACAAAAAAGTTGACAAAAACGTCATGAAAAAAGCTGCAAAGACGTCTAAAAATAGGCACCAAAAAAGCAACAAAAACGTCTAAAAATAGGCAACCAAAAAGTTTACAAAAACGTCTAAGAATAGGAAACAAAAAAGTTGACAACAATATCACAAAGAAAGTGACAAAGATGTCTAAAAATAGGCAACAAAAAATTGACAAAAATGTCAGAAAAAAGCGACAAAAACTTCTAAAAATAATCAACAAATAATTTGACAAAAACGTCATAAAAAAGCGGCAAAGACGTCTAAAAATAGGCAACAAAAAAGCAACAAAAACGTCTAAAAATAGGCAACCAAAAAGTTTACAAAAACGTCTAAAAATAGGAAATAAAAAAGTTGACAACAATATCACAAAGACAGTGACAAAGATGTCTAAAAATAGGCTACAAAAAAATTTGACAACAAAAAAGTTGACTAAAACGTCATAAAAAGCGACAAAAACGTCTAAAAATAGGAAATAAAAAAGTTGACAAAAACGTCATGAAAAAGCGACAAAAACTTCTAAAAATAGTCAACAAAAAAGTTGACAAAAACGTCATAAAAAAGCGGCAAAGACGTCTAAAAATAGGCAACAAAAAAGCAACAAAAATGTCTAAAAATAGGAAACAAAAAAGTTGACAACAACATCACAAAGAAAGTGAAAAAGATGTCTAAAAATAGGCAACAAAATAATTGACAAAAATGTCAGAAAAAAGCGACAAAAACTTCTAAAAATAGTCAACAAAAAAGTTGACAAAAACGTCATAAAAAAGCGACAAAAACTTCTAAAAATAGTCAACAAAAAAGTTGACACAAACGTCATAAAAAAGCGACAAAAACTTCTAAAAATAGTCAACAAAAAAGTTGACAAAAACGTCACGAAAAAAGCGGCAAAGACGTCTAAAAATAGGCAAAAAAGCGCAACAAAAAAGTCTAAAAATAGGCAACCAAAAAGTTTACAAAAATGTCAGAAAAGCGACAAAAACTTCTAAAAATAGTCAACAAAAAAGTTGACAAAAACGTCACGAAAAAAGCTGCAAAGACGTCTAAAAATAGGCAACAAAAAAGCAACAAAAACGTCTAAAAATAGGCAACCAAAAAGTTTACAAAAACGTCTAAAAATAGGAAATAAAAAAGTTGACAACAATATCACAAAGACAGTGACAAAGATGTCTAAAAATAGGCGACAAAAAAATTGACAAAAATGTCAGAAAAAAGCGATAACGTCTCAGAAATGGACAAAAACGTCTCACAAAGGGAAAAAAACGTCTAAAATTTGACAACAAAAAAGTTGACAAAAACGTCACGAAAAAAGCGGCAAAGAAGTCTAAAAATAGGCAACAAAAAAGCAACAAAAATGTCTAAAAATAGGAAACAAAAAAGTTGACAACAACATCACAAAGAAAGTGACAAAGATGTCTAAAAATAGGCAACAAAAAATTGACAAAAATGTCAGAAAAAAGCGACAAAAACTTCTAAAAATAGTCAACAAAAAAGTTGACAAAAACGTCATGAAAAAGCGACAAAAACTTCTAAAAATAGTCAACAAAAAAGTTGACAAAAACGTCATAAAAAAGCGGCAAAGACGTCTAAAAATAGGCAACAAAAAAGCAACAAAAATGTCTAAAAATAGGAAACAAAAAAGTTGACAACAACATCACAAAGAAAGTGAAAAAGATGTCTAAAAATAGGCAACAAAATAATTGACAAAAATGTCAGAAAAAAGCGACAAAAACTTCTAAAAATAGTCAACAAAAAAGTTGACAAAAACGTCATAAAAAAGCGACAAAAACTTCTAAAAATAGTCAACAAAAAAGTTGACAAAAACGTCACGAAAAAAGCGGCAAAGACGTCTAAAAATAGGCAAAAAAGCGCAACAAAAAAGTCTAAAAATAGGCAACCAAAAAGTTTACAAAAATGTCAGAAAAAAGCGACAAAAACTTCTAAAAATAGTCAACAAAAAAGTTGACAAAAACGTCACGAAAAAAGCTGCAAAGACGTCTAAAAATAGGCAACAAAAAAGCAACAAAAACGTCTAAAAATAGGCAACCAAAAAGTTTACAAAAACGTCTAAAAATAGGAAATAAAAAAGTTGACAACAATATCACAAAGAGTGACAAAGATGTCTAAAAATAGGCGACAAAAAAATTGACAAAAATGTCAGAAAAAAGCGATAACGTCTCAGAAATGGACAAAAACGTCTCACAAAGGGAAAAAAACGTCTAAAATTTGACAACAAAAAAGTTGACAAAAACGTCACGAAAAAAGCGGCAAAGACGTCTAAAAATAGGCAACAAAAAAGCAACAAAAATGTCTAAAAATAGGAATCAAAAAAGTTGACAACAACATCACAAAGAAAGTGAAAAAGATGTCTAAAAATAGGCAACAAAATAATTGACAAAAATGTCAGAAAAAAGCAACAAAAACTTCTAAAAATAGTCAACAAAAAAGTTGACAAAAACGTCATAAAAAAGCGACAAAAACTTCTAAAAATAGTCAACAAAAAAGTTGACAAAAACGTCATAAAAAAGCGGCAAAGACGTCTAAAAATAGACAACAAAAAAGCAACAAAAACGTCTAAAAATAGGCAACCAAAAAGTTTACAAAAACGTCTAAAAATAGGTAACAAAAAAGTTGACAACAATATCACAAAGAAAGTGACAAAGATGTCTAAAAATAGGCAACAAAAAAATTGACAAAAATGTCAGAAAAAAGCGACAAAAACTTCTAAAAATAGTCAACAAAAAAGTTGACAAAAACGTCATAAAAAGCGACAAAAACTTCTAAAAATAGTCAACAAAAAAGTTGACAAAAACGTCACGAAAAAAGCGGCAAAGACGTCTAAAAATAGGCAAAAAAGCGCAACAAAAAAGTCTAAAAATAGGCAACCAAAAAGTTTACAAAAATGTCAGAAAAAAGCGACAAAAACTTCTAAAAATAGTCAACAAAAAAGTTGACAAAAACGTCACGAAAAAAGCTGCAAAGACGTCTAAAAATAGGCAACAAAAAAGCAACAAAAACGTCTAAAAATAGGCAACCAAAAAGTTTACAAAAACGTCTAAAAATAGGAAATAAAAAAGTTGACAACAATATCACAAAGAGTGACAAAGATGTCTAAAAATAGGCGACAAAAAAATTGACAAAAATGTCAGAAAAAAGCGATAACGTCTCAGAAATGGACAAAAACGTCTCACAAAGGGAAAAAAACGTCTAAAATTTGACAACAAAAAAGTTGACAAAAACGTCACGAAAAAAGCGGCAAAGACGTCTAAAAATAGGCAACAAAAAAGCAACAAAAATGTCTAAAAATAGGAATCAAAAAAGTTGACAACAACATCACAAAGAAAGTGAAAAAGATGTCTAAAAATAGGCAACAAAATAATTGACAAAAATGTCAGAAAAAAGCGACAAAAACTTCTAAAAATAGTCAACAAAAAAGTTGACAAAAACGTCATAAAAAAGCGACAAAAACTTCTAAAAATAGTCAACAAAAAAGTTGACAAAAACGTCATAAAAAAGCGGCAAAGACGTCTAAAAATAGACAACAAAAAAGCAACAAAAACGTCTAAAAATAGGCAACCAAAAAGTTTACAAAAACGTCTAAAAATAGGTAACAAAAAAGTTGACAACAATATCACAAAGAAAGTGACAAAGATGTCTAAAAATAGGCAACAAAAAAATTGACAAAAATGTCAGAAAAAAGCGACAAAAACTTCTAAAAATAGTCAACAAAAAAGTTGACAAAAACGTCATAAAAAGCGACAAAAACTTCTAAAAATAGTCAACAAAAAAGTTGACAAAAACGTCATAAAAAAGCGACAAAAACTTCTAAAAATAGTCAACAAAAAAGTTGACAAAAACGTCACGAAAAAAGCGGCAAAGACGTCTAAAAATAGGCAACAAAAAAGCAACAAAAATGTCTAAAAATAGGAAACAAAAAAGTTGACAACAATATCACAAAGAAAAAGTGAAAAAGATGTCTAAAAATAGGCAACAAAATAATTGACAAAAATGTCAGAAAAAAGCGACAAAAACTTCTAAAAATAGTCAACAAAAAAGTTGACAAAAACGTCATAAAAAAGCGACAAAAACTTCTAAAAATAGTCAACAAAAAAGTTGACAAAAACGTCATAAAAAAGCGGCAAAGACGTCTAAAAATAGACAACAAAAAAGCAACAAAAACGTCTAAAAATAGGCAACCAAAAAGTTTACAAAAACGTCTAAAAATAGGTAACAAAAAAGTTGACAACAATATCACAAAGAAAGTGACAAAGATGTCTAAAAATAGGCAACAAAAAAATTGACAAAAATGTCAGAAAAAAGCGACAAAAACTTCTAAAAATAGTCAACAAAAAAGTTGACAAAAACGTCATAAAAAAGCGACAAAAACTTCTAAAAATAGTCAACAAAAAAGTTGACAAAAACGTCACGAAAAAAGCGGCAAAGACGTCTAAAAATAGGCAACAAAAAAGCAACAAAAATGTCTAAAAATAGGAAACAAAAAAGTTGACAACAATATCACAAAGAAAGTGAAAAAGATGTCTAAAAATAGGCAACAAAATAATTGACAAAAATGTCAGAAAAAAGCGACAAAAACTTCTAAAAATAGTCAACAAAAAAGTTGACAAAAACGTCATAAAAAAGCGACAAAAACTTCTATAAATAGTCAACAAAAACGTTGACAAAAACGTCATAAAAAAGTGGCAAAGACGTCTAAAAATAGACAACAAAAAAGCAACAAAAACGTCTAAAAATAGGCAACCAAAAAGTTTACAAAAACGTCTAAAAATAGGAAACAAAAAAGTTGACAACAATATCACAAAGAAAGTGACAAAGATGTCTAAAAATAGACAACAAAAAGCAACAAAAAGGTCTAAAAATAGGCAACCAAAAAGTTTACAAAAACGCCTAAAAATAGGAAACAAAGAAGTTGACAACAATATCACAAAGAAAGTGACAAAGATGTCTAAAAATAGGCAACAAAATAATTGACAAAAATGTCAGAAAAAAGCGACAAAAACTTCTAAAAATAGTCAACAAAAAAGTTGACAAAAACGTCATAAAAAAGCGACAAAAACTTCTAAAAATAGTCAACAAAAAAGTTGACAAAAACGTCATAAAAAAGCGGCAAAGACGTCTAAAAATAGACAACAAAAAAGCAACAAAAACGTCTAAAAATAGGCAACCAAAAAGTTAAAAAAAAGTCTAAAAATAGGTAACAAAAAAGTTGACAACAATATCACAAAGAAAGTGACAAAGATGTCTAAAAATAGGCAACAAAAAAATTGACAAAAATGTCAGAAAAAAGCGACAAAAACTTCTAAAAATAGTCAACAAAAAAGTTGACAAAAACGTCATAAAAAAGCGACAAAAACTTCTAAAAATAGTCAACAAAAAAGTTGACAAAAACGTCACGAAAAAAGCGGCAAAGACGTCTAAAAATAGGCAACAAAAAAGCAACAAAAATGTCTAAAAATAGGAAACAAAAAAGTTGACAACAATATCACAAAGAAAGTGAAAAAGATGTCTAAAAATAGGCAACAAAATAATTGACAAAAATGTCAGAAAAAAGCGACAAAAACTTCTAAAAATAGTCAACAAAAAAGTTGACAAAAACGTCATAAAAAAGCGACAAAAACTTCTAAAAATAGTCGACAAAAAAGTTGACAAAAACGTCATAAAAAAGCGGCAAAGACGTCTAAAAATAGACAACAAAAAAGCAACAAAAACGTCTAAAAATAGGCAACCAAAAAGTTTACAAAAACGTCTAAAAATAGGAAACAAAAAAGTTGACAACAATATCACAAAGAAAGTGACAAAGGTGTCTAAAAATAGGCAACAAAAAAATTGACAAAAATGTCAGAAAAAAGCGACAAAAACTTCTAAAAATTGTCAACAAAAAAGTTGACAAAAACGTCATAAAAAAGCGGCAAAGACGTCTAAAAATAGACAACAAAAAAGCAACAAAAAGGTCTAAAAATAGGCAACCAAAAAGTTTACAAAAACGTCTAAAAATAGGAAACAAAAAAGTTGACAACAATATCACAAAGAAAGTGACAAAGATGTCTAAAAATAGGCAACAAAATAATTGACAAAAATGTCAGAAAAAAGCGACAAAAACTTCTAAAAATAGTCAACAAAAAAGTTGACAAAAACGTCATAAAAAAGCGACAAAAACTTCTATAAATAGTCAACAAAAAAGTTGACAAAAACGTCATAAAAAAGCGGCAAAGACGTCTAAAAATAGACAACAAAAAAGCAACAAAAACGTCTAAAAATAGGCAACCAAAAAGTTTACAAAAACGTCTAAAAATAGGAAACAAAAAAGTTGACAACAATATCACAAAGAAAGTGACAAAGGTGTCTAAAATAGGCAACAAAAAAATTGACAAAAATGTCAGAAAAAAGCGACAAAAACTTCTAAAAATTGTCAACAAAAAAGTTGACAAAAACGTCATAAAAAAGCGACAAAAACTTCTAAAAATAGTCAACAAAAAAGTTGACAAAAACGTCACGAAAAAAGCGGCAAAGACGTCTTAAAATAGGCAACAAAAAAGCAACAAAAATGTCTAAAAATAGGAAACAAAAAAGTTGACAACAACATCACAAAGAAAGTGAAAAAGATGTCTAAAAATAGGCAACAAAATAATTGACAAAAATGTCAGAAAAAAGCGACAAAAACTTGTAAAAATAGTCAACAAAAAAGTTGACAAAAACGTCATAAAAAAGCGACAAAAACTTCTAAAAATAGTCAACAAAAAAGTTGACAAAAACGTCATAAAAAAGCGGCAAAGACATCTAACAATAGACAACAAAAAAGCAACAAAAACGTCTAAAAATAGGCAACCAAAAAGTTTACAAAAACGTCTAAAAATAGGAAACAAAAAAGTTGACAACAATATCACAAAGAAAGTGACAAAGATGTCTAAAAATAGGCAACAAAAAAATTGACAAAAATGTCAGAAAAAAGCGACAAAAACTTCTAAAAATAGTCAACAAAAAAGTTGACAAAAACGTCATAAAAAAGCGACAAAAACTTCTAAAAATAGTCAACAAAAAAGTTGACAAAAACGTCATAAAAAAGCGACAAAAACTTCTAAAAATAGTCAACAAAAAAGTTGACAAAAACGTCATAAAAAAGCGGCAAAGACATCTAACAATAGACAACAAAAAAGCAACAAAAACGTCTAAAAATAGGCAACCAAAAAGTTTACAAAAACGTCTAAAAATAGGAAACAAAAAAGTTGACAACAATATCACAAAGAAAGTGACAAAGATGTCTAAAAATAGGCAACAAAAAAATTGACAAAAATGTCAGAAAAAACGACAAAAACTTCTAAAAATAGTCAACAAAAAAGTTGACAAAAACGTCATAAAAAAGCGACAAAAACTTCTAAAAATAGTCAACAAAAAAGTTGACAAAAACGTCACGAAAAAAGCGGCAAAGACGTCTAAAAATAGGCAAAAAAAGCGCAACAAAAAAGTCTAAAAATAGGCAACCAAAAAGTTTACAAAAACGTCTAAAAATAGGCAACAAAAAAATTGACAAAAATGTCAGAAAAAAGCGACAAAAACTTCTAAAAATAGTCAACAAAAAAGTTGACAAAAACGTCATAAAAAAGCGACAAAAACTTCTAAAAATAGTCAACAAAAAAGTTGACAAAAACGTCATAAAAAAGCGGCAAAGACGTCTAAAAATAGACAACAAAAAAGCAACAAAAACGTCTAAAAATAGGCAACCAAAAAGTTTAAAAAAAGTCTAAAAATTGGTAACAAAAAAGTTGACAACAATATCACAAAGAAAGTGACAAAGATGTCTAAAAATAGGCAACAAAAAAATTGACAAAAATGTCAGAAAAAAGCGACAAAAACTTCTAAAAATAGTCAACAAAAAAGTTGACAAAAACGTCATAAAAAAGCGACAAAAACTTCTAAAAATAGTCAACAAAAAAGTTGACAAAAACGTCACGAAAAAAGCGGCAAAGACGTCTAAAAATAGGCAACAAAAAAGCAACAAAAATGTCTAAAAATAGGAAACAAAAAAGTTGACAACAATATCACAAAGAAAGTGAAAAAGACGTCTAAAAATAGACAACAAAAAAGCAACAAAAAGGTCTAAAAATAGGCAACCAAAAAGTTTACAAAAACGTCTAAAAATAGGAAACAAAAAAGTTGACAACAATATCACAAAGAAAGTGACAAAGATGTCTAAAAATAGGCAACAAAATAATTGACAAAAATGTCAGAAAAAAGCGACAAAAACTTCTAAAAATAGTCAACAAAAAAGTTGACAAAAACGTCTTAAAAAAGCGACAAAAACTTCTAAAAATAGTCAACAAAAAAGTTGACAAAAACGTCATAAAAAAGCGGCAAAGACGTCTAAAAATAGACAACAAAAAAGCAACAAAAACGTCTAAAAATAGTCAACAAAAAAGTTAACAAAAACGTTATAAAAAAGCGACAAAAACTTCTAAAAATAGTCAACAAAAAAGATAACAAAAACGTCACGAAAAAAGCGGCAAAGACGTCTAAAAATAGGCAACAAAAAAGCAACAAAAACGTCTAAAAATAGGCAACCAAAAAGTTTACAAAAACGTCTAAAAATAGGAAACAAAAAAGTTGACAACAATATCACAAAGAAAGTGACAAAGATGTCTAAATATAGGCAACAAAAAAATTGACAAAAATGTCAGAAAAAAAGCGATAACGTCTCAGAAATGGACAAAAACGTCTCACAAAGGGAAAAAAACGTCTAAAATTTGACAACAAAAAAGTTGACAAAAACGTCACGAAAAAAGCGGCAAAGACGTCTAAAAATAGGCAACAAAAAAGCAACAAAAATGTCTAAAAATAGAAAACAAAAAAGTTGACAACGATATCACAAAGAAAGTTAAAAGATGTCTAAAAATAGGCAACAAAATAATTGACAAAAATGTCAGAAAAAAGCGACAAAAACTTCTAAAAATAGTCAACAAAAAAGTTGACAAAAACGTCATAAAAAAGCGGCAAAGACATCTAACAATAGACAACAAAAAAGCAACAAAAACGTCTAAAAATAGGCAACCAAAAAGTTTACAAAAACGTCTAAAAATAGGAAACAAAAAAGTTGACAACAATATCACAAAGAAAGTGACAAAGATGTCTAAAAATAGGCAACAAAAAAATTGACAAAAATGTCAGAAAAAACGACAAAAACTTCTAAAAATAGTCAACAAAAAAGTTGACAAAAACGTCATAAAAAAGCGACAAAAACTTCTAAAAATAGTCAACAAAAAAGTTGACAAAAACGTCACGAAAAAAGCGGCAAAGACGTCTAAAAATAGGCAAAAAAAGCGCAACAAAAAAGTCTAAAAATAGGCAACCAAAAAGTTTACAAAAACGTCTAAAAATAGGCAACAAAAAAATTGACAAAAATGTCAGAAAAAAGCGACAAAAACTTCTAAAAATAGTCAACAAAAAAGTTGACAAAAACGTCATAAAAAAGCGACAAAAACTTCTAAAAATAGTCAACAAAAAAGTTGACAAAAACGTCATAAAAAAGCGGCAAAGACGTCTAAAAATAGACAACAAAAAAGCAACAAAAACGTCTAAAAATAGGCAACCAAAAAGTTTAAAAAAAGTCTAAAAATTGGTAACAAAAAAGTTGACAACAATATCACAAAGAAAGTGACAAAGATGTCTAAAAATAGGCAACAAAAAAATTGACAAAAATGTCAGAAAAAAGCGACAAAAACTTCTAAAAATAGTCAACAAAAAAGTTGACAAAAACGTCATAAAAAAGCGACAAAAACTTCTAAAAATAGTCAACAAAAAAGTTGACAAAAACGTCACGAAAAAAGCGGCAAAGACGTCTAAAAATAGGCAACAAAAAAGCAACAAAAATGTCTAAAAATAGGAAACAAAAAAGTTGACAACAATATCACAAAGAAAGTGAAAAAGACGTCTAAAAATAGACAACAAAAAAGCAACAAAAAGGTCTAAAAATAGGCAACCAAAAAGTTTACAAAAACGTCTAAAAATAGGAAACAAAAAAGTTGACAACAATATCACAAAGAAAGTGACAAAGATGTCTAAAAATAGGCAACAAAATAATTGACAAAAATGTCAGAAAAAAGCGACAAAAACTTCTAAAAATAGTCAACAAAAAAGTTGACAAAAACGTCATAAAAAAGCGACAAAAACTTCTATAAATAGTCAACAAAAAAGTTGACAAAAACGTCATAAAAAAGCGGCAAAGACGTCTAAAAATAGACAACAAAAAAGCAACAAAAACGTCTAAAAATAGGCAACCAAAAAGTTTACAAAAACGTCTAAAAATAGGAAACAAAAAAGTTGACAACAATATCACAAAGAAAGTGACAAAGGTGTCTAAAAATAGGCAACAAAAAAATTGACAAAAATGTCAGAAAAAAGCGACAAAAACTTCTAAAAATTGTCAACAAAAAAGTTGACAAAAAAGTCATAAAAAAGCGACAAAAAATTCTAAAAATAGTCAACAAAAAAGTTGACAAAAACGTCACGAAAAAAGCGGCAAAGACGTCTTAAAATAGGCAACAAAAAAGCAACAAAAATGTCTAAAAATAGGAAACAAAAAAGTTGACAACAACATCACAAAGAAAGTGAAAAAGATGTCTAAAAATAGGCAACAAAATAATTGACAAAAATGTCAGAAAAAAGCGACAAAAACTTCTAAAAATAGTCAACAAAAAAGTTGACAAAAACGTCATAAAAAAGCGACAAAAACTTCTAAAAATAGTCAACATAAAAGTTGACAAAAACGTCATAAAAAAGCGGCAAAGACATCTAACAATAGACAACAAAAAAGCAACAAAAACGTCTAAAAATAGGCAACCAAAAAGTTTACAAAAACGTCTAAAAATAGGAAACAAAAAAGTTGACAACAATATCACAAAGAAAGTGACAAAGATGTCTAAAAATAGGCAACAAAAAAATTGACAAAAATGTCAGAAAAAAGCGACAAAAACTTCTAAAAATAGTCAACAAAAAAGTTGACAAAAACGTCATAAAAAAGCGACAAAAACTTCTAAAAATAGTCAACAAAAAAGTTGACAAAAACGTCACGAAAAAAGCGGCAAAGACGTCTAAAAATAGGCAAAAAAAGCGCAACAAAAAAGTCTAAAAATAGGCAACCAAAAAGTTTACAAAAACGTCTAAAAATAGGCAACAAAAAAATTGACAACAATATCACAAAGAAAGTGACAAAGATGTCTAAAAATAGGCAACAAAATAATTGACAAAAATGTCAGAAAAAAGCGACAAAAACTTCTAAAAATAGTCAACAAAAAAGTTGACAAAAACGTCATAAAAAAGCGACAAAAACTTCTATAAATAGTCAACAAAAAAGTTGACAAAAACGTCATAAAAAAGCGGCAAAGACGTCTAAAAATAGACAACAAAAAAGCAACAAAAACGTCTAAAAATAGGCAACCAAAAAGTTTAAAAAACGTCTAAAAATAGGAAACAAAAAAGTTGACAACAATATCACAAAGAAAGTGACAAAGGTGTCTAAAAATAGGCAACAAAAAAATTGACAAAAATGTCAGAAAAAAGCGACAAAAACTTCTAAAAATTGTCAACAAAAAAGTTGACAAAAACGTCATAAAAAAGAGACAAAAACTTCTAAAAATAGTCAACAAAAAAGTTGACAAAAACGTCACGAAAAAAGCGGCAAAGACGTCTTAAAATAGGCAACAAAAAAGCAACAAAAATGTCTAAAAATAGGAAACAAAAAAGTTGACAACAACATCACAAAGAAAGTGAAAAAGATGTCTAAAAATAGGCAACAAAATAATTGACAAAAATGTCAGAAAAAAGCGACAAAAACTTCTAAAAATAGTCAACAAAAAAGTTGACAAAAACGTCATAAAAAAGCGACAAAAACTTCTAAAAATAGTCAACATAAAAGTTGACAAAAACGTCATAAAAAAGCGGCAAAGACATCTAACAATAGACAACAAAAAAGCAACAAAAACGTCTAAAAATAGGCAACCAAAAAGTTTACAAAAACGTCTAAAAATAGGAAACAAAAAAGTTGACAACAATATCACAAAGAAAGTGACAAAGATGTCTAAAAATAGGCAACAAAAAAATTGACAAAAATGTCAGAAAAAACGACAAAAACTTCTAAAAATAGTCAACAAAAAAGTTGACAAAAACGTCATAAAAAAGCGACAAAAACTTCTAAAAATAGTCAACAAAAAAGTTGACAAAAACGTCATAAAAAAGCGACAAAAACTTCTAAAAATAGTCAACAAAAAAGTTGACAAAAACGTCACGAAAAAAGCGGCAAAGACGTCTAAAAATAGGCAAAAAAAGCGCAACAAAAACGTCTAAAAATAGGCAACCAAAAAGTTTACAAAAACGTCTAAAAATAGGCAACAAAAAAATTGACAAAAATGTCAGAAAAAAGCGACAAAAACTTCTAAAAATAGTCAACAAAAAAGTTGACAAAAACGTCATAAAAAAGCGACAAAAACTTCTAAAAATAGTCAACAAAAAAGTTGACAAAAACGTCATAAAAAAGCGGCAAAGACGTCTAAAAATAGACAACAAAAAAGCAACAAAAACGTCTAAAAATAGGCAACCAAAAAGTTTAAAAAAAGTCTAAAAATTGGTAACAAAAAAGTTGACAACAATATCACAAAGAAAGTGACAAAGATGTCTAAAAATAGGCAACAAAAAAATTGACAAAAATGTCAGAAAAAAGCGACAAAAACTTCTAAAAATAGTCAACAAAAAAGTTGACAAAAACGTCATAAAAAAGCGACAAAAACTTCTAAAAATAGTCAACAAAAAAGTTGACAAAAACGTCACGAAAAAAGCGGCAAAGACATCTAAAAATAGGCAACAAAAAAGCAACAAAAATGTCTAAAAATAGGAAACAAAAAAGTTGACAACAATATCACAAAGAAAGTGAAAAAGATGTCTAAAAATAGGCAACAAAATAATTGACAAAAATGTCAGAAAAAAGCGACAAAAACTTCTAAAAATAGTCAACAAAAAAGTTGACAAAAACGTCATAAAAAAGCGACAAAAACTTCTAAAAATAGTCGACAAAAAAGTTGACAAAAACGTCATAAAAAAGCGGCAAAGACGTCTAAAAATAGACAACAAAAAAGCAACAAAAAGGTCTAAAAATAGGCAACCAAAAAGTTTACAAAAACGTCTAAAAATAGGAAACAAAAAAGTTGACAACAATATCACAAAGAAAGTGACAAAGATGTCTAAAAATAGGCAACAAAATAATTGACAAAAATGTCAGAAAAAAGCGACAAAAACTTCTAAAAATAGTCAACAAAAAAGTTGACAAAAACGTCATAAAAAAGCGACAAAAACTTCTATAAATAGTCAACAAAAAAGTTGACAAAAACGTCATAAAAAAGCGGCAAAGACGTCTAAAAATAGACAACAAAAAAGCAACAAAAACGTCTAAAAATAGGCAACCAAAAAGTTTACAAAAACGTCTAAAAATAGGAAACAAAAAAGTTGACAACAATATCACAAAGAAAGTGACAAAGGTGTCTAAAAATAGGCAACAAAAAAATTGACAAAAATGTCAGAAAAAAGCGACAAAAACTTCTAAAAATTGTCAACAAAAAAGTTGACAAAAACGTCATAAAAAAGCGACAAAAACTTCTAAAAATAGTCAACAAAAAAGTTGACAAAAACGTCACGAAAAAAGCGGCAAAGACGTCTTAAAATAGGCAACAAAAAAGCAACAAAAATGTCTAAAAATAGGAAACAAAAAAGTTGACAACAACATCACAAAGAAAGTGAAAAAGATGTCTAAAAATAGGCAACAAAATAATTGACAAAAATGTCAGAAAAAAGCGACAAAAACTTCTAAAAATAGTCAACAAAAAAGTTGACAAAAACGTCATAAAAAAGCGACAAAAACTTCTAAAAATAGTCAACATAAAAGTTGACAAAAACGTCATAAAAAAGCGGCAAAGACATCTAACAATAGACAACAAAAAAGCAACAAAAACGTCTAAAAATAGGCAACAAAAAAGCAACAAAAATGTCTAAAAATAGGAAACAAAAAAGTTGACAACAATATCACAAAGAAAGTGAAAAAGATGTCTAAAAATAGGCAACAAAATAATTGACAAAAATGTCAGAAAAAAGCGACAAAAACTTCTAAAAATAGTCAACAAAAAAGTTGACAAAAACGTCATAAAAAAGCGACAAAAACTTCTAAAAATAGTCGACAAAAAAGTTGACAAAAACGTCATAAAAAAGCGGCAAAGACGTCTAAAAATAGACAACAAAAAAGCAACAAAAAGGTCTAAAAATAGGCAACCAAAAAGTTTACAAAAACGTCTAAAAATAGGAAACAAAAAAGTTGACAACAATATCACAAAGAAAGTGACAAAGATGTCTAAAAATAGGCAACAAAATAATTGACAAAAATGTCAGAAAAAAGCGACAAAAACTTCTAAAAATAGTCAACAAAAAAGTTGACAAAAACGTCATAAAAAAGCGACAAAAACTTCTATAAATAGTCAACAAAAAAGTTGACAAAAACGTCATAAAAAAGCGGCAAAGACGTCTAAAAATAGACAACAAAAAAGCAACAAAAACGTCTAAAAATAGGCAACCAAAAAGTTTACAAAAACGTCTAAAAATAGGAAACAAAAAAGTTGACAACAATATCACAAAGAAAGTGACAAAGGTGTCTAAAAATAGGCAACAAAAAAATTGACAAAAATGTCAGAAAAAAGCGACAAAAACTTCTAAAAATTGTCAACAAAAAAGTTGACAAAAACGTCATAAAAAAGCGACAAAAACTTCTAAAAATAGTCAACAAAAAAGTTGACAAAAACGTCACGAAAAAAGCGGCAAAGACGTCTTAAAATAGGCAACAAAAAAGCAACAAAAATGTCTAAAAATAGGAAACAAAAAAGTTGACAACAACATCACAAAGAAAGTGAAAAAGATGTCTAAAAATAGGCAACAAAATAATTGACAAAAATGTCAGAAAAAAGCGACAAAAACTTCTAAAAATAGTCAACAAAAAAGTTGACAAAAACGTCATAAAAAAGCGACAAAAACTTCTAAAAATAGTCAACATAAAAGTTGACAAAAACGTCATAAAAAAGCGGCAAAGACATCTAACAATAGACAACAAAAAAGCAACAAAAACGTCTAAAAATAGGCAACCAAAAAGTTTACAAAAACGTCTAAAAATAGGAAACAAAAAAGTTGACAACAATATCACAAAGAAAGTGACAAAGATGTCTAAAAATAGGCAACAAAAAAATTGACAAAAATGTCAGAAAAAAGCGACAAAAACTTCTAAAAATAGTCAACAAAAAAGTTGACAAAAACGTCATAAAAACGCGACAAAAACTTCTAAAAATAGTCAACAAAAAAGTTGACAAAAACGTCACGAAAAAAGCGGCAAAGACGTCTAAAAATAGGCAACAAAAAAGCAACAAAAACGTCTAAAAATAGGCAACCAAAAAGTTTACAAAAACGTCTAAAAATAGGTAACAAAAAAGTTGACAACAATATCACAAAGAAAGTGACAAAGATGTCTAAAAATAGGCAACAAAAAAATTGACAAAAATGTCAGAAAAAAGCGACAAAAACTTCTAAAAATAGTCAACAAAAAAGTTGACAAAAACGTCATAAAAAAGCGACAAAAACTTCTAAAAATAGTCAACAAAAAAGTTGACAAAAACGTCATAAAAAAGCGACAAAAACTTCTAAAAATAGTCAACAAAAAAGTTGACAAAAACGTCATAAAAAAGCGGCAAAGACATCTAACAATAGACAACAAAAAAGCAACAAAAACGTCTAAAAATAGGCAACCAAAAAGTTTACAAAAACGTCTAAAAATAGGAAACAAAAAAGTTGACAACAATATCACAAAGAAAGTGACAAAGATGTCTAAAAATAGGCAACAAAAAAATTGACAAAAATGTCAGAAAAAAGCGAGAAAAACTTCTAAAAATAGTCAACAAAAAAGTTGACAAAAACGTCATAAAAACGCGACAAAAACTTCTAAAAATAGTCAACAAAAAAGTTGACAAAAACGTCACGAAAAAAGCGGCAAAGACGTCTAAAAATAGGCAACAAAAAAGCAACAAAAACGTCTAAAAATAGGCAACCAAAAAGTTTACAAAAACGTTTAAAAATAGGTAACAAAAAAGTTGACAACAATATCACAAAGAAAGTGACAAAGATGTCTAAAAATAGGCAACAAAAAAATTGACAAAAACGTCATAAAAAAGCGACAAAAACTTCTAAAAATAGTCAGCAAAAAAGTTGACAAAAACGTCATAAAAAAGCGACAAAAACTTCTAAAAATAGTCAACAAAAAAGTTGACAAAAACGTCACGAAAAAAGCGGCAAAGACGTCTAAAAATAGGCAAAAAAAGCGCAACAAAAAAGTCTAAAAATAGGCAACCAAAAAGTTTACAAAAACGTCTAAAAATAGGCAACAAAAAAATTGACAAAAATGTCAGAAAAAAGCGACAAAAACTTCTAAAAAATAGTCAACAAAAAAGTTGACAAAAACGTCACGAAAAAAGCTGCAAAGACGTCTAAAAATAGGCAACAAAAAAGCAACAAAAACGTCTAAAAATAGGCAACCAAAAAGTTTACAAAAACGTCTAAAAATAGGAAACAAAAAAGTTGACAACAATATCACAAAGAAAGTGACAAAGATGTCTAAAAATAGGCAACAAAAAAATTGACAAAAATGTCAGAAAAAAGCGACAAAAACTTCTAAAAATAGTCAACAAAAAATTTGACAAAAACGTCATAAAAAAGCGACAAAAACTTCTAAAAATAGTCAACAAAAAAGTTGACAAAAACGTCACGAAAAAAGCGACAAAGACGTCTAAAAATAGGCAAAAAAAGCGCAACAAAAAAGTCTAAAAATAGGCAACCAAAAAGTTTACAAAAACGTCTAACAATAGGCAACAAAAAAATTGACAAAAATGTCAGAAAAAAGCGACAAAAACTTCTAAAAATAGTCAACAAAAAAGTTGACAAAAACGTCACGAAAAAAGCTGCAAAGACGTCTAAAAATAGGCAACAAAAAAGCAACCGTAACGTCTAAAAATAGGCAACCAAAAAGTTTACAAAAACGTCTAAAAATAGGAAACAAAAAAGTTGACAACAATATCATAAAGAAAGTGACAAAGATGTCTAAAAATAGGCAACAAAAAAATTGACAAAAATGTCAGAAAAAAGCGACAAAAACTTCTAAAAATAATCAACAAAAAATTTGACAAAAACGTCATAAAAAAGCGGCAAAGACGTCTAAAAATAGGCAACAAAAAAGCAACAAAAACGTCTAAAAATAGGCAACCAAAAAGTTTACAAAAACGTCTAAAAATAGGAAATAAAAAAGTTGACAACAATATCACAAAGACAGTGACAAAGATGTCTAAAAATAGGCGACAAAAAAATTGACAAAAATGTCAGAAAAAAGCGATAACGTCTCAGAAATGGACAAAAACGTCTCACAAAGGGAAAAAAACGTCTAAAATTTGACAACAAAAAAGTTGACAAAAACGTCATAAAAAAGCGACAAAAACTTCTAAAAATAGTCAACAAAAAAGTTGACAAAAACGTCATGAAAAAAGCCGCAAAGACATCTAAAAATAGGCAATAAAAAAGCAACAAAAATGTCTAAAAATAGGAAACAAAAAAGTTGACAACAATATCACAAAGAAAGTGAAAAAGATGTCTAAAAATAGGCAACAAAAAAATTGACAAAAATGTCAGAAAAAAGCGACAAAAACTTCTAAAAATAGTCAACAAAAAAGTTGACAAAAACGTCATGAAAAAGCGACAAAAACTTCTAAAAATAGTCAACAAAAAAGTTGACAAAAACGTCATAAAAAAGCGGCAAAGACGTCTAAAAATAGACAACAAAAAAGCAACAAAAACGTCTAAAAATAGGCAACCAAAAAGTTTACAAAAACGTCTAAAAATAGGAAACAAAAAAGTTGACAACAATATCACAAAGAAAGTGACAAAGGTGTCTAAAAATAGGCAACAAAAAAATTGACAAAAATGTCAGAAAAAAGCGACAAAAACTTCTAAAAATTGTCAACAAAAAAGTTGACAAAAACGTCATAAAAAAGCGACAAAAACTTCTAAAAATAGTCAACAAAAAAGTTGACAAAAACGTCACGAAAAAAGCGGCAAAGACGTCTAAAAATAGGCAACAAAAAAGCAACAAAAATGTCTAAAAATAGGAAACAAAAAAGTTGACAACAACATCACAAAGAAAGTGACAAAGATGTCTAAAAATAGGCAACAAAATAATTGACAAAAATGTCAGAAAAACGCGACAAAAACTTCTAAAAATAGTCAACAAAAAAGTTGACAAAAACGTCATAAAAAAGCGACAAAAACTTCTAAAAATAGTCAACAAAAAAGTTGACAAAAACGTCATAAAAAAGCGGCAAAGACGTCTAAAAATAGACAACAAAAAAGCAACAAAAACGTCTAAAAATAGGCAACCAAAAACTTTACAAAAACGTCTAAAAATAGGAAACAAAAAAGTTGACAACAATATCACAAAGAAAGTGACAAAGATGTCTAAAAATAGGCAACAAAAAAATTGACAAAAATGTCAGAAAAAAGCGACAAAAACTTCTAAAAATAGTCAACAAAAAAGTTGACAAAAACGTCATAAAAAAGCGACAAAAACTTCTAAAAATAGTCAACAAAAAAGTTGACAAAAACGTCACGAAACAAGCGGCAAAGACATCTAAAAATAGGCAACAAAAAAGCAACAAAAACGTCTAAAAATAGGCAACCAAAACGTTTACAAAAACGTCTAAAAATAGGTAACAAAAAAGTTGACAACAATATCACAAAGAAAGTGACAAAGATGTCTAAAAATAGGCAACAAAAAAATTGACAAAAATGTCAGAAAAAAGCGAAAAAAAATTCTAAAAATAGTCAACAAGAAAGTTGACAAAAAAGTCATAAAAAGCGACAAAAACTTCTAAAAATAGTCAACAAAAAAGTTGACAAAAACGTCACGAAAAAAGCGGCAAAGACGTCTAAAAATAGGCAACAAAAAAGCAACAAAAATGTCTAAAAATAGGAAACAAAAAAGTTGACAACAATATCACAAAGAAAGTGAAAAAGATGTCTAAAAATAGGCAACAAAATAATTGACAAAAATGTCAGAAAAAAGCGACAAAAACTTCTAAAAATAGTCAACAAAAAAGTTGACAAAAACGTCATAAAAAAGCGACAAAAACTTCTAAAAATAGTCAACAAAAAAGTTGACAAAAACGTCATAAAAAAGCGGCAAAGACGTCTAAAAATAGACAACAAAAAAGCAACAAAAACGTCTAAAAATAGGCAACCAAAAAGTTTACAAAAACGTCTAAAAATAGGAAACAAAAAAGTTGACAACAATATCACAAAGAAAGTGACAAAGATGTCTAAAAATAGGCAACAAAAAAATTGACAAAAATGTCAGAAAAAAGCGACAAAAACTTCTAAAAATAGGCAACAAAAAAATTGACAAAAATGTCAGAAAAAAGCGACAAAAACTTCTAAAAATAGTCAACAAAAAAGTTGACAAAAACGTCATGAAAAAGCGACAAAAACTTCTAAAAATAGTCAACAAAAAAGTTGACAAAAACGTCACGAAACAAGCGGCAAAGACATCTAAAAATAGGCAACAAAAAAGCAACAAAAACGTCTAAAAATAGGCAACCAAAACGTTTACAAAAACGTCTAAAAATAGGTAACAAAAAAGTTGACAACAATATCACAAAGAAAGTGACAAAGATGTCTAAAAATAGGCAACAAAAAAATTGACAAAAATGTCAGAAAAAAGCGAAAAAAAATTCTAAAAATAGTCAACAAGAAAGTTGACAAAAAAGTCATAAAAAGCGGCAAAAACTTCTAAAAATAGTCAACAAAAAAGTTGACAAAAACGTCATAAAAAAGCGACAAAAACTTCTAAAAATAGTCAAAAAAAAAGTTGACAAAAACGTCACGAAAAAAGCGGCAAAGACGTCTAAAAATAGGCAACAAAAAAGCAACAAAAATGTCTAAAAATAGGAAACAAAAAAGTTGACAACAATATCACAAAGAAAGTGAAAAAGATGTCTAAAAATAGGCAACAAAATAATTGACAAAAATGTCAGAAAAAAGCGACAAAAACTTCTAAAAATAGTCAACAAAAAAGTTGACAAAAACGTCATAAAAAAGCGACAAAAACTTCTAAAAATAGTCAACAAAAAAGTTGACAAAAACGTCATAAAAAAGCGGCAAAGACGTCTAAAAATAGACAACAAAAAAGCAACAAAAACGTCTAAAAATAGGCAACCAAAAAGTTTACAAAACGTCTAAAAATAGGAAACAAAAAAGTTGACAACAATATCACAAAGAAAGTGACAAAGATGTCTAAAAATAGGCAACAAAAAAATTGACAAAAATGTCAGAAAAAAGCGACAAAAACTTCTAAAAATAGTCAACAAAAAAGTTGACAAAAACGTCATAAAAAAACGACAAAAACTTCTAAAAATAGTCAACAAAAAAGTTGACAAAAACGTCATAAAAAAGCGACAAAAACTTCTAAAAATAGTCAACAAAAAAGTTGACAAAAACGTCACGAAAAAAGCTGCAAAGACGTCTAAAAATAGGCAACAAAAAAGCAACAAAAACGTCTAAAAATAGGCAACCAAAAAGTTTACAAAAACGTCTAAAAATAGGAAACAAAAAAGTTGACAACAATATCACAAAGAAAGTGACAAAGATGTCTAAAAATAGGCAACAAAAAAATTGACAAAAATGTCAGAAAAAAGCGATAACGTCTCAGAAATGGACAAAAACGTCTCACAAAGGGAAAAAAACGTCTAAAGTTTGACAACAAAAAAGTTGACAAAAACGTCATAAAAAAGCGACAAAAACTTCCAAAAATAGTCAACAAAAAAGTTGACAAAAACGTCACGAAAAAAGCCGCAAAGACGTCTAAAAATAGGCAATAAAAAAGGAACAAAAATGTCTAAAAATAGGAAACAAAAAAGTTGACAACAATATCACAAAGAAAGTGAAAAAGATGTCTAAAAATAGGCAACAAAATAATTGACAAAAATGTCAGAAAAAAGCGACAAAAACTTCTAAAAATAGTCAACAAAAAAGTTGACAAAAACGTCATGAAAAAGCGACAAAAACTTCTAAAAATAGTCAACAAAAAAGTTGACAAAAACGTCATAAAAAAGCGGCAAAGACGTCTAAAAATAGACAACAAAAAAAGCAACAAAAACGTCTAAAAATAGGCAACCAAAAAGTTTACAAAAACGTCTAAAAATAGGAAACAAAAAAGTTGACAACAATATCACAAAGAAAGTGACAAAGATGTCTAAAAATAGGCAACAAAAAAATTGACAAAAATGTCAGAAAAAAGCGACAAAAACTTCTAAAAATAGTCAACAAAAAAGTTGACAAAAAAATCATAAAAAGCGACAAAAACTTCTAAAAATAGTCAACAAAAAAGTTGACAAAAACGTCATAAAAAAGCGACAAAAACTTCTAAAAATAGTCAACAAAAAAGTTGACAAAAACGTCACGAAAAAAGCGGCAAAGACGTCTAAAAATAGGCAACAAAAAAGCAACAAAAACGTCTAAAAATAGGCAACCAAAAAGTTTACAAAAACGTCTAAAAATAGGTAACAAAAAAGTTGACAACAATATCACAAAGAAAGTGACAAAGATGTCTAAAAATAGGCAACAAAAAAATTGACAAAAATGTCAGAAAAAAGCGACAAAAACTTCTAAAAATAGTCAACAAAAAAGTTGACAAAAACGTCATAAAAAAGCGACAAAAACTTCTAAAAATAGTCAACAAAAAAGTTGACAAAAACGTCACGAAAAAAGCGGCAAAGACGTCTAAAAATAGGCAAAAAAAGCGCAACAAAAAAGTCTAAAAATAGGCAACCAAAAAGTTTACAAAAACGTCTAAAAATAGGCAACAAAAAAATTGACAAAAATGTCAGAAAAAAGCGACAAAAACTTCTAAAAATAGTCAACAAAAAAGTTGACAAAAACGTCACGAAAAAAGCTGCAAAGACGTCTAAAAATAGGCAACAAAAAAGCAACAAAAACGTCTAAAAATAGGCAACCAAAAAGTTTACAAAAACGTCTAAAAATAGGAAACAAAAAAGTTGACAACAATATCACAAAGAAAGTGACAAAGATGTCTAAAAATAGGCAACAAAAAAATTGACAAAAATGTCAGAAAAAAGCAACAAAAACTTCTAAAAATAATCAACAAAAAATTTGACAAAAACGTGATAAAAAAGCGGCAAAGACGTCTAAAAATAGGCAACAAAAAAGCAACAAAAACGTCTAAAAATAGGCAACCAAAAAGTTTACAAAAACGTCTAAAAATAGGAAATAAAAAAGTTGAAAACAATATCACAAAGACAGTGACAAAGATGTCTAAAAATAGGCGACAAAAAAATTGACAAAAATGTCAGAAAAAAGCGATAACGTCTCAGAAATGGACAAAAACGTCTCACAAAGGGAAAAAAACGTCTAAAATTTGACAACAAAAAAGTTGACAAAAACGTCATGAAAAAGCGACAAAAACTTCTAAAAATAGTCAACAAAAAAGTTGACAAAAACGTCATAAAAAAGCGTCAAAGACGTCTAAAAATAGACAACAAAAAAAGCAACAAAAACGTCTAAAAATAGGCAACCAAAAAGTTTACAAAAACGTCTAAAAATAGGAAACAAAAAAGTTGACAACAATATCACAAAGAAAGTGACAAAGATGTCTAAAAATAGGCAACAAAAAAATTGACAAAAATGTCAGAAAAAAGCGACAAAAACTTCTAAAAATAGTCAACAAAAAAGTTGACAAAAAAATCATAAAAAGCGACGAAAACTTCTAAAAATAGTCAACAAAAAAGTTGACAAAAACGTCATAAAAAAGCGACAAAAACTTCTAAAAATAGTCAACAAAAAAGTTGACAAAAACGTCACGAAAAAAGCGGCAAAGACGTCTAAAAATAGGCAACAAAAAAGCAACAAAAACGTCTAAAAATAGGCAACCAAAAAGTTTACAAAACCGTCTAAAAATAGGTAACAAAAAAGTTGACAACAATATCACAAAGAAAGTGACAAAGATGTCTAAAAATAGGCAACAAAAAAATTGACAAAAATGTCAGAAAAAAGCGACAAAAACTTCTAAAAATAGTCAACAAAAAAGTTGACAAAAACGTCATAAAAAAGCGACAAAAACTTCTAAAAATAGTCAACAAAAAAGTTGACAAAAACGTCACGAAAAAAGCGGCAAAGACGTCTAAAAATAGGCAACAAAAAAGCAACAAAAACGTCTAAAAATAGGCAACCAAAAAGTTTACAAAAACGTCTAAAAATAGGAAATAAAAAAGTTGAAAACAATATCACAAAGACAGTGACAAAGATGTCTAAAAATAGGCGACAAAAAAATTGACAAAAATGTCAGAAAAAAGCGATAACGTCTCAGAAATGGACAAAAACGTCTCACAAAGGGAAAAAAACGTCTAAAATTTGACAACAAAAAAGTTGACAAAAACGTCATAAAAAAGCGACAAAAACTTCTAAAAATAGTCAACAAAAAAGTTGACAAAAACGTCATGAAAAAAGCCGCAAAGACGTCTAAAAATAGGCAATAAAAAAGCAACAAAAATGTCTAAAAATAGGAAACAAAAAAGTTGACAACAATATCACAAAGAAAGTGAAAAAGATGTCTAAAAATAGGCAACAAAATAAATGACAAAAATGTCAGAAAAAAGCGACAAAAACTTCTAAAAATAGTCAACAAAAAAGTTGACAAAAACGTCATGAAAAAGCGACAAAAACTTCTAAAAATAGTCAACAAAAAAGTTGACAAAAACGTCATAAAAAAGCGGCAAAGACGTCTAAAAATAGACAACAAAAAAGCAACAAAAACGTCTAAAAATAGGCAACCAAAAAGTTTACAAAAACGTCTAAAAATAGGAAACAAAAAAGTTGACAACAATATCACAAAGAAAGTGACAAAGGTGTCTAAAAATAGGCAACAAAAAAATTGACAAAAATGTCAGAAAAAAGCGACAAAAACTTCTAAAAATTGTCAACAAAAAAGTTGACAAAAACGTCATAAAAAAGCGACAAAAACTTCTAAAAATAGTCAACAAAAAAGTTGACAAAAACGTCACGGAAAAAGCGGCAAAGACGTCTAAAAATAGGCAATAAAAAAATTGACAAAAATGTCAGAAAAAAGCGATAACGTCTCAGAAATGGACAAAAACGTCTCACAAAGGAAAAAAAAACGTCTAAAATTTGACAACAAAAAAGTTGACAAAAACGTCACGAAAAAAGCGGCAAAGACGTCTAAAAATAGGCAACAAAAAAGCAACAAAAATGTCTAAAAATAGGAAACAAAAAAGTTGACAACAATATCACAAAGAAAGTGAAAAAAGATGTCTAAAAATAGGCAACAAAATAATTGACAAAAATGTCAGAAAAAAGCGACAAAAACTTCTAAAAATAGTCAACAAAAAAGTTGACAAAAACGTCATTAAAAAGCGACAAAAACTTCTAAAAATAGTCAACAAAAAAGTTGACAAAAACGTCACGAAAAAAGCGGCAAAGACGTCTAAAAATAGGCAACAAAAAAGCAACAAAAATGTCTAAAAATAGGAATCAAAAAAGTTGACAAAAACGTCATAAAAAAGCGACAAAAACTTCTAAAAATAGTCAACAAAAAAGTTGACAAAAACATCACGAAAAAAGCGGCAAAGACGTCTAAAAACAGGCAAAAAAAGCGCAACAAAAAGTCTAAAAATAGGCAACCAAAAAGTTTACAAAAACGTTTAAAAATAGGCAACAAAAAAATTGACAACAATATCACAAAGAAAGTGACAAAGATGTCTAAAAATAGGCAACAAAAAAATTGACAAAAATGTCAGAAAAAAGCGACAAAAACTTCTCAAAATAATCAACAAAAAATTTGACAAAAACGTCATAAAAAAGCAGCAAAGACGTCTAAAAATAGGCAACAAAAAAGCAACAAAAACGTCTAAAAATAGGCAACCAAAAAGTTTACAAAAACGTCTAAAAATAGGAAATAAAAAAGTTGACAACAATATCACAAAGACAGTGACAAAGATGTCTAAAAATAGGCGACAAAAAAATTGACAAAAATGTCAGAAAAAAGCGATAACGTCTCAGAAATGGACAAAAACGTCTCACAAAGGGAAAAAAACGTCTAAAATTTGACAACAAAAAAGTTGACAAAAACGTCATAAAAAAGCGACAAAATCTTCTAAAAATAGTCAACAAAAAAGTTGACAAAAACGTCACGAAAAAAGCCGCAAAGACGTCTAAAAATAGGCAATAAAAAAGCAACAAAAATGTCTAAAAATAGGAAACAAAAAAGTTGACAACAATATCACAAAGAAAGTGAAAAAGATATCTAAAAATAGGCAACAAAATAATTGACAAAAATGTCAGAAAAAAGCGACAAAAACTTCTAAAAATAGTCAACAAAAAAGTTGACAAAAACGTCATGAAAAAGCGACAAAAACTTCTAAAAATAGTCAACAAAAAATTTGACAAAAACGTGATAAAAAAGCGGCAAAGACGTCTAAAAATAGGCAACAAAAAAGCAACAAAAACGTCTAAAAATAGGCAACCAAAAAGTTTACAAAAACGTCTAAAAATAGGAAATAAAAAAGTTGACAACAATATCACAAAGACAGTGACAAAGATGTCTAAAAATAGGCGACAAAAAAATTGACAAAAATGTCAGAAAAAAGCGATAACGTCTCAGAAATGGACAAAAACGTCTCACAAAGGGAAAAAAACGTCTAAAATTTGACAACAAAAAAGTTGACAAAAACGTCATAAAAAAGCGACAAAAACTTCTAAAAATAGTCAACAAAAAAGTTGACAAAAACGTCACGAAAAAAGCCGCAAAGACGTCTAAAAATAGGCAATAAAAAAGCAACAAAAATGTCTAAAAATAGGAAACAAAAAAGTTGACAACAATATCACAAAGAAAGTGAAAAAGATATCTAAAAATAGGCAACAAAATAATTGACAAAAATGTCAGAAAAAAGCGACAAAAACTTCTAAAAATAGTCAACAAAAAAGTTGACAAAAACGTCATGAAAAAGCGACAAAAACTTCTAAAAATAGTCAACAAAAAAGTTGACAAAAACGTCATAAAAAAGCGGCAAAGACGTCTAAAAATAGAAAACAAAAAAGCAACAAAAATGTCTAAAAATAGGAAACAAAAAAGTTGACAACAATATCACAAAGAAAGTGAAAAAGATGTCTAAAAATAGGCAACACAATAATTGACAAAAATGTCAGAAAAAAGCGACAAAAACTTCTAAAAATAGTCAACAAAAAAGTTGACAAAAACGTCTTAAAAAAGCGACAAAAACTTCTAAAAATAGTCAACAAAAAAGTTGACAAAAACGTTATAAAAAAGCGGCAAAGACGTCTAAAAATAGACAACAAAAAAGCAACAAAAACGTCTAAAAATAGTCAACAAAAAAGTTAACAAAAACGTCATAAAAAAGCGACAAAAACTTCTAAAAATAGTCAACAAAAAAGCAACAAAAACGTCTAAAAATAGGCAACCAAAAAGTTTACAAAAACGTCTAAAAATAGGAAACAAAAAAGTTGACAACAATATCACAAAGAAAGTGACAAAGATGTCTAAAAATAGGAAACAAAAAAATTGACAAAAATGTCAGAAAAAAGCGACAAAAACTTCTAAAAATAGTCAACAAAAAAGTTGACAAAAACGTCATGAAAAAGCGACAAAAACTTCTAAAAATAGTCAACAAAAAAGTTGACAAAAACGTCATAAAAAAGCGGCAAAGACGTCTAAAAATAGAAAACAAAAAAGCAACAAAAATGTCTAAAAATAGGAAACAAAAAAGTTGACAACAATATCACAAAGAAAGTGAAAAAGATGTCTAAAAATAGGCAACACAATAATTGACAAAAATGTCAGAAAAAAGCGACAAAAACTTCTAAAAATAGTCAACAAAAAAGTTGACAAAAACGTCTTAAAAAAGCGACAAAAACTTCTAAAAATAGTCAACAAAAAAGTTGACAAAAACGTCATAAAAAAGCGGCAAAGACGTCTAAAAATAGTCAACAAAAAAGTTAACAAAAACGTCATAAAAAAGCGACAAAAACTTCTAAAAATAGTCAACAAAAAAGCAACAAAAACGTCTAAAAATAGGCAACCAAAAAGTTTACAAAAACGTCTAAAAATAGGAAACAAAAAAGTTGACAAAAATGTCAGAAAAAAGCAATAACGTCTCAGAAATGGACAAAAACGTCTCACAAAGGGAAAAAAAACGTCTAAAATTTGACAACAAAAAAGTTGAAAAAAACGTCACGAAAAAAGCGGCAAAGACGTCTAAAAATAGGCAACAAAAAAGCAACAAAAATGTCTAAAAATAGGAAACAAAAAAGTTGACAACAATATCACAAAGAAAGTGAAAAAAGATGTCTAAAAATAGGCAACAAAATAATTGACAAAAATGTCAGAAAAAAGCGACAAAAACTTCTAAAAATAGTCAACAAAAAAGTTGACAAAAACGTCATTAAAAAGCGACAAAAACTTCTGAAAATAGTCAACAAAAAAGTTGACAAAAACGTCATTAAAAAGCGACAAAAACTTCTGAAAATAGTCAACAAAAAAGTTGACAAAAACGTCACGAAAAAAGCGGCAAAGACGTCTAAAAATAGGCAACAAAAAAGCAACAAAAACGTCTAAAAATAGGCAACCAAAAAGTTTACAAAAACGTCTAAAAATAGGAAACAAAAAAGTTGACAACAATATCACAAAGAAAGTGACAAAGATGTCTAAAAATAGGCAACAAAAAAATTGACAAAAATGTCAGAAAAAAGCGATAACGTCTCAGAAATGGACAAAAACGTCTCACAAAGGGAAAAAAAACGTCTAAAATTTGACAACAAAAAAGTTGACAAAAACGTCATAAAAAAGCGACAAAAACTTCTAAAAATAGTCAACAAAAAAGTTGACAAAAACGTCACGAAAAAAGCCGCAAAGACGTCTAAAAATAGGCAATAAAAAAGCAACAAAAATGTCTAAAAATAGGAAACAAAAAAGTTGACAACAATATCACAAAGAAAGTGAAAAAGATGTCTAAAAATAGGCAACAAAATAATTGACAAAAATGTCAGAAAAAAGCGACAAAAACTTCTGAAAATAGTCAACAAAAAAGTTGACAAAAACGTCACGAAAAAAGCGGCAAAGACGTCTAAAAATAGGCAACAAAAAAGCAACAAAAACGTCTAAAAATAGGCAACCAAAAAGTTTACAAAAACGTCTAAAAATAGGAAACAAAAAAGTTGACAACAATATCACAAAGAAAGTGACAAAGATGTCTAAAAATAGGCAACCAAAAAATTGACAAAAATGTCAGAAAAAAGCGATAACGTCTCAGAAATGGACAAAAACGTCTCACAAAGGGAAAAAAAACGTCTAAAATTTGACAACAAAAAAGTTGACAAAAACGTCACGAAAAAAGCGGCAAAGACGTCTAAAAATAGGCAACAAAAAAGCAACAAAAACGTCTAAAAATATGCAACCAAAAAGTTTACAAAAACGTCTAAAAATAGGTAACAAAAAAGTTGACAACAATATCACAAAGAAAGTGACAAAGATGTCTAAAAATAGGCAACAAAAAAATTGACAAAAATGTCAGAAAAAAGCGAAAAAAAACTTCTAAAAATAGTCAACAAAAAACTTGACAAAAACGTCATAAAAAAGCGACAAAAACTTCTAAAAATAGTCAACAAAAAAGTTGACAAAAACGTCATAAAAAAGCGGCAAAGACGTCTAAAAATAGAAAACAAAAAAGCAACAAAAATGTCTAAAAATAGGAAACAAAAAAGTTGTCAACAATATCACAAAGAAAGTGAAAAAGATGTCTAAAAATAGGCAACACAATAATTGACAAAAATGTCAGAAAAAAGCGACAAAAACTTCTAAAAATAGTCAACAAAAAAGTTGACAAAAACGTCTTAAAAAAGCGACAAAAACTTCTAAAAATAGTCAACAAAAAAGTTGACAAAAACGTCATAAAAAAGCGGCAAAGACGTCTAAAAATAGACAACAAAAAAGCAACAAAAACGTCTAAAAATAGTCAACAAAAAAGTTAACAAAAACGTCATAAAAAAGCGACAAAAACTTCTAAAAATAGTCAACAAAAAAGCAACAAAAACGTCTAAAAATAGGCAACCAAAAAGTTTACAAAAACGTCTAAAAATAGGAAACAAAAAAGTTGACAACAATATCACAAAGAAAGTGACAAAGATGTCTAAAAATAGGAAACAAAAAAATTGACAAAAATGTCAGAAAAAAGCGACAACGTCTCAGAAATGGACAAAAACGTCTCACAAAGGGAAAAAAAACGTCTAAAATTTGACAACAAAAAAGTTGACAAAAACGTCACGAAAAAAGCGGCAAAGACGTCTAAAAATAGGCAACAAAAAAGCAACAAAAATGTCTAAAAATAGGAAACAAAAAAGTTGACAACAATATCACAAAGAAAGTGAAAAAGATGTCTAAAAATAGGCAACAAAATAATTGACAAAAATGTCAGAAAAAAACGACAAAAGCTTCTAAAAATAGTCAACAAAAAAGTTGACAAAAACGTCATTAAAAAGCGACAAAAACTTCTGAAAATAGTCAACAAAAAAGTTGACAAAAACGTCACGAAAAAAGCGGCAAAGACGTCTAAAAATAGGCAACAAAAAAGCAACAAAAACGTCTAAAAATAGGCAACCAAAAAGTTTACAAAAACGTCTAAAAATAGGAAACAAAAAAGTTGACAACAATATCACAAAGAAAGTGACAAAGATGTCTAAAAATAGGCAACAAAAAAATTGACAAAAATGTCAGAAAAAAGCGATAACGTCTCAGAAATGGACAAAAACGTCTCACAAAGGGAAAAAAACGTCTAAAATTTGACAACAAAAAAGTTGACAAAAACGTCACGAAAAAAGCGGCAAAGACGTCTAAAAATAGGCAACAAAAAAGCAACAAAAACGTCTAAAAATAGGCAACCAAAAAGTTTACAAAAACGTCTAAAAATAGGTAACAAAAAAGTTGACAACAATATCACAAAGAAAGTGACAAAGATGTCTAAAAATAGGCAACAAAAAAATTGACAAAAATGTCAGAAAAAAGCGAAAAAAACTTCTAAAAATAGTCAACAAAAAAGTTGACAAAAACGTCATAAAAAAGCGACAAAAACTTCTAAAAATAGTCAACAAAAAAGTTGACAAAAACGTCATAAAAAAGCGACAAAAACTTCTAAAAAGAGTCAACAAAAAAGTTGACAAAAACGTCACGAAAAAAGCGGCAAAGACGTCTAAAAATAGGCAAAAAAAGCGCAACAAAAAAGTCTAAAAATAGGCAACCAAAAAGTTTACAAAAACGTCTAAAAATAGGCAACAAAAAAATTGACAAAAATGTCAGAAAAAAGCGACAAAAACTTCTAAAAATAGTCAACAAAAAAGTTGACAAAAACATCACGAAAAAAGCTGCAAAGACGTCTAAAAATAGGCAACAAAAAAGCAACAAAAACGTCTAAAAATAGGCAACCAAAAAGTTTACAAAAACGTCTAAAAATAGGAAACAAAAAAGTTGACAACAATATCACAAAGAAAGTGACAAAGATGTCTAAAAATAGGCAACAAAAAAATTGACAAAAATGTCAGAAAAAAGCGACAAAAACTTCTAAAAATAATCAACAAAAAATTTGACAAAAACGTCATAAAAAAGCGGCAAAGACGTCTAAAAATAGGCAACAAAAAAGCAACAAAAACGTCTAAAAATAGGCAACCAAAAAGTTTACAAAAACGTCTAAAAATAGGAAATAAAAAAGTTGACAACAATATCACAAAGACAGTGACAAAGATGTCTAAAAATAGGCGACAAAAAAATTGACAAAAATGTCAGAAAAAAGCGATAACGTCTCAGAAATGGACAAAAACGTCTCACAAAGGGAAAAAAACGTCTAAAATTTGACAACAAAGAAGTTGACAAAAACGTCATAAAAAAGCGACAAAAACTTCTAAAAATAGTCAACAAAAAAGTTGACAAAAACGTCACGAAAAAAGCCGCAAAGACGTCTAAAAATAGGCAATAAAAAAGCAACAAAAATGTCTAAAAATAGGAAACAAAAAAGTTGACAACAATATCACAAAGAAAGTGAAAAAGATGTCTAAAAATAGGCAACAAAATAATTGACAAAAATGTCAGAAAAAAGCGACAAAAACTTCTAAAAATAGTCAACAAAAAAGTTGACAAAAACGTCTTAAAAAAGCGACAAAAACTTCTAAAAATAGTCAACAAAAAAGTTGACAAAAACGTCATAAAAAAGCGGCAAAGACGTCTAAAAATAGACAACAAAAAAGCAACAAAAACGTCTAAAAATAGTCAACAAAAAAGTTAACAAAAACGTCATAAAAAAGCGACAAAAACTTCTAAAAATAGTCAACAAAAAAGCAACAAAAACGTCTAAAAATAGGCAACCAAAAAGTTTACAAAAACGTCTAAAAATAGGAAACAAAAAAGTTGACAACAATATCACAAAGAAAGTGACAAAGATGTCTAAAAATAGGAAACAAAAAAATTGACAAAAATGTCAGAAAAAAGCGACAAAAACTTCTAAAAATAGTCAACAAAAAAGTTGACAAAAACGTCATGAAAAAGCGACAAAAACTTCTAAAAATAGTCAACAAAAAAGTTGACAAAAACGTCATAAAAAAGCGGCAAAGACGTCTAAAAATAGAAAACAAAAAAGCAACAAAAATGTCTAAAAATAGGAAACAAAAAAGTTGACAACAATATCACAAAGAAAGTGAAAAAGATGTCTAAAAATAGGCAACACAATAATTGACAAAAATGTCAGAAAAAAGCGACAAAAACTTCTAAAAATAGTCAACAAAAAAGTTGACAAAAACGTCTTAAAAAAGCGACAAAAACTTCTAAAAATAGTCAACAAAAAAGTTGACAAAAACGTCATAAAAAAGCGGCAAAGACGTCTAAAAATAGTCAACAAAAAAGTTAACAAAAACGTCATAAAAAAGCGACAAAAACTTCTAAAAATAGTCAACAAAAAAGCAACAAAAACGTCTAAAAATAGGCAACCAAAAAGTTTACAAAAACGTCTAAAAATAGGAAACAAAAAAGTTGACAACAATATCACAAAGAAAGTGACAAAGATGTCTAAAAATAGGAAACAAAAAAATTGACAAAAATGTCAGAAAAAAGCAATAACGTCTCAGAAATGGACAAAAACGTCTCACAAAGGGAAAAAAAACGTCTAAAATTTGACAACAAAAAAGTTGAAAAAAACGTCACGAAAAAAGCGGCAAAGACGTCTAAAAATAGGCAACAAAAAAGCAACAAAAATGTCTAAAAATAGGAAACAAAAAAGTTGACAACAATATCACAAAGAAAGTGAAAAAAGATGTCTAAAAATAGGCAACAAAATAATTGACAAAAATGTCAGAAAAAAGCGACAAAAACTTCTAAAAATAGTCAACAAAAAAGTTGACAAAAACGTCATTAAAAAGCGACAAAAACTTCTGAAAATAGTCAACAAAAAAGTTGACAAAAACGTCATTAAAAAGCGACAAAAACTTCTGAAAATAGTCAACAAAAAAGTTGACAAAAACGTCACGAAAAAAGCGGCAAAGACGTCTAAAAATAGGCAACAAAAAAGCAACAAAAACGTCTAAAAATAGGCAACCAAAAAGTTTACAAAAACGTCTAAAAATAGGAAACAAAAAAGTTGACAACAATATCACAAAGAAAGTGACAAAGATGTCTAAAAATAGGCAACAAAAAAATTGACAAAAATGTCAGAAAAAAGCGATAACGTCTCAGAAATGGACAAAAACGTCTCACAAAGGGAAAAAAACGTCTAAAATTTGACAACAAAAAAGTTGACAAAAACGTCATAAAAAAGCGACAAAAACTTCTAAAAATAGTCAACAAAAAAGTTGACAAAAACGTCACGAAAAAAGCCGCAAAGACGTCTAAAAATAGGCAATAAAAAAGCAACAAAAATGTCTAAAAATAGGAAACAAAAAAGTTGACAACAATATCACAAAGAAAGTGAAAAAGATGTCTAAAAATAGGCAACAAAATAATTGACAAAAATGTCAGAAAAAAGCGACAAAAACTTCTGAAAATAGTCAACAAAAAAGTTGACAAAAACGTCACGAAAAAAGCGGCAAAGACGTCTAAAAATAGGCAACAAAAAAGCAACAAAAACGTCTAAAAATAGGCAACCAAAAAGTTTACAAAAACGTCTAAAAATAGGAAACAAAAAAGTTGACAACAATATCACAAAGAAAGTGACAAAGATGTCTAAAAATAGGCAACCAAAAAATTGACAAAAATGTCAGAAAAAAGCGATAACGTCTCAGAAATGGACAAAAACGTCTCACAAAGGGAAAAAAAACGTCTAAAATTTGACAACAAAAAAGTTGACAAAAACGTCACGAAAAAAGCGGCAAAGACGTCTAAAAATAGGCAACAAAAAAGCAACAAAAACGTCTAAAAATATGCAACCAAAAAGTTTACAAAAACGTCTAAAAATAGGTAACAAAAAAGTTGACAACAATATCACAAAGAAAGTGACAAAGATGTCTAAAAATAGGCAACAAAAAAATTGACAAAAATGTCAGAAAAAAGCGAAAAAAAACTTCTAAAAATAGTCAACAAAAAAGTTGACAAAAACGTCATAAAAAAGCGACAAAAACTTCTAAAAATAGTCAACAAAAAAGTTGACAAAAACGTCATAAAAAAGCGGCAAAGACGTCTAAAAATAGAAAACAAAAAAGCAACAAAAATGTCTAAAAATAGGAAACAAAAAAGTTGTCAACAATATCACAAAGAAAGTGAAAAAGATGTCTAAAAATAGGCAACACAATAATTGACAAAAATGTCAGAAAAAAGCGACAAAAACTTCTAAAAATAGTCAACAAAAAAGTTGACAAAAACGTCTTAAAAAAGCGACAAAAACTTCTAAAAATAGTCAACAAAAAAGTTGACAAAAACGTCATAAAAAAGCGGCAAAGACGTCTAAAAATAGACAACAAAAAAGCAACAAAAACGTCTAAAAATAGTCAACAAAAAAGTTAACAAAAACGTCATAAAAAAGCGACAAAAACTTCTAAAAATAGTCAACAAAAAAGCAACAAAAACGTCTAAAAATAGGCAACCAAAAAGTTTACAAAAACGTCTAAAAATAGGAAACAAAAAAGTTGACAACAATATCACAAAGAAAGTGACAAAGATGTCTAAAAATAGGAAACAAAAAAATTGACAAAAATGTCAGAAAAAAGCGACAACGTCTCAGAAATGGACAAAAACGTCTCACAAAGGGAAAAAAAACGTCTAAAATTTGACAACAAAAAAGTTGACAAAAACGTCACGAAAAAAGCGGCAAAGACGTCTAAAAATAGGCAACAAAAAAGCAACAAAAATGTCTAAAAATAGGAAACAAAAAAGTTGACAACAATATCACAAAGAAAGTGAAAAAGATGTCTAAAAATAGGCAACAAAATAATTGACAAAAATGTCAGAAAAAAACGACAAAAACTTCTAAAAATAGTCAACAAAAAAGTTGACAAAAACGTCATTAAAAAGCGACAAAAACTTCTGAAAATAGTCAACAAAAAAGTTGACAAAAACGTCACGAAAAAAGCGGCAAAGACGTCTAAAAATAGGCAACAAAAAAGCAACAAAAACGTCTAAAAATAGGCAACCAAAAAGTTTACAAAAACGTCTAAAAATAGGAAACAAAAAAGTTGACAACAATATCACAAAGAAAGTGACAAAGATGTCTAAAAATAGGCAACAAAAAAATTGACAAAAATGTCAGAAAAAAGCGATAACGTCTCAGAAATGGACAAAAACGTCTCACAAAGGGAAAAAAACGTCTAAAATTTGACAACAAAAAAGTTGACAAAAACGTCACGAAAAAAGCGGCAAAGACGTCTAAAAATAGGCAACAAAAAAGCAACAAAAACGTCTAAAAATAGGCAACCAAAAAGTTTACAAAAACGTCTAAAAATAGGTAACAAAAAAGTTGACAACAATATCACAAAGAAAGTGACAAAGATGTCTAAAAATAGGCAACAAAAAAATTGACAAAAATGTCAGAAAAAAGCGAAAAAAACTTCTAAAAATAGTCAACAAAAAAGTTGACAAAAACGTCATAAAAAAGCGACAAAAACTTCTAAAAATAGTCAACAAAAAAGTTGACAAAAACGTCATAAAAAATCGACAAAAACTTCTAAAAAGAGTCAACAAAAAAGTTGACAAAAACGTCACGAAAAAAGCGGCAAAGACGTCTAAAAATAGGCAAAAAAAGCGCAACAAAAAAGTCTAAAAATAGGCAACCAAAAAGTTTACAAAAACGTCTAAAAATAGGCAACAAAAAAATTGACAAAAATGTCAGAAAAAAGCGACAAAAACTTCTAAAAATAGTCAACAAAAAAGTTGACAAAAACATCACGAAAAAAGCTGCAAAGACGTCTAAAAATAGGCAACAAAAAAGCAACAAAAACGTCTAAAAATAGGCAACCAAAAAGTTTACAAAAACGTCTAAAAATAGGAAACAAAAAAGTTGACAACAATATCACAAAGAAAGTGACAAAGATGTCTAAAAATAGGCAACAAAAAAATTGACAAAAATGTCAGAAAAAAGCGACAAAAACTTCTAAAAATAATCAACAAAAAATTTGACAAAAACGTCATAAAAAAGCGGCAAAGACGTCTAAAAATAGGCAACAAAAAAGCAACAAAAACGTCTAAAAATAGGCAACCAAAAAGTTTACAAAAACGTCTAAAAATAGGAAATAAAAAAGTTGACAACAATATCACAAAGACAGTGACAAAGATGTCTAAAAATAGGCGACAAAAAAATTGACAAAAATGTCAGAAAAAAGCGATAACGTCTCAGAAATGGACAAAAACGTCTCACAAAGGGAAAAAAACGTCTAAAATTTGACAACAAAAAAGTTGACAAAAACGTCATAAAAAAGCGACAAAAACTTCTAAAAATAGTCAACAAAAAAGTTGACAAAAACGTCACGAAAAAAGCCGCAAAGACGTCTAAAAATAGGCAATAAAAAAGCAACAAAAATGTCTAAAAATAGGAAACAAAAAAGTTGACAACAATATCACAAAGAAAGTGAAAAAGATGTCTAAAAATAGGCAACAAAATAATTGACAAAAATGTCAGAAAAAAGCGACAAAAACTTCTAAAAATAGTCAACAAAAAAGTTGACAAAAACGTCATGAAAAAGCGACAAAAACTTCTAAAAATAGTCAACAAAAAAGTTGACAAAAACGTCATAAAAAAGCGGCAAAGACGTCTAAAAATAGACAACAAAAAAGCAACAAAAACGTCTAAAAATAGGCAACCAAAAAGTTTACAAAAACGTCTAAAAATAGGAAACAAAAAAGTTGACAACAATATCACAAAGAAAGTGACAAAGGTGTCTAAAAATAGGCAACAAAAAAATTGACAAATATGTCAGAAAAAAGCGACAAAAACTTCTAAAAATTGTCAACAAAAAAGTTGACAAAAACGTCATAAAAAAGCGACAAAAACTTCTAAAAATAGTCAACAAAAAAGTTGACAAAAACGTCACGAAAAAAGCGGCAAAGACGTCTAAAAATAGGCAACAAAAAAGCAACAAAAACGTCTAAAAATAGGCAACCAAAAAGTTTACAAAAACGTCTAAAAATAGGAAACAAAGAAGTTGACAACAATATCACAAAGAAAGTGACAAAGATGTCTAAAAATAGGCAACAAAAAAATTGACAAAAATGTCAGAAAAAAGCGATAACGTCTCAGAAATGGACAAAAACGTCTCACAAAGGGAAAAAAACGTCTAAAATTTGACAACAAAAAAGTTGACAAAAACGTCACGAAAAAAGCGGCAAAGACGTCTAAAAATAGGCAACAAAAAAGCAACAAAAATGTCTAAAAATAGGAAACAAAAAAGTTGACAACAATATCACAAAGAAAGTGAAAAAGATGTCTAAAAATAGGCAACACAATAATTGACAAAAATGTCAGAAAAAAGCGACAAAAACTTCTAAAAATAGTCAACAAAAAAGTTGACAAAAACGTCTTAAAAAAGCGACAAAAACTTCTAAAAATAGTCAACAAAAAAGTTGACAAAAACGTCATAAAAAAGCGGCAAAGACGTCTAAAAATAGACAACAAAAAAGCAACAAAAACGTCTAAAAATAGTCAACAAAAAAGTTAACAAAAACGTCATAAAAAAGCGACAAAAACTTCTAAAAATAGTCAACAAAAAAGTTAACAAAAACGTCACGAAAAAAGCGGCAAAGACGTCTAAAAATAGGCAACAAAAAAGCAACAAAAACGTCTAAAAATAGGCAACCAAAAAGTTTACAAAAACGTCTAAAAATAGGAAACAAAAAAGTTGACAACAATATCACAAAGAAAATGACAAAGATGTCTAAATATAGGCAACAAAAAAATTGACAAAAATGTCAGAAAAAAGCGATAACGTCTCAGAAATGGACAAAAATGTCTCACAAAGGGAAAAAAACGTCTAAAATTTGACAACAAAAAAGTTGACAAAAACGTCACGAAAAAAGCAGCAAAGACGTCTAAAAATAGGCAACAAAAAAGCAACAAAAATGTCTAAAAATAGGAAACAAAAAAGTTGACAACAATATCACAAAGAAAGTGAAAAGATGTCTAAAAATAGGCAACAAAATAATTGACAAAAATGTCAGAAAAAAGCGACAAAAACTTCTAAAAATAGTCAACAAAAAAGTTGACAAAAACGTCATAAAAAAGCGACAAAAACTTCTAAGAATAGTCAACAAAAAAGTTGACAAAAACGTCACGAAAAAAGCGGCAAAGACGTCTAAAAATAGGCAACAAAAAAGCAACAAAAACGTCTAAAAATAGGCAACCAAAAAGTTTACAAAAACGTCTAAAAATAGGTAACAAAAAAGTTGACAACAATATCACAAAGAAAGTGACAAAGATGTCTAAAAATAGGCAACAAAAAAATTGACAAAAATGTCAGAAAAAAGCGAAAAAAAAAACTTCTAAAAATAGTCAACAAAAAGTTGACAAAAACGTCATAAAAAAGCGACAAAAACTTCTAAAAATAGTCAACAAAAAAGTTGACAAAAACGTCATAAAAAAGCGACAAAAACTTCTAAAAATAGTCAACAAAAAAGTTGACAAAAACGTCACGAAAAAAGCGGCAAAGACGTCTAAAAATAGGCAAAAAAAAGCGCAACAAAAAAGTCTAAAAATAGGCAACCAAAAAGTTTACAAAAACGTCTAAAAATAGGCAACAAAAAAATTGACAAAAATGTCAGAAAAAAGCGACAAAAACTTCTAAAAATAATCAACAAAAAATTTGACAAAAACGTCATAAAAAAGCGGCAAAGACGTCTAAAAATAGGCAACAAAAAAGCAACAAAAACGTCTAAAAATAGGCAACCAAAAAGTTTACAAAAACGTCTAAAAATAGGAAATAAAAAAGTTGACAACAATATCACAAAGACAGTGACAAAGATGTCTGAAAATAGGCAACAAAAAAATTGACAAAAATGTCAGAAAAAAGCGACAAAAACTTCTAAAAATAGTCAACAAAAAAGTTGACAAAAACGTCATAAAAAAGCAACAAAAACTTCTAAAAATAGTCAACAAAAAAGTTGACAAAAACGTCACGAAAAAAGCGGCAAAGACGTCTAAAAATAGGCAAAAAAAAGCGCAACAAAAAAGTCTAAAAATAGGCAACCAAAAAGTTTACAAAAACGTCTAAAAATAGGCAACAAAAAAATTGACAAAAATGTCAGAAAAAAGCGACAAAAACTTCTAAAAATAATCAACAAAAAATTTGACAAAAACGTCATAAAAAAGCGGCAAAGACGTCTAAAAATAGGCAACAAAAAAGCAACAAAAACGTCTAAAAATAGGCAACCAAAAAGTTTACAAAAACGTCTAAAAATAGGAAACAAAAAAGTTGACAACAATATCACAAAGAAAGTGACAAAGATGTCTAAAAATAGGCAACAAAAAAATTGACAAAAATGTCAGAAAAAAGCGACAAAAACTTCTAAAAATAATCAACAAAAAATTTGACAAAAACGTCATATAAAAGCGCAAAGACGTCTAAAAATAGGCAACAAAAAAGCAACAAAAACGTCTAAAAATAGGCAACCAAAAAGTTTACAAAAACGTCTAAAAATAGGAAATAAAAAAGTTGACAACAATATCACAAAGACAGTGACAAAGATGTCTAAAAATAGGCAACACAATAATTGACAAAAATGTCAGAAAAAAGCGACAAAAACTTCTAAAAATAGTCAACAAAAAAGTTGACAAAAACGTCATAAAAAAGCGGCAAAGACGTCTAAAAATAGACAACAAAAAAGCAACAAAAACGTCTAAAAATAGTCAACAAAAAAGTTGACAAAAACGTCATAAAAAAGCGACAAAAACTTCTAAAAATAGTCAACAAAAAAGTTGACAAAAACGTCACGAAAAAAACGGCAAAGACGTCTAAAAATAGGCAACATAAAAGCAACAAAAACGTCTAAAAATAGGCAACCAAAAAGTTTACAAAAACGTCTAAAAATAGGAAACAAAGAAGTTGACAACAATATCACAAAGAAAGTGACAAAGATGTCTAAAAATAGGCAACAAAAAAATTGACAAAAATGTCAGAAAAAAGCGATAACGTCTCAGAAATGGACAAAAACGTCTCACAAAGGGAAAAAAACGTCTAAAATTTGACAACAAAAAAGTTGACAAAAACGTCACGAAAAAAGCGGCAAAGACGTCTAAAAATAGGCAACAAAAAATCAACAAAAATGTCTAAAAATAGGTAACAAAAAAGTTGACAACAATATCACAAAGAAAGTGAAAAAGATGTCTAAAAATAGGCAACACAATAATTGACAAAAATGTCATAAAAAAGCGACAAAAACTTCTAAAAATAGTCAACAAAAAAGTTGACAAAAACGTCTTAAAAAAGCGACAAAAACTTCTAAAAATAGTCAACAAAAAAGTTGACAAAAACGTCATAAAAAAGCGGCAAAGACGTCTAAAAATAGACAACAAAAAAGCAACAAAAACGTCTAAAAATAGTCAACAAAAAAGTTAACAAAAACGTCATAAAAAAGCGACAAAAACTTCTAAAAATAGTCAACAAAAAAGTTAACAAAAACGTCACGAAAAAAGCGGCAAAGACGTCTAAAAATAGGCAACAAAAAAGCAACAAAAACGTCTAAAAATAGGCAACCAAAAAGTTTACAAAAACGTCTAAAAATAGGAAACAAAAAAGTTGACAACAATATCACAAAGAAAGTGACAAAGATGTCTAAATATAGGCAACAAAAAAATTGACAAAAATGTCAGAAAAAAGCGATAACGTCTCAGAAATGGACAAAAATGTCTCACAAAGGGAAAAAAACGTCTAAAATTTGACAACAAAAAAGTTGACAAAAACGTCACGAAAAAAGCGGCAAAGACGTCTAAAAATAGGCAACAAAAAAGCAACAAAAATGTCTAAAAATAGGCAACCAAAAAGTTTACAAAAACGTCTAAAAATAGGTAACAAAAAAGTTGACAACAATATCACAAAGAAAGTGACAAAGATGTCTAAAAATAGGCAACAAAAAAATTGACAAAAATGTCAGAAAAAAGCGAAAAAAACTTCTAAAAATAGTCAACAAAAAAGTTGACAAAAACGTCATAAAAAAGCGACAAAAACTTCTAAAAATAGTCAACAAAAAAGTTGACAAAAACGTCATAAAAAAGCGACAAAAACTTCTAAAAATAGTCAACAAAAAAGTTGACAAAAACGTCACGAAAAAAGCGGCAAAGACGTCTAAAAATAGGCAAAAAAAGCGCAACAAAAAAGTCTAAAAATAGGCAACCAAAAAGTTTACAAAAACGTCTAAAAATAGGCAACAAAAAAATTGACAAAAATGTCAGAAAAAAGCGACAAAAACTTCTAAAAATAATCAACAAAAAATTTGACAAAAACGTCATAAAAAAGCGTCAAAGACGTCTAAAAATAGGCAACAAAAAAGCAACAAAAACGTCTAAAAATAGGCAACCAAAAAGTTTACAAAAACGTCTAAAAATAGGAAATAAAAAAGTTGACAACAATATCACAAAGACAGTGACAAGGATGTCTGAAAATAGGCAACAAAAAAATTGACAAAAATGTCAGAAAAAAGCGACAAAAACTTCTAAAAATAGTCAACAAAAAAGTTGACAAAAACGTCTTAAAAAAGCGACAAAAACTTCTAAAAATAGTCAACAAAAAAGTTGACAAAAACGTCATAAAAAAGCGGCAAAGACGTCTAAAAATAGACAACAAAAAAGCAACAAAAACGTCTAAAAATAGTCAACAAAAAAGTTAACAAAAACGTCATAAAAAAGCGACAAAAACTTCTAAAAATAGTCAACAAAAAAGTTAACAAAAACGTCACGAAAAAAGCGGCAAAGACGTCTAAAAATAGGCAACAAAAAAGCAACAAAAACGTCTAAAAATAGGCAACCAAAAAGTTTACAAAAACGTCTAAAAATAGGAAACAAAAAAGTTGACAACAATATCACAAAGAAAGTGACAAAGATGTCTAAATATAGGCAACAAAAAAATTGACAAAAATGTCAGAAAAAAGCGATAACGTCTCAGAAATGGACAAAAATGTCTCACAAAGGGAAAAAAACGTCTAAAATTTGACAACAAAAAAGTTGACAAAAACGTCACGAAAAAAGCGGCAAAGACGTCTAAAAATAGGCAACAAAAAAGCAACAAAAATGTCTAAAAATAGGCAACCAAAAAGTTTACAAAAACGTCTAAAAATAGGTAACAAAAAAGTTGACAACAATATCACAAAGAAAGTGACAAAGATGTCTAAAAATAGGCAACAAAAAAATTGACAAAAATGTCAGAAAAAAGCGAAAAAAACTTCTAAAAATAGTCAACAAAAAAGTTGACAAAAATGTCATAAAAAAGCGACAAAAACTTCTAAAAATAGTCAACAAAAAAGTTGACAAAAACGTCATAAAAAAGCGACAAAAACTTCTAAAAATAGTCAACAAAAAAGTTGACAAAAACGTCACGAAAAAAGCGGCAAAGACGTCTAAAAATAGGCAAAAAAAGCGCAACAAAAAAGTCTAAAAATAGGCAACCAAAAAGTTTACAAAAACGTCTAAAAATAGGCAACAAAAAAATTGACAAAAATGTCAGAAAAAAGCGACAAAAACTTCTAAAAATAATCAACAAAAAATTTGACAAAAACGTCATAAAAAAGCGTCAAAGACGTCTAAAAATAGGCAACAAAAAAGCAACAAAAACGTCTAAAAATAGGCAACCAAAAAGTTTACAAAAACGTCTAAAAATAGGAAATAAAAAAGTTGACAACAATATCACAAAGACAGTGACAAGGATGTCTGAAAATAGGCAACAAAAAAATTGACAAAAATGTCAGAAAAAAGCGACAAAAACTTCTAAAAATAGTCAACAAAAAAGTTGACAAAAACGTCATAAAAAAAGCGACAAAAACTTCTAAAAATAGTCAACAAAAAAGTTGACAAAAACGTCATAAAAAAGCGACAAAAACTTCTAAAAATAGTCAACAAAAAAGTTGACAAAAACGTCATAAAAAAGCGACAAAAACTTCTAAAAATAGTCAACCAAAAAGTTTTCAAAAACGTCTAAAAATAGGCAACAAAAAAGCAACAAAAACGTCTAAAAATAGGCAACCAAAAAGTTTACAAAAACGTCTAAAAATAGGAAACAAAAAAGTTGACAACAATATCACAAAGAAAGTGACAAAGATGTCTAAAAATAGGCAACAAAAAAATTGACAAAAATGTCAGAAAAAAGCGACAAAAACTTCTAAAAATAATCAACAAAAAATTTGACAAAAACGTCATATAAAAGCGCAAAGACGTCTAAAAATAGGCAACAAAAAAGCAACAAAAACGTCTAAAAATAGGCAACCAAAAAGTTTACAAAAACGTCTAAAAATAGGAAATAAAAAAGTTGACAACAATATCACAAAGACAGTGACAAAGATGTCTAAAAATAGGCAACAAAAAAATTGACAAAAATGTCAGAAAAAAGCGATAACGTCTCAGAAATGGACAAAAACATCTCACAAATGGAAAAAAACGTCTAAAATTTGACAACAAAAAAGTTGACAAAAACGTCACGAAAAAAGCGGCAAAGACGTCTAAAAATAGGCAACAAAAAAGCAACAAAAATGTCTGAAAATAGGAAACAAAAAAGTTGACAACAATATCACAAAGAAAGTGAAAAAGATGTCTAAAAATAGGCAACACAATAATTGACAAAAATGTCAGAAAAAAGCGACAAAAACTTCTAAAAATAGTCAACAAAAAAGTTGACAAAAACGTCATAAAAAAGCGGCAAAGACGTCTAAAAATAGACAACAAAAAAGCAACAAAAACGTCTAATAATAGTCAAAAAAAAGTTGACAAAAACGTCATAAAAAAGCGACAAAAACTTCTAAAAATAGTCAACAAAAAAGTTTACAAAAACGTCTAAAAATAGGAAACAAAAAAGTTGACAACAATATCACAAAGAAAGTGACAAAGATGTCTAAAAATAGGAAACAAAAAATTTGACAAAAATGTCAGAAAAAAGCGACAAAAACTTCTAAAAATAGTCAACAAAAAAGTTGACAAAAACGTCATAAAAAAGCGACAAAAACTTCTAAAAATAGTCAACAAAAAAGTTGACAAAAACGTCATAAAAAAGCGACAAAAACTTCTAAAAATAGTCAACAAAAAAGTTGACAAAAACGTCCCAAAAAAAGCGGCAAAGACGTCTAAAAATAGGCAACAAAAAAGCAACAAAAACGTCTAAAAATAGGCAACCAAAAAGTTTACAAAAACGTCTAAAAATAGATAACAAAAAAGTTGACAACAATATCACAATGAAAGTGACAAAGATGTCTAAAAATAGGCGACAAAAAAATTGACAAAAATGTCAGAAAAAAGCGAAAAAAAACCTTCTAAAAATAGTCAACAAAAAAGTTGACAAAAACGTCATAAAAAAGCGACAAAAACTTCTAAAAATAGTCAACAAAAAAGTTGACAAAAACGTCATAAAAAAGCGACAAAAACTTCTAAAAAGAGTCAACAAAAAAGTTGACAAAAACGTCACGAAAAAAGCGGCAAAGACGTCTAAAAATAGGCAAAAAAAGCGCAACAAAAAAGTCTAAAAATAGGCAACCAAAAAGTTTACAAAAACGTCTAAAAATAGGCAACAAAAAAATTGACAAAATGTCACGAAAAAAGCTGCAAAGACGTCTAAAAATAGGCAACAAAAAAGCAACAAAAACGTCTAAAAATAGGCAACCAAAAAGTTTACAAAAACGTCTAAAAATAGGAAATAAAAAAGTTGACAACAATATCACAAAGACAGTGACAAAGATGTCTAAAAATAGTCAACAAAAAAATTGACAAAAATGTCAGAAAAAAGCGATAACGTCTCAGAAATGGACAAAAACGTCTCACAAAGGGAAAAAAACGTCTAAAATTTGACAACAAAAAAGTTGACAAAAACGTCATAAAAAGCGACAAAAACTTCTAAAAATAGTCAACAAAAAAGTTGACAAAAACGTCACGAAAAAAGCCGCAAAGACGTCTAAAAATAGGCAATAAAAAAGCAACAAAAATGTCTAAAAATAGGAAACAAAAAAGTTGACAACAATATCACAAAGAAAGTGAAAAAGATGTCTAAAAATAGGCAACAAAATAATTGACAAAAATGTCAGAAAAAAGCGACAAAAACTTCTAAAAATAGTCAACAAAAAAGTTGACAAAAACGTCATGAAAAAGCGACAAAAACTTCTAAAAATAGTCAACAAAAAAGTTGACAAAAACGTCATAAAAAAGCGGCAAAGACGTCTAAAAATAGGCAACCAAAAAGTTTACAAAAACGTCTAAAAATAGGAAACAAAAAAGTTGACAACAATATCACAAAGAAAGTGACAAAGGTGTCTAAAAATAGGCAACAAAAAAATTGACAAAAATGTCAGAAAAAAGCGACAAAAACTTCTAAAAATTGTCAACAAAAAAGTTGACAAAAACGTCATAAAAAAGCGACAAAAACTTCTAAAAATAGTCAACAAAAAAGTTGACAAAAACGTCACGAAAAAAGCGGCAAAGACGTCTAAAAATAGGCAACAAAAAAGCAACAAAAATGTCTAAAAATAGGAAACAAAAAAGTTGACAACAATATCACAAAGAAAGTGAAAAAGATGTCTAAAAATAGGCAACACAATAACTGACAAAAATGTCTTGAAAAAGCGACAAAAACTTCTAAAAATAGTCAACAAAAAAGTTGACAAAAACGTCACGAAAAAAGCCGTAAAGACGTCTAAAAATAGGCAACAAAAAAGCAACAAAAACGTCTAAAATTAGGCAACCAAAAAGTTTACAAAAACGTCTAAAAATAGGAAACAAAGAAGTTGACAACAATATCACAAAGAAAGTGACAAAGATGTCTAAAAATAGGCAACAAAAAAATTGACAAAAATGTCAGAAAAAAGCGATAACGTCTCAGAAATGGACAAAAACTTCTCACAAAGGGAAAAAAACGTCTAAAATTTGACAACAAAAAAGTTGACAAAAACGTCACGAAAAAAGCGGCAAAGACGTCTAAAAATAGGCAACAAAAAAGCAACAAAAATGTCTAAAAATAGGAAACAAAAAAGTTGACAACAATATCACAAAGAAAGTGAAAAAGATGTCTAAAAATAGGCAACACAATAATTGACAAAAATGTCAGAAAAAAGCGACAAAAACTTCTAAAAATAGTCAACAAAAAAGTTGACAAAAACGTCTTAAAAAAGCGACAAAAACTTCTAAAAATAGTCAACAAAAAAGTTGACAAAAACGTCATAAAAAAGCGGCAAAGACGTCTAAAAATAGACAACAAAAAAGCAACAAAAACGTCTAAAAATAGTCAACAAAAAAGTTAACAAAAACGTTATAAAAAAGCGACAAAAACTTCTAAAAATAGTCAACAAAAAAGATAACAAAAACGTCACGAAAAAAGCGGCAAAGACGTCTAAAAATAGGCAACAAAAAAGCAACAAAAACGTCTAAAAATAGGCAACCAAAAAGTTTACAAAAACGTCTAAAAATAGGAAACAAAAAAGTTGACAACAATATCACAAAGAAAGTGACAAAGATGTCTAAATATAGGCAACAAAAAAATTGACAAAAATGTCAGAAAAAAAGCGATAACGTCTCAGAAATGGACAAAAACGTCTCACAAAGGGAAAAAAACGTCTAAAATTTGACAACAAAAAAGTTGACAAAAACGTCACGAAAAAAGCGGCAAAGACGTCTAAAAATAGGCAACAAAAAAGCAACAAAAATGTCTAAAAATAGAAAACAAAAAAGTTGACAACGATATCACAAAGAAAGTTAAAAGATGTCTAAAAATAGGCAACAAAATAATTGACAAAAATGTCAGAAAAAAGCGACAAAAACTTCTAAAAATAGTCAACAAAAAAGTTGACAAAAACGTCATAAAAAAGCGACAAAAACTTCTAAAAATAGTCAACAAAAAAGTTGACAAAAACGTCACGAAAAAAGCGGCAAAGACGTCTAAAAATAGGCAACAAAAAAGCAACAAAAACGTCTAAAAATAGGCAACCAAAAAGTTTACAAAACGTCTAAAAATAAGTAACAAAAAAGTTGACAACAATATCACAAAGAAAGTGACAAAGATGTCTAAAAATAGGCAACAAAAAAATTGACAAAAATGTCAGAAAAAAGCGAAAAAAACTTCTAAAAATAGTCAACAAAAAAGTTGACAAAAACGTCATAAAAAAGCGACAAAAACTTCTAAAAATAGTCAACAAAAAAGTTGACAAAAACGTCATAAAAAAGCGACAAAAACTTCTAAAAATAGTCAACAAAAAAGTTGACAAAAACGTCACGAAAAAAGCGGCAAAGACGTCTAAAAATAGGCAATAAAAAGCGCAACAAAAAAGTCTAAAAATAGGCAACCAAAAAGTTTACAAAAACGTCTAAAAATAGGCAACAAAAAAATTGACAAAAATGTCAGAAAAAAAGCGACAAAAACTTCTAAAAATAATCAACAAAAAATTTGACAAAAACGTCATAAAAAAGTGGCAAAGACGTCTAAAAATAGGCAACAAAAAAGCAACAAAAAAGTCTAAAAATATGCAACCAAAAAGTTTACAAAAACGTCTAAAAATAGGCAACAAAAAAGCAACAAAAACGTCTAAAAATAGGCAACCAAAAAGTTTACAAAAACGTCTAAAAATAGGAAACAAAAAAGTTGACAACAATATCACAAAGAAAGTGACAAAGATGTCTAAATATAGGCAACAAAAAAATTGACAAAAATGTCAGAAAAAAAGCGATAACGTCTCAGAAATGGACAAAAACGTCTCACAAAGGGAAAAAAAGGTCTAAAATTTGACAACAAAAAAGTTGACAAAAACGTCACGAAAAAAGCGGCAAAGACGTCTAAAAATAGGCAACAAAAAAGCAACAAAAATGTCTAAAAATAGGAAACAAAAAAGTTGACAACGATATCACAAAGAAAGTGAAAAGATGTCTAAAAATAGGCAACAAAATAATTGACAAAAATGTCAGAAAAAAGCGACAAAAACTTCTAAAAATAGTCAACAAAAAAGTTGACAAAAACGTCATAAAAAAGCGACAAAAACTTCTAAAAATAGTCAACAAAAAAGTTGACAAAAACGTCACGAAAAAAGCGGCAAAGACGTCTAAAAATAGGCAACAAAAAAGCAACAAAAACGTCTAAAAATAGGCAACCAAAAAGTTTACAAAAACGTCTAAAAATAAGTAACAAAAAAGTTGACAACAATATCACAAAGAAAGTGACAAAGATGTCTAAAAATAGGCAACAAAAAAATTGACAAAAATGTCAGAAAAAAGCGAAAAAAAACTTCTAAAAATAGTCAACAAAAAAGTTGACAAAAACGTCATAAAAAAGCGACAAAAACTTCTAAAAATAGTCAACAAAAAAGTTGACAAAAACGTCATAAAAAAGCGACAAAAACTTCTAAAAATAGTCAACAAAAAAGTTGACAAAAACGTCACGAAAAAAGCGGCAAAGACGTCTAAAAATAGGCAATAAAAAGCGCAACAAAAAAGTCTAAAAATAGGCAACCAAAAAGTTTACAAAAACGTCTAAAAATAGGCAACAAAAAAATTGACAAAAATGTCAGAAAAAAGCGACAAAAACTTCTAAAAATAATCAACAAAAAATTTGACAAAAACGTCATAAAAAAGCGGCAAAGACGTCTAAAAATAGGCAACAAAAAAGCAACAAAAAAGTCTAAAAATAGGCAACCAAAAAGTTTACAAAAACGTCTAAAAATAGGCAACAAAAAAGCAACAAAAACGTCTAAAAATAGGCAACCAAAAAGTTTACAAAAACGTCTAAAAATAGGAAACAAAAAAGTTGACAACAATATCACAAAGAAAGTGACAAAGATGTCTAAAAATAGGCAACAAAAAAATTGACAAAAATGTCAGAAAAAAACGACAAAAACTTCTAAAAATAATCAACAAAAAATTTGACAAAAACGTCATATAAAAAGCGCAAAGACGTCTAAAAATAGGCAACAAAAAAGCAACAAAAATGTCTAAAAATAGGCAACCAAAAAGTTTACAAAAACGTCTAAAAATAGGAAATAAAAAAGTTGACAACAATATCACAAAGACAGTGACAAAGATGTCTAAAAATATGCAAAAAAAAATTTGACAAAAATGTCAGAAAAAAGTGACAAAAACTTCTAAAAATAGTCAACAAAAAAGTTGACAAAAACGTCATAAAAAGCGACAAAAACTTCTAAAAATAGTCAACAAAAAAGTTGACAAAAACGTCACGAAAAAAGCGGCAAAGACGTCTAAAAATAGGCAACAAAAAAGCAACAAAAACGTCTAAAAATAGGCAACCAAAAAGTTTACAAAAACGTCTAAAAATAGGAAACAAAAAAGTTGACAACAATATCACAAAGAAAGTGACAAAGATGTCTAAAAATAGGCAAAAAAAAATTTGACAAAAATGTCAGAAAAAAGCGACAAAAACTTCTAAAAATAGTCAACAAAAAAGTTGACAAAAACGTCACGAAAAAAGCGGCAAATACGTCTAAAAATAGGCAACAAAAAAGCAACAAAAACGTCTAAAAATAGGCAACCAAAAAGTTTACAAAAACGTCTAAAAATAGGTAACAAAAAAGTTTACAACAATATCACAAAGAAAGTGACAGAGATGTCTAAAAATAGGCAACAAAACAATTGACAAAAAAGTCAGAAAAAAGCGACAAAAACTTCTAAAAATAGTCAACAAAAAAGTTGACAAAAACGTCATAAAAAAGCCACACAAACTTGTAAAAATAGTCAACAAAAAAGTTGACAAAAATGTCAGAAAAAAGCGACAAAAACTTCTAAAAATAGTCAACAAAAAAGTTGACAAAAACGTCACGAGAAAAGCTGCAAAGACGTCTAAAAATAGGCAACAAAAAAGCAACAAAAACGTCTAAAAATAGGCAACCAAAAAGTTTACAAAAACGTCATAAAAAAGCGACAAAAACTTCTAAAAATAGTCAACAAAAAAGTTGACAACAATATCACAAAGAAAGTGAAAAAGATGTCTAAAAATAGTCAACAAAAAAGTTGACAAAAACGTCATAAAAAAGCGACAAAAACTTCTAAAAATAGTCAACAAAAAAGTTGACAAAAACGTCACGAAAAAAGCGGCAAAGACGTCTAAAAATAGGCAACAAAAAAGCAACAAAAACGTCTAAAAATAGGCAACCAAAAAGTTTACAAAAACGTCTAAAAATAGGTAACAAAAAAGTTGACAACAATATCACAAAGAAAGTGACAAAGATGTCTAAAAATAGGCAACAAAAAAATTGACAAAAACGTCATAAAAAAGCGACAAAAACTTCTAAAAATAGTCAACAAAAAAGTTGACAAAAACGTCACGAAAAAATCGGCAAAGACGTCTAAAAATAGGCAAAAAAAGCGCAACAAAAAAGTCTGAAAGTAGGCAACCAAAAAGTTTACAAAAATGTCTAAAAATAGGCAACAAAAAAATTGACAAAAATGTCAGAAAAAAGCGACAAAAACTTCTAAAAATAGTCAACAAAAAAGTTGACAAAAACGTCATGAAAAAAGCTGCAAAGACGTCTAAAAATAGGCAACAAAAAAGCAACAAAAACGTCTAAAAATAGGCAACCAAAAAGTTTACAAAAACGTCTAAAAATAGGAAACAAAAAAGTTGACAACGATATCACAAAGAAAGTGACAAAGATGTCTAAAAATAGGCAACAAAAAAATTGACAAAAATGTCAGAAAAAAGCGACAAAAACTTCTAAAATTAATCAACAAAAAATTTGACAAAAACGTCATAAAAAATCGACAAAGACGTCTAAAAATAGGCAACAAAAAAGCAACAAAAACGTCTAAAAATAGGCAACCAAAAAGTTTACAAAAAGGTCATAAAAAAGCGAAAAAAACTTCTAAAAATAGTCAACAAAAAAGTTGACAACAATATCACAAAGAAAGTGAAAAAGATGTCTAAAAATAGGCAACAAAATAATTGACAAAAATGTCAGAAAAAAGCAACAAAAACTTCTAAAAACAGTCAACAAAAAAGTTGACAAAAACGTCATGAAAAAGCGAGAAAAACTTCTAAAAATAGTCAACAAAAAAGTTGACAAAACGTCATAAAAAAGCGGCAAAGACGTCTAAAAATAGACAACAAAAAAGCAACAAAAACGTCTAAAAATAGGCAACCAAAAAGTTTACAAAAACGTCTAAAAATAGGAAACAAAAAAGTTGACAACAATATCACAAAGAAAGTGACAAAGATGTCTAAAAATAGGAAACAAAAAAAATTGACAAAAATGTCAGAAAAAAGCGACAAAAACTTCTAAAAATAGTCAACAAAAAAGTTGACAAAAACGTCATAAAAAAGCGACAAAAACTTCTAAAAATAGTCAACAAAAAAGTTGACAAAAACGTCATAAAAAAGCGACAAAAACTTCTAAAAATAGTCAACAAAAAAGTTGACAAAAAAGTCCCAAAAAAGCGGCAAAGACGTCTAAAAATAGGCAACAAAAAAGCAACAAAAACGTCTAAAAATAGGCAACCAAAAAGTTTACAAAAACGTCTAAAAATAGGTAACAAAAAAGTTGACAACAATATCACAAAGAAAGTGACAAAGATGTCTAAAAATAGGCAACAAAAAAATTGACATAAATGTCAGAAAAAAGCGACAAAAACTTCTAAAAATAGTCAACAAAAAAGTTGACAAAAACGTCACGAAAAAAGCGGCAAATACGTCTAAAAATAGGCAACAAAAAAGCAACAAAAACGTCTAAAAATAGGCAACCAAAAAGTTTACAAAAATGTCTAAAAATAGGCAACAAAAAAATTGACAAAAATGTCAGAAAAAAGCGACAAAAACTTCTAAAAATAGTCAACAAAAAAGTTGACAAAAACGTCATGAAAAAAGCTGCAAAGACGTCTAAAAATAGGCAACAAAAAAGCAACAAAAACGTCTAAAAATAGGCAACCAAAAAGTTTACAAAAACGTCTAAAAATAGGAAACAAAAAAGTTGACAACGATATCACAAAGAAAGTGACAAAGATGTCTAAAAATAGGCAACAAAAAAATTGACAAAAATGTCAGAAAAAAGCGACAAAAACTTCTAAAATTAATCAACAAAAAATTTGACAAAAACGTCATAAAAAATCGACAAAGACGTCTAAAAATAGGCAACAAAAAAGCAACAAAAACGTCTAAAAATAGGCAACCAAAAAGTTTACAAAAAGGTCATAAAAAAGCGAAAAAAACTTCTAAAAATAGTCAACAAAAAAGTTGACAACAATATCACAAAGAAAGTGAAAAAGATGTCTAAAAATAGGCAACAAAATAATTGACAAAAATGTCAGAAAAAAGCAACAAAAACTTCTAAAAACAGTCAACAAAAAAGTTGACAAAAACGTCATGAAAAAGCGAGAAAAACTTCTAAAAATAGTCAACAAAAAAGTTGACAAAACGTCATAAAAAAGCGGCAAAGACGTCTAAAAATAGACAACAAAAAAGCAACAAAAACGTCTAAAAATAGGCAACCAAAAAGTTTACAAAAACGTCTAAAAATAGGAAACAAAAAAGTTGACAACAATATCACAAAGAAAGTGACAAAGATGTCTAAAAATAGGAAACAAAAAAAATTGACAAAAATGTCAGAAAAAAGCGACAAAAACTTCTAAAAATAGTCAACAAAAAAGTTGACAAAAACGTCATAAAAAAGCGACAAAAACTTCTAAAAATAGTCAACAAAAAAGTTGACAAAAACGTCATAAAAAAGCGACAAAAACTTCTAAAAATAGTCAACAAAAAAGTTGACAAAAAAGTCCCAAAAAAGCGGCAAAGACGTCTAAAAATAGGCAACAAAAAAGCAACAAAAACGTCTAAAAATAGGCAACCAAAAAGTTTACAAAAACGTCTAAAAATAGGTAACAAAAAAGTTGACAACAATATCACAAAGAAAGTGACAAAGATGTCTAAAAATAGGCAACAAAAAAATTGACATAAATGTCAGAAAAAAGCGAAAAAAAATTCTAAAAATAGTCAACAAAAAAGTTGACAAAAACGTCTTAAAAAAGCGACAAAAACTTCTAAAAATAGTCAACAAAAAAGTTAACAAAAACGTTACGAAAAAAGCGGCAAAGACGTCTAAAAAAAGACAACAAAAAAGCAACAAAAACGTCTAAAAATAGTCAACAAAAAAGTTAACAAAAACGTCATAAAAAAGCGACAAAAACTTCTAAAAATAGTCAACAAAAAAGTTGACAAAAACGTCACGAAAAAAGCGGCAAAGACGTCTAAAAATAGGCAACAAAAAAGCAACAAAAACGTCTAAAAATAGGCAACCAAAAAGTTTACAAAAACGTCTAAAAATAAGTAACAAAAAAGTTGACAACAATATCACAAAGAAAGTGACAAAGATGTCTAAAAATAGGCAACAAAAAAATTGACAAAAATGTCAGAAAAAAGCGAAAAAAAACTTCTAAAAATAGTCAACAAAAAAGTTGACAAAAACGTCATAAAAAAGCGACAAAAACTTCTAAAAATAGTCAACAAAAAAGTTGACAAAAACGTCATAAAAAAGCGACAAAAACTTCTAAAAATAGTCAACAAAAAAGTTGACAAAAACGTCACGAAAAAAGCGGCAAAGACGTCTAAAAATAGGCAATAAAAAGCGCAACAAAAAAGTCTAAAAATAGGCAACCAAAAAGTTTACAAAAACGTCTAAAAATAGGCAACAAAAAAATTGACAAAAATGTCAGAAAAAAGCGACAAAAACTTCTAAAAATAATCAACAAAAAATTTGACAAAAACGTCATAAAAAAGCGGCAAAGACGTCTAAAAATAGGCAACAAAAAAGCAACAAAAAAGTCTAAAAATAGGCAACCAAAAAGTTTACAAAAACGTCTAAAAATAGGCAACCAAAAAGTTTACAAAAACGTCTAAAAATAGGAAACAAAAAAGTTGACAACAATATCACAAAGAAAGTGACAAAGATGTCTAAAAATAGGCAACAAAAAAATTGACAAAAATGTCAGAAAAAAACGACAAAAACTTCTAAAAATAATCAACAAAAAATTTGACAAAAACGTCAGATAAAAAGCGCAAAGACGTCTAAAAATAGGCAACAAAAAAGCAACAAAAACGTCTAAAAATAGGCAACCAAAAAGTTTACAAAAACGTCTAAAAATAGGAAATAAAAAAGTTGACAACAATATCACAAAGACAGTGACAAAGATGTCTAAAAATATGCAACAAAAAAATTGACAAAAATGTCAGAAAAAAGCGATAACGTCTCAAAAATGGACAAAAACGTCTCACAAATGGAAAAAAACGTCTAAAATTTGACAACAAAAAAGTTGACAAAAACGTCACGAAAAAAGCGGCAAAGACGTCTAAAAATAGGCAACAAAAAAGCAACAAAAATGTCTGAAAATAGGAAACAAAAAAGTTGACAACAATATCACAAAGAAAGTGAAAAAGATGTCTAAAAATAGGCAACACAATAATTGACAAAAATGTCAGAAAAAAGCGACAAAAACTTCTAAAAATAGTCAACAAAAAAGTTGACAAAAACGTCATAAAAAAGCGGCAAAGACGTCTAAAAATAGACAACAAAAAAGCAACAAAAACGTCTAAAAATAGTCAACAAAAAAGTTGACAAAAACGTCATAAAAAAGCGACAAAAACTTCTAAAAATAGTCAACAAAAAAGTTGACAAAAACGTCACGAAAAAAGCGGCAAAGACGTCTAAAAATAGGCAACAAAAAAGCAACAAAAACGTCTAAAAATAGGCAACCAAAAAGTTTACAAAAACGTCTAAAAATAGGAAACAAAAAAGTTGACAACAATATCACAAAGAAAGTGACAAAGATGTCTAAAAATAGGCAAAAAAAAATTTGACAAAAATGTCAGAAAAAAGCGACAAAAACTTCTAAAAATAGTCAACAAAAAAGTTAACAAAAACGTCATAAAAAAGCGACAAAAACTTCTAAAAATAGTCAACAAAAAAGTTAACAAAAACGTTACGAAAAAAGCGGCAAAGACGTCTAAAAATAGGCAACAAAAAAGCAACAAAAACGTCTAAAAATAGGCAACCAAAAAGTTTACAAAAACGTCTAAAAATAGGAAACAAAAAAGTTGACAACAATATCACAAAGAAAGTGACAAAGATGTCTAAAAATAGGCAAAAAAAAATATTGACAAAAATGTCAGAAAACAGCGATAACGTCTCAGAAATGGACAAAAACGTCTCACAAAGGGAAAAAACGTCTAAAATTTGACAACAAAAAAGTTGACAAAAACGTCACGAAAAAAGCGGCAAAGACGTCTAAAAATAGGCAACAAAAAAGCAACAAAAATGTCTAAAAATAGGAAACAAAAAAGTTGACAACAATATCACAAAGAAAGTGAAAAGATGTCTAAAAATAGGCAACAAAATAATTGACAAAAATGTCAGAAAAAAGCGACAAAAACTTCTAAAAATAGTCAACAAAAAAGTTGACAAAAACGTCATAAAAAAGCGACAAAAACTTCTAAAAATAGTCAACAAAAAAGTTGACAAAAACGTGACGAAAAAAGCGGCAAAGACGTCTAAAAATAGGCAACAAAAAAAGCAACAAAAACGTCTAAAAATAGGCAACCAAAAAGTTTAAAAAAACGTCTAAAAATAGGTAACAAAAAAGTTGACAACAATATCACAAAGAAAGTGACAAAGATGTCTAAAAATAGGCAACAAAAAAATTGACAAAAACGTCATAAAAAAGCGACAAAAACTTCTAAAAATAGTCAACAAAAAAGTTGACAAAAACGTCATAAAAAAGCGACAAAAACTTCTAAAAATAGTCAACAAAAAAGTTGACAAAAACGTCACGAAAAAAGCGGCAAAGACGTCTAAAAATAGGCAAAAAAAAGCGCAACAAAAAAGTCTAAAAATAGGAAACCAAAAAGTTTACAAAAACGTCTAAAAATAGGCAACAAAAAAATTGACAAAAATGTCAGAAAAAAGCGACAAAAACTTCTAAAAATAATCAACAAAAAATTTGACAAAAACGTCATAAAAAAGCGGCAAAGTCGTCTAAAAATAGGCAACAAAAAAGCAACAAAAACGTCTAAAAATAGGCAACCAAAAAGTTTACAAAAACGTCTAAAAATAGGAAATAAAAAAGTTGACAACAATATCACAAAGACAGTGACAAAGATGTCTGAAAATAGGCAACAAAAACTTCTAAAAATATTCAACAAAAAAGTTGACAAAAACGTCATAAAAAAGCGACAAAAACTTCTAAAAATAGTCAACAAAAAAGTTGACAAAAACGTCACGAAAAAAGCGGCAAAGACGTCTAAAAATAGGCAAAAAAAGCGCAACAAAAAAGTCTAAAAATAGGCAACCAAAAAGTTTACAAAAACGTCTAAAAATAGGCAACAAAAACGTCTAAAAATAGGCAACCAAAAAGTTTACAAAAACGTCTAAAAATAGGAAACAAAAAAGTTGACAACAATATCACAAAGAAAGTGACAAAGATGTCTAAAAATAGGCAACAAAAAAATTGACAAAAACGTCTTAAAAAAGCGACAAAAACTTCTAAAAATAGTCAAAAAAAAGTTGACAAAAACGTCATAAAAAAGCGACAAAAACTTCTAAAAATACTCAACAAAAAAGTTAACAAAAACGTTACGAAAAAAGCGGCAAAGACGTCTAAAAATAGGCAACAAAAAAGCAACAAAAACGTCTAAAAATAGGCAACCAAAAAGTTTACAAAAACGTCTAAAAATAGGAAACAAAAAAGTTGACAACAATATCACAAAGAAAGTGACAAAGATGTCTAAAAATAGGCAACAAAAAAATTGACAAAAATGTCAGAAAAAAGCGATAACGTCTCAGAAATGGACAAAAACGTCTCACAAAGGGAAAAAAACGTCTAAAATTTGACAACACAAAAGTTGATAAAAACGTCACGAAAAAAGCGGCAAAGACGTCTAAAAATAGGCAACAAAAAAGCAACAAAAATGTCTAAAAATAGGAAACAAAAAAGTTGACAACAATATCACAAAGAAAGTGAAAAGATGTCTAAAAATAGGCAACAAAAAAGTTGACAAAAACGTCATAAAAAGCGACAAAAACTTCTAAAAATAGTCAACAAAAAAGTTGACAAAAACGTCACGAAAAAAGCGGCAAAGACGTCTAAAAATAGGCAAAAAAAGCGCAACAAAAAAGTCTAAAAATAGGCAACCAAAAAGTTTACAAAAACGTCTAAAAATAGGCAACAAAAAAGCAACAAAAACGTCTAAAAATAGGCAACCAAAAAGTTTACAAAAACGTCTAAAAATAGGAAACAAAAAAGTTGACAACAATATCACAAAGAAAGTGACAAAGATGTCTAAAAATAGGCAACAAAAAAATTGACAAAAACGTCATAAAAAAGCGACAAAAACTTCTAAAAATAGTCAACAAAAAAGTTAACAAAAACGTTACGAAAAAAGCGGCAAAGACGTCTAAAAATAGGCAACAAAAAAGCAACAAAAACGTCTAAAAATAGGCAACCAAAAAGTTTACAAAAACGTCTAAAAATAGGAAACAAAAAAGTTGACAACAATATCACAAAGAAAGTGACAAAGATGTCTAAAAATAGGCAACAAAAAAATTGACAAAAATGTCAGAAAAAAGCGATAACGTCTCAGAAATGGACAAAAACGTCTCACAAAGGGAAAAAAACCTCTAAAATTTGACAACAAAAAAGTTGACAAAAACGTCACGAAAAAAGCGGCAAAGACGTCTAAAAATAGGCAACAAAAAAGCAACAAAAATGTCTAGAAATAGGAAACAAAAAAGTTGACAACAATATCACAAAGAAAGTGAAAAGATGTCTAAAAATAGGCAACAAAAAAGTTGACAAAAACGTCATAAAAAAGCGACAAAAACTTCTAAAAATAGTCAACAAAAAAGTTGACAAAAACGTCACGAAAAAAGCGGCAAAGACGTCTAAAAATAGGCAACAAAAAAGCAACAAAAACGTCTAAAAATAGGCAACCAAAAAGTTTACAAAAACGTCTAAAAATAGGTAACAAAAAAGTTGACAACAATATCACAAAGAATGTGACAAAGATGTCTAAAAATAGGCAACAAAAAAATTGACAAAAATGTCAGAAAAAAGCGAAAAAAACTTCTAAAAATAGTCAACAAAAAAGTTGACCAAAACGTCATAAAAAAGCGACAAAAACTTCTAAAAATAGTCAACAAAAAAGTTGACAAAAACGTCATAAAAAAGCGACAAAAACTTCTAAAAATAGTCAACAAAAAAGTTGACAAAAACGTCACGAAAAAAGCGGCAAAGACGTCTAAAAATAGGCAAAAAAAAGCGCAACAAAAAAGTCTAAAAATAGGCAACCAAAAAGTTTACAAAAACGTCTAAAAATAGGCAACAAAAAAATTGACAAAAATGTCAGAAAAAAGCGACAAAAACTTCTAAAAATAATCAACAAAAAATTTGACAAAAACGTCATAAAAAAGCGACAAAAACTTCTAAAAATAGTCAACAAAAAAGTTAACAAAAACGTTACGAAAAAAGCGGCAAAGACGTCTAAAAATAGGCAACAAAAAAGCAACAAAAACGTCTAAAAATAGGCAACCAAAAAGTTTACAAAAACGTCTAAAAATAGGAAACAAAAAAGTTGACAACAATATCACAAAGAAAGTGACAAAGATGTCTAAAAATAGGCAACAAAAAAATTGACAAAAATGTCAGAAAAAAGCGATAACGTCTCAGAAATGGACAAAAACGTCTCACAAAGGGAAAAAAACCTCTAAAATTTGACAACAAAAAGTTGACAAAAACGTCACGAAAAAAGCGGCAAAGACGTCTAAAAATAGGCAACAAAAAAGCAACAAAAATGTCTAAAAATAGGAAACAAAAAAGTTGACAACAATATCACAAAGAAAGTGAAAAGATGTCTAAAAATAGGCAACAAAAAAGTTGACAAAAACGTCATAAAAAAGCGACAAAAACTTCTAAAAATAGTCAACAAAAAAGTTGACAAAAACGTCACGAAAAAAGCGGCAAAGACGTCTAAAAATAGGCAACAAAAAAGCAACAAAAACGTCTAAAAATAGGCAACCAAAAAGTTTACAAAAACGTCTAAAAATAGGTAACAAAAAAGTTGACAACAATATCACAAAGAATGTGACAAAGATGTCTAAAAATAGGCAACAAAAAAATTGACAAAAATGTCAGAAAAAAGCGAAAAAAACTTCTAAAAATAGTCAACAAAAAAGTTGACCAAAACGTCATAAAAAAGCGACAAAAACTTCTAAAAATAGTCAACAAAAAAGTTGACAAAAACGTCATAAAAAAGCGACAAAAACTTCTAAAAATAGTCAACAAAAAAATTGACAAAAACGTCACGAAAAAAGCGGCAAAGACGTCTAAAAATAGGCAAAAAAAAGCGCAACAAAAAAGTCTAAAAATAGGCAACCAAAAAGTTTACAAAAACGTCTAAAAATAGGCAACAAAAAAATTGACAAAAATGTCAGAAAAAAGCGACAAAAACTTCTAAAAATAATCAACAAAAAATTTGACAAAAACGTCATAAAAAAGCGGCAAAGACGTCTAAAAATAGGCAACAAAAAAGCAACAAAAACGTCTAAAAATAGGCAACCAAAAAGTTTACAAAAACGTCTAAAAATAGGAAATAAAAAAGTTGACAACAATATCACAAAGACAGTGACAAAGATGTCTGAAAATATGCAACAAAAAAATTGACAAAAATGTCAGAAAAAAGCGACAAAAACTTCTAAAAATAGTCAACAAAAAAGTTGACAAAAACGTCATAAAAAAGCGACAAAAACTTCTAAAAACAGTCAACAAAAAAGTTGACAAAAACGTCACGAAAAAAGCGGCAAAGACGTCTAAAAATAGGCAAAAAAGCGCAACAAAAAAGTCTAAAAATAGGCAACCAAAAAGTTTACAAAAACGTCTAAAAATAGGCAACAAAAAAGCAACAAAACGTCTAAAAATAGGCAACCAAAAAGTTTACAAAAACGTCTAAAAATAGGAAACAAAAAAGTTGACAACAATATCACAAAGAAAGTGACAAAGATGTCTAAAAATAGGCAACAAAAAAATTGACAAAAATGTCAGAAAAAAGCGAAAAAAACTTCTAAAAATAGTCAACAAAAAAGTTGACAAAAACGTCATAAAAAAGCGACAAAAACTTCTAGAAATAGTCAACAAAAAAGTTGACAAAAACGTCATAAAAAAGCGACAAAAACTTCTAAAAATAGTCAACAAAAAAGTTGACAAAAACGTCACGGAAAAATAGGCAACGACGTCTAAAAATAGGCAAAAAAAAGCGCAACAAAAAAGTCTAAAAATAGGCAACCAAAAAGTTTACAAAAACGTCTAAAAATAGGCAACAAAAAAATTGACAAAAATGTCAGAAAAAAGCGACAAAAACTTCTAAAAATAATCAACAAAAAATTTGACAAAAACGTCATAAAAAAGCGGCAAAGACGTCTAAAAATAGGCAACAAAAAAGCAACAAAAACGTCTAAAAATAGGCAACCAAAAAGTTTACAAAAACGTCTAAAAATAGGCAACAAAAAAGCAACAAAAACGTCTAAAAATAGGCAACCAAAAAGTTTACAAAAACGTCTAAAAATAGGAAACAAAAAAGTTGACAACAATATCACAAAGAAAGTGACAAAGATGTCTAAAAATAGGCAACAAAAAAATTGACAAAAATGTCAGAAAAAAGCGACAAAAACTTCTAAAAAATAATCAACAAAAAATTTGACAAAAACGTCATAAAAAAGTGACAAAGACGTCTAAAAATAGGCAACAAAAAAGCAACAAAAACGTCTAAAAATAGGCAACCAAAAAGTTTACAAAAACGTCTAAAAATAGGAAATAAAAAAGTTGACAACAATATCACAAAGACAGTGACAAAGATGTCTAAAAATAGGCAACAAAAAAATTGACAAAAATGTCAGAAAAAAAGCGATAACGTCTCAGAAATGGACAAAAACGTCTCACAAATGGAAAAAAACGTCTAAAATTTGACAACAAAAAAGTTGACAAAAACGTCACGAAAAAAGCGGCAAAGACGTCTAAAAATAGGCAACAAAAAAGCAACAAAAATGTCTGAAAATAGGAAACAAAAAAGTTGACCAAAACGTCATAAAAAAGCGACAAAAACTTCTAAAAATAGTCAACAAAAAAGTTGACCAAAACGTCATAAAAAAGCGACAAAAACTTCTAAAAATAGTCAACAAAAAAGTTGACAAAAACGTCATAAAAAAGCGACAAAAACTTCTAAAAATAGTCAACAAAAAAGTTGACAAAAACGTCACGAAAAAAGCGGCAAAGACGTCTAAAAATAGGCAAAAAAAAGCGCAACAAAAAAGTCTAAAAATAGGCAACCAAAAAGTTTACAAAAACGTCTAAAAATAGGCAACAAAAAAATTGACAAAAATGTCAGAAAAAAGCGACAAAAACTTCTAAAAATAATCAACAAAAAATTTGACAAAAACGTCATAAAAAAGCGGCAAAGACGTCTAAAAATAGGCAACAAAAAAGCAACAAAAACGTCTAAAAATAGGCAACCAAAAAGTTTACAAAAACGTCTAAAAATAGGAAATAAAAAAGTTGACAACAATATCACAAAGACAGTGACAAAGATGTCTGAAAATATGCAACAAAAAAATTGACAAAAATGTCAGAAAAAAGCGACAAAAACTTCTAAAAATAGTCAACAAAAAAGTTGACAAAAACGTCATAAAAAAGCGACAAAAACTTCTAAAAACAGTCAACAAAAAAGTTGACAAAAACGTCACGAAAAAAGCGGCAAAGACGTCTAAAAATAGGCAAAAAAAGCGCAACAAAAAAGTCTAAAAATAGGCAACCAAAAAGTTTACAAAAACGTCTAAAAATAGGCAACAAAAAAGCAACAAAAACGTCTAAAAATAGGCAACCAAAAAGTTTACAAAAACGTCTAAAAATAGGAAACAAAAAAGTTGACAACAATATCACAAAGAAAGTGACAAAGATGTCTAAAAATAGGCAACAAAAAAATTGACAAAAATGTCAGAAAAAAGCGAAAAAAACTTCTAAAAATAGTCAACAAAAAAGTTGACAAAAACGTCATAAAAAAGCGACAAAAACTTCTAGAAATAGTCAACAAAAAAGTTGACAAAAACGTCATAAAAAAGCGACAAAAACTTCTAAAAATAGTCAACAAAAAAGTTGACAAAAACGTCACGGAAAAATAGGCAACGACGTCTAAAAATAGGCAAAAAAAAGCGCAACAAAAAAGTCTAAAAATAGGCAACCAAAAAGTTTACAAAAACGTCTAAAAATAGGCAACAAAAAAATTGACAAAAATGTCAGAAAAAAGCGACAAAAACTTCTAAAAATAATCAACAAAAAATTTGACAAAAACGTCATAAAAAAGCGGCAAAGACGTCTAAAAATAGGCAACAAAAAAGCAACAAAAACGTCTAAAAATAGGCAACCAAAAAGTTTACAAAAACGTCTAAAAATAGGCAACAAAAAAGCAACAAAAACGTCTAAAAATAGGCAACCAAAAAGTTTACAAAAACGTCTAAAAATAGGAAACAAAAAAGTTGACAACAATATCACAAAGAAAGTGACAAAGATGTCTAAAAATAGGCAACAAAAAAATTGACAAAAATGTCAGAAAAAAGCGACAAAAACTTCTAAAAAATAATCAACAAAAAATTTGACAAAAACGTCATAAAAAAGCGACAAAGACGTCTAAAAATAGGCAACAAAAAAGCAACAAAAACGTCTAAAAATAGGCAACCAAAAAGTTTACAAAAACGTCTAAAAATAGGAAATAAAAAAGTTGACAACAATATCACAAAGACAGTGACAAAGATGTCTAAAAATAGGCAACAAAAAAATTGACAAAAATGTCAGAAAAAAAGCGATAACGTCTCAGAAATGGACAAAAACGTCTCACAAATGGAAAAAAACGTCTAAAATTTGACAACAAAAAAGTTGACAAAAACGTCACGAAAAAAGCAGCAAAGACGTCTAAAAATAGGCAACAAAAAAGCAACAAAAATGTCTGAAAATAGGAAACAAAAAAGTTGACAACAATATCACAAAGAAAGTGAAAAAGATGTCTAAAAATAGGCAACACAATAATTGACAAAAATGTCAGAAAAAAACGACAAAAACTTCTAAAAATAGTCAACAAAAAAGTTGACAAAAACGTCATAAAAAGCGACAAAAACTTCTAAAAATAGTCAACAAAAAAGTTGACAAAAACGTCATAAAAAAGCGGCAAAGACGTCTAAAAATAGACAACAAAAAAGCAACAAAAACGTCTTAAAATAGTCAACAAAAAAGTTGACAAAAACTTCATAAAAAAGCGACAAAAACTTCTAAAAATAGTCAACAAAAAAGTTGACAAAAACGTCATAAAAAAGAGACAAAAACTTCTAAAAATAGTCAACAAAAAAGTTGACAAAAACGTCATAAAAAAGCAGCAAAGACGTCTAAAAATAGACAACAAAAAAGCAACAAAAACGTCTAAAAATAGGCACGCAAAAAGTTTACAAAAACGTCTAAAAATAGGAAACAAAAAAGTTGACAACAATATCACAAAGAAAGTGACAAAGATGTCTAAAAATAGGCAACAAAAAAATTGACAAAAATGTCAGAAAAAAGCGAAAAAAAATTCTAAAAATAGTCAACAAAAAAGTTGACAAAAACGTCATAAAAAAGCGACAAAAACTTCTAAAAATAGTCAACAAAAAAGTTGACAAAAACGTCATAAAAAAGCGACAAAAACTTCTAAAAATAGTCAACAAAAAAGTTGACAAAAACGTCATAAAAAAGCGACAAAAACTTCTAAAAATAGTCAACAAAAAAGTTGACAAAAACGTCACGAAAAAAACGGCAAAGACGTCTAAAAATAGGCAACAAAAAAGCAACAAAAACGTCTAAAAATAGGCAACCAAAAAGTTTACAAAAACGTCTAAAAATAGGAAACAAAAAAGTTGACAACAATATCACAAAGAAAGTGACAAAGATGTCTAAAAATAGGCAACAAAAAAATTGACAAAAATGTCAGAAAAAAGCGATAACGTCTCAGAAATGGACAAAAACGTCTCACAAAGGGAAAAAAACGTCTAAAATTTGACAACAAAAAAGTTGACAAAAACGTCACGAAAAAAGCGGCAAAGACGTCTAAAAATAGGCAACAAAAAAGCAACAAAAATGTCTAAAAATAGGAAACAAAAAAGTTGACAACAATATAACAAAGAAAGTGAAAAAGATGTCTAAAAATAGGCAACAAAATAATTGACAAACATGTCAGAAAAAAGCGACAAAAACTTCTAAAAATAGTCAACAAAAAAGTTGACAAAAACGTCATAAAAAAGAGACAAAAACTTCTAAAAATAGTCAACAAAAAAGTTGACAAAAACGTCATAAAAAAGCAGCAAAGACGTCTAAAAATAGACAACAAAAAAGCAACAAAAACGTCTAAAAATAGGCACGCAAAAAGTTTACAAAAACGTCTAAAAATAGGAAACAAAAAAGTTGACAACAATATCACAAAGAAAGTGACAAAGATGTCTAAAAATAGGCAACAAAAAAATTGACAAAAATGTCAGAAAAAAGCGAAAAAAAATTCTAAAAATAGTCAACAAAAAAGTTGACAAAAACGTCATAAAAAAGCGACAAAAACTTCTAAAAATAGTCAACAAAAAAGTTGACAAAAACGTCATAAAAAAGCGACAAAAACTTCTAAAAATAGTCAACAAAAAAGTTGACAAAAACGTCACGAAAAAAGTGGCAAAGACGTCTAAAAATAGGCAAAAAAAGCGCAACAAAAAAGTCTAAAAATAGGCAACCAAAAAGTTTACAAAAACGTCTAAAAATAGGCAACAAAAAAATTGACAAAAATGTCAGAAAAAAGCGACAAAAACTTCTAAAAATAATCAACAAAAAATTTGACAAAAACGTCATAAAAAAGCGGCAAAGACGTCTAAAAATAGGCAACAAAAAAGCAACAAAAACGTCTAAAAATAGGCAACCAAAAAGTTTACAAAAACGTCTAAAAATAGGAAATAAAAAAGTTGACAACAATATCACAAAGACAGTGACAAAGATGTCTGAAAATAGGCAACACAATAATTGACAAAAATGTCAGAAAAAAGCGACAAAAACTTCTAAAAATAGTCAACAAAAAAGTTGACAAAAACGTCATAAAAAAGCGACAAAAACTTCTAAAAATAGTCAACAAAAAAGTTGACAAAAACGTCATAAAAAAGCGGCAAAGACGTCTAAAAATAGACAACAAAAAAGCAACAAAAACGTCTTAAAATAGTCAACAAAAAAGTTGACAAAAACGTCACGAAAAAAACGGCAAAGACGTCTAAAAATAGGTAACCAAAAAGTTTACAAAAACGTCTAAAAAAAGGAAACAAAAAAGTTGACAACAATATCACAAAGAAAGTGACAAAGATGTCTAAAAATAGGCAACAAAAAAATTGACAAAAATGTCAGAAAAAAGCGATAACGTCTCAGAAATGGACAAAAACGTCTCACAAAGGGAAAAAAACGTCTAAAATTTGACAACAAAAAAGTTGACAAAAACGTCACGAAAAAAGCGGCAAAGACGTCTAAAAATAGGCAACAAAAAAGCAACAAAAATGTCTAAAAATAGGAAACAAAAAAGTTGACAACAATATAACAAAGAAAGTGAAAAAGATGTCTAAAAATAGGCAACAAAATAATTGACAAAAATGTCAGAAAAAAGCGACAAAAACTTCTAAAAATAGTCAACAAAAAAGTTGACAAAAACGTCATAAAAAAGAGACAAAAACTTCTAAAAATAGTCAACAAAAAAGTTGACAAAAACGTCATAAAAAGCAGCAAAGACGTCTAAAAATAGACAACAAAAAAGCAACAAAAACATCTAAAAATAGTCAAGCAAAAAGTTTACAAAAACGTCTAAAAATAGGAAACAAAAAAGTTGACAACAATATCACAAAGAAAGTGACAAAGATGTCTAAAAATAGGCAACAAAAAAATTGACAAAAATGTCAGAAAAAAGCGTAAAAAACTTCTAAAAATAGTCAACAAAAAAGTTGACAAAAACGTCATAAAAAAGCGACAAAAACTTCTAAAAATAGTCAACAAAAAAGTTGACAAAAACGTCATAAAAAAGCGACAAAAACTTCTAAAAATAGTCAACAAAAAAGTTGACAAAAACGTCACGAAAAAAGCGGCAAAGACGTCTAAAAATAGGCAAAAAAAAGCGTAACAAAAAAGTCTAAAAATAGGCAACCAAAAAGTTTACAAAAACGTCTAAAAATAGGCAACAAAAAAATTGACAAAAATGTCAGAAAAAAGCGACAAAAACTTCTAAAAATAATCAACAAAAAATTTGACAAAAACGTCATAAAAAAGCTGCAAAGACGTCTAAAAATAGGCAACAAAAAAGCAACAAAAACGTCTAAAAATAGGCAACCAAAAAGTTTACAAAAACGTCTAAAAATAGGAAATAAAAAAGTTGACAACAATATCACAAAGACAGTGACAAAGATGTCTGAAAATAGGCAACAAAAAAATTGACAAAAATGTCAGAAAAAAGCGACAAAAACTTCTAAAAATAGTCAACAAAAAAGTTGACAAAAACGTCATAAAAAAGCGACAAAAACTTCTAAAAATAGTCAACAAAAAAGTTGACAAAAACGTCATAAAAAAGCGACAAAAACTTCTAAAAATAGTCAACAAAAAAGTTGACAAAAACGTCACGAAAAAAGCGGCAAAGACGTCTAAAAATAGGCAAAAAAGCGCAACAAAAAAGTCTAAAAATAGGCAACCAAAAAGTTTACAAAAACGTTTAAAAATAGGCAACAAAAAAGCAACAAAAACGTCTAAAAATAGGCAACCAAAAAGTTTACAAAAACGTCTAAAAATAGGAAACAAAAAAGTTGACAACAATATCACAAAGAAAGTGACAAAGATGTCTAAAAATAGGCAACAAAAAAAATTGACAAAAATGTCAGAAAAAAGCGACAAAAACTTATAAAAATAATCAACAAAAAATTTGACAAAAACGTCATAAAAAAGCGGCAAAGACGTCTAAAAATAGGCAACAAAAAAGCAACAAAAATGTCTGAAAATAGGAAACAAAAAAGTTGACAACAATATCACAAAGAAAGTGAAAAAGATGTCTAAAAATAGGCAACACAATAATTGACAAAAATGTCAGAAAAAAGCGACAAAAACTTCTAAAAATAGTCAACAAAAAAGTTGACAAAAACGTCATAAAAAGGCGACAAAAAATTCTAAAAATAGTCAACAAAAAAGTTGACAAAAACGTCATAAAAAAGCGGCAAAGACGTCTAAAAATAGACAACAAAAAAGCAACAAAAACGTCTAAAAATAGTCAACAAAAAAGTTGACAAAAACGTCACGAAAAAAACGGCAAAGACGTCTAAAAATAGGTAACCAAAAAGTTTACAAAAACGTCTAAAAAAAGGAAACAAAAAAGTTGACAACAATATCACAAAGAAAGTGACAAAGATGTCTAAAAATAGGCAACAAAAAAATTGACAAAAATGTCAGAAAAAAGCGATAACGTCTCAGAAATGGACAAAAACGTCTCACAAAGGGAAAAAAACGTCTAAAATTTGACAACAAAAAAGTTGACAAAAACGTCACGAAAAAAGCGGCAAAGACGTCTAAAAATAGGCAACAAAAAAGCAACAAAAATGTCTAAAAATAGGAAACAAAAAAGTTGACAACAATATAACAAAGAAAGTGAAAAAGATGTCTAAAAATAGGCAACAAAATAATTGACAAAAATGTCAGAAAAAAGCGACAAAAACTTCTAAAAATAGTCAACAAAAAAGTTGACAAAAACGTCATAAAAAAGAGACAAAAACTTCTAAAAATAGTCAACAAAAAAGTTGACAAAAACGTCATAAAAAAGCGACAAAAACTTCTAAAAATAGTCAACAAAAAAGTTGACAAAAACGTCATAAAAAAGCGACAAAAACTTCTAAAAATAGTCAACAAAAAAGTTGACAAAAACGTCACGAAAAAAGCGGCAAAGACGTCTAAAAATAGGCAAAAAAAAGCGTAACAAAAAAGTCTAAAAATAGGCAACCAAAAAGTTTACAAAAACGTCTAAAAATAGGCAACAAAAAAATTGACAAAAATGTCAGAAAAAAGCGACAAAAACTTCTAAAAATAATCAACAAAAAATTTGACAAAAACGTCATAAAAAAGCTGCAAAGACGTCTAAAAATAGGCAACAAAAAAGCAACAAAAACGTCTAAAAATAGGCAACCAAAAAGTTTACAAAAACGTCTAAAAATAGGAAATAAAAAAGTTGACAACAATATCACAAAGACAGTGACAAAGATGTCTGAAAATAGGCAACAAAAAAATTGACAAAAATGTCAGAAAAAAGCGACAAAAACTTCTAAAAATAGTCAACAAAAAAGTTGACAAAAACGTCATAAAAAAGCGACAAAAACTTCTAAAAATAGTCAACAAAAAAGTTGACAAAAACGTCATAAAAAAGCGACAAAAACTTCTAAAAATAGTCAACAAAAAAGTTGACAAAAACGTCACGAAAAAAGCGGCAAAGACGTCTAAAAATAGGCAAAAAAGCGCAACAAAAAAGTCTAAAAATAGGCAACCAAAAAGTTTACAAAAACGTTTAAAAATAGGCAACAAAAAAGCAACAAAAACGTCTAAAAATAGGCAACCAAAAAGTTTACAAAAACGTCTAAAAATAGGAAACAAAAAAGTTGACAACAATATCACAAAGAAAGTGACAAAGATGTCTAAAAATAGGCAACAAAAAAATTGACAAAAATGTCAGAAAAAAGCGACAAAAACTTATAAAAATAATCAACAAAAAATTTGACAAAAACGTCATAAAAAAGCGGCAAAGACGTCTAAAAATAGGCAACAAAAAAGCAACAAAAATGTCTGAAAATAGGAAACAAAAAAGTTGACAACAATATCACAAAGAAAGTGAAAAAGATGTCTAAAAATAGGCAACACAATAATTGACAAAAATGTCAGAAAAAAGCGACAAAAACTTCTAAAAATAGTCAACAAAAAAGTTGACAAAAACGTCATAAAAAGGCGACAAAAACTTCTAAAAATAGTCAACAAAAAAGTTGACAAAAACGTCATAAAAAAGCGGCAAAGACGTCTAAAAATAGACAACAAAAAAGCAACAAAAACGTCTAAAAATAGTCAACAAAAAAGTTGACAAAAACGTCATAAAAAAGCGACAAAAACTTCTAAAAATAGTCAACAAAAAAGTTGACAAAAACGTCATAAAAAAGCGACAAAAACTTCTAAAAATAGTCAACAAAAAAGTTGACAAAAACGTCACGAAAAAAGTGGCAAAGACGTCTAAAAATAGGCAAAAAAAAGCGCAACAAAAAAGTCTAAAAATAGGCAACCAAAAAGTTTACAAAAACGTCTAAAAATAGGCAACAAAAAAATTGACAAAAATGTCAGAAAAAAGCGACAAAAACTTCTAAAAATAATCAACAAAAAATTTGACAAAAACGTCATAAAAAAGCGGCAAAGACGTCTAAAAATAGGCAACAAAAAAGCAACAAAAACGTCTAAAAATAGGCAACCAAAAAGTTTACAAAAACGTCTAAAAATAGGAAATAAAAAAGTTGACAACAATATCACAAAGACAGTGACAAAGATGTCTGAAAATAGGCAACACAATAATTGACAAAAATGTCAGAAAAAAGCGACAAAAACTTCTAAAAATAGTCAACAAAAAAGTTGACAAAAACGTCATAAAAAAGCGACAAAAACTTCTAAAAATAGTCAACAAAAAAGTTGACAAAAACGTCATAAAAAAGCGGCAAAGACGTCTAAAAATAGACAACAAAAAAGCAACAAAAACGTCTTAAAATAGTCAACAAAAAAGTTGACAAAAACGTCACGAAAAAAACGGCAAAGACGTCTAAAAATAGGTAACCAAAAAGTTTACAAAAACGTCTAAAAAAAGGAAACAAAAAAGTTGACAACAATATCACAAAGAAAGTGACAAAGATGTCTAAAAATAGGCAACAAAAAAATTGACAAAAATGTCAGAAAAAAGCGATAACGTCTCAGAAATGGACAAAAACGTCTCACAAAGGGAAAAAAACGTCTAAAATTTGACAACAAAAAAGTTGACAAAAACGTCACGAAAAAAGCGGCAAAGACGTCTAAAAATAGGCAACAAAAAAGCAACAAAAATGTCTAAAAATAGGAAACAAAAAAGTTGACAACAATATAACAAAGAAAGTGAAAAAGATGTCTAAAAATAGGCAACAAAATAATTGACAAAAATGTCAGAAAAAAGCGACAAAAACTTCTAAAAATAGTCAACAAAAAAGTTGACAAAAACGTCATAAAAAAGAGACAAAAACTTCTAAAAATAGTCAACAAAAAAGTTGACAAAAACGTCATAAAAAGCAGCAAAGACGTCTAAAAATAGACAACAAAAAAGCAACAAAAACATCTAAAAATAGTCAAGCAAAAAGTTTACAAAAACGTCTAAAAATAGGAAACAAAAAAGTTGACAACAACATCACAAAGAAAGTGACAAAGATGTCTAAAAATAGGCAACAAAAAAATTGACAAAAATGTCAGAAAAAAGCGAAAAAAACTTCTAAAAATAGTCAACAAAAAAGTTGACAAAAACGTCATAAAAAAGCGACAAAAACTTCTAAAAATAGTCAACAAAAAAGTTGACAAAAACGTCATAAAAAAGCGACAAAAACTTCTAAAAATAGTCAACAAAAAAGTTGACAAAAACGTCACGAAAAAAGCGGCAGAGACGTCTAAAAATAGGCAAAAAAAAGCGTAACAAAAAAGTCTAAAAATAGGCAACCAAAAAGTTTACAAAAACGTCTAAAAATAGGCAACAAAAAAATTGACAAAAATGTCAGAAAAAAGCGACAAAAACTTCTAAAAATAATCAACAAAAAATTTGACAAAAACGTCATAAAAAAGCTGCAAAGACGTCTAAAAATAGGCAACAAAAAAGCAACAAAAACGTCTAAAAATAGGCAACCAAAAAGTTTACAAAAACGTCTAAAAATAGGAAATAAAAAAGTTGACAACAATATCACAAAGACAGTGACAAAGATGTCTGAAAATAGGCAACAAAAAAATTGACAAAAATGTCAGAAAAAAGCGACAAAAACTTCTAAAAATAGTCAACAAAAAAGTTGACAAAAACGTCATAAAAAAGCGACAAAAACTTCTAAAAATAGTCAACAAAAAAGTTGACAAAAACGTCATAAAAAAGCGACAAAAACTTCTAAAAATAGTCAACAAAAAAGTTGACAAAAACGTCACGAAAAAAGCGGCAAAGACGTCTAAAAATAGGCAAAAAAGCGCAACAAAAAAGTCTAAAAATAGGCAACCAAAAAGTTTACAAAAACGTTTAAAAATAGGCAACAAAAAAGCAACAAAAACGTCTAAAAATAGGCAACCAAAAAGTTTACAAAAACGTCTAAAAATAGGAAACAAAAAAGTTGACAACAATATCACAAAGAAAGTGACAAAGATGTCTAAAAATAGGCAACAAAAAAATTGACAAAAATGTCAGAAAAAAGCGACAAAAACTTATAAAAATAATCAACAAAAAATTTGACAAAAACGTCATAAAAAAGCGGCAAAGACGTCTAAAAATAGGCAACAAAAAAGCAACAAAAATGTCTGAAAATAGGAAACAAAAAAGTTGACAACAATATCACAAAGAAAGTGAAAAAGATGTCTAAAAATAGGCAACACAATAATTGACAAAAATGTCAGAAAAAAGCGACAAAAACTTCTAAAAATAGTCAACAAAAAAGTTGACAAAAACGTCATAAAAAGGCGACAAAAACTTCTAAAAATAGTCAACAAAAAAGTTGACAAAAACGTCATAAAAAAGCGGCAAAGACGTCTAAAAATAGACAACAAAAAAGCAACAAAAACGTCTAAAAATAGTCAACAAAAAAGTTGACAAAAACGTCACGAAAAAAACGGCAAAGACGTCTAAAAATAGGTAACCAAAAAGTTTACAAAAACGTCTAAAAAAAGGAAACAAAAAAGTTGACAACAATATCACAAAGAAAGTGACAAAGATGTCTAAAAATAGGCAACAAAAAAATTGACAAAAATGTCAGAAAAAAGCGATAACGTCTCAGAAATGGACAAAAACGTCTCACAAAGGGAAAAAAACGTCTAAAATTTGACAACAAAAAAGTTGACAAAAACGTCACGAAAAAAGCGGCAAAGACGTCTAAAAATAGGCAACAAAAAAGCAACAAAAATGTCTAAAAATAGGAAACAAAAAAGTTGACAACAATATAACAAAGAAAGTGAAAAAGATGTCTAAAAATAGGCAACAAAATAATTGACAAAAATGTCAGAAAAAAGCGACAAAAACTTCTAAAAATAGTCAACAAAAAAGTTGACAAAAACGTCATAAAAAAGAGACAAAAACTTCTAAAAATAGTCAACAAAAAAGTTGACAAAAACGTCATAAAAAAGCGACAAAAACTTCTAAAAATAGTCAACAAAAAAGTTGACAAAAACGTAATAAAAAAGCGACAAAAACTTCTAAAAATAGTCAACAAAAAAGTTGACAAAAACATCACGAAAAAAGCGGCAAAGACGTCTAAAAATAGGCAAAAAAAAGCGTAACAAAAAAGTCTAAAAATAGGCAACCAAAAAGTTTACAAAAACGTCTAAAAATAGGCAACAAAAAAATTGACAAAAATGTCAGAAAAAAGCGACAAAAACTTCTAAAAATAATCAACAAAAAATTTGACAAAAACGTCATAAAAAAGCTGCAGACGTCTAAAAATAGGCAACAAAAAAGCAACAAAAACGTCTAAAAATAGGCAACCAAAAAGTTTACAAAAACGTCTAAAAATAGGAAATAAAAAAGTTGACAACAATATCACAAAGACAGTGACAAAGATGTCTGAAAATAGGCAACAAAAAAATTGACAAAAATGTCAGAAAAAAGCGACAAAAACTTCTAAAAATAGTCAACAAAAAAGTTGACAAAAACGTCATAAAAAAGCGACAAAAACTTCTAAAAATAGTCAACAAAAAAGTTGACAAAAACGTCATAAAAAAGCGACAAAAACTTCTAAAAATAGTCAACAAAAAAGTTGACAAAAACGTCACGAAAAAAGCGGCAAAGACGTCTAAAAATAGGCAAAAAAGCGCAACAAAAAAGTCTAAAAATAGGCAACCAAAAAGTTTACAAAAACGTTTAAAAATAGGCAACAAAAAAGCAACAAAAACGTCTAAAAATAGGCAACCGAAAAGTTTACAAAAACGTCTAAAAATAGGAAACAAAAAAGTTGACAACAATATCACAAAGAAAGTGACAAAGATGTCTAAAAATAGGCAACAAAAAAATTGACAAAAATGTCAGAAAAAAGCGACAAAAACTTATAAAAATAATCAACAAAAAATTTGACAAAAACGTCATAAAAAAGCGGCAAAGACGTCTAAAAATAGGCAACAAAAAAGCAACAAAAATGTCTGAAAATAGGAAACAAAAAAGTTGACAACAATATCACAAAGAAAGTGAAAAAGATGTCTAAAAATAGGCAACACAATAATTGACAAAAATGTCAGAAAAAAGCGACAAAAACTTCTAAAAATAGTCAACAAAAAAGTTGACAAAAACGTCATAAAAAGGCGACAAAAACTTCTAAAAATAGTCAACAAAAAAGTTGACAAAAACGTCATAAAAAAGCGGCAAAGACGTCTAAAAATAGACAACAAAAAAGCAACAAAAACGTCTAAAAATAGTCAACAAAAAAGTTGACAAAAACGTCATAAAAAAGCGACAAAAACTTCTAAAAATAGTCAACAAGTTGACAAAAACGTCACGAAAAAAACGGCAAAGACGTCTAAAAATAGACAACAAAAAAGCAACAAAGACGTCTAAAAATAGGCAACCAAAAAGTTTACAAAAACGTCTAAAAATAGGAAACAAAAAAGTTGACAACAATATCACAAAGAAAGTGACAAAGATGTCTAAAAATAGGCAACAAAAAAATTGACAAAAATGTCAGAAAAAAAGCGACAAAAACTTCTAAAAATAGTCAACAAAAAAGTTGACAAAAACGTCATAGAAAAGCGACAAAAACTTGTAAAAATAGTCAACAAAAAAGTTGACAAAAACGTCATAAAAAAGCGACAAAAACTTCTAAAAATAGTCAACAAAAAAGTTGACAAAAACGTCACGAAAAAATCGGCAAAGACGTCTAAAAATAGGCAAAAAAAGCGCAACAAAAAAGTCTAAAAGTAGGCAACCGAAAAGTTTACAAAAATGTCTAAAAATAGGCAACAAAAAAATTGACAAAAATGTCAGAAAAAAGCGACAAAAACTTCTAAAAATAGTCAACAAAAAAGTTGACAAAAACGTCACGAAAAAAGCTGCAAAGATGTCTAAAAATAGGCAACAAAAAAGCAACAAAAACGTCTAAAAATAGTCAACAAAAAAGTTGACAAAAACGTCATAGAAAAAGCGACAAAAACTTGTAAAAATAGTCAACAAAAAAGTTGACAAAAACGTCATAAAAAAGCGACAAAAACTTCTAAAAATAGTCAACAAAAAAGTTGACAAAAACGTCACGAAAAAATCGGCAAAGACGTCTAAAAATAGACAACAAAAAAGCAACAAAAACGTCTAAAAATAGTCAACAAAAAAGTTGACAAAAACGTCATAAAAAAGCGACAAAAACTTCTAAAAATAGTCAACAAGTTGACAAAAACGTCACGAAAAAAACGGCAAAGACGTCTAAAAATAGGCAACCAAAAACTTTACAAAAACGTCTAAAAATAGGAAACAAAAAAGTTGACAGCAATATCACAAAGAAAGTGACAAAGATGTCTAAAAATAGGCAACAAAAAAATTGACAAAAATGTCAGAAAAAAAGCGACAAAAACTTCTAAAAATAGTCAACAAAAAAGTTGACAAAAACGTCATAGAAAAGCGACAAAAACTTGTAAAAATAGTCAACAAAAAAGTTGACAAAAACGTCATAAAAAAGCGACAAAAACTTCTAAAAATAGTCAACAAAAAAGTTGACAAAAACGTCACGAAAAAATCGGCAAAGACGTCTAAAAATAGGCAAAAAAAGCGCAACAAAAAAGTCTAAAAGTAGGCAACCGAAAAGTTTACAAAAATGTCTAAAAATAGGCAACAAAAAAATTGACAAAAATGTCAGAAAAAAGCGACAAAAACTTCTAAAAATAGTCAACAAAAAAGTTGACAAAAACGTCACGAAAAAAGCTGCAAAGATGTCTAAAAATAGGCAACAAAAAAGCAACAAAAACGTCTAAAAATAGTCAACAAAAAAGTTGACAAAAACGTCATAGAAAAAGCGACAAAAACTTGTAAAAATAGTCAACAAAAAAGTTGACAAAAACGTCATAAAAAAGCGACAAAAACTTCTAAAAATAGTCAACAAAAAAGTTGACAAAAACGTCACGAAAAAATCGGCAAAGACGTCTAAAAATAGGCAAAAAAAGCGCAACAAAAAAGTCTAAAAGTAGGCAACCAAAAAGTTTACAAAAATGTCTAAAAATAGGCAACAAAAAAATTGACAAAAATGTCAGAAAAAAGCGACAAAAACTTCTAAAAATAGTCAACAAAAAAGTTGACAACAATATCACAAAGAAAGTGAAAAAGGTGTCTAAAAATAGGCAACAAAATAATTGACAAAAATGTCAGAAAAAAGCAACAAAAACTTCTAAAAACAGTCAACAAAAAAGTTGACAAAAACGTCATGAAAAAGCGAGAAAAACTTCTAAAAATAGTCAACAAAAAAGTTGACAAAACGTCATAAAAAAGCGGCAAAGACGTCTAAAAATAGACAACAAAAAAGCAACAAAAACGTCTAAAAATAGGCAACCAAAAAGTTTACAAAAACGTCTAAAAATAGGAAACAAAAAAGTTGACAACAATATCACAAAGAAAGTGACAAAGATGTCTAAAAATAGGCAACAAAAAAATTGACAAAAATGTCAGAAAAAAGCGACAAAAACTTCTAAAAATAGTCAACAAAAAAGTTGACAAAAACGTCATAAAAAAGCGACAAAAACTTCTAAAAATAGTCAACAAAAAAGTTGACAAAAACGTCATAAAAAAGCGGCAAAGACGTCTAAAAATAGACAACAAAAAAGCAACAAAAACGTCTAAAAATAGTCAACAAAAAAGTTGACAAAAACGTCATAAAAAAGCGACAAAAACTTCTAAAAATAGTCAACAAAAAAGTTGACAAAAACGTCACGAAAAAAGCGGCAAAGACGTCTAAAAATAGGCAACAAAAAAGCAACAAAAACGTCTAAAAATAGGCAACCAAAAAGTTTACAAAAACGTCTAAAAATAGGAAACAAAAAAGTTGATAACAATATCACAAAGAAAGTGACAAAGATGTCTAAAAATAGGCAACAAAAAAATTGACAAAAATGTCAGAAAAAAGCGATAACGTCTCAGAAATGGACAAAAACGTCTCACAAAGAGAAAAAAACGTCTAAAATTTGTCAACAAAAAAGTTGACAAAAACGTCTTAAAAAAGCGGCAAAGACGTCTAAAAATAGGCAACAAAAAAGCAACAAAAACGTCTAAAAATAGGCAACCAAAAAGTTTACAAAAACGTCTAAAAATAGGAAACAAAAAAGTTGATAACAATATCACAAAGAAAGTGACAAAGATGTCTAAAAATAGGCAACAAAAAAATTGACAAAAATATCAGAAAAAAACGACAAAAACTTCTAAAAATAGTCAACAAAAAAGTTGACAAAAATGTCATAAAAAAAGCGACAAAAACTTCTAAAAATAGTCAACAAAAAAGTTGACAAAAACGTCACGAAAAAAGCGGCAAAGACGTCTAAAAATAGGTAAAAAAAACGCGACAAAAAAGTCTAAAAATAGGCAACCAAAAAGTTTACAAAAACGTCTAAAAATAGGAAACAAAAAAATTGACAAAAATGTCAGAAAAAAGCGACAAAAACTTCTAAAAATAGTCAACAAAAAAGTTGACAAAAACGTCACGAAAAAAGCTGCAAAGACGTCTAAAAATAGACAACAAAAAAGCAACAAAAACGTCTAAAAATAGGCAACCAAAAAGTTTACAAAAACGTCTAAAAATAGGAAACAAAAAAGTTGACAACAGTATCACAAAGAAAGTGACAAAGATGTCTAAAAATAGGCAACAAAAAAATTGACAAAAATGTCAGAAAAAAGCGACAAAAACTTCTAAAAATAGTCAACAAAAAAGTTGACAAAAACGTCATAAAAAAGCGACAAAAACTTCTAAAACTAGTCAACAAAAAAGTTGACAAAAACGTCATAAAAAAGCTTCAAAGACGTCTAAAAATAGACAACAAAAAAGCAACAAAAACGTCTAAAAATAGGCAACCAAAAAGTTTACAAAAACGTCTAAAAATAGGAAACAAAAAAGTTGACAACAATATCACAAAGAAAGTGACAAAGATGTCTAAAAATAGGCAACAAAAAATTGACAAAAATGTCAGAAAAAAGCGACAAAAACTTCTAAAAATAGTCAACAAAAAGTTGACAAAAACGTCATAAAAAGCGACAAAAACTTCTAAAAAATAGTCAACAAAAAAGTTGACAAAAACGTCACGAAAAAAGCGGCAAAGACGTCTAAAAATAGGCAACAAAAAAGCAACAAAAACGTCTAAAAATAGGCAACCAAAAAGTTTACAAAAACGTCTAAAAATAGGTAACAAAAAAGTTGACAACAATATCACAAAGAAAGTGACAAAGATGTCTAAAAATAGGCAACAAAAAAATTGACAAAAATGTCATAAAAAAGCGACAAAAACTTCTAAAAAATAGTCAACAAAAAAGTTGACAAAAACGTCATAAAAAAGCTTCAAAGACGTCTAAAAATAGACAACAAAAAAGCAACAAAAACGTCTAAAAATAGGCAACCAAAAAGTTTACAAAAACGTCTAAAAATAGGAAACAAAAAAGTTGACAACAATATCACAAAGAAAGTGACAAAGATGTCTAAAAATAGGCAACAAAATAATTGACAAAAATGTCAGAAAAAAGCAACAAAAACTTCTAAAAATAGTCAACAAAAAAGTTGACAAAAACGTCATAAAAAAGCGGCAAAGACGTCTAAAAATAGACAACAAAAAAGCAACAAAAACGTCTAAAAATAGGCAACCAAAAAGTTTACAAAAACGTCTAAAAATAGGTAACAAAAAAGTTGACAACAATATCACAAAGAAAGTGACAAAGATGTCTAAAAATAGGCAACAAAAAAATTGACAAAAATGTCAGAAAAAAGCGACAAAAACTTCTAAAAATAGTCAACAAAAAAGTTGACAAAAACGTCATAAAAAGCGACAAAAACTTCTAAAAATAGTCAACAAAAAAGTTGACAAAAACGTCATAAAAAAGCGACAAAAACTTCTAAAAAATAGTCAACAAAAAAGTTGACAAAAACGTCACGAAAAAAGCGGCAAAGACGTCTAAAAATAGGCAACAAAAAAATTGACAAAAATGTCAGAAAAAAGCGACAAAAACTTCTAAAATTAATCAACAAAAAATTTGACAAAAACGTCATAAAAAAGCGGCAAAGACGTCTAAAAATAGGCAACAAAAAAGCAACAAAAACGTCTAAAAATAGGCAACCAAAAAGTTTACAAAAACGTCATAAAAAAGCGACAAAAACTTCTAAAAATAGTCAACAAAAAAGTTGACAACAATATCACAAAGAAAGTGAAAAAGATGTCTAAAAATAGGCAACAAAATAATTGACAAAAATGTCAGAAAAAAGCAACAAAAACTTCTAAAAATAGTCAACAAAAAAGTTGACAAAAACGTCATAAAAAAGCGGCAAAGACGTCTAAAAATAGACAACAAAAAAGCAACAAAAACGTCTAAAAATAGGCAACCAAAAAGTTTACAAAAACGTCTAAAAATAGGTAACAAAAAAGTTGACAACAATATCACAAAGAAAGTGACAAAGATGTCTAAAAATAGGCAACAAAAAAATTGACAAAAATGTCAGAAAAAAGCGACAAAAACTTCTAAAAATAGTCAACAAAAAAGTTGACAAAAACGTCATAAAAAGCGACAAAAACTTCTAAAAATAGTCAACAAAAAAGTTGACAAAAACGTCATAAAAAAGCGACAAAAACTTCTAAAAATAGTCAACAAAAAAGTTGACAAAAACGTCATAAAAAAGCGACAAAAACTTCTAAAAATAGTCAAAAAAAAAGTTGACAAAAACGTCATAAAAAAGCGGCAAAGACGTCTAAAAATAAGCAACCAAAAAGTTTACAAAAACGTCTAAAAATAGGAAACAAAAAAGTTGACAAAAACGTCACGAAAAAAGCGGCAAAGACGTCTAAAAATAGGCAACAAAAAGGCAACAAAAACGTCTAAAAATAGGCAACCAAAAAGTTTACAAAAACGTCTAAAAATAGGTAACAAAAAAGTTGACAACAATATCACAAAGAAAGTGACAAAGATGTCTAAAAATAGGCAACAAAAAAATTGACAAAAATGTCAGAAAAAAGCGACAAAAACTTCTAAAAATAGTCAACAAAAAAGTTGACAAAAACGTCATAAAAAAGCGACAAAAACTTCTAAAAATAGTCAAAAAAAAGTTGACAAAAACGTCATAAAAAAGCGACAAAAACGTCTAAAAATAGTCAACAAAAAAGTTGACAAAAACGTCACGAAAAAAGCGGCAAAGACGTCTAAAAATAGGCAAAAAAGCAACAAAAACGTCTAAAAATAGGCAACCAAAAAGTTTACAAAAACGTCTAAAAATAGGCAACAAAAAAAATGACAAAAATGTCAGAAAAAAGCGACAAAAACTTCTAAAAATTTTCAACAAAAAAGTTGACAAAACCGTCATAAAAAAGCGACAAAAACTTCTAAAAATAGGAAACAAAAAAGTTGACAACAATATCACAAAGAAAGTGACAAAGATGTCTAAAAATAGGCAACAAAAAAATTGACAAAAATGTCAGAAAAAAGCGATAACGTCTCAGAAATGGACAAAAACGTCTCACAAAGGGAAAAAAACGTCTAAAATTTGACAACAAAAAAGTTGACAATAATGTCACGAAAAAAACGGCAAAGACGTCTAAAAATAGGCAACAAAAAAGCAACAAAAATGTCTAAAAATAGGAAACAAAAAAGTTGACAACAATATCACAAAGAAAGTGAAAAAGATGTCTAAAAATAGGGCAACAAAATAATTGACAAAAATGTCAGTAAAAAGCGACAAAAACTTCTAAAAATAGTCAACAAAAAAGTTGACAAAAACGTCATAAAAAAGCGACAAAAACTTCTAAAAATAGTCAAAAAAAAAGTTGACAAAAACGTCATAAAAAAGCGGCAAAGACGTCTAAAAAAAGACAACAAAAAAGCAACAAAAAAGTCTAAAAATAAGCAACCAAAAAGTTTACAAAAACGTCTAAAAATAGGAAACAAAAAAGTTGACAAAAACGTCACGAAAAAAGCGGCAAAGACGTCTAAAAATAGGCAACAAAAAGGCAACAAAAACGTCTAAAAATAGGCAACCAAAAAGTTTACAAAAACGTCTAAAAATAGGTAACAAAAAAGTTGACAACAATATCACAAAGAAAGTGACAAAGATGTCTAAAAATAGGCAACAAAAAAATTGACAAAAATGTCAGAAAAAAGCGACAAAAACTTCTAAAAATAGTCAACAAAAAAGTTGACTAAAACGTCATAAAAAAGCGACAAAAACTTCTAAAAATAGTCAACAAAAAAGTTGACAAAAACGTCACGAAAAAAGCGGCAAAGACGTCTAAAAATAGGCAACAAAAAGGCAACAAAAACGTCTAAAAATAGGCAACCAAAAAGTTTACAAAAACGTCTAAAAATAGGTAACAAAAAAGTTGACAACAATATCACAAAGAAAGTGACAAAGATGTCTAAAAATAGGCAACAAAAAAATTGACAAAAATGTCAGAAAAAAGCGACAAAAACTTCTAAAAATAGTCAACAAAAAAGTTGACAAAAACGTCATAAAAAAGCGACAAAAACTTCTAAAAATAGTCAACAAAAAAGTTGACAAAAACGTCATAAAAAAGCGACAAAAACTTCTAAAAATTTTCAACAAAAAAGTTGACAAAAACGTCATAAAAAAGCGGCAAAGACGTCTAAAAATAGGCAACAAAAAAGCAACAAAAACGTCTAAAAATAGGCAACAAAAAAATTGACAAAAATGTCAGAAAAAAGCGATAACGTCTCAGAAATGGACAAAAACGTCTCACAAAGGGAAAAAAAACGTCTAAAATTTGACAACAAAAAAGTTGACAATAATGTCACGAAAAAAGCGGCAAAGACGTCTAAAAATAGGCAACAAAAAAGCAACAAAAATGTCTAAAAATAGGAAACTAAAAAGTTGACAACAATATCACAAAGAAAGTGAAAAAGATGTCTAAAAATAGGGCAACAAAATAATTGACAAAAATGTCAGAAAAAAGCGACAAAAACTTCTAAAAATAGTCAACAAAAAAGTTGACAAAACGTCATAAAAAAGCGACAAAAACTTCTAAAAATAGTCAAAAAAAAAGTTGACAAAAACGTCATAAAAAAGCGGCAAAGACGTCTAAAAATAAGCAACCAAAAAGTTTACAAAAACGTCTAAAAATAGGAAACAAAAAAGTTGACAAAAACGTCACGAAAAAAGCGGCAAAGACGTCTAAAAATAGGCAACAAAAAGGCAACAAAAACGTCTAAAAATAGGCAACCAAAAAGTTTACAAAAACGTCTAAAAATAGGTAACAAAAAAGTTGACAACAATATCACAAAGAAAGTGACAAAGATGTCTAAAAATAGGCAACAAAAAAATTGACAAAAATGTCAGAAAAAAGCGACAAAAACTTCTAAAAATAGTCAACAAAAAAGTTGACAAAAACGTCATAAAAAAGCGACAAAAACTTCTAAAAATAGTCAAAAAAAAGTTGACAAAAACGTCATAAAAAAGCGACAAAAACGTCTAAAAATAGTCAACAAAAACGTCACGAAAAAAGCGGCAAAGACGTCTAAAAATAGGCAAAAAAGCAACAAAAACGTCTAAAAATAGGCAACCAAAAAGTTTACAAAAACGTCTAAAAATAGGCAACAAAAAAAATGACAAAAATGTCAGAAAAAAGCGACAAAAACTTCTAAAAATTTTCAACAAAAAAGTTGACAAAACCGTCATAAAAAAGCGACAAAAACTTCTAAAAATAGGAAACAAAAAAGTTGACAACAATATCACAAAGAAAGTGACAAAGATGTCTAAAAATAGGCAACAAAAAAATTGACAAAAATGTCAGAAAAAAGCGATAACGTCTCAGAAATGGACAAAAACGTCTCACAAAGGGAAAAAAACGTCTAAAATTTGACAACAAAAAAGTTGACAATAATGTCACGAAAAAAACGGCAAAGACGTCTAAAAATAGGCAACAAAAAAGCAACAAAAATGTCTAAAAATAGGAAACAAAAAAGTTGACAACAATATCACAAAGAAAGTGAAAAAGATGTCTAAAAATAGGGCAACAAAATAATTGACAAAAATGTCAGTAAAAAGCGACAAAAACTTCTAAAAATAGTCAACAAAAAAGTTGACAAAAACGTCATAAAAAAGCGACAAAAACTTCTAAAAATAGTCAAAAAAAAAGTTGACAAAAACGTCATAAAAAAGCGGCAAAGACGTCTAAAAAAAGACAACAAAAAAGCAACAAAAAAGTCTAAAAATAAGCAACCAAAAAGTTTACAAAAACGTCTAAAAATAGGAAACAAAAAAGTTGACAAAAACGTCACGAAAAAAGCGGCAAAGACGTCTAAAAATAGGCAACAAAAAGGCAACAAAAACGTCTAAAAATAGGCAACCAAAAAGTTTACAAAAACGTCTAAAAATAGGTAACAAAAAAGTTGACAACAATATCACAAAGAAAGTGACAAAGATGTCTAAAAATAGGCAACAAAAAAATTGACAAAAATGTCAGAAAAAAGCGACAAAAACTTCTAAAAATAGTCAACAAAAAAGTTGACAAAAACGTCATAAAAAAGCGACAAAAACTTCTAAAAATAGTCAACAAAAAAGTTGACAAAAACGTCATAAAAAAGCGACAAAAACTTCTAAAAATAGTCAACAAAAAAGTTGACAAAAACGTCACGAAAAAAGCGGCAAAGACGTCTAAAAATAGGCAAAAAAGCAACAAAAACGTCTAAAAATAGGCAACCAAAAAGTTTACAAAAAAGTCTAAAAATAGGCAACAAAAAAATTGACAAAAATGTCAGAAAAAAGCGACAAAAACTTCTAAAAATAGGAAACAAAAAAGTTGACAACAATATCACAAAGAAAGTGACAAAGATGTCTAAAAATAGGCAACAAAAAAATTGACAAAAATGTCAGAAAAAAGCGATAACGTCTCAGAAATGGACAAAAACGTCTCACAAAGGGAAAAAAACGTCTAAAATTTGACAACAAAAAAGTTGACAATAATGTCACGAAAAAAGCGGCAAAGACGTCTAAAAATAGGCAACAAAAAAGCAACAAAAATGTCTAAAAATAGGAAACAAAAAAGTTGACAACAATATCACAAAGAAAGTGACAAAGATGTCTAAAAATAGGCAACAAAAAAATTGACAAAAATGTCAGAAAAAAGCGATAACGTCTCAGAAATGGACAAAAACGTCTCACAAAGGGAAAAAAACGTCTAAAATTTGACAACAAAAAAGTTGACAATAATGTCACGAAAAAAGCGGCAAAGACGTCTAAAAATAGGCAACAAAAAAGCAACAAAAATGTCTAAAAATAGGAAACAAAAAAGTTGACAACAATATCACAAAGAAAGTGAAAAAGATGTCTAAAAATAGGGCAACAAAATAATTGACAAAAATGTCAGAAAAAAGCGACAAAAACTTCTAAAAATAGTCAACAAAAAAAGTTGACAAAAACGTCATAAAAAAGCGACAAAAACTTCTAAAAATAGTCAAAAAAAAGTTGACAAAAACGTCAAAAAAAGCGGCAAAGATGTCTAAAAATAGGCAACAAAAAGGCAACAAAAACGTCTAAAAATAGGCAACCAAAAAGTTTACAAAAACGTCTAAAAATAGTCAACAAAAAAGTTGACAACAATATCACAAAGAAAGTGACAAAGATGTCTAAAAATAGGCAACAAAAAAATTGACAAAAATGTCAGAAAAAAGCGACAAAAACTTCTAAAAATAGTCAACAAAAAAGTTGACAAAAACGTCATAAAAAAGCGACAAAAACTTCTAAAAATAGTCAACAAAAAAGTTGACAAAAACGTCATAAAAAAGCGACAAAAACTTCTAAAAATAGTCAACAAAAAAGTTGACAAAAACGTCACGAAAAAAGCGGCAAAGACGTCTAAAAATAGGCAAAAAAGCAACAAAAACGTCTAAAAATAGGCAACCAAAAAGTTTACAAAAACGTCTAAAAATAGGCAACAAAAAAATTGACAAAAATGTCAGAAAAAAGCGACAAAAACTTCTAAAAATTTTCAACAAAAAAGTTGACAAAAACGTCACGAAAAAAGTGGCAAAGACGTCTAAAAATATACAACAAAAAGGCAACAAAAACGTCTAAAAATAGGCAACCAAAAAGTTTACAAAAAGGTCTAAAAATAGGAAACAAAAAAGTTGACAACAATATCACAAAGAAAGTGACAAAGATGTCTAAAAATAGGCAACAAAAAAATTGACAAAAATGTCAGAAAATAGCGACAAAAACTTCTAAAAATAGTCAACAAAAAAGTTGACAAAAACGTCATAAAAAAGCGACAAAAACTTCTAAAACTAGTCAACAAAAAAGTTGACAAAAACGTCATAAAAAAGCTTCAAAGACGTCTAAAAATAGACAACAAAAAAGCAACAAAAACGTCTAAAAATAGGCAACCAAAAAGTTTACAAAAACGTCTAAAAATAGTCAACAAAAAAGTTGACAACAATATCACAAAGAAAGTGACAAAGATGTCTAAAAATAGGCAACAAAAAAATTGACAAAAATGTCAGAAAAAAGCGACAAAAACTTCTAAAAATAGTCAACAAAAAAGTTGACAAAAACGTCATAAAAAAGCGACAAAAACTTCTAAAAATAGTCAACAAAAAAGTTGACAAAAACGTCATAAAAAAGCGACAAAAACTTCTAAAAATAGTCAACAAAAAAGTTGACAAAAACGTCACGAAAAAAGCGGCAAAGACGTCTAAAAATAGGCAAAAAAGCAACAAAAACGTCTAAAAATAGGCAACCAAAAAGTTTACAAAAACGTCTAAAAATAGGCAACAAAAAAATTGACAAAAATGTCAGAAAAAAGCGACAAAAACTTCTAAAAATTTTCAACAAAAAAGTTGACAAAAACGTCACGAAAAAAGTGGCAAAGACGTCTAAAAATATACAACAAAAAGGCAACAAAAACGTCTAAAAATAGGCAACCAAAAAGTTTACAAAAAGGTCTAAAAATAGGAAACAAAAAAGTTGACAACAATATCACAAAGAAAGTGACAAAGATGTCTAAAAATAGGCAACAAAAAATTGACAAAAATGTCAGAAAAAAGCGACAAAAACTTCTAAAAATAGTCAACAAAAAAGTTGACAAAAACGTCATAAAAAAGCGACAAAAACTTCTAAAACTAGTCAACAAAAAAGTTGACAAAAACGTCATAAAAAAGCTTCAAAGACGTCTAAAAATAGACAACAAAAAAGCAACAAAAACGTCTAAAAATAGGCAACCAAAAAGTTTACAAAAACGTCTAAAAATAGGAAACAAAAAAGTTGACAACAATATCACAAAGAAAGTGACAAAGATGTCTAAAAATAGGCAACAAAAAATTGACAAAAATGTCAGAAAAAAGCGACAAAAACTTCTAAAAATAGTCAACAAAAAGTTGACAAAAACGTCATAAAAAGCGACAAAAACTTCTAAAAAATAGTCAACAAAAAAGTTGACAAAAACATAACGAAAAAAGCGGCAAAGACGTCTAAAAATAGGCAACAAAAAAGCAACAAAAACGTCTAAAAATAGGCAACCAAAAAGTTTACAAAAACGTCTAAAAATAGGTAACAAAAAAGTTGACAACAATATCACAAAGAAAGTGACAAAGATGTCTAAAAATAGGCAACAAAAAAATTGACAAAAATGTCCGAAAAAAGCGACAAAAACTTCTAAAAATAGTCAACAAAAAAGTTGACAAAAACGTCATAAAAAAGCGACAAAAACTTCTAAAAATAGTCAACAAAAAAGTTGACAAAAACGTCATAAAAAAGCTTCAAAGACGTCTAAAAATAGACAACAAAAAAGCAACAAAAACGTCTAAAAATAGGCAACCAAAAAGTTTACAAAAACGTCTAAAAATAGGAAACAAAAAAGTTGACAACAATATCACAAAGAAAGTGACAAAGATGTCTAAAAATAGGCAACAAAAAAATTGACAAAAATGTCATAAAAAAGCGACAAAAACTTCTAAAAATAGTCAAAAAAAAAGTTGACAAAAACGTCATAAAAAAGCGGCAAAGACGTCTAAAAAAAGACAACAAAAAAGCAACAAAAAAGTCTAAAAATAAGCAACCAAAAAGTTTACAAAAACGTCTAAAAATAGGAAACAAAAAAGTTGACAAAAACGTCACGAAAAAAGCGGCAAAGACGTCTAAAAATAGGCAACAAAAAGGCAACAAAAACGTCTAAAAATAGGCAACCAAAAAGTTTACAAAAACGTCTAAAAATAGGTAACAAAAAAGTTGACAACAATATCACAAAGAAAGTGACAAAGATGTCTAAAAATAGTCAACAAAAAAGTTGACTAAAACGTCATAAAAAAGCGACAAAAACTTCTAAAAATAGTCAACAAAAAAGTTGACAAAAACGTCACGAAAAAAGCGGCAAAGACGTCTAAAAATAGGCAACAAAAAGGCAACAAAAACGTCTAAAAATAGGCAACCAAAAAGTTTACAAAAACGTCTAAAAATAGGTAACAAAAAAGTTGACAACAATATCACAAAGAAAGTGACAAAGATGTCTAAAAATAGGCAACAAAAAAATTGACAAAAATGTCAGAAAAAAGCGACAAAAACTTCTAAAAATAGTCAACAAAAAAGTTGACAAAAACGTCATAAAAAAGCGACAAAAACTTCTAAAAATAGTCAACAAAAAAGTTGACAAAAACGTCATAAAAAAGCGACAAAAACTTCTAAAAATAGTCAACAAAAAAGTTGACAAAAACGTCACGAAAAAGCGGCAAAGACGTCTAAAAATAGGCAAAAAAGCAACAAAAACGTCTAAAAATAGGCAACCAAAAAGTTTACAAAAAAGTCTAAAAATAGGCAACAAAAAAATTGACAAAAATGTCAGAAAAAAGCGACAAAAACTTCTAAAAATAGGAAACAAAAAAGTTGACAACAATATCACAAAGAAAGTGACAAAGATGTCTAAAAATAGGCAACAAAAAAATTGACAAAAATGTCAGAAAAAAGCGATAACGTCTCAGAAATGGACAAAAACGTCTCACAAAGGGAAAAAAACGTCTAAAATTTGACAACAAAAAAGTTGACAATAATGTCACGAAAAAAGCGGCAAAGACGTCTAAAAATAGGCAACAAAAAAGCAACAAAAATGTCTAAAAATAGGAAACAAAAAAGTTGACAACAATATCACAAAGAAAGTGACAAAGATGTCTAAAAATAGGCAACAAAAAAATTGACAAAAATGTCAGAAAAAAGCGATAACGTCTCAGAAATGGACAAAAACGTCTCACAAAGGGAAAAAACGTCTAAAATTTGACAACAAAAAAGTTGACAATAATGTCACGAAAAAAGCGGCAAAGACGTCTAAAAATAGGCAACAAAAAAGCAACAAAAATGTCTAAAAATAGGAAACAAAAAAGTTGACAACAATATCACAAAGAAAGTGAAAAAGATGTCTAAAAATAGGGCAACAAATTAATTGACAAAAATGTCAGAAAAAAGCGACAAAAACTTCTAAAAATAGTCAACAAAAAAGTTGACAAAAACGTCATAAAAAAGCGACAAAAACTTCTAAAAATAGTCAAAAAAAAAGTTGACAAAAACGTCATAAAAAAGCGGCAAAGACGTCTAAAAAAAGACAACAAAAAAGCAACAAAAACGTCTAAAAATAGGCAACCAAAAAGTTTACAAAAACGTCTAAAAATAGGCAACAAAAAAATTGACAAAAATGTCAGAAAAAAGCGACAAAAACTTCTAAAAATTTTCAACAAAAAAGTTGACAAAAACGTCACGAAAAAAGCGGCAAAGACGTCTAAAAATATACAACAAAAAGGCAACAAAAACGTCTAAAAATAGGCAACCAAAAAGTTTACAAAAAGGTCTAAAAATAGGAAACAAAAAAGTTGACAACAATATCACAAAGAAAGTGACAAAGATGTCTAAAAATAGTCAACAAAAAAGTTGACAAAAACGTCATAAAAAAGCGACAAAAACTTCTAAAAATAGTCAACAAAAAAGTTGACAAAAACGTCATAAAAAAGCGACAAAAACTTCTAAAAATAGTCAACAACAAAGTTGACAAAAACGTCACGAAAAATGCGGCAAAGACGTCTAAAAATAGGCAAAAAAGCAACAAAAACGTCTAAAAATAGGCAACCAAAAAGTTTACAAAAACGTCTAAAAATAGGCAACAAAAAAATTGACAAAAATGTCAGAAAAAAGCGACAAAAACTTCTAAAAATTTTCAACAAAAAAGTTGACAAAAACGTCACGAAAAAAGCGGCAAAGACGTCTAAAAATATACAACAAAAAGGCAACAAAAACGTCTAAAAATAGGCAACCAAAAAGTTTACAAAAAGGTCTAAAAATAGGAAACAAAAAAGTTGACAACAATATCACAAAGAAAGTGACAAAGATGTCTAAAAATAGTCAACAAAAAAGTTGACAAAAACGTCATAAAAAAGCGACAAAAACTTCTAAAAATAGTCAACAAAAAAGTTGACAAAAACGTCACGAAAAAAGCAGCAAAGACGTCTAAAAATAGGCAAAAAAGCAACAAAAACGTCTAAAAATAGGCAACCAAAAAGTTTACAAAAACGTCTAAAAATAGGCAACAAAAAAATTGACAAAAATGTCAGAAAAAATCGACAAAAACTTCTAAAAATTTTCAACAAAAAAGTTGACAAAAACGTCACGAAAAAAGCGGCAAAGACGTCTAAAAATATACAACAAAAAGGCAACAAAAACGTCTAAAAATAGGCAACCAAAAAGTTTACAAAAAGGTCTAAAAATAGGAAACAAAAAAGTTGACAACAATATCACAAAGAAAGTGACAAAGATGTCTAAAAATAGGCAACAAAGAAATTGACAAAAATGTCAGAAAAAAAAGACAAAAACCTCTAAAAATAGTCAACAAAAAAGTTGACAAAAACGTCATAAAAAAGCGACAAAAACTTCTAAAAATAGTCAACAAAAAAGTTGACAAAAACGTCACGAAAAAAGCAACAAAAACGTCTAAAAATAGGCAACAAAAAAGGAACAAAAACGTCTAAAAATAGGCAACCAAAAAGTTTACAAAAACGTCTAAAAATAGGAAACAAAAAAGTTGACAACAATATCACAAAGAAAGTGACAAAGATGTCTAAAAATAGTCAACAAAAAAGTTGACAAAAACGTCATAAAAAAGCGACAAAAACTTCTAAAAATAGTCAACAAAAAAGTTGACAAAAACGTCATGAAAAGCGACAAAAACTTCTAAAAATAGGCAACAAAAAAGCAACAAAAACGTCTAAAAATAGGCAACCAAAAAGTTTACAAAAACGTCTAAAAATAGGAAACAAAAAAGTTGACAACAATATCACAAAAAAGTGACAAAGACGTCTAAAAATATGCAAAAAAAATTGACAAAAACATCAGAAAAAAGCGATAACGTCTCAGAAATGGACAAAAATGTCTCACAAAGGGAAAAAAAACATCTAAAAATTGACAACAAAAAAGTTGACAAAAACGTCACGAAAAAAGCGAAAAAAACGTCTAAAAATAAGCAAAAAAAATTGACAAAAACGTCACGAAAAAAGCGATAACAACGTCTCAGAAATGGACAAAAACGTCTCTCAAAGGGAAAAAAAAACGTCTAAAAATTGACATTAAAAAAGTTGACAAAAACGTCACGAAAAAAGTGACAAAAACGTCTAAAAATAGGAAACAAAAAAGTTGACAACAATATCACAAAAAAAGTGACAAAGACGTCTAAAAATATGCAAAAAAAATTGATAAAAACGTCAAAAAAAAAAGCGATAACAACGTCTCGGAAATGGACAAAAATGTCTCACAAAGGGAAAAAAAACGTCTAAAAATTGACAACAAAAAAGTTGACAAAAACGTCACGAAAAAAGCGACAAAAACGTCTAAAAATAAGCAAAAAAAATTGACAAAAACGTCAGAAAAAAGCGATAACATCTCAGAAATGGACAAAAACGACTCACAAAGGGAAAAAAAGGTCTAAAATTTGACAACAAAAAAGTTGACAAAAACATCACGAAAAAAGCGGCAAAGACGTCTAAAAATAGGCAACAAAAAAGCAACAAAAACGTCTAAAAATAGGAAACAAAAAAGTTGACAACAATATCACAAAAAAAGTGACAAAGACGTCTAAAAATATGCAAAACAAATTGACAAACACGTCACGAAAAAAGCGACAAAAACGTCTAAAAATAGGCAACAAAAAAGCAACAAAAACGTCTAAAAATAGGCAACCAAAAAGTTTACAAAAACGTCTAAAAATAGGAAACAAAAAAGTTGACAACAATATCACAAAAAAAGTGACAAAGACGTCTAAAAATATGCAAAAAAAATTGATAAAAACGTCAGAAAAAAAGCGATAACAACGTCTCAGAAATGGACAAAAATGTCTCACAAAGGGAAAAAAAACGTCTAAAAATTGACAACAAAAAAGTTGACAAAAACGTCACGAAAAAAGCGAAAAAAACGTCTAAAAATAAGCAAAAAAAATTGACAAAAACGTCACGAAAAAAGCGACAAAAAACGTCTAAAAATAGGCAACAAAAAAGCAACAAAAACGTCTAAAAATAGGCAACCAAAAAGTTTACAAAAACGTCTAAAAATAGGAAACAAAAAAGTTGACAAAAACGTCACGAAAAAAGCGCCAAAAACGTCTAAAAATAGGCAACAAAAAAGTTTACAAAAACGTCTAAAAATAGGAAATAAAAAAGTTGACAAAAACGTCACGAAAAAAGCGACAAAAACGTCTAAAAATAGGCAACAAAAAAGTTGACAAAAACGTCACGAAAAAAGCGACAAAAACGTCTAAAAATAGGCAACAAAAAAGCAACAAAAACGTCTAAAAATAGGCAACCAAAAAGTTTACAAAAACGTCTAAAAATAGGAAACAAAAAAGTTGACAACAATATCACAAAAAAAGTGACAAAGACGTCTAAAAATATGCAAAAAAAATTGATAAAAACGTCAGAAAAAAAGCGATAACAACGTCTCAGAAATGGACAAAAATGTCTCACAAAGGGAAAAAAAACGTCTAAAAATTGACAACAAAAAAGTTGACAAAAACGTCACGAAAAAAGCGAAAAAAACGTCTAAAAATAAGCAAAAAAAATTGACAAAAACGTCACGAAAAAAGCGACAAAAAACGTCTAAAAATAGGCAACAAAAAAGCAACAAAAACGTCTAAAAATAGGCAACCAAAAAGTTTACAAAAACGTCTAAAAATAGGAAACAAAAAAGTTGACAAAAACGTCATGAAAAAAGCGCCAAAAACGTCTAAAAATAGGCAACAAAAAAGTTTACAAAAACGTCTAAAAATAGGAAATAAAAAAGTTGACAAAAACGTCACGAAAAAAGCGACAAAAACGTCTAAAAATAGGCAACAAAAAAGTTGACAAAAACGTCACGAAAAAAGCGACAAAAACGTCTAAAAATAGGCAACAAAAAAGCAACAAAAACGTCTAAAAATAGGCAACCAAAAAGTTTACAAAAACGTCTAAAAATAGAAAACAAAAAAGTTGACAACAATATCACAAAAAAAGTGACAAAGACGTCTAAAAATTTGCAAAAAAAATTGACAAAAACATCAGAAAAAAGCGATAACGTCTCAGAAATGGACAAAAACGTCTCACAAAGGGAAAAAAACGTATAAAAATAGGCAACAAAAATTGACAAAAACGTCACGAAAAAAGCGACAAAAACGTCTAAAAATAGGCAACAAAAAAGCAACAAAAACGTCTAAAAATAGGCAACCAAAAAGTTTACAAAAACGTCTAAAAATAGGAAACAAAAAAGTTGACAAAAACGTCACGAAAAAAGCGACAAAAACGTCTAAAAATAGGCAACAAAAAAAAAAAAAAAACGTCTAAAAATAGGCAACCAAAAAGTTTACAAAAACGTCTAAAAATAGAAAACAAAAAAGTTGACAACAATATCACAAAAAAAGTGACAAAGACGTCTAAAAATATGCAAAAAAAATTGACAAAAACATCAGAAAAAAGCGATAACAACGTCTCAGAAATGGACAAAAACGTCTCACAAAGGGAAAAAAAACGTCTAAAAATTGACATTAAAAAAGTTGACAAAAACGTCACGAAAAAAGTGACAAAAACGTCTAAAAATAGGCAACAAAAAAGCAACAAAAAAGTCTAAAAATAGGCAACCAAAAAGTGTACAAAAACGTCTAAAAATAGGAAACAAAAAAGTTGACAACAATATCACAAAAAAGTGACAAAGACGTCTAAAAATATGCAAAAAAAATTGATAAAAACGTCAGAAAAAAAGCGATAACAACGTCTCAGAAATGGACAAAAATGTCTCACAAAGGGAAAAAAAACGTCTAAAAATTGACAACAAAAAAGTTGACAAAAACGTCACGAAAAAAGCGACAAAAACGTCTAAAAATAAGCAAAAAAAATTGACAAAAACGTCAGAAAAAAGCGATAACATCTCAGAAAAGGACAAAAACGTCTCACAAAGGGAAAAAAAGGTCTAAAATTTGACAACAAAAAAGTTGACAAAAACATCACGAAAAAAGCGGCAAAGACGTCTAAAAATAGGCAACAAAAAAGCAACAAAAACGTCTAAAAATAGGAAACAAAAAAGTTGACAACAATATCACAAAAAAAGTGACAAAGACGTCTAAAAATATGCAAAACAAATTGACAAAAACGTCACGAAAAAAGCGACAAAAACGTCTAAAAATAGGCAACAAAAAAGCAACAAAAACGTCTAAAAATAGGCAACCAAAAAGTTTACAAAAACGTCTAAAAATAGGAAACTAAAAGTTGACAACAATATCACAAAGAAAGTGACAAAGACGTCTAAAAATAGGCAAAAATAATTGACAAAAACGTCAGAAAAAAGCGATAACAACGTCTCAGAAATGGACAAAAACGTCTCACAAAGGGAAAAAAAACGTCTAAAAATAGGAAACAAAAAAGATGACAAAAACGTCACAAAAAAGCGACAGACGTCTGAAAATAGGCAATAAAAAAGTTGAGAAAAACGTCAAAAAGTAGTCAACAAAAAATTTGACAAAAATATCACAAAAAAAGTGACAAAGTCTTAGAGAGGGACAAAAACGTCTCAGAAAGGGACAAAAACGTCTAGAAATAGACAACAAAAAAGTTGACAAAAACGTCAAGAAAGAAGTGACTAAGACTTCTGAAAATAGTCAACAAAAAAGTTGACAAAAACGTCACGAAAAAGCGACAAAGACGTCTAAAAATAGGCAACAAAAAAAGTTGAAAAAAACGTCACGAAAAAAGCGACAATGAAGTCTAAAAATTGGCAAAAAAAAGTTGACAAAAACTTCTAAAAATAGCGACAATATCTCAGAAAGGGACAAAAACGTCTCAGAAAGGGACAAAAATGTCTAAAAATTGGCAACAAAAAAGTTGACAAAAACGTCTAAAAATAGGCAACAAAAAAGTTGACAAAAACGTCAAAAAAAAGCAACAAAGACGTCTAAAAATAGGCAACAAAAAAGTTGACAAAAACGTTACGAAACAAGCGACCGAAACGTCTGAAAATAGGCAACAAAAAAGTTGACAAAAACGTCACGAAAAAGCAACAGACGTCTAAAAATAGGCAACAAAAAAGTTGAGAAAAACGTCAAAAAGTAGTCAACAAAAAAGTTGACAAAAACGTCACAAAAAAGCAACAAAAACGTCTAAAAATAGGCAACCAAAAAGTTTACAAAAACGTCTAAAAATAGAAAACAAAAAAGTTGACAACAATATCACAAAAAAAGTGACAAAGACGTCTAAAAATATGCAAAAAAAATTGACAAAAACATCAGAAAAAAGCGATAACAACGTCTCAGAAATGGACAAAAACGTCTCACAAAGGGAAAAAAAACGTCTAAAAATAGGCAACAAAAATTGACAAAAACGTCACGAAAAAAGCGACAAAAACGTCTAAAAATAGGCAACAAAAAAGCAACAAAAACGTCTAAAAATAGACAACCAAAAAGTTTACAAAAACGTCTAAAAATAGGAAACAAAAAAGTTGACAACAATATCACAAAAAAGTGACAAAGACGTCTAAAAATATGCAAAAAAAATTGATAAAAACGTCAGAAAAAAAGCGATAACAACGTCTCAGAAATGGACAAAAATGTCTCACAAAGGGAAAAAAAACGTCTAAAAATTGACAACAAAAAAGTTGACAAAAACGTCACGAAAAAAGCGACAAAAACGTCTAAAAATAAGCAAAAAAAATTGACAAAAACGTCAGAAAAAAGCGATAACATCTCAGAAAAGGACAAAAACGTCTCACAAAGGGAAAAAAAGGTCTAAAATTTGACAACAAAAAAGTTGACAAAAACATCACGAAAAAAGCGGCAAAGACGTCTAAAAATAGGCAACAAAAAAGCAACAAAAACGTCTAAAAATAGGAAACAAAAAAGTTGACAACAATATCACAAAAAAGTGACAAAGACGTCTAAAAATATGCAAAACAAATTGACAAAAACGTCACGAAAAAAGCGACAAAAACGTCTAAAAGGCAACAAAAAAAGCAACAAAAACGTCTAAAAATAGGCAACCAAAAAGTTTACAAAAACGTCTAAAAATAGGAAACTAAAAGTTGACAACAATATCACAAAGAAAGTGACAAAGACGTCTAAAAATAGGCAAAAATAATTGACAAAAACGTCAGAAAAAAGCGATAACGTCTCAGAAATGGACAAAAACGTCTCACAAAGGGAAAAAAAACGTCTAAAAATAGGCAACAAAAAAGATGACAAAAACGTCACAAAAAAGCGACAGACGTCTGAAAATAGGCAATAAAAAAGTTGAGAAAAACGTCAAAAAGTAGTCAACAAAAAATTTGACAAAAATATCACAAAAAAAGTGACAAAGTCTTAGAGAGGGACAAAAACGTCTCAGAAAGGGACAAAAACGTCTAGAAATAGACAACAAAAAAGTTGACAAAAACGTCAAGAAAGAAGTGACTAAGACTTCTGAAAATAGTCAACAAAAAAGCTGACAAAAACGTCACGAAAAAGCGACAAAGACGTCTAAAAATAGGCAACAAAAAAAGTTGAAAAAAACGTCACGAAAAAAGCGACAATGAAGTCTAAAAATTGGCAAAAAAAAGTTGACAAAAACTTCTAAAAATAGCGACAATATCTCAGAAAGGGACAAAAACGTCTCAGAAAGGGACAAAAATGTCTAAAAATAGGCAACAAAAAAGTTGACAAAAACGTCTAAAAATAGGCAACAAAAAAGTTGACAAAAACGTCAAAAAAAAGCAACAAAGACGTCTAAAAATAGGCAACAAAAAAGTTGACAAAAACGTTACGAAACAAGCGACAGAAACGTCTGAAAATAGGCAACAAAAAAGTTGACAAAAACGTCACGAAAAAGCAACAGACGTCTAAAAATAGGCAACAAAAAAGTTGAGAAAAACGTCAAAAAGTAGTCAACAAAAAAGTTGACAAAAACGTCACAAAAAAGCAACAAAAACGTCTAAAAATAGGCAACCAAAAAGTTTACAAAAACGTCTAAAAATAGAAAACAAAAAAGTTGACAACAATATCACAAAAAAAGTGACAAAGACGTCTAAAAATATGCAAAAAAAATTGACAAAAACATCAGAAAAAAGCGATAACAACGTCTCAGAAATGGACAAAAACGTCTCACAAAGGGAAAAAAAACGTCTAAAAATTGACATTAAAAAAGTTGACAAAAACGTCACGAAAAAAGTGACAAAAACGTCTAAAAATAGGCAACAAAAAAGCAACAAAAAAGTCTAAAAATAGGCAACCAAAAAGTGTACAAAAACGTCTAAAAATAGGAAACAAAAAAGTTGACAACAATATCACAAAAAAGTGACAAAGACGTCTAAAAATATGCAAAAAAAATTGATAAAAACGTCAGAAAAAAAGCGATAACAACGTCTCAGAAATGGACAAAAATGTCTCACAAAGGGAAAAAAAACGTCTAAAAATTGACAACAAAAAAGTTGACAAAAACGTCACGAAAAAAGCGACAAAAACGTCTAAAAATAAGCAAAAAAAATTGACAAAAACGTCAGAAAAAAGCGATAACATCTCAGAAAAGGACAAAAACGTCTCACAAAGGGAAAAAAAGGTCTAAAATTTGACAACAAAAAAGTTGACAAAAACATCACGAAAAAAGCGGCAAAGACGTCTAAAAATAGGCAACAAAAAAGCAACAAAAACGTCTAAAAATAGGAAACAAAAAAGTTGACAACAATATCACAAAAAAAGTGACAAAGACGTCTAAAAATATGCAAAACAAATTGACAAAAACGTCACGAAAAAAGCGACAAAAACGTCTAAAAATAGGCAACAAAAAAGCAACAAAAACGTCTAAAAATAGGCAACCAAAAAGTTTACAAAAACGTCTAAAAATAGGAAACTAAAAGTTGACAACAATATCACAAAGAAAGTGACAAAGACGTCTAAAAATAGGCAAAAATAATTGACAAAAACGTCAGAAAAAAGCGATAACAACGTCTCAGAAATGGACAAAAACGTCTCACAAAGGGAAAAAAACGTCTAAAAATAGGCAACAAAAAAGATGACAAAAACGTCACAAAAAAGCGACAGACGTCTGAAAATAGGCAATAAAAAAGTTGAGAAAAACGTCAAAAAGTAGTCAACAAAAAATTTGACAAAAATATCACAAAAAAAGTGACAAAGTCTTAGAGAGGGACAAAAACGTCTCAGAAAGGGACAAAAACGTCTAGAAATAGACAACAAAAAAGTTGACAAAAACGTCAAGAAAGAAGTGACTAAGACTTCTGAAAATAGTCAACAAAAAAGTTGACAAAAACGTCACGAAAAAGCGACAAAGACGTCTAAAAATAGGCAACAAAAAAAGTTGAAAAAAACGTCACGAAAAAAGCGACAATGAAGTCTAAAAATTGGCAAAAAAAAGTTGACAAAAACTTCTAAAAATAGCGACAATATCTCAGAAAGGGACAAAAACGTCTCAGAAAGGGACAAAAATGTCTAAAAATAGGCAACAAAAAAGTTGACAAAAACGTCTAAAAATAGGCAACAAAAAAGTTGACAAAAACGTCAAAAAAAAGCAACAAAGACGTCTAAAAATAGGCAACAAAAAAGTTGACAAAAACGTTACGAAACAAGCGACAGAAACGTCTGAAAATAGGCAACAAAAAAGTTGACAAAAACGTCACGAAAAAGCAACAGACGTCTAAAAATAGGCAACAAAAAAGTTGAGAAAAACGTCAAAAAGTAGTCAACAAAAAAGTTGACAAAAACGTCACAAAAAAGCAACAAAAACGTCTAAAAATAGGCAACAAAAAAGTTGACAAAAACATCACGAAAAAAGCGACAGACGTCTAAAAATTGGCAAAAAAAAAGTTGACAAAAATTTCTAAAATAAGCAACAACGTCTCAGAAAGGGACAAAAACGTCTCAGAAAGGGACAAAAACGTCTAAAAATGGGCAACAAAAAAGTTGATAAATACGTCACAAAAAAAGCGACAAAGACGTCTAAAAATAGGCAACAAAAAAGTTGAGAAAAACGTCAAAAAATATGCAACAAAAAAGTTGACAAAAACGTTACGAAACAAGCGACAAAAACGTCTAAAAATAGGCAACAAAGAAGTTGACAGAAACGTCACAAAAAGACACAATAACGTCTAAAAATTGGCAACAAAAAAGTTGACAAAAACGTCACAAAAAGCCAAAAGAACGTCTAAAAATAGGCAACAAAGAAGTTGACAAAAACGTCACGAAACAAGCGACAAAGACGTCTAAAAATAGGCAACAAAAAAGATGGCAAAAACGTCACAAAAAAAGCGACAACGTCTCAGAAATGGACTAAAACGTCTCACAAAGGCACAAAAACGTCTAAAAATTGGCAACAAAAAAGTTGACAAAAATGTCAATAAAAAAGCAACAAAAACTTCTAAAAATAGGCAACGAAAAAGTTGACAAAAAAGTCAAAAAATAAGCAACAAAAAAGATGACAAAAATGTCACAAAAAAGCGACAAAAACGTCTAAAAATAGGCAACAAAAAATTTGACAAAAATATCACAAAAAAGTGACAAAGTCTTAGAGAGGGACAAAAACGTCTCAGAAAGGGACAAAAACGTCTAGAAATAAACAACAAAAAAGTTGACAAAAACGTCACGAAAAAAGTGACTAAGACTTCTGAAAATAGGCAACAAAAAAGTTGACAAAAACGTCACGAAAAAGCGACAAAAACGTCTAAAAGTAGGCAAAAAAAAAAGTTGAAAAAACGTCACGAAAAAAGCGACAATGAAGTCTAAAAATTGGCAATAAAAAGTTGACAAAAACTTCTAAAAATAGCGACAATATCTCAGAAAGGGACAAAAACGTCTCAGAAAGGGACAAAAATGTCTAAAAATAGGCAACAAAAAAGTTGACAAAAACGTCTAAAAATAGGCAACAAAAAAGTTGACAAAAACGTCACAAAAAAGCAACAAAAACGTCTAAAAATAGGCAACAAAAAAGATGACAAAAACGTCACAAAAAAGCGACAGACGTCTAAAAATAGGCAATAAAAAAGTTGAGAAAAACGTCAAAAAGTAGTCAACAAAAAAGTTGACAAAAACATCACGAAAAAAGCGACAGACGTCTAAAAATTGGCAAAAAAAAGTTGACAAAAATTTCTAAAATAAGCAACAACGTCTCAGAAAGGGACAAAAACGTCTCAGAAAGGGACAAAAACGTCTAAAAATGGGCAACAAAAAAGTTGATAAATACGTCAAAAAAAAGCGACAAAGACGTCTAAAAATAGGCAACAAAAAAGTTGACAAAAACGTTACGAAACAAGCGACAAAAACGTCTGAAAATAGGCAACAAAAAAGTTGACAAAAACGTCACGAAAAAGCGACAGACGTCTAAAAATAGGCAACAAAAAAGTTGAGAAAAACGTCAAAAAGTAGTCAACAAAAAAGTTGACAAAAACGTCACAAAAAAGCAACAAAAACGTCTAAAAATAGGCAACAAAAAAGTTGACAAAAACATCACGAAAAAAGCGACAGACGTCTAAAAATTGGCAAAAAAAAAGTTGACAAAAATTTCTAAAATAAGCAACAACGTCTCAGAAAGGGACAAAAACGTCTCAGAAAGGGACAAAAACGTCTAAAAATGGGCAACAAAAAAGTTGATAAATACGTCACAAAAAAAGCGACAAAGACGTCTAAAAATAGGCAACAAAAAAGTTGAGAAAAACGTCAAAAAATATGCAACAAAAAAGTTGACAAAAACGTTACGAAACAAGCGACAAAAACGTCTAAAAATAGTCAACAAAAAAATTGAGAAAAACGTCACGAAACAAGCGACAAAAACGTCTAAAAATTGGCAACAAAAAAGTTGACAAAAACGTCACAAAAGCCAAAAGAACGTCTGAAAATAGGCACCAAAGAAGTTTACAAAAACGTCACGAAACAAGCGACAAAGACGTCTAAAAATAGGCAACAAAAAAGATGGCAAAAACGTCACAAAAAAGCGACAACGTCTCAGAAATGGACTAAAACGTCTCACAAAGGCACAAAAACGTCTAAAAATTGGCAACAAAAAAGTTGACAAAAATGTCAATAAAAAAGCAACAAAAACTTCTAAAAATAGGCAACGAAAAAGTTGACAAAAAAGTCAAAAAATAAGCAACAAAAAAGATGACAAAAATGTCACAAAAAAGCGACAAAAACGTCTAAAAATAGGCAACAAAAAATTTGACAAAAATATCACAAAAAAGTGACAAAGTCTTAGAGAGGGACAAAAACGTCTCAGAAAGGGACAAAAACATCTAGAAATAGACAACAAAAAAGTTGACAAAAACGTCACGAAAAAAGTGACAGACTTCTGAAAATAGGCAACAAAAAAGTTGACAAAAACGTCACGAAAAAGCGACAAAGACGTCTAAAAATAGGCAACAAAAAAGTTGACAAAACCATAAAACGTCACAAAAAAGCAACAAAAACGTCTAAAAGTAGGCAAAAAAAAAAAGTTGAAAAAAAAGTCACAAAAAAAGCGACAATGAAGTCTAAAAATTCGCAAAAAAAAGTTGACAAAAACTTCTAAAAATAGCGACAATATCCCAGAAAGGGACAAAAACGTCTCAGAAAGGGACAAAAATGTCTAAAAATAGGCAACAAAAAAGTTGACAAAAACGTCTAAAAATAGGCAACAAAAAAGTTGACAAAAACGTCACAAAAAAGCAACAAAAACGTCTAAAAATAGGCAACAAAAAAGATGACAAAAACGTCACAAAAAAGCGACAGACGTCTGAAAATAGGCAATAAAAAAGTTGAGAAAAACGTCAAAAAGTAGTCAACAAAAAAGTTGACAAAAACATCACGAAAAAAGCGACAGACGTCTAAAAATTGGCAAAAAAAAAGTTGACAAAAATTTCTAAAATAAGCAACAACGTCTCAGAAAGGGACAAAAAACGTCTCAGAAAGGGACAAAAACGTCTAAAAATGGGCAACAAAAAAGTTGACAAAAACGTTACGAAACAAGCGACAAAAACGTCTGAAAATAGGCAACAAAAAAGTTGACAAAAACGTCACGAAAAAGCGACAGACGTCTAAAAATAGGCAACAAAAAAGTTGAGAAAAACGTCAAAAAATATGCAACAAAAAAGTTGACAAAAACGTTACGAAACAAGCTACAAAAACGTCTGAAAATAGGCAACAAAAAAGTTGACAAAAACGTCAAGAAAAAAGCGACAAAGACGTCTAAAAATAGGCAACAAAAAAGATGACAAAAACGTCACGAAACAAGGGACAAAAACGTCTAAAAATAGTCAACAAAGAAGTTGACAAAAACGTCACGAAACAAGCGACAAAGACGTCTAAAAATAGGCAACAAAAAAGATGGCAAAAACGTCACAAAAAAAGCGACAACGTCTCAGAAATGGACTAAAACGTCTCACAAAGGCACAAAAACGTCTAAAAATTGGCAACAAAAAAGTTGACAAAAATGTCAATAAAAAAGCAACAAAAACTTCGAAAAATAGGCAACGAAAAAGTTGACAAAAAAGTCAAAAAATAAGCAACAAAAAAGATGACAAAAATGTCACAAAAAAGCGACAAAAACGTCTAAAAATAGGAAACAAAAAATTTGACAAAAATATCACAAAAAAAGTGACAAAGTCTTAGAGAGGGACAAAAACGTCTCAGAAAGGGACAAAAACGTCTAGAAATAGACAACAAAAAAGTTGACAAAAACGTCACGAAAAAGCGACAGACGTCTAAAAATAGGCAACAAAAAAGTTGATAAAAACGTCAAAAAGTAGTCAACAAAAAAGTTGACAAAAACGTCACAAAAAAGCAACAAAAAAGTCTAAAAATAGGCAACAAAAAAGTTGACAAAAACATCACGAAAAAAGCGACAGACGTCTAAAAATTGGCAAAAAAAAAGTTGACAAAAATTTCTAAAATAAGCAACAACGTCTCAGAAAGGGACAAAAACGTCTCAGAAAGGGACAAAAACGTCTAAAAATGGGCAACAAAAAAGTTGATAAATACGTCACAAAAAAAGCGACAAAGACGTCTAAAAATAGGCAACAAAAAAGTTGAGAAAAACGTCAAAAAATATGCAACAAAAAAGTTGACAAAAAAGTTACGAAACAAGCGACAAAAACGTCTGAAAATAGGCAACAAAAAAGTTGACAAAACGTCACGAAAAAAGCGACAAAGACGTCTAAAAATAGGCAACAAAAAAGATGACAAAAACGTCACGAAAGAAGCGACAAAAACGTCTAAAAATAGTCAACAAAAAAATTGAGAAAAACGTCACGAAACAAGCGACAAAAACGTCTAAAAATTGGCAACAAAAAAGTTGACAAAAACGTCACAAAAAGCCACAAGAACGTCTAAAAATAGGCAACAAAAAAGTTGACAAAAACGTCACAAAAAGCCAAAAGAAAGTCTAAAAATAGGCAACAAAGAAGTTGACAAAAACGTCACGAAACAAGCGACAAAGACGTCTAAAAATTGGCAACAAAGAAGTTGACAAAAACGTCACAAAAAGCCACAATAACGTCTAAAAATTGGCAACAAAAAAGTTGACAAAAACGTCACAAAAAGCCAAAAGAAAGTCTAAAAATAGGCAACAAAGAAGTTTACAAAAACGTCACGAAACAAGCGACAAAGACGTCTAAAAATAGGCAACAAAAAAGATGGCAAAAACGTCACAAAAAAAGCGACAACGTCTCAGAAATGGACTAAAACGTCTCACAAAGGCACAAAAACGTCTAAAAATTGGCAACAAAAAAGTTGACAAAAATGTCAATAAAAAAGCAACAAAAACTTCTAAAAATAGGCAACGAAAAAGTTGACAAAAAAGTCAAAAAATAAGCAACAAAAAAGATGACAGAAATGTCACAAAAAAGCGACAAAAACGTCTAAAAATAGGCAACAAAAAATTTGACAAAAATATCACAAAAAAGTGACAAAGTCTTAGAGAGGGACAAAAACGTCTCAGAAAGGGACAAAAACGTCTAGAAATAGACAACAAAAAAGTTGACAAAAACGTCACGAAAAAGCGACAGACGTCTAAAAATAGGCAACAAAAAAGTTGACAAAACCATAAAACGTCACAAAAAAGCAACAAAAACGTCTAAAAGTAGGCAAAAAAAAAAGTTGAAAAAAACGTCACGAAAAAAGCGACAATGAAGTCTAAAAATTGGCAAAAAAAAGTTGACAAAAACTTCTAAAAATAGTGACAATATCTCAGAAAGGGACAAAAACGTCTCAGAAAGGGACAAAATGTCTAAAAATAGGCAACAAAAAAGTTGACAAAAACGTCTAAAAATAGGCAACAAAAAAGTTGACAAAAACGTCACAAAAAAGCAACAAAAACGTCTAAAAATAGGCAACAAAAAAGATGACAAAAACGTCACAAAAAGACGACAGACGTCTAAAAATAGGCAATGAAAAAGTTGAGAAAAACGTCAAAAAGTAGTCAACAAAAAAGTTGACAAAAACATCACGAAAAAAGCGACAGACGTCTAAAAATTGGCAAAAAAAAGTTGACAAAAATTTCTAAAATAAGCAACAACGTCTCAGAAAGGGACAAAAACGTCTCAGAAAGGGACAAAAAAAGTCTAAAAATGGGCAACAAAAAAGTTGATAAATACGTCAAAAAAAAGCGACAAAGACGTCTAAAAATAGGCAACAAAAAAGTTGACAAAAACGTTACGAAACAAGCGACAAAAACGTCTGAAAATAGGCAACAAAAAAGTTGACAAAAACGTCACGAAAAAGCAACAGACGTCTAAAAATAGGCAACAAAAAAGTTGAGAAAAACGTCAAAAAGTAGTCAACAAAAAAGTTGACAAAAACGTCACAAAAAAGCAACAAAAACGTCTAAAAATAGGCAACAAAAAAGTTGACAAAAACATCACGAAAAAAGCGACAGACGTCTAAAAATTGGCAAAAAAAAAGTTGACAAAAATTTCTAAAATAAGCAACAACGTCTCAGAAAGGGACAAAAACGTCTCAGAAAGGGACAAAAACGTCTAAAAATGGGCAACAAAAAAGTTGATAAATACGTCACAAAAAAAGCGACAAAGACGTCTAAAAATAGGCAACAAAAAAGTTGACAAAAACGTTACGAAACAAGCGACAAAAACGTCTAAAAATAGTCAACAAAAAAATTGAGAAAAACGTCACGAAACAAGCGACAAAAACGTCTAAAAATTGGCAACAAAAAAGTTGACAAAAACGTCACAAAAAGCCAAAAGAACGTCTAAAAATAGGCAACAAAGAAGTTGACAAAAACGTCAGAAAAAGCCACAAGAACGTCTAAAAATAGGCAACAAAGAAGTTGACAGAAACGTCACAAAAAGCCACAATAACGTCTAAAAATTGGCAACAAAAAAGTTGACAAAAACGTCACAATAAGCCAAAAGAACGTCTGAAAATAGGCAACAAAGAAGTTGACAAAAACGTCACGAAACAAGCGACAAAGACGTCTAAAAATAGGCAACAAAAAAGATGGCAAAAACGTCACAAAAAAAGCGACAACGTCTCAGAAATGGACTAAAACGTCTCACAAAGGCACAAAAACGTCTAAAAATTGGCAACAAAAAAGTTGACAAAAATGTCAATAAAAAAGCAACAAAAACTTCTAAAAATAGGCAACGAAAAAGTTGACAAAAAAGTCAAAAAATAAGCAACAAAAAAAGATGACAAAAATGTCACAAAAAAGCGACAAAAACGTCTAAAAATAGGCAACAAAAAATTTGACAAAAATATCACAAAAAAGTGACAAAGTCTTAGAGAGGGACAAAAACGTCTCAGAAAGGGACAAAAACGTCTAGAAATAGACAACAAAAAAGTTGACAAAAACGTCACGAAAAAAGTGACAGACTTCTGAAAATAGGCAACAAAAAAGTTGACAAAAACGTCACGAAAAAGCGACAAAGACGTCTAAAAATAGGCAACAAAAAAGTTGACAAAACCATAAAACGTCACAAAAAAGCAACAAAAACGTCTAAAAGTAGGCAAAAAAAAAAGTTGAAAAAAACGTCACGAAAAAAGCGACAATGAAGTCTAAAAATTGGCAAAAAAAAGTTGACAAAAACTTCTAAAAATAGCGACAATATCTCAGAAAGGGACAAAAACGTCTCAGAAAGGGACAAAAATGTCTAAAAATAGGCACCAAAAAAGTTGACAAAAACGTCACAAAAAGCCACAAGAACGTCTAAAAATAGGCAACAAAGAAGTTGAAAAAAACGTCACAAAAAGCCACAATAACGTCTAAAAATTGGCAACAAAAAAGTTGACAAAAACGTCACAAAAAGCCAAAAGAACGTCTAAAAATAGGCAACAAAGAAGTTGACAAAAACGTCACGAAACAAGCGACAAAGACGTCTAAAAATAGGCAACAAAAAAGATGGCAAAAACGTCACAAAAAAAGCGACAACGTCTCAGAAATGGACTAAAACGTCTCACAAAGACACAAAAACGTCTAAAAATAGGCAACGAAAAAGTTGACAAAAAAGTCAAAAAATAAGCAACAAAAAAGATGACAAAAATGTCACAAAAAAGCGACAAAAACGTCTAAAAATAGGCAACAAAAAATTTGACAAAAATATCACAAAAAAGTGACAAAGTCTTAGAGAGGGACAAAAACGTCTCAGAAAGGGACAAAAACGTCTAGAAATAGACAACATAAAATTTGACAAAAACGTCACGAAAAAAGTGACTAAGACTTCTGAAAATAGGCAACAAAAAAGTTGACAAAAACGTCACGAAAAAGCGACAAAGACGTCTAAAAATAGGCAACAAAAAAGTTGACAAAACCATAAAACGTCACAAAAAAGCAACAAAAACGTCTAAAATTAGGCAAAAAAAAAAGTTGAAAAAAACGTCACGAAAAAAGCGACAATGAAGTCTAAAAATTGGCAAAAAAAAGTTGACAAAAACTTCTAAAAATAGCGACAATATCTCAGAAAGGGACAAAAACGTCTCAGAAAGGGACAAAAATGTCTAAAAATGGGCAACAAAAAAATTGATAAATACGTCACAAAAAAAGTGACAAAGACGTCTAAAAATAGGCAACAAAAAAGTTGAGAAAAACGTCAAAAAATATGCAACAAAAAAGTTGACAAAAACGTTACGAAACAAGCGACAAAACGTCTGAAAATAGGCAACAAAAAAGTTGACAAAAACGTCACGAAAAAAGCGACAAAGACGTCTAAAAATAGGCAACAAAAAAGATGACAAAAACGTCACAAAAAAGCAACAAAAACGTCAAAGAATAGGCAACAAAAAAGTTGACAAAAACGTCACAAGAAAAGCGACAGAGATGTCTAAAAATAGGCAACAAAAAAGTTGATAAAAACGTCTAAAAATAGCGACATCTCAGAAAGGGACAAAAACGTCTAAAAATAGGCAACAAAAAATATGACAAAAACGTCACAAAAAAAGCGACAACGTCTCAGAAATGGACAAAAACGTCTCACAAAGGGACAATAACGTCTAAAAATAGGCAACAAAAAGTTGACAAAAACGTCACGGAAAAAGCAGCAAAGACATCTTAAAGTAGGCAACAAAAAAGCAACAAAAACGTCTAAAAATAGGCAACAAAAAAGTTGACAAAAAAGTCTCATAAAGGGACAAAAAGTTCTAAAAATAGGCAACAAAAAAGTTGACAAAAACGTCACAAAAAAGCGACAAAAACGTCTAAAAATAGGCAACAAAAAAGTTGACAAAAACGTCACGAAAAAAGCGACAAAGACGTCTAAAAATAGGCAACAAAAAAGTTGAGAAATATGTCAAAAAGTAGGCAACAAAAAAGTTGACAAAAATGTCACAAAAAAGCGACAAAAACGTCTAAAAATAGGCAACAAAAAAGTTGACAAAAACGTCACAAAAAGCGACAATAACGTCTAAAAATAGGCATCAAAAAAGTTGACAAAAACGTCTAAAAATAGCGACAACGTCTCAGAAAAGGACAAAAACGTCTCAGAAAGGGACAAAAACAACAAAAAATAGGCAACAAAAAAGTTGACAAAAACGTCACGAAAAGCCACAAAAACGTCTAAAAATAGGCAGCAAAAAAGATGACAAAAACGTCACAAAAAAAGCAACAATAAAGTCTAAAAATAGCGACAACGTCTCAGAAACGGACAACAACTTCTCACAAAGGGACAAAAACGTCGAAAAATAGGCAACAAAAAAGTTGAGAAAACGTCACGAAACAGACAAAGACTTCTAAAAATAGGCAACAAAAAAGTTGACAAAAACGTCACGAAACAGACAAAGACTTCTAAAAATAGGCAACAAAAAAGTTGACAAAAACGTCACACAAAAGCGTCAAAAACATCTAAAAGTAGGCAACAAAAAAGCAACAAAAACGTCTAAAAATAGGCAATAAAAAAGTCGACAAAAACGTCACAAAAAAGCCACAAAAACGTTTAGTCGCTTTTTTGTTACGTTTTTGTCACCTTTTTGTCAACTTTTTTGTGACGTTTTTGTCAATTTTGTTGTGTGTTTGTGTCAACTTTTTTGTGATGTTTTTGTCAACTTTTTTGTGAATTTGTTTTCAACTTTTTTGTGACGTTTAGTCGCTTTTTTGTTACGTTTTTGTCACCTTTTTGTCAACTTTGTTGTGACGTTTTTGTCGCCTTTTTTGTTGCCTATTTTTATGATTTTCTCGCCTTTTTTGTGACGTTTTTGTCAACTTTTTTGTGCGTTTTTGTCAACTTTGTTGAGACATTTTAATCGCAATTTTGTGACTTTTTTGTCAACTTTTTTGTGAAGATTTTGTAAACTTTTTTGTAACTTTTTCCCAATTTTGTTGTGCGTTTGTGTCAACTTTTTTGTGATGTTTTTGTCAACTTTTTTGTAACTTTTTTGTCAAATTTGATGTGCGTTTGTGTCGCCTTTTTTCTTGCCTATTTTAAGATGTCATTGTTGAATTTTTGTGACGTTTTTGTTAACTTTTTTGTGAAGTTTTTGTCAACTTTTTTGTGACGTTTAGTCACTTTTTTGTTACGTTTTTGTCACCTTTTTGTCAAATTTATTGTGACGTTTTTGTCGCATTTTTTTGCCTATTTTTAGATGTTTTTCTAGCCATTTTTGTGACGTTTTTGTCGGCTTTTTTGTTGCCTATTTTTATGATTTTCTCGCCTTTCTGTGACGTTTTTGTCAACTTTTTTGTGCGTTTTTGTCAACTTTGTTGAGACATTTTAATCGCAATTTTGTGATTTTTTTGTCAACTTTTTTGTAACGTTTTTGTCAATTTTGTTGTGCGTTTGTGTCAAATGTTTTGTTGCCTATTTTTAGACATTTTTGTCGCCTTTTTTGTTGCTTATTTTAGGATGTCTTTGTCACCTTTTTGTGAAGTTTTTGTCAACTTTTTTGTGAAGTTTGTGTCATTTTTTTGTGATGTTTTTGTCAACTTTTTGGTTAAGTTTGTGTCAACTTTTTTTGACGTTTTTGACAACTTTTTTGTAACGTTTTTGTCAACATTTTTGTGATGTTTTTGTCAAGTTTTTTTGTTGCCTAATTTGAGACATTGTTGTCAACTATTTTGTGACGTTTTTGTCCCCTTTTTTGTGAAGTTTTTGTAAACTATTTTATGACGTTTTGTCAACTTTTTTGTGAGTTTTTATCAACTTTGTTGAGACATTTTAGTCTCATTTTTGTGATGTTTTTGTCAACTTTTTTATGCGTTTGTGTCAACTTATTTGTGACATTTTTGTCAAATTATTGTGACGTTTTTGTAAACTTTTTTGTAACTTTTTGTCAATTTTGTTGTGCTTTTTTGTGAACTTTGTTGAGACATTTTAGTCGCAATTTTGTGACTTTTTGTCAACTTTTTTGTAACTTTTTTGTCAAATTTGATGTGCGTTTGTGTCGCCTTTTTTCTTGCCTATTTTAAGATGTCATTGTCGCATTTTTGTGACGTTTTTGTTGACTTTTTTGTGAAGTTTTTGTCAACTTTTTTGTGACGTTTAGTCACTTTTTTGTTACGTTTTTGTCACCTTTTTGTCAAATTTATTGTGACGTTTTTGTCGCCTTTTTTTGCCTATTTTTAGATGTTTTTCTCGCCTTTTTTGTGACGTTTTTGTAAATTTTTTTGTGACTTTTTTGTAAACTTTTTTTGTGATGTTTTTGTCACCTTTTTGTCAACTTTGTTGATACATTTTAGTCGCATTTTTGTGACATTTTTGTCAACTTTTTGCTGCGTTTTTGTCAACTTTGTTGAGACATTTTAATCGCAATTTTGTGACTTTTTTGTCAACTTTTTTGTGAAGATTTTGTAAACTTTTTTGTAACTTTTTCCCAATTTTGTTGTGCGTTTGTGTCAACTTTTTTGTGATGTTTTTGTCAACTTTTTTGTGAAGTTTTTGTCAACTTTTTTGTGACGTTTAGTAGCTTTTCTGTTACGTTTTTGTCACCTTTTTGTCAACTTTGTTGTGATGTTTTTGTCGCCTTTTTTGTTGCCTATTTTTATGATTTTCTCGCCTTTTTGTGACGTTTTTGTCAACTTTTTTGTTGCCTATTTTAAGATGTCTTTGTCGCCTTTTTGTGACGTTTTTGTCAACTTTTTTGTGTGTTTTTGTCAACTTTTTGAGACATTTTAGTCACATTTTTGTAACGTTTTTGTCAACTTTTTTGTGAAGATTTTGTAAACTTTTTTGTAACTTTTTCCCAATTTTGTTGTGTGTTTGTGTCAACTTTTTTGTGATGTTTTTGTCAACTTTTTTGTGAAGTTTTTGTTAACTTTTTTGTGACGTTTAGTCGCTTTTTTGTTACGTTTTTGTCACCTTTTTGTCAACTTTGTTGTGACATTTTAGTCTCATTTTTGTGATGTTTTTGTCAACTTTTTTATGCGTTTGTGTCAACTTATTTGTGACATTTTTGTCAAATTATTGTGACGTTTTTGTAAACTTTTTTGTAACTTTTTGTCAATTTTGTTGTGCTTTTTTGTGAACTTTGTTGAGACATTTTAGTCGCAATTTTGTGACTTTTTGTCAACTTTTTTGTAACTTTTTTGTCAAATTTGATGTGCGTTTGTGTCGCCTTTTTTCTTGCCTATTTTAAGATGTCATTGTCGCATTTTTGTGACGTTTTTGTTGACTTTTTTGTGAAGTTTTTGTCAACTTTTTTGTGACGTTTAGTCACTTTTTTGTTACGTTTTTGTCACCTTTTTGTCAAATTTATTGTGACGTTTTTGTCGCCTTTTTTTGCCTATTTTTAGATGTTTTTCTCGCCTTTTTTGTGACGTTTTTGTAAATTTTTTTGTGACTTTTTTGTAAACTTTTTTTGTGATGTTTTTGTCACCTTTTTGTCAACTTTGTTGATACATTTTAGTCGCATTTTTGTGACATTTTTGTCAACTTTTTGCTGCGTTTTTGTCAACTTTGTTGAGACATTTTAATCGCAATTTTGTGACTTTTTTGTCAACTTTTTCCCAATTTTGTTCGCCTTTTTTGTTGCTTATTTTAGGATGTCTTTGTCACCTTTTTGTGAAGTTTTTGTCAACTTTTTTGTGAAGTTTGTGTCATTTTTTTGTGATGTTTTTGTCAACTTTTTGGTTAAGTTTGTGTCAACTTTTTTTGACGTTTTTGACAACTTTTTTGTAACGTTTTTGTCAACATTTTTGTGATGTTTTTGTCAACTTTTTTTGTTGCCTAATTTGAGACATTTTTGTCAACTATTTTGTGACGTTTTTGTCCCCTTTTTTGTGAAGTTTTTGTAAACTATTTTATGACGTTTTTCAACTTTTTTGTGAGTTTTTATCAACTTTGTTGAGACGTTTTAGTCTCATTTTTGTGATGTTTTTGTCAACTTTTTTATGCGTTTGTGTCAACTTATTTGTGACATTTTTGTCAAATTATTGTGACGTTTTTGTAAACTTTTTTGTAACTTTTTGTCAATTTTGTTGTGCGTTTGTGTCGCCTTTTTTGTTGCCTATTTTTAGATGTTTTTCTCACCTTTATTGTGACGTTTTTGTCAACTTTTTTGTGCGTTTTTGTCAATTTTGTTGTGCTTTTTTGTGAACTTTGTTGAGACATTTTAGTCGCAATTTTGTGACTTTTTTTCAACTTTTTTGTAACTTTTTTGTCAAATTTGATGTGCGTTTGTGTCGCCTTTTTTCTTGTCTATTTTAAGATGTCATTGTCGCATTTTTGTGACGTTTTTGTTAACTTTTTTGTGAAGTTTTTGTCAACTTTTTTGTGACGTTTAGTCACTTTTTTGTTACGTTTTTGTCACCTTTTTTTGTCAAATTTATTGTGACGTTTTTGTCGCCTTTTTTGCCTATTTTTAGATGTTTTTCTCGCCTTTTTTGTGACGTTTTTGTCAACTTTTTTGTGCGTTTTTGTCAACTTTGTTGATACATTTTAGTTGCATTTTTGTGACGTTTTTGTCAACTTTTTGCTGCGTTTTTGTCAATTTTGTTGAGCGTTTTTGTCAACTTTGTTGAGACATTTTAGTCGCAATTTTGTGACTTTGTGTCATCTTTTTTGTAACGTTTTTGTCAATTTTGTTGTGCGTTTGTGTCAACTTTTTTGTTGCCTGTTTTTTAACGTTTTTGTCGCCTTTTTGGTTGCCTATTTTAAGATATCTTTGTCGCCTTTTTGTGACGTTTTTCTCAACTTTTTTGTGCGTTTTTGTCAACTTTTTGAGACATTTTAGTCGCATTTTTGTGACGTTTTGGTCAACTTTTTTGTGAAGATTTTGTAAACTTTTTTGTAACTTTTTCTCAATTTTGTTGTGCTTTTGTGTCAACTTTTTTGTGATGTTTTTGTCAACTTTTTTGTGACGTTTTTGTCAATTTTGTTGTGCGTTTGTGTCAAATTTTTTGTGAAGTTTTTGTCAACTTTTGTGAAGTTTTTGTCAACTTTTTTGTGACGTTTAGTCGCTTTTTTGTTACGTTTTTGTCACCTTTTTGTCAACTTTGTTGTGTCGTTTTTTTCAACTTTTTTGTCAACTTTTTTGTGAAGTTTTTGTCAACTTTTTTTGTGCAGTTTGGTCAACTTTTTCGCGACGTTTTTGGCAACTTTTTTTGTTGCCTAATTTTAGACATTTTTGTCAACTATGTTGTGACGTTTTTGTCAACTTTTTTGTGAAGTTTTTGTAAACTATTTTACGACGTTTTGTCAACTTTTTTGTGAGTTTTTATCACCTTTGTTGAGACATTTTAGTCGCATTTTTGTGATGTTTTTGTTAAATTTTTTATGCGTTTGTGTCAACTTATTTGTGATGTTTCTGTCAACTTTTTTGTGAAGTTTTTGTCAACTTTTTTGTGACGTTTAGTCGCTTTTTTGTTACGTTTTTGTCACCTTTTTGTCAACTTTGTTGTGACGTTTTTGTCAGCTTTTTTGTTGCCTATTTTTATGATTTTCTCGCCTTTTTGTGATGTTTTTGTCAATTTTGTTGTGCGTTTGTGTCAAATTTGTTGTTGCCTATTTTTAGACATTTTTGTCGCCTTTTTTGTTGCTTATTTTAGGATGTCTTTGTCTTTTGTGACGTTTTTGTCAACTTTTTTGTGCATTTGTCAACTTTGTTGAGACATTTTAGTCACATTTTTGTGACGTTTTTGTCAACTTTTTTGTGCGTTTGTCAACTTTGTTGAGACATTTTAGTCACATTTTTGTGACGTTTTTGACAACTTTTTAGTAACGTTTTTGTAAACTTTTTTGTAACTTTTTGTCAATTTTGTTGTGCGTTTGTATCAATTTTTTTGTCACCTTTTTGTCAACTTTGTTGTGAAGTTTTTGTCCGCTTTTTTGTTTCCTATTTTTATGATTTTCTCGCCTTATTTGTGACGTTTTTGTCAACTTTTTTGTGCGTTTTTGTCAACTTTGTTGAGATATTTTAATCGCTTTTTTGTTACGTTTTTGTCACCTTTTTGTCAACTTTGTTGAGACGTTTTTGTCGCCTTTTGTGTTGCCTATTTTTATGATTTTCTCGCCTTTTTTGTGAAGTTTTTGTCAACTTATTTGTGACGTTTTTGTCAACTATTTTGTGATGTTTTGTCAACTTTTTTGTTGCCTATTTTTAGACGTTTTTGTCAATTTTGTTGTGACGTTTGTGTCAACTTTATTGTGATGTTTTTTTCCACTTTTTTGTGAAGTTTTTCTAAACTTTTTTGTGCGTTTTTGTCAACTTTTTTGTGCGTTTTTGTCAACTTTTTTGTGCGTTTTTGTCAACTTTTTTGTGCGTTTTTGTCAACTTTGTTGAGACGTTTTTGTCAACTTATTTGTGACGTTTTTGTCAACTATTTTGTGACGTTTTGTCAACTTTTTTGTTGCCTATTTTTAGACGTTTTTGTCAATTTTATTGTGCGTTTCTGTCAACTTTTTTGTGACGTTTTTGTAAACTTTTTTGTGACGTTTTTTGTAACTTTTTGTCAATTTTGTTGTGCGTTTGTGTCAACTTTTTTGTGACTTTTTGTCAACTTTTTTGTGACGTTTTTGTTGCCTAATTTTATACGTCTTTGTCAATTTTTTTTTGCCTATTTTAAGATGTTTTTGTCGCCTTTTGTGACATTTTTGTCAACTTTTTTGCGCATTTTTATCAACTTTGACATTTAAGTGACAATATTGTCATGTTTTTGTCAACTTTTTTGTAACGTTTTTGTCAATTTTTTTGTGCGTTTGTGTCAACTTTTTTGTGACGTTTTTGTCAAATTTTGTGACGTTTAATTGCTGTTTTTGTGATGTTTTTGTCACCTTTTTGTCAACTTTGTTGATACATTTTAGTCGCATTTTTGTGACGTTTTGTCAACTATTTAGTGACGTTTTGTCAACTTTTTTGTTGCCTATTTTTAGACATTTTTGGCAACTTTTTTGTGACGTTTATGTGACCTTTTTTGTGTGTTTTTGTCAACTTTGTTGCGACATTTTAATCGCATTTTTGTGATGTTTTTGTCAACTTTTTTGTGACTTTTTGTCAACTTTTTTGTGACGTTTTTGTCGCCTTTCTTGTTGCCTATTTTTATATGTTTTTGTCATCTTTTTTTGCCTAATTTTAGAGGTTTTTGTCGCTTTTGTGTGACGTTTTTGTCAATTTTTTTGTGACGTTTTTGTCAACATTTTTTTGTGCGTTTTTGTCAACTTATTTTTGACGTTTTTGTCAACTATTTTGTGACGTTTTGTCAACTTTTTTTATGCCTATTTTTAGACGTTTTTGTCAATTTTGTTGTGCGTTTAATCGCTTTTTTGTGATGTTTTTGTCACCTTTTTGTCAACTTTGTTGATACATTTTAGTCGCATTTTTGTGACGTTTTTGTCAACTTTTTTTGTGACGTTTTGTCAACTTATTTGTGACGTTTATGCCAACTATTTAGTGACGTTTTGTCAACTTTTTTTGTTGCCTATTTTTAACATTTTTGTCAACTTTTTTGTGACGTTTATGTCAACTTTTTCTTGACGTTTAGTCGCTTTTTTGTTACGTTTTTGTCACATTTTTGTCAAATTTGTTGTGACGTTTTTGTCGCCTTTTTTGTTGCCTATTTTTAGATGTTTTTCTCGCCTTTTTTGTGACGTTTTTGTCAACTTTTTTGTAACGTTTTTGACAATTTTGTTGTGCGTTTGTGTCAAATTTTTTGTGACGTTTTGGTCAATTTTGTTGTGCGTTTTTGTCAACTTTTTTGTAACGTTTTTGACAATTTTGTTGTGCGTTTGTGTCAAATTTTTTGTGACGTTTTGGTCAATTTTGTTGTGCGTTTTTGTCAACTTTGTTGAGACATTTTAGTCGCAATTTTGTGACTTTTTTGTCAACTTTTTTGTAAAGTTTTTGTCAATTTTGTTGTGCGTTTGTGTCAACTTTTTTGTGACGTTTTGTCAACTTTTTTGTTACGTTTTTGTCAACTTTGTTGATACATTTTAGTTGCATTTTTGTCAACTTTTTTGTGACGTTTTGTCAACTATTTTGTGACGTTTTGTCAACTTCTTTTGTTGCCTATTTTGACATATTTTTGTTGCTTATTTTTAGAAGTTTCTGTCGCCTTTTTTTGTTGCCTATTTTTAGATGTTTTTGTCGCCTTTTTTGTGATGTTTTTGTCAACTTTGTGGAGACATTGTAGTCGCATTTTTGTGACGTTGTTGTCGCTTTTTTGTTGTCTATTTTTGACGTTTTTTGTCGCCTTTTTTGTGACGTTGTTGTCGCTTTTTTGTTGCCTATTTTTAGATGTTTTTGTCGCCTTTTTATGACGTTTTTGTCAACTTTGTTGAGACATTTTAGTCGCATTTTTGTGACGTTTTTGTCAACTTTTTTGTGACGTTTTGTCAACTATTTTGTGACGTTTTGTCAACTTTTTTTGTTGCCTATATTTTTAGACATTTTTGTCAACTTTTTTGTGACGTTTTTGTCAACTTTTTTGTCAACTTTTTCGTTGTCTATTTTTACATATTTTTGTTGCCTATTTTTACATGTTTTTGTCATATTATCTGTGAAGATTTTGTCAACTATTTTGTGACGTGTTGTCAAATTTTTGTTGCATATTTTTAGACATTTTTTTCAATTTTTTTGTGACTTTTTGTCAAATTTTTTGTGACGTTTTTGTCAATGTTGTGCGTTTTTGTCAATTTTTTGTGTCGTTTTTGTCAACTTTTTTGTGACTTTTTTGACAACTATTTTGTGAAGTTTTTGTCAACTTTTTTGTGACGATTTTGTCAACTTTTTTTGTTGCCTAATTTGAGACATTTTTGTTAACTATTTTGTGACGTTTTTGTCAGCTTTTTGTGACGATTTTGTCATCTTTTTTGTGACGTTTTTGTCAACTTTTTGTGACGTTTTTGTAAACTTTTTTGTAACTTTTTGTCAATTTTGTTGTGCGTTTGTGTCAACTTTTTTGTGACGTTTTTGTCAACTTTCTTGTGAAGTTTTTGTCAACTTTTTCTTGACGTTTAGTCGCTTTTTTGTTACGTTTTTGTCACATTTTTGTCAAATTTGTTGTGACGTTTTTGTCGCCTTTTTTGTTGTCTATTTTTAGATGTTTTTCTCGCCTTTTTTGTGACGTTTTTGTCAACTTTTTTGTAACGTTTTTGACAATTTTGTTGTGCGTTTGTTTCAAATTTTTTGTGACGTTTTGGTCAATTTTGTTGTGCGTTTTTGTCAACTTTGTTGAGACATTTTAGTTGCAATTTTGTGACTTTTTTGTCAACTTTTTTGTTAAGTTTTTGTCAATTTTGTTGTGCGTTTGTGTCAACTTTTTTGTGACGTTTTTGTCAACATTTTTGTTACGTTTTTGTCAACTTTTTCTTGACGTTTAGTCGTTTTTTTGTTACGTTTTTGTCGCCTTTTTTGTTGCCTAATTTTATACGTTTTTGTCAAATTTTTTTTGCCTATTTTTAGATGTTTTTGTCGCCTTTTGTGACGTTTTTGTCAACTTTTTTGCGCGTTTTTATCAACTTTGTTGAGACATTTAATTTGCAATTTTGTCATGTTTTTGTCAACTTTTTTGTAACGTTTTTGTCAATTTTTTTGTGCGTTTGTGTCAACTTTTTTATGACGTTTTTGTCAAATTTTGTGACGTTTAATTGCTTTTTTGTGATGTTTTTGTCACCTTTTTGTCAACTTTGTTGATCCATTTTAGTCGCATTTTTGTGACGTTTTGTCAACTTATTTGTGACGTTTTTGCCAACTATTTAGTGAAGTTTTGTCAACTTTTTTGTTGCCTATTTTTAGACATTTTTGGCAACTTTTTTGTGACGTTGTCGCTTTTTTGTTGCCTTATTTTTAGATGTTTTTGTTGCCTTTTTTGTGACGTTTTTGTCAACTTTTTTGTGCGTTTTTGTCAACTTTGTTGTGACAATTTAGTCGCATTTTTGTGACATTTTTGTCAACTTTTTTGTGAAGTTTTTGTCAACTTTTTTGTGAAGTTTGTGTCAACTTTTTTGTGACGTCTTTGTCAACTTTTTTGTCATTTTTAGACATTTTTATCAACTTTTTTGTGACGTTTTTGTCAATGTTGTGCGTTTTTGTCAATTTTTTTGTGTCGTTTTTGTCAACTTTTTTGTGACGTTTTTGTCAGCTTTTTGTGACGATTTTGTCAACTTTTTTGTGACGTTTTTGTCAACTTTTTTGTGACATTTTTGTCACCTTTTTTGTGACGTTGTTGTCAATTTTTTTGTGCGTTTTTGTCAACTATTTTTGACTTTTTGTCAAATTTTTTTGTTGCCACTTTTTAGACGTTTTTGTCAACTTTTTTGTGACGTTGTTGTCGCTTTTTTGTTGCCTATTTTTGACGTTTTTTGCCGCCTTTTTATGACGTTTTTGTCATCTTTTTTGTGCGTTTTTTTCAACTTTGTTGAGACATTTTAGTCGCATTTTTGTGACGTTTTGGTCAACTTTTTTGTGTCGTTTTGTCAACTATTTCGTGACGTTTTGTCAACTTTTTTTGTTGCCTATATTTAGACATTTTTGTCAACTTTTTTGTGATGTTTTTGTCAACTTTTTTGTGACATTTTTGTCAACTTTTTTGTTGTCTATTTTTACATATTTTTGTTGCCTATTTTTACATGATTTTGTCATCTTTTTGTCATATTATCTGTGAAGATTTTGTCAACTATTTTGTGACGTGTTGTCAAATTTTTGTTTTATATTTTTAGACATTTCTTTCAATTTTTTTGTGACTTTTTGTCAAATTTTTTGTGACGTTTTTGTCAACTTTTTTGTGAAGTTTTTGTCAACTTTTTTGTGAAGTTTGTGTCAACGTTTTTGTGACGTTTTTGTCAACTTTTTTGTCATTTTTAGACATTTTTATCAACTTTTTTGTGACGTTTTTGTCAATGTTGTGCGTTTTTGTCAATTTTTTTGTGTCGTTTTTGTCAACTTTTTTGTGACGTTTTTGTCAACTTTTTTTGTTGCCTAATTTTAGACATTTTTGTTAACTATTTTGTGACGTTTTTGTCAGCTTTTTGTGACGATTTTGTCAACTTTTTTGTGACGTTTTTGTCAACTTTTTTGTTACGTTTTTGTCAACTTTTTCTTGACGTTTAGTCGTTTTTTTGTTACGTTTTTGTCACATTTTGTTGTGGGTTTGTGTCAACTTTTTTGTGACTTTTTGTCAACTTTTTTGTGACTTTTTTGTCGCCTTTTTTGTTGCCTAATTTTATACGTTTTATCAATTTTTTTTGCCTATTTTAAGATGTTTTTGTCGCCTTTTGTGACGTTTTTGTCAACTTTGTTGAGACATTTAAGTGGCAATTTTGTCATGTTTTTGTCAACTTTTTTGTAACGTTTTTGTCAATTTTTTTGTGCGTTTGTGTCAACTTTTTTGTGACGTTTTTGTCAAATTTTGTGACGTTTAATTGCTTTTTTGTGATGTTTTTGTCACCTTTTTGTCAACTTTGTTGATACATTTTAGTCGCATTTTTGTGACGTTTTTTCAACTTATTTGTGACGTTTTTGCCAACTATTTAGTGACGTTTTGTCAACTTTTTTATTGCCTATTTTTAGAAATTTTTGTCAACTTTTTTGTGACGTTTATGTCACCTTTTTTGTGACGTTTATGTCACCTTTTTTGTGACGTTGTCAATTATTTTGTACGTTTTTGTCAACTATTTTTGAGTTTTTGTCAAATTTTTTGTTGCCTCTTTTTAGACGTTTTTGTCAAATTTTTTTGTGACGTTGTTGTCGCTTTTTTGTTGCCTTATTTTTAGATGTTTTTGTTGCCTTTTTTGTGACGTTTTTGTCAATTTTTTTGTGCGTTTTTGTCAATTTTGTTGCGACATTTTAGTCGCATTTTTGTGACGTTTTTGTCAACTTTTTTGTGACGTTTATGTCACCTTTTTTGTGACGTTTATGTCACCTTTTTTGTGACGTTGTCAATTATTTTGTACGTTTTTGTCAACTATTTTTGAGTTTTTGTCAACTTTTTTGTGCGTTTTTGTCAATTTTGTTGCGACATTTTAGTCGCATTTTTGTGACGTTTTTATCAACTTTTTTGTGACTTTTTGTCAACTTTTTTGTAACGTTTTTGTCGCCTTTTTTGTTGCCTATTTTTATTCGTTTTTGTAATCTTTTTTTTGCCTATTTTTAGATGTTTTTGTCGCTTTTGTGTGACGTTTTTGTCAATTTTTTTGTGCGTTTTTGTCAACATTTTTTTGTGCGTTTTTGTCAACTTATTTTTGACGTTTTTGTCAACTATTTTGTGACGTTTTGTCAACTTTTTATTGCCTATTTTTAGACATTTTTGGCAACTTTTTTGTGACATTTATGTCACCTTTTTTGTTGCCTATTTTTATTCGTTTTTGTCATCTTTTTTTTGCCTATTTTTAGATGTTTTTGTCGCTTTTGTGTGACGTTTTTGTCAATTTTTTTGTGCGTTTTTGTCAACTTTTTTTGTGCGTTTTTGTCAACTTTGTTGTGACATTTTAGTCGCATTTTTGTGACGTTTTTGTCAACTTTTTTGTGAAGTTTGTGTCAACTTTTTTGTGACGTTTTTGTCAACTTTTTTGTCATTTTTAGACATTTTTATCAACTTTTTTGTGACGTTTTTGTCAATGTTGTGCGTTTTTGTCAATTTTTTTGTGTCGTTTTTGTCAACTTTTTTGTGACGTTTTTGTCAACTTTTTTTGTTGCCTAATTTTAGACATTTTTGTTAACTATTTTGTGACGTTTTTGTCAGCTTTTTGTGACGATTTTGTCAACTTTTTTGTGACGTTTTTGTCAACTTTTTTGTTACGTTTTTGTCAACTTTTTCTTGACGTTTAGTCGTTTTTTTGTTACGTTTTTGTCACATTTTGTTGTGGGTTTGTGTCAACTTTTTTGTGACTTTTTGTCAACTTTTTTGTGACGTTTTTGTCGCCTTTTTTGTTGCCTAATTTTATACGTTTTATCAATTTTTTTTGCCTATTTTAAGATGTTTTTGTCGCCTTTTGTGACGTTTTTGTCAACTTTGTTGAGACATTTAAGTGGCAATTTTGTCATGTTTTTGTCAACTTTTTTTGTAACGTTTTTGTCAATTTTTTTGTGCGTTTGTGTCAACTTTTTTGTGACGTTTTTGTCAAATTTTGTGACGTTTAATTGCTTTTTTGTGATGTTTTTGTCACCTTTTTGTCAACTTTGTTGATACATTTTAGTCGCATTTTTGTGACGTTTTGTCAACTTATTTGTGACGTTTTTGCCAACTATTTAGTGACGTTTTGTCAACTTTTTTATTGCCTATTTTTAGACATTTTTGGCAACTTTTTTGTGACGTTTGTCACCTTTTTTGTGAGGTTTATGTCACCTTTTTTGTGACGTTGTCAATTATTTTGTACGTTTTTGTCAACTATTTTTGAGTTTTTGTCAAATTTTTTGTTGCCTCTTTTTAGACGTTTTTGTCAACTTTTTTTGTGACGTTGTTGTCGCTTTTTTGTTGCCTTATTTTTAGATGTTTTTGTTGCCTTTTTTGTGACGTTTTTGTCAACTTTTTTGTGCGTTTTTGTCAATTTTGTTGCGACATTTTAGTCGCATTTTTGTGACGTTTTTATCAACTTTTTTGTGACTTTTTGTCAACTTTTTTGTAACGTTTTTGTCGCCTTTTTTGTTGCCTATTTTTATTCGTTTTTGTAATCTTTTTTTTGCCTATTTTTAGATGCTTTTGTCGCTTTTGTGTGACGTTTTTGTCAATTTTTTTGTGCGTTTTGTCAACATTTTTTTGTGCGTTTTTGTCAACTTATTTTTGACTTTTTTGTCAAATTTTGTGACGTTTAATTGCTTTTTTGTGATGTTTTTGTCACCTTTTTGTCAACTTTGTTGATCCATTTTAGTCGCATTTTTGTGACGTTTTGTCAACTTATTTGTGACGTTTTTGTCAACTATTTAGTGAAGTTTTGTCAACTTTTTTGTTGCCTATTTTTAGACATTTTTGGCAACTTTTTTGTGACGTTGTCGCTTTTTTGTTGCCTTATTTTTAGATGTTTTTGTTGCCTTTTTTGTGACGTTTTTGTCAACTTTTTTGTGCGTTTTTGTCAACTTTGTTGTGACAATTTAGTCGCATTTTTGTGACATTTTTGTCAACTTTTTTGTGAAGTTTTTGTCAACTTTTTTGTGAAGTTTGTGTCAACTTTTTTGTGACGTCTTTGTCAACTTTTTTGTCATTTTTAGACATTTTTATCAACTTTTTTGTGACGTTTTTGTCAATGTTGTGCGTTTTTGTCAATTTTTTTGTGTCGTTTTTGTCAACTTTTTTGTGACATTTTTGTCACCTTTTTTGTGACATTGTTGTCAATTTTTTTGTGCGTTTTTGTCAACTATTTTTGACTTTTTGTCAAATTTTTTTGTTGCCACTTTTTAGACGTTTTTGTCAACTTTTTTGTGACGTTGTTGTCGCTTTTTTGTTGCCTATTTTTGACGTTTTTTGCCGCCTTTTTATGATGTTTTTGTCATCTTTTTTGTGCGTTTTTTTCAACTTTGTTGAGACATTTTAGTCGCATTTTTGTGACGTTTTGGTCAACTTTTTTGTGTCGTTTTGTCAACTATTTCGTGACGTTTTGTCAACTTTTTTTGTTGCCTATATTTAGACATTTTTGTCAACTTTTTTGTGATGTTTTTGTCAACTTTTTTGTGACATTTTTGTCAACTTTTTTGTTGTCTATTTTTACATATTTTTGTTGCCTATTTTTACATGATTTTGTCATCTTTTTGTCATATTATCTGTGAAGATTTTGTCAACTATTTTGTGACGTGTTGTCAAATTTTTGTTTTATATTTTTAGACATTTCTTTCAATTTTTTTGTGACTTTTTGTCAAATTTTTTGTGACGTTTTTGTCAACTTTTTTGTGAAGTTTTTGTCAACTTTTTTGTGAAGTTTGTGTCAACTTTTTTGTGACGTTTTTGTCAACTTTTTTGTCATTTTTAGACATTTTTATCAACTTTTTTGTGACGTTTTTGTCAATGTTGTGCGTTTTTGTCAATTTTTTTGTGTCGTTTTTGTCAACTTTTTTGTGACGTTTTTGTCAACTTTTTTTGTTGCCTAATTTTAGACATTTTTGTTAACTATTTTGTGACGTTTTTGTCAGCTTTTTGTGACGATTTTGTCAACTTTTTTGTGACGTTTTTGTCAACTTTTTTGTTACGTTTTTGTCAACTTTTTCTTGACGTTTAGTCGTTTTTTTGTTACGTTTTTGTCACATTTTGTTGTGGGTTTGTGTCAACTTTTTTGTGACTTTTTGTCAACTTTTTTGTGACTTTTTTGTCGCCTTTTTTGTTGCCTAATTTTATACGTTTTATCAATTTTTTTTGCCTATTTTAAGATGTTTTTGTCGCCTTTTGTGACGTTTTTGTCAACTTTGTTGAGACATTTAAGTGGCAATTTTGTCATGTTTTTGTCAACTTTTTTGTAACGTTTTTGTCAATTTTTTTGTGCGTTTGTGTCAACTTTTTTGTGACGTTTTTGTCAAATTTTGTGACGTTTAATTGCTTTTTTGTGATGTTTTTGTCACCTTTTTGTCAACTTTGTTGATACATTTTAGTCGCATTTTTGTGACGTTTTTTCAACTTATTTGTGACGTTTTTGCCAACTATTTAGTGACGTTTTGTCAACTTTTTTATTGCCTATTTTTAGAAATTTTTGTCAACTTTTTTGTGACGTTTATGTCACCTTTTTTGTGACGTTTATGTCACCTTTTTTGTGACGTTGTCAATTATTTTGTACGTTTTTGTCAACTATTTTTGAGTTTTTGTCAAATTTTTTGTTGCCTCTTTTTAGACGTTTTTGTCAAATTTTTTTGTGACGTTGTTGTCGCTTTTTTGTTGCCTTATTTTTAGATGTTTTTGTTGCCTTTTTTGTGACGTTTTTGTCAATTTTTTTGTGCGTTTTTGTCAATTTTGTTGCGACATTTTAGTCGCATTTTTGTGACGTTTTTGTCAACTTTTTTGTGACGTTTATGTCACCTTTTTTGTGACGTTTATGTCACCTTTTTTGTGACGTTGTCAATTATTTTGTACGTTTTTGTCAACTATTTTTTGAGTTTTTGTCAACTTTTTTGTGCGTTTTTGTCAATTTTGTTGCGACATTTTAGTCGCATTTTTGTGACGTTTTTATCAACTTTTTTGTGACTTTTTGTCAACTTTTTTGTAACGTTTTTGTCGCCTTTTTTGTTGCCTATTTTTATTCGTTTTTGTAATCTTTTTTTTGCCTATTTTTAGATGTTTTTGTCGCTTTTGTGTGACGTTTTTGTCAATTTTTTTGTGCGTTTTTGTCAACATTTTTTTGTGCGTTTTTGTCAACTTATTTTTGACGTTTTTGTCAACTATTTTGTGACGTTTTGTCAACTTTTTATTGCCTATTTTTAGACATTTTTGGCAACTTTTTTGTGACATTTATGTCACCTTTTTTGTTGCCTATTTTTATTCGTTTTTGTCATCTTTTTTTTGCCTATTTTTAGATGTTTTTGTCGCTTTTGTGTGACGTTTTTGTCAATTTTTTTGTGCGTTTTTGTCAACTTTTTTTGTGCGTTTTTGTCAACTTTGTTGTGACATTTTAGTCGCATTTTTGTGACGTTTTTGTCAACTTTTTTGTGAAGTTTGTGTCAACTTTTTTGTGACGTTTTTGTCAACTTTTTTGTCATTTTTAGACATTTTTATCAACTTTTTTGTGACGTTTTTGTCAATGTTGTGCGTTTTTGTCAATTTTTTTGTGTCGTTTTTGTCAACTTTTTTGTGACGTTTTTGTCAACTTTTTTTGTTGCCTAATTTTAGACATTTTTGTTAACTATTTTGTGACGTTTTTGTCAGCTTTTTGTGACGATTTTGTCAACTTTTTTGTGACGTTTTTGTCAACTTTTTTGTTACGTTTTTGTCAACTTTTTCTTGACGTTTAGTCGTTTTTTTGTTACGTTTTTGTCACATTTTGTTGTGGGTTTGTGTCAACTTTTTTGTGACTTTTTGTCAACTTTTTTGTGACGTTTTTGTCGCCTTTTTTGTTGCCTAATTTTATACGTTTTATCAATTTTTTTTGCCTATTTTAAGATGTTTTTGTCGCCTTTTGTGACGTTTTTGTCAACTTTGTTGAGACATTTAAGTGGCAATTTTGTCATGTTTTTGTCAACTTTTTTTGTAACGTTTTTGTCAATTTTTTTGTGCGTTTGTGTCAACTTTTTTGTGACGTTTTTGTCAAATTTTGTGACGTTTAATTGCTTTTTTGTGATGTTTTTGTCACCTTTTTGTCAACTTTGTTGATACATTTTAGTCGCATTTTTGTGACGTTTTGTCAACTTATTTGTGACGTTTTTGCCAACTATTTAGTGACGTTTTGTCAACTTTTTTATTGCCTATTTTTAGACATTTTTGGCAACTTTTTTGTGACGTTTGTCACCTTTTTTGTGACGTTTATGTCACCTTTTTTGTGACGTTGTCAATTATTTTGTACGTTTTTGTCAACTATTTTTGAGTTTTTGTCAAATTTTTTGTTGCCTCTTTTTAGACGTTTTTGTCAACTTTTTTTGTGACGTTGTCGCTTTTTTGTTGCCTTATTTTTAGATGTTTTTGTTGCCTTTTTTGTGACGTTTTTGTCAACTTTTTTGTGCGTTTTTGTCAATTTTGTTGCGACATTTTAGTCGCATTTTTGTGACGTTTTTATCAACTTTTTTGTGACTTTTTGTCAACTTTTTTGTAACGTTTTTGTCGCCTTTTTTGTTGCCTATTTTTATTCGTTTTTGTAATCTTTTTTTTGCCTATTTTTAGATGCTTTTGTCGCTTTTGTGTGACGTTTTTGTCAATTTTTTTGTGCGTTTTTGTCAACATTTTTTTGTGCGTTTTTGTCAACTTATTTTTGACTTTTTTGTCAACTATTTTGTGACGTTTTGTCAACTTTTTTATTGCCTATTTTTAGAAATTTTTGTCAACTTTTTTGTGACGTTTATGTCACCTTTTTTGTGACGTTTATGTCACCTTTTTTGTGACGTTGTCAATTATTTTGTACGTTTTTGTCAACTATTTTTGAGTTTTTGTCAAATTTTTTGTTGCCTCTTTTTAGACGTTTTTGTCAACTTTTTTTGTGACGTTGTTGTCGCTTTTTTGTTGCCTTATTTTTAGATGTTTTTGTTGCCTTTTTTGTGACGTTTTTGTCAACTTTTTTGTGCGTTTTTGTCAATTTTGTTGCGACATTTTAGTCGCATTTTTGTGACGTTTTTGTCAACTTTTTTGTGACGTTTATGTCACCTTTTTTGTGACGTTTATGTCACCTTTTTTGTGACGTTGTCAATTATTTTGTACGTTTTTGTCAACTATTTTTGAGTTTTTGTCAAATTTTTTGTTGCCTCTTTTTAGACCTTTTTGTCAACTTTTTTTGTGACGTTGTTGTCGCTTTTTTGTTGCCTTATTTTTAGATGTTTTTGTTGCCTTTTTTGTGACGTTTTTGTCAACTTTTTTGTGCGTTTTTGTCAATTTTGTTGCGACATTTTAGTCGCATTTTTGTGACGTTTTTGTCAACTTTTTTGTGACGTTTATGTCACCTTTTTTGTGACGTTTATGTCACCTTTTTTGTGACGTTGTCAATTATTTTGTACGTTTTTGTCAACTATTTTTGAGTTTTTGTCAAATTTTTTGTTGCCTCTTTTTAGACGTTTTTGTCAACTTTTTTGTGACGTTGTTGTCGCTTTTTTGTTGCCTTATTTTTAGATGTTTTTGTTGCCTTTTTTGTGACGTTTTTGTCAACTTTTTGGTGCGTTTTTGTCAATTTTGTTGCGACATTTTAGTCGCATTTTTGTGACGTTTTTGTCAACTTTTTTGTGACTTTTTGTCAACTTTTTTGTAACGTTTTTGTCGCCTTTTTTGTTGCCTATTTTTATTCGTTTTTGTAATCTTTTTTTTGCCTATTTTTAGATGTTTTTGTCGCTTTTGTGTGACGTTTTTGTCAATTTTTTTGTGCGTTTTTGTCAACATTTTTTTGTGCGTTTTTGTCAACTTATTTTTGACTTTTTTGTCAACTTATTTGTGATGTTTTTGCCAACTATTTTGTGACGTTTTGTCAACTTTTTTATTGCCTATTTTTAGACATTTTTGGCAACTTTTTTGTGACGTTTATGTCACCTTTTTTGTGACGTTTATGTCACCTTTTTTGTGACGTTGTCAATTATTTTGTACGTTTTTGTCAACTATTTTTGAGTTTTTGTCAAATTTTTTGTTGCCTCTTTTTAGACGTTTTTGTCAACTTTTTTGTGACGTTGTTGTCGCTTTTTTGTTGCCTTATTTTTACATGTTTTTGTTGCCTTTTTTGTGACGTTTTTGTCAACTTTTTTGTGCGTTTTTGTCAACTTTGTTGCGACATTTTAGTCGCATTTTTGTGACGTTTTTGTCAACTTTTTTGTGACTTTTTGTCAACTTTTTTGTAACGTTTTTGTCGCCTTTTTTGTTGCCTATTTTTATTCGTTTTTGTAATCTTTTTTGTCATATTATCTGTGAAGATTTTGTCAACTATTTTGTGACGTGTTGTCAAATTTTTGTTGCATATTTTTAGACATTTCTTTCAATTTTTTTGTGACTTTTTGTCAAATTTTTTGTGACGTTTTTGTCAACTTTTTTGTGAAGTTTTTGTCAACTTTTTTGTGAAGTTTGTGTCAACTTTTTTGTGACGTTTTTGTCAACTTTTTTGTCATTTTTAGACATTTTTATCAACTTTTTTGTGACGTTTTTGTCAATGTTGTGCGTTTTTGTCAATTTTTTTGTGTCGTTTTTGTCAACTTTTTTGTGACGTTTTTGTCAACTTTTTTTGTTGCCTAATTTTAGACATTTTTGTTAACTATTTTGTGACGTTTTTGTCAGCTTTTTGTGACGATTTTGTCAACTTTTTTGTGACGTTTTTGTCAACTTTTTTGTTACGTTTTTGTCAACTTTTTCTTGACGTTTAGTCGTTTTTTTGTTACGTTTTTGTCACATTTTGTTGTGGGTTTGTGTCGCCTTTTTTGTTGCCTAATTTTATACATTTTATCAATTTTTTTTGCCTATTTTAAGATGTTTTTGTCGCCTTTTGTGACGTTTTTGTCAACTTTGTTGAGACATTTAAGTGGCAATTTTGTCATGTTTTTGTCAACTTTTTTGTAACGTTTTTGTCAATTTTTTTGTGCGTTTGTGTCAACTTTTTTGTGACGTTTTTGTCAAATTTTGTGACGTTTAATTGCTTTTTTGTGATGTTTTTGTCACCTTTTTGTCAACTTTGTTGATACATTTTAGTCGCATTTTTGTGACGTTTTTTCAACTTATTTGTGACGTTTTTGCCAACTATTTAGTGACGTTTTGTCAACTTTTTTATTGCCTATTTTTAGAAATTTTTGTCAACTTTTTTGTGACGTTTATGTCACCTTTTTTGTGACGTTGTCAATTATTTTGTACGTTTTTGTCAACTATTTTTGAGTTTTTGTCAAATTTTTTGTTGCCTCTTTTTAGACGTTTTTGTCAACTTTTTTTGTGACGTTGTTGTCGCTTTTTTGTTGCCTTATTTTTAGATGTTTTTGTTGCCTTTTTTGTGACGTTTTTGTCAACTTTTTTGTGCGTTTTTGTCAATTTTGTTGCGACATTTTAGTCGCATTTTTGTGACGTTTTTGTCAACTTTTTTGTGACGTTTTTGTCGCCTTTTTTGTTGCCTAATTTTATACGTTTTATCAATTTTTTTTGCCTATTTTAAGATGTTTTTGTCGCCTTTTGTGACGTTTTTGTCAACTTTGTTGAGACATTTAAGTGGCCATTTTGTCATGTTTTTGTCAACTTTTTTTGTAACGTTTTTGTCAATTTTTTTGTGCGTTTGTGTCAACTTTTTTGTGACGTTTTTGTCAAATTTTGTGACGTTTAATTGCTTTTTTGTGATGTTTTTGTCACCTTTTTGTCAACTTTGTTGATACATTTTAGTCGCATTTTTGTGACGTTTTTGTCAACTTTTTTGTGACTTTTTGTCAACTTTGTTGCAACATTTTAGTCGCATTTTTGTGACGTTTTTGTCAACTTTTTTGTGACTTTTTGTCAACTTTTTTGTGACGTTGTCGCTTTTTTGTTGCCTATTTTTGACGTTTTTTGCCGCCTTTTTATGACGTTTTTGTCATCTTTTTTGTGCGTTTTTGTCAACTTTGTTGAGACATTTTAGTCGCATTTTTGTGACGTTTTGGTCAACTTTTTCGTGACGTTTTGTCAACTACTTTGTGACGTTTTGTCAACTTTTTTTGTTGCCTATATTTAGACATTTTTGTCAACTTTTTTGTGATGTTTTTGTCAACTTTTTTGTGACATTTTTGTCAACTTTTTTGTTGTCTATTTTTACATATTTTTGTTGCCTATTTTTACATGATTTTGTCGTCTTTTTTGTCATATTATCTGTGAAGATTTTGTCAACTATTTTGTGACGTGTTGTCAAATTTTTGTTGCATATTTTTAGACATTTCTTTCAATTTTTTTGTGACTTTTTGTCAAATTTTTTGTGACGTTTTTGTCAACTTTTTTGTGAAGTTTTTGTCAACTTTTTTGTGAAGTTTGTGTCAACTTTTTTGTGACGTTTTTGTCAACTTTTTTGTGACGTTTTTGTCAACTTTTTTGTAACGTTTTTGACAATTTTGTTGTGCGTTTGTGTCAAATTTTTTGTGCGTTTTTGTCAACTTTGTTGAGACATTTTAGTCGCAATTTTGTGACTTTTTTGTCAACTTTTTTGTTAAGTTTTTGTCGATTTTGTTGTGCGTTTGTGTCAACTTTTTTGTTACGTTTTTGTCAACTTTTTCTTGACGTTTAGTCGTTTTTTTGTTACGTTTTTGTCACATTTTGTTGTGGATTTGTGTCAACTTTTTTGTGACTTTTTGTCAACTTTTTTGTGACGTTTTTGTCAACTTTTTTGTTGCCTAATTTTGTACGTTTTTGTCAATTTTTTTGTGATGTTTTGTCAACTTTTTTGTTGCCTATTTTTATACGTTTTTGTCAATTTTATTGTGCGTTTGTGTCAACTTTTTTGTGACGTTTTTGTAAACTTTTTCATGACGTTTTTGTCAACTTTTTTTGTAACGTTTTTGTCAATTTTTTTGTGCGTTTGTCAACTTTTTTGTGACGTTTTTGTCAAATTTTGTGACGTTTAATTGCTTTTTTGTGATGTTTTTGTCACCTTTTTGTCAACTTTGTTGATACATTTTAGTCGCATTTTTGTGACGTTTTTTTCAACATATTTGTGATGTTTTTGCCAACTATTTAGTGACGTTTTGTCAACTTTTTTATTGCCTATTTTTAGAAATTTTTGTCAACTTTTTTGTGACGTTTATGTCACCTTTTTTGTGACGTTTATGTCACCTTTTTTGTGACGTTGTCAATTATTTTGTACGTTTTTGTCAACTATTTTTGAGTTTTTGTCAAATTTTTTGTTGCCTCTTTTTAGACGTTTTTGTCAACTTTTTTGTGACGTTGTTGTCGCTTTTTTGTTGCCTTATTTTTAGATGTTTTTGTTGCCTTTTTTGTGACGTTTTTGTCAACTTTTTTGTGCGTTTTTGTCAACTTTGTTGCGACATTTTAGTCGCATTTTTGTGACGTTTTTGTCAACTTTTTTGTGACTTTTTGTCAACTTTTTTGTAACGTTTTTGTCGCCTTTTTTGTTGCCTATTTTTATTCGTTTTTGTCATCTTTTTTTTGCCTATTTTTAGATGTTTTTGTCGCTTTTGTGTGACGTTTTTGTCAATTTTTTTGTGAAGTTTGTGTCAACTTTTTTGTCATTTTTAGACATTTTTATCAACTTTTTTGTGACGTTTTTGTCAATGTTGTGCGTTTTTGTCAATTTTTTTGTGTCGTTTTTGTCAACTTTTTTGTGACGTTTTTGTCAACTTTTTTTGTTGCCTAATTTTAGACATTTTTGTTAACTATTTTGTGACGTTTTTGTCAGCTTTTTGTGACGATTTTGTCAACTTTTTTGTGACGTTTTTGTCAACTTTTTTGTTACGTTTTTGTCAACTTTTTCTTGACGTTTAGTCGTTTTTTTGTTACGTTTTTGTCACATTTTGTTGTGGGTTTGTGTCAACTTTTTTGTGACTTTTTGTCAACTTTTTTGTGACGTTTTTGTCGCCTTTTTTGTTGCCTAATTTTATACGTTTTATCAATTTTTTTTGCCTATTTTAAGATGTTTTTGTCGCCTTTTGTGACGTTTTTGTCAACTTTGTTGAGACATTTAAGTGGCAATTTTGTCATGTTTTTGTCAACTTTTTTTGTGACGTTTATGTCACCTTTTTTGTGACGTTGTCAATTATTTTGTACGTTTTTGTCAACTATTTTTGAGTTTTTGTCAAATTTTTTGTTGCCTCTTTTTAGACGTTTTTGTCAACTTTTTTTGTGACGTTGTTGTCGCTTTTTTGTTGCCTTATTTTTAGATGTTTTTGTTGCCTTTTTTGTGACGTTTTTGTCAACTTTTTTGTGCGTTTTTGTCAATTTTGTTGCGACATTTTAGTCGCATTTTTGTGACGTTTTTATCAACTTTTTTGTGACGTTTTTGTCAACTTTTTTGTGACGTTTTTATCAACTTTGTTGTGACGTTTTTGTCAACTTTTTTGTGCGTTTTTGTCAACTTTTTTGTGACGTTTTTGTCGCCTTTTTTGTTGCCTAATTTTATACGTTTTATCAATTTTTTTTGCCTATTTTAAGATGTTTTTGTCGCCTTTTGTGACGTTTTTGTCAACTTTGTTGAGACATTTAAGTGGCAATTTTGTCATGTTTTTGTCAACTTTTTTTGTAACGTTTTTGTCAATTTTTTTGTTCGTTTGTGTCAACTTTTTTGTGACGTTTTTGTCAAATTTTGTGATGTTTAATTGCTTTTTTGTGATGTTTTTGTCACCTTTTTGTCAACTTTGTTGATACATTTTAGTCGCATTTTTGTGACGTTTTTTTCAACTTATTTGTGATGTTTTTGCCAACTATTTAGTGACGTTTTGTCAACTTTTTTATTGCCTATTTTTAGAAATTTTTGTCAACTTTTTTGTGACGTTTATGTCACCTTTTTTGTGACGTTTATGTCACCTTTTTTGTGACGTTGTCAATTATTTTGTACGTTTTTGTCAACTATTTTTGAGTTTTTGTCAAATTTTTTGTTGCCTCTTTTTAGACGTTTTTGTCAACTTTTTTTGTGACGTTGTTCTCGCTTTTTTGTTGCCTTATTTTTAGATGTTTTTGTTGCCTTTTTTGTGACGTTTTTGTCAATTTTTTTGTGCGTTTTTGTCAATTTTGTTGCGACATTTTAGTCGCATTTTTGTGACGTTTTTGTCAACTTTTTTGTGACGTTTATGTCACCTTTTTTGTGACGTTTATGTCACCTTTTTTGTGACGTTGTCAATTATTTTGTACGTTTTTGTCAACTATTTTTGAGTTTTTGTCAAATTTTTTGTTGCCTCTTTTTAGACGTTTTTGTCAACTTTTTTTGTGACGTTGTTGTCGCTTTTTTGTTGCCTTATTTTTAGATGTTTTTGTTGCCTTTTTTGTGACGTTTTTGTCAACTTTTTTGTGCGTTTTTGTCAATTTTGTTGCGACATTTTAGTCGCATTTTTGTGACGTTTTTATCAACTTTTTTGTGACGTTTTTGTCAACTTTTTTGTGACGTTTTTATCAACTTTTTTGTGACGTTTTTGTCAACTTTTTTGTGCGTTTTTGTCAATTTTGTTGCGACATTTTAGTCGCATTTTTGTGACGTTTTTATCAACTTTTTTGTGACTTTTTGTCAACTTTTTTGTAACGTTTTTGTCGCCTTTTTTGTTGCCTATTTTTATTCGTTTTTGTCATCTTTTTTTGCCTATTTTTAGATGTTTTTGTCGCTTTTGTGTGACGTTTTTGTCAATTTTTTTGTGCGTTTTTGTCAACATTTTTTTGTGCGTTTTTGTCAACTTATTTTTGACGTTTTTGTCAACTATTTTGTGATGTTTTGTCAACTTTTTTGTTGCCTATTTTTATACGTTTTTGTCAATTTTGTTGTGCGTTTGTGTCAACTTTTTTGTGACGTTTTTGTAAACTTTTTCATGACGTTTTTGTCAACTTTTTTGTGACGTTTAATCGCTTTTTTGTAATGTTTTTGTCACCTTTTTGTCAACTTTGTTGATACATTTTAGTCGCATTTTTGTGACGTTTTAGTCACTTTTTTGTCAACTTTCTTGATACATTTTAGTCGCATTTTTGTGGCGTTTTTGTCAACTTTTTTGTGACGTTTTGTCAACTATTTTGTGACGTTTTGTCAACTTCTTTTGTTGCCTATTTTAGATGTTTTTGTCGCCTTTTTTGTGATGTTTTTGTCCATTTTTTTGTGCGTTTTTGTCAACTTTTTTGTGCGTTTTTGTCAACTTTTTTGTGACGTTGTTGTCAATTTTTTTGTGCGTTTTTGTCAACTATTTTTGACTTTTTGTCAAATTTTTTTGTTGCCACTTTTTAGACGTTTTTGTCAACTTTTTTGTGACGTTGTTGTCGCTTTTTTGTTGCCTATTTTTGACGTTTTTTGCCGCCTTTTTATGACGTTTTTGTCATCTTTTTTGTGCGTTTTTGTCAACTTTGTTGAGACATTTTAGTCGCATTTTTGTGACGTTTTGGTCAACTTTTTCGTGACGTTTTGTCAACTACTTTGTGACGTTTTGTCAACTTTTTTTGTTGCCTATATTTAGACATTTTTGTCAACTTTTTTGTGATGTTTTTGTCAACTTTTTTGTTGTCTATTTTTACATATTTTTGTTGCCTATTTTTACATGATTTTGTCGTCTTTTTTGTCATATTATCTGTGAAGATTTTGTCAACTATTTTGTGACGTGTTGTCAAATTTTTGTTGCATATTTTTAGACATTTCTTTCAATTTTTTTGTGACTTTTTGTCAAATTTTTTGTGACGTTTTTGTCAACTTTTTTGTGAAGTTTTTGTCAACTTTTTTGTGAAGTTTGTGTCAACTTTTTTGTGACGTTTTTGTCAACTTTTTTGTGACGTTTTTGTCAACTTTTTTGTAACGTTTTTGACAATTTTGTTGTGCGTTTGTGTCACCTTTTTTGTGACGTTTATGTCACCTTTTTTGTGACGTTGTCAATTATTTTGTACGTTTTTGTCAACTATTTTTGAGTTTTTGTCAAATTTTTTGTTGCCTCTTTTTAGACGTTTTTGTCAACTTTTTTTGTGACGTTGTTGTCGCTTTTTTGTTGCCTTATTTTTAGATGTTTTTGTTGCCTTTTTTGTGACGTTTTTGTCAACTTTTTTGTGCGTTTTTGTCAATTTTGTTGCGACATTTTAGTCGCATTTTTGTGACGTTTTTGTCAACTTTTTTGTGACGTTTATGTCACCTTTTTTGTGAAGTTTGTCAACTTTTTTGTGAAGTTTGTGTCAACTTTTTTGTGACGTTTTTGTCAACTTTTTTGTGACGTTTTTGTCAACTTTTTTGTAACGTTTTTGACAATTTTGTTGTGCGTTTGTGTCAACTTTTTTGTGACGTTTATGTCACCTTTTTTGTGACGTTTATGTCACCTTTTTTGTTGCCTATTTTTATTCATTTTTGTCATCTTTTTTTTGCCTATTTTTAGATGTTTTTGTCGCTTTTGTGTGACGTTTTTGTCAATTTTTTTGTGCGTTTTTGTCAACTTTTTTTGTGCGTTTTTGTCAACTTATTTTTGACGTTTTTGCCAACTATTTTGTGACGTTTTGTCAACTTTTTTATTGCCTATTTTTAGACATTTTTGGCAACTTTTTTGTGACGTTTATGTCACCTTTTTGTGACGTTTATGTCACCTTTTTTGTGACGTTGTCAATTATTTTGTACGTTTTTGTCAACTATTTTTGAGTTTTTGTCAAATTTTTTGTTGCCTCTTTTTAGACGTTTTTGTCAACTTTTTTGTGACGTTGTCGCTTTTTTGTTGCCTTATTTTTAGATGTTTTTGTTGCCTTTTTTGTGACGTTTCTGTCAACTTTTTTGTGCATTTTTGTCAACTTTGTTGCAACATTTTAGTCGCATTTTTGTGACGTTTTTGTCAACTTTTTTGTGACTTTTTGTCAACTTTTTTGTAACGTTTTTGTCGCCTTTTTTGTTGCCTATTTTTATTCGTTTTTGTCATCTTTTTTTTGCCTATTTTTAGATGTTTTTGTCGCTTTTGTGTGACGTTTTTGTCAATTTTTTTGTGCGTTTTTGTCAACATTTTTTTGTGCGTTTTTGTCAACTATTTTGTGCTGTTTTGTCAACTTTTTTGTTGCCTATTTTTATACGTTTTTCTCAATTTTGTTGTGCGTTTGTGTCAACTTTTTTGTGACGTTTTTGTCAACTTTTTTGTGACGTTTAATCGCTTTTTTGTGATGTTTTTGTCACCTTTTTGTCAACTTTGTTGATACATTTTAGTCGCATTTTTGTGACGTTTTAGTCACTTTTTTGTCAACTTTGTTGATACATTTTAGTCGCATTTTTGTGACGTTTTTGTCAACTATTTTGTGACGTTTTGTCAACTTCTTTTGTTGCCTATTTTTAGAAGTTTCTGTCGCCTTTTTTTGCCTATTTTTAGATGTTTTTGTCGCCTTTTTTGTGATGTTTTTGTCCATTTCTTTGTGCGTTTTTGTCAACTTTTTTGTGCGTTTTTGTCAACTTTTTTGTGACGTTTTTGTCACCTTTTTTGTGACGTTGTTGTCAATTTTTTTGTGCGTTTTTGTCAACTATTTTTGACTTTTTGTCAAATTTTTTTGTTGCCACTTTTTAGACGTTTTTGTCAACTTTTTTGTGACGTTGTTGTCGCTTTTTTGTTGCCTATTTTTGACGTTTTTTGCCGCCTTTTTATGACGTTTTTGTCATCTTTTTTGTGCGTTTTTGTCAACTTTGTTGAGACATTTTAGTCGCATTTTTGTGACGTTTTGGTCAACTTTTTCGTGACGTTTTGTCAACTACTTTGTGACGTTTTGTCAACTTTTTTTGTTGCCTATATTTAGACATTTTTGTCAACTTTTTTGTGATGTTTTTGTCAACTTTTTTGTGACATTTTTGTCAACTTTTTTGTTGTCTATTTTTACATATTTTTGTTGCCTATTTTTACATGATTTTGTCGTCTTTTTTGTCATATTATCTGTGAAGATTTTGTCAACTATTTTGTGACGTGTTGTCAAATTTTTGTTGCATATTTTTAGACATTTCTTTCAATTTTTTTGTGACTTTTTGTCAAATTTTTTGTGACGTTTTTGTCAACTTTTTTGTGAAGTTTTTGTCAACTTTTTTGTGAAGTTTGTGTCAACTTTTTTGTGACGTTTTTGTCGCCTTTTTTGTTGCCTAATTTTATACGTTTTTGTCAATTTTTTTGTGATGTTTTGTCAACTTTTTTGTTGCCTATTTTTATACGTTTTTGTCAATTTTATTGTGACGTTTTTGTAAACTTTTTCATGACGTTTTTGTCAACTTTTTTGTGACGTTTAATCGCTTTTTTGTGATGTTTTTGTCACCTTTTTGTCAACTTTGTTGATACATTTTAGTCGCATTTTTGTGACGTTTTTGTCAACTTTTTCTTGACGTTTAGTCGTTTTTTTGTTACGTTTTTGTCATATTTTGTTGTGGGTGTGTGTCAACTTTTTTGTGACGTTTTTGTCAACTTTTTTGTGACGTTTTTGTCAACTTTTTTGTAACGTTTTTGACAATTTTGTTGTGCGTTTGTGTCAAATTTTTTGTGACGTTTTGGTCAATTTTGTTGTGCGTTTGTGTCAACTTTTTTGTGACGTTTTTGTCAACTTTTTTGTTACGTTTTTGTCAACTTTTTTGTAACGTTTAGTCGTTTTTTTGTTACGTTTTTGTCAACTTTTTTGTGACTTTTTGTCAACTTTTTTGTGACGTTTTTGTTGCCTTTTTTGTTGCCTAATTTTATACGTTTTTGTCAATTTTTTTGTGATGTTTTGTCAACTTTTTTGTTGCCTATTTTTATACGTTTTTGTCAATTTTGTTGTGCGTTTGTGTCAACTTTTTTGTGACGTTTTTGTAAACTTTTTCATGACGTTTTTGTCAACTTTTTTGTGACGTTTAATCGCTTTTTTGTGATGTTTTTGTCACCTTTTTGTCAACTTTGTTGATACATTTTAGTCGCATTTTTGTGACGTTTTTGTCAACTTTTTTGTGACGTTTTGTCAACTATTTTGTGACGTTTTGTCAACTTCTTTTGTTGCCTATTTTGACATATTTTTGTTGCCTATTTTTAGAAGTTTCTGTCGCCTTTTTTTGTTGCCTATTTTTAGATGTTTTTGTCGCCTTTTTTGTGATGTTTTTGTCCATTTTTTGTGACGTTTTTGTCACCTTTTTTGTTACGTTGTTGTCAATTTTTTTGTGCGTTTTTGTCAACTATTTTTGACTTTTTGTCAAAATTTTTTGTTGCCACTTTTTAGACGTTTTTGTCAACTTTTTTGTGACGTTGTTGTCGCTTTTTTGTTGCCTATTTTTGACGTTTTTTGTCGCCTTCTTTGTTGCCTATTTTTAGATGTTTTTGTCGCCTTTTTATGACATTTTTGTCAACTTTTTTGTGCGTTTTTGTCAACTTTGTTGAGACATTTTAGTCGCATTTTTGTGAAGTTTTTGTCAACTATTTTGTGACGTTTTTGTCAACTTTTTTGTGACGTTTTTGTCAACTTTTTTGTTATTTTTAGACATTTTTATCAACTTTTTTGTGACGTTTTTGTCAATGTTGTGCGTTTTTGTCAATTTTTTTGTGTCGTTTTTGTCAACTTTTTTGTGACGTTTTTGTCAACTTTTTTTGTTGCCTAATTTTAGACCTTTTTGTGACGATTTTGTCAACTTTTTTGTGACGTTTTTGTCAACTTTTTGTGACGTTTTTGTAAACTTTTTTGTAACTTTTTGTCAATTTTGTTGTGCGTTTGTGTCAACTTTTTTGTTGCCTATTTTTAGAAGTTTTTGTCGCCTTTTTGTGACGTTTTTTTCAACTTTTTTGTGCGTTTTTGTCAACTTTGTTGAGACATTTTAGTCGCATTTTTGTGACGTTTTTGTAAACTTTTTTGTAACTTTTTGTCAATTTTGTTGTGTGTTTGTGTCAAATTTTTTGTGACGTTTTTGTCAACTTTTTTGTGCGTTGTCACCTTTGTTGAGACATTTTAGTCGCAATTTTGTGACTTTTTTGTCAACTTATTTGTAACGTTTTTGTCAATTTTGTTGTGCGTGTGTGTCAAATTTTTTTGTGACGTCTTGGTCAATTTTGTTGTGCGTTTGTGTCAACTTTTTTGTTGCCCATTTTTAGATGTTTTTGTCGCCTTTTTGTGACGTTTTTGTCAACTTGTTTGTGCGTTTTTGTCAACTTTGTTGAGACATTTTAGTCGCAATTTTGTGACATTTTTTTTTTTTTGTAAATTTTATTTATGCAGATTTAAAAGAGACAGTAAACCAGACAATAAAACAAAACATACAGCCAGCAGTTACTCATTATATAGAAAAGAAAGAGTATAAGTATACATGACAATTCACTGAACAAATGTCCCAGAGAGTCCATTCACACAGATTGAGTCAAGGAGGTCTGAGGTGGAGGGGAGTGGCAAAGTCTCGGTATGGATAACTAACAAAAGTTAAAAAACAAATAAATAAAAAATAACCAGTGCATTTAGGTCCCAGATTGTGGTCTATCCCTCCTGATGTATTCTATGAAAGGGCCCCAGATCTTCTTGAACTTATCTTGAGAGTTAGACATGGAAAACCGAACTTCTTCAAGGTATAAACAGGAAACCATATCATTGAGCCATCTCTTGAAGCAAGGAGGGGAAGCTGACTTCCACTCCTTTAGGATAACCCGTTTTGCAATGATCATACCAAACATGAGGGCTTGTTGTAAAGCGGATGGAAGAGCCAAAGAGCCGTTGGAACAGCCCAGTATCACTAAGAGACAGTCAGGTACCAGTTGTCTATTGTAAACAGCACTGTACAAAGTAAAAATGTCAACCCAAAACCTTGTGAGCTTAGAGCAGGACCAGAAAAGATGCCCAAGAGTTCCATCAGCTGATTTGCATCTATCACAAGTGGGGGAGACATCAGGAAAAATTTTGTTCAGTCTAGTCTTGGAATAGTGCAACCTATGAACTACTTTAAACTGAATGAGCTGAAGTCGCGCATTAATAGAGCAAGCTTTTATCCTGTTTAACCCTTTCGCCCAGCTCGTCAGTTATTACTTCGCCAGTGTCCTTGATCCACGCCTCTTTAATATGGAGAGAAGGGTTTGCCACAACGAAGAGGTTAACAAACTGAGAGATCAAATGTTTGGAGGTGGGAGGTTTGGTCATAATATCCAAAAAGTCATGTTGCACGGGGGCATCTAGGCAAAAAAAAGAATGCTTGACAAAATTCCTAATTTGTAGATAACGAAAAAAATGATTAGTAGGGAGTTTGAACTTAGCCTGGAGCTGGGCAAAAGATGCAAAATGATTAGCAATATAGAAATCCCTGATAGTGGTTAAGCCTTTATCTGACCAGTGTTTAAAGACAGCATCCATCAAACCAGGTTTGAAACAGGGGTTCTGACATATGGGGGCATGAATTGACTTTTCTGGGAGGTCCAGAATTCCCTTAATTTGCTTTAAAATTGTAATCAAGTTGCAGAGTAAGAAATTATTGCATAGCGATTTAATCTTAATATCAGGTTTTGAGAATAGAAAAGCTGACAAGGAGGCACCAGTAAGTGACACCGCATTACTAAGCTCAATCTCAGGCCATCTATGGCCGGGTTCGCCCTCCTCTGCACCCCCAGCCGTGAACTGATTGCAGAAAACCCAAGCTCTGGCGTTACAGGCCCAGTAGTAATGGCGAAAGACAGGCAGGCCTAAACCACCCTCCTCAGTGGGCTTCTGTAAGTGGGCCTTTGAAATACGGGGGGGCTTGGAGGCCCAAACGAAGGGCATGATAATAGAGTCTAACGTCTTAAAAAAAGAAGAAGTGAGGAAGATGGGCACATTCTGAAACAAATAAGTAAATTTAGGTAGCACGACCATTTTAACAATGTTGACACGGCCAATCAATGAAAGGGGGAGAAGTTTCCATTTATCTATCATACACTTGAGCCTGTCAATCAGATCCATATAATTAAGTTTAAAGAGAAGTTGTGGATTTCTGAGGATGTTAATCCCCAAATAAGAAAAGTGGTCAAGGGTGACTCTGAAGGGCAGATTGCGAAGAAAACTGGAGTCAAGACCATTAGACAAAGGCATAAAAACAGACTTCTCCCAGTTAATAGTAAACCCAGGGAATCGCCCGAAGCCATCTATCAGATTAAGAAGAAGTGAAAGGGATGTTTTTAAGTCTGAAAGGGTCAGAATTACATCATCTGCGTACAGACCGATGGTACACTCAGATGTGCCGCACCGTATACAATTTTGTGACTTTTTGGTCAACTTTTTAGTAACGTTTTTGTCAATTTTGTTGTGCTTTTGTGTCAACTTTTTTGTTGCCTATTTTAAGATGTCTTTGTCGCCTTTTTGTGACGTTTTTGTCAACTTTTTTGTGCGTTTTTGTCAACTTTGTTGAGACATTTTAGTCGCATTTTTGTGATGTTTTTGTCAACTTTTTTGTGATGTTTTTGTAAACTTTTTTGTAACTTTTTGTCAATTTTGTTGTGCGTTTGTGTCAACTTTTTTGTGACGTTTTTGTCAACTTTTTTGTGACGTTTTTGTCAACTTTGTTGAGACATTTTAATCGCAATTTTGTGACTTTTTTGTAACGTTTTTTGTCAATTTTGTTGTGCGTTTGTGTCAAATTTTTTGTGACATTTTGGTCAATTTTGTTGTGCGTTTTTGTCAACTTTTTTGTGCGTTTTTGTCAACTTTGTTGAGACATTTTAGTCGCATTTTTTGTGATGTTTTTGTCAACTTTTTTGTAAACTTTTTTGTAACTTTTTGTCAATTTTGTTGTGCGTTTGTGTCAACTTTTTTGTGACGCTTTGGTCAATTTTTTTGTGCGTTTTTGTCAACTTTGTTGAGACAATTTATTCGCAATTTTGTGACTTTTTTGTCAACTTTTTTGTAACGTTTTTGTCAATTTTGTTGTGCGTTTGTGTCAACTTTTTTGTTGCCTATTTTAGATGTTTTTGTCGCCTTTTTGTGACGTTTTTGTCAACTTTTTTGTGCGTTTTTGTCAACTTTGTTGAGACATTTTAGTCGCATTTTTGTGACGTTTTTGTCAACTTTTTTGTGACGTTTTTGTCAATTTTTTTGTAACTTTTTGTCAATTTTCTTGTGCGTTTGTGTCAACTTTTTTGACGTTTTTGTCAACTTTTTTGTGACGTTTTTGTCAACTTTTTTGTGAAGTTTAGTCGTTTTTTGTTACATTTTTGTCACCTTTTTGTCAACTTTGTTGTGACGTTTTTGTCGCCTTTTTTGTTGCCTATTTTTAGAAGTTTTTCTCGCCTTTTTTGTGACGTTTTTGTTAACTTTGTTGAGACATTTTAATCGCAATTTTGTGACTTTTTTGTAACGTTTTTTGTCAATTTTGTTGTGCGTTTGTTGTCAAATTTTTTGTGACATTTTGGTCAATTTTGTTGTGCGTTTTTGTCAACTTTTTTGTGCGTTTTTGTCAACTTTGTTGAGACATTTTAGTCGCATTTTTTGTGATGTTTTTGTCAACTTTTTTGTAAACTTTTTTGTAACTTTTTTTGTCAATTTCGTTGTGCGTTTGTGTCACCCCAATGGATTTCTAGTCCATCGCCTTAACCACTCGGCCACAACAACCCACAACATGGTGCTGTTCCAATTTGCACGAATGTTCATAACCTTCTCAACTGGTTAGTGAACCCGGACACGGGCAAAGTGCAGATTGCATTGCACTGCCTGTGTCTGCGGATCCTCGTGGAGCCCGCTTGATTGAAGCTCTGCGTATCTGCTCCGGAGGGCTGCGGACTGACGGAGCTGGGACGGAGTAGGGATGCAGACGTTCTGCAGTCAGTGGAAATACACACACTGACTTTAATGGAAACCTAATGACTCCGTCGACGTTCCGCAGGTGTTCCGCTTCCAGTGGAAATTGCCGGTTAAATTTGTATTTAGTGTCGCTAGTTTCATATTTAGATGGCTAATTACGTTCCAAAATGAGAAGGCGTGAAGTTCCTTGTCCTGAGCTTGATATCAACTCCTTGAAAAGGAAACCCCATGGTGAGATAAATCCTGCAAAAAATTGCAAGCGACCAAAGACGGCAGAGGTGAACTACCTTCCTCCACATCCAAGTGGAGAAACTAGCGACACTTGAGTTGGAGAGACAGGAGCTTCTTAACGAGGTAAAGAAGAAGAACAACAACAACAAGGTAGTCCTGCTGCTGAAGACTTCAGAGAGAGATGGCCTGCTTTGTTTTGTGAAGCTGAGGTAGGTGAATCTATAAACCCTTAAAAATTACACATGCTCCATTGGGTAGTAACATCAATTTAAAATTGGAAGCCATATTAGTGTCTCTCTTTTTGAGTTTATCATTGTAACAAATACTTGCTTTGTCATTCCATCATTAATATCTACAGGATTTAAAACTCGGCATCAGACTATTTGGCCCAGTTCCTAATTTTGTACTTTTGGATCTTTTGTCAATTCAGATCAAGGAGGAATTCAGGAGAATAACTACAGTTTCACTGGAGCAGAGCTTTATGTACAAACTTGACCACTGCACAACAAAACTCATTGCCCTGATGATGGCCAAGGAAGTGTCATCGGGACAGACAGCCAGGTAGGCTTATTTAAAATAGTCATGCAGGGAGAAAGCCTCTCTCACACACACTTACTCACCAGGGAATTAAAAAAAAATGTTAAGTCTAAAATCCACAAATAGATAAGTAAATGAGCTATTTGAGTACACATCAAAATTGTGCCATGTTGGTCGGCGAGAATGAACAGCTTGTAGCCCCAGCGCCCCTGCCCCGGCCCCTGCGAAATGGCTTCATGCGTATGTACTGTTTCAATGAACTCTTCTTCTTGAAGGGCACCATCTGCTCGTCCACACAGAGTACTTCATCCATGTGAATGGTACTGAGGCACTCTCTCAGGTAGGTTAGGAGAGGCCGGACTTTGACAAGCTTGTCTCCCCCTGGCACCTGGTTGTCGTTGATGACAAAGTGTAGATACCGCTTGATGTATTCCCAGCGATTGACCGTTATGGTGCTTGCTACCATTTCTACCCTTGTATGGGGACTCCAGTACAGCCTGGTTTTTGGGAGGCCATGGATTGACATGTAGAAGCACACACCAATGAACTGTTCCATTTCCTCCACGGTCAAGTTGAGGGGTCTGGTGATGTTGCACTGTAAAGCATAAAGATTACTTTGCCTGACAATACATTCCATTATTTCTCTGTGGAAAAGGTGGCGAAAGTAATCCACTGGCTCTAATAGTTTCACTGATTCTGGGAGAGAGCCTTTCCAGGGTGGCACTGGGGGAATTCTTCTATTTTTTTGCCTTCTGGAATTCTGGTGAATCATTCATCACTGGCTCACCTGGGGAATTTTAAAATAAGAGCAGGTAAGGAACCATAATTGACGTAACTATACACACAAGCAAACATACAGACACATGTGCTCTTGCTCTCTCTCTCTCTCACCCTTGACAAATAACTATCTAGCACCTTTACCTGCTTCCTCTGGTTCTGTGTCTGTGCCTGACTCTGAGCTCTCATCAAGGTTGATGTCGACACCATTCTCCTCATCGCTGGTCACTAAGGATGAAAATCAACAGATTCAAGCTGGCTGAAGGGACAAAATAAGCAGAACATACTGACTACACTTTTACATACACAATTATTGAACTATATGGCCACTGAAAAACTATTTCTGATATTGCTGTAGGAAATGCCTATTTAAACTTGAAGGGTATATTGATATTTATATTACATACATTTATATTTTATAAATGTGAGTGGACCAACAGATAATTTAGGTGAGCCAACATGATTTCCTTTGGAATAACTCATTTTTATTAGCGAGCAATTAATTTACATTAGTGTGTAATTAATAACTCAGATTATATTTTAATTACAAAATGGCTGGAATAACATAAATAAAGTTAATATTTTTTCCTTTTGAAATATTATAAATAATTGCAAACATAGTGTCAGAGTAGCCTAAAGTACTTTAACTGAGCCCATTAGGCTGAATGTACACATTTCACTTCAATATTTGCATAATGTTGCTATATGGCAACAAATTAATGTTAGCCTTTTACAGAAAGAATATTGCACTTGTACTGGTATAAATGATGAAAAACCCAGATAACAGTTGAATTTTTTTTTTCTTCAAAGAAATGCTTCTAAAATTTAAAAAAAAAAACTTAATTTTGGCTAATACTGGAACGTGACCTTCAGTGTGGCACAAGTGGGGAAAAGGGGCGGGCAAAATGGATTTCCTGGTTATGTGATGTCATCAAATATATGAAATTTCTAAATAAAAGACCCATTTACACAATTAAACAGAAAACAATGCATTTTGTATGGTTTATTGTGAAAAAAACTAAGAAAAAGAATTTGTTGCCAGATGGCAACACCATGCAATGGAGGGTTAACTGCCAAAAATACCTTAACATCAATCCACTAATCAGAAGAGAGACTGAGTCAGGATGGGGACAGGTTACTATGGTAAGCTGTTGAGGTTGATGACCAGAGGAGTCTGACCGGCAATTTCCACTGGATGCGGAACGTCTCCGGAACGTCGACGGAGTCATTAGGTTTCCATTAAAGTCAATGTGTGTATTCCCACTGACTGAGGAACGTCTGTGTCCCTACTCCGTCCCAGCTCCGTCAGTCCGCAGCCCTCCGGAGCAGATACACAGAGCTTCTATTTTTGACGGACGCCGGAGAGCAATTCAGCACAATTCAGATTGTGCGGGACAGGAAGTCGAGCACAGCAACAAAATAAAACATCCGGTTACTTTTCAAAATAAAATACACCGTGCTCACGGCAGGTCATATTTTCCTGCACTACACCTTGAAAACACAGCACAGAGCTGTTTCCCCTCTACTCCTCTGGATGGAAACAAACTGTTGTTGGTTTTGTGGTTCTGTTGATAGAAACTACATCCTGTTATATCGCACGAACATATGTGAATTTGCGAGATCTCGTGGTCGGCTGACCGCAGCCGTTAGCAACAAATCCGGACCCGGTGGGTATTGACAGACGGCGGAGCAAGCAGCCGTTCCGCAGCGGAGTCGGTCTGCAGACGTTCCGCATCCTGTGGAAATCCACGGTGATAGACGCTGGAGGGACAGAAGTCAGTATGACTGAATGTGATATAGTGAACATAAACAAACAGCAGTACAAGTTTCATTCTTCACCATGTTATACAGTTTATGTTTATTATATCACATTTGCTTGTACTGACTTCTGTCCCTCCAGTGTCTGTCCTCCTTTACCTCAGACCTCCTCTGGTCAGACAACAGCAGGCCCAGATTGGCTAATCGGGAGGCCGGTCTGTTTTTTTGGATGCGAGGGCCGTTGTTGTCATGGCAATGGGTCGAAATATGCTGTCCCTAGGCTGCCTGCACTCACAGCAGCCCCACTTTTTTATTATTATTTTACCGCAGCCCCACTCTTTTTATTTATTATTTTACCGCAGTCCCACTCTTTTTATTTATTATTTTACCGCAGTCCCACTCTTTTTTATTTAATATTTTGCAGCCTGCAGGTTAATGATGACGTGATTATCTTTTGACTCCCCGACACGGCACCTTGCAAGTTGCTCAAAATAAAAAAAAGTCAGATAAAAATGGATAACAGGAAGCACAAAGGCGGCTCTGAAAAGGCCAGAATAAAAAAGAAGAAAGCTTTGGATACTGACACGGCCAAATGTTCTAAGCTGAGCACATTTTTCCTCAAAAAAACAAGTGAAGACGACGAAGCCGGTAAGTAAGCTAACGTTAAGGTAGTTAGGAGCAGTGCAAGATGCTAGCGACCATGCAAAACAACGTCTGCAAACCAGCGTTCATGTATCAACCTTTTTCTTGTAGCTCTTCAGCAGCAGCCGCCTCTGCCGCCGGTTTGCTGCTAACAGTGAAGAGCAAGGCCCAGTAACGTTACCAAGCTCCAATCATGAGCCCAACACACCAGAATGGGCAGGTAGGATTGTCATTCAGAAGAACTAATAGTAATGAAGAGCCCTGCTCAATGAAAAATAATAATTAAGATAATTAATGATACCTGATGATTCAGCAATACATCAATGAGACTGACTTGACTTGATTTGTAAGCTTTGTAAAAAGGGGCTATTTGTGGTGAGAAAGAAATGTAAAAAATGTCTCATGTCTTTGGGCAAGGACACTGTGATAGATCTAGTTGCAGAGACCAGTGCTCTGCTCAGGCGTTTCTTCATGTTTTAGGGTTGTCCATGTTTCCTTGAAGCTAAACTTATGCAGAGGAAAAAGAGAGGGAACAATCATTAGAAAGTTATACTGTGAACAAAAGTCAGATAATACTTGTTTAATTCTTTAACTAATGTTCTCATATTTGTGAAAAATATTTGAAGTTGTAAAGCAGCTGTTTCCTTGAAAAAGAGATGATACTGTCATTAGAAAGTGCAATACATTTTATTTGAATCTTTATTTTTTATTTTGTTTTATATATTTGTTTTTGTTAGATTGTTTTCTTCATTTCAGTGTTTGGGTATTTATGAATACTAATTCTTAAAGAAAATAGATTCTGATACTGTCCTGTTATTTACTGTTCTAATACATCTTCACTGTGAAGCTAAACTTAGGCTACTGTTTGTGCACTTAACTGGAAATTATATTTTTCAAAAATACAATGAATTACAAGGCTGTAGAGACCAGTGCGCCTATTGCAGACTTATATTCTGAGGTTTTAATTACATTATTTGAATATAGCCAGTCGTGAACTAAAGTGGGCCGGTCTAAGGCATGAAACTCCAGGGCTGAAATGAGTCCCAATCCGGCCCTGGACAGCAGCTTCCAGCTCTGACAGAACTACAACCAGCCTGACTTTTTGTTTGCCTTGTCTGTATTCACTCTGTGTATTCATCAACATGTACATAAGCCAGACATGTTGACTGTTATGTGTGATTTGATCAAATTCATTGAATTATAAGCCTAATAAATCCTTATAGTAGGCTTATAAAGGGTATCTATTTCATTAGACCAACCTTAACAGTGTCACCATAGTAACCTTGAATTATAAGCACAATAAATGTCTTGTAAAACCTACATAAAATATATATTTTCAAAATAAATAAAATATAAATATATATATATATATATATATATATATATATATATATATATATATATATATATATATATATATATATATATATGTGTGTGTGTGTATATATGTATATTTCCTCATGTTGATGTGTCCGTTTGGATATTTAAATTAATATTTAAATAAATGAATATTTAAATTTTTAAATTTGATCAATACCCCATCTGAGGGTTCCTCACATGCAGACATTTGCTGACGTCTTGCCTGAAATGTGATTTCTCTCATTAAAAAAAAATAAAAAAATAATCTTCAGCTAGTTTATCAAACTAATATATTACAAACACAAACCTTTTGACGTCTTTCCTCACAGGCCTGATAGGCTAGTTTCTTCCTGTCCTATTAAAAGAAGACCACATTAGAAGTATGTATGTATTCTGTAAGATAATGTAAATCATACATAAATGTCCTCCACGCTACACGGAAAACTAGGACAGATCTTTACTCAATGTTTTCTAGTGACCGTGGAGAAACCCTCTCCATTCACCATGGCGGCTGCACACGTCGACCGGCGAGATGCCGGCAGGAGACAAATCCACCCAAATAAACCAAACTAACCATCAAAAAGCACTATAAATTAAAGATAAAGTGGCCTATACCATTAAACTAACCAAAACTAAATGAAATAATCAAAAACAAAAAAAAGAAAAGGAATAAAAACTACAAAATGCTGCAGCTCACACACACTCAGCTCCGAGTCAGAGACACAGAGAGAGAGAGAGAGACAGGAGAGGGAGGGAGAGAGAGCGAGAGAGAAGGAGGCAGGGATAGACAGACAAGAGGGAGGGAGACAGAGACAGACAGACAGACAGACAGACAGACAGACAGAAACAAACAGAGACAGACAGAGACAAGAAGAAACAGAAACAGACAGAGAGACAGACAAACACAGACAAACAAACAGACAGAGACAGAGAGACAGGGAGAAACAGAAACAGACAGAGACAGAGAGAAACAGACAGACAGACAGAGAGACAGAAACACACAGAGACAGAGAGAATCAAACAGAGAGACAGAAACAGACAGAGACAGAGAGAAACAAACAGACAGACAGAAACAGAGACAGAAAGACAGAGACAAAGAGAAACAAACAGACATACAGAGAGACAGACAGGGAGAAACAGACAGAGACAGACAGACAGACAGAGACAGACAGAAGTGGAACGCAAAAGATATAGACTAATGTTCATATTACTGCCTGTAGTATTCAAATTTCCATGCTAGGAGGATGTTTGGGGGGTTGAGTTGAAATGAGCCAGGCTAAACAGGAGGTTTCGATGTGAGAGCAGCCTGAAAAAGAGTTACAATATGGCTTTAATTAGCAGCCTGAAAAAGAGTTGAAATATAGCTTTAAGTGGACATTTAAACCTTTAATTTTTAAATACTATATCAGCATAGTCCGATATTACCCAGTGACAGGCTGGGATGTGTATACTATCACCCTGAGGTGAAATGAGTCAGGCTAAACTGGAGATTTCCTTTCAAGAGCAGGCTGAAATAAAGTTACAATATGGCTTTAATTAGAAGCCAAAATATAGCCGAAATATAGATTTAATTGGACATTTAAAACTTTAATTTTAAAATCTTATATCAGAATGATCCGATATTACACGAGAGAGTGTGGGAAGTGTATACTATCACCCTAAGGTGAAATGAGTATGGCTAAACAGGAAATTTAATTTTGAGAGCAGCCTGAAAAATAGTTACAATATGCCTTTAATTAGAAGACAAAATATAGCCAAAATATAGATTTAATTGGACATTTAAGACTTTAATTTTAAAATCCTATATCAGAATAGTCCAATATTACCCAGTGACAGTCTGGGATGTGTATACTATCACCCTGAGGTGAAATGAGTCTGGCTAAACAGGAGGTTTCGATGTTAGAGCAGCCTGAAAAAGATACAATATGGCTTTAATTAGCAGCCTGAAAAAGAGTTGAAATATTGCTTTAATTGGACATTTAAGCCTTTAATTTTAAAATCCTTTATCGGAATGGTCCGATATTACACGAGAGAGTCTGGGAAGTGTATACTATCACCCTGAGGTAAAATGAGTATGGCTAAACAGGAGGTTTCCTTTTTAGAGCAGCCTGAAAAAGATGCAATATGGCTTTAATTAGCAGCCTGAAAAAGAGTTGAAATATTGCTTTAATTGGACATTTAAGCCTTTAATTTTAAAATCCTATATCAGAATAGTCCAATATTACCCAGTGACAGTCTGGGATGTGTATACTATCACCCTGACGTGAAATGAGTCTGGCTAAACAGGAGGTTTCGATGTTAGAGCAGCCTTAAAAAGATACAATATGGCTTTAATTAGAAGACAAAATATAGCCAAAATATAGATTTAATTGGACATTTAAGCCTTTAATTTTAAAATCCTATATCAGAATGGTCCGATATTACACGTGAGAGTCTGGGAAGTGTATACTATCACCCTGAGGTAAAAAGAGTATGGCTAAACAGGAGATTTCATTTTGAGAGCAGCCTGAAAAACAATTACAATATGGCTTTAATTAGCAGCCTGAAAAAGAGTTGAAATATAGCTTTAAGTGGACATTTAAACCTTTAATTTTTAAATACTATATCAGCATAGTCCGATATTAACCAGTGACAGTCTGGGATGTGTATAATATCCCCCTGAGTTGAAATGAGTCAGGCTAAACAGGAGGTTTCGATGTTAGAGCAGCCTGAAAAAGATACAATATGGCTTTAATTAGCAGCCTGAAAAAGAGTTGAAATATTGCTTTAATTGGACATTTAAGCCTTTAATTTTAAAATCCTTTATCGGAATGGTCCGATATTACACGAGAGAGTCTGGGAAGTGTATACTATCACCCTGAGGTAAAATGAGTATGGCTAAACAGGAGGTTTCATTTTTAGAGCAGCCTGAAAAAGATACAATATGGCTTTAATTAGCAGCCTGAAAAAGAGTTGAAATATTGCTTTAATTGGACATTTAAGCCTTTAATTTTAAAATCCTATATCAGAATAGTCCAATATTACCCAGTGACAGTCTGGGATGTGTATACTATCACCCTGAGGTGAAATGAGTCAGGCTAAACTGGAGATTTCGTTTCAAGAGCAGCCTGAAAAAAAGTTACAATATGGCTTTAATTAAAAACCAAAATATAGCCGAAATATAGATTTAATTGGACATTTAAGACTTTAATTTTAAAATCCTATATCAGAATGGTCCGATATTACACGTGAGAGTCTGGGAAGTGTATACTATCACCCTGAGGTGAAATGAGTATGGCTAAACAGGAGGTTTCATTTTGAGAGCAGCCTGAAAAACAATTACAATATGGCTTTAATTAGCAGCCTGAAAAAGAGTTGAAATATAGCTTTAAGTGGACATTTAAACCTTTAATTTTTAAATACTATATCAGCATAGTCCGATATTACCCAGTGACAGTCTGGGAAGTGTATACTATCACCCTAAGGTGAAATGAGTATGGCTAAACAGGAGATTTCATTTTGAGAACAGCCTGAAAAAGAGATACAATATACCTTTAATTAGAAGCCAAAATATAGCCGAAATATAGATTTAATTGGAGATTTAAGACTTTAATTTTAAATTCCTATATCAGAATGGTCCGATATTACACGTGAGTGTCTGGGAAGTGTATACTATCACCCTGAGGTGAAATGAGTATGGCTAAACAGGAAATTTAATTTTGAGAGCAGCCTGAAAAAGAGTTACAATATGCCTTTAATTAGAAGACAAAAAATAGCCAAAATATAGATTTAATTGGACATTTAAGCCTTTAATTTTTAAAGCCTATATCAGAATAGTCCGATATTAACCAGTGACAGTCTGGGATGTGTATACTATCACCCTGACGTGAAATGAGTCTGGCTAAACAGGAGGTTTCGATGTTAGAGCAGCCTGAAAAAGAGTTACAATATGGCTTTAATTAGCAGCCTGAAAAAGAGTTGAAATATAGCTTTAAGTGGACATTTAAACCTTTAATTTTTAAATCCTTCATCAGAATAGTCCGATATTACCCAGTGACAGTATGGGATGTGTATACTATCACCCTGAGGTGAAATGAGTCAGGCTAAACTGGAGATGTCGTTTCAAGAGCAGCCTGAAAAAAAGTTACAATATGGCTTTATTTAGCAGCCTGAAAAAGAGTTACAATATGCCTTTAATTAGAAGACAAAATATAGCCAAAATATAGCTTTAAGTGGACATTTAAACCTTTAATTTTTAAATAGTATATCAGCATAGTCCGATATTAACCAGTGAGAGGCTGGGATGTGTATACTATCACCCTGAGGTGAAATGCGTCAGGCTAAACTGGAAATTTCGTTTCAAGAGCAGCCTGAAATAAAGTTACAATATGGCTTTAATTAGAAGCCAAAATATAGCCGAAATATAGATTTAATTTGACATTTAAGACTTTAATTTTAAAATCCTTTATCGGAATGGTCCGATATTACACGAGAGAGTCTGGGAAGTGTATACTATCATCCTGAGGTAAAATGAGTATGGCTAAACAGGAGGTTTCCTTTTTAGAGCAGCCTGAAAAAGATGCAATATGGCTTTAATTAGCAGCCTGAAAAAGAGTTGAAATATTGCTTTAATTGGACATTTAAGCCTTTAATTTTAAAATCCTATATCAGAATAGTCCAATATTACCCAGTGACAGTCTGGGATGTGTATACTATCACCCTGACGTGAAATGAGTCTGGCTAAACAGGAGGTTTCGATGTTAGAGCAGCCTTAAAAAGATACAATATGGCTTTAATTAGAAGACAAAATATAGCCAAAATATAGATTTAATTGGACATTTAAGCCTTTAATTTTAAAATCCTATATCAGAATGGTCCGATATTACACGTGAGAGTCTGGGAAGTGTATACTATCACCCTGAGGTAAAAAGAGTATGGCTAAACAGGAGATTTCATTTTGAGAGCAGCCTGAAAAACAATTACAATATGGCTTTAATTAGCAGCCTGAAAAAGAGTTGAAATATAGCTTTAAGTGGACATTTAAACCTTTAATTTTTAAATACTATATCAGCATAGTCCGATATTAACCAGTGACAGTCTGGGATGTGTATAATATCCCCCTGAGTTGAAATGAGTCAGGCTAAACAGGAGGTTTCGATGTTAGAGCAGCCTGAAAAAGAGTTACAATATGGCTTTAATTAGCAGCCTGCAAAAGAGTGAAAATATAGCTTTAAGTGGACATTTAAACCTTTAATTTTTAAATCCTATATCAGAATAGTCCGATGTTACCCAGTGACAGTCTGGGATGTGTATACTATCACCCTGAGGTGAAATGAGTCAGGCTAAACTGGAGATTTCGTTTCAAGAGCAGCCTGAAAAAAAGTTACAATATGGCTTTAATTAAAAACCAAAATATAGCCGAAATATAGATTTAATTGGACATTTAAGACTTTAATTTTAAAATCCTATATCAGAATAGTCCAATATTACCCAGTGACAGTCTGGGATGTGTATACTATCACCCTGACGTGAAATGAGTCTGGCTAAACAGGAGGTTTCGATGTTAGAGCAGCCTGAAAAAGATACAATATGGCTTTAATTAGCAGCCTGAAAAAGAGTTGAAATATTGCTTTAATTGGACATTTAAGCCTTTAATTTTAAAATCCTTTATCGGAATGGTCCGATATTACACGAGAGAGTCTGGGAAGTGTATACTATCACCCTGAGGTAAAATGAGTATGGCTAAACAGGAGGTTTCATTTTTAGAGCAGCCTGAAAAAGATACAATATGGCTTTAATTAGCAGCCTGAAAAAGAGTTGAAATATTGCTTTAATTGGACATTTAAGCCTTTAATTTTAAAATCCTATATCAGAATAGTCCAATATTACCCAGTGACAGTCTGGGATGTGTATACTATCACCCTGAGGTGAAATGAGTCAGGCTAAACTGGAGATTTCGTTTCAAGAGCAGCCTGAAAAAAAGTTACAATATGGCTTTAATTAAAAACCAAAATATAGCCGAAATATAGATTTAATTGGACATTTAAGACTTTAATTTTAAAATCCTATATCAGAATGGTCCGATATTACACGTGAGAGTCTGGGAAGTGTATACTATCACCCTGAGGTGAAATGAGTATGGCTAAACAGGAGGTTTCATTTTGAGAGCAGCCTGAAAAACAATTACAATATGGCTTTAATTAGCAGCCTGAAAAAGAGTTGAAATATAGCTTTAAGTGGACATTTAAACCTTTAATTTTTAAATACTATATCAGCATAGTCCGATATTACCCAGTGACAGTCTGGGAAGTGTATACTATCACCCTAAGGTGAAATGAGTATGGCTAAACAGGAGATTTCATTTTGAGAACAGCCTGAAAAAGAGATACAATATACCTTTAATTAGAAGCCAAAATATAGCCGAAATATAGATTTAATTGGAGATTTAAGACTTTAATTTTAAATTCCTATATCAGAATGGTCCGATATTACACGTGAGTGTCTGGGAAGTGTATACTATCACCCTGAGGTGAAATGAGTATGGCTAAACAGGAAATTTAATTTTGAGAGCAACCTGAAAAAGAGTTACAATATGCCTTTAATTAGAAGACAAAAAATAGCCAAAATATAGATTTAATTGGACATTTAAGCCTTTAATTTTTAAAGCCTATATCAGAATAGTCCGATATTAACCAGTGACAGTCTGGGATGTGTATACTATCACCCTGACGTGAAATGAGTCTGGCTAAACAGGAGGTTTCGATGTTAGAGCAGCCTGAAAAAGAGTTACAATATGGCTTTAATTAGCAGCCTGAAAAAGAGTTGAAATATAGCTTTAAGTGGACATTTAAACCTTTAATTTTTAAATCCTTCATCAGAATAGTCCGATATTACCCAGTGACAGTATGGGATGTGTATACTATCACCCTGAGGTGAAATGAGTCAGGCTAAACTGGAGATGTCGTTTCAAGAGCAGCCTGAAAAAAAGTTACAATATGGCTTTAATTAGAAGCCAAAATATAGCTGAAATATAGATTTAATTGGACATTTAAGACTTTAATTTTAAAATCCTTTATCGGAATGGTCCGATATTACACGAGAGAGTCTAGGAAGTGTATACTATCACCCTGAGGTAAAATGAGTATGGCTACACAGGAGATTTCGTTTCAAGAGCAACCTGAAAAAAAGTTACAATATGGCTTTATTTAGCAGCCTGAAAAAGAGTTACAATATGCCTTTAATTAGAAGACAAAATATAGCCAAAATATAGCTTTAAGTGGACATTTAAACCTTTAATTTTTAAATAGTATATCAGCATAGTCCGATATTAACCAGTGAGAGGCTGGGATGTGTATACTATCACCCTGAGGTGAAATGCGTCAGGCTAAACTGGAAATTTCGTTTCAAGAGCAGCCTGAAATAAAGTTACAATATGGCTTTAATTAGAAGCCAAAATATAGCCGAAATATAGATTTAATTTGACATTTAAGACTTTAATTTTAAAATCCTTTATCGGAATGGTCCGATATTACACGAGAGAGTCTAGGAAGTGTATACTATCACCCTGAGGTAAAATGAGTATGGCTACACAGGAGATTTCGTTTCAAGAGCAACCTGAAAAAAAGTTACAATATGGCTTTATTTAGCAGCCTGAAAAAGAGTTGAAATATAGCTTTAAGTGGACATTTAAACCTTTAATTTTTAAATCCTATATCAGAATAGTCCGATATTACCCAGTGACAGTCTGGGAAGTGTATACTATCACCCTGATGTGAAATGAGTCAGGCTAAACTGGAGATTTCGTTTCAAGAGCAGCCTGAAAAAAAGTTACAATATGGCTTTAATTAGAAGCCAAAATATAGCCGAAATATAGATTTAATTGAACATTTAAGACTTTAATTTTAAAATCCTTTATCGGAATGGTCCGATATTACACGAGAGAGTCTGGGAAGTGTATACTATCATCCTGAGGTAAAATGAGTATGGCTAAACAGGAGGTTTCATTTTTAGAGCAGCCTGAAAAAGATACAATATGGCTTTAATTAGCAGCCTGAAAAAGAGTTGAAATATAGCTTTAAGTGGACATTTAAACCTTTAATTTTTAAATACTATATCAGCATAGTCCGATATTACCCAGTGACAGTCTGGGATGTGTATACTATCACCCTAAGGTGAAATGAGTATGGCTAAACAGGAGATTTCATTTTGAGAACAGCCTGAAAAAGAGATACAATATGCCTTTAATTAGAAGCCAAAATATAGCCGAAATATAGATTTAATTGGAGATTTAAGACTTTAATTTTAAAATCCTATATCAGAATGGTCCGATATTACACGTGAGAGGCTGGGATGTGTATACTATCACCCTGAGGTGAAATGAGTCAGGCTAAACTGGAAATTTCGTTTCAAGAGCAGCCTGAAATAAAGTTACAATATGGCTTTAATTAGAAGCCAAAATATAGCCGAAATATAGATTTAATTGGACATTTAAGACTTTAATTTTAAAATCCTATATCAGAATGATCCGATATTACACGTGAGAGTCTGGGAAGTGTATACTATCACCCTGAGGTGAAATGAGTATGGCTAAACAGGAGGTTTCGTTTCAAGAGCAGCCTGAAATAAAGTTACAATATGGCTTTAATTAGAAGCCAAAATATAGCCGAAATATAGATTTAATTGGACATTTAAGACTTTAATTTTAAAATCCGATATCAGAATGATCCGATATTACACGTGAGAGTCTGGGATGTGTATACTATCACCCTGACGTGAAATGAGTCTGGCTAAACAGGAGGTTTCGATGTTAGAGCAGCCTGAAAAAGATACAATATGGCTTTTATTAGTAACCAAAATATAGCCGAAATATAGATTTAATTGGACATTTAACACTTTAATTTTAAAATTCTATATCAGAATGGTCCGATATTACACGAGAGAGTCTGGGAAGTGTATACTATCACCCTAAGGTGAAATGAGTATGGCTAAACAGGAGATTTCATTTTTAGAACAGCCTGAAAAAGAGATACAATATGCCTTTAATTAGAAGCCAAAATATAGCCGAAATATAGATTTAATTGGAGATTTAAGACTTTAATTTTAAAATCCTGTATCAGAATGGTCCGATATTACACGTGAGAGTCTGGGAAGTGTATACTATCACCCTGAGGTGAAATGAGTATGGCTAAACAGGAAATTTAATTTTGAGAGCAGCCTGAAAAAGAGTTACAATATGCCTTTAATTAGAAGACAAAATATAGCCAAAATATAGATTTAATTGGACATTTAAGCCTTTAATTTTAAAATCCTATATCAGAATAGTCCGATATTAACCAGTGACAGTCTGGGATGTGTATAATATCCCCCTGAGTTGAAATGAGTCAGGCTAAACAGGAGGTTTCGATGTTAGAGCAGCCTGAAAAAGAGTTACAATATGGCTTTAATTAACAGCCTGAAAAAGAGTTGAAATATAGCTTTAAGTGGACATTTAAACATTTAATTTTTAAATCCTTTATCAGAATAGTCCGATATTACACAGTGACAGTATGGGATGTGTATACTATCACCCTGAGGTGAAATGAGTCAGGCTAAACTGGAGATGTCGTTTCAAGAGCAGCCTGAAAAAAAGTTACAATATGGCTTTAATTAGAAGCCAAAATATAGCCGAAATATAGATTTAATTGGACATTTAAGACTTTAATTTTAAAATCCTTTATCGGAATGGTCCGATATTACACGAGAGAGTCTGGGAAGTGTATACTATCACCCTGAGGTAAAATGAGTCTGGCTAAACAGGAGGTTTCGATGTTAGAGCAGCCTTAAAAAGATACAATATGGCTTTAATTAGCAGCCTGAAAAAGAGTTGAAATATTGCTTTAATTGGACATTTAAGCCTTTCATTTTAAAATCCTATATCAGAATGGTCCGATATTACCCAGTGACAGTCTGGGATGTGTATACTTTCACCCTGAGGTGAAATGAGTCAGGCTAAACTGGAGATTTCGTTTCAAGAGCAGCCTGAAAAATAGTTACAATATGGCTTTAATTAGAAGCCAAAATATAGCCGAAATATAGATTTAATTGGACATTTAAGACTTTAATTTTAAAATCCTATATCAGAATGGTCCGATATTACCCAGTGACAGTCTGGGAAGTGTATACTATCACCCTGAGTTAAAATGAGTATGGCTAAACAGGAGATTTCATTTTGAGAGCAGCCTGAAAAACAGTTACAATATGGCTTTAATTAGCAGCCTGAAAAATAGTTGAAATATAGCTTTAAGTGGACATTTAAACCTTTAATTTTAAATACTATATCAGCATAGTCCGATATTACCCAGTGACAGTCTGGGATGTGTATACTATCACCCTGATGTGAAGTGAGTCTGGCTAAACAGGAGGTTTTGATGTTAGAGCAGCCTGAAAAAGAGATACAATATGGTTTTAATTAATAGCCAAAATATAGCCGAAATATAGATTTAATTTGACATTTAAGTCTTTTTTTTAAATCCTATATCAGGATGATCCGATATTACCCAGTGACAGTCTGGGATGTGTATACTATCACCCTGATGTGAAATGAGTCTGGCTAAACAGGAGGTTTTGATGTTAGAGCAGCCTGAAAAAGAGATACAATATGGTTTTAATTAGTAGCCAAAATATAGCCGAAATATAGATTTAATTTGACATTTAAGTCTTTTTTTTAAATCCTATATCAGGATGATCCGATATTACCCAGTGATAGTCTGGGATGTGTATACTATCACCCTGATCTGAAATGAGTCTGGCTAAACAGGAGACTTCGATGTTAGAGCAGCCTTAAAAAGAGTTACAATATGGCTTTAATTAGCAGCCTGAAAAAGAGTTGAAATATAGCTTTAAGTGGACATTTAAACCTTTAATTTTTAAATACTATATCAGCATAGTCAGATATTACCCAGTGACAGTCTGGGAAGTGTATACTATAACCCTAGGGTGAAATGAGTATGGCTAAACAGGAGATTTCATTTTGACAACAGCCTGAAAAAGAGATACAATATGCCTTTAATTAGAAGCCAAAATATAGCCAAAATATAGATTTAATTGGAGATTTAAGACTTTAATTTTAAAATCCTATATCAGAATGGTCCGATATTACCCAGTGACAGTCTGGGAAGTGTATACTATCACCCTGAGTTAAAATGAGTATGGCTAAACAGGAGATTTCATTTTGAGAGCAGCCTGAACAAGAGTTACAATATGGCTTTAATTAGCAGCCTGAAAAATAGTTGAAATATAGCTTTAAGTGGACATTTAAACCTTTAATTTTTAAATACTATATCAGCATAGTCCGATATTACCCAGTGACAGTCTGGGATGTGTATACTATCACCCTGATGTGAAATGAGTCTGGCTAAACAGGAGGTTTTGATGTTAGAGCAGCCTGAAAAAGAGATACAATATGGTTTTAATTAATAGCCAAAATATAGCCGAAATATAGATTTAATTTGACATTTAAGTCTTTTTTTTAAATCCTATATCAGGATGATCCGATATTACCCAGTGACAGTCTGGGATGTGTATACTATCACCCTGATGTGAAATGAGTCTGGCTAAACAGGAGATTTCGATGTTAGAGCAGCCTTAAAAAGAGTTACAATATGGCTTTAATTAGCAGCCTGAAAAAGAGTTGAAATATAGCTTTAAGTGGACATTTAAACCTTTAATTTTTAAATCCTGTATCAGAATAGTCCGATATTACCCAGTGACAGTCTGGGATGTGTATACTATAACCCTGAGGTGAAATGAGTATGGCTAAACAGGAGATTTCATTTTGAGAGCAGCCTGAAAAACAGTTACAATATGGCTTTAATTAGCAGCCTGAAAAATAGTTGAAATATAGCTTTAAGTGGACATTTAAACCTTTAATTTTTAAATACTATATCAGCATAGTCCGATATTACCCAGTGACAGTCGGGGATGTGTATACTATCACCCTGATGTGAAATGAGTCTGGCTAAACAGGAGGTTTTGATGTTAGAGCAGCCTGAAAAAGAGATACAATATGGTTTTAATTAATAGCCAAAATATAGCCGAAATATAGATTTAATTTGACATTTAAGTCTTTTTTTTAAATCCTATATCAGGATGATCCGATATTACCCAGTGACAGTCTGGGATGTGTATACTATCACCCTGATGTGAAATGAGTCTGGTTAAACAGGAGGTTTTGATGTTAGAGCAGCCTGAAAAAGAGATACAATATGGTTTTAATTAGTAGCCAAAATATAGCCGAAATATAGATTTAATTTGACATTTAAGTCTTTTTTTTAAATCCTATATCAGGATGATCCGATATTACCCAGTGATAGTCTGGGATGTGTATACTATCACCCTGATCTGAAATGAGTCTGGCTAAACAGGAGATTTCGATGTTAGAGCAGCCTTAAAAAGAGTTACAATATGGCTTTAATTAGCAGCCTGAAAAAGAGTTGAAATATAGCTTTAAGTGGACATTTAAACCTTTAATTTTTAAATACTATATCAGCATAGTCAGATATTACCCAGTGACAGTCTGGGAAGTGTATACTATCACCCTAGGGTGAAATGAGTATGGCTAAACAGGAGATTTCATTTTGACAACAGCCTGAAAAAGAGATACAATATGCCTTTAATTAGAAGCCAAAATATAGCCAAAATATAGATTTAATTGGAGATTTAAGACTTTAATTTTAAAATCCTATATCAGAATGGTCCGATATTACCCAGTGACAGTCTGGGAAGTGTATACTATCACCCTGAGTTAAAATGAGTATGGCTAAACAGGAGATTTCATTTTGAGAGCAGCCTGAACAAGAGTTACAATATGGCTTTAATTAGCAGCCTGAAAAATAGTTGAAATATAGCTTTAAGTGGACATTTAAACCTTTAATTTTTAAATACTATATCAGCATAGTCCGATATTACCCAGTGACAGTCTGGGATGTGTATACTATCACCCTGATGTGAAATGAGTCTGGCTAAACAGGAGGTTTTGATGTTAGAGCAGCCTGAAAAAGAGATACAATATGGTTTTAATTAATAGCCAAAATATAGCCGAAATATAGATTTAATTTGACATTTAAGTCTTTTTTTTAAATCCTATATCAGGATGATCCGATATTACCCAGTGACAGTCTGGGATGTGTATACTATCACCCTGATGTGAAATGAGTCTGGCTAAACAGGAGATTTCGATGTTAGAGCAGCCTTAAAAAGAGTTACAATATGGCTTTAATTAGCAGCCTGAAAAAGAGTTGAAATATAGCTTTAAGTGGACATTTAAACATTTAATTTTTAAATCCTGTATCAGAATAGTCCGATATTACCCAGTGACAGTCTGGGATGTGTATACTATAACCCTGAGGTGAAATGAGTATGGCTGAACAGGAGATTTCATTTTGAGAGCAGCCTGAAAAAGTTACAATATGTCTTTAATTAGAAGCCAAAATATAGCCAAAATATAGATTTAATTGGACATTTAAGCCTTTAATTTTAAAATCCTACATCAGAATGGTCCAATATTACCCAGTGACAGTCTGGGATGTGTATACTATCACCCTAAGGTGAAATGAGTATGGCTAAACAGGATATTTCATTTTGAGAGCAGCCTAAAAAACAGTTACAATATTGCTTTAATTAGCAGCCTGAAAAAGAGTTGAAATATAGCTTTAAGTGGACATTTAAACCTTTAATTTTTAAATACTATATCAGCATAGTCCGATATTACCCAGTGACAGTCTGGGATGTGTATACTATCACCCTAAGGTGAAATGAGTATGGCTAAACAGGAGATTTCATTTTGAGAACAGCCTGAAAAAGAGATACAATATGCCTTTAATTAGAAGCCAAAATATAGCCGAAATATAGATTTAATTGGAGATTTAAGACTTTCATTTTAAAATCCTATATCAGAATGGTCCGATATTACACGTGAGAGTCTGGGAAGTGTATACTATCACCCTGAGGTGAAATGAGTATGGCTAAACAGGAAATTTAGTTTTGAGACCAGCCTGAAAAAGAGTTACAATATGGCTTTAATTAGCAGCCTGAAAAAGAGTTGAAATATAGCTTTAAGTGGACATTTAAACCTTTAATTTTTAAATCCTATATCAGAATAGTCTGATATTACCCAGTGACAGTCTGGGAAGTGTATACTATCACCCTGATGTGAAATGAGTCTGGCTAAACAGGAGGTTTTGATGTTAGAGCAGCCTGAAAAAGAGATACAATATGGTTTTAATTAGTAGCCAAAATATAGCCGAAATATAGATTTAATTTGACATTTAAGTCTTTTTTTAAAATCCTATATCAGGATGATCCGATATTACCCAGTGACAGTCTGGGATGTGTATACTATCACCCTGATGTGAAATGAGTCTGGCTAAACAGGAGATTTCGATGTTAGAGCAGCCTTAAAAAGAGTTACAATATGGCTTTAATTAGCAGCCTGAAAAAGAGTTGAAATATAGCTTTAAGTGGACATTTAAACCTTTAATTTTTAAATCCTATATCAGAATAGTCTATTACCCAGTGACAGTCTGGGAAGTGTATACTATCACCCTAGGGTGAAATGAGTATGGCTAAACAGGAGATTTCATTTTGAGAACAGCCTGAAAAAGAGATACAATATGCCTTTAATTAGAAGCCAAAATATAGCCGAAATATAGATTTAATTGGAGATTTAAGACTTTAATTTTAAAATCCTATATCAGAATGGTCCGATATTACACGTGAGAGTCTGGGAAGTGTATACTATCACCCTGAGGTGAAATGAGTATGGCTAAACAGGAAATTTAGTTTTGAGAGCAGCCTGAAAAAGAGTTACAATATGGCTTTAATTAGCAGCCTGAAAAAGAGTTGAAATATAGCTTTAAGTGGACATTTAAACCTTTAATTTTTAAATCCTATATCAGAATAGTCTGATATTACCCAGCGACAGTCTGGGAAGTGTATACTATCACCCTGATGTGAAATGAGTCTGGCTAAACAGGAGGTTTTGATGTTAGAGCAGCCTGAAAAAGAGATACAATATGGTTTTAATTAGTAGCCAAAATATAGCCGAAATATAGATTTAATTTGACATTTAAGTCTTTTTTTAAAATCCTATATCAGGATGATCCGATATTACCCAGTGACAGTCTGGGATGTGTATACTATCACCCTGATGTGAAATGAGTCTGGCTAAACAGGAGATTTCGATGTTAGAACAGCCTTAAAAAGAGTTACAATATGGCTTTAATTAGCAGCCTGAAAAAGAGTTGAAATATAGCTTTAAGTGGACATTTAAACCTTTTAATTTTTAAATCCTATATCAGAATAGTCTGATATTACCCAGTGACAGTCTGGGAAGTGTATACTATCACCCTGATGTGAAATGAGTCTGGCTAAACAGGAGGTTTTGATGTTAGAGCAGCCTGAAAAAGAGATACAATATGGTTTTAATTAGTAACCAAAATATAGCCGAAATATAGATTTAATTGGACATTTAACACTTTAATTTTAAAATTCTATATCAGAATGGTCCGATATTACACGTGAGAGTCTGGGAAGTGTATACTATCACCCTGAGGTGAAATGAGTCTGGCTAAACAGGAGATTTCGTTTTAGAGCAGCCTGAAAAAGAGATACAATATGGCTTTAATTAGCAGCCTGAAAATGAGTTGAAATATTGCTTTAATTGGACATTTAAACCTTTCATTTTAAAATTCTATATCAGAATGGTCCGATATTACCCAGTGACAGTCTGGTATGTGTGTACTATCACCCTGAGGTGAAATGAGTCTGGCTAAACAGGAGGTTTCGTTTATATAGAGCAGCCTGAAAAAAGAATACGGATTGATGACGAATTATGTTTCTACGCTTAAATACAGAACCTTTTAGGGAACCTAAACCTTTTATCTTTATTTTCCATTAAGATATAGGTTCCTCTTGCATTATTTTTAACTGATTTAGATGACGGTGAGATCCTGTATATGCAGGAATTACTCATCGTTGGGTCTCATTTGAACCGTTGGAAAAGGCACTTCACCTGGCACAGATTTACATTATCTAATTATGTAAATATACACACATCTTAATAAAAGGGGAACATCTAGCATATGCAATTGGAACATTGGAAGAAATAATTAATCTTATCATGCACAGCAGGTCAATCTGACCTGTTGTAAGATAACCATGGCAGGCAAGACAACTCTTGCTTATGGAAGCCTAATCCAGGTGTTTTTGCTTTCAACATGTTTTTGTGGTTGTTGTTGCATTCAAACAATATCCCAACGATCTAAACCAGGATTTGAGAAACAAGAAACATAATTGGAAACAAGCTTGATTTTTTTTGGACCATTACAGGTGCAGTAGGTAAGCCTTATAAAACTAACTTTCTGACATATTAGCTGAAACTGACCCTATGTTCCAGTAGAACTACATAAAAAAGGTAATTTAAAAAATAAATCCAGCTCTTCTGGTACCACCTACAGCCTGTAGTGAGATTTGCAAAAATCCACAGCTCCCTGTTCAGATGCACCAATCAGGGCCAGGGGGAGGGGGGTGTCTAACTGCGTGTCAATCGCTGCTCATGCACACACATTCATTCTCCCTTGTGGGGGGAGGAGCTTAGGAGACAGTTTGGGGGAAAGGGGGGAGGGACTGAGAGGTTGTTGATGTTGACATTTTTTGGCTCAGTCCTGGGTCTTCACAGTCCTACCTACAGCACCTTTAACATACTAAATCAAAGCTGCAAATGACCAGTCGAACAGGGGAAGTAATTTCTGTTGCGTTTCATAAACCAAAGTGGTAGGCCTCACCTCGTAGTATGAGTCCAGAGGCTCGGTGGTGACACTGCTGACCCCTTCTAGGTCAGCAGGTATCCATGGTAACAGACGGCATCGCCTCACCAGGGGGTCCGTCTCTCCATACGCATAGTCACGGGTTACTTCATCTGTGGAAACAATACCATTTTTGCTGTGGAAATGTTGCCTATCAGTACTCTTGGACCTCCGTTTGTGGCTCTCAGTAAGTAGCCTATTCTTGTTTTTCTTTAAAAACAGCTCACAAATTGTTTGGTTGGTTTAAAAAAAAAAAAAAAAAAGGCTCAATCATTTCCAACAGCTGTTCATTGGAATTTTTAACAAACAGGGGGATATTTGTTGTTGTTTGAGGACGTGATTATAGGGGTACCAAATATTAAGCAGCACAACTGTTAAATACCACACACAGCCCCCCCCCCCCACACTCGTCCTTGTACAAACAGGGCACTGTGACCTGGACACCAGTCCCTATTTTGCATATTTTAGAGATATATATATGGTTTCCAAGAAGGGTATTTCTGTCCTTAATGGGTGTCATTTTACCCAGAACTGTAAGAACTAAGGCAGTGTGGGCTCTTCTGGAGGGAGGAGGATAAAAAGATGCGTTTTAGTTAACTTCACAGTGAAAAAATATCGTGCGACTGTGCTCTAAAGTTCCTTTTTTGTCTGCAGACTGACTCAGATCCATATTCAAGAATAACCTTTCACTATTTATATTTGACTATTTTATATTTTGTTATATTGTCATTCTGAGGAGCTGCTAAACTGTGTTTCATTGTTTCAAAAACAACGGCAATAAATATCTATTCTGTTATGTTGCATCATCTCAACCTCCTGATAACATTCTTTGAGTCATCCTCTGCATCTGAAAGTACAACATATTTATCACTGCGCATGAATAAATACAAATGTCCCCCATGTGGGATAAATGTGGAGTGAAAAATGTATGAAAATATTTGCCAAAACTGATAAGCAGCAGCCTTGGCCAGAGGCAGCACGAACAGAGGAGACACAAGACTAAATATAAGACTGCTCCAGACGTATCCTTTAAAATTCTGTGTGTGTGTGTGTGTGTGTGTGTGTGTGTGTGTGTGTGTGTGTGTGTGTGTGTGTGTGTGTGTGTGTGTGTGTGTGTGTGTGTGTGTGTGTGTGTGTGTGTGTGTGTGTGTGTGTGTGTGTGTGTGTGTGTGTGTGTGTGTGTGTGTGTGTGTGTGTGTGTGTGTGTGTGTGTGTGTGTGTGTGTGTGTGTGTGTGTGTGTGTGTGTGTGTGTGTGTGTGTGTGTGTGTGTGTGTGTGTGTGTGTGTGTGTGTGTGTGTGTGTGTGTGTGTGTGTGTGTGTGTGTGTGTGTGTGTGTGTGTGTGTGTGTGTGTGTGTGTGTGTGTGTGTGGCTCTCACCTCCTTCCTGCAGGTCCTGCCGAGGCCAGAGCACAGAGTAGGCCAGCATGCCCGGGATGTAGAAGAAGGGAGCCATGCTGCAGCTGGGCTGGTCAGAGTGCTGCACCTGGGAGCCAAACTCATCCATGATGTACCACACTGGAACTTTGTCCTCTGGAGACTGCACATGGAAACACAAAAAGGAAGAGAAGAGGGGAAGTGGAGGAGGACAGAGACACAGCTGAGACAGCGACGACGTCCACACTGTTTGGGCCTTCTTTTCTTTTTTTTTTTTGCGTTCCATTCCATTCATTCATTCATTCTGGTGTGTAATAAATATGATGGATAAGATTAAGCTGAAAGAGGTATGAGCTTATGGCGGCTGTTGTAGGAGAAGTTACAATTTGCATGCTGTTTTTCATTCCTCTCAACAGTTGTTCTGATATCACGATATTCTTGACCAAATACCTCGATATTGCGACGATATTGTAGGATTCACAATTGGTGCTTTAACAAAATATTATTCACACAATGAGATTTTTGATAATCATCGGAAATATCGATTTAATGACAAAGTGTGTGAAGGCAAATAATAGAACAGCTAGAACAGTCTGTTGAGTTCAGAAAATGACATCACTTTACTGTAATGCAGCCTTCAAAACCAGGAAAAGACTACACTTACTATATTACAATTTTACGATATCCAAAATCTAAGACAATATCTAGTCTCATATCACGATATCGATATATTGCCAAGCCCTAAATGTAAGTCAACCCCTCCCCAGATAACTGAAAGCAGCAGTGTTGCAGGTTATGTGTAAAAGTGTATTTAGTAAACAGAGACACACCATGGCACTTGTGAGACCACCGCATTAGAAGGAAAGTATGGCAAATAAAAAATATCAAGAGTGGATCCTATTTTCTAACGTACCCCCTGGGAGAGTTTGTAAGTCTGGTTGTACTTCCACATGTGCTCCATCACCAGCTCCACCGTGTCTGGGTCAGGGGCCTCGCCGTGGAAGTCCACCCCCACGAGCGCGGCCATTCTGTGCAGCAGGCCAGGGATCTGCTCCAGCTGCTGACAGCTTTGGTCCACACGGTACGTCCACGCGTGATCCACCAGAAAAACACTACAGGCAACACAGGAGAAAGACGGACAAACATTTGGGTTAAATGCTTCTTTTAAAAACTTCATTTAGAGTGCTTTTTTGAATTCATTTAATTTAAATGAATTAGTGCTGTCAGTTAAACGCGTTATTAATGGTGTCAACGCAAACCCATTTTAACGGCGTCAATTTTTTTATCGCGAGATTAACGTTCTTTTTGGCATAGCAAACGTTGTAGTTTTTTTTTCACATGCTGTTGCAACAACTAGTAACGTTAGAAAAACTACACCACCACACCGGATCTAGCTAGACTGGAAACAAAACAACAGGCACGACGCGCACACTTGTTTGGGCTTGCGAGCCGGCCAAAGAGTAGTAGGCTAACGTTACGTTTTGAGTGGATGGCGAGCGTGAGACGCCAAAATGGATGCCAATAAGATTATGAATGGAAAGTTTACTTTTAAAAAGTTGCCAAATGGTTCCATTGACAAGACCAAAGTGATCTGTGTTTTGTCGTTGTGAACTGAGCTATCATCGCAGCACGTCCAGTCTGAAATACCACCTGATGGCCAAGCACACAGCTGATGCCAATTCTCCGCCCCCTCGTCAAAGCCAGGCGACAATGGATGACTTCAGACCATAGACTGTATATTAATATTAACAGTCTATGCTTTAGACAGAAGCACATGGATACCACAACTAAGAACAAACTTCAAAAAACATTTGCACAAAGCAAGCCGATCCACTTTTTCATGTTGATAAGAGCATTAAAATGAGAAAAAATCAAATCTAGGATGTACAATAGATAAAAATGTGCGATTAATTGCGAGTTAACTATGACATTAATGCGATTAAATATTTTAATTGTTTGACATATACATATACACACAGCAATTTATTGTTGGTTTCTTACAATTGAGTCGTACTCAATTATGGAGCTCCAAAGTGTTCATTATTGAATAGTCTTGTATGCCTAGTCCACCAGATGTCACTCTTTTCAGATGTCCGTTTTCGGGCGTCCCGGTACCTTCCTCTTTCTTCGTGTTGGCGTTCTAACCTCCGGTGGATTTCTGAGGACTATGGTTAACTGCTCCTCAAATCTCTGCAGGGTAAATCCAGACAGCTAGCTAGACTATCTGGCCAATCTTCTGTTGCACGACTAAAACTACTTTTGAACGTACACATGTTCCACCAAAACAAGTTCCTTCCTGAGGCTATTTTGCAGAGGCACCGAGGCTCCACTTGGCGCTTAGCACTGCCCAAGACGATTGGGATTGGTTTAAAGAAATGCAAAAAAAACAGAGCACCATCCCAGAATGCTGTGAGGACTAGCCAGACCCTTTGGCGACCTTCCTCCACCGCGCTGCGGAGGAAGGTCTGGCCATGTTAAACTTGTAGCGTGAATCAATAAATAACTACACATTTATTATGTTTTGGATAGTCATTTCTAATTTATTTATTTTTATTAAATAAATCAATATATTAATGTGTACTCGTTAATGGGGCACCAGCTCATTTAAGAGCAGAAGGCGCTCAGAATGAATGTATTAAATTATCAAATCTCAAGTATAACGTCATTAAATCACAAATTATATTCAATAAATATGGTATTTTTAGCAAACTCAAATGAAAAGCCGTAAAGTTCGTAGCTGTACATTGACCCAAGTTCTTGAACAACACAGACCGACAACGATTCTATCAATAAATGGAAGGAATTTATTAATCAGATAATCAGAAGAATAAAGTAGAATAACATAAGGCTAACTAAGGCAGCAGAAATGAATGAGATATGAACACAGACTACTTGTTGCACTGAAACTATTAGTGATGGGAAAATTATTTGAAAAACGGATAACTTAGGAAGAAGTGTTGTGGCAACATATGAGAAATCTGGTTTTTAATTGAATTATGGGGAAAATGTTGAGAGATAGGAGACGTCAATGTGTCTGCCTGGTGGGAGTCACAGACTCTCTCTCTCTCAACAAGTGGAAATTCCCCACAATAGGAGGGTCTTAGACTCAAAGGTAGTAATTGAATTGTTACACCGCATGTCCTGAAGGTGGTCATTGGAAGGTTTTTCTGCGGGATAGTCTGTCTTGGCATAATATAAGACGCTGCAAAACAAAGAAATCTTTAGCAAGCTTACCGGTACTTGCTCTGGGTTTTTTTGTGTTATCTTTTGTGCACATTAAAAACTTATTTTTCACATCTGATTCTGACTCTGCGTGAATTTTCTGAGACCTCGTTCTGGGACTTTTTCATACTTTGAAGAGAACTTGAAGAGAAGTTGACAAAGTGCAGCTGGCGATAAGGGCCGCGCCTATAAATCTGGCCTTGGGTTGCGGACCCAGACCTGCCAACCTTCAGGAAATTTTATGAGTACAACCCCCCCCCCCCCCCCCCCCCCCAGCTGTGCGCGCGCTTACCCGACAGCCCACCGCCAATGTACGCTCCACCGTTGCCCACCCACCTATGAGATACCTAACACCATAATACATAATAGACACATGGCGTCTGCGATCTAAAACATGTAGGTGGAGAGGGGGGACATTATGATAGGCTACTATGAGTAGGTCGTATTCCTGCATATTGTTAAAAAAATATATAAATTATGTTACACACATACACACACACTTCAAAGGAAAACTAGATATATGTAATTAAATTCAAATACATTGTTTGGCTCATCACTACCTCCTAGATTACAATACATTGTTATTACTGTGTAGAGGAATGGAGTGGATGAATGGCTGTAGGTGTACTGAAACTAAACAAATGTTTTCTTATATCCTGTCCATTTTTTTATGCCCATATATTTGTTAGTCTAGCCAATAGGAGGCAGAGAGAGCTAGTAAATAGGCCTAAGTACTTCTGTGTTAAAGATGAGAGTCAGACCAGGTTAACACATAGCCTTCTTCTGATTACTGAAGTAGTCTAAGTAATGATTTAATCATAAAGCAACTTTAAATAGGCCTAAAGCAACAACTAAAAAAGCACAAGATTGAAGCCTGGCAGAGACACAGTTATAGGCTAATAAATAACATGGGTCAGATATTTTCAGATAGACTTTTAAAAGGTTGACATGGGTGACATTGCATTATGTCAGTTGCCATCACAGTCTAGCAAATAGCCCTACTGTATGCTATGCATCATTAACTGAGCTCCTAACAGCTGTACTCCCTGTTATGATGTCATGGTCATTATTTATGTTCATAAATTCAAGTAGGCTAAAAAATAGCCTAACTGTTCCCTTTATCTTACGTTAATCAGCACCTGGCCCGTCTAAAACCTTCTAGTTTTCTAGCCATTCCACCACTTTTCTAACTGCCCCCAACTAATGGGGAGGATGGCGGGTGTGATAGGCTAGCCTATTGACACTATGAAAGTTATTTTCTTATCATCCTTTTATTTTTAATATTATGTTTCGGGGGGTGGGCGGGGAGTATTTGCAAGAGTGTATGGCTGCAGCCTGGAGACATCCTGTCTCATGCTCCTCCCATCTCATGCCTGGGCATGTCCAACGGTAAACTCAGATGTTCAGAATACAACGGTAAATTCAGATGTTCAGAATAGCCTACGACATCGTGAATTATTTTCTAAATGAAGTCACGGTTAAGTTAGTGAGCATGGGAGGCATGAGACGGGAGGTCTCAAGGCTGCAGCCATACCCGACTCAGTATTTGAGAGTGGGACTGTGTTCGTTACCTGTTGCCCCTTCGTGTCTGTCTTGCACACAGTGTAGAGCGCGTGATGTGGTAGCCTGGACATGTGGATTCAAGGCCAGCTCTGCCGATAGCTGTCAAGAAATCGCTGTGGTTTCCGAACTTTTTTTTGAGGCGGTTCAGCCATCTCATACAAGCCTACAGTTAACCAGCAAGCCTGGCTTGCTTGAGACACTGAATTGAATTAAACGCGCAAAGCATTTGCCTAGGAGGGGCAGGTGGGGCGGAGGGTTAAAATGCAGCGCTCTGATTGGTCGAAAGCTTTTCACTCCACTTACACGCTGTGGCTCAGCGGCAGAATCATCGTCAGAGATGTAGATTGCATAGAAACTGAAACCGGCGAAATGAAAGCTGCAACAAAATGCGTACCTAGAGAGCAGCGAATCGTACAAAAGTACTTAAGGGTCAAAATGCGTGCCGAGTACGAAAACCGGGAATACAGTATACTTGTGGGGTCCCGACAGCCTTGTGGGGCCAAAATGCTGGACCCCACAAGGTTAAAGGGCTGTTTGAGGGTTAGGACTTGGTTTTAGGATTAGGGTTAGAATTAGGTTATGGTTAGGGTGTGGGTAAGAGTTAAGGTTAGGCATTTAGTTGTGATGATTAAGGTTAGGGTAAGGGGCTAGGGAATGCATTATGTCAATGACGGGTCCCCACAAAGATAGTGAGACGCACTGTGTGTGTGTGTGTGTGTGTGTGTGTGTGTGTGTGCGCTGAGAGCACAGAAGAGGAAGGGGGTCCCTCAGAAGTCAAACACAAAACGGCCAAAAAAGCTCAGATAATGGTTGGTGTCAACTTTCAAAGTGGCAGTTTCTGATGGGCTGCCTTCAGAAGGGAGGAGCAGAGTACTTCTATTCTCCTCCCCCTTTGTGTTAACATATGAACTTCTTCATTCGAGAAATTAAAAGAATGGGGAATAAACTCAATTTGGACGTGCAGAACAATAGTTATAAACAGGCATCAGCGCATTAAAACATTTCTATTCAATGCAACAGCTTTCTTTAAACCTGACCTTAAATGAAGAGAGTTAAGGAACATTAATATTAGAACAATGTTATACACTCATAATGGAACAAAAGGAAAGTAGGCATTCCCGTTTTAGCAGCTTACATGTCCATGTATAGTTGAGTATGAGAGGCCTGGTGTCTTGCAGCAGTTAAATGCATCTTTAGGTACTTTATCAATACCAGACTTGCAGTTTTCTTGCTGCTTATTGACCATTAGCTGTGTATGTTAATTTTCTAAGGATGGGAATAAGTGTATGGGTGTATGAAGAGATCAAAAGGAAGGATAACAAAATAAAAGGTAACGGTCTGTAGTTTGTGGCTTCCTGGGCAAGTCACAGTGGGTTAATCAAAGCCAAGGCCCAGTGATGAGACCTGATTGATAAAAAGGCATGAATCCTTGGTGGTGCTGGTGTAAGTGAATACTGAGACTCCCTGTTAACTGGGGGGAAAGGTTATCTGCCTGTTGGCTCCTGGTGTACAACCGTCATTTTTCATGACAGGTACTGTAGAGTTGTTGTTATGCATCTGGTTTAAAATCAGCAATGTGCATTAGGAAGATGTTACCAATACTTTTAATACTACTACTTACTGATACTACTAATACTCTAATGCTAATACTTTTTTTGGGTCCGGCTCCGGCTTTGAGGGAGCCGAAGAAAATAGGCACAATGAAGGACAAACAACCAAAAGATGTTTATCACTTATCATGTGAAGACATCTTAAAGTTACAGTCTTGTTGTGTAGGATTTTAGGCATCAAGGTGGCCAATGAGAGTTTGATAGTTCAGAGGTGGAAAAGGGAGAGAGAGAGAGACAAAGGGGAGGTAGGGTAGGTAGGAGGGGTATTTCTCACCTCAGTGATAAGCAGAGTCTCGCATTAAGCTGTTTGACCTGACGGTTTTATGATCTGATAGGTTTGAAAGGGAGTTGCTCTTCCTGAGTATCTACGAGAGGACTATCTGACCTATATATGAAAGGGAGCACCGGGCCGGGAAAAATAATTGAGCAGGTTAAAAAGACTCTCAGATCGGGGAGGAGCAGAGAACAAAGCCCCTGTGTAAGATGTATTCTGCAATAACTGAAAACGTAAGATTCAGGTCATAGGAAGATTTTGGCTCTGATCACTCCTAGGTCAGCAGAAAAGATGAGACACAGATGTTTCATCATAAAAACATTTTGTAGATCCAATTTGTAGATCCAAGACAGTAACCAACTGTTTGGCCTTGGAGTGGGGAGAGTCGATGGGTTTTCATGCATGACGCGATATCCCGGAAGGGGCCGAACGGTCAGGGGTTGTTTGAATTTCTTTTAAACCAATCAAAATCGTATTGGGCGGCACTAATCTCTGGTCCCAAAGACAGTGGATCTCTGTAATGATCACGGGATGCAACTTTTTTTGGTGGTACATTTGCAATCCTCAAAAGAAAACGTCACATACAATATTAAATGAAGTTAACTGTTGACACAATACAGTTACGTGAGCAATTTATATTTTTTGGATACATGGTTAAACGTTATTTGCTCTTACCAGTGTATCTTCTTGTGTATTTTGTCCATAGCAAATCCCCCACCAATCGGAACTTCGGGGGCCGCCGGAACTATCTGGCAAATGTACCGTCGTTGATCTAGACTACGAATGAATTTGATTACTTGTCTAAACAATTATTTGCGAAATTATTTGTAAAAGCACAACCTGCGCAGAGCGGTTTTACCGTGGATCATGTGTGATAGGTGGAATAATCCAGCCTGCATATACTCAAATGTATTTTCACATTTCATACAGTCTGTAATGTGTTATTGAGATCTAGGTGGAAGGTCAGAATGATGTAAAGAGGCCCTCTGCGTGAGAAAGCTGCATCTGATCCAGATGGTGAGCATAAGATAACATACAAAGAGGCCCTGATTGAGTAGCTGTCCAGGAGTGTTATGTATTCTGTCATTCTATAGCGAAATAACAACTTAGGCACAGTTAACCTATGACCTTTGGTGGGGCCTACAGGATATCTATGTCTCACGGAGTATGGGAACATACAGTTGTTATGATGAGATCATGAATAAGGGTTTCCAGATGGGGACTTCAGGATCTATAAGACGGTCGGGTCTAGCCTCAATTCGGAGAAGACTTGGGTCGTTGCAACGCTGCATATACCTGTGTTCTCCCTCATGAGAATTTGTTCAATATTGAATAAAGCTGCCTATAATCTGAAACCGGAGTCGTCATCTTTTTGCATCTCCATTATCAGTTCCAGAGAGAACCATCTCTCAATGTGTAGGCGGCTTTAGGCTAGCAGGTTCAACAACTGCTACCGGAGTTAGCCAGTTAGCGCCTGTAAGCTAGAGCAACAGCAATGTCAAATGTATTCTTAATCAACTATGTAGCTGCTAAATAAAAACCCACTACACAGAAACAATTCTATTTTTTCAGCTTAACAAAGCTTCACACGTGACATTACCTACCTAACTGACTAACAGGCTCGGCAGAAAAAAAGGAAATCTGGTGTTAATGGCAGCAGCTAGCTAGGTAATTCAGAGTTTCCTCTGCAGCATTTTGGTTCAAAAGGTGTTCCTAAGAGAAATATATACACTATGTACAGAAAAAAATGAACACACAGCTAACCTAGCTAGCTAATTGGCATAAGCAGCATTTGCAAGCTAAGTCTAAAAAGGTAAAGAGGTGAAGGGACTGTATCTAGTTAATTTGCAGCAGTGGCCTAGTTGACCTAGCTAACAAGCTAAATTTGGTAGCAGTTGTTGAGCTTGCTATTTAAAAAAGAAGCAAAAGGTGAGAGGGCTGTTATTGTGAAATTAAAAGTTGACATGAAATGTGTTATCTGGAAAAGTGCAATTATAAAATAAGATGTCTATGAAAATACAACCACTACAAATTTCAAGGGGATTTACTGGTGTCTGATGCCCTCACCTGGACGGCTCTGAGGCTTGCAGTCCATTTTCCCGGGTCACAACCACTTTACTGCTGATCACTGCTACACGATTGTCCTTCCTCTTCTCGTTACCCCCATTCCCCTCCTCGTTGTCGTCTTCTTGTTTAATCTGCATGATTCCGAAAACTTCCCCAGCATCATAAATCTATGACATACAAAACATATGTTGTATTCATCATGTAAACACCACCAGACTCCATTGGAGAATTTGTCAATTTAAAGTTGGCTTGCTTCTTATCTTTAGCAGGTGTCAATAATGCTGCTTTAACACGTTTAATATATTGTAGTTCCACTCTTCAACTCGGCAGATGTATCAAATAACCCAAGCAGCGCTTATTTAACTCTCAAAGTTCCTTCCACTACGATTCTCACACTAGACACACCGTACATGTAGCTAGCTAGCTAGCTAACGTTATATATTACATTACCCTGAAGTAGGCGTGTGAACCAACTATTTTATAAAGATCGACACAAACACGCCGATTGGTGCCTAAATTATATGCCGAATTGTCCTGTGACTCCCAGCCACTTTCCTGTGTCTCCCATGACTGTCCCGGGACAGTCAGACACTGTCCTGTGACTCCCAGACACTGTCCTGTACACTGTCTTGTGAGTCCCAGTCACTGTCCTGTGACTCCCATGACTGTCCCGGGACAGTCAGACACTGTCCTGTGACTCCCAGACACTGTCCTGTGACTCCATGACTGTCCTGTGACACCCAGACACTCTCCTGTGACACCCAGAGACTGTTCTGTGACTCCCATGACTGTCCCGGAACAGTGAGACACTGTCCTGTGACACCCAGACACAGAGGTTGACTTGTAGTTACAACAATCCAGGGTAAGTAATCTAACTAGACTGGCAAATATTTTTCACTCTTTCGAAGGGAAAAAAAGACAGTTAAGACTAAATAACTAATAAGTACTTAGTAAGATGTATTTTCATAACATAATTATACAAAGTCGTATAGCATGTAGCTCCAACTTGACCGGCTAACATTTAAATGCTCAATGCATAGGTGATATTAACCTTATATGGGATATACAGTATTACAAACAATGATTTAAATCTATGTATATATATATATATATATATATATATATATATATATATATATATATATATATATATATATATATGTAAACGCTATGAAAGGAGGCTGTTCTGCATAATGTGAACATTTCGTTTGAATAATTTCTAGGATATTACTAAATAATTTAATAGCCTAAGTAAAATATTGGATAGATCATTTTAACACTAGTATTAATAGCCTCTATTTAAGTGAAGGATCTCATACCGCTGTCAATCTTGTCCAGTTGTCATGGAGTTATACATTGCATATGGACGATAAGTCCTTCAGAGGCTTTGAAAAGCGGGGCATTTGAACATCTATCATTCCATTTCATTTCACAGAGGCAATGTCCATTTGCTGAAGATCCTGTGATACAATTGACAGCTCCAGAATAACCTACTAATGGCCCCTGTGGTGAGATTGTTTTTTTTACAACTGTTGTTTTTCATTGTCAAGAATCATTTTCAACACAGATATGATCTACTTCAGGATGTTCTGTTACCAAGTAGTTGGCACTTGTTCATTGGGAGACTCATACTGGTGCTACTGCCTCTGTTTCTATAATATCTGCTGCAGTGGCCATCATCTATTCTACATAGTTCTAGAACTAAAACTAAACTAAGCACATTCTTTACCAAATGTTCCTAAACATACAGGATCCGATGTATTATTAAAAATCACTACAACATTCTTCTACAGTCAGAGGTGTAGATGTTCTGTAATGTGTGTGTGTGTCAAATTACACAGCTGAAGCTATTTCTAGATTCTAAAAATTAATGCATATTTCTAAATCAACGTTATGTATTTAAAATGCACAAATAAAACTAAATACAAATACAGTCAGTGGTGTAAGACATTTTTATTCAAATAAATAGAACAAGCGAAAGCTATACATCCAAATTGAGGATTTCAATTTGAAATATAAAAGGGTATGGACAAATGGGAGTTATGAAAACTTCATAAATACACACACATACACACACAAAGCTTATTGCTGGCAAGCGTCCAAAACAGGAAAATAAAAAGTTATTTAACCATGATGTAAGACAAGATTCAACTAAACTAAATACAATACTTTCACTGCCATGTCTTTCAAATCATTGCCCCGGACATAATCAATATCTTGTCGCCTCTTCACTGTGATTGATTCATAAATAGAGGAAATGTGATGCCATGTTTTTTGTTTTTTTATGAATCATAATTTCATTTGTTTGTACATTACATTACATGTCATTTAGCTGACACTTCTTATCCAAAGTGACTCACAATTGCTATATATATATATATATATACATATATATATATATATATATATATATATATATATATATATATATATATATGTATATATATACATACATACATACATATATATATATATATATATATATATATATATATATATATATATATATATATATATATATCAGAGGTCACACGCCTCTGGAGCAACTAGGGGTTAAGTGTCTTTCTCAGGGACACATTGGATGATGTATCGCAGTGGGAATCGATCCCTGATCTCCCACACCAAAGACAAGAGTGTTTTTGTGATTGTTGCGGGCAAAAATCCTTGATTATGCGGCACATTTTCTTAAAAAATGCAATGAAATATGCAGGATATTTATGCAATTTTATGTGGTGAAATTGCTGGAACTTGCAAAAATTGCGGGAACTTGCGGGAACTTGCAAAAATTGCGGGAACTTGCACTGCTCTTGTGTGAAGTAAACGCAACATTTTTCAACTTTCTGCTAAGATATATGTGACTTTTTTGCAACTGAAATGCGGGGATTATGAAATCATGCAAGCCCCGCATATTTTGCGCTGAAATCGGCAATTTATGCGGCGAAAGTGCAGCGTATTTGAAAAAATGCGGCCCCCGCATAAATATGCAGTCTTTGGCTGATTATGCACTGAATTATGCGATCGCATAATCATGTTTTTCTGGAGGGACTGATATCCACTGCGCCATCACCACCACAACATACACTCCTGAATGCTAAATGAGCACTATTTGTACATATTTAGCTCAGGTTGTAGTCACACCTGTAGTTCAGTTAATTTGGTTTAGAACAAGGAGAAATATGAGAAATTGCTGCTTTTTTTTTTTTTTAGTTCTGGTCCAATTTGGTTCAAACTTAACCCCAGACTAATTCAGAACTAAGAGCCATGCTTCCACGGTAACAATCAATGACACCTGTTGACCAGTGGCACCAAATGATAAAAGATGAAAACATGGCTCATCATTTGTGGTTGCTTAACAATGTTGTAGAGCAAGTATAGAAAGAGAAGAGGCCATCGCCAATGGTGCGATCACTTCCCGCTGCCTCAAGATAGCAATATGCCCAGGAGGCATATATATATATATATATATATATATATATATATATATATATATATATGCCTCCTCTTTTTCAGGCGGCTTCCGTACCAGAGTTTGATTCACAGGTTTCAGACCAGCCTGAATGATTCACAGGGTTAGAACAGGTTACATAGAAGTAAAAGCACCCATCAGTACACTTTTCACTCAAGAAATTTAGTATTACAGATCTATAAACTGACTGAGAAGATACAGAATATTAAAAAGACTGCTCACAATCAGTGCAGCAGTGTCTGTGATTGCCAGACTATGAGTCCTTTGTATGTGTCAAGCTCCATAAAGCTCTGGCTGGTAAATGGCCACGTCTTTCAAACTCCACACTTCCCATCCATCAAAGTCACTTCACTTCCCGACTAGTGACTTGACTTTAACAATGTAAAATTGTCAGACTGCCTCCTGAAGGTGAAAGAAAATGGTCTTGGCTAAATATTAAGAAAGTCCAGCCAGTGGGTGAACCCTGGTCTCCAGTGTCTGACTCATGTGCTTTGTGTGATCCACCACCTCCCTTTTCTCACTCCACAGCAGGTTAACAGTGAACGTCAATTACTACTGAGCATTAGTTGCATATGAACTCGTTTTGTGAAACTACTTGAAACTACATCATCTTTATACGCGTGTTGTTTGTAAACCATAACCACAAGACATTGGCCTCATTTTTCCAGCATCCGCAGCTGAGCATTACTGAGGGTGGGAATCCTTTGAATATGGCTTCACCGTTACATCTTGAGGAAACATTCTTTGGCATTGCTCCACATTTGTATTCCCTGCAGGGAGAGAGAGGAAAAAGAAACATTCTTTCGTGAACATGACCAGTCCAGTTGTCCTGTAACTTTCAGACAGCTGATGTGCTCTTCTCTACCTTTTTGCACATGCTGATTTGCATGACAGCATAGTTGATGAGCGCTTCCCGCAGATCTTTGTCTTTCTGCTCCTTAAAGCGCTGCATATCCACCCACGCCCGTTCAACATGCTCTCTGCAGTGAAACAGATCCAATAAAGCACACAGGCAAAACTTGGCAAATATATTATGGATAATCATGGACATGGACGGAACATTTTTTCCGTCAGAAAACCTTTTTAAGGCTGATTTCACACACAGTCTGCAAGCTTTCAGCATTGTCCATGACTCACTCGCACTCGACTGTTTTCTCCTTGACGGTGTCTTCCCCCTCTGCTATTAGCTCCTCAAGCAGCTTGATTCTGGCCTCCCTCTGCTCAGGTGCCTCTTGGCCAAAAAGCTTGTTGGTCATGCCTTTGAAGGAGAACGTCCGCACAATCTAAGGATGGTATAAACAGAGAAAACAGTTCAGTTTGGAAGTTGTTAACATCTGCTCAACCCTCTTACCTCTGTCTGACATGACACAATCAGCAATCACTGCTTAAAGCTCCATTGTGTAATGTTTTGAGTTGATTCTTAGCGAAAACCCCTTTGTTCTTTCACAAATATGTGCTCATTCATGTGTAATTACTTCCACCAACTAATCAAAGTATTCTCGTACGTGCCAATCAGAATACATACGAGCGAGTCGCTCAAATGGCGGCCGCCATGTTGTGCCTCCATCTTTAAAATATGTTAGCCAAAGAGGGACATACCTCCGCCTTTCGCGCTTTTACACTCAGTGGCACCGTGACAAATGCCAGGGGGAGATTACTTGCGACTGCCGGCAGATTTGAAAGCCTGTTGAAGATGGAGGATCACGCCTATTCTTGAGGACATGTAACGGAGTCGCCTCGTCATCTTTGGTGAGTGTCTCTTTAATTTTTCTTTGCCTAGGCGGTCTCACCGATCCACTGCCACTGGCTCTGTTTCTGGTTTTTCTTACCTAATTTCCCTCTTCCTTTAGCTTTCCCTCGCACCTCCGTCGCATTAACTGATCTCTGACTCTGCTCATGGAGAAAAATATGTAGCCTACAAAACTGCTGTAAACATTGCCTTACACTATTAATCTCAATACAATATACAGAACGGACAAAGTCGTACTGGAAGCCATGTTAATCTTGGCATACGGCCACCGTAGGAGTTACAATGCGCTCGGAATGGGAGGGTCTAGAAAGTAATATTCAGTTGGTTGTCATATACAATTTCCCCGCTAGATGGGAGAAAGTCTTACACAATGTAGCTTTGTCAAACCCCCCCACCCCATCCTATACCCCCAGTCCCACGCCTTCGCCGCTAAATGTGCAACTGTACATTTATGTTATGTTATGTTCTGTTATGTTGTGTTATGTATGTAGCAGTGCAAATGTACTGTTTGTGTGCTTACGTGCTGAGGTGTTTTTTCCTGTTCCCACACTGTTCTTATCTTTATGAGGATAGTCTGAGAGCTGCTTTTTTTTTCCCTCCCCTCTCCTCATGTCTTGCTGTATCTGTCCCTGCGGGAGTTAAGAGAGAGTTGGGATGGCGCCGCATATGGCGACTCGGTGTGTCTGTGCGTGTTGCTTTAACGTGACATGCACTTACGACACCAAGACAAATTCCTTGTGTGTGTAAACGTACATGGCAATAAAGCTTTTTCTGATTCTGATTTAAGAACAAAGGCTGATTTATGTTTCTGCGGGGGCTTTACAAAGAACTTTCGCCGTAGCCTACATAAGTGGCCTGAGGTTTATACTTGTGCGCTGGTGTCTGCGTCGTTCTAGCGTATCTCTTTAAGAGAATAGCAGGGCCGGCATGTGTGTGTGCGTGGGGAGTGTGTGGTAGAGCGAGTGAGAGAGTGATGGTGGGAGTAGTTTGGAGCAAGTAGTGACTGTAGAGTCATAGTGAGAGAAACAAAGTGTCTCCTCTGTTCTTTCTGACCACCAGGAGCATAAATTGGCCTTAACAGACAAAGCAAAAGTTAAGTGTACCCCTGTAGCCAGCTCCTCATGTTGCTGCTTCTTTGAGATGAGGTCCTGGGAGGCCATCTCAAGCTCAAACTGGGTCAGCTCATGTTTCCTGCACACTGCCCTGCCAAAGCAAAGCGTTCTAGATAACATCATGCTGCTCTTATGCTCTAATACAAGCCTTCGACATAGAGTAACACAAAGAGCCAACATCCAGAGAACACACATGTGATTAGGGTTGCAAATGTCCAAGAATATTCAATGTGGAAACCTTACCTTACATACAGTGTGTAATGTGCCACATGACGAGTTAGCTTGCTAGCAAGTTAAATCGGGAAAGTTACTTTGGAAATTCGAGCCAACAATGTTCGAGAACAATGTGGGCTCTGTGTATATTTAGGGTTTGAAGCGAACAACTCATGATAAGAAAGACATGTTTTACAATAATGAATGGATGGAAATATTTTACTTACACTCCTCAATTAACATGCTCAATCAGGCTACGCTCCACATGGTAACTGCTATCAAGCAAAAACTAGAAGGTGTTGACAAGTACTTTGCTTTAGCTACTATTTGCTGGTTAACTGAAATATAAATGATCTAAAATATATTCACTCTATAATCAACACTTGCATGAAAGCATGTATCCTTTGGCTCAGACAGTGCAGTTGTGTGTGGACTGCACATGTGATGGGAGCTTGCAATGTACATCCAGACGGTTGTAATTTTACTGAATTCCTATTTAATGGCAAATTACCTGTAAATGTGATGGTGCAGGTTACAATTCAATAAATGGACATACTTTTAAACAAAAACATGCCATAAGACTAAGTATTCAGGGCTTAAAGTACTCCGGCCTATGACTATTTTCGATGATGAAAAAGTGAAAAAGTCCACTTGGATTTTTTTGATGCGCTGGGTTTAACAAATCATCGTACTTCCACCTACCAATGAAACAAGTTCAAGCCAATCAGATGCAAAGTAGGGCGGTGTGGCCGACACATTTTAGAACCTTATTGCATCCTCATGTGTTGACGGGTTCCTACTCTGACATAAACTACTCATCCAACAACACAGCTTTTGGAGTCACTGACATCTCATTTAATCTCAATCCATCTTTTTCTTCTCAGACGTCTTCACCTCTGGTTTCATGCCGATATGTATTGGTGGACAGCGTGTGTAAAAACTGGTGGGATTGAGACTAAAAAGGTGGGGCTCATGTACAAAATTGATTGAACCAAATCAGCTACTGATGTCAGGAGTTCAGGTTGACAGATATTAATATGTACATTGTTTAGAGGATCTTAAATCAAATACTGTCTCAGACTTAAACTGGGGACATTATACGGTTTAATGGAGCCACTATGTCTTTAAAATATTTGGTGAAGATGTTGCTATTGGGTCTTACCTCAGAGCTTCAGCATAGAAGAGATATTCTTTCAGTTGGTCTGCATAATGTTCCTCTTCTTCTAAGATATCATCTATTGAGGCAGCATATCTACAGGTGAATGACAAAAAACATCTGTCTTCACAAGCAACACGGCTGGGGTAATGAGGCAGTAACGATCCTACAGTATATGTGTTATAAATGTTAACTGTTACATAAAGAGATAACAGCTGTTTTGCTTGAAACTATAAAAAACAGAGAGTCTTGACTCAATTACTCACGCATCCATATGATGACCGGCACTTTGCAGTCCGTCTCCCATCTCTTTCTCTATGGCGCTCCACTCACTGCAGTGGACACATGGATGCACACACACACATTTGCAAATTAGCAAGGCGAGTCTATGACACGCACGCACGCACGCGCGCACACACACAACCACACACACACACACACACACACACACACACACACACACACACACACACACACACACACACACACGGTTGTTTTGCCTGTAAAATCGTGTCTGTGTTCTTCATATTTATGTAGAACTATAGTTTGCTCTTCTTCTGCTGCTGCAAAAGAGAGAGTGTTGGTGTGGGAGAAAATTGCCACGAGAGTTAATGCGTAATGTAATGTATAATGTTTAATCATAACTATAATATTACTGGTGAAATGGTATTGAACATATAATCTATAAAAGTTCCTAGGTCTACTAATCCCATTCTGAGGCTGCAGCACGATCATTAACAGAATTATAACTCATAATCTTTTATTTCACAGGGTTTACATCATTCAACTGCAATCCTGTGGAACTCCTTTTTACTGGTTTGTGTCCAGGGAACACTACAAAAACGTTTAAAAAACGTTTCAGAGCGAGTCACATTCTCCTGACGGCGCTTTGCTACAGTGGGCTTTGCTAAAATGCCGCATCACCAATGTTGTAAAGAATGTATGCAAAAAAACGTAATGCGACACAAAGAATGTGCTGGGATGTAAGAGCATGTCCACGATGGGTGACGTTAGTGATATGAGGAAGTAGGGCTGGATGATTAATCGAAAAATAATCGAAACCGAAATTCAGAGCCTATAACCGACGTAATATTACCAAGTCGGTTATTTCGGTCTTTTAATCCTATTAATATTTCCGCGGCCGCCCACTGTGTGTTAATGTACTTTCCCCTTAAAACATATTACGGCCGCCGCGTAAAAATAACCGTGAACATATTTACAGTATAAGAATTTTTTTTTTTAAATAATCGTTCAATAATCGTAATCGAGGTAACTTGTTTGATTAATCGTGATTATGATTTTAGCCAAAATCGTCCAGCCATATGAGGAAGGTTATGTAGGCTACACAATTGATACTGCTCATATAGGTATACAGTAGGCTAGTATCTGGAAATGAAAATGCATCTATAGTCGGGGTCTCAATATCATCTCCTGACGTATGTTTAACTCCCTGCAGTAATACAGCTTCTTCCGCTTCTACAGCGTCTAAGAATAGAGGGTGTTGCATGCTGTACAGATTGTAAAGACCTTTAAAGCTATTGTGCGTAGTTTCTGTCTCCCCCATGAGGAATTCTAAGTAATGACAACAAAACTGTCGGCGCGTCCACATGATACAAGCCTTCCGTGATCGCGCACCCCCACCCCTCCTCCACACAGTTGTTAGTAGCCAAGGAGGACACGGAGGATTAAAAAAACATGATGGACTCTTCAGAAGAGGTCATTATCTTCACTTGAGTTTCTGCGCAGGAAAGTCACCGGACTCCACAATCTTCTGAACATAGTCATACTGAGAAATCCAGAGAGAGTTGTGTGGAGCTGATAGTCTTAATTAGCTTTGTAGCAACTCATTTGGCAACGGCTGGAATGTAACGGACGTTCATTAATATCAAAAAGTTAAGCACTAAAGCTTTAAGTTAAAGTTGTGTTGTGTGATTTTGGAGTTAAGTTGATTTGACATGACAAAGGGACAATAGAAACAATACACGTTCATCAGCAATTCTTGTCCTTTTTAGTCATGCGCAGATACATTATCATATGCTTGTTTGTCAAACCTGAAGACTCTCCCATAGTTCCCATGGACCTTGTAAACACCGTAGAGTCGATCTGCAACCCTCTAAACGAGACACAGAAAATACATGAAAGTAAGTGGTCGACCAATTTAAAATATAGGAAATATTTCTTGATCAAATTCAGTTTTCCAGTCTAACGCCCGAGCTAGTGTATTTATGTACACACATTAATAATCAGTGTACACGTTAATGGCAAGAACTGAGGTGATAAAGAGTCTACTCTGGTCAGTTAGCTACTGAATGGATCTTGTGGTGAGAATGAACTTTCAATCTCAGTATCAAATGATTTTGTTTTTTTCTCCTGAGACTTACTGAGTTCAGTGCCAGCCACAAGCACTGACATTGATTTAAGTCGCTAGAATTCATATTTTTATAATAACAGAGTATCAGATTACAATGTGAAAACATTTTCAGCTTATTGTTTTTCTTTGGCATGTTACTGCTTTATTTGGATCGTCAGGAAAGGCAGGACTCAAACCCGAGCCACTGCGATAAGAACTCAGGCTCAATGTTATGCGCCACCGTGGGGGCCCCATTTCAGCTCATGTTTATCTGTTGGGATGCAACTTTATTGTTTTGGTTGACTCTCCCCGCTCTCATGGTGTCGTAGTAAGAGACTAGCTGGTCAGCAGCAGCAGAATATTGGACTTCATTCATCAGGTGGACACAAACACGACTCCAAATGAGTGAAAATGTTGACCCGTAACTGCTGGATGTGTGAATAAGCAACTGTTCGCTCATAAGTATACCATATCAACTTAAAGGTGATGATATGTTGATGTTGTGTTCAGAACAACCAAAGAAAATCATTATTCGTTATTGCAGTTTAAAGATTTAAAGCATAAAGCAATTTATTCAAAGATTATACACAAACATGAATTAAATCTGTGTGTGTGTGTTCTTGTTTAACTATATTTGTGAGTCCAGTATACTTGTGGGGTCCTGACAGCTTTGTGGGGCCAAAATGCTGGACCCTACAACTTTAAAGGGCTGTTTGAGGGTTAAGACTTGGTTGTAGGATTAGGGTTAGAATTAGGTTATGGTTAGGGTGAGGGTAAGGGTTAAGGTTAGGCATTTAGTTGTGATGGTTAAGGTTAGGGTAAGGGGCTAGGGAATGCATTATGTCAATGATGGGTCCCCACAAAGATAGCGCCACAAACCTGTGTGTGTGTGTGGGTGTGTGTGTGTTTGTGTGTGTGTGTGTGTGTGTGTGTGTGTGTGTGTGTGTGTGTGTGTGTGTGTGTGTAGAGCGACTTACTGCCCGTGCTCGGAGCAGCTGAGATGTGTGAGACTGCAGCTGATCGCTGTAGTGTTTCATCTCCATGAAGCGCCTGAGGAGGAGACAATGTACAAAAGACAGTGATTACAATTTCCCTTACCTACCGTCTACCCAGCTATTTAAATGTGTACGTTTTTATTCATCCTTTAAAGCTGGAGTGCGGAACTTCTGTCGCACCCCGTTACTGTCAGTCAAGGCATTGGGTAATACAGGTAGAACTAAACCACTCCTTCGGAGAACAAATAAGCTGTATCAGCATCCTTCTGGTGCGCTAGCGTGGGAATGTCACCACAGAAACCATATTCACTGTATACTGTTTATACAGTAACATATACTGAGAAGTACAGAGAGCTTTCCCTTGTGGTGATAGGCCGAATCAGCATTGTGTCAACTCGTTTGGCAAGGGCTTGAAAGTAACGGACGTTCATTTATATGTAGAAGTTCTGCACTCCAGCTCTAAATGATTCCTTTTTTTGTTTGTTATTCTTTCGATTTGTATAATATTCTATTATTATTTTGATTATCAATTAACAATTAAGTCATTTTTCAAACAGAAATGCCAAACATTTGATGTCTCCCTGTTCTCAAATGTAAGAATTTGGTTGGACAAAACAAGACATTTAATGATGTTATCTTGTGCTCTGGCTTGTGCTGGGCAGTTTTCACTGTTTTTCAAATGATGAATACATTAACCAATAAAAATAAATAAATATTTAATTGATGAAATGAAAAAAATATTCTGTAATCACACAACTGCTTTGGAAATTGATCGCATAAAGATTGTAAAAACCTACTTCTATTTATAAAAAGTTGAGCTAACATCTTATTATATCTCAATAATTACAGGTTATAGGTTAGCTCTGGTAAATATACAGCTCCAATTTTCAAAAAAGAACTCCGATGGATTCTTTTGACATTACAATGTAACTTTTAGCAATCTCTTCAATCCAAATGAAACCTTCTTACATTGTGTTTGAGGAAACACTTACTTACTTATCTGGATTTCTCACCCTGAAGGTGGCACTGAGAGCCCTGATCCTGGAATCTGCCTGAAATAGGAGCATCAGAAGGTGGTCACGCTTTGTGAACACTGAAAATATGTGTAAGCATTGCCTTGTACGAATGAAGAGATAGAAGTTCCACAAAGTACCTTTGCCTGAAATCCTGTCTCATACACCACTTCCTTCCAGCCATGTTCCTGCCACACACAGCAGTGAACAAAAAGTTAGTCACTGAGCCGCTAACCTATTAATCGTCACTGAACTGACCCAGAGCTGTAGCGTGCACCTCAGTGAGAAAGTGGTGGAGGATCTTGTCATTGGAGAGGACTGGATGGGATGCCACACGAAGCAGAAAGTTCTCCAGCCCGATCCTGCGCCGCTCCACAAAGTCTGGGTCCATGTTGTCGGCAGACAGCTTGTGCCACACAAACTCTGCCTGCAATGCCAGAGAGCAAAGAAACGGCCGACATTTTATGCCTCACTTCTGCGGTTTCTTTACTTGCAGCTGTGTGTAAGTTCAAGTGTGTACTACAACTTTGCTAACTTGCTTTGCTTGTACCACACAAAAATAATAACTCATTAAATTAGAAGTAATTAAAACGGCACCTCCCCAAGCAGTTGACTGCTAAACCATGGGAGAGAAATGTGACAGAAAGTGGTAACTGTTGACTCTTGGTGATGTTATTTTGGTGACCACATTTATGTGTGATACAGCCACCTTCAGCTTCATAAAAGTTATTTTAGAACGACAGAAAAAATTAACCAAGCACTTTCATACAAGATAACATACGTATGTTTTCTTTTTGAAGTATTTTTTGGGCAGTTTATGCCTATATTTGATATTTTATTGTAGAGAGCTGAAAAGAAATGAGGGGAGAGAGAGAGAGAGAGGGGATGACAAATGTACAAAAAAAAATAATAAAAAATGTTGGTTACACTTTACTTGAAGGTATCTACATAAGAGTGACATGACACTGTCATGAACGTGTCTTAAACATTATAAACAAGTCATAAACGTTTATGACATAACGCTTCTGTTATTAAGTGTGATTCAGTTTTTGTCATCATGTGTATCATGTGTTGACAGTGTCATGTCACTCTTATGTAGATACAGTGCCTTGCGAAAGTATTCGGCCCCCTTGAACTTTTCGACCTTTTGCCACATTTCAGGCTTCAAACATAAAGATATAAAACTGTAATTTTTTGTGAAGAATCAACAACAAGTGGGACACAATCATGAAGTGGAACGAAATTTATTGGATATTTCAAATTTCAGCCCCCTTAAGTTAATACTTTGTAGCGCCACCTTTTGCTGCGATTACAGCTGTAAGTCGCTTGGGGTATGTCTCTATCAGTTTTGCACATCGAGAGACTGACATTTTTGCCCATTCCTCCTTGCAAAACAGCTGGAGCTCAGTGAGGTTGGATGGAGAGCGTTTGTGAACAGCAGTTTTCAGTTCTTTCCACAGATTCTCGATTGGATTCAGGTCTGGACTTTGACTTGGCCATTCTAACACCTGCATATGTTTATTTGTGAACCATTCCATTGTAGATTTTGCTTTATGTTTTGGATCATTGTCTTGTTGGAAGACAAATCTCCGTCCCAGTCTCAGGTCTTTTGCAGACTCCATCAGGTTTTCTTCCAGAATGGTCCTGTATTTGGCTCCATCCATCTTCCCATCAATTTGAACCATCTTCCCTGTCCCTGCTGAAGAAAAGCAGGCCCAGACCATGATGCTGCCACCACCATGTTTGACAGTGGGGATGGTGTGTTCAGGGTGATGAGCTGTGTTGCTTTTACGCCAAACATAACGTTTTGCATTGTTGCCAAAAAGTTCGATTTTAGTTTCATCTGACCAGAGCACCTTCTTCCACATGTTTGGTGTGTCTCCCAGGTGGCTTGTGGCAAACTTTAAACAACACTTTTTATGGATATCTTTAAGAAATGGCTTTCTTCTTGCCACTCTTCCATAAAGGCCAGATTTGTGCAGTATACGACTGATTGTTGTCCTATGGACAGAGTCTCCCACCTCAGCTGTAGATCTCTGCAGTTCATCCAGAGTGATCATGGGCCTCTTGGCTGCATCTCTGATCAGTCTTCTCCTTGTATGAGCTGAAAGTTTAGAGGGACGGCCGGGTCTTCGTAGATTTGCAGTGGTCTGATACTCCTTCCATTTCAATATTATCGCTTGCACAGTGCTCCTTGGGATGTTTAAAGCTTGGGAAATCTTTTTGTATCCAAATCCGGCTTTAAACTTCTCCACAACAGTATCTCGGACCTGCCTGGTGTGCTCCTTGTTCTTCATGATGCTCTCTGCTCTTTAAACGGACCTCTGAGACTATCACAGAGCAGGTGCATTTATACGGAGACTTGATTACACACAGGTGGATTCTATTTTTCATCATAAGTCATTTCGGTCAACATTGGATCATTCAGAGATCCTCACTGAACTTCTGGAGAGAGTTTGCTGCACTGAAAGTAAAGGGGCTGAATAATTTTTCAGTTTTTTATCTGTTAAAACAGTTTGAAATATCCAATAAATTTCGTTCCACTTCATGATTGTGTCCCACTTGTTGTTGATTCTTCACAAAAAATTACAGTTTTATATCTTTATGTTTGAAGCCTGAAATGTGGCAAAAGGTCGAAAAGTTCAAGGGGGCCGAATACTTTCGCAAGGCACTGTACCTTCAAGTAAAGTGTTACTGAAATGTCTTTAACCTGTAGACAACCAGGACCTCCCTAACTTCTCTTCTTTTAAAAGGGACAGGAAACTCCAAATTGTGGATTTGTAGCTTAATAGGTGTGTATGTTTGTCATCTATCTATCAGAATTTCCGGTAATTGCTTTTTTGTTATTTATTTACCTACATTGTATTATCTTTACTTCCTGGTTCAGACGTTCTGTGTTGAGATCTCCACTTTTAAGCAAAATTGAAACTTTGAGCATTAAACACTTCTGCTTAATTTTTCTGGAACTATTTGTGCCTTTGCTGCATCAATTAATGGTCTTAAATTATGCAAAGGAAATTATTAGTAGATATTTGGGGGATGGCTAAGGCTAGTTTTGATTATTGGAAAAAGCCCAAAGTCCACCCCAAAGGGACTTACCATCTCCAACAGAAATCACTGTTCACAAACTGCTCCAAACAGCTCTATTGTAGTCCAGCCTTTACTTCAGAGACAAACGTGGTCACTTTGTAACACACGTTATAATGCTCGCCTAGCTGCTAGCGTGGCACGCCCTCATACTCTGCTTCTGACTGGCTAGTAGTCCTTACCTAGCTACTGTCAGGGCACGCCCTCATACTCTGCTTCTGACTGGCTAGTAGTCCTTACCTAGGTACTGTCAGGGCACGCCCTCATACTCTGCTTCTGACTGGCTAGTAGTCCTTACCTAGGTAGCAGAGCAACACTGAACTCACCCTCTTCTCAGGCAAAGGGGGGACCACGATGTATGGATAGGTAACTAATAGGTAGTTACGCAGCAGTTCAAATTCACTGTATCTCCTCCACAGAGAGTCAGGGGCTGGGTTACGACCTTCCGCGACTGCATCCATGGGCCTTTAAAGATTGAGTCACATGACAATTTTGTTTAGTTGTTTTTGCACTGTGACAAAAGGCAGAAGTAAATCCATGCACAGCAGAGCTTAAACAAGAGGAAATGCAGATTGCAAAACATCTCAGCTTAACCTAACAGCACTTCCTTTTAAATGACTGTTAAAGGCTGCAATTCTCACCGTGTTTCGATGAGGTACACAGTGAACGTTTCCTGCATGTTCACTGCGTTTTTACCACTCCTTTTCTCGGCCTCAGCAACACAGATCTCCATTCTGCGCACGAGAGTGGAGCCCTCTTCCACCATCTAAAGTAAACCGTCACACAGTATCATTAACAGCCTCTGAAAACAGATCTTTGCAAGACATTTGGGTCATTATATAGATAGATAGATGGATAGATAGATGGATAAATGGATAGATACTAGATAGATAGATACTTTGTTCATCCCGAGAGAAATTTTAGAATTATATCATATATGTAGGCTGTTAGTTAACAACTGTCCATATAACAGCTGTCCAAATGAAATAAGCTGTTAGCTAACAGCTGTCCATATCAAATATAAAACAGTATTTATTAAGCAGGCTAATGTAACGTTAAGCATGGAAATAACAGTAGTAGGGTGAGTCAGCTTCATTACATTGGAGTCGAAAAGCAATTTTAACGGCGAACATGTTAACTGAATTGTGCCTAATTCGACGTATACCAACTAGACTTCGGCTAGCTTGTCTATTACATAACGTTAAGCTAGCTCTGCCCTAAGCTTTCAACTGTTAGCAAACAATACACTGCAACGTGAACACACAGCCTTTATCCACTGCTATAGTGAGAGCAATTGTAATGTTACAACCAAGGGGGAAGCTCCTGTTTTACCGTGTTGTTTAGGCTGCTGCTCCCGTCTGCAGCTGTGTGGTCTGACTCATCGTCAGTGGCCACCAACTCATCTCTCCCGTCCTCCGCCATCCTTTTACTCTCCTGCTGAGTGATGATGTTGTTGGTGGTGAGCCAGCACGCATGCGCAAATAATGCATACATAATGCAACAAGTAGCAAAGCCATAACGTATATGTAAACTGTCCAGCTCATGTTCTCCAGCAAAACAAAGTGTTTCTTGTATAGTGAAGTTGTGTCCACTGGTAATGGAGCTATGGCTAAACGAAGCTAGACACATTAGCCGTGCAACATGCTAGCACTAAAGTTCAACAGGCTAACCTGCAAAAAACAGTTCGGTAACCAGTCAGCCAGTATCAACCCTTCCTGGAGTTTGACTCTATTGTCATTATTTGGTGTAGGTGTTGTATCTTAGTTGAAGTGCTGCGTTGAGGTTGTGTGGAAGAGACTACGCTGGACACTGTTCTTGATTATAAAAGGTTTATTACATCAAAGATTTCAGCATCCATTTACAAACTCCTGCAGAGAGCTTGGAGAGTAGCTACACGGCCAAATGTACTCTAAATCTGGCTCTAAAAACTCATCTCTTATATTGGGCATGTTTAGGTAACATGGTACATTTAAGTTGACATAGCATAGGTTAGTGTCCTCTTCGGGGTGCTCCCTGGACATACTTTTAGTTTGTTAACCCCTCAGCATCCAATCCTAGACCACCTTTTGAACATCCCAGCAAGATCACGCCACTGAGAGGTTAATCATTACTCACTGTACTGCTATACTTTCTCATGAGGAGACATTGTCTTATATGAAACCTTTGTACCAGAAACATAATCATGATTCATACAGATAAACCATTGGATACTACACAGGACACTCAAATAAATGAAACAATGGATTTAAAATAGTTTAATCTTAAGAGAATTATCACAGTGCAATAACATACCTTCACATTCAAGTCACAAGAGATGTGAGAACAGATTTACAACTTGAAGGTGGGACCATATCCACTGATAACACAGACATTACAATAACACTGGTAGCACTCTCTTAATCAGCACAATCAGCATCAGTGTGTCATTTTGGCAAACTAAGTCATAACAATGACCTCTACAAAGGCTTTTTAAATTTCCCAGCAGCCACCTGACACAATCGTGGAGCTTTGTTGCTGGCTTTAGAAGATGGACTACGTTAAACTTCAAGTATTGGTCAGTAATGTCTATGATCAGTGTCTTATTTGGTAGATTTATCTCAATATTTAAAGTTCTGTGATCCAGTAAACTGTCTTTGACAACATCTCAGCTGAAGGACACTTTAATAGCTTTGGCCATCATTTCTATCGGTCATGATTACCATCTTATCACCAAAGTAATCAGCAGGGCCGAACTCCAGCTGTAGCCACTGAGGGAACACTGTCAAAAACCAACTGGTCAGATTTGATGAGACATTAGATAAGATTAGCCATTTAAGGTGGTATTAAAGACATGCTTTAAATTATGTAAAATACTCATTACATACTTTTTGTTTGACATGATTTTCTAATGGTTTTCACCTAAAAAGAAAAAAAAAAAACTCTGAAAAGGGGTTGAATCTCTGAAATTCTCTGATCTGGCCTTGCGGCCCACCCACCACCACTGCTTGCACTACAGTACCGATAAAAAATGAGGTATGCATCAAGATGGCTAGAGGAAACATGGAGAGATTCAGCCATATGTTTCAGCCTCAGCCTGAATTGAGACAGAAGGCGGAAGCGCCCAAAGTGCCGCGATCTCCGCGTCCCGGAACTCAGCCGGAGCTCCAGAGCCGGCTGGCGGTCTGCACCGATAGTTCTGGTGTCTTGAAAAGTCAGATCAAGACTCAGATGAGGAGTCTGTTGTGCAATAAAATCAGCAACTAGAAGACGTATCAGAATGGTAAGCGTAGTTAGCATCTTTTTTTTCTGAAAAGGGGCTGAATGCACGTCTACTCTCTCTCTCATCGAGAAATACTGGATCTGGATTCTTTGCTGGCTTTTGCATATTAGACAGCAATTGGTTTACAGCTTAGTGACGTACCTAATCAAGCTTGCCCGGGATATGTTTGAATCTCAGATTTCAGAGAAGTACGCAGATGTCGCCCTCTTCAGGAGAGGAATGTGACAACAATTCAAACCTTCACAGATACAAGTCAGTATAGTCAAGATGTCATATTTTAGGGGACATAAACATAAGAAAAACACATTTTTTAGAAGGAGGGGATCTTTAAATTAGTAAAGAGACCGACAGTCCTCCAATATGGCTGCCATAAGTTGCATTATGTCCCCTAGAATTCGTCATATGGTGCCTGGAGACATCACAACTGTAAAAACAGACATGACCTAAACAGACAGATATAGAGACACTTCACACGGTCGAGGAAAACCTGGAAAAGTCATGAAATATTAAAATCTCATTTTCCAGGCCTGGAAAAGTCAAGGAATTGTGTTGTGTTAAATGTAATTAGGTGTTACAGTAATCTTTCATGGATAATCCTCCATGTATTATTTTACTGAAGCTGTAGACATGATGTAGCTCTAATACGCGTTGATGTGTGACGTTTTGTTTACCATCACGTACGTCCCTGAGTTCCGTCTCTCCCTCGAGCTAGCTGAAATTATGTTTGAATCTGATATGTTTGAATGATACCGGGGAGGTGTACATTTAATATTTCATGGCTCTCTAATGACCGATGCAATTTGTATCTGTGAGTAGCCCTACTACACCCTACTATGCCCTGCTACTCCCTGCTATGCCCTGCTACGCCCTACTACACCCTTCTATGCCCCTACTACGCCCTGAACAACTATTATTTCTAGTCATAGTTCCATTATCTTTATTGTGACTATATTTACCACTGTTCATCACACCCCCAACCAGCACTGTCAGACACCGCCCACCAAGAGCCTGGGTCTGTCCCAGGTTTCTCCCTAAAAGGAAGTTTTCCTCGCCACCCGAGGTTTCTTCCTAAAAGCCCTAAATGCTTGCTCTTGGGGGGAATTACTGGAATTGTTGGGTCTTTGTAAATTATAGAGTGTGGTCTAGACCTACTCTATCTGTAAAGTGTCCTGAGATAACTCCTGTTATGAAAACTGTATTGTATCAAAAATTGTGATTTGATACTATACATACAATTGAACTGAATAGAGAGCTATGAAATATTATGCAGTATATACATTGTTTTTGCATCCCAAAATGCTATGTAAATGGATACAGTTATCTTTGTGTGACACGTTGTAAATGGCCATTGAAATCTTATTACGGGTCCTTGAAAAGTCATGGAAAAGGTTTGAAATTTTGCCCATGAAAAATGTGTGGGAACCCTGCTCTTGATTCAATAAGCTGTACTGGAATGAGGAATGACTGCTACGTTTGAGTACATTTTAAACAAACAGGTAGGTAGGGTTGTAGAGAGACTGTGAAACCACTCACATTTCTGTGCTGTGCATTAAAACACATCCATGATCCTGGATGAGTTGTGACACTGTCTCCCAGAGCACCCAATAAAATATCAGTGCTGCCTGGAGTGTTCAGAGTCGGAGATGAATGTGTGTTTCCTTGAAACATTTACGCACCTTTGGTTCAGTATTTAACCAGTCCATCAATCCACCAGCTCCTCACAGAAAGTGGACATTTGACCAAATTGTTGTTAAAGTTCTGGTCCTGAATCTGTTTACTGCTGTCCGGGCCTCTTAAGATCATCCTGTGAGCCGACAAAGAAGCAGACTTGTTGCGGAGAGGAGGGGATGATGTGAGAATGATTTTGGGACGAGGAGGAGGTAGATTTGGTGTTCTCGCAGTATTTGCCGTGGAGGTTTAGGGCGGAAAGAGCAGGCAGGTTGTCTCTCTGCATTGGTTTCTCACAATCTGTAGGGAGAGGCGGCGCACTCATGCATTTCCTCAGGCCTGGCTCACTGTAAAGTGAATTACACAGATGTTTAAGAGTTTATTTCACATTCATGAATAGAAGCAAAATGCAACAAAGTTCAAAGGTTCTTCGTTACCAGAACTCCTGGGCCACCGAGAGCTCCACACTTCATTTTTATCGTTTGGCTAAAATGTACGTATGTGGGCTGCTCGCGAAATGTATCTTTTAACTGGCACGCGGCGCAGGATTGCGTGAGTAACAGGCGAGACGGAGAGCTATTGCTTTAGGATTGTTGTTGTTTGTTCAGTTTTTGGAGCCGGCACAGCGCTGTAAAAAACGTCAATCTATTGTCAGCTGTTATCGAAGGAAGCAGCTGAGGCAAACAAGAAATTGAAACAGAAACTCTCAAAACAAAACTGGTAATACGCTCACTGACATTCTTTTTACTGCATATTGGTGGTTTAATTTTAAACAAATATAGACATTATATGATCCATTTCTGTGTAAAAGGGCCGCACGCACCTCGCGCATGCAGAGTGGATCTCCGTGGAGCATAGGCACCACTTACGCACTGCTCTCGTGTCCCGTGTAGCCAGTTTCATTGATTATAGTGGAAGCGTAGTGTTGGAGCATCCGCTCCGCATTTGTTACGCGTGCAATGTAGCCGACCTGTAAGTATGCTTCAAATGACCAAGGCTGTACAAACACATTGTCTGACTATATCTAAAAAAAAAAAAAATGACGGAAGTATTACTAATCCGTCCTTTTTCAGTGTATAACTGAGTGTTACCACTGTGAATGCTTTCGAGGAGTAATGGTCTGTTGCCTACATTCATGCAATCCATCACATCTTGCCCCCTTTATGGTAGCAGACTTTGCACCTTGCACTTAGATATAGTGATGACCTTGGTCATTTGAAGCATACTTATTGGTCGGCTACATTGCACGCCTAACATATGCGGAGCGGATGCTCCAACACTACGCTTCCACTATAATCAATGAAACTGGCGACACTAGGCACGAGCGCAAAAGTGCGCCGTGGATATCCGCTCTGCAAGCGCAAAAATAGAACAGTCTTCTATTTAGATTTTTGTGGTGGAAATTCCAGAAACACAATGTAAATGTTAAGATTAGACAAGGGGGAAACTTAAGATAAGAGCGGTCACTCCCAGGTCCAGGGCTGGACTGGGGTAAAAAATCAGCCCTGGACTCTTGAGACCCAGAAAAGCCCACCACAATCAGCCGGACACCAACCATCCATCCTTGCACTCCCCTTAAAAACATTTACATACGAGCAGGGTTCAAAATTAGCACCATTTACCACCCAAATGAAGGTAAAATATGTAAGTGGCTGGTAGATTTGCTTGACTAACCAGCCAAAAAAAATAAAATGTTAACATTCACTAGCCATTTAGCGGGATGGCCAATCCATGCCTGCCCAGGTCACAGGTTAGGGGTCGAGAAGATCTATTTGGACATACTTCATCACAATGTTGTGTTCCGGGATCGTCTTCTTTAAAGATCAAATGTTAACAGGCCAAAGGGGCCACACACACACACCATCTCTTTAAAACAAAGTGTGTGTAAGCCTATTCCCCAGAGGAAGCTAGACTGGACTACGGTATTTGCACAACAACAACAAGATCTATGTTATGGTGCCATCAATAGCTTTACAGCTTCAGCAGGAGATAAATGCCTATTGGAAATACACAGATCCTCAGAATTGGGATGACACTACACAACACCACACTCTGTTTAATCCTAAATATCCTTGATCACGAGTTTATTAAACTCTTCTGTGTAAGTCATCAAAGTGTCCCCAAACTTCGACTTCACCATATGCAGAGTCAAGCTGCTTCTGAGTTTTATCTTAACAAAGTGCTTGAGAGAGAAGATTAATTAAATGAGCGTGGGGGGGAAATGTTGGGTGCAATCTCTTCTGATTCCGCTGTCAGAAAGGTTGAAGCATACTGAGGCCTTTACTGCAATGACGTGCTCGCATGAAGACAGTTTCTCTAAAATGCTTAATGCCTCGAACTCATTAGATAAATTAAGAAGATTTTGGGCCTTCCTTACATTTGAAAAAAAATGTGTCCCAATTTCAGATGGATTTAAATGATTATCTATACAGATCACATTTGTAGGTTTGAACTTAACTATTTGGTCTACTAAAATTCCAGTTGTTTAAATCATAATACCACATAGTGATGTGATGTGTGAAAGTCCAGTAGGCAAACAGAGTTCATGTTTTTTTTGGAACCACTCTTCTACTGCATGCTCAGGAACAAAAACTGGTGAAGTTATGTTGTGTCTGTGCCATCCTGTGTTGGGTCAGTCTGACATTAATGAGGGCTTGAGTGTCCTTCAGTGACTGCCAATAATTTATAATAATGCTGTAGGGATGATAACAGCAGCTAAAGTTACAACGGGAAAACAAAGCAATCAGGCTTGTGATGGTTAGATAAACCCCCCTGCAGTGGAGATGAGAGACACAACAGTCTTACTGGTCTTATAATACAGCCATGAACGGGAGAGGATGGCTAGCAGCACAACAAAGCACCTTGAACACATATAAAGTTGGGTTTAAAGCCCTTCCAGACGGTTCTCTCCACAAGACAAAAGTTATCTGCATGTACTGTTGATGTGAACTGAGATACCAATTGAGTACGTCCAGTTTCAAATACCTCTTGAGCATTAAAAACTTTAAAAAATATCCCTTTTAAAGTACATTTATCGTATTATTATTATTATTATTATTATTATCAACAGATACAAAAATTGTTATTTTATTTTATTGTGATTAATCGCAAGTTAACTAGGACACTCATGCGATTAAACGTGATTAATCTTTTTAATTGATTGACGGCCCTAATGTCAATCAACAATGTCTTTTGTAAGGGTGTCACGATTTCGATTTGTATTCGAAATTGACCGAAATTATGTCACAATCTCGAACTTTGAATTAAAAAATGGAATCGTCGATGCTGCCACGCCCCCATGTCACGGCCGGTCGGCTTGACAAGCGGGAAAAAAAACACGTGTTGAAGTGCTGCGAGTCAACCTATTGATAAACAACAAAAAATCGACAATCGAATCAAAACCATGACCTTAGAATCGAAAATGTAATCGAACGATCGAGGATTTGGAGAATCATGACACCCCTAGTCTTTTGTAGGGCTGGCTATCGTTCTAAACTTTTCGATACAGGTACCGATACCAATACCGTGACTTCGATACCGGTTCTTAAATTATACTTTTTTCGATACAAATTTTATAAAAATCCATTATAACAAAAGAAATTACAACATTACAGCACAAATCTTATTATTTTATTTTGTAGCTCCTACTACGTGAGCACGGGTGTAACGTAGAGTTTTTCCTGCGTCTCTGTCCTGTAACGTTAGACAGCTAATCATAGACATAATTAGGTCTTGGTAGAAGCATGCTGCATGCTTATTGGCTCACCGACGCTGACACGATTTTACTCCTTAGGTATTGAAATTGGGTATTAAATGACGAGGCATTTTTCGATACTCGAAACTATAGAGGCAATTTGGTTGATGCCTAAAAAGTATTGAATTCGGTACCCAGCCCTAGTCTTTTGTTCTTTGTATTGTTATGTAATTTTCTGCTATTTTTATTTATATACAACCTTTTTGGTTTGTAATGTGCGGGTGGATAACTATATGACTGAATGTTGCGCTGTATGAAAAACCATCTGTTACCCAATAGAGCTAGCCGGTGCTCCTTTCCAGGCCTGTTGGTACATGTCACCTGCCACCCCGCACAGCCAGCGCATATCAGCTGGCACCTCTGGGATCCACTCCACAAACCTGGGGCAGAGCAGAAATCATATTAGATGAACAGGCAGTGAACTGATGTTTAACACGGAAACAAGAAACTTGGTCATGGACCTGACTGAATGAGTTTTCAGTGCAGAACTCTTTTGCTTAAAAGGGGAGACGTAGATCATCATAGACTGTAAAAAAAAAATACTGCGGCTGCACAGCGAGAAGCCGCTGCTGATGGGCGCAGAGCACCGCTGGAGCTCTGACTGCTGTCTGTCCTCGCGGCCGTCTGACGGCATCAGTATTAAATTGAGACAGTTTCATGACCGGTTAAAATGTCTCGTAGTCGCGTTAAATAGTCCAATTCGGTGTTTTGTTACAGTTGGTTTTAACACCTGATGCGAAGTGTAGGCCTACGGGATTACACATGAAAACCCTGAATAAGTGGCGTTGTTCCGCTCCGTCTTTCTGCGCCGTCTTTCTGCGGTGCCCCATTCACATAGTGTCACTTTTTCACTATGAAGGTTAAACTCTGAACTTTATCCGCGGTTCACATGTATGCATGAACTGTGGTTGTCCGTTACACTGTAGGCTCAACATTACTGATATTTTTTTGATCAATATTATGTAGAAAACATTACACTTCATAACAGGTTTTTTTTTGTGCTCTAGCTGTTTGCTGCTTCCTGTTTGGTGCTGGAGGGAGCGCACCCATTGGTTGTTGACAATGTTTACGTGATTTAACTTCGCTACCAAGACCTTGAACTTATGATAATATCAAACCTGTTTGATTTTGTCGGAACGTCAAGACGGGAAAAAGACTGACTGGGACTGAGTTTTATGACCACCTTACACCAAACGATTGAGACAAGTGGAGCGCGCCCCAACTCTGGAAAGACTCTCATGATTTCTTTCTGATATTGGAAAATAATCTGCGACAGTGGAATCGCTTGAAAAGTAGTTTGGTGTAAGGTCGGCATTAGCCACATCATCCTCCTCAGCTCCACCCTCTTGTGTAAACGTGGCCACGGCCGGTTTCAAAAAACCAATATGCCGATGGCCAAATGCCAAATTTGAGGCATCAAAACAGTAATCCACAAACCAATGGGTGATGTCACTCTTGCTTTTTTATTACAGTCTGGTTTAGATCTACAGTGTACTCACCTCTGGGCTACTGAGTAGGCCGACTGTACAGGAAGTGTGTATGGCATGAGCATGTAGGAGGCCACTCTCACTGGCAGCATCTCGGACACCTTGGCATACAGGCCGGATTTGTCTTGGCAGGCCTCACAGAACACTGACAGACATGCAGAGAACGGGACCAGTCAACCACACAGCACGTCAACATACTTTACAGAGGCATCACAAAATCTTGGCTCAAATGTATCTTCATGACTAAAAGTCAGTTGAGTCTGGGATGACACCATACCTTTCTTGATGGGTGTAGGCAGATCAATCTGCTCATCTAGCCACCAGTGCTGTTTTCGCAGTAGGCGGAGCCTCCGAAGCACCCACTCTTGTGTGGTTTCTGTAGGCTTGCAGCAGCAGGTGGTGGGCGGGTTCTCTGGCATGGCGGGGCCCGAGATTGGACGATCAAGCATCAGCAGGTCTGGCACCACAAAACATGACATCAGTGACACAGTCCGAAGGTTAAGTTAGCGGCTGATAGGGATGCATCATAACTAGGTGAGCTTATCTGAGGGTCACCATAGTAAAACAGTAGGAGGATACTCACTGTTTTCTTCAAGGAAGCGTAGAGCATCCTTATAACCGCTCTGACACATGTCAGCCATTACCTGTGGAGAGCAAAAGAGTTTCTTATATTCGGAGTAGTCTTTTTCTCAACTACCTAAAAATGGCTCACCCATATTCCTGTTTGAAATGATTCAATTAATGATGTCACTGATTGAGAAAGGCAGCCCAGTTTATGTGTGTGTGTGTGTGTGTGTGTGTGTGTGTGAAAAGAAAGATAACAGTTTTTGCCTAGAAACAAGAAGACACCCCCCTGTGAGGGAAGCATAAAAGCTGAAGGGAGAGAACAGATCAGAGTTCATTTTCAGACGAGATCTTGGTGGACCAGCTCTGACTTAATGTCTGTTGCCAGGGAAACTTAGATGCTGTTTGTGAACCCATAATTGTGTTGTAACTTTTACGCTGGACTCAGTAACCTTTGCTTAACCCTTGTGTTGACTTTGGGTCAAATTGACCCGTTTTCAATTTTTGTTTTATATCAGAAAATATTGGATGTAGAAATAAGCGATGAAAATGTGTAGAAGAAAAATTTAACAATTTAAAACTTTGGAAAAAGCAAAAAAAAACTGTGAAAAAAGGCGTCAAAAAAGTCGGGAAAAAAAGTGTTTTTTACAAGGTTGACAGGAAGACAACACAAGCTGAACTCTTCGTCTCAAATTGATCCTTGTGTTCTGGTAAGCGTAATTCCGATTAAAGAAGGCATGGGAATTAAGAAACTGGAGTCAGATTTGACAGGCCTTATGGCCACATTAGAACAAATTCCTTACACCGGTAAGCCATTCTTATAAAGATAACTCACTAATAAGAACAAAAAACTGAAATTGAAAAGAAATGCAACTATTTCTGCCTATGCTAAGCTAATTGCCTCTGGGCTCTAGCGCCACACTAAGAAATATTTTAGATGCCTAAATAAGAACACAAAACAATTAAGTGAATTACAATACACATTGTTATGTGTATTTCCATTTATGTAATGTAATGTATGTGTCCAAATTAATTTAAAAAAAAAACATGGTAAAAGGAAAATGAAAGTGTACTGCATTTAAGTGCTGTCCAGCAGAGGTCTATGGAAATTTTAAATGCGTAAAAACGCAATACTCTACTATATTCAATTAGCTTTTTTGTGTTTTGGTTTGATTTCTGAGTTTTATTGTTGTCCTTTTAGCATATGTTCTTCATTGAATTATGAAACAATAAAAGAGGGTATACAAAAAATAAGTAAATTCATATAACAATGTGTATTGTGTTTTAATCCATTTCTTTAGTTGATTTTTATTTAGGCATTTTAAATCTTCCATAGAATACTAAATGTACACACATAAGAGTGGTATCAAACCTTTCATCTAACTAAAAGCGAATAAACTTATTTCCAAAAATGTAAAACCATTAATTTAATAAAGACTTGGTAAGTACTCTGAAAGCTTCTATAAGAGAGCTCTAGCATCAGCAGAGGCGCTCACAGCCAATCCCGTGGCTGGCCTGATCGGGACAGGGCTTAGTGGGTCAAAATAGTTATCTCTTTTATTTGACATTCAAATTCTGTTTTCCTGTGCATGTCAAGAGAGCACCTGTCAATAAGTGTGAAGTGACAAGTTGACATAGCGTTACTGCCTCAAGCGTGTATGTGTAGACTTGTTTTTTTTTTTATGTTTCATGTGTTATGGTACAGAGAGATAATTCCTGCCTCTAGAAATGTGGTAGCAACAACACCTCCCCCATCACACAGAATTGTGCAACCAGACGGCATAACACGCACGTGGCTGCGTAACAACAACGCAGCTCTAACCTAAAGCTCACCCCATTTTAAAAGTTACCTGACATTAATCACAGGGCCATGGAAAGACAAGAGAAAACATGGGATAAAGGAGAGTGGCAGGAAGTGAAAACCAAAGCACAGGGCACATCTGGATACTTTCTTCTGTCAGTGCTGGGTAAAGGGAACGGAGAAACATTAAGAAGATGTATATCTCAAGCCGAGGTGATCTGCATATGAATCATAGCAATAATAAGCCATTGCACTTTGTCCATTCCAGCTCTCATGTGTGTCTTCAAGGGACTTTATCCACCTGTGACAGTGAGGCATACGTCTTATAATAGGTTACAATGTCAGAGTGTGGGATTACTTTTATCAGTACTGGCATACTGGTCATTGAATGAGTCATAAACTGAGCAAACCGACTCAGTTTCATCAGTTTCAGAAAATAGCTTTCTAAAGTTGGGAATATTAGCTAATAATAGCCACTGAAAGCTAATGTTTATAGCAGCAAAACCTCTGAGTTTATTTAACTGAGCAAGGTTACGTTTAATAGCCTATACAGTACATTTTTATATATAAGAATGGTATTACTTTTTTTTAATAATTACATATTCTTACTTTCAAAGCAAAGCATTCTCATCGACGTTCGTATGATATCGTCGAATACTTGCGCCCGTCAATTCGTATGATATCCTACGAAATTAGGCGACCGCCAAGAGCTCCGTGAGCTGAGTTTAGCCGACAAAATGTGAGCGTCATGCAGCGACAACAGTTAAAGCTATAGTGCGTAGTTTCTGTCGCCCCCATGAGGAATTCTAAGAAATGACAACAAAACTGTTGGCGCGTCCACATGATATAAGCCTTCCGTGACCGCGCCCACGCCCCCTTTCACACAGTTGCTAGTAGCCAAGGAGGACACGGAGGATTAAAAAAAGATGATGGACTCTTCAGAAGAGGTCATTATCTTCACTCGAGTTTCTGCGCGGGAAAGTCGCCGGACGCCACAATCTTCTGAACATAGTCATACTGAGAAATCCAGAGAGAGTTGTGTGGAGCTGATAGTCTTAATTAGCTTTGTAGCAACTCATTTGGCAACGGCTTGAATATAACGGACGTTCATTAATATCAAAAAGTTACGCACTAAAGTTTTAAATTACAAAAAACAAAAATGACTAGTTAAGATTAGACAAAAAGATGATGTGGTTTGGATCCAAACACTCGCGGGGAATGAACACGCGTCTTCTATGTCAAAGTCTCTTGAAAGTTTTCCCCCGGGGAAGAGAACTCCGCTGCCCGGCTTGAAAGCGCTGTGTTTAAGTCCATCCATCCCGACTTCCTCCCTATGTGGTCCAGAGCGTTCTTATACAGCATCATTCAATGTGGTGCAGTAATAAAAACGTGGTGTTTTGGGTCTAAAAACTAGGGCTGAACGATTTGGTAAAAAAAAAAATCTCATTGTAATTTGTCTGCCAGATATTATGCCAGCGATTATGATTCGATTTGTGATTTCATTTTTAGCTACATATTGCACGTTCTGCGATCGTGTTAAATAAAGTAATAAAAAATAAGTGAGTCCACTGAAAATAGGACATTTCTTTAAACAATCTGGGATACGTAACATTATTCAATCATGTATCTTAGAGAAAAAACAGTGAATATAATAATTATGAGGAATAAAAAATGTTAAATCAAATGGTCCACCAAACATTCAACTAAATATTTCACATTCGATTCATCTTCGAGATTATCCAATCACATTATTTTAATGTGTGAAGGACCATAGTCCACCCAAGGCAACGGACATCGGCCTGAATGAGTGAAATCCGGCGGAACTGCCGTCGGCAACAGAGCAATCACGGAAGTGGAACATCAAGGATATAGAGTCAGTGAGCCAATAAGAATGCAGCACGCTTTGACAAAGATCTACTAATGTTTGTGATTGGCTGTCTAACGTTACACGCCGTTGAGGCAGGCAGGGAAAACTCTACTTCGCGATTTCGCGAAAACGATGAATTGTTCAGCCCTACTACAAACTAAAACTATCAGCTAAAAGAGGATGCAATATAAAAGGTTAGAGCCGAGGGGAACTGCAGATTTGGATGAATTCTCTGTGGGTGCATTACAATGATTCCGCTCACGTTACACACAGTAATTGGAACCATTGTTGATATAAGAAAATTGATTGGTGCAGCTTTATTTCTCAGTCATTAAATTACTCTGATTCAAAAACTTGACCTTTAGATGGCCGTGTAAGCAAGTTCAGCCGAGTAAACCAAACCCAACATTTAAATTCTCTCCAAAAAGTGCGCCACCATTTTGCATCATTTTTTGTTATTGTCTTGTTCTAGGTTTTTTTTGTATCAACATTATCAATTGCACTTTCTACGCCCTCTGAAAGAAACGCGAGAAGAAACAAGGCATCCCTCTGAGGCTGAAGCATGGCCTACCTTGGTTTCCGGGGGAAACAGGGCCCTGCTGAGGCGGTACATGTTGCCCAGGTTCATCTGGATGCTGGTGTTGGTGAAGCGCAGCTCGTGGAAGCTGGTGGAGTCGTCACGAGGACAGATGTCAGACTCGCCAGAGAAGGGAGAGATGGTGATGGTGTTCTTCAGCTCAGACTGCGGCAGGTTGTTGCTGATCCCGCCATCCACGTAACGCTAAAGACACACAAAAAAGAGACAGAAATAATGTACTGTATGTATAGGGCTGGGTACCGAATTCAATACGTTTTAGGCACCGACCGAACTGCCTCTAAAGTATTGAGTATCGAAAAATGCCTTGTCATTCAGTACCCAATTACAATACCTAAGGAGTGGTCTCGCTATGCCAGACCTGGGTCTGGCGAACTCACACAGCATTCCAGGATGCTGGTGGTTTATTGGCATTTCTTTAAACCAATCACAATCGTCTTGGGCGGGGCTAAGCGCCGTACAGGTCAACAGTGCCTCTGCAAAATAGCCTCAGGAAGGAACTTGTTTTGGTGGAACATGTGTACTTTCAAAAGGTTGTTTTAGTTGTTCAACAGAAAACTCAGATTGGACAGATAGTCTAGCTAGCTGTCTGGATTCACCCTGCAGAGATCTGAGGAGCAGTTAACCATAGTCCTCACAAATCCACCGGAGTTTAAAACGCCAACACAAAGGAAGCCCAAGGCAACAGATATCCGGCTTAAATGAGTAAAATCCGGTGGAACGTCGAGGATATAGCCTGCCTAAGGAGTAAATCAGAGTCAGTGAGCCAATTAACATGCAGCACGCTTTTACAAAGATCTAATAATGCTAGTGATTGGCTGTCTAACGTTACATGCCGTAGAGGCAGGCAGGAAAAACTCTACGTTACCCACAGAGACGGGGCTCACGTAGTAGGAGCTGCAAAATAAATAAAGATTTGTGCCGTAATGTGTAATGTTGTAATTTCTTTTTGTTTTATAAAATTGGTATCAGAAAAAGTATCGTTATCAAAGTCACGGTATTGGCATCGGTACCGGCCCCGGTATCAATTGTTTTTGAACAATACTCAGCCCTATGTAAGTACCTACTTCCATTCAAAAGTTGAAATAGTTAAAACTTTGTTGAAAGAGTAGTTTGCAATATGTTCAATCACTGCACTGTGTCTATCTGGGATATATTGTTCATGATTATGGTACTTTGAGCCTGCGATCGCTCTGACATTATAATCTAAAGACACTTCAGCCTACTAAAAAGCAAACCGCACTGTGCCAAAACAAGAAGCCAATTCCCCTTGTCAGTCACATCGCTCTAACATTTTTTAGAGACTTTACCCATTTATTTATGTAATGAAATGCTTCAGTTCCATTTAAGATAGAGAAGAAGGGCTTAACATGTCATAGAGGAGAAGGGATTAACCTTATTCCAAGTGTCAATTGTAAAATCCCATTCAGCTTGGCAGAGATGCTGCCAGCGGACAGAGCGTGTGAAAAATGTAGCGTCTGTGTCGGCCAGCATGACTGAATATAGGTCAGTAAGGAAATGGAGCTCAGGATCCCTTAATGTGCATATAGGGTATGGAAATGTGTATGTTGATCCTTTAACCTACATTATTGAACTTCCTACTGTAATATTGGATTTACTACATTAGTATTGGGCCTATTTTAATCTCACTGGCTGTAATAAAAGTACAGACATGCATTAGTATTTAGCTCAAAGCACTGCCATCATGGCTGTAGACTCCTAGGGCCCTATCTTGTACCTGGCGCAGCGCAAAGCCAGACGCAAGTGTCTTTGCTAGTTTAAGACCGACGCAGTGCGCTTAGTATGGAATTATTTTTGTGTCTTTAATACTAAGCAAAACTTCTCAAGTATCAAACAAAAATCACTAACTCAAGCAAAAAAATTGTCACCTCAAAGGTAAAACTTAAAACTTGCAAATAAAACATTTGTGTAGTCGTAAACTATTGGTCTTTTATTTGTTTGATAAGATGACCTTTTGTTTCCAGCTCCCTCTGCTTCTTTCTCAATGATCAGTCTTTTGCTCTCTCCAACACGTTTGCAGTTCTGCTCCCAGCTTTCTTGTTTGCACTTCCCAAGTCTTTGCTTGCGATTCTGACACAAACTTCTCGCGTGGGCGGGTCTTACAGGGGTGCATCCCCATTGGCTAATGAGTTTTTGAGTGACAGCTCAGCTCAGTGCCTGCCTGCCCCCTGACGTTTCAGTGCAGCCAACGTTAGACACACAAACCACTCCACAGCTGATTCCTACAAGATTAATAAAGTGTAAGTATTGATCATATATATTGTCTGTGATCTACGTTAAAAACATGGTTACTAGACGTTTGTTGTTTCAAGTTACTAGCTAGCTAGTAAAGCTGTTTAAGTTAGCATTTAACGTTAGCTAACTGCTAACGTTATCTAAAACTTGTAGCTACGTTATTGAGCTAGCTAATTTGCCATGGGAATCATAGACTGTATATAAGATATAGCTAGGCTTAGTGAGGCCTTATTCAATGGAGCTGTATTAATGATCGTCTTCTCTCTGTAGAACAAGTAAACATTGTGGGACGTGCAGGACCCGAGCAGAGCTACGATGCTGTCCCAGGTAACGTTAGCTAGGTCAGTAACAGCTATATGGTCTATTATGACAAATTATTATCCAGCTAACTACAAATTGGTGTGGTTGCTATTGGTCTGATAATACACAATGCTAGGGTATTGGTTAAGTTGTACAATGTAGAAGCTGTGGATATAATGTATTATATCTAGAGATTGACACATACATTACATATGCAGTGTTAGCACTGCTTAACTGGTTCATCTTTATAGTTATGTGCATTATTATAGCATAGAGGATGACATCACAATACCAGAACAAGAATGACAGAATGTTCATCTGTACTTTCCTAGTTATGATAAAGACTGGCTATCCTAACTCTAATTACATGTATTCTGCATGTGCAAGTAGGTCAGCAGAAGGAAAGTGTTCATAGTGTTTTTAAAGCCTACACTTTAATGGTAATGGCTACTTAACCCTTGTGTTGACTTTGGGTCACATTGGCCCGTTTTAAATTTTTGTTTTATATCAGAAAATATTGGACGTAGAAATAACCGCTGAAAATGTGTAGAAGAAAAATTTAAAAATGTAAAACGTTGGAAAAAGCAAAAACAAATTGTGAAAAAAGGCGTCATAAATGTCAGGAAAAAGAAGTGTTTTTCAAAGTTGAAACGAAGACAACACAAGGGTTAAAAGCAAGTTATTTTAATTGTAAATTACCAAACCTTGGAAGCCTCAGTTATCAATAAGAACTTTGTTACCATTTGATTTGTCTAAGCAACTTTGTTATAATTTTCTATTATAGCTCACATCAGGCAGCAGGCAGTCCAACCAGGAGGACGTGGTAGCAGTAGAGGGAGAGGAGCCTTCAGTCTCTCTGTGGAGGAAACACTACGTGTGCTAAGGCTTCAAATAGCCAGGGTAGACCCATAGAGTATGTACTGATCATATTTTACTGATAAGTTTATTTTCATGTGTACTTGTAGTTTCTAAGCCCATTGTATGTCAACATATCCTACTACAGTATACTGTCCTGTAATCTTATTTGTGTTTACATTGTTTTACTGTAATATTTTAAAATGCACATAATATATTAAAACACTTTTTTTACATTTACCCTTGTCTGTTTGGTTCATTATATGATGCAGGAAATAAGGTTGATACGATTATAATTCTTTATTTTTAGTCCAATATAAAACTTTACAGACACAATGGATATTTGAAAATATTTTGCTGGGGCCCTGGCGGTAGAAGAAGCTGGAACTCATTATTTGCAGTACATCACAGGTCAGGATCAGTTTTTCATCACCAACAATACACAAACATACTGAGTAATTGGGTTATGTATATATTTCACATATTCAGTTTCACCTAAGGCAAGCTGTATTTCTCAGCTGACTTGTGTCTGCAACAACACTTCTGAGGGCGGTGCAGGAATATCACACACAACTCCTGGACGCCTGGGATCATCTGGTCTCCTGAGCTCACTGATGGCACACCACTCCAGTCTGGACGACAGCCTTTTCTGCAGGACAGCTCTTTACAGGGCTGGGATGTGGCTGTAGTCCTTCACTTCCTTGACTTCTTATTGTAAAGCTTGAAGTACCTTATTAGATGATAACAAGTTTTTGAATTGACCTCGATAATAAATAATTTTAATAAAGCCTTTGCACTCTAGGAACACTTTTCTAGCTTTCATAATCACTACTGGAACACTTATTTCTGGAATATTATTGATCACACTTTCTAGATTCCTACCTCCATGTTGACTATATGTGTAAAGTACAATATGGCTTCATGTTGATATTGATATTATGTCCTTTTGTTTCCAGTTCCCTCTGCTTCTTTCTCAATGATCAGTCTTTTGCTCTCTCCAACACGTTTGCAGTTCTGCTCCCTGCTTTCTCGTTTGCGCTTCCCAAGTCTTTGCTTGCGATTCTGACACAAACATCTTGCGTGGGCGGGTCTTACAGGGGTGCATCCCCATTGGCTAATGAGTTTTTGAGTGACAGCTCAGCTCAGTGCCTGCCTGCCCCCTGACGTTTCAGTGCAGCCAACGTTAGACACACAAACCACTCCACAGCTGATTCCTACAAGATTAATAAAGTGTAAGTATTGATCATATATATTGTCTGTGATCTACGTTAAAAACATGGTTACTAGACGTTTGTTGTTTCAAGTTACTAGCTAGCTAGTAAAGCTGTTTAAGTTAGCATTTAACGTTAGCTAACTGCTAACGTTATCTAAAACTTGTAGCTACGTTATTGAGCTAGCTAATTTGCCATGGGAATCATAGACTGTATATAAGATATAGCTAGGCTTAGTGAGGCCTTATTCAATGGAGCTGTATTAATGATCGTCTTCTCTCTGTAGAACAAGTAAACATTGTGGGACGTGCAGGACCCGAGCAGAGCTACGATGCTGTCTCAGGTAACGTTAGCTAGGTCAGTAACAGCTATATGGTCTATTATGACAAATTATTATCCAGCTAACTACAAATTGGTGTGGTTGCTATTGGTCTGATAATACACAATGCTAGGGTATTGGTTAAGTTGTACAATGTAGAAGCTGTGGATATAATGTATTATATTTAGATATTTACACATACATTAGATAATGTTCCATCTGTACACACTGTTTATTTTATTGCACTGCTGCAAGATGGCAGATAACTGACATATTTTTTGTATATTTTTATTTTAACGCTGTAAATTTCAACAATATTTAGAATGAATGCATATTGTTACTACTGTCCAAACTATGGTATGTAATTTAACTAACAGGCCCTTGACAAATACTTTGCTTAGTCATCATTATTGTTTTTTAGTGATGTGCATGGCTGATGGAGCTCGGGTCCTGGGGGCTGCCCTGGACCACCTTGGCAGATTACCCAGCAAGGGAAAAGCAGAAGGATCATTTCAGTAAATTCAACATGAAGCCATATTGTACTTTACACATATAGTCAACATGGAGGTAGGAATCTAGAAAGTGTGATCAATAATATTCCAGAAATAAGTGTTCCAGTAGTGATTATGAAAGCTAGAAAAGTGTTCCTAGAGTGCAAAGGCTTTATTAAAATTATTTATTATCGAGGTCAATTCAAAAACTTGTTATCATCTAATAAGGTACTTCAAGCTTTACAATAAGAAGTCAAGGAAGTGAAGGACTACAGCCACATCCCAGCCCTGTAAAGAGCTGTCCTGCAGAAAAGGCTGTCGTCCAGACTGGAGTGGTGTGCCATCAGTGAGCTCAGGAGACCAGATGATCCCAGGCGTCCAGGAGTTGTGTGTGATATTCCTGCACCGCCCTCAGAAGTGTTGTTGCAGACACAAGTCAGCTGAGAAATACAGCTTGCCTTAGGTGAAACTGAATATGTGAAATATATACATAACCCAATTACTCAGTATGTTTGTGTATTGTTGGTGATGAAAAACTGATCCTGACCTGTGATGTACTGCAAATAATGAGTTCCAGCTTCTTCTACCACCAGGGCCCCAGCAAAATATTTTCAAATATCCATTGTGTCTGTAAAGTTTTATATTGGACTAAAAATAAAGAATTATAATCGTATCAACCTTATTTCCTGCATCATATAATGAACCAAACAGACAAGGGTAAATGTAAAAAAAGTGTTTTAATATATTATGTGCATTTTAAAATATTACAGTAAAACAATGTAAACACAAATAAGATTACAGGACAGTATACTGTAGTAGGATATGTTGACATACAATGGGCTTAGAAACTACAAGTACACATGAAAATAAACTTATCAGTAAAATATGATCAGTACATACTCTATGGGTCTACCCTGGCTATTTGAAGCCTTAGCACACGTAGTGTTTCCTCCACAGAGAGACTGAAGGCTCCTCTCCCTCTACTGCTACCACGTCCTCCTGGTTGGACTGCCTGCTGCCTGATGTGAGCTATAATAGAAAATTATAACAAAGTTGCTTAGACAAATCAAATGGTAACAAAGTTCTTATTGATAACTGAGGCTTCCAAGGTTTGGTAATTTACAATTAAAATAACTTGCTTTTAACCCTTGTGTTGTCTTCGTTTCAACTTTGAAAAACACTTCTTTTTCCTGACATTTATGACGCCTTTTTTCACAATTTGTTTTTGCTTTTTCCAACGTTTTAAATTTTTTAATTTTTCTTCTACACATTTTCAGCGGTTATTTCTACGTCCAATATTTTCTGATATAAAACAAAAATTTAAAACGGGCCAATGTGACCCAAAGTCAACACAAGGGTTAAGTAGCCATTACCATTAAAGTGTAGGCTTTAAAAACACTATGAACACTTTCCTTCTGCTGACCTACTTGCACATGCAGAATACATGTAATTAGAGTTAGGATAGCCAGTCTTTATCATAACTAGGAAAGTACAGATGAACATTCTGTCATTCTTGTTCTGGTATTGTGATGTCATCCTCTATGCTATAATAATGCACATAACTATAAAGATGAACCAGTTAAGCAGTGCTAACACTGCATATGTAATGTATGTGTCAATCTCTAGATATAATACATTATATCCACAGCTTCTACATTGTACAACTTAACCAATACCCTAGCATTGTGTATTATCAGACCAATAGCAACCACACCAATTTGTAGTTAGCTGGATAATAATTTGTCATAATAGACCATATAGCTGTTACTGACCTAGCTAACGTTACCTGGGACAGCATCGTAGCTCTGCTCGGGTCCTGCACGTCCCACAATGTTTACTTGTTCTACAGAGAGAAGACGATCATTAATACAGCTCCATTGAATAAGGCCTCACTAAGCCTAGCTATATCTTATATACAGTCTATGATTCCCATGGCAAATTAGCTAGCTCAATAACGTAGCTACAAGTTTTAGATAACGTTAGCAGTTAGCTAACGTTAAATGCTAACTTAAACAGCTTTACTAGCTAGCTAGTAACTTGAAACAACAAACGTCTAGTAACCATGTTTTTAACGTAGATCACAGACAATATATATGATCAATACTTACACTTTATTAATCTTGTAGGAATCAGCTGTGGAGTGGTTTGTGTGTCTAACGTTGGCTGCACTGAAACGTCAGGGGGCAGGCAGGCACTGAGCTGAGCTGTCATTCAAAAACTCATTAGCCAATGGGGATGCACCCCTGTAAGACCCGCCCACGCAAGATGTTTGTGTCAGAATCGCAAGCAAAGACTTGGGAAGCGCAAACGAGAAAGCAGGGAGCAGAACTGCAAACGTGTTGGAGAGAGCAAAAGACTGATCATTGAGAAAGAAGCAGAGGGAACTGGAAACAAAAGGACATAATATCAAACAAATAAAAGACCAATATTGTACGACTACACAAATGTTTTGTTTGCAAGATTTAAGTTTTACCTTTGAGGTGACAATTTTTTTGCTTGAGTTAGTGTTTTTTGTTTGATACTTGAGAAGTTTTGCTTGGAATTAAAGACACAAAACTAATCCCATAGCTTAGATTGTTAAAATAGGGCCCATACTATATCTTTGTCACAATACCTTAAAAAGTAAATATAGCTGTGTCAAAAATTCAGCATCACTTGGGCTTTAACTTCTCTTGGCTGTGAAGAACTGCTGGTAACACTATATTTTATGGGTCCCGTAATTCATAACAATATCCCTCAGATGTTTCCTCTGAGAAAACTATGAAAGTTGGCATTAGACTGCAAGTACCAACTCATTTGAGCTCTGGAGAAAGAACCAGAGATTTATATATTTGATACATAGTAGCTGTTGTTTGCTTGAGGAACAACTGCTAAAATGCTAATCTAATCTAAGGAAATTTCAACCCAAGCAAATACCAAATTCTTCTCTAAATCTGTATTTCCCTTTATTTCTCTAATTAAAAGCAATTAAACACTGTCTCCATTTTTCCTAATATAAGTACCAGATTACATAGTCCTTTCAAAGAACTTTCTTACCGCGTTTTTACATTTCAGTTCCCTTTTTTAGGAAATTATAAGGAAACTTATAAGGGAACGCTGGAAGTGTTATTAAATGTGTTTGACATTTTTTAAACACAACAAAATCCCATGACTTCCCCAAAACTTTCAAGGAGTTTACTAATTCCATGACTTTTCCAAGCCTGAAAAATTAGATTTTGAACAACAAGTTCCTTCCTGAGGCTATTTTGCAGCGGCTCCGTGCGGAGCTTAGGGCCGCCCATGACAATTGTGATTGGTTTAAAGAAATGCCAATAAACCAGAGCACGTTTTTCTCCCATCCCTGAATGCTGTGTGGACTAGCCAGACCCTCCTTTGCAGCGCTGTGGAGGAAGGTCTGGCAAAGCGAGACTAGAAACTCCATGACTTTTCCAGGTTTTCTATGACCGTAGGAACCCCGCCCATACTATTTGTCCACAGCATGTCATGCCTCAGGTCAATGCACATGGAGTTGGTGAGTCACACTAAACTGGGCTCTGAGGCTGCAGGCAGCAGAAAGTACACAATGTACAGAATCCACAGACAATGCCTGCAGACAGAATACTGGAGGTGCATTTCAACATGTATACATAGAAACTGAATCTAGCTTCAGCTTGTTGGACTCTGGAATGTGTTCCCTGGGCTGTTTTGACACTGAACTTTGGCACCAAAACTGGGACACCAGGGTCTACTCAGAGTGAAATGCGCCGATGTGTCCACAAAAATAGTTTTCAGTCAGTGATGTCCTGTTTTTCCCCAGTGATTTACTTTGTGACTGGAGCTTCTCTGTCTGAGCGCTGGTCCTAAGGCAATAAAACGTATGATGCCATTTTAATTGATATTGTATATAATATATATATATATATATATATATATATATATATATATATATATATATATATATATATATATATATATATTATATACAGTATCTCACAAAAGTGAGTACACCCCTCACATTTTAGTAAACATTTCATTATATCTTTTAATGGGACAACACTGAAGAAATTACACTTTGCTTCAATGTAAAGTATTAAGTGTACAGCTTGTGTAACAGTGTAAATGTGCTGTCCCCTCAAAATAACTCAACACACAGCCATTAAAGGGATATTTCACCGCTGGAAAGCTGAATATATCTTTAAATTGGGTCACTTATGTAGTATAAATGTGAAATGTTTTTTTAAATTGGTGCCTTCTAGGCCGAGAAAAGCCAGAAAATGTGTTTTTGGCTCATGTGGATGAAAGACACCAAATCCCAGAATGCACTTGCTTCGCTGCTCTGAGTCCACTCCCAAGCCACGCCTACCGTTTACAGAAAGACAGACAGATAGTGAGACGGTCAACTCAATTCAACTGTGTTTTATTGTCATTTCAACCATATAGCTACACGAAACAACGTTTCACCGTGGCTCTAGTGCTTGGTAGGCTGTCAAACACATTGGAGACGAGACAGCAGGTCTCATATTTCAGACACTGCAAAGTTATACATTGTTTTTCGGGCTATTTTGTTATTAAATTCACTTCTGAGACTTTTTTAAGCGAGAAATCAACTATATAAAGCTCAAATATGGGCCGTTTTACGAAAATGTATGGCTAATTGCAAATTTGGTAAGACGAGTCGGACTTTAGGAGCTCCACACAGTCTGACGAGAAAGCGGCAACCTCCATACCCAGTGAAAGTCACCGTTTCTCGGTGACCGGGGGTCGGGGCTCTGCGGAGCTCCGGAGCTGCAAGCTAGGCTACACTTTCGGCATAACTCGTAAATCGTATATTTACAGTTTGAATTTAGTCACGCCACTTACATAACATATACCCCAATGTCTTATGAAGCTAACAATGGTGTTCGATTTCAATTTAATGACTTTTTGTGAGCAGTTGGGGTTTTGTTAGCTGCGACTGTCCCTCCAATGGACACATGATATGCTCCGTAAAGTTCAGCTAACACATAGCTAGCTACTAGCATTAGCGCTTGCTAGACTGTATCACAGAGTATACAAATTTGTGTGTAATGTAGAATGTAAGTGTTAAATACTGATCAAACTCCACCAGCAGTTAGAAGTTAGTTGGATACAAGCACCCCCATTTCTGCACCAGGCAGTCCGTGTTAACACAGCTAACCTCCACTAGCTAGTCTTACCCGGTGACAGAGCAATTGTTTCCACAACAACAAAAACACAACAGTCTCTGAACTCGCGTGGGCGTTTCATTGAAGTTGGATGTAGTCCAGTTTGTTGTCTAACGAGCGGACACTTGCAAGCAGGATTGATGGAACAGGTGGCCGACTAGCGTTCAACGTCCCGCGCTGATGATGTCCCGGCGTCGATCAGCACCGCTGGTCTCCATAGCAGGCGGGCGAAGCTGTGTCGAGTATTCCATCTGTAATAAAGTGTCCTGCATATTCTCCGATCTGTACCAATGTATCCCGGTAGTAGTTTGAATGCATATAATTGTTGTTCTAAAATTTCCTTCGGGATGAATACATCTATCTATCTATCTAAAGTTTTGATGCTGAGAAGCCACTAAGCTACGCGAGGATTCAAGATGGCTGACAGTCGTTTTGGTTCGTGAAATTTCGGAGAATGCCGGAGTCCAACCCCCTATGGGCTATGCGGAAGTAGCTCTTAGTACTGGCTGTAGTCCTTTGTCTCTGGGCAAAAATCTTCCGATGACGCAAAAATCGTCATTTTACGTCATCGGAAGATTTTTTTGCAGACCCACAATACAGAGATCTCCCCTCTCAGGGGGACATGAGGGAGGGAAGCACAGTCATTCAAAAATACTACCGTGTTTCTACTGATACAAAGCTTAATGCTAAATCGGTGAAATATCCCTTTAATGTCTAAACTGCTGGCAAAAAAAGTGAGTACACCCCTATGTTAAATTCCCATAGGGGCAGGCAGATTTTTATTTTTAAAGGCCTATTTTGAATTCTCTGATTCTTCTTAAATATGAATATTGTTCAAGTTTCTTCTCTCCTCTGTGACAGTAAACTGAATATCTTTGAGTTGGGGACAAAACAAGACATTTGAGGACGTCATCTTGGGCTTTTTGGGAAACAGTGATCCACATTTCTCACCATTTTCTGACATTTTGTCGACCAAACTTATCGATTAATCGGAAAAATAATCGACAGATTAATTGACTCAATTGAATGATTATGCTCATTCATTGAACCTGGAACTGCACAGTTATTATTAAAGGCACCTACTATACCTGATGTCATCAGGTTGAATCCAGACTTTTATCTGTTGTGATTGTTGTCACTTGACCTTTGAATTGTGCTATTTTTACATTTTAACAGTTGTAAACAGTTTCACTTCATGTGAAATGTTGGCTCAATGCAGTGATAAGCTTCCGGCTGATATCATGTGTCTGTTTTCAATGCTTATACTTCCACTGACACCTCAACTACTTTAAGTGTAGAGGTGAATTGATTAGTTGTCAACTATTAAATTAATCGCCAACTATTTTGATAATCGATTAATCGTTTGAGTCATTTTTTTATTAAAAAAAATTAAATGTCTCTGATTCCAGCTTGTTAAATGTGAATATCTTCTAGTTTCTTCTCTCCTTTGTGACAGTAAACTGAATATCTTTAAGTTGTGGACAAAACAAGACATTTGAGGACGTCATCTTAGGCTTTGGGAAACGCTGATCCACATTTTTCACCATGTTTTGACATTTTTATAGATCAAACATCTAATCAAGTAATCGAGAAAATAATCAACAGATTAATCGACTATGAAAATAATCGTTAGTTGCAGCCCTATTTAAGTGCTTACATATCCAACTGACACTTCAAACGCTTTCAATACGGAATAACCACACTTCTTAATTCTTGCATTTTGAAACTAGCATCGCATGATTATGCTTTGTATTTATTTATTTTTTATTAGATTTCATGTCATCTGGTTGATTTCTTTTTTATCATGTTCATTGTGACAAATTTGTATTTTGTTACTACTATATAACGTAATCTGAACACACACACACACACACACACACACACACACACACACACACACACACACACACAGTAACCATAGCTCTGTCAATCCCAATAAGATCACTGTCAAAGTCCAAAAGCAGCTGATAAGTCAATGTAGGGGCGACAGTGGTATCCGAAACTAGGACTTAGGAGCTAAAATGATTATCACAGCACTCTTTCAAAACATGTAAACGACTCCTCCTGATTTTTTGCAATGAAAACAAAATGATCTCTGTTCTAATGAGAGCTGCCTTGTACCTTGACCAATATCTTCAGCGCAGTATTCTCCCAGTCGTCTATTGAGGTTTTCCTGGAATACTGTCATAAGGTAGATATGTTTTTGGATTACAGCTGCACCCAAAGGCAATCCAAATTATCTTTGAAAAACATTTTACTTTGAATATAACATTCAGATTTTCCTCTCTCATTTCCCTTTTCAACTTGCTTGTTGCAAAATGTTTCTTAAAATAAGACCTTTCTTTGCCACTGAAACTCCCTTCTCCTTTTTCAACTTTATTTTCAGTCACATGACTACATGGTTCCCAAACGAATGGTCTGTAATGTCAAACAATGTGACTATTTTAGGAGAAAAAATAATGAAATACAATTTTGTACAAATAATCGTGCATCCCGAAAGGCAGTCTATGTTGATTTTGTAAATTTCTGCCGCCACGCTATCAGAAAAAGGGCAGATGCACAATGTAGTCGCGGTTGCTTTTTAAATGATCCTGCCGACATAATGTTGGCTCCCGCTCACATTGCAGTTTAACAACAAGTAGAACTATTCAGAAGTTATTAGGCCCGTCCAGTTTAACTCCACATACTGTTGTGTTGATGGAGTTTATTGTCAAAATGTTCGCTTTCTTCCGAGTCAACTACTAAACGAACAGCTCCACCAGAAACGTCACAGCAGTGGGTCCGTTCTAATTGGACAACGTTCAACTCGTCAGCTCATGTTGTTCGGACAGACCTGCCCCCACTGCTAAAAAAGAATCCTAAAGGAAACACAAAGCTAAACCTTGATGAGTAGCAATTCAACCAAAAACACCTACCACTCCTCTGAAGGATGGAGGAATCAGCCCGCAGTAGATGGGAATGAAACTGCTACAGATCAGCGCCTGTGGACACAGTTAAACCAGAGCAGATTGATTTCCTGTGGCTTGCATTATTATGATGGAAGCCGTAGAGCACGTATGTCAAAATCAAGGCCTGCGGGCCTAACACGGCCCCTCGCAAATTTTGATCCAGCCCGCATATCAATTTAGGTTCACTATAATAGATTTTGGCCCGCCTATTTCCTGTCTTTTTAGTTTGGTGCAATGAAGACGGGAAATAAACAGGCCAAAATCTATTGTGAACCTAAATTGATATGTGATCAAAATTTGCGAGGGTTCTTTTTCAGAATGCAATTATGCGACACTTAAAGCAGAATTTGGCAGATTTGTCGACTTTGAGACTCCCATGGAAGCAGAGAGTTTTCATGGTCAGGCTGTGAAACAGGTTGCTGTGAGTCAGCTGTGTGGTAGCCTGCTTTTAAAAATGTAATCATTGATTTCTTTAATTCTATGATGGCTAAGGAACTTTTTTTGCTGACTTTTTGGGGGCTTTATGTGGCCCAAACAGTAAATGAGAAGGCTTTTTGAGACATGCAACAATACAGTCAAAAAATATTTGACTTTATCTTTAAATAAACGCATGTCAATAAACTCTACATGTCTGGCCCATGATGTGATTCTCATTTCCCAGTGTGGCCCTTAGTAACATTGAGTTTGACACCGCTGCCGTAGAGGCTTCTCAACGAAAATGTCACAAACTCCCCGCACCTGGACGAGTTCCTCTTTGCTGTCAAACTCCGACACCAGCACATTCTGCCCGTCAGACACTCTGGTTAGCGAGACACACAGCCGCCCCGAGGCCAGGACATGTGCATCAGAGGGCAGGTCCCGATTCAGGCCAGACTTTAACACCTTGACCAGGTTGAAGTTGGGGTGAAGGGGGCCCAGGTTCCTCTTCCTGGCCTCTTTTGCCACCTCGATCACATCTTCACAACATTGGGCTAAAAAAATGAGAAAGAAAAAAAGAATTTGAGGCTCTGTAGACAAAAACATTTCCAAGTGTCAACCTATAACTGAATCAATATTCACTTCGTTGTCACAGTGTCCAGGCAAAACAAATTCCAATATGACCAAATTTCATATGATTAACCGTAAAAACCTGGAGGACATTATACAACATCTGAAAACATCCAAAATTTCAGTCTTAGTATTACTTGATCTCAGTGCTGCATTTGATACGGTTGACCATGACATATTACTAGACCGATTGGAAAACTGGGTTGGCATTTCTGGCTCAGTACTAAAGTGGTTTGAGTCTTATTTAAAGAATAGGGACTACTTTGTGTCTATAGGGAATTATACATCTGAGCGTACAAATATGATGTGCGGAGTTCCCCAAGGCTCCGTTCTGGGGCCTCTCCTGTTTAACATCTACATGCTTCCACTGGCTCAAATTACGGAAAACAATAAAATAAGTTACCGTAGTTATGCGGATGACACACAAATTTATATAACCTTATTGCCAGGGGACTATAGTCCAATACAACAGCTGAATAAGTGCATTGAACAAATTAACGACTGGATGTGCCAGAACTTTCTTAAATTAACCCTTGTGTTGTCTTCGTTTCAACCTTGAAAAAAACACTTTATTTTTCTGACATTTGTGACGCCTTTTTTCACAATTTGTTTTTGCTTTTTCCAACGTTTTAAATTTTTAAATTTTTCTTTTACATATTTTCAGTGCTTATTTCTACGTCCACTATTTTCTGATATAAAACAAAAATTTTAAACGGGCCAATGTGACCCGAAGTCAACACAAGGGTTATATGATGAAAAAACTGAGGTGGTTGTTTTTGGAGCAAAAGAGGAATGATTAATCAAACGTTAAAAACAACAGACAAAGCCAGAAACCTTGGTGTAGTCATGGACTCAGACCTGAATTTTAACAGCCACATTAAGACAATTACAAAGTCAGCCTATTACCACCTTAAAAATATATCAAGGGTTAAAGGACTTATGTCTCAACAGGATTTGGAAAAACTTGTCCATGCTTTTATTTTCAGTAGACTTGACTACTGTAACGTTTTTACAGGTCTCCCTAAAAAATCAATCAGACAGCTGCAGCTGATTCAGAACGCTGCTGCTCGAGTCCTCACTAAGACCAAGAAAGTGGATCACATCTCTCCAGTTCTGAAGTCTCTACGCTGGCTTCCAGTGCCTCAAAGAATTGATTTCAAAATACTTTTGCTGGTTTATAAATCACTAAACGGTTTAGGGCCAAAATACATTTCTGATCTGCTGCTACACTATGAACCCAGACTTCTCAGGTCGTCTGGGACAGGTCTGCTTATGGTCCGCAGAGTCAGAACTAAACAGGGGGAAGCAGCGTTTAGTTTTTATGCTCCACATATCTGGAACAAACTCCCAGAAAACTGCAGGTCCGCTGCAACTCTTAGTTCTGTTAAATCAAGGCTGAAGACCTATCTTTTTGATGTTGCCTTTCTTTAAATAACTGTTTATTTCTTATACTGAAGTTGCATTGTTGGCACTGTATGACAATCTATATAAGCATATAAAGAGAAATTCCTATTTTATCTGCTTTTATATATTTAACTTTTTTAACTGCTCTTCAATGTTTAATTTCTTATACTGCACTGTAACTTTTAAATCTGTTTTTAATAAAAAAAATGTAATCTGTTTTCATGTAAAGCACTTTGAATTGCCCTGTTGCTGAAATGTGCTATACAAATAAAGCTGCCTTGCCTTGCTTTGCCTAAGGAGTCGGTGACCAACAGTGACCTGTGCGAGGTCTTCCGATGACTGAACCTATGCTGAGGTCAACGCAGCTTCTTGTTGGTCGATACACTTGTCTACAGACATCGGCCCTTTCGACTGCTTATTCATGGGAGAGAAAGCGAAAGGGCGCCTTTGACACACTGTCCACAGCCAAGAAACAGTTCTCTTATGATCCAGTGGTGCCATGTATATTACAAGAATATTAATCTATTTGTAAGTCTACATGTTAATAACATTTAGATGAAGTATGTTTTGGACACTGGGAAACTGAATGTTGTTGTTTCAATACTATGTTTCATACTGTATATGAAAAATAATATCTCAAAAGTACATTCATGATATATTTTGGTATTTCTATATGCAGAAAAATAAATTTTTGGGGAAGTTTTGTCAAGACATTCTAGTAAAATCTCAAATTCAACCAGTTTTCTCATGCCACCAAGTGAACTGAAAAATGTTAAGAGCTACATTTCAAAGATACATTGTTCAAATAGCAGTAGAACATACATTATATTTAGCATTACGATCAGTATAGATTATATAAGAAAAACTAGGCCTATACATAACAGACCACATATACATGTGTTATTATAAATATATAATAATAACAATAACAATAAAGGACTTCCTGTGTCCTCCATATACTGCCTCGAGTGTGCATAAAGCTCAGGCTAACGAGCCACAGCGGTTTGTCTTACCTAGGGGCGCCTGGCTAGCGAGCACCGAGGCGGTCAGAGCGCCGGCAGAAGCCCCGTATAACTTGGTGGCCCCTTCGATGAGGTAGGGCGCCTTCTCCTGCAAGCAGCTAGCAACTCCGATGTGGTAAATTCCTAGAAACCCGCACCCGGCGAAAGACAGATTCCAGCCGCTGTTTAGGTCGACCATGGCAGTGCAGACCTGAGAGCGGACAGCGGGAGGAGTCACTCACACGGCTAACACTCCTGTTCAGCTGAGAAAAACAGACCGCATTACTCAACAGGTCAACCACTGGCTCTTTAGAGGAAAGTGCAGGGAGGACGCACTTCTAATGATGCCTTTAGATGCTGTCAGAACTATCAGAACACCAATATCAGTGGTCCAGTGGTGCGTCTATCAGGATATTAAGGCTACAGTTTTTTTTACGAAAGAGCTAAAACCACAAAAAAAGGTGTTTCTGTTTACATGCACACGTGTAGTGTAGTGTTCAGCTAAGATAATTGACCTAGTCGAAGATGAAGGAGGCTATATAGACTACGAAGAACCGCAATATGAGGGTTGGCCTACATGAAGCCACTAAATGTGCCGTGCCTGTCGCAGGTTATTTATATAGTAAGATTAACGAGGGACAGTAAAGGCAACATATTTTACTGAGAGCATGATTGGATTAACGCACGTCTGTCAATTCATTTTCCTACACAAGAGCCAATCAACAGCAAGTTCGATAGACAACACGCAGTGACGTCACCGCCCCCTTAAAAAAAGGAAGAAAAAAAACGCACTAAGCCGCTATCTACCTCTGTTTTCTTTGCCTAGCAGTTGTTTGCGGATTTATCTGTTTAATATTTCTATGGTGACCACAGACATGAATTCTAATGGTGATAGAACACTGTCCTTTTCACTGCCGTGTGTGTGTTTACATGAGAATAGGGCCTTTCACAAGAGAAAGATTTGGGATAGCTGGTAAATTCGCCAACTTTACTTGTACTCGCTGTCTAGAAAACCTTTTACTGCTTGTTTATTACATAGACCTAATAGCTATTAAAGTATTATCTGGTATATTATAAAGACTGCACACAATGAACACAGTTAAAATCACTATAAAACACTATAAAAGCCTATAAGACATATTATGAGACCCATTTATGTATTTATGATTTATGTATAACATGGTAATTGAGTAGGCTGTATGATGTAGGCCTATAACAGGATTATAACATTATGTTTTATTACAGCAGCCTTATGGTAATAGTTTTTACTTGAGTATTTAATGTGTAGGGAAGCATCCTTCCTCTGCGGTCGCGCGCATCCTCGGGCTCGGCGAGAGTGGTCCTGATGCTGGGGACTCGTGTGCGCGCATTACATCACTACTCTCCTCCGTGATTGGCTGTAGGTCAACTCATCCGCCTGCCGTGCAGCATCCACAGCAGCACCGTTTTAAAGTCCACCTCATCACCACCACCATCCACCCTCCTCACGTTTTGATTGAATACCGCGTGGGTGTGCGCGTTTTCCTTTTCTTGCACTGGCGGCTCGTTTCGAGGATGGCTGAGAGCGAGGTAGACACGCCAAGCACGCCCATCGAGTTTGATAGCAAATACTTCGAGTTCGATGGAGTGCGGCTGCCACCCTTCTGCAGAGGGAAGATGGAGGAGATCGCCAACTTCTCGCTCAGAAGTAGCGACATATGGATCGTCACCTACCCAAAGTCAGGTAAACAAGCCTCTGCGTCACCTTCGGCACGGGTCTCCACATGCCTCGGCTGTTTGCTGCTCTGTGCTGCAGCGGCAGGCTTTCCCTTGTGATGATCGAAGTTTGAAAGAAATACAAATAATACCACAGAGCGAGTGCATTTACAACCTATATAATATTAATATCCTAATAGTTATAGGATATGCAATGCCTGATAGGGTATGGTGCAATGTTTTTATATATAGATATCCTATGTTATATTTGGTATGGTATTATGCAATTGGGCATTGTGCAATACAGAAGTTATTGACCATAGCGTGAAATGAAGAAGTGAAGTGCAATACGAGGGGGAGGATGTTTTGTGGGTTATCTTCTGTTCTTCTGGGAGTGTGAGGAAAGGTAGGAGGGAAGGGGGGGGGGGGGTATGGTGTGATGTGTATTAGGTGTTCACTGAAGCATTGGATGAGATAATGTATGATTATGTTTCTATGTAGGTGTTTATGCGCGATGTGTCGCCATTTGGTTTCTCTCCAATGTCCAAGATGGATTTCTCCTACGGGAGACAATAAAGGCTTATCTTAGCTCTTATCTTATCTTATATCAGACATAGAGATGGATCATTTTGCACAACACACAGGCAACACTGATCATTGAAGTTGCGAATCAGGTCGTGTTTCCTATTTTAACAGCACTGGGCGGGTCACAGTCATCTGCAGTTATCTAATATCTCGTTTAGATTGCGCCTCTGCAGCGGAACTACGTCTTATCAAGCTTTTACAACCAGTAGCTATCCCAGTATTATAATCAGATGCCAACAAACGGAGTCCAAATGAATCGAGTAATGCCTGCGTCAGTTAGCCTACAAGTCTAAGCTGGCCTGCACCTGCTGCCAACGTAATCACACGCGCTATCAGACACGGATGGAAGTTGGTGTTTACATCCAGCTTCGGAGTGCCGTTGCGCAGCGCTGCTGCAGGCCGGGCTGCTGTGCGCGGTGCCCTGCTGTGCGCTGGGTGGGTCCCCGGTCATGTGATGGCTTCTGGGCAGCTGGAGCTCGGCTGTCAGTGATGCAGAAGGGATAGTTTAGCCTACTATTGTCGTGGGAATTATATTTCTTGTTCTGGTTTAGCATCTCAGTAGCATATTATTTATTAATTGTAATGCCCACCGTGACCTGGCTCCAGATTATGTATTAGACCTTTTAATCCCTTATGGACCTTGGTGCACTTTGAGAACCAGGGGTCTTCCTGCTCTTCCAGAGTCCAGGCTGAAAACTAAAGGGGACAGAGCTTTAAGCAGGACTTTTGCAATCTGATTGAGGAAACAGGCCTGTCTGAGTCACTGTCTTCTTTTAACCCTCCTGTTGTCCTCAGGTCAAATTTGACCCATTTTCAAAAAATGTCCATATCAGAAATTTGGGTTACTTTCAACCAAATTGCCAAAAATGAACATGGGTGGTTCCATTTAATGCTCTTCTCAAGTAAAATGAAGGATCAGTTCACTACTTTTGTTTGTGAACTGATCTGAATTGTGGGTTTTTTATTCAATTTTATAGCATATTTCTGCTTTTTAAACTCAAAAAGTAGGGTTAGTGTCCATGAATTCCAAGAATAAGTGTAAAACTCCTTGTATGAGTTAGTAGTGGTGGGGGAAAAAGCGTCAAACGTAAAAGTGACAAAAATGTCAAATAAAATGGTCCAAAATTTAGAAAAAAAAAGTTGTAAAAAGACCCCCCACAGCTAGCCTAGCTTAGCACAGATCCTGGAGGTAATCGGCTCCATCTAGCCTACTGCTCCCAATAAGTGATAAAATAACACCAACATGTTCCTATTTACATGTTGTGATTTGTATAGTCAAATGTGACTGTGCGTGTACAAATAACAAGGTCACATGAGACACAGCCGTCTTCTAACCGTATACAAACTGGGAACTATATTCTCAGAAAGGCGAAGCACTGCTACTTCTGCTACTTGGGCGGAGTGATCTGCTAGCAGCACCTGAGAAGCACACACATACAGAAGCACACACATACAACACGCACGGAGATGAGAAGGGTATGTATGGACTTATCTAACTCTGGGGGTTACGGTGAATAAGACAAAGTCCCAATAACTCGGCGTGTTCCTTTAACGAGGGAATTGATGGTGACAGTCTGGGATCAATAAAATAAAACATTTTTTTGAATCTTATCTATCATAGGAACACCCGTCCTGTATAGGATAGGCCAACAGAAGAAAGTCAACGATGCACAGTTAGTGATCGTGAATATATCAAGAAGAAACCTTGATTGATCAAAAAATAAAGAATTAATTGAGTCCTTTGACATACATATATGATAATATATACAACCTTGCTCTAAACATTATGTCAGTCTTACAAAAAAGAATGCATCTCCATCTATAAACACAGAGTATGTTTCCCAGAATGTAGTCTGACTAAATCTTAAATCTACTACTACAAAGTACAAACGTTTGTTCAATAAAAAGTTATTGAAGATGGAAAATAGGGGGGCAAATTATAGGTCAGAGTCCAGACTTTGCCCCTGTGAGCGAGTCCACTCATCACAGCGATTCCATCAGAATACATTGATTTCACTTTTGTAATTTCTGGTGTGACTAAGCCTTTAGTTGTGACAGTACCAGAAGCCAGAGAATAAAGGGGTTTGAACAAAAACATAAGAGGGGGGAAAGGGGGGGGGGGGTCACAGGGTTTAATGAGGGGAAGCACAGAGGGTACGCAGCTAAATCTGGGCCAAAAATATTGATCATTTGAAAAAAAAAAAACTGTTGAAACTAAAATATCAAGTTTTGATCTTGAACTTTGAAAAACACAACAATGTGTTTAAAGGTGTTATAAAATAATTTGGATTCAGTTCTGAAATTCTTTTGAATAAATCATTTTTTTTCACAGGGTAGACTTCATTAGGACAATAAATAACGCTTGATGGGTTTAATTGCGCAAATGCATTGTGTATTTGTATGCATTTGTTAATGAGTGGAACACAGCGTGTTGCTGCATAATACTGCTGTATACACATACTGTTACATGATACTGTGAGAGAAAGCAGGAGAGCCAAACTCTCCCGTGTGTAACAGCTTCCTGTTTAGATTTTGCCCTGCGAGCATAGATTTGTGTTGCAGTCTTCCATTCCACCCAGAGAGGCCTTGTGCTATACACTTCATGATTCATTTATGGTGTTTTTCCATTACATGGTACCTGCTCGACTCTACTCTACTCGGCTGCGGTGCCCGTCCTCCATTTTCCATTGCGGATTTAGTACCGCAGGACACCCCCGTCTGTCGCTAGCAATGATGACGCAGATTAGTGACGATTCTCTCCGACCAATCAGTAGCCTGCAGGTTTTCACGTCACCTTTTGGTATCGCCTCTGCTCGCTTGGAACCTCGACGGAGGTGGTACTAAAAAAAGTACCTGTTGGCAGGTACCAGAGACTTTTGATCGTAATGGAAAACCAAAAAAGGCGAGTAGAGCAAGTACCATGTAATGGAAAAACGCCATTAGACTGTCCTGGAACTCAGTACCTCTCATGCTGATTGTGGAAACAAAGTGCAATTCCAAAATATTATATCAAATAATTGTAAAAAAACAAAACAAAAAAACCCTGCTATTCCTTCAACGTATTTCTGAGGGATACTGGGCTTATTTTTTGGGTTACCATGTAACTCCTTGTGATCTGAATCTGCCACGTTTAAATGTTGTGGATGGAGACAAACGTGTCTTGTGCTGAGAACCTTTAAAAAGACATACACAGATACATGCATGTCCTCCAAGCTGTAAACAGTTTGTCTCAATTCAATAAGATGACACTGTGGAGTGAAAACAGTTATGCATTCATTTACATCCAAATAACTCTACTGTTTCTTGTGCACATCAGAAAGCAAGAATCTCTTTCCTCCCCACTTTTGGTGTATCAATCCTCTTGTGGTGCAAAGGGAAAGAAAGCACATAGCAGGCCACGTGGTTGGGATGCCGCAGAACTGGGAGGCCATTGGCTCACAGGTGACAGTCTTGGCCAACAGGATTTACAAGATTCTTTAAACCGGGTTGGGTGAGTGTGTGGGGTTGCGCTACAGTTTATGATGGCAGTGCATTTATGACTGTTTTGACATCAGCCATATGCTCAATCATGTCTCCCTGCAGGCAACCCACCTCTGCACTGCACACACACACACACACACACACACACACACACGCTCACAAACACACACTCACACACATGCTCACAAACACGCAAATCACAGGGCAAGTATAAACAGAAGCAGCAACATTGAGGAGAGGACACCCTCATCTCTGGCTGCATGCTGTGCAAAGAGGATTGCAAAATAAAAAAAGATGCAATTTAAAGAGGCACTTAATTTTGCATGTCAGAAATCATAACACATTATATCAGAATCAGAATCAGAAATACTTTAATAATCCCAGGGGGAAATTATTTTTGTTACCACTCCAGGTATACAAACAACATATACAAACAACATATATTATCCCGACTATTTACATATATAATAAAAACAAAATACAGTAATAAATAAAATATGAAATATGAAATGTACAGTGTTAATGTGCAAATAGTGCAATAAAAAGAGAGATGATTGTCTATGTTGAGATGATTATAGTGCATGTCAATATCTCCCATTGCAATATCTCCCATTGCGTAAAATATGGACGCTTGGTCAAGTGCCTTTGGCGTTGTTATTGACGTTAAAAGTCTCCTTTATTGTCAGATCTAAACGTGCTTTATCTAAACACACTGGGTCGGGACTATTGGGGTCACTTTTGACGCAGTTAGGTTAAGGAAAAGTTTGTGGGAAAAGGTACGTTTCCATGACACGTGGGACAAGAACGGGACAGTTGGGTTTAGGAAAAGAAGAAAGCGACGGTTGGGTTTAGGAAAAGAAGAAAGCGAGGGTTGGGTTTAGGAAACGTGAAAGTCCTGTGTTGTTTGACCCATCCACCACCACAACCAACCTCCCTATGTGGATTTTTGGTCTTTCATACTACTCGCTACCGTAGTCGCTCTTAATGCTATGTCATCTTCAAGCGCTGTGTAGCTGCTGCTCTGCCCGGTGTGTTCTACACACACGCTGAAGGGCGCTTTTGCGTCGTATCTGACGCTGACAGCCACTGCCCAAGCGTCCGTATTTTGCGAGTTCGGAGTGAGAACGGGTTGTAAATCCCCACTAGTCATGGGGAGTAGTAGTATGAATCAGCCTGGGAAAATAGTTTACATGTAACAGTATAATGTATTCTGTGGCTCATGGAGGAGCTTTCTGAAGTCTGAGAAAATAACCCTGATGATGTCATTAGGGTTAGCTTGGATTTGCAGATTACAAATTCATATCTGCATTTGGGAACTCGAGACATGGAGTTTGAAACATGGAGTTTGAAACATGGAGTTTGAAACATGTCGACGTGTACCAGGCAGAGAGAGTCTAATGAAAGCTAATGCTAATTGCATAAAGGGAAGTGTAGGATTCATTGTCTTTTGGAGCTCAACCCTTGGAGACTACAAGTCAGAATATCTCAATCTTTGCTGCATCAATTTGGACCATCCCTGTTTATGTAATCTGTTTCTCGCAATATCTCCAGTTCTATGAAGATGCAACACTAAAGTTCCCCAGTCTCTATAAAGCAGCAAGATCTTGGTAAGTGAAACCTTCTGGTTTCAGTTTGTAGTCAAAGTAGTATTGACCAATCATGTTTGCTTTGGTTGCATGCATGCAGGTAAACAGTCCGTATCAAGAGCAAAAGAGGCAGAATGCATTTGCCGAAATGCAATCTCGGAACCAATCGGCTATCGTCTAGCTTTACTTTTTTTAATCTGCATTCAAATGCAGATATCTGTTCATAGAGAAAGTATAGTGTTATATCATATAACACCGACCTAGCCGACGCTTGCATGGTGACCTTCGGCTTGTTAAAATGTAACTCAGTACCTCTCATGCTGACTGGAAAGAAAAGTGCAATTCTCTAAATAATATCAAGTCGCAGCTGATAGCCATCTTCACCTTTTCCTTTGTGTATACTCTGATATGATTTGAAAACTTTGACCAGCCATGCTAGCAGAGTCGGCAGACTGGTGAGTTGATTTCCTTATCATGATGAGCGACTCTTTTAGTCATGAGATGGCCGCAGACATGGTCTCGCTAGCTTGAGCTTGTCTTCTCCATCTTTCTTCTCTGTGTATACTCTGATGTAATTTGAAAACTTTGACCAGACTAGCAGTCAGCAGACTGCTGAGTTGATTTTTTCTATCCTGATGAGCAGGGGCGATTCTAGGATCAGACCTTTAGGGGAATGTGACACGGCTACAGTGCCTTGCAAAAGTGCTAACCCCCCCTGCTAAATCAGTAATTTCATTAGCCGATAATCTCTGAACTCGCTACTGAAGCACGACATCAGCTAACTTTTTTTGACACTATTAACACTATGATGGAACTAAACCTGACACTTTATAAGTCACAGTAATAACGACCAATTTGACACAATGTTCTAACATTCAGCCATTTTAGTTGCTTACGTTTTAATTTGGGTTGTAATCTGCACCATGAAATGACCAACTTCTTCTCTGGGGACTACCAACGTTAAACTTCACAACCGTCTCCTGCTCTCCCTCTGACAGATCAGATAGAGACTCAGCCAAAGGCGGGAGTCTGGCACAACCTCCTCTGATTGGCCAATACTATGTTTCTGTTAACCCTTTCCTTGACTGGGTTACAGGTGGATAGCATCGGAGACAGACACACAGGATATTAAACCTCTTTCAAGCCCTTTGAACCTGTAATTGTGTGTCCTCTGTTACTAACAAACAAGTTTGAAAACTCTCACTTGAAGCACTAAAATTTATTTAAAAAAATTTAAATTAAAATGTTTTTTAGTATTATCATTTTTAGGGGGGCTGAGATGACATTTTTTTATTTTTTATGAGCCCCCATAAAAAGGGTCTAAAATCGCCAATGCTGATGAGTGACTCGCAGTCATGAGATAGGTGCAGAAATGATCTTGCTAGCTTGAGCTTATCTTTTTCCCACCTTACTCTGAAGTGTACATTTGACCAGCCTTGACCAGCCAGCTAGCCCAGGCTAGCTATGATCGACTGCTAGAGTGGCAAGTTAGTCTCGCATCTCCACAGCGCTGTGGAGTAAGGTCTGGCTCCACCACACATACAGTACATTCTAGGATAAAAAAGAAAATGGTCTGGGTTGTTTGCATTTCTTCAATTACAATGGTCTTGGGCGGTGCTAAGCTCTGAATGCAGTGATGGGGGCTCTGCAAAATGGTCTCTCGGCTGGAGATTGCTATGGACTAAGTACAAACAACGATAAGTCCTTCACTTATCGTTGTTTGTACTTTGTCCATAGCAATCTCCACCAATCAGTCCCAAAACATCCCAGTTAGATAGTAAATGCCATAAACATATTCTTTGTAAATCTTCATCACTCCCTGAAAGAACCAAGCAGGCCTGCCTTGTTGCACGATGCAAATCTTCTTCAAAACTTGCCATTTTCAGCGTGTAGCTTGTAGCTCGAAGTTTGTTGTTGTTTTCCAAAGCGAACAGAGTTTGAGAATGACAACTAAGAGAGCTGAAGAAGAGGGACATCAGGTCAGGCAATTATGCTAGTAATTTAATTCTGTTGATCCAGACTACTGGCAAGTTGATCTCACAATCCTGATGAGCGTCCGTCCAATGTCAACCATATAAAGCACAACTCATGTTTGTAGAATAGACAATTTAGTAAACATATTGCGGAGAGAGGCGACTGTAGAGGTCTAGAACCAACAAAAAAAGAGTGTAAGTTAATAACGGCTACGCAACAAAAAATGTTCTGTCTGCTTAAACGTGAATTATACTAGACGCATCCAAGGTGGCGCGCGCCATCGTGACGTGAAAATGACGTAATATCCTGCCGCCGCATCCGATTTATGGCGCCCAGCTGTCGCGCACGGCTCTTTTTTTTTCAGCAGTGCGAGACAAAGCGGAAACGGGAGGCCTGGACGGGTTTGCCGACAACCGGATGCCAGGACTCTCACAGTGACTGCAAGTCTCTCTTGTAAACTTACTAGTTTAAGATGAGTTATTGTATGGTGAATGAAAGGCTTGACCCGACGAAGTAGGTCATCGAATCAAATCGAAGCATTGACGGCAATGCTGCTGCCAGTTCTGCCGTTGTTTACTATTTTCTTCTTCTTCTAGTCTGTAAAAAGAGCAACGTCGGTAGCCTTTGCTCACTAGCACCACCTATGTTCAGGAGAAGACTGCAACTAATGTCGCGAGCACCATCGCGGGTATAAATAGTCACGGCGATTTCATGACGTCACATTTGTACGCGCCATCTTGGCTGCGGTTACTGTAAAACACGCTTTACTGTAAAACACGTTTACATGTCTAATACATTGATCATCAGCTGGTGACGATTTTGACTTTTTGCCTGAGACATGCAACTTTAATCTCTGTCTTTTACTGCATGTGTATGCAGCCGTGAAGTGCGTATTTAAGACCTCTTTACAGGGGAATCAGCTGGAAACTGTGGTTAACCAACTCATGTAGGTAACCTGAACTTAGGCCAGCTAGCTATAGCTGATCAAATCTAGAAGCAGCAGTTGTCATTACAGCTGAAAACAACAGCATAGGCTACCGGCTAGAAATGAGAAGCTGCTTTTGTATGCTACTGTCTGAAATCAAGAAACTGATGGTTTCAAACATTTCTAAGAATTTTGATGAATGAATCTGGACCCTTCCATGCATGCAGTACAGCGATACATGCAACTGGCTCAAATGATATATACAAGTATATTCTATAAAAAATATATTCTCCGCTGGAGAATTGAGATGTGTAGATTCCGCCATGGCGTCTGTTATAGAAGATATCGACAGCGCATTCAGTTTAAAAGAGGAACAGAGAACCACGATCAAGGCATTTGTCGATCAGAAAGATGTTTTTGCCGTCCTTCCTACGGGATTCGGCAAAAGTTTAATTTATCAGCCGGCCCCGATGGTCGCTAAGAAGATGGGGCGCAATGAAAACCCTGTGGTCAACATACTCCGTTGCTCTGATTGGTTGGAGGTCTATCTGTTGCTCTGATTGGTTGGAGGTCTATCTGTTGCTCTGATTGGTTGGAGGTCTATCTGTTGCTCTGATTGGTTGGAGGTCTATCCAATTGAGTGCAGAGGCATTTTCTTTCCTGGTTCGGTTGAAACACGCCTCATAATCACAGCCCAATGGAGCAGAATCAGACTCATATTCTGACTAGAATGTGAGTATGACCACGTCAGGCTAGGAAAGACTCTGTTTTAATACAGGAATGCAGGAATTGTTTGGTATTTCTACTTGAGGCTGACTGAAAAAGTGGGAAAAGTATTTATTCCTCCGTGGTTTAGTTGCATTGTAGGTTTTGACAAGGAGGAAGAATGCGTGGAATATGAAAGACGATACGTCTGGTTCTGCTGCATTGATTTCGTCTCTTTTCTTCATTTAAACTCTCCATTGTGAGTCTGTGCAAATGTGCAATGCTAAATCAATGGAGTAGTTTTTCAAAGCTCCATGAATTTGTATTTTTTTTGGGTCATTTGGGGACAGAGCAAGCTGAAAACACAACACCTGGAGGAAAGCAAGTTTAACATTCACTCTCCTTTTAGCTTTTTTCCCCCCATGGGGGTTGGTGTCCTGTGCAGCTAGACTTTCCACTTTGTAACATATTCTTCTCTTTAATAATCTAAAGATTGGCCCCTTGTGTGTGATCACACCAGTTTTGCAAGCACTCTTTCATCTAACATTACAGCAGCTGGTTTGGCTTGTCTTATTTTTATTAAGTTCATCCCCTGTGTACAACCATCAAGCGGTGGAAGAAGTATTTGGATCCTTTACTCAAGTAAAAGTACTAATACCACACTGTAAAAATACAGGGTGATTATGCGATCGCATAATTCAATGCATAATCAGCCAAAGGCCACATTTTTTCAAATACGCCGCACTTTCAGCGCATAAATTCCAGATTTCCACGCAAAATATGCGGGGCTTGCATGATTTCATAATCCCCGCATTTTCGTTGCAAAAAAGTCACATATATCTTAGCAGAAAGTTGAAAAATGTTGCGTTTACTTCACACAAGAGCAGCCATTTTCCCCTGTTGCCATGGGAACGTTATGAAGTGACGTAATTACGCAACCTGAACATCATCGAAAAGCTGCAGACCCCGCGATGAAGCCATGAGGAAACCGCAGTTTTTGCAAGTTCCCGCAATGTTTTCAAGTTCCCGCAGTTTTTGCAAGTTCCCGCAATTTCATCGCATAAAATTGCATAAATATCCCACATATTCCATTGCATTTTTTAAGAAAACGTGCCGCATAATCAAGGATTTTTGCTCGCAACAATCACAAAAAAACTCTGCATTTCTCTGGAAGGACTGCTAAGTAAAAGTATGAAAGTTTAATCAGGAAAATGTACTTTAAAAGTACTCAATGCAGAAAAGTCCTCCCATTTTAGAAACTGGAAACGTTCCAAACAGTTGTGTGTTTAATGGTCTAATCAGCTGGACGTAGGCTGTTTTATTGTTGGCTAGTTTAATTTATAATAAAACATTGTATTATATTACCTACATGTGTTTTGTATGCAAACATATTCATTTGTAAAGTAACTAGTAACTAAAGCTGTCAGATGCATGTAGTGGAGTAAAAAGTACAATATTTCTCACGGAGTAGAAGTAGAAAGTGGCATGAAAAGAAAAGACTCAAGTAAAGTACAGGTACCTCAAATTTGTACTTAAGTGCAGTACTTGAGTAAATGTACTTAGTTACGTTTCACCACGGCTTCTACTTTATATTCTTTTTAATCCTTTTATCTGTCATTTTATTCTGCTTTTTGTCCTCTGGCTCTCTTCTCTCTCCTCGTAGGCACTAGTCTACTTCAGGAGGTGGTGTATCTAGTGAGTCAGGGAGCAGACCCAGATGAGATCGGCCTTATGAACATTGATGAACAGCTGCCTGTCTTAGAGTACCCCCAACCTGGCCTGGACATCATACAGGTAATGTAGCTGAAATCAGGTTAGCACTCATTCAGTTCTTCATTTCAGGACTGCAGGAGTTCTGGGTCTGTGGCGGCTTTTAGGTTAAGATTTGCTAGCTGGCAAAATAATGAATGAACGACTATGCATTGTTGTGGGTGTGCCTTCTGCTGGGTGTAGCAGCATCACGATGACAACACGTAATGTGAAACGTGATAGGATGCTAGTCTCAAACACCAGCACAAATCAAACAAGGTAAGAATCGCTTGCAATCATACGCACTGTCTGTCAAAACAGCAAGCTGAATAGCTAGTGTTGCTATTGTAGCTGTAAACTTGTAAACACCCAACCAACTCCATTGACCTTTCTTACAACACAGTTGTAACACTTAAAGGTCAGATGACTCATAGGCCTAATGGAGGAATGTGAAAACATGTCTTCTGTGGCTCTGCAGTCTGCACAAAGTCTTCCAAAGTCTGAAAAACAATGTCCCTGATGATGTTATCTCAGCTCGGGCTACTTCACATATTTACAACAGAAAGCCTGAACTTGCACGGAATGTATAGGGTGCTGTTTTTCTTTTTAAAGGTGACCTATTCTGCTTATTTTCAGGTTAATACTTGTATTTTGTACAGTATTTGACCACGCACACACACACACACACACACACACACACACACACACACACACACACACACACAGTAATTTGTCTGGGAAACCAAAGAAGATGAGATGGAAATAAATGGAACCAGTGGTTTTAGCTGCAAATATGACTTGGACTTTCAATGATCAAAAAGGTAAAAAAGTGCGTCAGTTACTGTACTTGTGGAAAAGCACCTCAGGGCTTAACGCTTGGGCTTAGCCTCTTCATATGCTTTAGTAATAAGTACTGACTTTGCTTTGTTTCCACAGGAGCTGACGTCCCCTCGTCTGATCAAAAGCCATCTTCCCTATCGATTCCTCCCCACGGCCATGCACAACGGAGAGGCCAAGGTCAGTCCACCGAGACTGGATACTAGCCATGACTTATATATATATTTATATATTTTAAGGTAGAGTTGATGCCAATGTATCAGCACCGTCTACACGCAGATAAAGAGGAGAGCAAGGAAGAAGTAGAACAGTTAAACAATACATTGAAATTAGAAAGCTGTTTACAGAGCAATAACCTGCCAGTGTAGATACGTACATATACATGTGGAAAAAAAACAGATTGATACCAATAGTGCAATAGTGTAAAAGTGCACGGTTTTTGAGCAAAGTGGCACAGTGATACATTAGGGCAGTGGTGGCCTAAAAGGTTAGAGAAGTGAGCTTGTGACCGGGAGGTCGTCGGTTCAATCCCCAGACTGACAGGATAAAATCTGGGTGGGGAAAGTGAAAGAGCAGCGCTTGTCCCTCCCTCATTACCACCACTGAGGTGCCCTTGAGCAAGGCCCTTAACTCCAGTGGAGTTGCTCAGTGGCCAGCAGATCAGACTGTGGTTGTACTGGGCAGTTTCCAGGTATGATATATATATATATATATATATATATATATATATATATATATATATATATATATATATATTAGAGATGCACCGATTACAACTTTCTAGGCTGATTCCGATTTTCTTTGAGTTAGGCCAGCCGATACCGATTTTAGCCGATTCCGATTTCATTTTTTCTAACCACTTTACAACACACACAAATATTTATTTTCTATCTTTTCTTTAATAGAAAATGTTACAATTTAAATAGATAATCGATCGCTATAAAATACAACTATTTAAATTACTCCTGGTGTGGGGAATTCACACACATCTAAAGTGCAATGTTATAGAAGAACCATTTCCTTCTTTTCACATCTTTTCACACATGGGCAAACAGGTAATGGCAATAAAATAATATATAACAAATAAAAGTAAAAGAAATATAGCCTTAATGCAGTATAAAGATGTTTCCCAAAACACACACGTAGGCCTGTTTGAACATCAACAGTAACGTTACCTGAAAACAGCGTGTAGTTCCATCTTTTAATAAATAAATGTGAACACTACCGTTGCGGTCAACGGGCTTATCTGCTAACGTTAGCTACCGACGGTTACCTCGGAACAATCCAGCAAATAGACGGTACCCTAGAGTGCCGTTACCTGAAACAGATGATTTAACGTCACCGCTCATTTTACAGTTTAACAACAAAACTGAACTCTTTAAAGATTACAACGTATTTAATGTTGGGTTTGAGCGGTATGCACCCCCACTAACCTGAAAGCGTTTAAAACAGTAACGTTAATACAGCGTGTCGGAGGAATACAATTTTTTCGTTTTTTGTTTATAGCGTCTCCTACAGCGGCCAGCGGGGCGACAGAGGCAGAGGGACCACAGCGTTTTCTAACGTTAGCTTCTTGTCTCATCTGGGGTCTGAGTCAGTATACCCAACGCTATTTTCCGATAAACTGTAGTTGTCATATTTCACGGGACCCGCGTGAGTGCGGGCTCAGAGGGGAGAGAGAGAGAGAGCGGCTGACTGTTCGAGCCGTGTAGAATTACGACTGTATGACATTTAATAAACAGCTGATGGAGAGGCAGTGCGCCGCTGCTACATGCGGAAACCCTGCATGTGCACGTGTGGTGTTGCTGTTGCGCGATGTAAATCATGCGGCGCCCGAGTGCATTTGACCGGCATAAAATCGGCATATGTCAGACTGACCGGCACCTCGCCGATGAAGTGAAAATGGCCAATTCCGAAAAATAAAGAAATGCAATAATATTTGTTTTTAAAAACCCAATGGAGATATGATGCAAACAAACCTAGTTTTTAATATACAACGTCTGAAGACAACATAATTGATCAGCTCCAATAACCAAATTCTACAGGACTGTACTGTACAACAACAGCCTTACATTAGGACTCACATTGTGCAACCTGTGGTTCTCTCCTAGGTGATCTACATGGCTCGTAACCCTAAGGACCTGGTGGTGTCTTACTACCAGTTCCACCGCTCTCTCAGGACCATGAGCTACCGGGGAACCTTCCAGGAGTTCTGCCGGCGCTTCATGCATGACAAGCGTACGTATGTAGGAGGACTGGGACACTGGGACCTATCTGGTTTCAAGTCAGTGAACTCCTGATCTGTTTTGTCTCCAGACTACTGTAAGTTCATCCAGCTGTATGTTTATATCTCTCTCTCTCTCTCTCTCTCTCTCTCTCTCTCTCTCTCTCTCTCTCTCTCTCTCTCTCTCTCTCTCTCTCTCAAAGTGGGATATGGTTCCTGGTTTGAACATGTTCAGGAATTCTGGGAACATCGTAATGACTCTAATGTCCTCTTCTTGAAATATGAAGACATGTACAAGGTAACATCCTCACTGTTGTTTTTGCCATTGCTAGCTTTTTTTATTGCTATTAATCTTTAATCTTCTCGCCTAAAGAACGATACGAACAAAACAAAGGACAATCTGATAAAATAGAAAAAAAGCACCCACTCCATCTCAGACTGTCATATCAGATAACACAGTTGAGATTGTTAGTACCTATGAATACTGGGCCCCCAAGAAACGCGCCCTATTTCTGTCTGTTTGCGGCCCGATGTTGTCACAGTGATGGCGTAATAACCGTGTAAGATACAGTCACAAAACTTTACAAGTGTGTAGTTGAGATCAAAAAGAAGGCTGACTTCGAAGATAGGGTGTGGCCCAAGCGACAGCGCTGAAAGTAAGGGGGTAGGGGTAGGAAGTAGGCAAGGGGCCATTGCCCACTTTAGGCCCCTGGCCCAATTTAGTGTCGCGGCTGGTGTGATCCCATTTGCAAGTGTGTTGTTGTTGCCGTATGTTCAGTATGTCTCTTGTTACAAGTTGTTGAGAGTATTTTGGTTTTGTCGTTAAATTCCCATAGAGGCAGGCAGATTTTTAGGCATGGGGTACTTACCATAAGATCACCTCTCAATGCATATCAAACCAGCTATTAGGCTAATAAAACCATGCCAATCTCTAGGTATGGTGAAGGGGATGTGATGATGTGGGACTATTTTATTTCCGAAGGCCAAGGGAACTTTATCAGGATGCATAGTATCCTGGATCCATGAAATAACTGGCCTTTAAAAATCAAAATCTGCCTGCCTCTATGGAATTTAACATAGGAGTGTCTATACTTATGCCCCCTGTATTTTAAGTAAGAACATTTATTTATTTACGATACATTATTCATTCACAAAGAATTGGTGTCCTTAAAGGTTGGATTTTTCCTAATTTTTTCAATAAAGGCATTAAGATCAATTCCCAAAAGATGATTTTTGTATTCCTCTTTCTAGTCAACTTTAGCATGGGTTCCTATACTCATGAGCAGCACTGTAAGACAAAGACAATACAGCACATGTACATTCACACTCACTAAAGCTCAACCCTCATCCTGGCCATATTGCAGTATTAAGAGGCATGACAACATTTAGCCCATACATACACACAAGTATATATATATATATATATATATATATATATATATATATATATATATATATATATATATATATATATATATATATATATATATATATATATATATATATATATATATATATATATATATTATACATACGCACACCTACACCCATACTCGCATGTATACACATAAATAAAAGGAAAGAACAAAAACTATCCTGAATATTTGGGTATATATTGAATTGAATAACTCTTATATTGACATAATTTAACCCCAAGTTATCACCCATTAGTCTGACCTTTGTGAGGATTTGACTCTTCTAACTGTTTGGTATTATATAGATAGAAATTGAGTCAGTACACATTTACAGTGGAGCTGCTGTACTGATACATACTGTGCTGTACATACTCTGTACTGTGCATCTCTTTGGTGGGAAGTTACTTTTTAACCTGTATTTATACTGTGAAGGGACTTTCTGAATATGCATGCTCTTTACCAATGAAAGTACAGAAAATAAAATACCCAACATTAAAAGAAGATAAAGAGAGTGAAATATAGGCTACAATAAAACTGGAAGTGGGATAATAGAGTAAACACACTTTAGTAAATACCAAGTTAGTTTAAAGATTATTCTGCAATGCTTATCTTTAGATAACATTCTTGCGTAAAACTCTCCAGAAAAAGAACATAATATGCCAAATCAATATTTGCCCTTTGCTTTGCCAAAGGTCTCTTTTTACCTTATCTTGGGCTATCATGTTTACGAGGTACAGGCTCAGACATGTCCTCTCTTTTGCAGATAGGCTTTTCTTAGAATAGATTTTTTTAGAACGGAAGGGAGTAGACACAACAACTGAGAGAGAACAACAACAACAACAACAACTGATCTAACATTTCACATTGCTTTTGGCATTGTTAATATAACATAGCTTCATTTTATCGATGCCTAGTGTATTAATAAAGAAACCTTCCCCTCTTCATTGTATGCTATTTGAAACATACTATATGCGAAGCTGTATTACTCTTGGGGCTATTTAGCCTCTACTTGATATACATTAAGTGAAGCAGGTACTTACAGAGACTGCCTCAGATCTGTGAGCTAATTTGAAATTGTTCCTTTTTAACTCATTAAACTGCCTGAAAATGTGCCTGCTTATTAAAAAAATTGTGTGTGAAATTGCTTTCATAGATTTCCCATTTTTATACGCCCCCATTTTTCTCCTCTTCTCTCCTCTCCTCTCCTCTCCTCTCCTCTGGTTTCCAGGATCTGGGGCCATTGGTGGAACAGTTAGCCCGGTTCCTGGGTGTTTCCTGTGACAAGGCTCAGCTGGAAGGCATGGTGGAGAGCTGCAACCAGCTCATTGAGCAGTGCTGCAACTCAGAGGCGCTGTCCATCTGCAGGGGTGAGTGGGAGAGGAAATGGAAGAGGGAAAACACTGCTCACTTCCTCTTGTCTAGTAACTAGGCAGAGTTCTGTGTTTCTGCTTCCCTCAGGCCTGACTTACTAAGAGGTCTGAGTGGAAGGGCTTTCGTTGACACTGACACTGTGGAAGAGCATCTCTAGCATAGATTTACAGGCGTAAGATCAACCAAATGTGTCTTTAAACTATTTTTATTACACCTTCACTGCATCTGACATTCTTCTTTTTGGCTCCTTCAGCTTGTGATTTTACAGTCTGTGTCCCATGGCTGTATGTATGGGTGTATCCAAAGTCCAATTAGCCTAAGGGATATCATATTTTTGTGAATTCCAAACAGTTTCAGGAAAATGTTTTAAAGGCAGAACAGAAAGGACAAATACAGCAAACAAGAAACACGTCATAGTTTAGTTTACTTCCACTCATTATTTCCATGAATGAGTGCAACAAATGCAGTTCCCGGTAGAAGACTGAATGGAAGCAGCACTGTGGCAATGCCACGAGTTTTGGATATATTTGGGAGAAAGCACCATACAGCCAGAAGAGGAAGACACTGAGAGGCGAGAAAGCATAATGTAGACAATGTTCCTCTGATGATCTGATGATCTAATGATATCATCTGAGCTACCAGAGCAAAAGCTATTTAAAGACCAGGGAAGGAGAGGAAAAAAAAACAAATCACATAACTGCATATCTTCTTCTGTTTTTGGAATCTGCTGGGATGTGACGCTGTAGGGATCAATACGATTGTTGAATGGGAAGTTATCTTAGGTCAATAACCTGGATTGAGTGTGGGCTTTAAAGACTACGTTCACCCAAATTACAAAAACTAAATCTTCCTTATCTGTAGTGTCTATGCAGTTTTGATATTGACAAAAAAAAAAATTGACTGCAACTTCTCTTTCGAGATCATTGTCCCCGTTACTCTGGATAATAGAATGAAAACACAAAAGCACGCATGCACACACACACACACACACAGGCACGCACCATCATTGATCTTGCTATACAACACCTTAACCCTGGTGTTGTCTTCCCGTCGATCATTAACTTGTTGTCTTAACTTGTTAACTTGTTTTTTGGCGCTTTTTTACAACCTATATGTCACTTTTTTCAAAGCTTTCTTTATTCATGACGTGACCTAATTTAAATGACATTATAGCTAATTTTAGTTAAAAAAAAGCAGAAATTATGATTTATTATGATTAATAGTTAAGATCAGAGGATGTTGAGTTGAGTTTCTGCTTGAAAACGGGTCAAATTTGACCCGAGGACAACACAAGGGTTAAGTGGTGCAGTTACTCTAACAGTATACCATGTAGCAGATAGTGTATGTAATGACTGGGGTGCAGGGTTATATGTGTTTTTATCATTACATTAAATCAATCCATCAATCAGTCAGTCATATTTGCTTATATATCATTTCATGATGATGATATCACATTTTACTGTCATTTCATAATCTCACCATTCAGCCAATCACCTGCCTCCTGCCTCGTAGGCAAACACGCTCAAAACAATCAACTGCTACCAGATTCAGCCAGTTAGCTCCTGTTAGCTAGAGCAACAGCAATGTCTAACATTACTGTAAAAGAGAATGGGCATTTTGATTGGCTCGAAGGTCACCGCTGTCATGAAGGGTGAAGTTATGAAATGAAAGTGTCTGTGTGAAAAATGCCACAATGAAATAAAAAAAGTAATTAATAATAAAATAAAAACCCCAAACACTATTTATACATATGATCATCACATCATTTCATAATGCCCTTTTTTTTAAAAAATGTATTTAATATTGAGCACTTTAAGCTTCCACAATTATCCAAATAGGTCATGTGATCTTCAGGTTGTGTACATGGATAGGTTGAGATGATTATACCACCACCATGTGGCTACATCTTGCATCTACTACTCAGATTGCAATTCAGCTACAGACTGTTTATTTCAACCTGCAGGCCCAGCCCACTATGATATAACCCTCTTTGAGTTTCACGTAGCCGTCTTTCATTTTTATTCCCTAATTTGTTTGTGTAATTATTCAGTTTGGTTTTATGTTTCCATTCCTATTTGGATTTTGGTTTACTTATGGTTTCTGTCATGTGTTATTTTATTTCCCCCCCCCATCTAATTCTTTTTCTTTTAGTGCATGGAAGTCTGGTGTCTGATGTGCTATAGGCTTAACACACAGCTGACAGCTGTCAGTCTGATCCGTCTTACACACGCCACAGCAGGTGAGTCTGAGCCGCAGCAGGCTGCATTCACTTTGCAGCTGAAACGGTCAGAAGAATCGTTAGAATTCACATGGGCTTTACATTACATTCATCATGCAGAATAATGCAGAGTAACAAGGCCATAACTCCTGATACATGAAGACCGAAGCAAAAGGAAAAGCCTTTAAGCCAACTGCAAAGATGTTCAAACAGCAGTTAGAGCAGAGATCTTCAACAGGGGGTTTGTGACCCCTAGGGGGTCCTCAGAGTCATTGCAGGGGGACTGACACATTTTTGTTGTTATTTTCTCGCAAAAAAAATAAGATGTATCTGAAATCATATATTAACATGAATTCAACATATACACATATTTAGCAAAGCTAAATCGGCCTATTCGTAAAAAAGCAACAACCTCAACAACATTGTTGATAGGCTTACTGGCCTGTAGGTACGGTAGCCACTTTGGTAGCCATCCGCAAATACAGGTAAGCTTAAAGTGCTCATATTATGCTCATTTTCAGGTTCATAATTGTATTTAGAGGTTATATCAGAATAGGTTTACATGGTTTAATTTTCAAAAAACACCATATTTTAGTTGTACTGCACATTGCTGCAGCTCCTCTTTTCACCCTGTGTGTTGAGCTCTCTGTTTTAGCTACAGAGTGAGACATCTCACTTCTGTTCCATCTTTGTTGGGAGTCACACATGCTCAGTAGCTAGGTAAGGACTACTAGCCAGTCAGAAGCAGAGTATGAGGGCGTGCCCTGACACTACCTAGGTAAGGACTACTAGCCAGTCAGATGAAGAGTATGAGGGCGTGCCCTGACACTACCTAGGTAAGGACTACTAGCCAGTCAGAAGCAGAGTATGAGGGCGTGTCCTTACAGTACCTAGGTAAGGACTACTAGCCAGTCAGAAGCAGAGTATGAGGGCGTGCCCTGACAGTACTTAGGTAAGGACTACTAGCCAGTCAGAAGCAGAGTATGAGGGCGTGCCCTGACAGTAGCTAGGTAAGGACTACTAGCCAGTCAGAAGCAGAGTATGAGGGCGTGCCACGCTAGCAGCTAGGCGAGTATTATAACGTGTGTTACAAAGTGACCACGTTTGTCTCTGAAGTAAAGGCTGGACTACAATAGAGCTGTTTGGAGCAGTTTGTGAACAGTGTTTTCTGTTGGAGATGGTAAGCCCCTTTGACTTTGGGCTTTTTCACTTTGTAAACATATAACATGCACAAAAAGATATATAACACAATAAAGGAAAGGGGAAAAAGCCAAAAAACATAATATGAGCACTTTAAGGATTCACCGTGCATTCCACATCTATTTTTGAGATTAAAACATGATGATATATGAAGATGCAAATAATTATTATTTTAATACTTAGTATTGTAGGGCACCATGAAAAGGTATAAGTATAGGTCCGGTTTTATTGTAGCCCAATTTGATACAATATATGTAGTAAGGGGTCCCTGCTCGTCTCTCTTTCAGGTTAGGGGTCCTTGGCCTAAAAAACGTTGAAGACCCCTAGAGGATATCTTGCCCCCTTATTTTGATTTATTTATTGCATTGGAACAGGAAATTAGGACCAAACTCAATGAGTTCATTTCCACCTGTAAATGAAGAATTAACCCATCCAGCATAATTTTGTTGAAAAGATTAAAATATGAAGACAACTATAAGATAAGTCACCTCTATTTTTGCCTTAAATTGAAGGCCTTTGCCAAGATGTTTATTTAAGTGCATCAAGGAATACCGACTGGGGTAAACAACCATCATAGCAAAATGTTATTGTTCTTAAAACGTTATTAATTATGCAATTAGCACCATCTGATAAAACAACTAACAGAGTATTATTTTTTTTGTAAAGTCCATTTAATTTAAAGTGAATTAGCATATTGTGTAAATGGGAAATAAACAGACCCCATGAGTAATCTGTGTCTTTCTATCTCCTTCAAAATGACACACTCTGTCTACTGTGAGGGAACATGTGGTGTAGTGATCCCTACTGCTCATGAGTCATAAATTGAAGATTGAAGACAAATATTTTCTGAAAATAAAGTAAACAAGGATAGAATGAGAACTCTATCTGTAGAGAAAAATATCATTTTCTCAAATAAGGAACTTTCACCCTTCAAAATGACATAATTGAGTGCGTTCCATTGCAAATCCATTTCAACCAATTTCAATAACCAATCTATCCATTTTCACTTTTAGTCTTGATATAAGTGCTAGTGTCTGTTAAGTTACCACTGGTTTTAGTAGTTAGGGCATGGATGGAAGTTCTAGTGGCTTCCATAACAAATAATTAAGACGTGTTGGTATATTTCTTTTAAAAACAGAGTCATTTCAGCATGGAGGTGTGATGAAATGAAACCAGATATAGATCACTTTCAAAACTGAGCGTGCAATTGAAGATTATATAGCTGCCGCATGCACTGCCACCCAACTCTGTGTGCCATGAGCACAATGTTTCTACAGTGAAATATTACCTGGTCCCAGATGTGTTGTGTGGTAATTTAACACAAAACAAACTAAATCAAAAATACATTTGTAAGACCAAGTAACAAAGCGGGATCCACCTTAAGGTCCTCATCATGTCAGCTGATATTGTGCTTCAGGCAGGGGCAATTGCAGGATTTTTATCAGAATACAGCATAGAAAATCTGCTTAGAAATATAGGAAATATGGGCACCTGGGTAGCTCACCTGATAGAGCAGGCACCCATATATAGAGGTTTATTATAATAATATGATTGATTGATTGATATGATAATTGTATATCCAAATACAATACACATTTTCTATAAGCTCAGTCTGCCACTTTTTAAATAAAACTATTCCAGTGCCGGTTCCATGGTATCAGAATTTTGGATAGTCACCATGGAAACATTAATTGGTCATGTGACAAGTGCTGGGAAGATTGGCAGAACATGCAGCCAAGTGACAGAGCTCTGATCCAATGGAAATCACACTTGTCAGATTGACAGCACTCTAGCCCAATGGATTGGCTGGGGCAATCATATTTCAGGGGGGGGGGGTGGGCTGTGCCACCCCTTGCCCCCCTTCTAGCCCCTACAGGACACTTTTTTTGGTGAGCTGTTCTAACTTAACGATTTATTCAAATTTCAAATTCTTCCCTCTCCCTGTGTATCCTGCCTGCAGGTCGTGCAGGTCTGTGGAAGGATGTCTTCACAGTGTCTATGAATGAAAACTTTGACGCTGTGTACAGACAGAAGATGGGCAAGTCCGACCTGACCTTTGACTTCTGCCTGTGAGGAGTACCTGACGCCACTCTCTACCCTCACGGATCGGCTCCAGTACAGTTGACCAAACCCACGCTCCTACTGTACGCCTCCATTCAGTCAATATGTCTGAAGTCCAATGGTACAGTCTGACAGTGGGATTACACTCCAAGACTTTTCCCAGAATGCAATCTGTCTCAAATCAACAAGACATCAAAAATTCCACCCTCGTGGACAGATCAAAATCAATCCAGATTTATTGGGAATTTATTGAAATTTCTCAGTCAATAGTTAAACCAAACCTCCCTCAACCCCTACCTCCACAGTATGTCCCCACTGCTGTGTATGTATATGTGTATATAGTAACCAGGGTTCGACTGATATAGGTTTTTTTTTAAGGCTGATTTCAATACTTTTGAGCTGAAGTATTGGTCAACATTTCTTTTCAAAATCTCCCACAATATGACCGCGTTCACAACAGGGATTCAAGCTACGTGCAGATATTTGTGACTGAAATACAGAGAAAATCACACACCAATATATCTGAACAGAGAAGAACAACCAGTTCAGCCAATGCAATGTTTTTATTTGATGGCTGTCCCTCTTCTAGGCAGGATTGCTCTCGATTTTTTTGTTGATCCATTAAGGCCATGGGTATGCTAGAAAGGAATGAATGCCAGCTAATTTGGTTGGCAGAACGCTGAACAAAACATTTTTAGGTCAACCAAAATGTCCCATTGAACTTTGACGGAGTGAAAACACACAGTGAAAGGGTCAAGTTTAAGATGAAAACATGAACACCAAAAAAACAAGTTCAGGTCTATTTTAATGTACACAATTCAATTTCAATTCAATTGTATTTATAGCGTCAAATCCCAACAGGAGTTATCTCAGGACACTTTACAGATAGAGTAGGTCTAGACCACACTATAATTTACAAAGACCCAAAAATTTCCCACGAGTAAGCAATTGTGCCACAACACACAGTGCCATGGTTAGCATTGCCAAGCCTCTATCATGATTGACAGCTCAGTGTGTAGCCACACCCCTAAAGCATTGTGTGCTTTATCGTCAATTATTAATAAATGCGACCATACTTTACTAAATGAACATAGTAGGGTCATTTTCCCATGGGCTTCTATAGAAACTGACATCTTTTTGCAACCAGGGGAGTCACCCCATGCTGGCAGTTAGATAGAAAGCAGGTTTAAGGCACTTCCACATTGGCTTCACTTTTCAGTACCGGAAGCTTTGTCCATTATTTTAACAGTCTATGGGTGCAACCAGAAATCCAATTGGTTGAAATAAACTAAGGAGTGGTGAAAATCTTTTTTTCGCCCGAAATGGGAAAAGATATAGTCACTTGGGCCATCTAGAAGGGTCGTTTTGGGCTACTTGAGCTGATCAGAAGAACACTTAAGCTTCATTTCGACTGCATGGTTCAGCTCGGCTTGACATTACTCAACTCACTTTTGGTATCAGTTCTTGTCCCTTGTCCCTTTTTCGTCCCACCTCCCTCAGTGTAGTTTTTTTTTTTATAATCTGGGACGAGTGATTAAAAAACGTATGGCCGCTATAGCTTGGCTATTTTAAAATAGCGTGTTTGTAAAGGATGTCCCTTTCTGACTAGTCTATATCTTTGACATTCCACTTTTGGGATTGCTCCAACGAAAATTCCGCCGGATTTTACTCATTCAGGCCGGATATCCGTTACCTTGGGCTTCCTTTGTGTTGGCGTTCTAAACTGGTGGATTTCTGAGGGCTATGGTTAACTGCTCCTCAGATCTCTGCAGGGTAAATCCAGACAGCTAGCTAGACTATCTGTCCAATCTGAGTTTTCTGTTGCACGACTAAAACTACTTTTGAACGTACACATGTTCCACCAAAACAAGTTATTTTGCAGCGGCACCACGGCTTCATCCGGTGCCTGGCACCGCCCATGACGATTGTGATTGGTTTAAAGAAATGCCAATAAACCAGAGCACGTTTTTCTCCGCGGTGGATGATGGTCTGGCAATGCTGACCAATCAGTGGTCTGCATTGGAACTCTACCTTCTAGTAATATAGGCTGAGCTCGCTTGGAACCTCGACCGAGGTGGTATCAAAAAAAGTAGGTACCAGCCACAACTTTTGCTAATGGAAAACCCCAACAGAACGAGTTGAGTTGAATAGAGCTGTGCCACACCATGCAGTGGAAATGTGGCATTAGTCTTCTCAAGTTCACCCTCCACGCAACAAAGTCTATTAGAGAACAGACATATCACTCTGACTTGTTATTTGCAGCAGTGATCAGCCACACATATCTGTACATAGCCTCAGTGATTGAGTCTGATGTTTGTGGTTGTCAGGTGGATACACCCTCTGAAACATTTACACCACATCAAACACTAAACCTCTGCAGAGGGGCTCAAACAGTTTTATTGGAGGTCAGTAGCTCTATAGGTCAGGCCACACACGCACACCTATTTATTGGTGAGGAACCTAAAATACAATACTGCCTGTGAGTGAGGAATTCACTTGCCTAGCATATATGGTGATTATATTATAACTGAACAAACTGCTCAAATAGTATCACAGGGTTTCCACGCAACACTAATACTGTATCTGCCCATGAATCTGTCAAACCGGTATATCAGTCTAACCCTCAAACTGAGTGCATTAGCTGTTGTCATGACGCAGCAGTGGATTCGAGCCAGGTAGATGCATGGAAGGTAACTTTAAGAGGTGAAGCTAAACCTGTAGAGAAGAAGCCAGTCACGCCTCAACCGATCCAGCAGCTCAGTGTCACAACACAGGAGATTGCCGTGTTGTGTGTGATCATTTTTTTTTTTTTTGCTCAAAGTGCTGCAGGGTTTTCAGCCTCCATCACTGATCGCCACTTATATATGAGCTTTATGTGCGTGTATGGATGTAGATGAGTGTGTGTTAGAGAGAGAAAGAGAGTGGGAGAGTTTTGTCTTGTCAGTGCTTAGTTATACTACCAGAATGCATCAGGGCTTGTAGACAGACTTAGCCATTAAATTCAAGGATTCATCTTTAAAACCCACTATGGCTACGTTCAGACTGCAGGCAAAAGTGGCCCAAATCAGATTTTTTTTGGGGGTCAGGTGACCAGGTCAGACTTCTTCAGAAGTAGTGTGAAAACTCAAATCTTGCCCAGATCAGTTTTTTTCAAATCAGATTTAGACCACTTCCATATGTGACCACATATGGAAGTGGTCTAAGGTCTGACTTTTTTCAATGTGGCCGCAGTGTGAACAACCAAGGTGGATTTGATGCAACTTTTACGTCAATCTACAAAACTACAACATTTTGAAATAAAAGCGAAAATGCTTACTTCCTCCATGACCTCCCTAACTTTAGTGCAACAGCATGATATAGGCCACATTTTAAAAGGTATTGTGAACAGCCAAACAAAAAAATCGGATCTGAGCAAAAACTTAGAATTAAGCATTAAGACTTGCGGTGTGAACGTAGCCTAAGTGTAGAATTCAAAAATGTGTAGCGTTGCAGCCCCTCGGTGGTGAAATCAACAATAACACAGTGGTAAGATCTAATGAGACCCTCCTCCATATTTACATTTTATTGTTACTGCAGGTGGCACCGCCCTCTAGTTGCCATAGTAATTATAACGGTATCAAATCAGGGAGTATATGAGCGCCAAATTCCATATCAGGAGTCAAGCTGGGCGGTGTATGGGTCAAAACAAACACAGGATGTTCCCCTTTTTACACTTGTCATTTCAAGTGTGTCCTATCCTGATTAATTACACTTTTGTTTTCACTTAGCCACGTATAGGCTACGAATCTCCGTTTGCCGGATCACAGATCCGATTACAATCTCCATTTTCCGGGCTACATGCCAATTAGTGACGGCACTTCAGTCCACAGGGTGGTGGTAATGCACCTGAAGCTGTATTGTAACCAAGGTTATTATAGTTTTGAATTTTCAATTTAATTTTAGTTTAGTTTTAGTTTGTTTTCAAAGTGGGTTTACTAGTTTTAGTTTAGTTTTAGATTTTCAGAATGATTTTGTTTGGAATGTCAACTCGGTTTAATTTCTGTAAAAAAACTTATACTGAAATGACTTGCTTTCATTTTTATTTGATTTTCATTCCATTTTTAACCTGGCAATACAGTTTCAATTTAGTTTTAGTATTTTTGAAGTTATTTTTTTAATTTAGTTACAGTTTACTAAACACATTTTTTCACTGCTTATTTTCGTTTTAGTTGATTATAATAACCCTGGCGCTGCGTGTCGGCTCCGTGCTCCGCCGTCCTTCAATGCCCACCAGGTCCGGATTTGTTGCGGAACGGCTGCAGCCATGACTGACAGCTGAAGTCACGAGGACCCACGAGATCTCGCAAATTCACGTTTGATCGCGCGATATAACAGGATGTAGTTTCTATAAACAGAACCACGAAACCAACAACAGTTTGTGCTCCGCCCATTATGACATTTTCAAGGTGTCAGGCAGGGAAGTATGATCAGCCATGAGCACGGTCTATTTTATTTAGAAAATTTACCGGATGTTTTATTTTGCTTCTGTGCTCGACTTCCTGTCCCGCACAATCTACCCTGTGCTGAATTGCTGATGAGCGCTCCGGCGTCCGGCAAAAATAGAAGCTCTGCATAGCGGAAATTGTGGGTAACAGCTAAAAAACATTAAAGAAGAATGACTTGTGCTCTTTAGCAGTTTAGTCACAACAACAGTTTAACTAGGTAGCTAATAATGTGTGCACAGACTGACTCTGACCATAGGCGGACTGGCAATCAGGCAGTTCTGGCGAATGCCAGAAGGGTCAATTTGGGCCGCTGGAAAAAAGAAAAAAAATGCGGCAACACTGGCATATCACACTAGTTTGACAAAAATATGCAAGTCTGTACGGCGGCAGCCTGGAGCCTCCCGTCTGGTGCCGTTGGGCTTCTACTTTTCAAAATAAAAGCTTGCGTCTGGTTTGCTACATCTTCGTACTTTTGTGTTTTGGGTGTTTAAAGCAACACTATGTAACTTTTCCCTCTTCAGTCCCCCTACAGGTTGTCTCATTGGAACTACAGCTGCAGCTAAAAGTTACATAGTGTTGCTTTAAGTATGTTAATAATAGGTTTTAAATATGGAAGAATTTCCATTCTATTCTAAGATGGTGCCATGGTAGTTTATTTGAAGGTGTTATGAATTGCTTCAGTGTGTGTGTATTATGTAATTATGAAAGCCTGTAAGTGCGCCTCATGCTGCTGGTGCCGTAATCTCAGGTGAGCCTGGTTTATGCAATTATAAAGCGAATAACGTCCCCGTCTGAAATTGGGCTGGTAAGGGACGGAATTGCCAGGGCTGAATTTTTGTCCCAGCCGCCCCTCACTCTGACTCATCATTAAGAGCTGGTACAAATCAGCAGCATGCTACTTTCTGTATGTGTTGAAATTGATGGCGCCCGGGTGGCACACCTGGTAGAGCAGGCGCCCATACATAGAGATTTACTCCTTGACGCAGCAGCCGCAGGTTCGACTCTGCCCTGAGGCCCTTTGCTGAATGTCCTCTCCCCAACCCTCCCCTTTCATGCCTTCAGCTGTCCTGTGTAAATAAAGGCCTAAAATGCCCCAAAAAAATATTTAAAGAAATTGATGGAGCCATTTTCTTCCTGTCACTTTGCATGTGACAGGAAGAACAGCAGCGTTATTTCAGCGTGATATCAGTGTCACTTCAGCTGTCGTTACCATGGGGGGCAGATCCTGTAAAGGCAATTTCAACAGACCATTTACTGACGTATAGTTGCACTTGGGAAGAATAAAGATTGATCATGCATATTTGAGAGATGGCTGTATTCACACCTATTAAACATCTCAAACGTCCCAAGGTTGTTTGGCATTGGGATGTCAGTCCATCTCTAATGCTTCTGAGATGCTTTTTAAGCAGTGGATCAGATAATCCAAACACTTTACCTGTGTGAAACCACGCTACATATTACCGCTGATGGGTGAACAGTGTCCTTTTTCTCTCTTTCTCTCTGTTCTCTCAGAAATAGCCAGATTTTGGCTGCAGGAGAGTATTCACCCATAACCAGCATTAACTATGTTTTGTATTCTGCTACTCACTGTAGTGTCACAACAGCAGCAGTATATCTTGAGTCAGACTATTAACCTGAGGCATCACTTACAAGCAGTCCCTCTGTTGCCACAGTAGTCTCCAGTCCAGCAGACCAGTCCATGCGCTCTACCAGACACTCGTGAATGTCTTTATTGTGCGGATGTAAATGACAACCTCAGCACACACTCGTCACGCCGCCTCTTTTACGGCTGCTCATTCTTTCCTTTCATTGTTCCTTTTTGTCTCCGTTACTCTGTTTACAGCCGTTGGCAAGGCTTCAGCTGCCCATCTCCGCTTTTATGGTTTGTTTGGGCATTTTATACATGCCTGTCTCTGTTTCCTGGGCATCTTACATTTTGTTTTACATACTTTTGCTTGCTGGTTTATTAATAAAGTTGTGTCTTCAGGCAATATTCGATGACTGTGTTCTCTTTCTTTGAACTCTTCATTGTCTAAAAGTCTTGTCCTGTAGCTACATGTGTCTAGCGTTCTCAAAGTTCTGCTATCAGGAGAAATGGAAAATGAGAGTCAATTAAATGAGGATTGTTACTGCCATGAAAAACTGTTCAAATTGAGAACATACAGGGTTGTAATATAGGGTAGGCAATCATCAGGTTGCATATGAACATCCATGATTTTTACTTAAAGTGCTCATATTATGCTTATTTTCAGGTTCATGATTGTATTTAGAGCTTATTTCAGAATAGGTTTACATAGTTTAATTTTTAAAAAACACCATATTTTTGTCATACTGCACATTGCTGCAGCTCCTCTTTTCACCCTGTGTGTTGAGCTCTCTGTTTTAGCTACAGAGTGAGGCATCTCACTTCTGTCCCATCTTTGTTGGGAGTCGCACATGCTCAGTACTTAGGTAAGGACTACTAGCCAGTCAGAAGCAGAGTATGAGGGATTGCCCTGACAGTACCTAGGTAAGGACTACTAGCCAGTCAGAAGCAGAGTATGAGGGTGTGCCACGCTAGCAGCTAGGCGAGCATTATAACGTGTGTTACAAAGTGACCACGTTGGTCTCTGAAGTAAAGGCTGGACTACAACAGAGCTGTTTGGAGCAGTTTGTGAACAGTGTTTTCTGTTGGAGATGGTAAGTCCCATTGGCGTGGACTTTGGGCTTTTTCACTTTGTAAACCTATAATGTGCACAAAAAAGATATATGACACAATAAAGGAAAGGGAAAAGCCAAAAAGCTTAATATGAACACTTTAAGACCAAAAAAAACTCCAACTTTGTTTATTCCACATGGACAGGACTAAAGCACTCTATTGAATACACCCAGGCGGCTTTGCTGCTACAGCCTTGTTCTGGTATAAACATTAGCCTGTGGTGGCTAATGTTGGCAAACTTCAGGTACCTAGCTGTGGCCATGTTCGGACACCACTTGCTGCTAGTGGCCATATTCGGACACTTCCGACCTAACGCACTTTCCGGCCTTTTCTCTGTACTTTATGTTTCCGATCATCACTAAAAATGTTAGCAGAATTGATCTAACTTAAAAGAATGAGATGCCCGCACTCTACTACTGAACATAGGAGCTGCATTAGAATGGGGGATGAGCGCAGTCCTGTAGATGCCCACTTTAAGCGGGCTGGTCATAATGTTAGCGCATTGAGATATGTTGGGGTGGAATGTGTTAAGAACCCTCCAAGAGGGGGCGATCATGATAGAAGGCTTCTTCAGAGAGAAACTTTTAGATGTATTACGTCAACACAATGTCTCCAAATGGCTTAAATGAAGAATTTGATATAAAGCCTTTTTCTGTAATGTCTTTTCTTGTGATATTGTGTGTGGGATTGGTCTATTGTGACAAACAGTGTCAATGTGGGACACTGTTTGTCACATTGTCTGTGTGTATATTGTGTAGGCCTATATGTAATTGTATCACTAATGGTTTTATGTGGTGATTATGGTAAAGGTGGTACTCAGGCTCATCAAGGCCTTGGTAATTAGTTTGTATGAGCTCAGCTGATGCATGATGAGCTTACCATGTCTGTGCCCTATGTATGTGCTTGAGACACTGTTGAAAGCCTTTTGCATGAGGAAGACCCAGCAGGGTCGAAACGTTGCAGCACAATAGTATGGGAGAATCAGCAGAGTGCGGGCACCTCATTCTTTACAGTTGTATCCAGCTCCTTTTTGCCCTGCACCTCACCGGTGGGGATGTGCACACTACCACTGTTCTACAGAATTGATATATACCCATCTAACAATCTAAGTATGAATTTTCATATATGTACATGGTCTAACTCTCTCATGACTAATTAATATATGAAAGTGAGTAGTAAGAATGCTCGGGCGACGATCTTTCCCTCTAAAGAGTTTCTATCTTTACTGTACTGAAAATTAAGGCGCTTTTACTGAATAATTCAGAGTTGTTGACGTATGTCATTTTACTGGGAAGGACGGAAGTACGATCTGGTAGTTTTGACAGCAGTGATGGGCTTAATACTCCCGAAAAACCAGCAGCGCCCATGTGTTTACAGCGAAGAGATAGTGTTGTCCGGTTAGCCAATTTGTTTTTCCTACTATGGCCACGCCAAGACCCGCCCTTCAATAGCAGCTCGATTGGTTGGGATGAGGTTAGGATAGCCGATTGGTCAGGGGATAAGACCTGTACAAATCAGGTTCCGTTACCTTGCGTAAGCATGGATGCCTGGCCAATAGTAGTGTGTGAATGCTATTGAAGGGCGGGTCTAATGGCGCGTTTATGACACCTCGGAATGACAGGGACCGCCCCCGTGATTACGTTGTTTTTCCGACTACCAGCATTCACATGGTTAGGATGGTCGGTGTCAGTACCCAAGCCTGCACGATTCGTTCTGCGCATGCGCAAGATGTTCGTGCATGCGCTGTTGTACGATGATTTACGCCACTGCCCGATCTGTTCCAGGCTAGCCTCCATCGGGAAGCTAACGTTAGTTTAGCTAACGGCTAATTCAGCTAACCACTAGCTGATTGTAGCGGTCTGCCGTTAGCCTCCACAGGCAAGCTAACGTTAGTTTGGCTAACGGCTAATTTGGCTAACCGTTAGCTGAGACAGCATGTAAACTTTAAAAGACCCTCAAAATAAAACTAAAATAAACGTTAACATAGGCCTATATAACAGCTGTTATGTCAGTGCTACTTTACTTGTGCTCATTTAAAATACAATCACTCAATACTTGTCTTTATTGTTATTACTGTAAAGTCTTAATTTAGCTGTAGCCTGCTTTTCCCATTAAGTCTGACTTAACGTTATTTTAGACTGAATCTAGCTGTTAGCTAATCTAACGTTAGCATCCCGGTGGAGGCTTTTTTAAAAAAAAAAAAAAAAAAGAACTAATTTATTGAGAGCATTTGCAGTTACAAACACCACATACATGTACACATACACACAACTACAAAATAAATACATAAGCAATCAATATCCCAGGGAGTCTGCAAAGTCCATCAAGGCTAATCAACAAGTAGTCCAATTCATAGCATCACTTAACAGTTAGAGTTCCAATATCATTCAGTCACAAGATGTCACAAGTGTTGAGTATATCTGCACAGTCTTCAGAACTTTACAGTTCTTTGAATATCTTATAGAGTCCAAGTACTAAGTGACTTCATTTTCAAACACAGGAAAGAAAGGTTTAGAGCCCCTGAACTTACATTTATGGATGTGATATTTAGCGAGTAGAAATAAAAGATTAATTATGAAATATTTTCCGCCCTTATCCGTCTTAAGCTCAACCACACCAAAGAAAACATCTTTAAAACAAAAAGAGAAATCCGTAATGAAATTGGTTTGGATAAATTCAAGGACATTTGACCAGAATTTTTCTGTGTAGGAACATTTCCTAAATAAATGAGAAATATCATCATCTGAAACTTTACAGTAAGAGCATTCAGATTCAATATCTGGTTTATACCGCTTAAGCACACACTTTGCTGGGTAAAATCTGTGAAAAAAAATGTAAACATAACTTCTCTCACTTTATTAGTAAGCATATATTTGAAAGGCAAAGACCAAACGTTTTTCCAAGGGACTTTCTCTATTAAACTGTTCCAATATGGGATTATATAAGGAGTAGTAACAATATCGTTTTGGTATAAAGTCCTAATTGTTTTATTTTTAGTCCGACGCACCGCAGAAAAGCATAAACCTCCCAAAGCAGTATCAGATAAATCCATATTGTGAGTCAGTGGCCATGGGAAGTTAATGCCTCCCAGCAGCATTCTGATTCCAGGGGGAATTGCATCAAAGACAATCGCATACTCCTTGAACAAAACAGGAATTTGAAATTTTTGCAAAAAAATCTGAATAACTGTACAGTCTGCCATTCATGTCAAAGAGTTGGCCAACAAGTAAAATATTATTCCTGTACCTGTTTTCAAAAAATAAAGATTTGTTTTTGAAGAGAATGTCCTTATTATGCCAAATGTAATACCGATGAGGTGAGAAGTTATGTTTAAATAAGAGAGACCAAGCCAAAAGCATGTGTTTATGGAAATTGGACAGTTTGATTGGGAGTTTGCTAATATTATAATTGCATAATAACAGAAAATTCAGGCCACCAATTTTAGAGAAAATATAGTTAGGAATAAAATTCCATAGTGATGTTGGATTATTAAAGAATTGTCTGAGCCAGTTGATTTTGAAGGTGTTGCTTAAAGTTGTGAAGTCCAAAAAATGTAAGCCCCCACACTGATTTGTGTTCATTATTGCAGACTTTTTGACAAAATGAGTTTTGTTTTTCCACACAAATTTAAACAACATATTGTTAATTATTTTCGATACCCCACAATCAACATCCAAAGAGGCCGCCAAATAAGCAAGTCTGGAAATTCCCTCCGCTTTTGTCAGTAACACTCTTCCTCTCAAGGACAAGTCTCTTTGTAGCCAAGAGTTTAACTTCTTTTTTGTTTTTTCAATGATAGGGCAAAAGTTTAATAAACTTCTCGTATTGTGGTCTTTAGTTATTATTGTTCCCAGGTATGTAACCTGATCCTTCACAGGGATATCACATATAGTTGAAACATCACTTTCTTTAATTGCCATTAGTTCACATTTTCATAAGTTTAATTTGAGACCTGAAGCTTGTGAAAATCCTCTGATCAGCTCTATCGCAGGGGGAATCTGGGAGGCATTTCTCAGGAAGATGGTTGTGTCATCAGCCAGTTGACTAAGGATGATACTTCTTTCAGCCAATGTTATCCCTTCCAAGGCACTGTTAGAGACATGTAGAGCTAAGAGTTGAGAGGCGATCAAAAACAAGTATGGGGAGATTGGGCACCCTTGTTTGATTCCATGTGAAACTCTGAATCTAGGGGAGGTACCAAATTTCAATTTTACTGCACTACTACCATTTTCATACAGGGTCCTGACAGTTCTGCAAAAGCCATCTCCAAATCCAAATTTTTTAAGCGCTTGCAGGATAAAACCATGTTCAAGCGAATCAAACGCCTTATAAAAATCAAGAAACATAATGAAGCTGTTGTCAGTGATAAGATCATTATAATCTAATAAATCCAGCACTAATCTAATGTTATTTGCAATATGTCATTTCCTCATGAACCCAGATTGTGATTCATATATAATAGAGTCTAACACGTCTTTAAGTCTATTAGCGAAAACTAGTGCAAAAATTTTGTAATCATTATTTAAGAGAGTGATAGGACGCCAATTCTCTAGACAGTTTCTGTCCTTGTCTGGTTTCGGGATCAATGTGATGACACCCTGCGTCATAGTTGTTGGAAGAGCTTCTTTCTCTAAGCTCTCTGAGAAAAAGTTTACCAGAAAGGGAGTTAGTAATTCATCAAACATTTTGTATAATTCAGCAGTTATACCATCACACCCTAGGCTCTTGTTGTTTTTTTAGATTTTTAATCTCCTTCAAAACCTCCTCTTGGGCTATGCTATCATCACAATAGTCTCTGTCTTCCGGGGATATAATTCTACATTCTCTGATTTAGTTGTTACCTCACAGTTATTAGATGTGTATAGATTGTTATTGGAATTATAGCAGTGGATGGCTAACTCTCTTAGATCTTTAATAATTTTTCCCTCCACATTAATTTGATCTACAGTAGCCAGGACATTTTTACTCTTTTCAAGTCTAAAGAAGTAGGCTGAGTTTTGCTCACCCTCTTCCATCCATCGTTTTCTTGACCTTATGTAGGCTCCCTTAGCTTTTGATTCATAAATGTCATCTAATTTATTTTGTAATTTCGTATATTCACATTTTTCCTCATTAGATAGAGACTCTTGTTGAGAAAGAAATGCTAGCTTCTTAATAACCTCGTCTTCAACTGCTCGTCTGTTCTTGGCTAGATCACCACCAAACCTCCTGAGAAACTTCCCCAACTCATATTTTAGAAGCTCCCAATTTGTCCCATAAGCGTTCTGAGAGTTTGCTTTATTACAAAAGTTTTCAATCAATTCTTTGACTCTTCGTTTGACCTGATCATGTTCCAGGAGGGAACTATTAAGTTTCCAAAATGAGGCTTTTGGGCCAGAGGACAGAGTTATTGAGAGGTAAATCGCTTTGTGATCGGTCAATGGAGTGTTACTCATATTGACTGAAATGGTGTTCTTCATTAAACATCTGGAAACTAACCAATAGTCAATTCTGGATTGTCTTGAACAGTCCTTATTGGACAAAGTATACTGTCTGTCATTTGGAAACTGTTCCCTCCAAACATCAACCAGGTCAAATTTATCCATGAGACAATTTAACACAGAGTTAGGAGACCCTGACCTCCTTGGTGGCCATCTGTCTGACATATTATTAATTGCTATATTAAAATCTCCTCCCACAACTAAAGAGGCGTAAGGGTATTTGTTCAACCAGTGTGATATTTTATTATCTATGGTATCAAGGAGCATGTTATTCACCACAGAGGAGTTATATCCATATATGTTTATAATGACTATTGTATGATTATTTTTGGTAATTACCATTATGAGGAAATGCACTGAAGAATCTAAGTCGGTATTTTGAATATTTTATTAAAGTTGTACCTAAAGATTCCTACACCAGCAGAGTGTTCTGATCCATGTGCTAACCAGATGTTGTCTCCCACTGTGACCTTATTTTATCTGATTTTTATTGTTGTTTAGTGTTTACTGTAGAAGAATAATCCACCCAGAGGTAGAGCAGATATCATTAAAGGTCATGACCACAGTAAATCTGTTATCCAAGCCTACTCTTACCTTAGTTAAGACTCACATGTGCAAGCCTAAGCATATAGAGCAGCTCAGTGGCCTCGCTTACATGTCATTCACTGTGACCCTTTTACCATCAATGTGTGCGAAATGTCCTCTGAAGCCCGCTTTTTTCCCCTCCTTCCTCGCTTGTTCAACCAGTGGCCACAATTTGCTCCTGGCATCCTTGGCATCTTGAGTCAGGTCTTCGAAGATTTTGATTTTCCTTTCCTTGAGTACGGTCGATGTTCTGGCATCCTTCCAAATCTTGTCCCTATAGGTTCGTGATAGAAACTGCACAATGATACGGCGGTCGGAACGTGCCTCTCCTGAGCGGGGTCCCAGTCTGTGAGCGATGTCCACGGAAAAGGACAGTTGTTCTGCGATGTCTGGTGAGACCTGGCTGAGTAGGTCCACCATATTTTTTTTTTACATTTTCTCCTGCTTGTTCCATGACCCCAGGGACACGTAGATTCCACCTCCTCTTGTAATTATCAAGTTCATTGCACCTGTCACGGAGCACACAGTTTTCTTTCTCCAGGAATCCAACTTTTTTCTCTAGGGTTTCAACTTTGTATGTTGCTTCTTGTATTTGTTTCCCCATATATGCCATAGCGTCAGTGACACTTTTTATGGAGCAAGTATTAACTTTAAATGTCTCCTCCAAAGACTGCAACCTCCTCAGTGACTCTTCTTGCATCTTTTCAACCCTCTTCATTACTGTTAGCAGAACAGAATTGGACACAGACTGACCTTCGTTGTCATCAATTGTTTTACTTCTCTGGGTGGCTCGTGGCTTCGGCGCATTTGGCAACGGTAGCGCCGAGTCCAAGCCCTCCTGCTCCGGTAAAGTTACCTCCATCTCGCCTTTCTCGACCTGCGTAGCCTTCTTGGCGTATGAGTGCATTACGCTGCTAATATCTTCCTCTTTGTCCATTTTTGGAGAATATGTGGGTCAACCGAGGGCTACTGGCTGAATAGAAGAAGTAACAGTCCATTCCGTATGTAAAGTTAGCTAGCTAGCTTATCAGAAAGTGGTTTGCGTTAGCCACTACCTTTAGCCAGTTTTAAAAAAGGCAAAAATGTAAGGAAACATGTAGAAAAATATCTTCTTCAAGAAGTCTCCGAGTTGTGAAGTATTGGGATAGCATTTGAAAGCCCTCAATTCATGTTAACTGTTCACTTCATATTGCAGAGCGACAACAGAGTGATGTTACCGCGACGCCATCTTGCCGTCCCTCCAGCATCCCGGTGGAGGTTAGCGTGGAACAGATCGGGCAGTGGCGTAAATCATCGTACAACAGCCCATGCGCAGAACGGATCATGCAGGCGGCACGGATCAGGTACTGACAGTCGGGATCAGAGCCATATGCGTGTTCTTCTTCTTCTGTTATATTGGCGTTTGGCATAACAACTTGTTGCATGACTGCCACCAACTGTTGGCTGTAGCCTAGAGCATCAGGTGTGTGAAAATCTGGTGAAAACATGGAGGCCACAATAATTTGCTGCTGTTTTCTTATGCGAGCATAAAAACAGCACATCGTCAGGTGTTTGTGTTATCTGCAGGACAACGAACAGGAAAGGACACGGATAAGGTGTTGGTTTTTTTTTTATACATAGGCCTATTTATGAATAATTTGAAACATGTTATGTCTGTGTATGTTTCTCAGCAGAGGCGTTTGTCCACAATAAATACGTTTATTGTCATTGAAATATGTTCAGTGAACCAAAGTCGCCTACATCAAACGTCAGTTGTCAACAACTCGTCACCAACTGGGAAACTTGATTAGCAAAATCTGGCCCGAGTTTCCCACCTCTGATTCCCACAGGAGAGAAGGGTCCAGCTTAGGATACTATCTATAGCTATTGATTTCAGGTTGATGATAGCTTATAGTTAACAGGGTGTGTTAAAAGTATGCTAATGTTAGCTTAAGTTAGCTGTGTGTCAGCAAGTGTATTCTAACATTAGCTTAGCCTGTCAGAGTTAAGCTAACGTTAGCATCTGACAGTTTGTGTGTGTGTGTGTGTGTGTGTGTGTGTGTGTGTGTGTGTGTGTGTGTGTGTGTGTGTGTGTGTGTGTGTGTGTGTGTGTTTGAGTGAGGTACTTCGGATGATCATAGTTTTTATTAAATGAAATATGACAGAGTTTCAGAAACACTACAAAGTGACATAGTCACTTTAATGTAATTTTAGTTATTGAGAATTGGCTACATACGACCCTAGAGCTTCTTTTACTAACATTGTGTTTCATATATCATTTCTTCCTCTTCTCTTCAGTCTGTTCTGCCAGAGCACAATGATCCCCAGTTGGTACCGACCTGTGATTCACAGTACAAGTGTCCTCTTTGTGAAAAGAAGGGAAACTTCTGTAAGCTGGTCCCTCATTTACAGGGCCACAAGCGAAACGCAGTTAAACATGCAGGTATTTTTTTTTTAGAAAACATACAATGTGATATTAAATATCTTATGTTTTATTTAAATAACTGACTACAAATATATTTTGGTATCGCCTCATGACTGTGATGAACGATGAAATTTAAGACCTACACATTAAAGTACAGCAAAATGCAGTGTCACAATAGTAGGTGTAAAGTTAATACATGTATTCAAATTGAATAAAAGCAATACAGATTAATAAGAATGCGGTCTGGCATATCTGGCTTCATTATTATTGCTACATGACATTTCACAACATCATTACTGCATGTCAGATGTATTTTAAACACCAGAAAAAACAGAACTGATTACTTTGTATGTACACCCTGACACATGGTCCCCAGGACATTTACTTTATCATTGAACTTTTGACAAATAGCTCTGAGCATTAGTTTTATGTAATAAATAAATAATACAATTGTCTATTACTATTCTTTTTATGTAACAAAGGGATGTGAAAAAATAATTTAATATGTACTTGCTGCATTTATTTACTCTCTTTTTCTCTTTTAGTATTTCGACCTAGAGAGAGCCGTCTACTCAAATGTACTCTATTGTGACCAGCCCAGGAAAAGGAGAACACACACAGACAGTAGTAGCATTACCAGGACTCACCCATGCAACAAACACAGCTGCTGTCACCCACCTGTTTGTGTCCTCCAATAAGCTGGGACTTTGCTGTGACCCTAGAGACACCCTGCGCTATGTGTGCACCAAACGTTGTGTCAATCCATCCAGTAGATTTTGAAATATTTGGATAAGTGAAAACTTTGACCTGTTGGCAGGGCTACATAAAAAGTCAGGGGATCACCAAAGTCATTAGAATTCATCTTCTGGGAACCATGCCACATTTCAATCCATATAGTAGCTGTTGAAATATGTCAGTTTGGACAGTTCACAGTACCGACTGAATGTTACTGCCATCCACAGAGCCACTCTGCATTCAGTTGTTTGAATATGGTGAAAGAATTCCCTAACTCTCCAAGTATAACACTTGGTTAAAATAAGTTAGGGTGGGACAAGCCAAACACTACAATATTTCTACTTAAATAAAAGTGGACACACTAGCTGCCAGCAGCAGCAGCCATTATACAACTCCAAGTGATGCAGGATCATGGTGAGAGTGCATGCCACACACACAAGCTTGCAGGCACTTAGATAAACTTTTTTTGCCGATTAAAGCTGCAAACAATACCCAACCTCAGACCAAGATTATAATCGTTAACGAAAACGAACGAAATAACGAAAACTAGGTGGGAAAAAAACTCAGTCGTTAACTGAAATAAAAATAAAAACGAGGCATTACAAAAAAACAATAACTAAACTAAAACTGTAATGTCTGTTTGCAAAACTAACTAAAATAAAATTATCGAGTAAATATCCTTAGTTTTCGTCTTTGTCGATCTTTCATAGAGCAAATAACATTATATCTCTCCGACCATGACATTTCCCTTAGACATGTAGTTTCCGACTGGGAACCCAGAAATTCCGACATTCCACGTCAACTTGAACACAACATGTCAGTGGCTCCGTGCCCCTCGCCTGGCATCATAGTGGTACCGAAAGTCGGAAGAAAGCGGCAGTCCTATTTAACTGCTGTGTCAGATAAAGTGCCTTGTAGTGGAAGGTGGTAAAATATGTGGTCAATTTATTACAGGGGAAAAATCCCACGAATTTGAGAGTGAGGGCGTGGCGTGAGCGGGGGGCGTGGCGTGAGCGGGGGGCGTGGTGTGAGCGGACGCAAGCCGCAGCTGGACCATATTGCCACAGGAAGGGACGTGAATGGTGACGTATTTTCCGATGTCCATGAACGCACGGTTAGGGTAGCGCACGGCTAGCTAATTCACCGGTGATAGTGTACTTTAGCAGGCTCTTGTAAAGTAGAAGCTAAAGTAAACGGTTAAAACGATATAATGTTAGAGAGGTAAGAAGTTACACTTTAATTTTACAACATTAAATTAACTAAAAAACATTAATAGATAATTTATATTCGTATTTACATAGATATTTTGATAGAACCCTAGCCAAAAAGTGTCCGAACGTGGACACAGTAGGCTACTGTGAAAGTGTCACTACTGAGTCAGTGTGCTAAATTATGAGTCCTCTCTCTAGTGCTACTGATGTTTAAGCATTTATAATTATCTTGTAATCGTCGTGTGGCCACAGTGGCAGCTGTGTAAAAGTTATATATTGTGTAAGTCAAAATAGCAATGCTACTACCACAATGCAAATTACAAGCCCAGCGTTAAAAAAAAAGAAGCCCTGCAATAACCGATTTGGCCACTTGGCGGCGATAACAAGTCATACACACTGACATAGCCTATCACCTTTTTAATTGGTATGGCTAACTTGTTAGCTAACAGCTGCACTTTTACACATCCAGCAGAAACATTAGCATTGAAGTCGTGTTTGTATTCACCTAAGGAATGTAAGTCCAATATCATAACTCTTAACAAGGTAAGTGATAGCTAACTATAGCTGTCTAATCAATGTAGTGGAGTAGAGCAAGTACCAAGTAATATACAAATGAAAATACTCAGTACTAGTAAGTCTAGGCTAGTGCTTAAGTAAATGTACTTAGTTTCTTTCCACAACTTCATTCAATATCTGCCTTGCCCATAGAATGTCTAGCCATTCAACATTTAGAAGAAAAATACTTTGTTGTTTTTTTTGCATCCATGGTGATAGATTTGACAATAGCGAGCTGTGGCAACAAAACTGAATGGTTGAATACAGTGGGATGTGCTCAGAAGTGCCAACTGCTGATTCATCTCTCACACACACACACACACACAGAGAGAGAGGGAGAGAAAGAGAGAGAGAGAGAGAGAGAGAGAGAGAGAGAGATATCATGTTCATGTGTCAACTAGCAACCGCAGTCACTACCCAGTGTCATTTATCACCCTCCTGTCCTCCTCCAGCCTCTCTCCCCACACACACACCAGTTTCATCCAGTATGGCCAAGCTGCTGCCTCTTCACCCTGGACTGGGACACCTGGTCATCGGCCCGCGGCCCCACACCGCTCTGGGCACTACCACACAATCCTCCGCAAAGAGACAGACAGGCGGCGGACACAGGCAGACATGGGTCCACACAGACAGAGGTAAGTGGTGTTTCAACCTTAGAGTTTCCTCAGCTGTAGTTGCCTATTCTTTTTTACTTAGAGCTTTAATATAATTTCCTAATCTTATTAGTCAATAATTCTTTCTTTTTTTATTAACTGAATCAGACATTTTTTTATATCAGTTGGGTCTGCAGAATGATTTAGCCTGATCCAGTGCTTGTTTCTGAGTTAGTCACAACCCTCATGGCTTTAATAATGCTTAATATATAACTTACTAAGCTTTAGAGATCATTTATAAGCCATTGATAAAAACAAATTGAAAAATTATTTTTTAATTTTATTTTAATTTAACTTTGACATTAGAGACTTTTTTCTGACACATTTAATTATACTTTAAAGGTCCCATGGCATGAACATTTCACTTTGAGGTTTTTTAACATTAATATGAGTTCCCCCAGCCTGCCTATGGTCCCCCAGTAGCTAGAAATGGTGATAGGTGTAAACCGAGCCCTGGGTATCCTGCTCTGCCTTTGAGAAAATGAAAGCTCAGATGGGCCAATCTGGAATCTTCCCTTTATGATGTCATAAGGGGAAAGGTTACCTCCCCTTTCTCTGCTTTGCCCACCCAGAGAATTTGGCCCACCCATGAGAGAGAGAGAGAGACATCATGGCTTTCAAACAAGCGAAGCATAGCAGTTGGTCAAGGCCACACCCCCACCCTCCACCTTGCCCCCCCTCTCTCCTCCTCAATAGCATTTAAAGCTACAGACACAGAAATGGCACATCCTAAGGAAAGCTCATTGTGGGACTGGCTCTAGTGGCTGTAATTCTGCACCAAGGCTGAATTTCGGGAAAGAGACTTCAGATACAGTATTAGGGGACCACTAAGGCCTATATAAAAGAGACTTCAGATACAGTATTAGGGGACCACTAAGGCATATATAAAAGAGACTTCAGATACAGTATTAGGGGACCACTAAGGCCTATATAAAAGAGACTTCAGATACAGTATTAGGGGACCACTAAGGTCTATATAAAAGAGACTTCAGATACAGTATTAGGGGACCACTAAGGCCTATATAAAGAGACTTCAGATACAGTATTAGGGGACCACTAAGGCCTATATAAAATCATCCAAAAAGCAGCATGTCATAGGACCTTTAATTCAGAGTTTTAAGACATTAAAACTTCTTTCCTATATACTAACTAGGAAAGCGCTATATAAATGCAGTCCATATATGCACGTAGTGGAAGTATATTTAGGGACACAGGAATGTGTACTGTATATATGACCACTTGTTTCCCTCCTGTAAAACTCTATTATTTCCCTAAAGTAGCTTCAAAGTGACGTTAGGTATATTTCATCCTCATCTCACCCCCTCAGTCCATCCAGGGGGCCGGCTCACCCTAGAGCAGGTGGAGCCTCTGATCCACAGCAGACTGGCGAACATCAAGTCGGCCCTCGTGGCAGTGGACCCTGATGGTACGGGGATGGTGAGCACAGAGGAGTTCAGACGAGTCCTTAGGAGCCTGCTGTCTCTCAGCCAGAACCAGCTCGACACTGTCCTCAACGAGGTGAGAGGGACGTTAACTTTACTCTCTGTCCACATGGAGGTCAGAGGTCAGGGGTCTCCCAAAAACACTTGAGCAAGTTTGCTGCTTCATCAGTTAGGGGCTGTTCTGACTTGATTTCAAAGGCCATGAACTCCCAACACGGGTGTTTTCATTTCAACTAGCCGATTAGAACCTCTTCCCAGGACTGTCTGGGGGGACTCGAGTTGCATGACTTGACACGAGTCAGACTCAAGTCGTGTTGTCATCCTTGTCCTATACTGTGTTGTATTGTCATGTGTGAGCAAAATCACCAAAATGAATTCCAGGCGATTTGTGTCGCTTTGGCAAAAATAAAGACTTGACAAATTTGGGGACTTGATTGACTTACATTGATAAACGACTTGACTTTGACTTGGTTTTCATCACTTGAGATTTGACTTAGACCTGAGACAGATGACACAAAAGCACTTGACTTTTTTTATTAATGTATTCCAAAGCAATATTTGGTTTTTCAAGTTATTCATAAGCTATGTTTTTTTTTTTTTTTTTTTGGAAACATGATTGGGTGATTTGTTGTGGTATGCGCGCCAACCTGGAGGCAGGAGGCAGCCGTCATGCCAAAAATAATCAAATTTAGATTCAAGGGTGAAGTAATCAATTGCAGCAGTCAGAAGAGAACAGCGATGTGCAATGTCTGCAGCGCAAAAATCAAGACGCGACCACCACAACACGTCACTTCATCCGTCACTACAAAACCCACAAAGAAACGTACGAGAATGTTTCTTTTTAGATAATGAATACGTTGGTTAAACGTCTGCTAGAAAACAACGAAAACGGGATTAGATCATCAGGATTTTGTATGACTTGACTAGTAGCTCAAGACTAGATAGATAGATAGATAGAGACTTGACTTGCTTGATATTCACCACAGTGACTTAAAACTTGCTTGCGACTTGAAGGTTAAGACTTGAGACACGCTTGTGACTTGCACTTGTGTGACTAATGCTGCGTTCCAGGCGGGGCTGGACTGGAACAATAAATTGGCTCTGGCATTTTTGGCCCAGGCGGCCCACACCCACCGTGATTGGTCAGACACATTCCCTGCAGACAGTCCTCTTAAAATCTGCGTGTATTCTATGATATGAGTGTTCTGCGTTCATGTGATAGATTTGGATCCTTCAAGAGGAGTCTCAAGACTTATCTGTTGATCTTGCACTTAAATAATTCATTCATTCTTAGAGTTATGATTTGTATATTTATGGTATTTGTTTATTTTTTATTATTGATATTTGGTATTGTATTATCATTATTGTTATTACTATGTTGCTTAATATTGACTTAAAAGATTCATATTTTGTCGCTTTGGACAAAAGTGTCTGCTAAATACAATAACCATAACCATAATCCTTCCCAAAAGCTACAATAAAGCTGAGAGTAGTGTATGACCTGGAAAAGAGCACCAAACAATGGTACTGGCATTCCACAAAGCAACTTTGGCTTTGCAATGCTACTGAATAACATTAGCTAATTAAGAAATCCAAGGAACATTGATGCTTGTATCAACACTGATTTTATAGCTCACACAGACTTTTCAGCTACCCAACAGGCCAACCGCTAGCATTTTCACTGTAAGCTTAAGCAGTTAGGTTACCTGACAGCCACTAGCTTTAATGTTACAGCCAAACTGCTTGTTGTTGTTATGACGTGAGGCGCGCGCACACACACACACACACACACACACACACACACACACACACACACACACACACACACACACACACACACACACACACACACACACACACACACACACACACACACACACACACAGCCTCCCTTCCAGAGAGTCCCTGTTAATTTGTCTACTCCTTACATTGTCATCTACTTTCTCTTCCATCTTTTCCTCACTCGCTCCCATGGCCCTGTCGTGGTCACTCTCCTCCTCGGCTTCTTCCCTGTCATGATGTTGTTTCTGCTTCTCTTCATTCACCTCTCCTCCTTCCTCTACTTCAGGTAATGCTGATGTTGAAGAAATGTTGGCACATTTTGAGGCATCAAAATTTCTCTACACCTCCCTTGCGCTTTGGTGGTCGTCTGTCCACTTTAACGTGGATGCTAAACTTCCCGCATAAGCATAACTATCACAGCTCGTGTCTCAGGGCCAGGAGTGGGGTAGGGGGTTTCTGGATTTGATTGGGTCAGGCCAGTGCCAATAAAGAAAATTAACCAATGGGCCGCTGTCAACTCTTTATGGGCCGGCGCGGCCCCAAAAAAAAAAAAAAAAAAAAAGGCCTGTAAATTATATTGGTGATTCGGCCCAAAAGTGCGTTGGCCGGTGGGCCAGATGGCCAGTCCAGACCTGGTTCCAGGCAACCTGTAACCTGTGTTTTCACTACCTTCTACCAATGAAAGTGCCCTGGAACGGCAGTCAGACCTTAACTTATTCCCCGTGAGCTCGTACCAGATCGTTGTACTCCCAGTTACAGTTTTTCACGTCACACACATAAACAACAATGGTTGATGCTGTACAGATGCCGGTGATTAACGGTGAGAAATAGAAATAAATAGACATAAATAGGCAACGTAAAGTAATTCCGCACATTGTAATCAAAACAATACACACTGTGTACTACTACAGGTTCTGTTTGTTAAATGAAGCCCAAAATATGTCGGCGACTAGAAATCGCTAGTATTGGCTAGCGCTAGCTAACGTCAACGTTAGGTAGCCACTATCTAACACTAACGCTAGCTAGAAGGGTTTGTGGTGACTTTGCCTGGAACGCTACCAAGTCGTGAGTCGCGGCTTGAAGTCGTAACTTACGGGCAAAAAATTGTGTCTGGAACGCAGCATTACTCCCACCTCTGGTGTGTATAGACTGATTGATTGACATCTCCCTAAACCTCTTGTTAGCTTTGTTTCCCCTGTTAGGGCGGGGAAAATGACCGTCTTATCATTCTTACTGATAGAAAGGATTTGTGACCTAATAAATTCCCATCAATGCTCTGACCCACCTTCAACCTGAGCAGAGGTCTAATCAGCCACAATAATTGAAATCACCTGTGTGGGTTTTCTTTGAGGCTTTAATATCTGGCCTAAGTAATCCGATCACAAGTGGACAGCTCTAAGTATGTGAGCTTTCACCTGTCTGTAGAATGTGTGTCCAAATGCGTCCTGAGTGACCACTTGAGTCATAGGATCACTTCCCCTCTCTACATGCAAATAAAGATGTACATCATCATCTGTAAGGTCTGAGCCTTGGGGGGCGCACGTTCCACCAGGTGAGCTACCAGGGCACCCCAGATCTGATTTTTAATACCCGGTCAGAACACTTGATCTCACTAATCTCCTTTCTTCTCCATTGTAAATGGTGACAGTTGAAGGTGTTTGTGAAATTCTTTTGGATACCTGTGTTAAGTGTGATTTATGTTTCTGCGTTAAATCCCATGGCTACGTACGTAGGTACGTGGAGACACGGACCCCACGCCGGACCTGGACGGAATACAGCGGTTCTATTGGTACTATCCCAAACTTTTGACAATGTAAATGCAAAAATAACTGCTCCAATGTGAGGCAAAATAAACTGAAAGGAACCAGACTGCTTGGTAGAGGTGTTGAAATCAATCAAATAATCGATGCGTCGAATCGTGGACATGGACGATGCTGCATCGATAATCAGCCGGGCCATAATCGATTATTTCTGTTTACATTATAACGTAGGCCTAACAACCTTTCTGTTTACATATTCTGTTATGTTTTGCCAGGAAGTGCCGTGTGTAGTTTTATGTATTCAATTTATTTTTGAAGCTTGAAAAGCTATGAATTAAATATCCTCTATGGCTTTAATAGAAAAATGTATTTGATGCATTGTGATGCATCAAATACATTTAAAATACATTACAATCGAATCGCTGACGCGATAATCGTAATCGGATCGAATCGGGAAATCAGTGAAGATTCACAGAAACAAGGTGGTGGAAACAAGGCTTTAGATTTTCATCCTCCAAATGTTGTGTTGTTACGTGGGGCATCATCCAGAAGATGGCAGTAGAAGATTTCTTTTTAAAATCTCTTCTCAGGCAGCTGACGCTGACAAGTGATGCTCCGTGGCTGTGAAGACTGGTCAGCGGAGAAGTGAGTCTGGCAGATGTTAAAGCAGACGTTATTTGTTTGCACCTCTGTTGTATTGGCTGGCATCAGTTTTTCCTCTGATCAAGCTCACTGGCTCATTCTATTTAAAAAAAAATTATTATTCTTTTTTTGGGGGGAATTTTTGGCCTTTATTATGATAGGACAGCTGCAATGAAATGCAGCAAAGGGCCGCAGGTTGGAGTTGAACCGGCGGCCTCTGCGTCGAGGAGTAAACCTCTATATATGTGGGCACCCGCTCTACCAACTGAGCTATCTGGGCGTCCCGCTGGCTCATTCTCTACTATGTTTTTTTCCTCATATATTCCTCAGCAGACTGCCGATGTTTACTAAAAATGAAGGAATCCATTTAAAAGAGAACCTCTGGGCTATAAAAGCTGGTCGATGTAGAATGTTGAAGTCGTCACTCTGCATCCATGAAGTCTAATGAGTGTGTTGAGGCCTTGGATCAGGATACTTCTACTCTCTGGCATTGATCAATCTAGTGTGTGTGTGTGTGTGTGTGTGTGTGTTTGGGGTCTGTGCATGGTGGCGTAATTCCCCCTCTCCCTTCGTCTTCATCTGTGTGCGCGATGCCTCTGTCACTCTGCTCCGCCACTGTAATCGTCTCCACTGTTCCTCTTTGTTCCGTCTCAGCGCTCACGCCTGACAGTTTGACTGCCTGTCTTTCCCACACAGATTTCCTCCCATAATATCAGCACTTTGTGTCCCCCCCCCATACACAACCCCACTTCCCCTCCATCCCTCGCCCACCCCTCCCACTCACCGTCTTATTCATTAAAGCCACTGTGCGATTGAGTGTGCGTGTGCGCTTTCTGGAGAGTTGTCAAAAGTTTACTTTAAAGGACTATCACTGGAGTAGCAGCTGTTGTTCTGGTGACATTTTGATGTGGAAGTTGCTGTTGTGCTTGGGGGAGTGAGAAAGCCACAAGCAGCCCCCCCCCCCCTGCACCCACCACCCCCCCCCCCCCCACCACTCTTCTTCTAGTTCTTCTTTTTGTGTTCTTTATTTATCTATCTGGCCTCATCCATCAGGATCTCTTTTTCGTAAAATATTGATCAAGTGTTAAATGTGCTGCGTCTGTAAAAGCTGGGCCCGTAAAAGAAATATGCCTGCATAATTCAAGCTCATTGGGGAGGAGGGAGGGTCGATGGCAAAAAGACAATCACAGCTGACAAATCTGATGAGGATGAAGAAGAAGCTGCTGGTGATGGACAGCCAGACTCATGCAGAGAACAAGACAGAGAAAATCCACTGCATCAGGAGAGCTCAAGCTCTGTCTCCTCACTTACCAAATGGCTTTTTTTTGGCCCTGTGTTCATTTTAGAGTGATTAACAGCTATTTCTTTTAAACCTACGATGATTATTTTATACTATTTACAGATGATTTTGTCCCGATGTACAGACGTGTCAACGCGTCTCATGGCCCCTGCCCTCCATACCATCAGCCGCTGACCTGAAGTGCAGGTGTAACAATGCCGTCACAGGTATATAGAGCACGGAGAGGCCCCCCCCCCCCCCCCCCCACACTTCCCTCCCCTGAGGTGTGTGTGTGTGTGTGTGTGTGTGTGTGTGTCACGCTCCATGGCTGCTGATAGCAGTGATAATTGGACAGTGTGGTGTCTATAATAAGACTCAATGCCAGGAGCTCCGCTGGGGACCGCTGCACTGGATTACACCATGGAAGGATGTAGGGCAGGGCAACAGGGACTGTACTTTGATTATGAGCCACCAAAATAGGTATATACACGCATGTGTGTGTGTGTGTGCGCCAAGTATTTGTCTGCTTGATTGAATGCACGTGTGTATTTGTGTGTGTTTGTTTTTGTGGAAACTAGTTCCCTGATTTTGTGTGTTTGGGTATGTGCCAACTCTTTACCAGTTTTCTGTAAAGTGTGTGTGTGTGTGTGTGTGTGTGTGTGTGTGTGTCCATGTGTGTGTGTTTGGAAAACAGCACAAGGGTCAGAACAAAAGCATGCGGCTGCATTTCCCAGGTGTGCCCCCCCCCGTTCCAGAGAACGGCACCTAGTGTATTCCCCAAACAGCCTCGTCCTGAAAATTACTGCTCAACCCACCTGACGCCAGCCAGCCAGCCAGCCACATCACCACCACGCTCTTCCCGTCTCCACGGAGATGCCATTATATGTGCCATTATCACAGACGCTGGTACCGGAATGTTTGAAAAAGTTTGGAGTGGGCTTGAGTGCACACCATCATCTTCATCCTTCTCTTGCTTTTCATCATCATCACAGTTGTGTTTTGTGTACAGTATATATCTACTTTATATATATATATATATATATATATATATATATATATATATATATATATTATCCCAAGGGTTAAAGGTCTTATGTCTCAGCAGGATTTGGAAAAACTTGTCCATGCTTTTATCTTCAGTAGACTTGACTACTGTAACGGTGTTTTTACAGGTCTCCCTAAAAAATCAATCAGACAGCTGCAGCTGATTCAAAACGCTGCTGCTCGAGTCCTCACTAAGACCAAGAGAGTGGATCACATCTCTGCAGTTCTGAAGTCTCTACACTGGCTTCCCGTCCCTCAAAGAATTGATTTTCAAAATACCTCTGTTTGTTTTATAAAGCACTAAACGGTTTGGGGGCCAAAATACATTTCTGATCTGCTGCTACATTCTGAACCAGCCAGACCTCTCAGGTCGTCTGGGACTAGAGTGCGGATCGGGCCGCATTTTTCTGTCCGAGCCCGGCCCGCGTCCGACAGAGCAGTAACCGAACCCAGCCCGAGCCAGACAGGCATTAATATATTTCTGTCCGAGCCCGACACGAGCCCGACACAGTTAAAATCTCATTTTTTTTCTCATACTAATGACACATGTACATTTGTTTGTGTGGAAAGCCCGCTTTTATTAAGCAACTGTTGGAAGGCATTCAGAAATGTCAACAGATGAGGCATCAGCGCACATGGGGCAACAATCGCACGTTAACACAGGGGCGCACCTACATAATAAGCTTTTTTAATTTAAAATGTTCAATGCCTTATCGCGCTGATGTGACCGAGCCCGACCCGAACCCAAACATCATTTCTAAATATCTGTCCGAACCCGGCCCAGCCCGACAGGCCCGGTTCGGGTATCCATCCTCTATCTGGGACAGGTCTGCTGTCTGTCCCCAGAGTCAGAATTAAACAGGGGGAAGCAGCGTTCAGTTTTTATGCTCTACATATCTGGAACAACCTCCCAGAAAACTGCAGGTCTGTCGCAACTCTCGCTTCTTTTAAATCAAGGCTGAAGACCTTTCTTTTTGATGCTGCCTTTCTTTAAATAATTGTTCATTTCTCGTACTGCACTGTAACTATTATTCTCGTATTTTAACTGTTTTTTTATATTTTGTAATTGTTTTGAACTGCTCTTTAATGTTTTATGTGAAGCACTTTGATTTGCCCTGTTGGTGAAATGTGCTGTACAAATAAAGCTGCCTTGCCTTGCCTTGCCTACAGTGTGTGGAACCACGTGTGTTTATACGTCTTTGTGTTTTGTGGCTGCTGTAGGCGTGCGAGAGGGGCGGTGATACAGTGGACTACACGCAGTTTCTGAGGCGGTTCAGTCGAGCTCCTGCGGCCAACAGAGCCTGCAGCAGCAGCAGCAGCGTGAGGTACACACACTCCTCTTCTCCGGCACCACAGCAGACGTTTTCTAAACAAAGAAATATCACGCTGCTTTGCATTTATAGGCGTTTGGTGGCAGCAGCTGAACAGAAATTAACTGTGTTGTGTGTCTGTTTGTCTCAGGCGCGGTGCACAGAACACCTCCATGCCACTGTCTGAGATACAGAAGCATCTCAAAGATAAGGTTTGGACACTCTCTTTGACATTGTTAAAAGTAGGGCTGCACAATGTGAGGAAAATATACGGCAATGATGACTTTTGCAATAACAATATTACTTGCGATAAATAAATGAATATCAAAATGTACTCAGTTCGGCATTTCCGCTGCTTTCAGTGTTCTTCTAAAATACAACACATTTGCATCTTGAATTTGAAACAAATACAAGGAAATCATTTCCAAAATTTTTTTATTGAATACATTGACTGAAACATAAAAGGCACCACTAAAAAAGAATGACAGCTTCTTTTTAAAGTGCAGTTTTCTACTGATATTTTCTTTCGACTTACACAAAAAAATCTCCGCCTATCGCGATACGTTGCAGCCTTTTGTGTTTAACTTCCCGGCGGGGGTGAAGCGGAGGGACCGTAGGCTCTGTTTGGTTCTGCGTCCGCTGATTAGGGCGAACGCTGTTTGTTGTGGGCATCATAGCAACGTTTGTATCCGGTTTTCCTTTTTGAATGACGAATAGATTACCGCCGCCTGCTGGCATGGAGAGTTATTTCCTCTCACACAGGCGCAGAACTTATGTGGTAGTTGGCCGCCTGCTGTAGTCTTTTCGGTGTGTTTGAGTGCAAATTTTGGCAAGGACAAAAGCGACGTCCGGTGACGTGTGGCAACGCCACAGTCTGTCTTCGTCACCACTAGTTCTTGGCCATCTGCTTGGTGTGCCAGGGCCTTTAAAGACAGAGCTAGCTAGCTGTAACTGAGCAATGCTAGCATTTTCCTGGCTGGCTAGAGTGTTAGCAGTTACTGATACTTAGTGTGCCAGCTATAGTACTTCACCAACCAGCCCTGCGAGTTGCATCAATAAGCTTACACCACCTATCTCATCAGGACACATGGATGAACTTTGCTGTACCACTTTCTGGTGTGACTGGGGCTTTAGGCATTTGAATTGTTTCCTAATACATACTAATGATATACAGTTTTTTTAATTGTTTTGCCGTAAACACACACGAGATAAACTTACATTGCAGTTGCATGCTTACTTAAACTACTTTCAGGCAAACCTCTATCTTGTTGTACAAATTATTCAGCTAAAGTCAATGAACGTGAACACTCCCTGAAAGCACTAGATTGATGATGTAAGAGTATGCAAGGATGAATTCTTGCTTTAACATTCATTAATGCTGCAAAGGCACCCTTTACACACACAGTGCTTCAAAAAACCAATGAACGCAATCTAAACACGACTCACACATGATCCTGTGTGTGTGTGTGTGTGTGTGTGTGTTCTTTAACTATATTTGTGGAGTCCAAAAACTGTGAATACAGTATACTTGTGGGGTCCCGACAGCTTTGTGGGGCCAAAATGCTGGACCCCACAAGGTTAAAGGGCTGTTTGAGGGTTAAGGATTAGGATTAGGGTTAGAATTAGGTTATGGTTAGGGTGAGGGTAAGGGTTAAGGTTAGGCATTTAGTTGTGATGGTTAAGATTAGGGTAAGGGGCTAGGGAATGCATTATGTCAATGACGGGTCCCCACAAAGATAGTTAGACGCTGTGTGTGTGTGTGTGTGTGTGTGTGTGTGTGTGTGTGTGTGTGTGTGTGACATTTAGCAGCCGTGTTTGTGGGGCCAGCTCTGGCAGAATTTAGGCTCTACGTAGGAGGGCATGACAGAATTGACTCTGGATTTGTGCTGCTTGTGTTCCACATATGAAACCAGTCTGTGGATGTTGTTGTGAAAATGCAGAAAATGTATCTGTGGACAAATGAAGGCCCGAGGGCTATCGGGGCTGTCCTAATCCTTACCGCAGACATGCATAATGTGTGTGTGTATGACTGTATATTTCTATGTCGGCTGTATTCGTGAAAAAACATCTCTCACAGCCCACATCCTTCAGTCGACACAATACACATGTATTCGTAGTTCATCCAAATCTTCCTCTTTCTACATCAGGCCATTCTTTCTGTGCATATGCGGTTTTTTGCTACTTCTCTTACCAGCCAACCAGATGTGTTCCAAGAGACAGACTTCTAAGAACGATAATACGATGCCAGCCAGGGCTATGAAACGAGACGGGACTGTGTCATAGTAACCCTCAGTGAAACAAATCAACCTTGTCATGGTATTCCATTTAATAAACACAAGTCACAGGAGTTATAGTCAAACCACATTTTATATTTTCTACATATTCTGTCTGGTATGTTCCAGTTTTTGCAGGCAAGTTCGTTCGTATCGTGCCTTTCACCCAAGCAATTAAAAACGCTTTACATAAGAACTACAAAGAAACACAAAGCCGTATAAAAAGATGACAAAGAATCCAAAATAGAAGATAGAAATATGATGAAATGGAAGAAAACAGTCCAAGATTTGAATCAATAGTCCCAACTTCAATGTAATAAAAGGCAACAGAAAGCCCAAAGGTGTTTTAAAAGACCTGAGAGTTAAAAAAGACCCCAAGTTTTGTTCCAGATACACTTTACCAGAATTATGAACACAGATAACATTCATAGACCAGCTATGATTATTTGTAAAACCAGTGTTTACCCTAGTATCTTTCTTTCAGCAGCGGTGCTGAAGTGCGCAAGGTTTAATTTGCGCTGCAAATATTATTACATGAAATTGGTGGAGCTTATTGATATCCCTATTGTTAGTCATTTGCTGAAGAAACAAACACTATTAGCTGTTGCCACATTACAGACAAGTTTAGTAGCTAATTAAATCATAACCGAAAACATAGCCTAGTAAAAACCCACATCAGGCATTGGCTTAACGTTACATTTATTAATATCCATTAATTTGATCCAATATTTGCTACTAGCGTTTCTATCCCAGGACCTGAAGTACGTGAAGCAGCATGTCCCCACCAACACAGCCCCTTGTGTTGTTTGAACGCAGTGCTATTCGTGTCTAACAAAGTAAAAGCGAGGCCTAAGTAAACGAGGTCCAGGCCACCTTTGAAAAATATTTTATCGAAATTATCTTTAGGCACATTTTCTGCCTTCATGACCATAGGTGAGGGTAGGAAGGAAAACTGACCGGTAGATTGAGAGCTTTGCCTTCTGCCTCAGCTCTCTTTTCGTCACAACGGTGCGATAAATTGAATGCAATACCGCACCCGCTGCGCCGATTCTCCGACCAATCTCCCGCTCCATTGTCCCCTCACTCGCGAACAAGACCCCAAGGTACTTGAAGTCATGACCGAAAGAACAAGATCCAGGGTACAAGCGGCCGAAATGGGTTTCCTCAGGAGGGTGGCTGGCGTCTCCCTTAGAGATAGGGTGAGAAGCTCAGTCATCCGTGAGGATCTCAGAGTAGAGCCGCTGCTCCTTTGCATTGAAAGGAGCCAGTTGAGGTGGTTCGGGCATCTGGTAAGGATGCCCCCTGGGCGCCTCCCTAGGGAGGTGTTCCAGGCACGTCCAGCTGGGAGGAGGCCTCGGGGAAGACCCAGGACTAGGTGGAGGGATTATATCTCTAACCTGGCCTGGGAACGCCTCGGGATCCCCCAGTCGGAGCTGGTTAATGTGGCTCGGGAAAGGGAAGTTTGGGGCCCCCTGCTGGAGCTGCTACTCCCGCGACCCGATACCGGATAAGCGGACGAAGATGGATGGAGATGGATGGACATTTTCTGCCTTTTTATTAAAGCTTTAGTGCTTAACTTTTTGATATTAATGAACGTCCGTTACATTCCAGCCGTTGCCAAATGAGTTGCTACAAAGCTAATTAAGACTGTCAGCTCCACACAACTCTCTCTGGATTTCTCAGTATGACTATGTTCAGAAAATTGTGGCGTCTGGTGACTTTCCCACGCAGAAACTCGAGTGAAGATAATGACCTCTTCTGAAGAGTCCATCATGTGTTTTTAATCCTCCGTGTCCTCCTTGGCTACTAGCAACTGTGTGGAGGAGGGGTGGAGGTGGTGCGCGGTCACGGAAGGCTTGTATCATGTGGACGCGCCGACAGTTTTGTTGTCATTACTTAGTATTCCTCATGGAGGAGAAATAAACCACACACTATAGCTTTAAATAGAAACAGGAGAGAGATGACAGGAATAAGGGAGAGAGATTTAAGCCACTTTAAAAACCTTCAAAACCTGCAGATTTAGGCTTAGTAGCTCCTATGGCTAGAGGTGTCGGGCATGGGCTTCAAGAGGTCACACAAGGTACAAAAGTAGGGCACGAGGACTGCTGTTACTGATCCTGCTTTAAGGTCTTGTTGTCTGTTTGGTCTTTGTTCCATCAGTATATTTAGCCATTATTCATGCACAGCCAATTCTCCAACGGAGCTCCATCATGGCACCAACTGCGGTTGCTAACCGTAAAGCCTCTACCTACTCTACTTCATCCAACAAATACCAGTAATTTTTTGATCCATCTCCACAAACGCTCTGCATCTAACTTGTGTCACTAAGACGATGGCTTCTGTTGTCACGGCAACAGAATGAAAAATGTTGCACTACCTAGGTAGCGATCTCTCTGTGGTACAAAGACTTCTGTCTTATAGAAAAGTTTGGAATAAATCAGATATTCGGAGGCCTGTTTACTGAACGAACAACAAAGCCACCGGGGAATCTCTGTGTCTGCAGTCTACACACTTTTGGTGACTTTGATCTCTGTCAAAATTGTTTGTCAATTACTGTAATAAGTGTGAGTGTGTAGGAATGAGTGTGTGAGATCATGTGTGTGTGTGTGCGGTCACTGTCTGATGACTCGTCTCTGAGGACCAGCTGGGCCTGATAATGAGTGATGCACACACACTTATGATGAAGTACCAGTCACAGCTGTTTACCCCGTGTGCTCGCCTCACTTATCAATATTCAATTAAGATCACCGCAACCCCCCAACACACACACACACACACACACACACACACACACACACACACACACACACACACACACACACACACACTCTGAAGTAGCCATCCAAGGTTGGAATGAAGGATGTTTCTCAACTGTCTATACTCCGTCTGTGTCTGGATCTCCTCCTCTTTGGGCTTTGTTCACTACTTCTGTAATCTTAGTGCAGAGTTGAATCTGAAAAGATACAGTACAATCCAAAAAAACATCCTGATTCATTGGAATTCCTGGAATTCAAAGCCAGTACGGTGAACCAAGGGCTACACACGATTAGTTCTGTTGCAATCTTTGCATTATTTACTTCAAATACCTTTTCGGTAAAAATGTAATGCATGCTCATGTTCAATTTTTAAAAAGGGAAATGATATATGATGTACTCAGGCTGTTCTCATGAACGATTCATACATATAGCTACAAAAAGTAATGCACTGTAATTGTCCATCCATCCATCTTCGTCCGCTTATCTGGGGTCGGGTCGCGGGGGGAGCAGCTCCAGCAGGGGACCCCAAACTTCCCTTTCCCGAGCCACGTTAACCAGCTCCGACTGGGGGATCCCGAGGCGTTCCCAGGCAAGGTTGGAGATATAATCCCTCCACCTAGTCCTGGGTCTTCCCCGAGGCCTCGCACTGAAATTGTATTCCACGTGTTTATTGCATATTTACTAGGGGTGCACCGATCCGATTTTAAGATCGGATACCGGTCCAGATATTGACAAAATAGCTGGATCAGGAATCGTATGTTTTAGTTAGGAAAGTCTGGTGCCTTTAGTCTCTTCCACATGGTGGAAGGAAGGTGGAAGGTATACAGTG